>CM065775.1:340279236-341479236 GCA_033296515.1 Macrochelys suwanniensis
GGATTTTTAAGAGCAGGTTAGACAAACACCTGCCAGGGACGGTCTAGACTCTAGATAATACTTGGTCTTCCAGCTCCATCCTCCCCCGCGTCACCTCCCCGGCCATCCCCACCGCTGGCAACTCTCAGGTGCCCCACTTGGCCAGGGCCGGTGCAAGGAAGTTTCGTGCCCTAGGCGAAACTTCCTTGCACCAGCCCTGCGGCCCCCCCCCGCCCCCGCAATGCCGCCCCCCCAGCCACCTCCCCCGCCGCAATGCCCCCCCCCCCCAGCCAGCTCCCCCGCCACCACCCATGACCCGCGGCAGCTGAGTGGGGAGCCGGGGGCCGCAGGGCGGCTCACGGCGGCTGCCCCGCGGCTCCCCGCTCAGGCGCTCAGTGGAGGGGGGCAGCAGGGCGGCTCCCTGCTCAGGTGCTGGGGTGGGGGGGGAGAGGGGCGGCTCGCTGCGGCTGCCCCTTAGCTCCCCGCTCAGCTGCTGAAGAGGAGCTGGGAGGCAGCCGCCCGCCGCCCCCCAAATCTTGGCGCCCTAGGCGACCGCCTTGGGTGGCCTAGTGGGCACGTCGGCCACTCAAGGTGGGACGGGGGCTCTGAACACATGGCGCCCGGGGGCCCGGTCCTGACCGGCAGCTCTCGGCACCACGGCACTGAGGGGGAGGTGGGGGGAGTGGGGAAGAAAGCTGCAGGTGCCAGGGTGGTTGTGCAGGATGGCAAGGAGTGCGGGGGGGGGGGCGGTATTTGAAAGTGGAGAGAGACGGGGGTGGGGGTGTCCTGGTGTGTGTGTGTGTCCTCAGCCTTCTCCCTGGCTCCGCCCCAGAGGACTAACCCCCGCCCCCCGCCACACTCAGGACGTGGCTCTTGCTGCCGGGCCCTGGCTGGGGCACAGGCTGGTCCGACCGTTGGGCTCACTTCTCCGGGGGGGCGCCTGGGTCCAACGCTGCCCCCTTGCCCAGATGCTTCCAGGGCTCGGCCTGCCCCAGCACCCCGGGCTCACTGGGGGGGCTCTAGCCTCGCACGGGCTGAGGAAGGCATCACCCCCTCCCTCCATGCAGCCCCCCTCCCTTCCCAGGAGGCCCCCACCTGGGCCCATTCCCTTCATCCCACCGGCCTGGGCGGGCTCCCGGCTGCTCCCCCCAGCCCAGTGGGGAGGGTCCCCGCTGGGGCCTAGCCAGAGAGGCCCAGTCAGGCGGGACCGTTCTGCTCCAGCGTGTGACTCAATCCGCCCTGTCCCCCGGGGAGCTGTTCCCGGGGTCGGTCGCCGCCCTTGGCCACAGGTAGCACCACGGGGCCAGCATCCGCCTCAGCGCCCAGCCACCGGCCCTCACTCGGCCTCCATCAGCTGGGTCACGGAGCCCCCCTGCGCTGCCTGCAGAGCATTGGGGCTGGCCAGGGATGGGGGGGCTCCCCAAGCAGACAGCTCCGCTGGGGGCGATCTGTCACTCAAGGCCCCGGACTCGAACACTCAGCCCCTCCCATGCCGTTGAGTCTGGGGGGGGGGGGGCAGCCCCCAGGAGCCTGGCACCGTCGGACAGTCACACTCTGTGCCTGACCCTCGCAGCTCAATATAGCAGCTGAGCACTGGCCCGAAGCACCCGGCTGGCGGCCTGGGGGGAGTAACACGCTGCCTGCCAGCCGGCAGAGAACACGGTGTGCTCGGCACGGGTGCCAGGCCAGATGGGCCCTCGCCCCTCCGGAGAGGGGCAGGGCGGATCAGAGCTCAGGGGAGGGGGTTTCGGGCTCGCGGGGGGCATTTCACCAGCCAGCCCCCCACCCCACCCCCGGCGTCTGCAGCCCCAGCGGGGTCCCACCGAGCAGCCTCCAGCCGTGTGGGGGGAGCAGAGAACCTAGACTGGCACCAGCATGTCACAGCCCAGCCCAGGATCCCGGACCCCTGCCTGGCTCGCTGCCCTGAGACCCCGGGGCTGCGGGCCGCGCGTTCCCTGCAGTGCCCGGGGCAAGGGGAGTGTCCTGGCTGGGGGGCTGTGCTCAAGGCTGTTACCGAGCGTGGGGGGCAAACTGGTCCAGGCCTGGCCCTGAGCCTGCTCAGGAGGGGGCTGGACAGGGAGAGGCTGGGCTAGAAAGCTGGAGCTGAGGAGAGCAGCTCTGGGGAGGAGCTGGAGCCCCATTACTCCAGCCTGGCGTTTTCTCCACCGCCACGGAGAAGCGCCGCCAGTGTGCCACCGGCTAGCCCCTGTGCAGTCACAACGGGGCCCAGCAAGCCCTCAGCCCGGAGCTCCTTCGTGGGCTTGGCTTTACGCTGCCTCGGAAGGTGCCCATCCCCACGGCGTCTGGGCCATTCTGGCCAGGGCCCAGCCAGGGGAAAGTGATCAGGAACAGTCAGCATGGATTCACCAAGGGCAAGTCATGCCTGACTAACCTAATTGCCTTCTATGATGAGATAACTGGCTCTGTGGATGAGGGGAAAGCAGTGGATGTGCTATTTCTTGACTTTAGCAAAGCTTTTGATACAGTCTCCCACAGTGTTCTTGCCAGCAACTTAAGGAAGTATGGGCTGGATGAATGCACGGTAAGGTGGATAGAAAACTGGCTGGATGGTCGTGCTCAACGGGTAGTGATCAATGGCTCCATGTCTAGTTGGCAGCCGGTATCAAGTGGAGTGCCCCAAGGGTCGGTGCTGGGGCCGGTTTTGTTCAATATCTTCATCAACGATCTGGAGGATGGTGTGGACTGCACCCTTAGCAAGTTTGCAGATGACACTAAACTGGGAGGAGTGGTTGATACGCTGGAGGGTAGGGACAGGATACAGAGGGACCTAGACAAATTAGAGGATTGGGCCAAAAGAAATCTGATGAGGTTCAACAAGGACAAGTGCAGAGTCCTGCACTTAGGACGGAAGAATCCCATGCACTGCTACAGACTAGGGACCGAATGGCTGGGCAGCAGTTCTGCAGAAAAGGACCTAGGGGTTACGGTGGACGAAAAGCTGAATATGAGTCAACAGTGTGCCCTTGTTGCCAAGAAGGCTAACGGCATTTTGGGCTGTATAAGTAGGGGCATTTCCAGCAGATCGAGGGACGTGATTATTCCCCTCTATTCGGCACTGGTGAGGCCTCATTTGGAGTACTGTGTCCAGTTTTGGGCCCCACACTACAAGAAGGATGTGGATAAATTGGAAAGAGTCCAACGGAGGGCAACAAAAATGATTAGGGGGCTGGAGCACATGACTTATGAGGAGAGGCTGAGGGAACTGGGATTGTTTAGCCTGCAGAAGAGAAGACTGAGGGGGGATTTGATAGCTGCTTTCAACTACCTGAAAGGGGGTTCCAAAGAGGATGGATCTAGACTGTTCTCAGTGGTAGAAGATGACAGAACAAGGAGTAATGGTCTCAAGTTGCAGAGGGGGAGGTTTAGGTTGGATATTAGGAAAAACTTTTTCACTAGGAGGGTGGTGAAGCACTGGAATGGGTTACCTAGGGAGGTGGTGGAATCTCCTTCCTTAGATGTTTTTAAGGTCAGGCTTGACAAAGCCCTGGCTGGGATGATCTAATTGGGTTTGGTCCTGCTTTGAGCAGGGGGTTGGACTAGATGACCTCCTGAGGTCCCTTCCAACCCTGAGATTCTATGATTCTTGCAGTCGGGGGGCGTTTCCCATCGACTTCCCAGGAGCAGGATCCCGGCCGAGCTGCGGAGCAGGTGGTGGCTCCCCGGAGGGCTGTCTCCCAGCACCGTCTGGGCCGGCCCGCTTTGGGGTCCCCGGAAGTGAGGCCTGCTCAGGCCGGGTTCTCGCTCTACCCTGTGAGTCTGGCTCAGCCCCCGCCCAGCACGAGGCGACTCCCAGGACAGATCCAGGCACCGTGGAGTCAGAAAGTTCCTTTACCAAGTTACAACATTCAACAACCATAAAGAGGGGGAGCCCCCGAGTGCGCGAGTCGGGGGGGGGGGGAGCCGCGGCTCGTCTGAGAAGAGGGACGCGGGGCCGGGCGGGGGCAGAACAGGACCTGGCCACAGGGGCAACGGGGTTGGGTCAGTCCCCCCTACAGCCCATGAATACATGCCCAGGGACAGGTGTCACGGCCCGCGTCCCACCGGCCCAAGCTTCGGGCCGTTTGGAAGCCCCCCCGAGAGCCCCTTTCTCTTCAAAGGCCCCTCCCTGCCCATCCACACTGACCGTTCACAAGCTGCCATGACACAGTGAGCGTGCAAACGCCCCCCCCCTCCCCCCGCAGCCCGGGGCCAGCGCCCATGGCTTGCACGCCGAGGGCGGAAGAAAGGGGCGTGCTAACACTGAAATGAGGTGACGGGGGAAGGTGTGTAGCCGGGCGAAGGGGCGACAGCGAGATGCAACGCTCGGGTGGAGCCGGGGAAACCAGGGGGGCTCCCCCATTACGAATCAATCAATCTCTCTCTCTAGGGACTGGCCGGCCCTGGGCCTTCCCTGCCGAATGGCACCGAGAGAGTCAAACCGTCCCGGACATGGAGCACGAGCGCGAAGACGGATTTGAAATATTGCCAACTAAACGCTCGGGGCCAGGGCTCGCCCACTGCGTCAAGCACCACGGGACCGCCTTGGTTTTCAATTTATTGCAGTGGATCACGCCAAGTGCCGGGCCAGCAGGGGGCAGGGGTCTGGTGGGCGGGGCGGGGAGCTGCGGGTATTGGTCTCTAGCGTCCCCCTCTGGCCGACCTGGAGAGGCGCCGATGTGCTGGGGAGTGGGGAGGAAGAGGTAGGCGTGAGTTCGGGGTGGCGTCTGCCCAGTCCAGGAGACCTGGCACGGTCCCTGGCAGCAGGGGGGTGGCAGGCTGGTGCCCATCCTCCCTACCCTGGCCAAGGCCCATCCTGCCACTCCCAGTCTGTCGGCAGCTCGTCCCAGGTAACAACGCTCCATGGCAGTGGCCACAGGGGGGCGCCGAGAGTCAGGCAGTGGGAGCCTCCCCCGGCGGGGCACACAGCGGGGCTCCCGGCACAGCGGGGCTGGCCTGGCTGGGAACAAGACTAGTGCCGGAGATGGCGCCAATCGGCAGGGACCGGACCAGAGCCCTGGCTGGGGCTCCCTTGGGATCCCAGCTCTCCCATGGCAGGGCGGGGGCTAGGATGGAGGGGGGCAATGGGGGTCAGGGCAGGGGCTGGGATGGAGGGGGGCAGTGTGAGTCAGGGTGGGGGCTGGGATGGAGGGGGGAAGTGTGGGTCAGGGCAGGAGCTGGGATGGAGGGGGGCAGTGTGAGTCAGGGCGGGGGCTGGGATGGAGGGGGGCAGTGTGAGTCAGGGCGGGGGCTGGGATGGAGGGGGGCAGTGTGGGTCAGGGCGGGGGCTGGGACGGAGGGGGCAGTGTGGGTCAGGGAGGGAGCTGGGATGGAGGGGGTCAGTGTGGGTCAGGGCGGGGGCTGGGACGGAGGGGGCAGTGTGGGTCAGGGCGGGGGCTGGGATGGAGGGGGCAGCGTGGGTCAGGGAGGGAGCTGGGACGGAGGGGGCACTGTGGGTCAGGGCGGGGGCTGGGACGGAGGGGGCAGTGTGGGTCAGGGCGGGGGCTGGGACGGAGGGGGCAGCGTGGGTCAGGGCGGGGGCTGGGACGGAGGGGGCAGTGTGGGCCAGGGCGGGGGCTGGGATGGAGGGGGTCAGTGTGGGTCAGGGCGGGGGCTGGGACGGAGGGGGCAGCGTGGGTCAGGGCGGGGGCTGGGACGGAGGGGGCAGCGTGGGTCAGGGCGGGGGCTGGGACGGAGGGGGCAGTGTGGGTCAGGGTGGGGGCTGGAGCTCCACTGGAACAGGTTCCGTTTGGGGCGTCGATGGCAGGGACCCCTTGTACACCCCCCACCCCGCACTAGCTAGTGCTGTGATCCAGTGGGACCGGACCCAGCCCAGAGCCGGGCCCCCCAGGGATGGCTGAGGCTGCTTTCCAGGGGGTCGGCAGCCCCCCCCCATCCCAGCCGCCCCCCCACATGCACGCCCCCACCAGAGCTGCATCCTGGGCTGCCCTGCAGGGAGCTCGAGTCTCCCTTCCCTGCCCCACAGAGGCAGCGTCCCTGACCCGGAGCCCCAGTGCATGGAGAGAGCCAGTAACGTGGGGGCAGATGACTGACAGGGGGTGGGGGGTGACCTCCATGCGCTGGGGGGGCCTGGAGCAAGGGTCTCCAGCCCTCCCAGGGGCAGCGGGGCGGGGGGGGTCTGTGTGCGGATTTCGCGTGCGTGCGTGGCAGGGCCCGGGCGCGGCGCTCCTCAGGCTGGCAGGGAGCCGGTGCAGGACCGCTTCAGGCAAGGGTACAGGAGCAAGGCAGCTGCAGCTACTGCAAAGAGGATGATGGGCTTCAGCCCCCCGGCCGGGACCTGTGTGGGGGAGACGGGCGGGGGGTCAGTGCTGTGCCCCACAGCCCTCCCCCACCTCCAGGGAGCCCGGGCTGCTCAGCGGCTGCGGGGTGGGGGGGCAGGTTTTGCTGGAGCCCCCGTGGCCCAGCTGCAGGGTGATGCCAGCCGGAGCTGACCCCGGCAAGCAGGGAGCGGGGGGCACCTCGGACCCGGAGTTCACCGGCCGCCCTGCGGAGCCACTGGCCGGCTGCTAACAGCTGCTGGGGGCAGCCTTCCCCAGGGAAGCACAGAGAGATGGGGTCCCTCGCTCTCGGGGGGGGACCCTGGGATCAGACCCAGTGGGCCCCCATCTCCCCGGTCTTGTTTCCCACGGCCCCAGTGACGGGGCACCCGCCCCTCCCCTAGCCTAGCCCGCTGGCTCCCAACCCTTTGGGGGCCAAACGCCCCCCCACCATCCTTAGCGGCCACAAAGGATTGTGGGATTTGAGTGCTGGGAAGCTTACTGTGAGGGGTGGGGGGATGGCGAGGGGTCTGAGGCATGCGGGGGGCTGGCTGCTTAGCAGGGGGGCTCTCGCCGCGCTCCTCTCCCCGCAGTGGGCGCTCAGAGGGCTTTGCCCGGGGATCCCAAAGCCTCTCACAAGGGCTGGGGAACACGCCGGGGCTCTGGGCGAAGGGGCAATGGAAACGGGGCAACACCCTGGCGCTGAGGGCGTCACACCTCGGGACTGATGCCCCTCGAATCCTCAGCCAGGGCACAGTGCCCCCTGCTGCCCGCCTGGGGCGCAGGACCTGCCACTGGGCACAGAGGGGCAGGAAGGGGTGACAGCAGGGGAAGGGAGTTGGTTGCCCCAGCACCACCCCACACAGGGGCAGTGCCCGGAGCGCCCGCGGGGGCACCTATTGTCCTCAGCAGTGGGGACGAGACCCAGCTCCTTTCCCAAGAGGGCCTGCCCCTCCCCAGCACTGTCTCTGGCTGGCAGCCCTGGGGGAGGGAATCGGCCCTGGCTCAAGCGCCCGGGGATGGAGAGCAGAGGCGGTGGATGAGGGGAGAGGCGAGGGGCAGGGGCTGGAGCCCAAAGCAGCGGAGGGGCTGGGAGCAGCCTGCCATGCACGGGGAGAGCCAAGCCGGGGCCGGGGCCAGGCCGAGGGCGGGGGAGATACCAGTACCTGATCGGCATTAGGAAGAGGTCTCGGCCCACCAGCACCAGAGCAGAGCCACTATAACAACCAGTCCTATGAGGGGCAGGGAGATCTCGGGGGCGTCGGGGGCGGGGCGGCTCTATGGGGGGAGAGCGGGGAATGGAATGGGGCGGCAGCCACAGGCCAGGGGGGTGGGGGTTGGATGGAGATGAGAAGGGAGAGAAAAGAGAGATTAAATCGCAGGCCGCTCGGCCTCTTCTCTGCGTCTCCCTAGCCCTGCGCCGGCAGGCCATGGGGAGCCGGCCACGCGGGGCTCTCAGAGCTGGGGAGGGGGCGTCTCCTGCTGGGGGCTGAGCCATGGGAAGGGGCGCGGGGGTCAGGCTGGGCCGTGGGCTCCTTGGCTGAGTGTCCTAGGCCCAGTCTGCACCAGGACCTGCCAGCGCGGCTGGACAAGCCCCAGCTCCATGGGTTACTGACCGGCCCCAGGCCCAAACCGTCGCCATCTGGGTCCAGGCAGCTCCTGTGCCCGGCTGGTACCTCCCCCAGCACTGGGCACTGGGTCCAGGCAGCTCCTGTGCCCAGCTGGTACCTCCCCCAGCACTGGGCACTGGGTCCAGGCAGCTCCTGTGCCCGGCTGGTACCTCCCCCAGCACTGGGCACTGCTTCCTGCACCCCCACTCAGGTCCCCCGCTGGCTCCCAGGAGCAGCCCCACTCTGCCTCCGAGGGTCCAGCCAAGAACGGGATCTGTGGGGAAGTGGTGGGCACCCGCAAGGCGGCAGCTTGGCACAGCCATCGCCCACCAGCCCCATCCCTTGTGGGAGCGTGGCACCGTCAGCCCCCACAAGGCACCCCCCGCGGCAGCGTGGCACCGCCGTTCCCCACACCTGCCGCCTGCAACGCCCCTGCCCGCGGCCCGGTGGCACCCCCGGGGCACACCTACCCGCCCGTCAGCGGGCACGGTGCCTTTGACTCTCTGGATTTCCGCCCGGCACAGCCTCAGCTCCTCCTGCAGCTGCTGGCGCTCCCGCTGGATGGCCTGGTACTGCCGCTGCAGCTCCAGCAGCTCGGTCTGCATGTTGTCACACTGCAGGGGCAGGGAGAGGGGCATGAGCGCCCAGCAGGGCCAAGGGCTGGGGGAGCCCCTGGGGAGACACCCCCCCTGCCCCCAGCACCCTGCCCGGATGGGTACCTTGCTCTGGGCCAGCTGCACCTTCTCTTCCTCACTCTGCAGCTTGAAGCGCAGGCTCAGCTCGGAGTCGAACTCCTCGTCCTCGCTCTGGGGCCCCTTTGTGCAGCTGTGGGGGCTGATGGTCCTCGTGATGTCCACCGTCTTGAAGGAGACGCTGCCGCTCAGGCGGGGGCTGGCGCGCCGGGGGGAGAGGGTCCGGCGCACCGGGACGTGGGTCACGTCCGACTCCGTCGACTTGTGAGACTCTTCCGACCTGCTCCTGGATCTGCAACGAGAGCCCGCGGCCCCGGGCAGAGACTGCAGAGCCGCGCCTGGCCGGCCCGGCCCCCTGGGGGAGGAGGCGCCTGGTTCGGCCTGGCCCAGCCCAGTTCAGAACTAACCCGCCCAGCCCAGCACAGCCCTGCCTGGCCCGCCCCAGCTCAGCTCCGACGGCCCAGCCAGGGGCCTGCCCACCTGCTCACAGATCCCCTGAAGATTCTGGTCCCAGCTGCCACAGGGGGCAGGTCCTGAGCCCAGCCGCCGCATGGGGTCTGAGGCTGGGCCCCCCGGCCTGCCCCACCCTGTTCACCCTTCTGGCCCCCTTACCTGTACTTCTGGGCTTCCAGGTTCTCCAGCTGGTGCACCATGATCTTGTTGCTCTCTTGCAGGGTCTGGTACTCCTCCGTCAGGTCCCGGTACTGCTCCCGCAGGGACAGCAGCTCCTCTGGAAACACACAAGCTGCAATGGGACGCAGCCCCCAACACGGCCCCCGCCTCACAGGAGACCCCCACCCCCACAGTGTCCCCCATGGCCCCCACTTCACAGGAGACCCCTCCCCCCGGCCTCTGCCTCACAGGAAACCCACACACCACAGTGCCCCCATGACCAGCACCTCCACAGCTCCCTGGGGCTGCTATCCAAGCGCTCATTCCATTCCGGTGGCACCAGCCCGTGGCATCCGGGGCTGTGGCTGGCTCAGCCCTGGGGCTGGGGGTTCCTACCCACCACCATCTCCCTGCTGCCAGTTCCCACCCAGGCTGCAGAGATAAGGGGAGGACACAGGGGCTGTGCCCAGGGAGAGCTGACAGTCGGGAGACTGCCCCATTCTGGGCTACCCACCCCACCCTCTGCAGCACAGCGCCCCCTAGTGCTGTGCTGGAGCCGTGGGGTCAGCACTGACTGCGAGGCAGAGCACCCCTGGTGAAGCCCTGCCCAGCTCCCTACAGTACAGTGCCCCGGGACAAAGTGGGAATGTTCTTAGTTTTGTATGACTACAGCGTGCCTCAGTTTCCCCTGTGTGTTGCACAAATATCAGGTGTGATGCCAAATGGCTGCTTGCGCACAGACATGGCCGGGGCCCATCCTCTGCAGGGGTTGGAGAACAAAGAGAGGTGGAGCCCAGGTGCCTGGCTGGCTGGGAAAGTGACAAAGGAAGGTGGAGGGGTGATGGGGCATGACTGAGGGGGGGCTGCTGGAGGCTAGTCAGTCTCTGGGTTTGGGACTCTGGGGGAGAGCCCAGGCCTCTGGTGCCCCCAAGATGGACTTTGCTGCACCTTCCTCCTTTCTGTGCAAGCAAAGCTCTGTTCTACGCTGTGTCCCAATGACTAATAAACCTCCCGTGTCCCACGCTGGCTGAGTCACTGCTGGCTGCGGAGTGGGGGTGCAGGGCCCCGTTGGGGGCATGTGGGGCTGCCCCAGGCGTCCCAGCCAGGTGGACTCACTGTGGGGAGCATGGAGAGGGGGGCTGAATGCTCCCAGGTCAGACCCAGGAGACGCTATAGTCAAGGGGGCTTGCCCTGGTGAGAGCCCTGAGGGATGTCACACG
Source organism: Macrochelys suwanniensis (assembly GCA_033296515.1). Lineage (NCBI taxonomy): Eukaryota > Metazoa > Chordata > Testudines > Chelydridae > Macrochelys > Macrochelys suwanniensis. The sequence continues at coordinate 340,289,625 of CM065775.1, forward strand.
GCCCCAGGGTCCTGTTGGGCCCCCCCGAGAGCGGTGCCGGAGCCCTGAGCCTGGGCACCAGTGACACCCCCCTAGCGCCATGCTAGGGTATTGGGGTCAGCACTGACTGCCAGCGCCCCCTGCTGAGCCCCCCGCCCTGCTCCCCGCAGCACATCACCCCCAGTGCCTCACTGGGGCCGGCACTGACTGCCAGGGGAAAGCCCCCCCCCACCCCCTGCAGCACAGCGCCCCCTGCTGACCCCCCCACTCCCTGCAGCACAGCACCCCCAGTGCCTCACTGGGACCGGCACTGACTGCCAGGGGAGAGCCCCCCCCACTCCCTGCAGCACAGCGCCCCCTGCTGACCCCCCCACTCCCTGCAGCACAGCGCCCCCTGCTGACCCCCCCCCACTCCCTGCAGCACAGCGCCCCCAGTGCCTCACTGGGACCGGCACTGACTGCCAGGGGAGAGCCCCCCCCCACTCCCTGCAGCACAGCGCCCCCTGCTGACCCCCCCCACTCCCTGCAGCACAGCGCCCCCAGTGCCTCACTGGGACCGGCACTGACTGCCAGGGGGAGAGCGCCCCCTGCTGAGCCCACCCCGACTCCCCCCCCCAGCGGCGATACCTTGGAGCATCGCCACCTCGTCAGCGCGGCCCTGGGCCTGGGCGCTGCCCTTCATCGTGATCTCGGCGCGCAGGGCGGTGACCTCCGTCTCGTACTCCTCGCGCACCTGCTGGACCCGCTGCAGCTCGACCCGCAGCCGGCACAGCTGCTCCTGCAGGGCGGCGATCTCATTCTCGTGGATGGCCGCCACCTCCTCCGCCTCCAGCCGCAGGCTGTGGATCTCTTCGTTGGCCACCTGCAGATCCCGCTCCACCTGCTCCAGCTCCGACTCCTTCGTATCCTGCAGGGAGCTGAACTCGTCCTTCAGCGTGCGCATCTGAGCTGCACAGGGCGGGGGGGGAGGGGGGGAGAGGCAGGGTGAGAGCCTGGCGCCAGAGTGCCGTCACGGCCCCTTCGCCCTGGCCAGGGGACCGCGGCGCGGGGCGCGTTCGAGAGCCCGAACGATCCCAACGCGCCTGCCAGCCTGCGGGCACGGGGATCACTTCGCCCACCACTGAAATGCGGCCACCTCTGGGGCGGGACGTGGCAGTTTGGGACAGGAAGTGAGGTATAACCCCGTAGCCAATTGAATCTCTGGGCAGTGGCTCCAGGGAGGCGGGATGTAAAAAGGGGAATGGCGTGCCCCTCCCTGTCTCCACAGAACAGCCAGGCCCCCCAAGAGACACCCCCCACCTGAGGGTGCCTGGCCTACACCCGCAGGTCCCCACCTGCAATAACGCCAAAGGGCTTTGCATCCCAGCCCATCTGCTGGCTGCCACCGGGTCTCCTGCTAGCCAGCGTCAGCACCACCTGGTCCAGCCCCAGGAGCCAAATCCCTGGCCAACCCACCTGCCCCCGACTGGGACCTGCTCCGGCAACCAGGCCAGAAATGGACCAGCAGGGAGGAGTGATGCCTGGGGAGCACACGCTGCGGGAGGGATCCAGCAGCAAGGGAAATGGGTGGGATGAGGAGCACAAGCCGGAGTGGGGGGACCGCTGGGGACAGTGGGGGTGGGGAGGCAGTGGGGGAGCCCCTGGGGCAGCTGCAGGGGGATGGATATAGGCCGGGCAGGCTGCGGAGGCAAAGTGCTGGGGGTGTGGAGCAGGGGGGACCCATGGCATGATAGTGGTGAGGGAACCGGGGGGTGGGGGGAGGGTGTGTGTAGGGGGGAAGAGAGCCATGGTGGGTGCTGGGGGTGACGGTTGTGGGGGGGCAACCCCTGGTGGGTGCAGGGTGGATCCCCTGGGAGCCGGGGTGACTGGGGGAAGTTGAGGTGGGGCTGGGTGGGGGCATGGAGTACCCCCTGGAAGGCTGACCGTGGGGTTAGGGTCCCCTGAGTGAGTGGTCCCTGGGGGGGAGGGTCTGGGGAGGTGGAAGGGCCTCTGGTGGGTGGGGAGACCCTGGGTGAGGGTGCCAGGTGGGGGTGCCTGGGCAAGCGTTGTCAGGGTCAGTTCTCTCGTGGGGCGATTCCCGGGGCAGGGGTTGCTAGGCGGTAGAGTGCCAAGGAGGTGGTTGTTGGGGTGGAAGGGTCCCTGGGAGGGGTGGTTGCCGGATGATTACTGGACGGGGGCTCCCTGAGAGGCAGTTGCTGGGCGGGTGGTCCCTGGGAGGCAGGTCCCCATGGGTTGGTTGCTGGGCTTGCCAGGCAGGGGATTCCTGTGGGGTAGGTCCTAAGGGGGGGGCTGGTTGCTAGGTGTGGTGGTCCCCAAGGGGCGGTTGCCATGCGATTGCCAGGAGGTACCTGGGGTGGGGGCTTGTTGCTAGGTGGGGCAGTTGCAGTGTGGTTCCCAGGGAGATCCCTGTTGGGGGGCGGTTGTTGGGCAGAGCCCTGGAGCGGGGGTGATTGCTGTGTGGGGTGGTCACCGGGGTGGTTGCCATGCAGTTGCCAGGGGGATCCCTGGGGGCTGTTGTTGAGAGGGAGTCCCCGAGGGGCAGGTGCCTGATGGGGAGTTCCCAGTGGGCAGTTGCCAGGTGGGGACTCTGGGGAGGGGGGCAGTTGCCGGGCAGGGGCGCCCTGGGGGATGGTTGCCAGGCAAAGTGTCCCTGGGGCAGTTGCCGGGGGGATCCCCAGGGGGCAGTTGCCAGGCGGGGAGGACCCAGGGGAATGGTTGTCACACGGGGAGGATCCGGGGGGGATTGCTGGCGGGGCTCCCTGGGGGGTGGTTGCCGGACATGGGATTCCCAGAGGGCGATTGCCTGGGGGCTGGTTGCTGGGTGGGGGATCCTCAGGGGTGATTGCTGGGCAGGGGATCCCTGGGGGCCAGTTGTCAGGCGGGGGTCCCCAGGGGGTGGGGATGCCTGAAGGGCAGTTGCTGGGGTGGTTGCTGGGTGTGGGGGACCCCTGGGGGGTGATTGTCAGGCAGAGGTTCCTGGGGGACAGTTCGCCTGGGGTCTCTGGGGCATGGTTGATGGGGGTGGGGTATCCCTGGCGTGGGTGCTGGGGGGGTTTCTAGGGGGCAGTTGCCAGGGGAGATCCCCGGAGGGGGGGGGGGCGGTTGCCACAGAAGCTCCTGAGGAGTGGCTGGGAGGGCCCCTGGGGGGCTGTTACTGGATGGGTTTCCTGGGGGGCAGTTGCAAGGGGGATACTCAGGGGGCAGTTGCTGGGGGCCTCTGGGGGGCGGTTGCCAGGGGGTTCCCTGGGCAGCAGTTGCCGGGGGGAGTCCCAGGCCAGTTGCCGGGGAGGTTCCCAGGGGGCAGTTGCCGGAGGGGGGGGTGTCCCAGGCTGGTTGCCGGGGGGGTTCCCAGGGGGTGGTTTCTGAGGGGGTCCCAGGGGCCGGTTGCCAGGGGGGTCCCAGGCCAGTTGCCGGTGAGGTTTCCAGGGGGTGGTTGCTGGGGGGGGGGTCCCCAGGCTCATTGCCAGGGGGGTCCTAGGCTGGTTGCTGGGGGTGTTCCCAGGGGGCGGTTGCCAGGGTTCCCAGGGGGTGGTTGCCAGGGGGTCCCAGGCCGGTTGCCAGGGGAGTCGCAGGACGGTTGCCGGGGGGGTTCCCAGGAGGCGGTTGCCAGGGGGTCCCAGGCCGGTTGCCAGGGGAGTCGCAGGACGGTTGCCGGGGGGGTTCCCAGGAGGCTGTTGCCAGGGTTCCCAGGGGGTGGTTGCCAGGGGGTCCCAGGCCGGTTGCCAGGGGAGTCGCAGGACGGTTGCCGGGGGGGTTCCCAGGAGGCGGTTGCCAGGGGGTCCCAGGCCGGTTGCCAGGGGGGTTCCCAGGGCGTAGTTGCTGGAGAGTCCCAGGGGGTGGTTGCCAGGGGGTCCCCAGGCCGGTTGCCAGGGGAGTCGCAGGACGGTTGCCGGGGGGGTTCCCAGGAGGCGGTTGCCAGGGGGTCCCAGGCCGGTTGCCAGGGGGGTTCCCAGGGCGTAGTTGCTGGAGAGTCCCAGGGGGTGGTTGCCAGGGGGTCCCCAGGCCGGTTGCCAGGGGAGTCGCAGGCCGGTTGCCGGGGGGGTTCCCAGGGGGCGGTTGCCAGGGGGTGCCCGGGGGGAGTTGCAAGGGGGGGTCCCCGGGCCGGTGGCACTCACTGCCCACGGAGGTGGAGGACGTGAGCTCCATGGCTGCGTCCCCTGGCTCCAGGCCGGGCTGGCCCCTGCACGCGGCCCGGGCGACCCCGCGCGGTTCCAGCGGCTCCGGCCCGGCCTGCGGCTCGCGCCCTCTGCTGGCGGGGCCGGGCCCAGGGAGCGGCGGGGCCGGGGCCTTCTCCTCTGCCCCGCCAGTGTATGCCCTGGCCCGGTGCCCCCAGGGCCCAGTGCCACACACCCCTATGGCCCCGCCGTGCCATGGCCCCATGGGCTACGGGCCCCAGTGCCACACACTCCTATGGGCCCCGCCGTGCCATGGCCCCATGGGCTACGGGCTCCAGTGCCACACACTCCTATGGGCCCCGCCGTGCCATGGCCCCATGGGCTACGGGCCCCAATGCCACAGACCCCTATGGCCCCGCCGTGCCATGGCCCCGTGGGCTACGGGCCCCAGTGCCACACACCCCTATGGCCCCGCCGTGCCATGGCCCCATGGGCTACGGGCCCCAGTGCCACACACCCCTATGGCCCCGCCGTGCCATGGCCCCATGGGCTACGGGCCCCAATGCCACAGACCCCTATGGCCCCGCCGTGCCATGGCCCCGTGGGCTACGGGCCCCAGTGCCACACACCCCTATGGCCCCGCCGTGCCATGGCCCCATGGGCTACGGGCCCCAGTGCCACACACCCCTATGGCCCCGCCGTGCCATGGCCCCGTGGGCTACGGGCCCCAGTGCCACACACCCCTATGGCCCCGCCGTGCCATGGCCCCATGGGCTACGGGCCCCAGTGCCACACACTCCTATGGGCCCCGCCGTGCCATGGCCCCATGGGCTACGGGCCCCAATGCCACAGACCCCTATGGCCCCGCCGTGCCATGGCCCCGTGGGCTACGGGCCCCAGTGCCACACACCCCTATGGCCCCGCCGTGCCATGGCCCCATGGGCTACGGGCCCCAGTGCCACACACCCCTATGGCCCCTCCGTGCCATGGCCCCATGGGCTACGGGCCCCAGTGCCACACACTCCTATGGGCCCCGCCGTGCCATGGCCCCATGGGCTACGGGCCCCAATGCCACAGACCCCTATGGCCCCGCCGTGCCATGGCCCCGTGGGCTACGGGCCCCAGTGCCACACACCCCTATGGCCCCGCCGTGCCATGGCCCACGGGCTACGGGCCCCAGTGCCACACACCCCTATGGCCCCGCCGTGCCATGGCCCACGGGCTACGGGCCCCAGTGCCACACACCCCTATGGCCCCGCCGTGCCATGGCCCCATGGGCTACGGGCCCCAGTGCCACACACTCCTATGGGCCCCGCTCGTGCCATGGCCCCATGGGCTACGGGCCCCAGTGCCACACACTCCTATGGGCCCCGCCGTGCCATGGCCCCATGGGCTACGGGCCCCAATGCCACAGACCCCTATGGCCCCGCCGTGCCATGGCCCCGTGGGCTACGGGCCCCCAGTGCCACACACCCTATGGCCCCGCCGTGCCATGGCCCCGTGGGCTACGGGCCCCAGTGCCACACACCCCTATGGCCCCGCCGTGCCATGGCCCACGGGCTACGGGCCCCAGTGCCACACACCCCTATGGCCCCGCCGTGCCATGGCCCCATGGGCTACGGGCCCCAGTGCCACACACTCCTATGGGCCCCGCCGTGCCATGGCCCCATGGGCTACGGGCCCCAGTGCCACACACTCCTATGGGCCCCGCCGTGCCATGGCCCCATGGGCTACGGGCCCCAATGCCACAGACCCCTATGGCCCCGCCGTGCCATGGCCCCGTGGGCTACGGGCCCCAGTGCCACACACCCCTATGGCCCCGCCGTGCCATGGCCCCGTGGGCTACGGGCCCCAGTGCCACACACCCCTATGGCCCCGCCGTGCCATGGCCCCGTGGGCTACGGGCCCCAGTGCCACACACCCCTATGGCCCCGCCGTGCCATGGCCCCGTGGGCTACGGGCCCCAGTGCCACACACCCCTATGGCCCCGCCGTGCCATGGCCCCATGGGCTACGGGCCCCAGTGCCACACACTCCTATGGGCCCCGCCGTGCCATGGCCCCATGGGCTACGGGCCCCAATGCCACAGACCCCTATGGCCCCGCCGTGCCATGGCCCCGTGGGCTACGGGCCCCAGTGCCACACACCCCTATGGCCCCGCCGTGCCATGGCCCACGGGCTACGGGCCCCAGTGCCACACACCCCTATGGCCCCTCCGTGCCATGGCCCACGGGCTACGGGCCCCAGTGCCACACACCCCTATGGCCCCGCCGTGCCATGGCCCCATGGGCTACGGGCCCCAGTGCCACACACTCCTATGGGCCCCGCCGTGCCATGGCCCCATGGGCTACGGGCCCCAATGCCACACACCCCTATGGCCCCGCCGTGCCATGGCCCCGTGGGCTACGGGCCCCAGTGCCACACACCCCTATGGCCCCACCATGCGATGGCCCCATGGGCTACGGGCCCCAGTGCCACACACCTCTATGGGCCCCGCCGTGCCATGGCCCCATGGGCTACGGGCCCCAGTGCCACACACCTCTATGGGCCCCGCCGTGCCATGGCCCCATGGGCTACGGGCCCCAGTGCCACACACCCCTATGGCCCCTCCGTGCCATGGCCCCATGGGCTACGGGCCCCAGTGCCACACACCCCTATGGCCCCTCCGTGCCATGGCCCCATGGGCTACGGGCCCCAGTGCCACACACCCCTATGGGCCCCGCCGTGCCATGGCCCCATGGGCTACGGGCCCCAGTGCCACACACCCCTATGGGCCCCGCCGTGCCATGGCCCCATGGGCTACGGGCCCCACTGCCACACACCCCTATGGCCCCATGGGCTACCGGCCCCACTGCCACACACCCCTATGGGCCCTGCCGTGCCATGGCCCCATGGGCTACAGGCCCCAGTGCCACACACCCCTATGGCCCCCGCCGTGGCACTGCCCCCTTGCTGGTGCCCCACGCAGCTTCTCATGGACCTCAGGCTAGCCGGGACCATCTAGTCAGCCTCTCAACCCTCGCTCCTCACTGGGCTCCCCTGGGCTGAGTCACTGAGCTCCCCAAATCTTCATTCATAGACTTCAAGTTACAGAGACTCCACCATTTACTGTCGTTCAAACCAGCAAGTGCCCCATGCCCCACGCTGCAGGAGGCCAGCTGTAGGACACACACAACCTGCTGGCTCCTAGTGTGACCTGGGGCAGGTTTGACCCCTTGAAGCCTATAGGGCTTGGGGTCCCCACCCAGGGCAGCAAGGAATTGTCACTGGCAGGCCTGAGGACAGGAGGCAGGGGCTTGCTTAGATCATCAGAGCTCCAGTGTGTTCAGGAGACAAGTTTGGTTCATAAAGATGGGATGGTGGCAGGCCAGATGCCAGCTCACGCCACCGTCCCCTTGTCTCAGCTGCACACTGACAAGCTCGGTATTAGAATTGTAAGAATGTGGTGAGTTGCTGCTCCCATTAATCCCACCTGTAACATCTGCAGCCCGTATTGTACGGTAACGTTTGAGCAGTTGTGTTGTGAGTCTCTGTGACGGTAAATCACCAGCCAGGAGAGAGACATTAACTCGTGGGAAGGGCTGATCTCCAGCAGGATTCACACCCGGCCCAGCAGGAACGGTCCATCGATACCAGACGGACTATTGTGGGACAGGAATTTCCCTACACACCATCGACAAGAGGACAAAAGTCTTTTGTTGTTCTGCTCTCCTCCCAGTGGAGAGGAGTCAGGCAAGTGGACTCCTCCTATCAGCTGAGTTTGCAGCTCAGATCATGTGGCAGGAAGGTGTGACGAAGTGGGGGAGTTTCTTGTTTTCCTCTGGGGGGTTTTCTTGGTTTCCTATGGTTTGCATGCAGAGGGGGTGGGACTCAGTTGCTCTGGTTTAACAAGGTGATGGGAGAGGGAGTTTGTTGTTACAGGGGACTGGCGAGGGGACTTGGGACCCCAGCCACTGGCTTGGAGAATGCAGACCCCGGCGACTGGTGACCTGGAGGCCCAGCTCAGGAGTCGCAGCTGGTTCTGGGCAGTGGGAGGACAATGGGCTGCGAAGAGAGGACCCCCGGCGACCTGACCAGCCGGTTCCAGCCAGAGGGGCCAGAGGACAAGAGGGGAGAGAAGGCCCAGGCGACCTGTTTACCTGGAGAGAAGACAATGGACAGAGGCGGGGCTTGGGGCCGGTGATATCAGATGCCCAGCAGGGCAGCAGGGGGGCTTGGGGCTGGAGAGAGGGAGCAGGCAGAGCCCACCTGGATGCAGGGGGGATTTGGATGTGCTGGGCTGAGGGAGGCCAGGCTGAGGCCCGGAGAGTTTCTTGCACTGTGTTCAACGCTCAATAAACCCTCCTGTTTTACGCTGGCTGAGAGTCACTGGTCTAGAGAACAGGGTTGCATTGTCCCCTTTGGGGTGTGGAGGCCCGGGGGGTCCAGAGCGAGTGGACTTCCTGAGGGGGCCCACGGTGAGACAGATGTGATAAGGTGTGGCTCCAGGCGGTGGAGGGGCTTAACCCCAAGAGAGAGTGGACCCCCGGGAGAAGGGCTGTCTCACTGAAAGGGGCACCCCCCCACGGACTGCACGGGGCCAAGAGTGGGCACGACCTGTGACAGAAGGGAATAAAAAACCCAAGCCAAAAGGACCTGGTATGTATCTCTATGATGCTTGGACTCTGGTGGTGGTGGGGTGTTTGTAGGCATAAGCAAGAGATCCCCAGTGCTTAGCCTGCGTCAACCCTGAAGGACATACAGAGCTCGCTTATTACAGAAACTTCTAGTACTTTGTGAAACTTAAGACTGGAACTCATTTGTGTATCTGCTTTAACCTGGTACATAACTTTCTGGTTTCCTTTTCCCATCTGTAGCTAATTTATTGTAAGATTGGCAACAAGCCTTATCTTTGGGGTGAGATCTAAGGTGCAATTGACCTGGGGTAATTGACTGGTCCTTTGGGACGGGCAGTAACCTGAATATTGTTGTGATTCTTGGTGCAAGGGACCATCTATCACAAAGGCAGGCTCCCCTGGGTGGCGAGACAGATCAGAGCACCCAAGGGACTGTCTGGGACGCCATGGTAAGGCTGAGGCGTTTACACTTGAGAACTGGTTGGTGAAATCGAAGTATAGAACTCGCAGCCCGTTTGGGGTTTGTGCCCCGGTTCCTAAGAGTCTGCCTGGAGGCTGGGACTCACTCCTGAGTCACTGCAGGCAGCATTACAAAAGGTAATAGTGTTGTCATGTCCTTAGGCTTCTGTAAGGCGTCTGACTTGGTACCTCAGGCCATTTTGATTAAGATACCACAGTGATATAAAATTAACCCGGCACACGTTGAGTGGATTAAAAGCCGGCTCACTGATAGGTCTGAAAACATAACTGTCCATGAATGGGTGCGTGTGACGTTATTGACAATAACTGGGACCATATAGATCATTGTTACAACCAAGGTCCTGCAGTGGCACCAAATCTTATCTAAAGGGGGTCAAATGAGGTGTCTAAGACCGGGTTATGCTTGGCTGGTTATGATTATGCCATTTATATGTATGTATCAGTTTGGTAGTTGAAGTTACGAATATTGGCTCTATACTGTCTGTATTTCAAACTGGGGCTGGGCTTCTGGGACCCAGGACAAGCTATCAGCTCTGCTAGGCCGGCTTGATGGCCCATTAAGAGCCATCAGCGATACAATGGATCCATTGAGAGGCAGACACGCCTGTGACTCAGCAAATTATGCAGGGACTTGCCCATGTGACTCCAGACTCCATTTTGCTGTGATTTTCCACAGCGAGGACAAAGAGGTGTCTTTACACCTGGAAGAAACTATAAAAGGCAGCTGCCTCATCTCCATTTTGTCTTCATTCCTGCTTCTTACCTCTGGAGGAACCTTTCTACAAATGGAAGCTCTGAACAAAGGACTGAAGGACCCATCCCAGCTGGGGATGTGCTCCAGAGACTTAATTTGAATTTGAACCTGCAGCTTATTCCATCTCTGCTGCATGCCTGAACCAAGAACTTTGCCATTACTGTATGTAATTGATTCCTTTTGACCAATTCTAGCTCTCACCTAGACCTTTTTCCTTTTATGAATAAACCTTTAGATTTTAGATTCTAAAGGATTGGCAACAGCGTGATTTGTGGGTAAGATCTGAGCTGTATATTGACCTGGCTCTGAGGTTTGGTCCGTTGGGATCGGGAGAACCTGTTTTCTTTTACTGGGGGGAATAAATATTTGCTAGCAGGCCCTTCGGCCTCGCAGAGGAATGTGTACCACGACCCAGCGGCTGGAAGGTGAAGCTAGACACAGACTGGAACTAAGACGTGCATTTCGAACAGTGACCCCAATTAACCATTGGGACAGTTTACTAAGGGTCAGGGTGGATTTTCCTTCACTGACCATTTTTCAATCAAGCCGGGATGTTTTTCTAAAGGCTCTGCTCTAGGGCCGTTCCCTGGCCTTTGTTATAGGGGAGGTCAGACGAGGTGATCACAATGGTCCCTTCTGGCATTGGAATCTGGGAATCTAGGCTCGGGGTTGTGCAAAGGCCCTACAAAGACCCTTTTCTCTACAGCTCCCTGCTTTGAACACAGCCCCAGCCCGGGGACGCATTCAGCTGAGACAGAGCCACGATGGCCCTGGGAGTGGGGCCGGCACAGGGATCTCGGGTCTGTACAAACTGAGATCACGTCACCCCTTAACCTCCTCTGTGTGGAGCTCCTTGAGTGTGTCACTATCGCAGACCGGCAGAAGAGTTCTGGGTAGGGCGAGCAGATGGCAAGCGTGAAAATCTGGAGCACTTTTCTTTTTGGGGGCTAGTTGCGTATATAAGACCAAGCCCCTAATACGAGGACGGTCCCAGTAGCACCAGGACGTCTGGTCACCCTAGCTCCGTGTGGTGCGAAAGCTCGTCTCTTTTGCCAACAGAAGTTGATCCAATACAAGATAATACCTTGCCCACCTTGTCCTTGTCTGTGTGAAATCTGAGCTTGCACTGACTTCGCTGGTGCTTTTTACGTAGCCTGTTGTAAAACTAGGCCAATATCTAGATGAGTTGATGTACCCCCAGAACAGGGCCGGCTCCAGGCACCAGCCTACCAAGCACGTGCTTGGGGCGGCACCTTGGGGGGGCGCGGTGCTCAGGTGTTTTTTTTTGGTTTTTTTTTTAATTAACATACTGTGGCGGGGCAGGCCAGCCGCCCTGCCCCGCCGGCGTTCCGGTCGGGAGAGCAGGGCCGGGGGCGGGCTGGCTGCCCTGCCGCGCCAGCGCTCCGGCCCGGAAAGCGGGGCCGGGGGCAAGCTGGCCGCCCTGCCCCGCGGCTCTCCCACAAGGGGCGGGGGGTGTTGCGGTGCACCGGTGGGGGTGTTTCCGTGGGCGCTGGGGTGGGGGTGGGGATTTTTTTTTTGTTTCGGGGTGGGGGCGGCGCTTGGGGGTTGTTTTTTTTTGCTTGGGGTGGCAAAAAAGTTAGAGCCAGCCCTGCCCCAGAAGACCTCTGCATGCCCCCATAAGAACATAAGAATGGCCGTAGTGGGTCAGACCAAAGGTCCATGTAGCCCAGTATCCTGTCCACCGACAGTGGCCAATGCCAGGTGCCCCAGAGGGAATGGACAGAACAGGGAATCATCAAGTGATCCATCCCCTGTCGCCCATTCCCAGCTCCTGGCAAACAGTACCCCCGGTTGAGAACCACTCTTCTGATCCTTTGTCTTCTCCTGCTTCTTCTCTGGCCCCTATTCAATTTCTCAATATCCCTCTTGAATCGTAGGCTCCAGACCAGGACACAGGATTCCAGCCACAGCCGCACCCGTGCCGAACACAGACGTCATTTACCCTCCCTGCATCCAAGGCTCGCATCAGCCCTTTTGGGCACAGCCTCACCCCATACCGGGCGACTTGCCCCTTGTGGGCGGGCGGATCTGGGGCTAGCGGAACTAACAAGGCACCCCTGGGCTGGATCGGGTGATTCCTATAAAGGGCAGCAGGGCTGGAGCGCAGGGCAGGAAAGAAGACAGGGAGAAGACCCTGACACCAGGGGGTCTGGACCCCAAGGCCAGGAATCTGTGGCCCCAGCCAAAGCAGGACAGGCCCCGGGGCAGGGTGAATTGGAGACTGCCGGGTGTGGGCGCACTCCAGCCGAAAGCCCTGAGATAGGGGGTTTCCCTCGTGAGGCCGCAGGCAGGGAAAGCATGGGAGGACCGGAGGGGAGGCTCACACCAGGGCGGGCCCCCCTGGGACTCTGCGGCTCCTTCCGGCGCTTGCCTGAGGCGAATTGCAAAGGGCTGGCGGGTGGGCGAGGCGATCCCTGGTGGAGTTTGGAAGGAATTAACAGGGCACGGCAGAGGCACCCCTGGCCATGAGGGGGGGACCCGGACCCAAGGGACCCCCACTTCGGCTGTATTGAAATGCACGTTGTCCGCTTGTGCCCAGCAAGCCGGCTCGCTCTGTGTCTCCGACCCGTCTCCTTCGCTAATTCACCGCCCCCCCCAACCCCCCCCCCGGCTCCGGGCCCTCTGCAAACTGCCAGGCAGGATGGAATGCTTCCTCCCAGGTCATTAGCGAAACAGCACAGGGCCGGGACCCCATCCCTGCGGGACCCCACTGGAAACACCCCGTCAACGCCGGCTCCCCCTTGACACGTCCAGCGGGAGACCCGAGTCACGGGGAGGGGGTCGTTTGTGTTCTTTCGTTAGTGGCCCAGACAAGCTTCCGAGCTAACCACGAGCTCTTCCCGAGGTCTGGCGAAGGGCGCCAGAGTGTCCCAGCGAAATACAGGCTGGGACAGACCATCCCAGGCGCGAGCCCCTTCCGCCCGGTCTGGCCCACCTTGTATGTCGCTTGCCCGCCCTGCTTCCCTTCCCCCGACCTGGAGAAGAGCGCAGGGAAGCTCAAAGACGTTCCCTTCCCCCCCTTGTCTCTCGAATACCCTGGCACCAACACGGCTGCCACCCGGCGAGGGGGCGAGCCCTTGTAATCCATTTAAGCCACCAGCACAGATTAGAGCAGCCCCCAGGCTGCCCCAAGCGATAACTGGCAGTCTGTGCCCCACAAGCCCGAGGAAGGCCCTACAGGCCTGCTGTTGGGGGTGGGGTGGAGTTGGACTCACGGGGTATTGCCCTTTGCCCCGAACTAGCCAGCATGAGCCACAGGGAAACCCCTTTCTGGGGCACGTCTCTAGTCCTCTTATCTTACCCGCCCTCCATAGAGCGCTTTGTTTAGAGCCGCAGCGGATGGCTCAGACGTGCCTCTCCTGAGCCCTGCTGACCCCCCGAGGGGGCGCTGCGTGTGCCTGGGAGCAGGGGCCATGGGGGAGCCCGCGGCTAGGCCCTGGGGTGGGGAAAGGCCTTGTTTCTCGCACGGGCTCGTGACTGACAGTTCCCAAACACTTTGGAGGCCAGCGGCAGTCGCTCGACGGGGAGCCGGCAAAGCAGCCCTGCCCCACGGGGCTGCAGCAGAGTGGGGGGGCTGCTGGGAACTAAAGGGTTAAATGACCCTGAAAGAGAGCCACAAAGCCAGCCGCTCACCCAGCCAAGCAGGGATGGGTGGCCACTGCTGGGCTGGTGCCTGGCAGCTGTTCAAAGGCCCACAGCAGCCGTTCAGGACAGGAAGTGAAGGAGAATCTTGTTTCAAGGGGGTGGAAGGAGCGAGAATGGAATTGCCTGAGTTGGAATTTGGCCAGGACATTGGGATCTATCTGTCTGTCTGTCCGTCGAATGAGCCCATCGCCAGCCACTGCCCCGTCCAATTTCCGGGAGAGTCAGAACACCAGGCAAGGCAAGACGTGTGAAAGGCCGTCCGCTCAAGGAAGGCCCCGGTGTGACGAAGTGGGAATGTTCTTAATGTTTTCTCTGAATACGGTGTGGGTGCCTCAGTTTCCCCTATGCATTGCTTAAGTGTCCAGCTGGTGGGGGAAGGGTGTGTGACTGTTGCACAGAGACTGGCCGACACTCTGTCTCCTGGCAACTGATGGCCTGGGCCCCTCCCCTGCAAAGGTGCGGGCTGAAGGTGCTGGAGAACCGAGAGACCAGGTGACCTCTTTGCCCGGGGAAAGAGACAAAGGCAGATGAGGGGCTGGAGAGCTTCAGTTGGGAGCTGGCTGGGGAAATGGAGCGGCCCCCAAGATGGACCTGACTGAGGGGTCCTGTTCTCTGTACCTACCAGCTCTGTTTTAGACCCTGTTCCTGTCTGTTATCCCAGCTGGCTGAGAGTCACGTCTGACTGCAGAGTTGGGGGGCAGGGCCCCGTGTCTCCCCCAGGACCCTGCCCGGGCGGACTCGCTGTGGGATGCACACGGTGGGGCAGGGGATGCTGGATGCTCTGAGGTCAGACCCAGGAACGTGGAAGCTGGGGAAGCTTCGTGCCCTAGAGAGTTGGCTCGGAGAGAGGAGGCTCCCCCAGAGTTCTGCCTGGCTCCGTAGGGAGCAGTCCCAGAGCATCGCCCGGGGACTCCGTAACACCCGGCCAATACACCAGTGCTAGCCATCCTGGGTTGGGAACAAGCGCACCACGGCAGGCCAGTAAAGTGACCGGGAAGCAAAGGAAACAGTTTTATCCCCAGCACCGGCAATAATTAACCTGTGGAACTCACTGCTGGGTGGGGGGTTACCTTGGAGCCTCTGGATCTGTTTGGTGAAGATCTCGGCCTGCCGGGCGCTGGCCAGTCGCTCGTCCTCCAACAAGCCTGCAGGGGAGAGGGCGAGGTCAGCAGGGAGCAGCGCGGAGACCCTGCTCCTGCACCCGCCCTGCTGTGGTGATCAGCGGGACGGGGCTGCAGGCCCCCCGGGCCTCAGCTGGGCTACGGACCACGGTGCACAGGGAGGGACAAGAGCCCAGCTGAGCCCGCCCTGGGGGAGAGGGAGAATCGCCCCAGCTGCCCCGTGAGCGTCTGGAGAGAGGCAGAAGGGACATGGGAGGAGCAAGGAGAGCTGGCGCTCTGGGCCCCTCACTGGAGCCCTGCGTGGACCCAGCCCACCCAGAGTGATGGGAAAGCACCTGGCACCGAGGGAACCGTGCATGGGAACCCGTGCAAGCATGAGCCCCACGGTGCGCATGAGAGATCACAAGACCCCCTGGTGCCCCACACATGGGGACCTGAGAGAACATGTCAGAGACCTGGTGAGGTCACACCTGGAGCATTGCGTCCGGTTTTGGGCCCCCCACTACAGAAGGGATGTGGACAAATGTGAACGGGGGGAGGGATAGCTCAGTGGTTTGAGCATTGACCTGCTAAACCCAGGGTTGTGAGTTCAATCCTTGAGGGGGCCATTTAGGGATCTGGGGCAAAAATCTGTCAGGGGACAGTACTTGGTCCTGCTAGTGAAGGCAGGGGACTGGACTCGATGACCTTTCTAGGTCCTTCCAGTTGTAGGAGATTGGCATATCTCCATTTATTATAAATTGGAAAGAGTCCAACGGAGGGCAATGAAAATGATTAGGGGGCTGGAGCACATGACTTATGACGAGAGGCTGAGGGAACTGGGATTGTTTAGTCTGCAGAAGAGAAGAGTGAGGGGGGATTTGATAGCTGCTTTCAACTACCTGAAAGGGGGTTCCAAAGAGGATGGATCTAAACTGTTCTCAGTGGTGGCAGATGACAGAACAAGGAGTAATGGTCTCAAGTTGCAGAGGGGGAGGTTTAGGTTGGATATTAGGAAACACTATTTCACTAGGAGGGTGGTGAAGCACTGGAATGGGTTACCTAGGGAGGTGGTGGAATCTCCTTCCTTAGAGGTTTTTAAGGTCAGGCTTGACAAAGCCCTGGCTGGGATGATTTAGTTGGGGTTGGTCCTGCTTTGAGCAGGGGGTTGGACTAGAACCTCCTGAGGTCTCTTCCATCCCTGATCTCCTAGGATTCCGTGAACATGCCCCGTGCCACGGCCCGTGCCAGGAGTTCACGAGAGCCGACGCCCTATGCACACAAGTCACCTTCCCGTGCTCTCCTGCTCACACGACTCCATGTGGCCCCGGGCCAGCGTGCGCCGCCCTTACCCTGTAGCTCCAGCGAGTCGTCCTCGTGCTTCACCGCCAGCTCCCGCGTCTCCTCCAGCTCCTCCAGCAGCTGCAGCACCTGGGCCCTCAGGTCTTCCATCTCCTGGTCCGTCAGGTCCAGCTCTTTCTCGTCCTCTTCCATGGAACCCGCGTTCCCCGCATCCTCCTCCTCTTCCTCCTCCGCGTCCGGGGCATCCGCCTCGCCTGGCAAGGAACGCTGCCTGAGCCACCAGCCCCTCGCAATGCACTCACTGTGCACCAGGGAGCCAGGCCATTCCCTGCCGTGCCAGCCTGGTGCCAGGCCTCTGAGCCCTTGCAGCACAGAGGGGCAAAGGCCAGCCTGGCCCGGCTGGAGAAGCGGATTCGGCCCCACACGTGACGCCCTGGCTCCACCTGATGGCAATGGGCGGAGCCTCTCCAGCCCATTGGCTCTGGAGGTGGGGCACCCTCCGGGCCCACAGGCAGCCACACGGATGAAAAGAGGGGTCCCCTCCTGAGGCCCATCCAGAGCTGACCCGGGGGGGGGGGCGCTGAGAGAAATGGCTCAGCTGGAGGCAGACCGGGGAGAATTGACGGGGCTCCCCAGAGCCGCTCGTTACAATTCTGCCCCCACGGTGACCGGGGGGGAGGGAAGGGGGCTGGAGTCACCTCCACCGATGCCGCTAGCCCACCCGTGCCAGGCACTGCGTCCCCATGGCGCTCGCAGGACCACTGCTCCGGGGCCACGGGCCGGCACTTCCTAGAGGGTTAGGGTCCCCCGCAAAGTCCCCCATTCTCCACCCCTCCCAATGTCACAAGCACAGACACCATCTCCCCCTACCCCCCTCGTTTCCTCCCTACGTAGCTTGCTGGGCATCGCAGGAGAGGACAGACGCCCTGGCCTGCAGGCCCCTGCCACCCCGTCCGATGCGCCCAGTCTTCAAGGGAAAGGGCGGATTGTTCTTGTCCCGTTGCCGGCACCGCCCAGGGGCAGGCTCACTAGGCCAGATGTGAGCTAACCCAGGGGGACCCAAAGGCTCCTGCTTGTGACCCCCGCACCCCCCCAGGCTCGCAGGGGTGAGTAGCAGGGCTGGAGCGAGCGGGCCGGGCTCTGAACATGCCCCCGGAGCAGAGCCCCTGAGTCAGGAGGGGACGTGTTTATCCAGCCGCTGGCCAGGAATGACCGACCTGGGCTTTACCCCCCACAGGTTGGCTCAGGGGCGCCCGGCGCTCTGGGTGGGGGAGAGGATTGCTCTCAGGGGAGGGGGCTGGCAGCTGTCTTCCCTGGCAGCCTGTAACAGCCCCCCCCTCCCCCACTCCTGGGGGAAAATGAACCCCCCAGGGCCCCGCCCTCTGCCTCCGTCCCGCCCGTTTGCCCATCTCACCCCCCCTCCCGCCCCTCTGAACCGGGAAACATCGCCGACTGCTCGGTTAGAACCAGCTATCACAGCATTTCAGCCTGCTGCCCCTCACCATGGCATCTGGGCGCCCGCCACATACAATCCACAGCAAGAGCCAAGGAGCCAACAGTGGAAATCGACCAGACGGACCCCGGGCCGGGGAACGAGCTGGACAGGGCCGGCAGGCCGGAGAGCAGCTGTGCGGCCCCCGGGCTAAGGCCTGACACTGGGCTCCAAGATGCCACCGGCTGCCCCTGGACCAGGCCGAGCTAGGCCGGGAGTCTCCTCTCCCAGCCAGGCCAGTCCCGGGGCCGTGGCTGGGCCAGGTGCAGGTTGGGTGGCCGGCAGCGCTGGGACAGGTCCATGGAGTGGGGGGGCGGGGGGGGGGGCGCGAGCTGCAGGCCGGAGCCAAGGAAGCAAGTGAAGGTGGCACCGCCTGGCAGAGCTGTGGGGAGGGGGCAGGGCTGGGCTAGCAGGGGGCTGCGGGTCGGGAGTGAGGGGCACCGTTAGAGCTGTGGCAAAGCCCCAGGGCTAGAACATTAGGGGGGCTGCAGACTGGGGGGGTTGAAGGGCAAGCTGACCCGCAGCCCCCATCTGCTGTTCCAGGCCTGGGCTCTGCCCCCCAGTTCCATCCTGCACCCCCCGACCCACCGTTATCGCAGCCCTGGGCTGAGCCGACACCCAAACCCGGGCTGGGCAGAGCCGGGCAGAGGGTCCCCCAGAGACACACGCCCCCCGTGGCCCCCCAACAGAGCTCACCCTTTGACACGCCCACCCAGCCTGGCAGCGGGTCCCAGCAGGGGGCACCGAGCTCCCCACACCGGTGGGCCAGGCCAGACCCCTCTGGGGGCAGGAAGCAGGTGTGCCCGCCCCACGCGTCCAAGCAGCCTCCCCCGCACTGTCACTCAGCCCCCACCCACCAGGGACCCGGGGGGCAGGTCTCCGGGCCGGTTCATTCAGCCTCGTGGCCCCCACCCACCTCTGGGCTATTTTTAACACTGATCTATTTTTTGCACTGGGCCCCCCCGCTGTCAATTACGCTCCCGTTCCCATGACAACCGAGGGGAGCCCAGAGACATCAGCTGCCAGAACCCGCGGGAATCTCACCTTTGCCACCTACCGGCTGGGGGCGGCTTGGACCCACCCCCGGAGTGCGCTCGGGGGAGCGGCAGGGGGGTGGGATGCCAGTGCCCCTCACTCCCGACCCGCAGCCCCCTGCTATCCCAGCCCTGGGTCCCTCCCCAGCTCTGCCAGCACCCCTCACTCCCGACCTGCAGCCCCCTGCTATCCCAGCCCTGGGCTCTCCTTACATGGCTCTACCATGGCACCTCAGTCCCGATCTGCAGCCCCCCCACCCCCCGCCCTCAGCCAGGCCCTTCACCCCTTGAAATACAAAGCCAAGGACTGCGCAGGCTGCAAACGGCTGCCCTGTGGAGCATGGAGAGGAGAGAGCGGCTGGAGCAGGGGAAGAGACGAGAGTGAATTAGAGGGAGCCGGGGACGGGGGAGGAGCTGAAGGAGGGGAGATGAGGCAGGTGCCCGCAGGGCCCAGCCTGGGCCACCAAGTGCCACCTGCCTGCGCCTGCAGACAGCTCGGAGCGATGGGCACCGCCACCAGCGGGCACTGACTCTGAAACCTACTGATGGCAGGTACCCAAGCGACCTGCCGGCTCACTCTGGCACAAGTGGGAGGGGCTTGCATCTTGGGCGGAGCTTGGGAGAGTCCATCCCCTCGTTCTTTTCCACGCTTGGTGCAGAGCTGCTGCCCAGCAAGGGGGCAGTGACGGCAGCAAATCAGCCCGGGGCCGGCTCCCCGCAGGCCCCATGGACCAGTCCTCCCTGCACAGCCCAGAGAGCCGTCAGCCCATGCTGATCCTAGCCAGGGGTGTGAGCTCAGGGACTGCTCCTTGGCGCTCCCAATCTGCCCTCCCCCCAACACATACATGCTCTGGGGTTCTGCCCCCAGCTCAGGGAGGGGAGTGGGGTCTCGTGGGTAGAGCTGGGGGCTGGGAGCCCGGACTCCTGGGTTCCAATCCTGTCACTGACGCTTTTCCCTGAGTTTGCAGGGGCAGGACCGAGCGCCGTGGTACCATCGCCTCTGCTCACGGACTGGGGGGGCCATCCTGTCCCCCCCACTCCAGGGGCCAGTGCAGGATCATCCCCTACAGTTTATTTTCCAGCGCTCTGACCGCCCCCCCCCCCACTGGACAGGGGCCCCTCCGTGCCCCACACACGGACCCATTCCAGCATCTCCTCTCCCTCCCGGTAGCCCTGGTCACTCTGGGCAGGGGGGGAGGCTGCAGGGCTGGGACGTTCCCCCCACTTCCCCTCCCCCATCCAGAGACAGCTCCTTATCTGCGTCCCCAAGTTAATTACCTAACTGGGTCACGTGCCATGGGGGGGGGGGGGGGGGACATGCAGTCAATGTGTGTTGAGCTCCCAGGGATGGAGGGGAGCCGCCCGGCACAGGAGCCCCATCATACGCACGCCCCCCCGCTCCCGCTGGCACCAGCCTCTACCCTGGGGAGTCAGGACTAGAACCCGGGTCCCTCTGTTCCAAACAGCTGGGCTGCTCCCCATGGAGCTAAAGGAGAGCTCCCTCGGCCAGTGCAAGCAGTGGGCCCTTATCCCCTTGCAGGCCCCCAGGGGAACTGCACAGCTCTTTCCCGACTCTGCTGAGCCGTGGGGCCCCTAAGTGCCCATCCCCATGCCAGCAGGGCAGCCCCATCCAGACGGCGCATCGTGCTAGGCAGCCTGGCCCCAGGACAGCCAGACATCCCTGGGGTCCCCACAGCCCAGCCCCAATCCCAGCCTGGCACCCCCCAGGTCACCGCAGCCCGGCCCCCGGTCCCAGCCTGGCACCCCCCAGGTCACCGCAGCCCGGTCCCAGCCTGGCACCCCCCAGGTCACCGCAGCCCGGCCCCCGGTCCCAGCCTGGCACCCCCCAGGTCACCGCAGCCCGGTCCCAGCCTGGCACCCCCCAGGTCACCGCAGCCCGGCCCCCGGTCCCAGCCTGGCACCCCCCCAGGTCACCGCAGCCCGGTCCCAGCCTGGCACCCCCCAGGTCACCGCAGCCCGGCCCCCGGTCCCAGCCTGGCACCCCCCCAGGTCACCGCAGCCCGGTCCCAGCCTGGCACCCCCAGGTCACCGCAGCCCGGCCCCCAATCCCAGCCTGGCACCCCCCAGGTCACCGCAGCCCGGCCCCCGGTCCCAGCCTGGCACCCCCCAGGTCACCGCAGCCCGGCCCCCGGTCCCAGCCTGGCACCCCCCAGGTCACCGCAGCCCAGCCCCCGGTCCCAGCCTGGCACCCCCCAGGTCACCGCAGCCCGGCCCCCGGTCCCAGCCTGGCACCCCCCAGGTCACCGCAGCCCGGCCCCCGGTCCCAGCCTGGCACCCCCCAGGTCACCGCAGCCCGGTCCCAGCCTGGCACCCCCCAGGTCACCGCAGCCCGGCCCCCGGTCCCAGCCTGGCACCCCCCAGGTCACCGCAGCCCGGTCCCAGCCTGGCACCCCCCAGGTCACCGCAGCCCGGTCCCAGCCTGGCACCCCCCAGGTCACCGCAGCCCGGCCCCCGGTCTCAGACAGGCAGCTCACTCCCCTCCTCCCTGCCCTAGGGGATGGGGGCAGTGGAGGGCCCGGCGTGCGTGTGGGGGAACAGCCCAGCAGGGGAGGGATGGAGAGATGCGGGGGGGGAATGGAGAGATGCGGCGGGGGGGGTCCGGTGGGGGGGCACTATGGGGGATGGCAGCCCGGCGCGCGCGCGGGGGGGGGGCAATGGAGAGATGCGGGGGGCTCCGGCGGGGGGGGGGCACTGGGGGGGGGTGGATGGAGAGATGCGGGGGGGTCCCGGCTGGGGGGCTGCAGCCCCACTGACCTGCGCGCTCCTGCCTCCGGCCCGGCTGCTGCGCCATGGCCGCTCCCCGAGCCGCTGTGCGGACGCGGGGTGGGGGCGGGGGGAGCCGGGGGCGGAGCAGGGTCCCCCCCCCCCCAAGCTTGGAGGCGGGATCCAGCCGCCCCCCCCGCAGAGCCTGCTGCAGGGGGAACCGGGGACAGGACGCTGCCGCCCCCGACACCCAGCCGGGACTGACCCCCCCGCCGCCCGGGCTGCTCCGCTCCAGCTGGGGGGGGGTGGTTCAGCTCCCCCCGCGCCCCCGGCCTTAACTCTTCGCCGGCTGGGCCCTGCCCACGCACAGGGGCAGCCCCGAAGCCTGGGGGGGCCACGCGGTGCCCCGTGCTCCGGCCCCTGCCAAGCCCGAGGAGCCGCCCCCGCGCCGGATCGCTCCCCGCCGCGGGATGCAGCCGCCTCTGGGGTGGGGCATGGCCCTGGGGAAGGGGAGACCCCGTGTCCGGCTGGCGGGGCCCGGGGCTGGGGGCTTTGGCCAGGTGGGGTGGGCGGAACTTCCAGCCCGGCCGGAGTCTGTAATGACCAGGGATGGCCGGGAGGGGGAGGGTCCCTGCCCCCTTCAAACCACAGGAGGCAACTCCCCCCCCAGCGCAGCGCAGCGCAGCGCCCCCTTAGCGCTGCTGTGGGGCCCTGGGGTCAGACCGGCTGCCCGGGAGAGCGCCCCCGCTGCACAGCGCCCCCTAGTGCCAACACCTCATCACGGAACGAGCGGGGAGGCCCCCTCTCATAGAATCTCAGGGTTGGAAGGGACCTTAGGAGGTCATCTAGCCCAACCCCCTGCTCAAAGCAGGACCAATCCCCAATTTTTGCCCCAAATGGCCCCCTCAAGGATTGAACTCACAACCCTGGGTTTAGCAGGCCAATGCTCAAACCACTGAGCTATCCCTGCCCCCCACGGAGCCGCTCACATGAGTCCCTCGTTCTAGGGGCCTAGCGAGACCCCACCTGGGTTCCTGCCTCAGCTCTGGGCCCGAAGCACCAGCAAGCTAAGGGCATGAATGCTAGCCCAGCCCAGTGAAAGCAGACACCCACTCCCCATGGCAGGGGGGGTGACGCTGGAGACCCTCCCCAGCCAGGGCCGGCTCCAGGCACCAGCTTTCCAAGCTGGTTCCTGGGGCGGCATCCCGCATGGGGCGGCAGTCCGTGTCCCGGGGGCAGCTCCGCTGCTCTTCTTGCTGCGGCGGCAGCAATTCGGCAGCGACTGCTTGGGGCGGCAAAATTGGTAGAACCGCCCCTGTCCCCACCAGCTTTGTTATTGTAGGGTTCCCCTAGGAGCGCTGGGCTCTATGCTGTGGTTTGTTATTGTAGGGTTCCCCTAGGAGTGCTGGGCTCCCTGCTGTGTTTTGTTAATTGTAGGGTTCCCCTAGGAGCGCTGGGCTCCGTGCTGTGGTTTGGTATTGTAGGGTTCCCCTAGGAGCGCTGGGCTCCGTGCTGTGGTTTGGTATTGTAGGGTTTCCCTAGGAGCGCTGGGCTCCATGCTGTGGTTTGGTATTGTAGGGTTCCCTTAGGAGTGCTGGGCTCCGTGCTGTGGTTTGTTATTGTAGGGTTCCCCTACGAGCGCTGGGCTCCGTGCTCTGGTTTGTTATTGTAAGGTTTCCCTAGGAGCGCTGGGCTCCGTACTGTGGTTTGTTATTGTAGGGTTACCCTAGGAGCGCTGGGCTCTGTGCTCTGGTTTGTTATTGTAGGGTTTCCCTAGGAGCGCTGGGCTCCGTGCTCTGGTTTGTTATTGTAGGGGTCCCCTAGGAGTGCTGGGCTCCCTGCTGTGGTTTGTTATTGTAGGGTTCCCCTAGGAGCGCTGGGCTCCGTGCTGTGGTTTGTTATTGTAGGGTTCCCCTTGGAGCTCTGGGCTCTCTGCTGTGGTTTGTTATTGTAGGGGTCCCCTAGGAGTGCTGGGCTCCCTGCTGTGTTTTGTTATTGTAGGGTTCCCCTAGGAGCGCTGGGCTCCGTGCTGTGGTTTGTTATTGTAGGGTTCCCCTTGGAGCTCTGGGCTCCGTGCTGTGGTTTGTTATTGTAGGGTTCCTCTTGGAGCTCTGGGCTCCGTGCTGTGGTTTGTTATTGTAGGGTTTCCCTAGGAGCGCTGGGCTCCGTGCTCTGGTTTGTTATTGTAGGGTTCCCCTAGGAGCGCTGGGCTTCGTGCTGTGGTTTGTTATTGTAGGGTTCCCCTAGGAGCGCTGGGCTCTGTGCTGTGGTTTGTTATTATAGGGGTCCCCTAGGAGTGCTGGGCTCCCTGCTGTGGTTTGTTATTGTAGGGTTCCCCTAGGAGCGCTGGGCTCCGTGCTGTGGTTTGTTATTGTAGGGTTCCCCTAGGAGCTCTGGGCTCCCTGCTGTGGTTTGTTATTGTAGGGTTTCCCTAAGAGTGCTGGGCTCCGTGCTGTGGTTTGGTATTGTAGGGTTTCCCTAGGAGCGCTGGGCTCCGTGCTGTGGTTTGTTAATTGTAGGGTTCCCCTAGGAGCGCTGGGCTCCGTGCTGTGGTTTGGTATTGTAGGGTTTCCCTAGGAGCGCTGGGCCCTGTGCTGTGGTTTGGTATTGTAGGGTTTCCCTAGGAGCGCTGGGCCCTGTGCTGTGGTTTGGTATTGTAGGGTTCCCTTAGGAGCGCTGGGCTCCGTGCTGTGGTTTCTTATTGTAGGGTTCCCCTACGAGCGCTGGGCTCTGTGCTCTGGTTTGTTATTGTAAGGTTTCCCTAGGAGCGCTGGGCTCCGTACTGTGGTTTGTTATTGTAGGGTTCCCCTAGGAGCTTTGGGCTCTGTGCTCTGGTTTGTTATTGTAGGGTTCCCCTAGGAGCGCTGGGCTCTGTGCTCTGGTTTGTTATTGTAGGGGTCCCCTAGGAGTGCTGGGCTCCCTGCTGTGGTTTGTTATTGTAGGGTTCCTCTAGGAGCGCTGGGCTCCGTGCTGTGGTTTGTTATTGTAGGGTTCCCTTAGGAGTGCTGGGCTCTGTGCTCTGGTTTTTTATTGTAAGGGTCCCCTAGGAGCACTGGGCTCCGTGCTCTGGTTTGTTATTGTAGGGTTCCCCTAGGAGTGCTGGGCTCCCTGCTGTGGTTTGGTATTGTAGGGTTCCCCTAGGAGCGCTGGGCTCAGTGCTGTGGTTTGTTATTGTAGGGTTGCCCCCAGGGCTGCTGTTGATTATGATGCCGACAATCAAAGAGGCTGAAACATTTGATACCGATCATATGGCGCTTGCTGCTGGAGCTAAGCAACGCCCCCGCGTGGGGTATGGCCACGAACCGCTCAGCAGCCCCCAGCACTGAAAGGTTAGCGCCGGCCTGGAAAAACCAACTCAATCCGTCACCGACGGGGATTACCCCGGCTGAGCTCCGAGCTGCTTCCCCCGCGCGGCGGACACCAGGCAGTGCCCCACAAGGCCCCTGGCGTCTCAGTGACCCAGCACGATAGCCGCGAGGCACCGGCCAGAGTGCCGGGAGCTGGAGAGAGCCGGGTGAGTGTCGGACACAGTCTGCCCTGCGGAGGGCAATGGAGCATGCAGACGCACACAGGACATCACGCCTGCTTCCTGACGCCCAGCGCCCCTGCTCACCCCCCTCTAACTCCCCAGCACCCCATGGTGCTGATCTGCAGAACCCAGAGCCGGGCCTGGTGCCTCCGGATGTGACTCGCGGCTGGGCCTGCTCTTTGAACCCCTTCTCTTCGCCACAGACCGTGGGCCCGGGACAGGGCACTGCTCCGGACAGGTGCCTTTTGGACTCCCCACTGCCCGGCGGGGGTGGGGGGGGCCCAGCCCAGCCCAGCCCATGTCCAAGCTAACGGGCCTGGAACTCGCTCTCCGTCCCTGCCAGGACTGGAGCGCGAGGCTCCGGGTCCCCTCGGCAATGCAGGATGATACCCTGGGGCAGGGAATTCAGCACCCTTGGCCATGGCTGCTCCGAGTGAGGTTGGCATCGGCTCGGGTCCCAGCAGGCTAGAAGACGTGCGCTATGTCTTAAAGCATTGTACCAAGTTAGCATCCTTCTGAAAGCCTGGTCATCTTCCAGGCTGCACGGCAGAGTCACTCCCAGCGAGAGCAGGGGGGGACCTCAGAAGCCCTGCCCCCCCCCCCCCCCCGGGACAAAATGTTCTTAATGTTTTCTCTGGAGACTGTGTGCCTCAGTTTCCCCTATGTATCAGTGAAGTATCTAGGTGGTGTGATAAGAGTGTGTGATCATTGCACAGACCCCTAGCGGGAAGGTGTGATGCCGATTGGCTGCCTGGGCACAGAGAATGGCCGACACTGTGTATCCTGGGAACTGATGGCTGGGGCCCACCCTCTGCAAGGAGCCAGCCGAAGGTGTTGGAGAACAAAGAGACCAGGTGAGCTGTTTGCCTGGGAAAGAGACAAACGGGGGCGGGGAGGGGAGCTGGGCATGATTGACCCTGGGCAGGTGGAAACTGGTCAGTCTCCAGGTTGGGGACTCAGGGGGAGAGCCCGGGGCTCTGGTCCCCCCCAAGATGGACTTTGCTGCAGGTTCCTGCTTTCTATGCAAGCAAAGCTCTGTTCTACGCTGTGTTCCCGACCACTATTAAACCTCCTGTGTCCCACGCTGGCTGTCACTGCTGGCTGCAGAGTGGGGGTGCAGAGCCCCGTGGGGGGGGCGGGGGGTGAGGCTGCCCCAGTGTCCCAGCCAGGTGGACTCACTGCGGGGAGCAGGGGGCTGAATGCGCCGAGGTCAGACCCGGGAAGCGTTGACACCGAGGAGACGCCTCGTTCTGCGGAGAGTGGCCCTGCGGGGAGACGCTGCGCCCGAGTCCTGCCTGGCTCTGTTCCCAGCGGGGCCCAAGCCCGGCACTCTGGGGCAGCCCCAAACCCGCCACATCTGCCACAGAACTAAAGGGGAATTGCCATTGCTAGGACACCTAGCAGGGCAGTCCCCCTCCTACCCGGCCGTGGGTAGTCTCTGCCCTCACGCTGTTGTGCATGGCAGGGTCTAGTCCCCAGTGCAGTAATTAAGGAAGACGTCTGTGTTGTTCGCCAACGAGGGGGCACCTTACATTGTTGTGGCATCTTCCAAGCCACATGACCCCCAAACACCTCACTCACTGCTTGCTCCCTCTAACCCGCTGGCATGCAGCCACCTCTGGGGCAGGGTGGTGGAGCTGTTACAGCGGCCCGTGATGCTATGCGGGGCGGCGTAAGGAGGAGTGGAGAAGAAGCCAGTTGAAACTGGAGGAGCCGGTTAGTTAGCCCAGGAGAGGAATCACGAAATGGGAACCTGGACGGGGCACCAGGGTTCACACCCTGAGTCTCCCAAAAACTGCCCGGGGACCTTTACCTGCGCTCAGGACCTCGGTTCCTCGTGGATGGTTTGAAAGGTGGCCTGTCTAGCTGCACAGCGCCCCGCAGCATCGTGCCCACGGAGCACGGGTTAGCAGCAACTCAGCTGGGGGGCACCGCTACTGAGCCCCCCCCCCTTGCTTCCTTCAGGAACCCCCTAGCACCACAGTGGGGCACTAGGGTCAGCACTGAGGCAGAGGGGTGACTGCTCCCATACTGAGCTTTGAACCTCACTCCCTGCTGCACAGCGCCTCCTAGTGCCACACTGGGGTATTGGGCACAGCACTGACTGCTTAGGGACAGCGCCCCCTACTGGGCTTTGAACCCCACTCCCTGAAGCACAGCGCCCCCTAGTGCCACTCTGAGCTATTGGGGTCAGCACGGGGGGCGCGCCCCCTACTGAGCTCTGAACCCCGCTCCCTGAAGCACAGCGTTCCCTAGTGCCACACTGGGGTATTGGGATCAGCACTGGGGGCGCGCCCCCTACTGAGCCCTGAACCCCACTCCCTGAAGCACAGCGCCCCCTAGTGCCACTCTGAGCTATTGGGGTCAGCACTGGGGGATCACCCCTACTGAGCCCTGAACCCCACTCCCTGAAGCACAGCACCCCCTAGTGCCACACTGGGGTATTGGGATCAGCACTGGGGGCGTGCCCCCTACTGAGCTCTGAACCCCGCTCCCTGAAGCACAGCGCCCCCTAGTGCCACACTGGGGTATAGGGTCAGCACTGGGGGCATGCCCCCTACTGAGCTCTGAACCCCACTCCCTGAAGCACAGCGCCCCCTAGTGCCACACTGGGGTATAGGGTCAGCACTGGGGGCGCGCCCCCTACTGAGCTCTGAACCCCGCTCCCTGAAGCACAGCGCTCCCTAGTGCCACACTGGGGTATTGGGTTCAGCACTGGGGGATCACCCCTACTGAGCCCTGAACCCCGCTCCCTGAAGCACAGTGCCCCCTACTGGGCTTTGAACCCCGCTCCCTGAAGCACAGTGCCCCCTAGTGCCACACTGGGGTATTGGGTTCAGCACTGGGGGGATCACCCCTACTGAGCCCTGAACCCCACTCCCTGAAGCACAGCGCCCCCTACTGGGCTTTGAACCCCGCTCCCTGAAGCACAGCGCTCCCTAGTGCCACACTGGGGTATTGGGTTCAGCACTGGGGGATCACCCCTACTGAGCCCTGAACCCCGCTCCCTGAAGCACAGCGCCCCCTACTGGGCTTTGAACCCCGCTCCCTGAAGCACAGCGCCCCCCTAGTGCCACCCTGAGGTACTGGCTGTGGGAAGAGCGCCATGGAGCTCATTGCAGCAATGAGGATTTTCCCTCTAGGTCGCCGCAGCGCTGCTCAGCTCACGAGATCCGAGTCACCCCTCAGGGCTGGACGTACGGCAGCTGCTGAGGTCCCTGGCTCTGCTCACATGTCTCCCCACTAGCCCCCATGTCTAGCGAGCACTTGCCCAGCGGGAGAGATCCCAGCTCCTCGCGCCCCGTGAGGGTGCCTCCCGCCGCCCGGATCGCCTGGGGGCTGAGGCCTGGCTCGGGTTGCAATATACCCACACGCTGCCCTCCCACAGCCTGGCTATGCCACAACCCGGGGCTGGGACTCGAAGCCGCTCACCGCCCTGCTGGAGAAGAACAGTAAAGCAGTGGCCTGTTCACTCGATAAAACTCCACCTGTGCATTTAGCGCCGCTCACAGCCCCAGGGGGAGACCGGCCAGGTCTGGCCGCAGGGCCCGCCACCCCCTCAGACCACCCCTATGCTGGGGGAGAGTCCTCTAGAGGAGAGAGCAGGGGCTGCCGGTCCACTGCCCGCTGGAACGGGGAAGGTTCGTTCAGGCCCCTCTGCCTCTGTAACCGAGTGGATCTGATACTCCAACCCAGCCTCATGCATCACCCCGTCCTCTCTTCGGTTGCTGCAGGGGCTGGTTCTCGGGGGGTCTTTCCCTAGCAGCCAGGCCGTGCTGTGCGAGCTAAGGAGGCCTCCCCCACCCCACCGGTCCCACTGGCCTGTTTGAAGGCCCTTCCACTCAGGAAGGGCTGGGTGGGAATACCCTCCCCCCGATCTGGGAATCCCCCCCACCCCCACCCCCGATTTTTGCACTTGCTCAAAGTTCCATAGGCTGCCAAGCGTGGGCGGGGGAAAGGGCGGGGCTCAATTGCTTTTAAGCCATGGTCCTGAATGACCCCAGCACAGCTGCCGCCGGAGAGCTCCGGATCCTAGCTCTGGCTGCATGGTCCCCCTGAAGCCCCACTGAAATCTGACCCGGCCACCCTGTGACCAGGTGGAGGGGTGGCCAGGCCAAATGGGGCTGTGACCTGGCGCACGGACACTCTGATCTGGTACAACCCAGCGCAGGGGACTCTGCCGAGACCTCAACTCCTGGGTCATCGTCTCATGCACTGTAGGGGCAAGAGCGAGGGGAGACCTGGATGCAGGGGGACAGACCAGAATTTCCACCCTCACCCCAAGAAATATCTGAATTGGCGCCACTTGAGGTTAGGTCATGGACAACCTTAACTCTGCCCCCTTGCAGGCATCCTTTATGCTATAGCCTGTAGCTACATGATCACATACGATTTCTCAGCTATGACAATGTCAGACAGTCTTTCACTGCAGCCTTAGGTACCCAGGCAGGGCTGTGTCCTACTCTGTATGACTGAGTGCCCAGGGAAGTCATTTATAGTTAAGTACACTGGTAATGTTCTTATATGACATACGGCAGATTATGTGGAACAACACAGACTTGGCTGGCAGACGTGGGCCACCCAAGTTAGCCTCCTCATCCACTGACTCACACCCCAGAGAGGCCTTGGTGCGGGTGGAGAAGAAAATGCACCGTTCTTATCCGCTAAGGAAATGATTGTGCTACATACCTTGGAATGAAGATAACCCAGCGCAGACCAAGACAATGACCAGTATGATAATGAAACTAGTGCCAGGATAAAAGAATAGAAACCATGTTATGAGATGCCGC
The DNA here is from genome assembly GCA_033296515.1 of Macrochelys suwanniensis. NCBI lineage: Eukaryota > Metazoa > Chordata > Testudines > Chelydridae > Macrochelys > Macrochelys suwanniensis. The sequence goes on from CM065775.1 coordinate 340,319,205, forward strand.
ATACACTTATCTATGATATTCTATTTTCTTATCCAAGTACCCAAAGGAGATGATGAGATTAAAACCTTCAGCATAACAGTGCATGTGTGCAAAGGAGGCAGAGTTAAGGTTAAGCGAGCAACCTTAACTTTGGCCTTCCCTAGCATTTGCACCATTATCCTTGCAATCGTACTAGTCTCTTAATGCAATTATGGATGGAATATGCACCTGATCCTATATTAATAAACCATTGCATCTCATTCCATCACACAGCGCTATGCAAAGCCAGGGGGCAGCAGCTCCCACATTGATCGGTGCCCCTCTGCCATTCCGGTCGCTAAGAACCTCTGCCCATATGCTCTAGAAAACCAGACAGACAATCCAGAAAGCCAAATATTGCCAGGCAATCAAGAATCTAGGAAAATAGGAGGAGAGATCCTTTAGAGCAACTCTGGTTGATCACATGGAGAAGTGGTCTAGAAAGACACACAGTCTAGCCAGAGGCTCTCGAAAGACATCCTAGATGGCGAACAACGTTAGAGAAATACACTTGGACGATTACTCGCTAGAGATGGGGCTGGATGGGGGTGGGGAGCGAAGATGTCCTTTCCATTTTCGTCCAGCACAATGCGAGATCAGGCTATTCTGTAGCATCCTCCGATTCCGTTCTATCTTTCGCTGACCTTTCTAGAGTGCCCGTTGCCATGATAACCAGGTAAGGCAGGAATAGACCGTCCCGGAAAGGCAGGGAGAGAGGAAGATGCTCTGAAGGCGTGAGGCGGGCCGGCCATAGGGGCTGAGGCGCAGATACACACCGAGGGAGAGGAACACGTCAGACGGGCCCTGCAAGGGCTGCAGAGCGAGATCTTGGCGCCATGCGGGGGGAAGAGAGAGGGAACGGGGGAGCTTATGGACTTAGGATCAATTCTAGGGCTAGGCAGGTTCGGCTGATGGGTCAGTTTCTGCTCCGGGCTCTGATTAACCTGCTAGGCTGGAGATGGGAGTTTGGGGTAAGCAGCTCACAGGAGCCCTTTGTCCTTAATCCTCCTTTGATCCCCCCCCCCCGCCCCAAGGGGTCAGGGGGCTGAGCCAAGCTCCTCTCATTAAGCTGATTTTACCTGCTCATCCTTCCTGGGAGGGGGCCGCTCGGCCTCGCAGCTCCCCACCGCCTGCTGCGTCCCAGCTAGGGCCGAGCCCAATCTTCTCCCTGGGACGGGGCGGGGAAACGGGGCTCGGCCCCGTGCACTGACCGGGCACCGGGCCAGCTCCAGGGCTCCCACAGTAACCCAGTCTCGAAGCAGGTCAGCTTTGGCCTGGCGTGGCCCGGCTGGGATCTCCAGGGGTGGGCACCTGTGCTGCCCCCCTCAAGCAGAAAGGAGGGTGAAGCTCAGCTCACCCCATTTCCCGGGCACACCCTGTGATCTCCACTATGGGCCAGCACGGCCGGAGGATGGGGGAGCATTGCATGAGGGGGCCTGGGATGAGGAAAGCGGCTGCCTCTGGGGAGGACCCGTCACACACAATGCGGGTGGTGAATGGTCCCGCCCCCTCGAACGGCCTGGCAGGATCCCGAGGCTCTACCACGGAGCCGGGTTCTAGGGGACACCGGGTGGCAAACGAGGCCAGTCTGGTGGTTACACTGCCAGGCTCTGACATGGGAGAGCTGCCCTCACGTCCCAGCCGTGCCCCAGACTCGCCGGCTGAGTCGTTCCATTGCTCCCCGAGCCCTGCCTGTAATCTGGGAATATCCAGGCCCCCTTCCTTGTACCTTTGTCTGCTTCTGTGTAGAGGGACAGGAGTGTGTGTGCTGAGCGTGGCGGGGTCCTGGGCTTGGCTGGGGTCTGACAGGAATCGAATCATATGGGCCTGTGGTGGATCCCACAGCTTTTAAACAGGCCCTTGGAACAGTGGACCTGCCCCCCAGCGGGTCCTACGTGTCCTTCGGGGCAGGCCACGCAGCCTCCGAGACAGGCGCCAGCCCTCCTGTTTCACGCCGCGCGCTCTGCCCAGCGCGTCCAGCTGAGACCGACGCCCGGTCCGAGACTTGGCCACTCGGCAGGGACCAGGGCACCTCAGCCGGTGTTTGCAGGGGGCCCCGGCAGCCTTTCCCAAACAGAGCAGGGTTCATTAGGCGACTGGACGCAGCCTTGGGAAGTCCTTCGGGCAGCGCAGAGAGACGAAGGAGAAGACAGGCCATGCTGGTCAAGCCCACGCTCCACCCGGCCAGGGAATCCATCTCCAGCGCTCTCCGTGTCCCTGGTCTCTCTCTGTCTGCCAGCCCCAGCCAGGTGAGAGCTCCTGAGTCTCCCCAAAGGCCAGGTCTGATCCCACTAGCCACGTCACCTCTTGGTCCATTGTCCTGCTCCTGCAGACCCACGCTGAGCTCACAGGATTTCCCAGCCTTGGGGTCCTAGTGTCTTTCCAGACTCTCCCTTGATCCAGGTGGGTTTCAGCCAGCCCATTCATCCCACCCAGACAGTCACATGACTCCCTCACCCCCCCCTCGCATCTCCCGCTCGGCCCCCAAAGCCGCGTTTGAGCCCTTCCCCCACCCCGTGGAAGTGGGGAGCGATCGCTGGGCAAGTAAGTCAGTGCCACACGTCTCCTTCACCGACCTGTGACAGGAAATTCCCACTTTGCCCCAGGGGCACATGCGAACCTGCTGCGGCAGCACCCAGCAAAGCAGTGTCTTTGCACCCGCAAGATCTGGGGGGAGGATTTGTCCCTAATAGTCTCTGGCTGGCTGGACCCAACAATTCTATGAATTCAGGCAGCATTCAGCCTCTGGGGGTTTTCTCACAACCCCGCCTCCGCCGGAGGGGAAATTCTCTGGGAAACCCTCCGCACACTGAAATGCAAAACAGGGCTCGTCCGGGATTTGAACCCGGGACCTCTCGCACCCTAAGCGAGAATCATACCCCTAGACCAACGAGCCACCCTGTAGTGCTTGGCCTAGCTGTTGCTCTAGGTGCCACCTCAGCAAAGCAGCAGCCCGGCGATCAGGCTACACTGAGGTCTCGCTACCCAGCAGCGATCGGGGCTGGCTGCTGCCTCATCCCGCCGTCCTGGGGAGGCTGCAGAGCAGAAGGGACCTGCCAGCTGTTGCTGCAGCCCTGACAAACAAGCACTGAGCCTCACTGCACCCGCTGAGCAAGGATTCTCTGTAGCTGGCAGTGGAGGCTTTTCATACCCAGCACCCTGCTCCTCACGTCCCTTCCCGCTGAGCCTCGGGCCCCTGCCTGGGATCGCCCTGCGCCCACCAGCCTGCTCAGAGAAGTGTTGCGTGTCCCCCGTGTGGTGTGACTGCACACGCGACACTGTCCCGGACCCGCAGCAGAGCTCCGTGCGGCTCCAAAGCCCGTCTCTCTCGCCAATGGAAGATATCACCTCCCCCGCCTCGTCTCGCTGATATCCCGGGACCCACACGGCTACAGCAACGCTGCAGACTCCCATTGACTGAGTTCGGATTCTCTCTGATCTGTGCCACAAAAGCATTACCAATAACTGAAACAAACTTACTAAGCCAATATAAATATTCAACTGTCCCGCTGCAATGTTAAGTCCCTCTTGGCACGTCACCTGCTCCGTCTAACTTTCAGCCCGCTGGGCCCTGTCGGTTCTAGCCCATCTGACATGGTTTGGGCGCTAGCGTTCCAGGAGTAGCTGCCAAAATATTGTGTGTCTCCCTGTACAATTACTTCCACTCCCTTTTTTCCGGTGGGGGGGAAGGGCAGGCCGGGGTTATGTCATGCACAGACACGTGCTACTTAAATGGGGGGAACTAGGCTGATCTGGGATATACCCAAAGCAAGACTCATACCCCTAAAGCAACACGCCAGCTGAAGCAGGTTATACCTAGGGGCTTTGTAAGATGTTTCATAAGCAATAAGAACGAGGAGTACTTGTGGCACCTTAGAGACTAACACATTTATTTGGGCATAAGCTTTTGTGGGCTAAAACCCACTTCATCAGATGCATGGAGTGGAACATACAGTAGGAAGATATATATATACACACAAAGAACATGAAAAGGTGGAAGTTGCCATACCAACTTTAAGCGGCTAATCAATTAAGGCGGGCTATTATCAGGAGGGAAAAAAAACGTTTGTGGTGATAATCAGGATGGCCCATTTCAGACAGCTGACAAGAAGATGTGAGTAACAGTAGGGGGGAAATTAGCACGGGGAAATAGTTTAGTTTGTGTAATGACCCATCCACTCCCAGTCTTTGTTCAAGCCTAATTTGATGGTGTCCAGTTTGCAAATTAATTCCAGTTCAGCAGTTTCTCGGAGTCTGGTTTTGAAGTTTTTTTGTTGAAGAATTGTGACTTTTAGGTCTGTAATTGAGGGTCCAGGGAGGCTGAAGTGTTCTCCGACTGGTTTTTGAATGTTATGATTCCTGACGTCTGATTTGTGTCCGTTTATTCTTTTGCGTAGAGACCGTCCGGTTTGGCCAATTTACATAGCAGAGGGCATTGCTGGCACATGATGGCATAGATCACATTGGTAGATGTGCAGGTGAATGAGCCCCTGATGGTGTGGCTGATGTGATTAGGTCCTATGATGGTGTCACTTGAATAGATATGTGGACAGCGTTGGCACCGGGCTTTGTTGCAAGGATAGGTTCCTGGGATAGTGTGTGCGGTGTGTGGTTGCTGGTGAGTATTTGCTTCAGATTGGGGGGCTGCACGTTCACCAGCATAGATACACACCCAGCAGCAGTTACAGGCAGGCTCGTTGACCAGCCCGTGGGCAGTCTGTCCCCTGGGGGGTGGGAAAGCAGCTGGGGGAGCAGGACCTGGCCCCTTTAAGGGCTCTCTGGATCCCCTGCTCTGGCCCTGCTGTCGCTGGCCCCATGCAGGCCCCCCTGGAGCCGCCCCCCACTGGCGCTGCGGGCCCAGCTGTGAAGCCATTCGTTTCTTCAGGACCGCCCAGGGTGGGGGAGGGGAGGGACAGTTGGCCCCCAAACCCGAGCAGAGCACAGCGCCCAGAGCAGGGAGCCGGACCCAGCCCCACGGGGCACAGGAACCACTGCTGAGTGGTGAGTGTGGGGCGGGCTCCTTCCCCAGCACCCCCCCTCTCAGCGGTACCATTTCAGGAGGGTGGGGGCCTCAATTTCATATTGTGCCCCAGGCCCCCTAAAACCTCTGTGCAGCGCTGAGCCCTAGAGATCTATGGGTTTCTGTAGCTTACCCACTGCCCTGGCACCAGGGGTGTCCGGTTCGCCACAGGGCACAGGCACCGTGTGCCCTCAGCAGGGCAGCTGGCTAGGATGGGCGCTGACAACTCAGGCCGAGCGAAGCTGCCTCTCGGGACGGAGCCCAGGGCTGGGCTCTCCAAGGCCACATGCCCATGACAAAGCAGCGGTGAGGCCCCATGCTCTGGGGGCACAGCCGGCTACCCAGGGGGGGATGCTGGCCTGGGGGTCAGTTCGTTCGCCATCTCCGTCACCCAGAGGTGAATGCAGGGGCGTGCACAGGAATAAGAATTTGGCTGCTTTTGGAGGGGCACTCTTTGTGGTCCCTGTGGCCAGAGGAGCTGGCTCTCTCCCCCTGCCAGGGTTCTGGGCCCCCACTGATTGAGGGGGAAACTGTGCTCCTGCTCGCCCCCTCCTTGCACACACCCCTGCTCCAGGGCAGGGAGCAGCAACAAATCCAAGCAAGACAGCCCCAAGTGCCTCTGTTAGCCACACCATGGGCACAAGGAAGGTAACAGAGAGATTGCATCCGTGCCTGGAGCCTCCCCACCATGGCCACAGCAGCCTGAGTTGGGGAAGCAGAGCAGGGGAGGGGCAGTTTTACACCTGGGGAGATGAAGTGGCAGAGGCTGGATTAGAACCCAAGCACCCCCAGCTCTGAGTCCTGGGCCTGTTCCACTGCACCACAGGGCCTGACAACCAGCAGCCCTCTGGCAGCGCTTTAGTGCACCCTGCACTGCAGGGCGGTACAAGGCCTAGGGCAGCCACGGGGGAAGTAGGAGACCTGGGTTCTCGTCCTGGCTCTGACACTGGGGCAAGTCTCTTCCTGTGCCCCTGCTGGGGATGGTGCTGCCCCTGGGCAAAGGCCTTGAGCTGGGGGGTGCTGGGATGCCAGGCTGAGAGGGGAGCTGCCTACCAGCGGTGCCTGGGCTGATCACTTGACAGACCCATGCAGACGTGCTGGGGGTCTGAGCTCTGGCCAGGAACAGGGGGAGTCGTGGCCCAGGAGCTGGGTAGACGGGGGGGTGCAGGAAGAGTTTTGGGATGGCAGGAGAATGCGGAGTGACCCCACTGAATGCCTCCTCCAGCCCCAGCGGCACTGCCCCCTATAGACCCACGAGGACAGTCCTAAAACTAGCCACCAGCCTGAGAACTGCTGAGGTCTGTGTGGCTCGGCACAGCTGCGCCGCGGGTGATCGTAACCAGCCCGTGCCGTGGGCCCCCGAAGGGATGGGCAGGGGGAGTGCACACCTGTTGCTGCTCTCACTGCCTGCCAGCCAGCAGCGAGACAGGGACCCGCCCAGCCCTTTGGAAATGCACCTCCCTGCTCGGGCCCAGCGTGGCCTTTTAGCAGCCCTCTGATTTGGACTAGAGAACGAAGGCAAAGGCAGAGAGAAGGAGACACTAGTGACATCCCCCTTCGCGCAGAAGGTCCCCCCCGCTCCACAACTGACCCGCTCTGGGACGGGCCTGGCCTCCAGGCTAGATTTTAGAGGCTGAAGATGGAGACCTTTCCACAGTTAAGCTGCAGTGGCTCAAAGCTGTCGGGTCGCCAGTTTTGTGAAGGGGCTAAACTGTGGCCGTGCAAATCACAGCTACAACGGAGCTTTCCACCCGGGCAGCTTCAGCGGGTGAAAATCCCAGTGTAGCGAAGGCCATAAATCGTTCTCTCAGGCGTGTCTGTCTAGGAGCCGGGGGAAAGGGAACATCCTGCTGCCAGATGTGTGTGGGAAGTAATATGATCCCTGAGTGCCAACACAGCCAGTGTCTCATCTCTAAAACATCTGGAAGAAACCCTGTGCTCAGCTGGCTCGTTGGTCTAGGGGTATGATTCTCGCTTAGGGTGCGAGAGGTCCCGGGTTCAAATCCCGGACGAGCCCCTTTTTTTAACACATAGCCCAAGTGGAACGGATGAAAATGTTGCAGAACAAACTGACTTTCCCCACATAAATAATGCACGGAAAGTACGTGAGACTTTTTATCTACAATTCCCCAATGACAGAAAAGTGGTGAAGCTGGATTCAAATGCTCGCCTTTTTCCATTGCAACCCCACCCTGCAGCGACGCCTGCTAGCTGCCCACGAGAAGGGGTATTCCACACCCTGCCCTGGGCAGGGGCTGAGCTCTGCCGGCTGGAGGGGAAGGGGTGCCTGTAACGCAGCAATAAAAGAGTCAGGTCCATGACCAAACACTTGCCGATCAGCTGTAAAACGTTCCACCCGGAGAGCAGCACGTACACAGGGAGAGATGGTTTGTTTCTGATCTAGCCAGGTGTCTCCGTCTATTCGTGTAACGATGCTGGTTCTGGCGGGACCCAACTGAGAGTGCCAGTTCAGGACAAATTGCTTTAAGCAGGGCAGTAACAGCCCAAGGCTGGGGTTTTTCCACCTCTAAGGCACCAAACCAGCCAGACAGAGGAGACTTTGGTTTTACCCCACTGGCTAACCACAAGTCATCCCAAGCAATCCCCTAAAACACTCGAGTTTCCCAGTCTCACCACCAGTGCCACTCGTTATGGGGACAAATGGTCATGAAAACCAATGCCCCAGTAAAAGAAAACAGGTTCTCCCGATCCCAACAGACCGAACCCCAGAGCCAGGTCAATATACAACTCAGATCTTACCCACAAATCACGCTGTTGCCAATCCTTTAGAATCTAAAATCTAAAGGTTTATTCATAAAAGGAAAACGGTCTAGGTGAGAGCTAGTACTGGTTAAAAGGAATCACTTACATACTGGCTCGTTGGTCTAGGGGTATGATTCTCGCTTCGGGTGCGAGAGGTCCCGGGTTCAAATCCCGGACGAGCCCATTTAGGGGGGGGGATAGCTCAGTGGTTTGAGCATTGGCCTGCTAAACCCAGGGTTGTGTGTTCAATCCTTGAGGGGGCCATTTAGGGATCTGGGGCAAAAATTGTGGATTGGTCCTGCTTTGAGCAGGGGGTTGGACTAGATGACCTACTAAGGTCCCTTCCAACCCAGAGATTCTATGATTCAGCAATAGCAAAGTTCTTGGTTCAGTGATGGAATAAGCTGCAGGTTCAAATCAAGTCTCTGGAATACATCCACAGCTAGAATGGGTCATTCAGTCCTTTGTTCAGAGCTTCCGTTTGTAGAAAGGTTCCTCCAGAGGTAAGAAGCAGGAAAGAAGACAAAATGGAGATGAGGCAGCTACCTTTTATAGTTTCTTCTAGGTGTAAACAACAATGATCTATCCGGTCCCAGTTATTGTCAATAACGTCACAATTCGGCACAAGCAACAGAGAAGCTTTGGGCCCAATCTTCCAGAATCTGACCACAGCCCAGTGTGGGCCCCCGCGGGATCTCGTTCGAGGGGCAGAGCATCACACCACCCAAAGGGAGCGCCGCGCTGTTTAAACCGGGGAAGAAAGGAAAGCTGTGGGCTCGGGTGGGGTTTGAATCTGGCACCTCCCAAACCCAGACACATTCTAGACCAACAAGCGCTCCACGAAAACAGGGCGCTGGTGGCTTTTCTGCATGTCCCCCAAGCCACACAGAGCCCGATGCTACGTATTAACAGGCTCAGCAGAGGCACAGGAGGGTTCCCAGGCATTGGCCCGACACCTGGAACACAGTCAATATCCTCGCACCAAAGGCGTCATTTGCACCAAACCGGCAGCCGCATGGGGAGATGGAGACTAACTGGATGGTGAAAGCGACATTTCTCAGTAGACTTAATGGGCCTTTAACCCTGCCTCTCCATCCCCCTGCTCCCTCCCTATGGGAGTAGGGGCTTTAACTCAACCTGCGAACTCCCAGGAAAGCTACTACTGCCTTGGCTGGAACAAGAATGTAACTTGCGTGAAGAACCCCGCGGTTTTCAGTGGTGAAGCGAAGGCCACCGCAGAGGGTCCCCAGGATAGATTCCAAGTCCAGCTTCCACTTCCAGCCACTGGGTCGTGTCAGACCTTTCTCTGCCAGACTGAAGAGCCCGTGGTCAAATATTTGTTCCCCGGGTAGGTTCTTGTAACTGTAACCGAGTCACCCCTTGGCCTGCTCCTTGCTAACTCTTTGAATCAATCACTATGAGGCGTCCAGTCAAGACCGGATTGGTTTTTAAAAGATACGCTCCAGTTCCAACAGGAGGCACAGCCAACCGTGGAAGCAGGTGCCCCTGGAGAGGGCCAGGGGATGCGCCCACCACTTGAGAATCCTGTTTCCAAGAGCAGGGCAGGCGGGGAGCACTCTCCGACGGGCCTTCACCCTGCAGAGCACTGGGACCCCACAGGAGCAGCCCCTGAGGAAGCTGTGAGTCTCCCGTGGTCCCTTCCTCCTCTTCCCACAAGCTTTTCAAGCCAGACTCTTCCCGGGTTTCACTCCATGGAAGGACGAGACTGAGTGAAATCAGGTCTGTTTTTTAGCAGATTATTTTTTTGAAAATTCGCCTTCCTCCCCACGCCCAATCATTTGCCTGACGTATGGGGGCCTCGTTTGCTTGAATCAGCCCACCTTGGTGCCTAGTAGATAGTAGAGGCTAAAGACTAGATCTGAAGTCTCCCAAGCTCTGTAATCCATAGCCCAGAGCGGGAGAAAGGAGACTTTTGTGCTGCTGGCAGACCAGGTACCAGCTCATGCCGAGGTTCTCATGTGAACACTGAAGAAGTGGGTATTCACCCATGAAAGCTTATGCTCCAATACCTCTGTTAGTCTGTAAGGTGTCACAGGACTCTTTGTTGCTTCTACAGATCCAGACTAACACGGCTACCCCTCTGATACTTGACGTGAACACTGACACATACATGGCTAGGATCAGTCTGGCTTACCTGAGTATTAGATTAATAGATTTTAAGGTCAGAAGTGACCATCATAATCATCTAGTCGGACTCCTGCACATCGCAGACCACAGAACCTCCCCTACCCACTCCGGTAACAGACCCCTAACCTCTGGCTGAGTTACCGACATCCTCAAATCATGGGTTAAAGGCTTCAAGTTACAGCGAATCCACCATTTACACCAGTTTAAACCTGCAAGGGACCCGTGCCCCATGCCGCAGAGGTATTAATTATGAGAATGAGTTGAGCTGTTATGGCAGGCTTGTGAGTCGATGCCGGCATTAATCTCATCGGTAACATCTGTATCCCGTATCGTCAGGTCATATTTGAGCATTTGCATTGTGAGCCTCTGTGACCGTGTGACTCACCAGACAGGAGAGAGGCGTTAACTCGAGTGAAATGCTGATCTCCAACAGAAGGAGTTCTGCCCGGCCCCACGAGGAAGGCCCAGCGATGCCAGACAGATGATAGTGGAACGTTAAAGAGGACGAAAGATTCATGTTGTTTACTCTGCTCCCTCCCCCCCATGAAGAGGAGACTTGCAAGTGAATCCTCCCCTCAGCTGAGTTTGCAACTCAGAGCAGAAGGGGGAAGGGAATAAAAACCCTGAACAAGGAGAAACTGGATCTCTGTGCTGCTTGGACTCTGGGTCTAAGGTTTTTAGCCATAAGCAAGGGATCCCCAGCTGCTTAGCCTGGGTTTGCCCTAAAGGACATACAGAGCTCGCTTATTACAGAAGCTTCTCTTACTTTTTGAAACTTAAGACTGGAAGCCATTTGTGTATCTACCTGCTTTAACCTTATAAATCCCTTTCCTGTTTCCTTTCCCTAAGTAATAAATCTTTAGACCATTTACTGTCGGATTGGCTACAAGCATTGTCTATGGCGTGGGATCTAGGGTGCAACTGACCAGGAGTAACCCGAATATTGTTGTGATCTTTGATGTAAGGGACCATCTGTCACAAAGAGAAGCTCCCTTGGGTGGCCCGACAGATCAGCCTACCCCCAGGGACTGTCTGTGACCCCACATGAAGGAGTTTGCACTGGATCGTTGGTGAAATCAAAGTACCGAACTCACAACCAAACTGGGGTTTGTGGGCTGGGTCTTAACCGTCTGAGCTGAGGTTGGGACTGGCGCCCGTGAGCCATTTCGGGATAGTTTGACAGCCTTAATTATAGACTCCATACACACGGAGAATAATTTGTGCTTTTGGTTCCCAGCATTGCCAGTGTCCTCGTTCAGAGCTTGTTGGTCTGGGGATGTGATTCTTGCTTACAGTGCGAACAGGCTGCGTCTCTCTCCCTCCTGACCGGGGGTTTTTCGGGCTGCACAGTTCCCTGCCTACAGTGTAATATCCCAAGCAAGCCAGACTGCCCGAAAGGCCGGTGTCTGCACTTTGCTCTCTCCCCAAAGCCTATGCCTAGTGTATCGCCTGCGGTTATGTTACCACCCGGCTCCTTTGGAAGCAGCCCCATTTATTCGTAGGGTGAAAGCATCACAGAGAAATCACAGTCAAAACAATACGGGAACCCTACACGCCTGCTAGAAAGCTTCCCAGAGCTCCAACCCTAACACGGGCTTTGGGAGGCGTCAGGCCTTTGAAACCCACAACAGGGCTTTCCCTGCACGGTGACAAGTTCAGAAAGTTCCTTTCTACCGCCCAGGCCTCGTGGAGCGGGTGATCAGCAGACAGTGGCCCCATCCAGGGCGTAGCATCAAAGGGCTGGGTTTTTGCATAAGCAGAGATGGGGAATTTGTGTTCAGATCCCCCCCCAAAGATATTCCCTAGGCCAGGGGTTCTCAATCTTTTTCTTTCTAGGGCCTCCCTCAACATGCTATAAAAACTCCACGGCCCACCTGTGCCACCACAGCTGGTTTCTGCATGTAAAAGCCAGGACCAGCATTAGGTTTTTAAGGTCAGGCTTGACAAAGCCCTGGCTGGGATGATCTAATTGGGTTTGGTCCTGCTTTGAGCAGGGGGTTGGACTAGATGACCTCCTGAGGTCCCTTCCAACCCTGAGATTCAATGATTCTATGATTAGGGGGTAGCAAGCCGGGCAACTGCCCAGGGCCCCACGTCCCAGGGGCCTGTGAAACTTAAGTTGCTCAGGCTTCTGCTTCAGCCCCAGGTTGTGGGGCTTGGGGGCCCAGGCTAGAGCCCCAGGCAGTGGGGCTTCAGCTTTCTGCCCTGGGCCCCAGCAAGTCTAATGCCGGCCCTGCTTGGCCCACCCCCGATATCTGCTCACGGCCCCGCCGGGGGCCCCGGACCCCTGGTTGAGAACCACTGCCCTAGGAAAACCACGGCACGCTTTTTGTTCCATTCTTGTCTGGCCCATTGCTCAGCACCAGGAGACTGCGCCACCAGCGAGGCGTTGGGTTAAAGGGGGTTGAAATCCACCGGCCCTGATCTGCCCCACCGGGGAGGGAGAGGGGTCTCAGCAGCACCCCAGGACATGCCAGCTCCTTCAGTGTCAGTCTTTAAGCAGCAGCCCAGACTCACACAGATCTGTAGGGCTAATCGGCCAGTTCAGGTATTTTTGTTCTTGCACATCTCAGTCGCTTTACGCTGAGCCTGGAACGCGCTCCCTTTGCTCCTTGTGGGTTTCCCCATCTCTAGTCTCCAGCAGGGTCACGGACCCCTTGGGCACTGGCATCCCAGGATCATTGGCCGAAATACAGGGCCCCTAAGAGCCAAACAATGGAACGACATTGAACTAGCCCTCCTGGCTTGGGGCTTGTCTACACAGGGAAACAAACCGGAGTAGCTCCCTTGCGCCGGAATAGCTACAGCCCTTTAAATTCACACCCTGCTTTGATCCAGAACAACCGCTGAGTGCAGACCGGCTCTCCCCTGGGACTGTGCTTCTAAGGAGCCCTGGGAGAGCTCTCGCTAGCCGGTCACCCAGTCCCCAGCCAGCAGGGCAGGAATCCGCTTCCACCTTCCCGTTAGCGAGGCAGCAGCCCCTCGTTCCCGGGGGCAGGGCAGTGTGGGGGGCCTCGCACAGAGAGGAGCTGGGGGACAGGATCTGCCGGGAAGAGGCAGGGCTAGAGAACGCCGCTCTGCTCCGTTCCCCGGGACCATCCACACGGCACCGCCGGGGACGGCGGGGCTGAGCCGGGCGCTGGGCGCTGGCTGTGTTGGGCCGGATGATCAGCAGTGACTGGTTCCCCCTCCCTACAGTGACCCAGCCCCCCTGAGAGATATCCCTGAGATCTGGGAATGTTCTGCTCTCAGGGCGGGCTGACCGGGAACGGGGCTGCAGTCCACCCTGGGACAGCTGGCTTTCCCTCCCCCAGCTTCAGAATAGCTCCTGTGCCATCCCCAGGGCACAATCCAGCCCGAGTAGCTGTGTCATCCCTGCCCTGTAACCTGGGGTGCTCTTTCCACGGCTTTGCTGCGGTGGCCTCCGGTCCTGCACTGCTCACAAACAGCCTCCCGCCTGTAAGTCCCTCCCAGCTTCGGCTGTGCGTGATCTGCAGCCAGCCACGGCCCGGCCCTTACCAGCCTGGGTGATCCTGCAGGGTGACCCAACGTACCCCCATCCTCAGATTCCCCCAGAAACGGATGTCTGCACTGCCAGCCCTCGCCTGGACAGCACACATCTATTAACCCTATTATTACTCTAGGGGACAATATCCCGGCTTATTATTTTAAATACTTATCCAGACAGTTCAGCTTCACACACTGGATCAGCTAAAACAACACAACACGTGTATTAGCTACAAAGAGAGCGATTTTCAGTGAGTCCCAGCAATGAGGCGTAAGAGCCAGACACGGCCACAAGAAAAATGAAGATAAAACAGTTACGGGTGCCCCACTTAACAAACTCCATGAGAGTCAAAGCAAAGTTGTGTCACCATGTGCCCCCAGCAGTCTCCCTGACCAACCCCTTGAGGTCAGGTCGTCTCCTCCAGAGTCCAACAGCTGCTTCCTTTGTCTTTTCCAGGGCAGAGAATGGGGGTTGGGGAGAGGGGTGTCTGCCCCTCCTTTTTATAGTCCTGTCCCCCCATTTCCAGCTGGGAGCCTGATGACAGGCCGTCTGTGAGGATGGGACCCCATGCCGTTTCTTTGCTAAGATGCAGATTTTTGCCGCTGCCCAAGAATGGGCACTGAGCAGGTAATGGCCCATCGGCCTTGTTCACATCGGGCCGAGGCGTCGGCTTGCCCTGAGGAACTGGTCTGACCACTCCCCAGACTTCTCTGGAAAACCTGCTTTTAGTCCTGATTTCTGCTCGTGTTTATCACGTCACACGTCAGGCTGCGCCGTGCACTTTGCCAGGCTGTTGTTGATCAGCAAATGCGGAGTTTTTAAATACCGCACAAGGCCTTCCTCGTGCAAACCAGTGTGCAGGGTGTGAACACGGGGTGTTTCTGTCACAGCTCCCCACTCTCAGCACGGCGCATCGCAAACGCAGCATCGTTCCTAAAGGGAGACGCAAGCGACGGGCCCCGGAAGCAGCCAGGGATCGGTTTGGTGGGGGCTCTGGTTGGTTTGAAGTGGCTTGACTCGGGTCTAGTGGATATTGTGTCTGAGCCACCCAAGGTGTGAGCTGCAAGTGCTGTAAGTGTGCCGAGGAGCCGGGGAACGAGCCGTTCAGCTGCTTCAACCTCAGAAGCCACATGGACTTGTGGTTTCCAGCCCTGCTAAGGTCTCCTCTAAGACAACATCTGGCAGAGGTTTCACCCAGCTGGCTTGTTGGTCTAGGGGTATGATTCTCGCTTAGGGTGCGAGAGGTCCCGGGTTCAAATCCCGGACAAGCCCACTTTTAATGGTTGGGGGAACTGCCAGGACGAAGCCATTTCCCCCAAGAAGAGAAGCTCAGGGAAAAGGAGGAGGAATTTTATTGCCTAAAATCCACGGCAGGGCCCAGCCTGGCTGCCAAGGCCCCGTCCCAGCTGTACCAGGACGATTAACATTCCCTCACCGCAAATGTTTTGGGGTCTCCTGCCTGGCCGATCTTAGAGCAAAAGCCACGGGTGGCCCTTGGAGTTTCTAAGTGCCTCCCCCAAGCTTCCCCTGCCCCACGTTGCTCTGACACCCCACACTGCGAGCGGCTGGTTTCCATCGCCGGCTCCGCTACAGTTTCTATTCGGCTGCCAAAGCCGAGCCGATCTCATGGGTGGGAATGTTTCAGTTGGTGCCAGTTAAAGAAGCGACCCCGGGGAAGCTGTGATGTGGCCTTGGAAGCCAGGTTTGGGCACTGCTGTGCTATACCAGGGTATCATAAGGGCCCCGCTGCGCTGGGCAGCCCCGTGCCCCGGTCACATCCCCACCGTGCCGGGCAGCCCAGTGCCCCAGTCACATTCCTGCCATGCCAGGCAGTCCCATGCCCCAGTCACGTCCCCACCGCGCCAGGCAGCTCCGTGCCCCGGTCACGTCCCTGCCGTGCCAGGCAGTCCCATGCCCCAGTCACGTCCCCACCGCGCCAGGCAGCCCTGTGCCCCGGTCACGTCCCTGCCGTGCCAGGCAGTCCCATGCCCCAGTCACATCCCCTCAGTGCCAGGCAACCCTGTGCCCCGGTCACGACCCCGCCGTGCTGTCCCTCTCCCCCCCACTCCATTTTGGTGCCATGCAGTGTGGCCAACCCTCCAGCTGTCTGGGCATGTGCCGAGCCCAGCGGGACAGGAGCGGAGGGGAAAGACGGCAACGGGAATTGTAGGCTCCAAATTTCTCCTGCCACGAGACCCCGGCGGTGCCACAGACCCCGAAGGGAAAGGCTGGGAGCCCCCTTTCCAAAGGCCTGGGACAGGGTCCGAGGGGGAACGCGCTGGGGTGCACGGGGCAGGACGCACCGGCAGAAAGGAGGGAGGCAGGGGACAGGCGCCCGCTGGGGTGCCTCTGGATTCACGGCCCCCACGACCCACCTCCCTGAGGTCCTTCCACCCAGCCTCACTGAACGGGAGCAGGCTGCCAGCCGCCCCCTGCCCTTTCTCCCCCCGGAATCCCCTAGAGTCCACACAATCGGCTCCCGGCTGCGCCGCCAACAAGATTACCCTCTCAGGGGGCTTAGGGGACAGGAGGTAAGGGGCTTAGCGCCCCTAATCCCAAACTTTGTCTGTAGGAAGCTCTGGATTAATGCCTGATCCCCCCATGAGCCCTTAAGTGGCTTGTCCCCCCGGGGATTGTATATTAGAAGGGGGGAGGGAGCCGGGGCAGGCTCCGTGCAGCGCTCCCGGCCGGCAGGATGTCGGGGGAAGAAGACTTTTACCTCTTTGAGAACGTCTCCTCGGTGGGGCCCTGGGACGGGCCCCAGTACCACATCGCCCCGCTCTGGGCCTTCTACTTCCAGACGGCCTTCACAGGCTTTGTGTTCTTCGCCGGCGTGCCCCTCAACGCCATCGTCCTCGTGGTCACCATCAAGTACAAGAAGCTGCGGCAGCCGCTCAACTACATCCTGGTCAACATCTGCCTGGGGGGGTTCATCTTCTGCACCTGCTCCGTCTTCATGGTCTTCATCGCCAGCTCCCAAGGCTACTTCATCTTCGGGCGGCACGCCTGCGCCCTGGAGGCGTTCCTAGGCTCGGTCGCAGGTAACGCAGAGGGAGGGGCCGAGGGCAGGCCCCAGGGGGGGATCCGGGCTGGGGTCTCCGCAGCGGCAGATGGGTGGCCGGGGGGCACTGTGGGGCGCTAGTGAAGCAGTTCGCACCAGCTGAGGATCTGCCTTTAGTGTTTAATTGCTTCCCTCCCCGCCCTGCCTGGGTCACAATGGACCCTTGCTCCTACCCAGTCTGGCTGTTCTCTTGTTCGCTAGGCAGCTGATTTCTTTTAACGATCAGGCCCAAGTGGAACAGAATGGGGGCGGGACATCCCCGGGGGAAATCAAGGGCAACAGCGGGGGGCGCCGGTGGGAAGTGAGTGGGAATCGGGCCCCCAGGCTTAGGGTGTTGGGCCAACCTTCTGTGGTTCCCCCGCGATGCCCACAGGACCTACGGCTCCGGGTGGAGCCAGGAACTGGGACTGGATGGGAGAAGAGCTGAGGAATCTGTCCGGAGAGGAAAGCGGGCACCCCCATATTCCCAGGGAAGCCCCAGGGAGGGTGGGGTCCGGATGGGGTCCCCTGCCCCCCATCTGTGTCCAGAAGAGTCTCTGGCGGGGGAGCAGGGGGTCTGGCTAATGGGGAACAGGGGAAATGTGGGGCACAGGTTCAACAGGCCAGCTCCACGTCGGTTGACCTGCTCTCAGCATCCCGCCCCTGGAACCCAGGATGCCAGCGAGGTGGGTCCGGGGGTCCCTGGGGGTGTTATCTGGGGGCAGGGCGGGGCTGGGGGCCACAGGGGGATGCCGGGCTCCAGGGCTGAATGGGTTAATCTCCCTGTGCCTTCCCCAGGCCTGGTCACCGGGTGGTCCCTGGCCTTCCTGGCCTTTGAGCGCTACATCGTCATCTGCAAACCCTTCGGGAACTTCCGCTTCAGCTCCAAGCACGCCCTGATGGCGGTGGCGGCCACCTGGGTCATCGGCATCGGCGTCTCCATCCCACCCTACTTCGGGTGGAGCCGGTAGGAGCCGGGGAGGGGCCGGGGGGCGGGGGCGTCCGAGAGGAGAGAGGGAGCTCCCCCCGCCAGCCGCCCCAGGGTGCCCTGGGCCTGCCCCTTTCCAATCCCCTTGCCCGGCCAAGAGGGAGCAGATGTGGGGGACCTCCCCAGCCCCATGGCAGAGTGCCTGGCAGGCTGACCCGCCAGCCAGCTGTGCAGGGAGCCGGTGTTGGGCACAGCCTCTCGCCCCGAGCTGGTTCAGAGGCAGCCGTGCCAACCGCCGGCTTTGCGCCTGGGCCGCCGCCCCGATTGCAGCGCGGGGGGCTGGGCTAATCGGTCTGATCTCTGGCTGGACGGGGCCCACGCCGGCCCCGGGAAGCGTTCCTGGCCTGAGAGGTCAGGAGCCGTCACCATCAGGCCGCAAAATCCTGTCATTTGGATTCCTCTCCTGCGCGCGCGTGGCTGCAGCAGCCAGGCTCACGGCTGGCCTGGGAGCCAGGAAGCGTCTGGGGAGCGGAGGGGCTGCTTTCGGCCGGGGAACAAGCCACCCAAATGGGGCGGGGGGCAGCCGGCCCTGCCCCGGCCTTGGCCAGCGGAGGTGGGGGGCGGTGCCAGCTGCGGGGAAGTGCTGTGCCCTCCCTCTTGCAGGTTCATCCCCGAAGGCCTGCAGTGCTCGTGCGGCCCGGACTGGTACACGGTGGGGACCAAGTACAAGAGCGAATACTACACCTGGTTCCTCTTCATCTTCTGCTTCATCGTGCCCTTCTCGCTCATCTGCTTCTCCTACTCCCAGCTGCTGGGCGCCCTCCGAGCCGTGAGTACCCGCTGCAGAGAGACAGGACGTCAAGAGCCAGGGCACCTGTCTGCTGGCGAGTGTGCAGTGTGTGTGTGAGATGGGAGGGTTGCACATTGGTGAGTGTGAGGTGTGTGCCAGGAGGGTTGCATGCTGGTGAGTGTGAGGCGTATGTGAGAGACGGGAGGGTTGCATGCTGGCGAGTGTGAGGTGTGTGTGAGATGGGAGGGTTGCATGCTGGCGAGTGTGCAGTGTGTGTAAGAGCGTAGGGTTGCACACTGGTGAGTGTGCAGTGTGTATAAGATGGGAGGGTTGCACGCTGGCGAGTGTGCGGTGTGTGTGAGATGGGAGGGTTGCACGCTGGCGAGTGTGAGGTGTGTGTGAGATGGGAGGGTTGCACGCTGGCGAGTGCGGTGTGTGTGTGAGACAGGAGGGTTGCATGCTGGCGAGTGTGCAGTGTGTGTAAGAGCGTAGGGTTGCACACTGGTGAGTGTGCAGTGTGTGTAAGATGGGAGGGTTGCACGCTGGCGAGTGTGCGGTGTGTGTGAGATGGGAGGGTTGCACACTGGCGAGTGTGCAGTGTGTGCGTGAGACGGGAGGGTTGCATGCTGGCGAGTGTGCAGTGTGTGTAAGACAGTAGGGTTGCACACTGGCGAGTGTGCGGTGTGTGTGAGACAGGAGGGTTGCATGCTGGCGAGTGTGCGGTGTGTGTGAGACAGGAGGGTTGCACGCTGGCGAGTGTGCGGTGTGTGTGTGATGGCAGGGCTGCACGCTGGCAAGTGTGCAGTGTGTGACACGGGAAGGTTATCTTTGACAAATCATGGCAATCGGGGGAGGTCCCGGATGACTGGAAAAAAGCTAATGTAGTGCCCATCTTTAAAAAAGGGAAGGAGGAAGATCCGGGGAACTACAGGCCAGTCAGTCTCACCTCAGTCCCTGGAAAAATCATGGAACAGGTCCTCAAGGAATCAATTCTGAACCACTTAAAGGAGGGGAAAGTGATCAGGAACAGTCAGCATGGATTCACCAAGGGCAAGTCATGCCTGACTAACCTAATTGCCTTCTATGATGAGATAACTGGCTCTGTGGATGAGGGGAAAGCAGTGGATGTGCTATTTCTTGACTTTAGCAAAGCTTTTGATACAGTCTCCCACAGTGTTCTTGCCAGCAAGTTAAGGAAGTATGGGCTGGATGAATGGACGGTAAGGTGGATAGAAAACTGGCTGGATGGTCGTGCTCAACGGGTAGTGATCAATGGCTCCATGTCTAGTTGGCAGCCGGTATCAAGTGGAGTGCCCCAAGGGTCGGTGCTGGGGCCGGTTTTGTTCAATATCTTCATCAACGATCTGGAGGATGGTGTGGACTGCACCCTTAGCAAGTTTGCAGATGACACTAAACTGGGAGGAGTGGTTGATACGCTGGAGGGTAGGGACAGGATACAGAGGGACCTAGACAAATTAGAGGATTGGGCCAAAAGAAATCTGATGAGGTTCAACAAGGACAAGTGCAGAGTCCTGCACTTAGGACGGAAGAATCCCATGCACTGCTACAGACTAGGGACCGAATGGCTGGGCAGCAGTTCTGCAGAAAAGGACCTAGGGGTTACGGTGGACGAAAAGCTGAATATGAGTCAACAGTGTGCCCTTGTTGCCAAGAAGGCTAACGGCATTTTGGGCTGTATAAGTAGGGGCATTTCCAGCAGATCGAGGGACGTGATTATTCCCCTCTATTCGGCACTGGTGAGGCCTCATTTGGAGTACTGTGTCCAGTTTTGGGCCCCACACTACAAGAAGGATGTGGATAAATTGGAAAGAGTCCAACGGAGGGCAACCAAAATGATTAGGGGGCTGGAGCACATGACTTATGAGGAGAGGCTGAGGGAACTGGGATTGTTTAGCCTGCAGAAGAGAAGAATGAGGGGGGATTTGATAGCTGCTTTCAACTACCTGAAAGGGGGTTCCAAAGAGGATGGATCTAGACTGTTCTCAGTGGTAGAAGATGACAGAACAAGGAGTAATGGTCTCAAGTTGCAGAGGGGGAGGTTTAGGTTGGATATTAGGAAAAACTTTTTCACTAGTAGGGTGGTGAAGCACTGGAATGGGGTACCTAGGGAGGTGGTGGAATCTCCTTCCTTAGAGGTTTTTAAGGTCAGGCTTGACAAAGCCCTGGCTGGGATGATCTAATTGGGTTTGGTCCTGCTTTGAGCAGGGGGTTGGACTAGATGACC
The DNA here is from genome assembly GCA_033296515.1 of Macrochelys suwanniensis. Lineage (NCBI taxonomy): Eukaryota > Metazoa > Chordata > Testudines > Chelydridae > Macrochelys > Macrochelys suwanniensis. The sequence continues at coordinate 340,339,665 of CM065775.1, forward strand.
TCCTGAGGTCCCTTCCAACCCTGAGATTCTATGATTCTATGATTCTATGATTCTAAGGTTGCACGCTGGCGAGTGTGTGGTGTGTGTGACACGGGAAGGTTGCACGCTGGTGAGTGTGCGGTGTGTGTGACACGGGAAGGTTGCACGCTGGCAAGTGTGCGGTGAGTGTGTGACACGGGAAGGTTGCACGCTGGCGAGTGTGATTGCTTTGCAGCTCTATCAGTGTGAACGGGTCTATATTTCGACTCTAGCTGGTCTCTGCTGTTAGAAAATGCCGGGCCGTCTAGTGAGGCGCGTGCCAAAGAGGCTCCCGGACAGACGGATGGACGGGTGTCCTCCACAGAGCCCCCGCCACTGGGACAGTTCAGAGTTGCTTGTCTAATGCCCATGGCTGCAGGGGCCGGTCCGTGGGCTTGCTCTGTGACATAGTCAGGCCTGCTGCCCGCCCGGGAGAGCGGCTCATGCCGGTGGCTGCGAGCGGCCTGCTCTCGGGCTGGGTCTCGAAGGCACCGCCCCTGCCCGAGGGAGGAGGTGTTTCTGGTAACTAAACCCCGGGGGGATGGGGCGCTGTGACTCCTGGAGGAAGCCCCTGGGTACGACCTTCTCCCCGCTGGAGGCGGAGCTGGGGCCAGGAGAGCGGCGGGGTGGGAAATCAGACCCACCACAAGGGGACGAGGGACCGTCCGGCCGATCCAACCATGGCTCAGCCGCCCGGCTCTCCAGAGCTACCCCAGGGGAGGAGGGGGCCAGGGAAGGGTGCCTGGGAGCCTGCCGCTCATGCCCAGGGGCCCTGGTGGGTTGCCTGCAGGTAGCGGCCCAGCAGCAAGAGTCGGCCACCACCCAGAAGGCGGAGCGGGAGGTGTCCCGCATGGTGGTGGTGATGGTGGGCTCCTTCTGCGTCTGTTGGGTGCCCTACGCGGCCATGGCCATGTACATAGTGAACAACCGCAACCACGGCCTCGACTTGCGCCTCGTCACCGTCCCTGCCTTCTTCTCCAAGAGCTCCTGCGTCTACAACCCCATCATCTACTGCTTCATGAACAAACAGGTGAGCGTCTCCTTCCTTCCCCGGCGGGCCGTGCGGCGCAACGTGGGCCCCGGCCCAGTCCTGCCCCGGCCCAAGGGGGTTCCTGAGAGGGGGATCTGGAGCAGCCCAAGTCCCTCCAGCCAGGATCGGAGCTGGAGAAGTGGGGTGGTTGCCCGGAGAGGTGCATGGAGCCTGTCCTGGCGGTCACGGGGTCATGATATTAATTGCGGGCCCGACATCAGGCCTGGGACTGCTCTGAGTTCCCAGGAAAGGGCCTGGGGAGGGCTGGGGGGGCAGAGTGGGTGGCCAGGCGGAGAGCAGAGGGCAGGCAGAGGGTCCCGCCTAGGAGTCACAGAGTTTAAGGCCAGAAGGGTCCGTTAGATTATCTAGTGTGACCCCCTGGCTAGCACAGGCCATCACCAGCCCCCAGACGCTCTACGGGGAGCCCAACGACTTTGGTCCTCGGGTGACACAACTGTCGTGAGCCGCGGGCAGAGAACAGGGGAGACCGAGGCCTGGTCTGCACCACAAAGGGAGGTCGGCTTAGCTGCATTGCTCAGGGCTGTGAAAAATGCCACGCCTTGTGCGAGGTAATTAAGCCCTTGTATCGACAGTGCTAGGCCGCCGGTAGAAATTCCTCCATCGACCTAGCTGCCGCCTCTCGGAGAGGTGGATTTACCCGAGCTGATGAGGCGTGAGCTGCCCAGGCGAGGCCAGCAGGAGACCCCGCCCCATGCTGCTGAGGAAGGTGGACCCCCCCTCCCCACTGGTCCCTGCCAACATGGGGGAAATTCCTTCCCCATCCTAACTTGGGGGTCAGCTGGAGGCTGAGGATTAGCTGGACCCACCAGCCGGGCATTGAAAGAGAGGGTTCTCGGCAGCACCTCACAGCACGGGCCTACCCTGCCCGGCCTGCTGAGGGCAACGCAACGACTCCCCAGGCATGTGGGCACCCCAGAGGGCTAGCAGGAGCCGCCGGGCCTGGCTGGGGGGCAGCGCAGCAGTGACCCCTGTTCCCCTTCAGGATGCTCCAAGTCACAGCCAGAAACACGTGCTCTACCAAACGGCATCCCTGGGCGGGGGGCGTGCGAAGTCCTGCCGCGACCCTTTGTGGAGCGGGTCTGCTGGGGGGGCGGATGCCGCCCGGGGGTCGCCAGCTGGACCAGTCTAACGGTGCCGGGGGGTGGCGCTCTCTCCCCGTACAGTTTCGCGCCTGCATCATGGAGACGGTGTGCGGGAAACCCATCACGGACGAGTCCGACGTGTCCAGCTCCGCCCAGAAAACCGAGGTCTCGTCCGTGTCCTCCAGCCAGGTCAGCCCCAGCTGAGGGGGCCGCGGCATCTCACGGAGCCCGTCCCGGGACGCCCGCGCCCAAGGGGAGCAGGCACCGGGCTCCAGCGCGGGCTCCCCAAGGCCCCACAGCCCAGCCCCATGGCTGCACCGCCGACACACGGCACTGTACACTCTGGCCTGCGCTCACCGACCCCCCCATGGGAGGACGGGTCGAACCGGCTGGGGAGAGAAACCCTCCAAGGGGAAGCCCCCCATTGACCCTCCACAGCTGCTGCCCCCCCCCAGGCTGAGTCTGCCCCTGGCACCGGCAGCACAGGGGCAGGCTGAGTGGTGAGAGGGGGGCAGGGCAGCTTTGCCTTCTCCCAACGTGCCCCCCCGTCGGGTCTGCTAGGCCGCCATCGCTCCTTCGTCCGAGCACGGACCCAAAGGAGACTGCCCCAGCTGGGAAACAGCACCCAGGGCTTGGGAGCGGGAGTGGGGCAGAGGACGGGGTAGAGAGGCCATGTGGGGTCAATGGTTAGAGCGGGGGGGGAGCTGTGCATCAGGACTCCTGGGTTCTATCCCCAGCTCTACAAGGTGAGTGGGGTACACAAGAGGAGTGGGGTCTAGTGGGTTAAAGCAGGGGGCTGAGTGTCAGGACTTGGGTTCTCTCCCCAGCTCTGGGAGGGGAGTGGGGTGTAGTGGTGAGAGCAGGGGGCTGGGTGTCAGGACTCGGGTTCTCTCCCCAGCTCCGGCAGGGGAGTGGGGTGTAGTGGTGAGAGCAGGGGGCTGGGTGTCAGGACTCGGGTTCTCTCCCCAGCTTTGGGAGGGGAGTGGGGCATAGTGGTTAGAGCAGGGGGCTGGGTGTCAGGACTCAGGTTCTCTCCCTGGCTCTGGGAGGGGAGTGGGGCCTAGTGGTTTATAGTGGGGTGGGGGAAGGTTGGGTGTCAGGATTCCTTGGTTCTATCCCCGGCTCTGCCCCTGACTGATGGTGTGAAAGTCACTTGCGGTAGCTCAGCTGAGTAATGGGCTGATGCCACCGACCCCCTTCACCTTGGCAAGGTCACCCCCACCCCCCGGGCTGCCTGGTGTTTTGAAATCCCACACTGAGCGGTGGCAGTGCTGAGTAACACACCCTCGTTGCCATGAGGGCAGCTCACGCTGCGGGCAGCCGACAGGGCACCTTGCAGCGGCAGAGTTTGCTGCTCCCCTGCGGGAGCTAAGCCCGTGATTCTGGGGACAGGCTGCATCCTCTGGCCAGCGCTCTAGGGCCCATTCCACCACCTTTACCCACTCTTCCTATGGAGATCAGAGCAATGTGGGGGTGGAAGGGACCACGAGAGGTCACCTAGTCCAGCCCCCCACACTGACGCACGACCAGGTAATCCTAGATCGTCCCTGACAGGTGTTTGTCCAACCAGTTCTTAAAAACCTCCAGTGACGGGGAACCCACCACCTCCCTTGGATGCCTCTTCCAGAGCTGAACTCCTTAGGGAGGTGGTGGAATCTCCTGCCTTAGAGGTTTTTAAGGTCAGGCTTGACAAAGCCCTGGCTGGGATGATTTAGTTGGTCCTGCTTTGAGCAGGGGGCTGGACTAGATACCTCCTGAGGTCCCTTCCAACCCTCATCTTCTAGGATTCTGTGAACTACCCCGAGAGTTAGGAAGTTTCTCCTAATATCTCACCTGAATCTCCCTTGCTGCAGATTAAGCTCATTGCTTCTTATCCTACCATCAGCCCACATGGAGAATAATTGATCCCCGTCCTCTTTATAACAGCCCCCATATCTGAAGTCTGTACCAGGTCCCCCATCAGCCGTAGGCAACGCTTCCCCAGGCTTCCCCTGCCATGCGGTCACAGCTCTGCAGAGCCATCCCCTCTACTCTCCCAAAAACTCAACAGAAAGGGTCTCCAGGAGCAGGGTCCGGGTGCCATGTCCCTCCCGGCCTTCCCCAGCATGCTCCCATTTCAATAGAAAAGGCAGATGAGAGAGCGAAAGAAGAAACGGATCCAACCTTTTGTTCTAGCCCAAAGAGCCCAGAGGCCCAAAGGGTGGGATTGATGTCGTCTTCCGCCCCCTCCCCTGGGTGCCTGGGACACCAGCGTGGGCCCCCCCTTGGCTCCCTTCGCCTGAGAATTGCCCCCACTTCCTGAGTCACTTACCCATCGCCCCTGAATTTCTCCTGAGCAGCCTGAGTGCCAGGGAATTGAGAGGGCCCATTTTTGCCCTGTCTTATCCCCCTGAATTCAGCGGGGCTTGCAGCATGTTTGGAGGGCTGGGATCTGCCCCTCAACCGGGGTTAATTAATTTGCATGCTAAGGAACCAGAAGACGGGAGCATAGCAAAAAATAAAAAATCAGCTGACCAGAGGGGTGAGCCCAAGCTTCCACCTCCTTGCTGTGACTGATCCCTTCGAGGTGGCTGGGAGGGTCTGAGCACACCTCCCCCCCGCCCCCGTAGTGGATTTCCCCTCACCAACTCCCTGGGAGGTGGGGTGGTCTCATGCACCCCATTGTGCAGGTGGGAACAGCCCCAGAGCGGCTCGGCCAAGGTCACGCAGGGCATCTGCGGCAGAGCCGGGTCTCGAACCCAGCTCCGGCATGCCAGCGCAGTGCCTTAACCCCAAGCTCCGCCTCCAACACCACCCCCCCATCCCAGGTGGCAAGGGGTGGCAGCAGGCGTAAGGGAGGGTCAGGCGCCCAGATACCACAGTGAGGGGCACAGCATGGTGAAAGAGGCTAGACAGAGACACAGACCTGCCAGCCATGCTGAGACTGGGCCTAGCGCTGTGTTGGGGGTGGCTGGGGGGAGGGAGGATGGAGGCTAATCTCGGGCATGGTCTAGGATAGGGTGAGAGAGCACAAGCTAGGCTCGGGAGGGAGGGAGCTATCCCTCAGGAGATGGAGAGGGTACCTGGTCCCTGCCCAAGGCGATGGGGCTGGCTGGTAGCCCTGGCTCTCCCTCGGTGTGTGTATGTTGTACTCCCCAAGGCAGCTCTGGGGCAGGCGGGACTCAGCCCCCCCCGGCACCCAGGGGCAGCACATCCATTTAAATAGCTTGACCATTGCCCCAGGACCAGCTACAGTCACTGGATCTCCCCATACCTCAGTCCTCCTAACTGGGCACACACACGGGGGGGGGGGAGGAGGGGCTCAGGGGTCTTTTCTAAAAGCCCCAGGCCCAAGCCCACCCCCTTCCAGAGGACTATTGGAGAGGAGCCCTTCCAGCCTAGGTCCTGTCTGTTCTCGGAGGATGTTCAGCACCCCCCGGGCCTTCTGGGGAGGTGTGCGCGGTGCTGATTTTGGCCCGCAGTGCCTCTTCCTGCAGCCCACCTGGGGACCCGGCCGATCTAAAGCACTGTGTGCACGGCCAGGAAGCTTCTTGGCTCCATTCCTCCCACCATTGCTGGGGTCAACACCAGTCACTTCCCCACTTGGCCCTCTGCGAGACCCCACCAAAGCAAGAACCGCTCAGCAGTCCCACTCATTACACAGGGGAACGTCCATTATCTTACAATGCAGGGGTCCGGGCTATGAAATCCAAAGTATTTCCTTCTCCAACCAGCGATTAACTTCAGCCCCTGGACGCTGCGGGCTAGGACAGAGTCCTGGACCTGTCCTCCCAACCTACGTTTGTATTTCAATGTACAGAGCATGCGCAATACCTGTATCACCACTTGTACATTTGCCTTGTATTCATCCTTGTAGCGCAGGGTAATGCTCTAGCGGCCGGACGTAGGAGCGATTATGACAATAAAATAATGCGAATGGGCTGAACGCAACACGGTGGTGGTGAGCCGTTTTGTCCCCGTCAGGTCGCAGGGCTCTCCCAGGGCTACCTGTTCCCGGGGGATGGGACGGTGGCAACTCCCACACCAGGATTGGGTGGCCATGGCCCAGTTTCCGATGGCTTCGTTCCGGGGAGCATGCTCGCTTGCAGAACCGCACCGGCGTGTACCGTTAAACCCATGAACTTCTCCATTAATGCACAATCGGGTTTAAAAAGGCAAATGACCTTTCCCCAAGAACACACGCATGGCTTCAGCATGACCTAGCACCCCTGTGTTCACAGATCACAGCGCACTTAAGGTTTCGCCTGCAGCTGGAGCCAAAGGTCAGTCCCAAACAAAATCCAAGCCTGTGATGGCTTCGGTATTTCCCTTGTGCGATCGCTACTTTCAAGGGCACTCACCTTTTAAAATCCCTGCATCGCAGCCACTTTGCAGCTAGGAGGGCACCAAGATCATCTGGACCCTCAACCAAAATGGATGCACAGCAGTGCTTGTTAAAATAAGGCTAGTTTACTAAGTATCAGTTGCAGCCTCAGCTCTCGTGGTATCATGATCCCTCTGGTCTCCCAGCAAGAACAGGAAGCAAAACGCTGCTATTTCCAGCACAAAACACAGGCAAAAAAGGACTTTTAACAAGAGTTTCAGGCCTTTACACAGCAGGGGTGGGAGGGGGAGACCTTTTTCCTTTGCAGCTCACCTCAAACAATACAAGTATAGAATCATAGAATATCAGGGTTGGAAGGGACCTTAGAAGGTCATCTAGTCCAACCCCCTGCTCAAAGCAGGACCAATCCCCAATTTTTGCCCCATATCCCTAAATGGCCCCCTCAAGGATTGAACTCAAAACCCTGGGTTTAGCAGGCCAATGCTCAAGCCACTGAGCTATCCCTCCCCCTCAGTACAGAACAAAGTCAGGAGAGCGGCAAAGGGAAAGTCAAAGGCATAAGCAGCAGAGCTCTGAAATGTGATGGGGAGCTGCTAAGGCAGAGACGGGGGGGAGATGATTCCAGCTGGCAGCGAATGCAATGGAGAAGGCGTTTGCATCAACAGGAGTCGTTTGTTGTCGAAGAGGCACAAAGGTGGCCAGTGGCAACTGAGGGGAAAAGGGCGACAAAGACCCTGGCATAAACTGAAGCACGTCTGTGGAGCGGTTCTTATAGCCAGGTGCCCCCATTGACCAGGGCCGGTGCAGGGTCTGACCAAGGAGCAGAATGCGGCGCTGGATCCCGACACAAAAGCGAAGGCAGCGGAAAGGTTTGAGAATGGGAGTGACAGGGCATGGCAGCTACGGACGTGCAGTTCTAGCCTTGGAATCCTCCTTCCCAGCACAACGAAACCTCCATTATTTCAGATCTCTCATCCCCACCTTGGGTCCCTAAAGTAGTGTGAGAAATATGGGGACCTATACAGGGAAAATCCTGCAGCCTCTTGCTGCTTAGGCCATCAGCCGGCTGCATTATTTATAACACTTAGGGCAGGGATCAGGTCTTCCTCTTGGTCTAAAGCCCTGAACACACCAGCACCTCTGCAGACCACAGGCAGGAAACCAAGCCCTCGCATTGTGCACAGGAGTTGTGGCGATAGGGCAGGAAGCTGCAAGAGATGGGACAGGCCATCCAAAGAGAGAACAACGATCAGTATAGCCAAGGCAGTGACACACACGGACTGCTGCAGAAGCAGCAATATGTAGAGTCTAACCACAGGAGAAGGAGAGTGTGGGGTCACAGATGACCCCACCCTTACAGGGATCTGAGCAGAGGGCCTCGCCTACTCTAGGAAATAGCACCACTGGATCTGCTGTGCCTGTGCTGATCATGGTCTAGGCTGCAAGTGCAGACGAGGACATACCACGGTCAGCCCCAGTTCACCTACAAGCTGCTGTTTCCTAGTGTAGACGAGGCCAAGAAGCAAGATGGAGAAGAAATGGAGCTCAACTCCTACCCAGCGTCTCCAATCCCACTGAAGTTGTCCAAATGAAAGTATTCTCTGCCCGTACAGGAGGCTACTGGAGACAAAAATAGGCTTATAACTTCAGATGCTGCATGTGTGTCTAAAAGCTGAACTGCCGGTTGCTGTATAAAGAGACATCCAGTAACAGATACCTGTTTTCCAAAGGCAGCTCATCCCCCATATAATAGCTGAATTCCAGCATAGGTAAATATTAGATTGTACCTACCTAAAACTGCAATGGTAGTTCCAATTTGAGACATTCCCCCCACGTTAAAAGCAAAGAATAGCTGCTGCATTCCATGCCAGCAGCAATGGCATCTCAACGATAGGAGAGTGCCCCCTGAACAGCTTTGGGCGCCTGAGAATTGCATCAATGGAAAGTTCTTCGATTGACTTGTTCATTTGGTTGTGCACTAGAGGCAGTTTTATTGCCAGGGGGTGCTGGCTAAAGTATAACTGGGTTCAAAAAAGAACTAGATAAGTTAATAGAGGATAAAGTCCATCAATGGCGATTAGCCAAGAGGGTCACAGATGCAACCCCATGCTCTGGATGTCTCTAAACCTCCAACTGCCAGAAGCTGGGAGTGGACGACAGGAGATGAATCACTCGAGAGTTGCCCTGATGTTCATTCCCGCTGAAGAGTTTGACGTTGGTCACATGATGCTGGGCTAGATACATCATTGGTCTGAGCCAGTATGGTCGTTCTAGTTTTCTTAGCCAATTCAGGCTCTGCTCCCACAAGGTGCAGTTTTATAGAAGTGCTTATTCTCGCTGCAGCATCCCACTTGCAGTGTTTCTTAGTGATGACAGACCACAAATCATTTCAATACAACTAATCGATCACCCATAGGCTCACTGGCTGAGTGATAAAACAACACACATTTGGAGCCACAGTGAATGTAAACAGTTTTATTGAGACAGATTTAAGTCTGACATACATTATAAACATCTGTTTACACTCTACAAAAAAAACCCTAGAGGATTAGCATTCATGGGAACAGACACCTTGGGTGTGCAATCTGTTTTTCACCAGCTTTACATTTGCTTTGGTAACATACAGTAGAAGTGGGAACACGCTGAGATTAAACGGACGTGCATCGCAGAGCCCTGAATATGGCCAAACCACTCCTGATGCTGAACATACAAACTGGGTTTTTTACTTTACTGGTGAAATACTTTTAGTGTTTATAAAGTGTCTGCACCAGTTGTTAGTGCTGACCGCAGCTGTGCAAACTTCTGGCACATAGCTCTGTAAATGCATCTCAATGGTGACTTTGAACAGCACTAGCCCATTTCAAAGCCCTGAGCCTCTCACACACAGACACCCAACTGTGCCAAGACCAGATGGAGATTTTGTGATGGGACGAATGGAGGTCAGGAGGAAATGGAATTCATTTTAAATGAGAGACCCCAAAGCAGCTTGGGTCACCAGAAATGTGAGGCTAAGGCCTTCCTGTAGTGACCCCTATCACAGCTGCATTACCTGGCCTTCATCCCCTCCAGATTCCTTTGCTATGTGTAAGTTTTGTTTATTAGCGTAGGATTCTTCCTGGCTTTATCCCAAAACCATAAAGCACATCCAAGGGTCAGAACATCCATACTTCAGGGGTGAACACTAAAGGCACGTATACCATACAAATCTCATATACAATGCTTGATTATGATTTGATTCATTGTCTCAAGTTATATCAAAAGTGTGTTATCTGTAGAAAGTTACATGAAATAATTGGAGTACACATACTTAAAGTTTCAAGCCTTTAACCCTTGAAACAAACCAATTTAAAGAAAAAGAGGCCCAAGTTTATTACAGTTAAGGGGCCAGAAGAAGCTGGGGTTAGTGTTTACAGGACAATATAGTGAAGGAAATGACCTATGTTTGCAAACACAGTGACTGCTTTAGACTAATTTCAACACTCTCCCCACTAGGCCCCACACATGAGAAGTGCAAGTGACCCACTAAGCTGTGCAAAATGGCACTCCAAGGAAGAGTCACCAGCTAAGGTAGAGAAGTCATCTCTTGGAAATCACTTATCTCTGGCTCTCTAACAGCAGTTCTCCCTGGTTAAAGAAAAAAGCATAAGGAAATACCTCAGGATACAACAAAGTAAGTGGTTTGCCTTCTGAGGTAAGAAAAATCCCTGGTAAAGTAGGCAGCATATGGTTACAAATTCACAAGAAGGTAAGAACACTGCTGCAAAGATTTTTACTAATACTGCTGTTTAACCACTGCACAGGAGCACAACACACAAAGGTTAATTTTAATCTTCAGAGTCTTTATTCTCGGTTTGCTGTGGCCTTGTTGATCTCTTAGTTACCCTCTTTTGGCGCATTTCATTTCGAGGTTCCTAAACTGACCACCTCGCCCTGGTTTGTTTTTGTTTTGGTAGGTAAAGGCACTTCAATGATGTCTGATTTGCAGAAGTCTGTTTAAATAAAAAGGGAGCCCCTCCCATTTCCATCCCTAACCCCATGGAGCAAGCTGCACTCATTCACTTTGTTCCTTGCCTTAAGGGACCAATTTAGGATCAGTCACTTTTCCTGGTTGACTTCCCTGTATAGCACGTCAGGTTCTTGCCTCATCTAGTTGGGTCACATGACTTGGATTAACTACGTCTAGAGAAGCCAGATGGATTCAGAAGAATGTAATGCACAAGTCATTCGCATTTACAGAAACCCTGCGGCAAACACAAAACTCAGGCTGAGGATTTTAGCAGCATCTGCAAGACGGCCCCACCTCCCACCTATTTCTGGCTGGAAAGCTCCAGATCACACTTGCTGTATTAGTTCAAATTACTGGAGCTCCAGAACAGCAAAGGCCTCATGAAGGAGCGCTCTGGAGAAGAGCAAGCACAGGTTTCTCTTGCTGCTGCCATACACCACGGTGCCTATTTTGAAGGAGTTTGCAAAGCAGGAATGGCCAAAAGGCAGTCTTCAGTCAAACAATCCCCAATTCTACAGTGCAGTCCACAGACACACAGCTCCCAGCATGCAATGTTCTTGACTTCATGGGACAAGATACAGCATTGCATTTTGGGAGAATGTCTTTTGTACTGAAGATGACTGCAAAGTGCTCAGTTGTGGCAAATTGTGTGTTGCCCTTGGGCTCTGAACAAGATGCCATTGTGGCCCTCCGGCTGAATTTGCATGCCCCAGTCTAAACAAACATTGTATAGCTTTGTTGCTTGGCCTTATTGTTCTGTGGCTTGTAAAAAATTCTGTAGCTATGTCTATACAACATTAAGGGGGAGAGAGGGAGGCAGGGCACTGGGAAGGAACTAACATTGCTCTGCATCTAACTTTTCAGGATATGCATTCTTCATTTCACACGGAACCCAAACAAATACAAAAATAAACAGAACTTGTTAGACATAAAAACAAAGTGTAAATCTAAAAACCACAAGTGTTATCATCACAGAGTCACTTTTCAGAACACCACGTCCCCATCCCTTTGGGAAAGGGAAAGAGGACAGGACAGGGTTTTTCACCTTATAGCCTGAAATAACAGTCTCAGTAGCGAAAACGTTTCTCATGTTAATCCAGAAACTGTAAAAAATAAATTACTTTTAAGAAACAGGTTTCTCTGTACAGGTCTTAAAACTCATCGTGTCGTACTAAGGCTTCCCCGAAGTCTGTGGCCTGGCTACCCACGAACAAGTCATACTTGTCAACGATCTCCTCTTTGGTGAGTTTGCCATCCTAAAATTAAAAAGAATGTGTTAGTCGAGTTTATTATGGTAGTGGCTAAGGAGCAGCCAAGCATTCAGCCCACACTGTGCTAGGTGCTGGACAAACACAGCAGAGGAGACTGTTCCCACCCCAGAACAGACCAGTCAGACACAGGGTTGGGGGAGGGGTGGAACACACAAGCAGAGTGAACAATGTGATGGTGGTAAATGTCATGGTAGTGCCACAAGTTGTCGGTTTTTTGGGTGGGATTTCCTTACGAGGGGATCAGCTAAATGGGAAGGGAAGGGAATGGAAGGAGGTAAGAGGGACCGGTGTTCAGTGAAGCTGGGGTAAGGAGATTGGGGGTGGGGGGGAGAAGGGAGGGCTGGATTAAGCAGCCAATCAGTGCAGGGCAGAGAGAGTCCAGTCACAACTGGAGAGAGTTCTCTGAATGGCTGAAGGGCCCAGCTTTCCTGGTCTGCTCCTACGGCTGAAGTCTCTGGCTGGCTCCTCTCAGCATTCCCCCACGGCCACATGGTGGGGAGCAGGCACCACCTGGGCCCTAGTTTCCCCAGCGCGTGTGCGCACGTCTCCCCTGCACAGTTCTGTGAGCTCAGATTCACACAGCAGTCACGACACATTCCCATCCTCTTAGTTATATGTAGACAATTGTAGAGACCATTGCATGTTTTCACCCTAGGCATTTTGGGGATGGTGGGGTGAAGAGAGGGGCTGATGCCTTGTTCTCCAGTGTGGCAGCGATGCGGCTGCCTCCCCAGGCAAGAAAAGGGGAATCTAATCAGATTGCTTAATAAGAGCGCTTGCCAAACTTTTTAAATCGTCAGTGCTAGCTCCAGGAAAAAGGGGCCCCACAGCTGTTAAGTTTACGGATGTAAGCCCCAAAATCACTACTGAAAGGGAGAGCATCAGTGGAGAGGCTCACAGTAACTCGGGCTTCTTGCCAAAATTACAAAGTCATCCTCAGACACGATTCTGAAGTGGCTTCCAAAGCCTCCATCCTGCACTGGACGAGACACTGAAAGGGACCAAGCTCCTCTCACCTTGTTCTGATCAGACTCGTAGACAAGGTGACGTGCTTCTGCCTCAGCATGGTCGTAGTCCGAGGGGAGGATCCAATCTTTTGTCTCCTCCTTGTCCATCTTCCCATCTCGATTCTTGTCTCTAAACTCCACAAACTGTTCCCGCTCGGTCTTCACCCACTCCGGCTCATCAGCATCGCCATCATGACTGTACATATCCCCTGAACAAGAACACAAGACAGCTGCTGATGCAAGAACACCCCCGCACCTCTTTGTTCCATTTGGGACTGGGCAAGCAAATCGTAAAGCAAGGTGGTTACACCTAAATTAAGTAGAGAAATTGCAGCAGTCATTCTCAATACGGACATGCAGCCAGTGGAAACTGCAGATCCCTGCATGCAGAACGACATCCTTCTTAAAGCATTTGCTGCAGGGTGCAGCCCTCTATTACATACCACAGTGACCACAGATCTAGGGGGCTGCAGATTTTCCACCCACGAGTTAACGTCCGAGTGGCTACCTAGCTTGGATCTTGTTACTTTAGTGAGATTAGCCCAGACATTTAGGTTACTTTAAATATGTTTAGAGAAATGTGCAGAGGGTCTATATTGGCATATATTTTGGAGTCTGGGGCATTTATCACCACTTATTCAATGCCAAAGCTTTCCATTAAAAAAATTAAGAGCTAAAAATGACAGCTGCTCTGTAACTTACTACTGCCAAGAGAAGCAGCAGTGCTGTTCCTCAATTGGCAGGCCCCATCATATATCAGAGAGCAGCCTATGGACTTAGAGCAGATGTCCCCTTCTCCCTAGGTGTAGTGGGGTGGCTACCCCACTCCTAAAATAAGGAGTGAGAACAGCTGGGGGAAGCTGACTGAGTAGCAGCCTAAGCTGTGGTCAGCTCAATCAGGGCCCAGCTGGCCCTGTTAAGAGGGCTGTGGGCCAGAAGCTGGAAGAGTCTCACTCTGGTCCTGGAGTGGGAAGGGCTAGTTGCCTGAGAGCAGGGTACCTGAACTGGAGCAGTGCTGGGGAATAGGGCAAGGGAGCTGGGGAGCTCCAGCCTGGTAAAACCCCAGGCTGCAGGCCTTGGTGAAGGCCTACAAAGGTACTGGGGCTAAAGAGGTGCAGCCTGGGAATAGGCAAAGGCAGCAGGTCCTAACCCCTTGCCAATGATGAGTGGCCATTACAGACTGCAGTCTGCCCCAGTGAGCGGGGGCTAGATGACGACTGGCAGTAGCCACCAAGGCAAGATGGGTCTAGAGGGTTGGGGGTTCCCCAGAGAGGGGAGACCCAGAGAATGGGGGTACTGCTGGGGCAGAACTGCGAGGTAAAGGGCACCAGGGTCCAGGAGGGACACGGGGCCAGCGGCAGGAGAAGCACCTGGCCAACAGAGGGCGCTCCGAGGCTGGAAAGAGCTAATTCCCAGACAACCAGCAGGAGGCGCCGCACCGGTGAGTCATCGCTTCGCTACACTAGGGTTCTGTGATCATACTTGCATTTTGTCCAGTTACCCCCAAGCAAATTATACATGTCATTTTGATTATGCAGTTAACTTGGAATAACACAGTAAGGATTGACATGGGGGGGAAAAAAAAAATCAAACTCCGTTTCAAAGTTAGGGAGCAAAGAGGGACCAATTAGAAAAACTGCAGAGAGTAGGCAAGGAAGAAGAGATTAAAGAGCATGGCTGCTGTGGCACAAATACTAGTCACAAGAGGCTGCAATGTAATTTCCTTTGGGAGTATCTTTCTACAAAGCACTGATGGGAAGTGAACACATTATCAGCAGACTCAAGGAGAAAAAATGGAGTTGAGCAAGTTGCTTACCTATGTATTCTTCCAAGTCAATGACGCCGTCCCTATTCTTGTCAATATCTTCCATGGTTTCCTATTTTAAAAAAGGACTAGGTTAGCCTCAGAGTTGATGGACAAAAAAGGTCTTTCTATGGCTCTCTACCACTTAGAGGGGAAAACATGAGACAGCAAATGTATTTACTAGTAAACTGAATTATCGCCGTATTATTCAACTCAAAGAGTTCAATCACTATATCTATTTAGCTTAACAAACAAAGTTAAGGGGTGACTTGCTCAGTCTAGACGTACCTACACGGGGAACAAATATTTAATAAAGAGCTCTTCAATCTAGCAGACAAAAGTATAACACGATCCCATGGCTGGAAGCTGAAGCTACACAAATTCAGACTGGAAATAAGGTGTATATTTTTAATGGTGTAATCAACAATTGAAACAATTTACCAAGGGTCATGGTGGATTCTCCATCACTAACTATTTTTAAAATCAAGATTAGATGTTTTCTAAAAGATATGACCTAGGAACTATTTTGGGGCAGTTCTGTGGCCTTGTTATACAGGGGGTCAGCCTAGATGATCACAATGGTCCCTTCTGGCCTTGGAATCTGTGAATCTATTGTCTCTCCATGTCTACTTTGACAGAGGGGAGTACCATGCCTGGGTCATCACTCTAAGGGCTTGTCTACACTACCCGCCCGATTCGGCGGGTAGAGATGGATCTTCTGGGGATCGATTTATCGCGTCTCATGTAGACGCAATAAATCGATCCCAGAAGTGCTCCCCGTCGACTCCGGAACTCCAGCTCGGCGCGAGGAGTAAGCAGAGTTGACGGCGGAGCAATCCTGCGCCGCGTGGACCCGAGGTAAGGAATTTTAATTCGATCTAAGATACGTCGACTTCAGCTACGGTATTCTCGTTTAAGGGAACTAGAATCTAGCTATATTCCCATATTAGTCAAGGATTAGTTTTATTAACTGTAACAGAGGTATGGTTTGATTTTGGGTAAGATTTGCTTTCTGCAGCAAGAGAAAGTGTTTTGCGGAGACAGATTATGTTCAGTTTAATGCCTTCTCATCTCTGTGCAGCCAAGCACATAACTACTACTTTTGGTGCCAAACATGAGCACCAGAAAAAAAATCCACCATGAATTATGCAGCATCAAATAGTGAACTTAACTGAATGTTATCTAAGTACAGTAACTCCTCACTTAAAGTCAACCCAGTTAACATTGTTTCATTGCTGATCAGAGAACATGCTCATTTAAAGTTGCCGAATGCTCCCTTATAATGTTGTTTGGCAGCTGCCTGCTTTGTCCATTGCTTGCAGGAAGAGCAACCCGTTGCAGCTATGGGGTGGGAACTTGGAACCAGGGTGGATCGGCAGCCCCTCTATCAGCTCCCCGCTCCCCTAAGTTCCCTGTGCAGCAGCTGCCCAGCAGGCTATCAATTGCCAGCAGTTCAGCTGTCCCTCCCACCACTGCCGTGTGCTGCTCCTGCCCTTTGCCTTGGAGCTGCTCCCGGGAGCCTCCTGCTTGCTGTGCAGAGGGCAGGGGAAGAGGGGTGCTAATGTCAGCGTGTCCCCCTCGCCCTGCTCCTGTACCTCATCTCCACGGGGGAGGGGAGAGGAGGAGGAAGGGGGTAGGCGCACACACAACACGAGCCTGCTGGCAGCAGCTGCTGTCTCAACTTACTGATCTACTTAAAAGGGCAATGTACTTAGAGTGGGGTCAGCGTAATTAAAGAAGCAATGCGCATCTCTCTCTCTCTCTCACACACACACACGGGGTGTGCGCCTCTGTCTCTCTCTGCCATGCTGTTTTCCCTTCCTCCATTCTCGCTGCCTTGTAGAGTGTGAGGCTACATTAACAACACGTTAACCCTTGAGGGCTCAGCCGAGTGCTAGTTCATCATTTAGCACGAAGGCATTCCCTGGGAAATATCCCACCCTCTGACTCCACCACCTCAACCAAGCTTCACAATCATCATTGCCATGTACAGTATTGTTTAAAACTTGTACTGGAACCTAACCCCCCCATTTACATTAATTTTTATGGGGAAATTGGATTCACTTAACATCGTTCTACTTAAAGTAGCATTTTTCAGGAACATAACTACAATGTTAAGCGAGGAGTTTCTGTACATACTTTATTTCTAGAAGGATTAGCTGACACACTTGTGCTTCAGAAAACAGCAATTGTTAAATGGAAAAATCTCCAAAAGCAGCCACCAAATGCAGCTGTGTATGGAAGGTCTGCTCTGGTGCACAGCACAAGAGGACAGACTGACAAAGGAAGTGCCCTGGAAGTTGAACGTAATTCCACCCCCTTCAGCAACGTGTGCTGCATGCTACCACTAGCCAAGTGAAGAGGAGCCACTCAGCATGTCAGTGACTAGAAGCATCTTTTCTTCTCTTAGTTGCTGCAAAGCCCAACAATGCCTTGCCTTGATGACCCATCAGGGCATTCATTAGGTTTGCAACACTATCCACCACAGAACTGGCTGCTGCCTGGAACTGCCGCTTACGGGGAGGAGGGCTCAGGCAAGATTTTTTTTTAAACATTTGGAATAGTGTATAACAACTTTAAAACTTTAGGATAAAAAAGTGAAACCTTACAAAACGCTGTGCCCACCGGTAAGTAAACCTTACCCATGACTCCCCCTCACCCAACAGGCTGACTACGTGCTCCTGTGAGATCACTGGTAACTGGGAGGTGCCAGACTCTTACTAGCCTGAGATAGCAAGTATAAAAACCTCTTTATTTTACTTCCTCCCTACACCTTAAGGCCCCAGGTCATCTCAACCTGCTTTCTAAATGACACCCACCTGTACTACTATATCTTTCATGTAGTCATATTCTTCTGGATGCAGAAAGGCAGTGAATTCTTCCTTGGTAGCAATCAAGTCTCCATCCTTGTCAGCCATTTTGAACCTTCGTTCATCCCTCATCATCATCTGTTTGTAGTTGAACCCATCATCAGGGTCTGGGTCATCTGGGCAGAAACAGACGAGTTATACCCATTTTAGACTCCAAAGCTCATCCACAAAACAACTGCACCAGTACTGCATGTCAAATTTTCCTTTTGCTGTTGACAAGGGAAACTTCACAATGTGTGTGTGTCAGGAAAGTCCAAACTTTGCACATCCAAGGGTACAGTGAAAACTCATTAGGACTCCAGAGACTGCACCTATTTTGCATGAAGTGGAAAGGTCTCCACTGGTTCTACATTTTAACAGAGGGGCATCTTGAAGAGACAAGTGTCAACATGAAATGCTCCCAAGCTTCTCAGCTGAGGACACTTTGATCAAGATAAACATTGTATTCTGACAGCTGTAATCTCATTGGGCTGCATCTTCTCTGTGTTAAAGGTATGAGGGACTGTGGGCTAGATTTTGGCTACTCCTGGGAATATGTAATGGGATAATGCTCTCCCATTGAGGTGCAACAGGCATTTTCAAAGCAAGAGCAATGCTGCTGACTGTCCAAATTTAGATACTTATATGCTCCCCAAAAGTATCTGAGGGCCTATTAGAGTGATTCATTTTAAGGAGACTTCAGTAATTTCATATAAAAATTATATACCTATTTATGGGGCCCATGTTTGTAGCAAGGTATTTTAATCAACAGTGAATACTTGAGGACAAAAGTACATTTAATTACTAAAATAGTAACAACATACAGGTGCCCCTTTGTCAACTGAGTAATAGTCATATCCCGGGCTAACAAAAGCCCAGTTCAGAGTTTATTTAGTCCAGAATGTGGTTATCATCTTGTGAACATGAAACACTAAATTAAATAACGACACTTTAAAATTCTGATATTAGGCAAATATTAAAAATAAAACAGTAAAAGGAATTTTGATCTGGTGAATGCATGTTCAGTTGTGACAGTCTGGGGGCTATACTATTATTGTTCATTTATCTGCTAAAGCAAAAACACTCACTCTCTGTGGGTAGTTAGCAGCCAAACTATACAGTGGGCTGGTTCAGACTCCATTTGCTACAACTGCTGCAAATGGCACCTTCAATTCAAGTTGTGAGGTCACCAGTCCCACGTTCATTTTTACATGGAGCTGAAGTATAAGGAATAAATCCCTTTTAAGTGTAATTTAAAAGACAAGGATAACTGCTTAGAGAAACACATATGTAACAACCATGTGAATTAATTAAGGGTAAATTAAAGGAAGCAAATAACTAGCTAGCTTGCTTTTTTTTTTTGCTGTGTCCTCATGTCATACTAGGCTAAATTAAGTGCTTTAGTAAAATACCTGCACATGTTGGCACAAAAATTCCTATGCTTGTTTACAAAAGATTAAGACTCTCCAAAAAAATGGCGTTCAAGAGCTATGAACCAAGCCAAGACTTAGTGATTTGCAGTTAATGGCTTCAACTGCACAGCTCATTAGAACTTCGCAGAGCAAGGCCACAACAGAAATAGATGTAGAAAACATTCAAGGTACGCACTAAAATACAGGTCAATTAGTGGCACTGTTAACACTGCAGCATCAGCATCCAGGGTTGCTCTTTAGTACTTCATCTGGCCAGCTCAAGACCACTTACATCTAAACCCCTTGGCTCACCACAGCATGGAGTACTTGAGAGTGCATATGGGAGAATTCAGAAAGCTGTCCTTGGGGCTTGAAGAACCACAGATGGAAGAAAATGCAGATCCAGAGTATTAAAAAAAAAAAGTCACTGTTTATGAGCAACATACCAGCAAGGCCAGGTCCCAGGTTCTGAAGCCTGCATATGAAGTTGGTGCCATTTAGAGCCAATATTAAACATAAGCAAAGAATATAATGGCTTTGTTCTTTAACAAGATCAGACCATAATCTAAGCAAATCTTCCACAGAGAGCTATGCCTGCTTATTGTATCATCGTGCACAGCTTGCGTCCACAGAAATTTCTTTTGCATTTTGGTGACGTACGCTAAAGCATAGGGTACTCAGAGGCTTAAGCACACTATTCAAATGCAGCAGTGAAGTGACTAGCATGGTATTGGAGCTTACTAACATGCTGTTTCATTTAGATCACAAAAATCTAATTTTAAAAATACTACATACAACAGCCAAAAGAGCCGCAGTGAAAGAGAACGGTGTCTCAGCTCCTGCAGTACGGAAGACGTATGTTCTCACTTAGGTAAAAGGGATCTGTTAGTTTCCTGGCTGTGCGTCAAACATTTGAGAGGCATTTCCAAATTTGTTCATGCCAGAGAAAGGGAAAACAGCTTTTCACAACAGACATGAAGATCTTTCACCAGAAATGTATTACGGAAAAGTACTGACTTTTTAACAGAAGTGGGAAGCCAAGCCATTACACATACATGGCTTTGTCAGGGACAGATCAGCATTGTTTATAAAAGGAAGACCGGAGTAGTTTTAATATATTAACTATTTAGTAGAGAAATCTCTCTGTATATATAAATTGTATACAACAGAGTAAAAGGCGGTGCAAGTACATTATGAAGGTTTTATCAGCGTTAACCTGGGGCACTGCTGAGTAATGAGCCCATTAGATCTTTATGGCATACCACCCTCTCATGGGCTCTACATATACCATATATGTTACAAATAAAACTTGAGAAATATTTGTAGTATATTATTTTTTCTTCATTAGGACATTTTAAAAATATACCTGCAGAAACAGGTGTCCAATCCAACTGCATGGGCTTCAGAGAAAGCCATAAAAACCCTCAAGGTGACCCAAGATAGACAAGATGCGGCACACATTTTGAAAGCATGTAATAAATTTATTATGCAAGTCTACAAATAGTCACACTGCTCTGCAAAATTTATTCCATCATACCACACCTGTATGCAATCCAGGTTACAAAAGTCCCTTTGCTAGCCTTCGTTCTCCTCCAGCCCTACACAAAATAGCCCCTCCCCCACCAACTCCCCCCTTCAAAGGTCTCCACAGCTACTGCCAGTCTCTACTTCATGGTAAACCAGATCTAGGCCCTATGTCATAGGGCCACCGCTAAAAAAAGGGCAGGCTCCCCGCTGGAATTGGGGGTGGAGTGGAGAGGAGAAACAGAGAAGACGTACATTTTATTTTTTTTGTCCTAAATTTAAGAAAAGACAGTTGATGTTACTGTTCAGGAGCTTCAAATTCAAGAAGTGTAGCTGTTGTTAAAAGCCAAGTGAACCACAATTTATACAGACAGACATAATATACAGTACCTTGCTACAGCATGACTGCATTTCCACAGCCATATATATATTTCTGAAGATGTTGAAGGCCACCAGGGGATAAATATTGCTAGGAAAAAGCTTTATAGCTTCAAGTGGGATATTACAAGCAATGGAGAGTTAAACTAAATGCTAAACAAAGGGTTTGCCCAGAAGCCTTGAATAAAACTGTCAAGATTACTGCTCAGATTGAATTTTAGACTACATTTTTAAATTAAAATGCATCAATAAAGCAGAGTTACAAAGCTGCATCTTCATACAAACTTTAGTTTTTAAGATTTTTCTGTGTGCTTGCCAATTTCACTTGGACATCTTGCTAATATGAAGGAAAAGATTGTTCCCAGTTGAATCTTATACTGCAGCAAGAGCTCTCCATGCTCTGTGTTACACAACACTTCTGCTTTATTGATTAGCGACTACTGTGTCTGCAGGTTTGACATCTCGCCCCTTACCCAGGTAAGTGCCATATGTCACGTTTCTGTACTCATCCCAGGAGATTAATCCATCTTGATTCATGTCAAACTCCTGCCACTGGCGTTCGACATTGTCATACACGTACTTCTTCTGGGCCTTCTTAATCCAGGCTTTCAGCTCCCCCTCCGTCACAAACCCATCCTTATCCGTGTCTATTTTATCTACAATCATTCTACAAGACAAAACAGCAAGTTTCAAGGTGCCAGCTCCACAAAGCTTTTACCCCAAGAATAAAGACCTACCTAAGATGTAGCCGTAGGTGGCATTTTTATACTCTTCCCAGGAAATGAGACCGTCCTCATTGAGGTCGTGCCCCTTCCACTGGCGCTCTACATCCTCGTAAATCCAGCGCTTTTGTGCAAATTTAATCCAGTCTCTGAGCTCCTCCACAGTTACAAACCCATCCTTGTCTTCATCTATTTTACTTACAATCTTTCTGTAGAAAATGCAGAGAAATGCAGGAAAAGTTAGGGGAGAGAAGGCTCTTTCTACTCAGCAGGGCAGCGCATTTTAACTGGCGGCACACTGTACCTTTATGTAGGAGTGAACAAGTCAATTCCAAACTGTAACCCAGCAAGCTACCCAAAACTGCTTTCCAGCTGGTGTCGTCCCATACGCTTTTGCCAGTCACACAATTTTAGAAAGTGATTTATCAGATTGATGTAGAGAATACTTGAGTCAAAATGGATGGTGCACAGTTCAGCCTCAGTATGTCACAGGCTACTGGAATATTGATTTATTCATTCCTAAAATGTTCAGTTTTTGTATTCTTCATGAAGTGTATATGTCTTCTACTACTGAAGCATCCATCATTAGTCTAGAACAAACCTGGCGGCATATTTTACCAAAATTATAATTTTCAAAGCTGTTAAGCAACAACTTGTATGTATTTAAAACAAAATGAAACAACTCCACTGGTGAAGAAATACAAAAACCACTATACCCAGTCCTAGCTCATTTACATGCTCAAGCCAATCAATGTAATAAAGATCCTACAGCCACAGAATGATGAAAAACTACCACAGAGGTCACTGATCAGAACATCCGAGTGTGATATTCACCACTCTATAAAGCAAGAAGTTAAAGATGTGTGGTTTATAAAACATGCTTTGAGACTGCATACTTTTTTCAGTGACAGCTGTGAAGAAAAGCCATTGAAAGAATGCAAATATACATTCACAAATGTATGTATTTCCCCTAGATGGAATTTGAAGATTAATGTCTGTACAGCACTTATCGCTGTACAGAAACTGGAAATTGCTATGTAAGTGCAATTACATTAATTACAATGTTATTAATGCAAAGAGAAGTTATGATAACAGAGCAAGTGTTAAATCTGGAGTGGTTCAATATGATCAGAATCCTTTCCCCTGTCCACCCCTCCAAGATAAGCTCTAGTCTTCTGAGCAGTATCCATTCTTAGTAGCACGTACATATCATTTTACTGATGAACCTTTTGTTGTTAATATTATTCACCACAATTATAAATCAAATGAAAATTTCCCCACCTTCCTGCCATTCTCCCAAGCAGTGGCCTCTAACTAGTTTTTAAACAAAGCCAAGATAGAGCCCGTTCTTCTTGAGGAGAGAGCTTTGTTTTCAAAACCTCCCTTGGAATCCATGCAGTCATGTCTTTTGTTACTGCTTCACCTGCAACTGGCTGTACTAGAGTTTAAGGTAGTGTTTTTAAAACTAAGTTATTCATTGCAGAACTTCTTGCGTTTTAAAAACAGAAAAATGTCTGATGGCAGGAGCAGCACTGTTTAGAACAAAGTACGGGGCTTTGCTATTCCCAGGACTGCCCCAAATCAGTGTTTTACTTTAATAAAGGGACACCGGTTTAACAAAAATGTAACAAAGTATAGCTTAATCTAGCCACTTTGAAGTAATGACATTTAATTTTCATATATGAAAAGCTACTATAATATTCAAGTGTAATACCACCTCCAGCAAGACACTGTGTACTGTCTATAGGAGGGGGTGTTACGCATGACAACTGATCTCCATTATAACATTTATATTCTTTCATGCAGAGACTTGTGGAGACAGCATGTTACAGTCCTAAACGTTCTCAGCCATTTCATCTATAAACATCACATCAACTCCACTCTCTACAGTGTAATCAGTTTCAGCCGTCTAGAAAGTATATAGATAACAGGCTCATAAACACTGACATAGCTGTGGAGGACAACTATGAGACACTTACACTTCTGTGATAACACTTTCCAATGATAATGAACATGTTGCAAGCGACTGACTTCCCCTCCCCAAAGCAGCATAATTGGATAAACACCACACTAGTGTTTTATGAACAAGATACAGTGGATTCAGTGTCAATACAAAACATACTAGTAGATTTGCTCTGTCTCTGGTCTAAAACTAGCAACGCTGCATCCATTGTTGTCATACAACATTCAGCATGTCATCTACTATATTCCTTCCGGAAATTATGAACATTGGTCTTCATAAGCTTTTGGTTACAGGGGATATTAAGGGCCTAATTCAGCTCCCAGTGGGAGTCTTTCTACCTACTTTAATGGAAGTAAAACGAACTTACCTGAATAGCTTTGTATCAGTGACTCATTTTTGTAGATGAAGCTGTCGAACAGCTTACAGTGCAATATATCCAAGAGGTGGTGGGACTCTGCTCTAAACTTTGGAGTGTCTAACTGTCAGGTTTGTGCCATTTGGTTGACTCCTAGAATTCCAACAATATTGGTCCAGCCTAGAATCATTTTTTAATCCTCCTGTCAGAGGCATTCAGCCTTAAGGAATCTAAGAATGAAGTCACTGAATGGAGTTGCAGAGAGCTGAAAAATAGCAGTTGCATAATGCCCTGATGTTCTACTTGCCTAAGGATGTTGCACCATCATTAGGGCTAGTGGTTTGTGATATTATATGCCAAGTCCCAGTATTGTCAGGACAAAAGGTAAAAAGCATGGTTTTACAGAAAAAGTCAGCGACATCTGATTAAGATTTTGATTAAAATATTGTCTTTTTCAATAATAGTTTACAACCATTTAACTAATAGTTTTAGTTCATCCACACCTGGAGTCCACAAGTCAGTAGCCCAAGTTTACAAGAGTTTGTGCTCTGAGCCTCCCCAGTAGAATAAGTTTCAACTCGGGCAGCTATCAAGGCTTTGGGTAAAGTTGGTTCCATTATTTGATACCACATCCAGCTACCTATGGGCAAGACTCCCAAATCAGAAGTCATGGATATTTTAAAAACATGAGTCATGGAACTCTTCATAGCCATAAGAAAAATGCAGCTTCATCACATATTGATGCACAATGCAATGCATCACAGCACAATTAAGACACGATGCTGGACTTATTTTGTGATTCCTTACAACCCTGATGCATTCCTTTCTTTCCCACCTCCAACGCCCTGCCCGCTGGGAAGGACAGGCCTCATCACCATCCCATTTCCTCAGCACTTCCCTCATTGCCTCATGTCTGGCAGCTTATGGAATGCTCCGTGAGTCAACACTCCATTCGCTTTCAGAACAGGCAGAGCAAAAGGACCTGCATCAGTGGAGTCCCTAAGAACAGCATGTTAGGCCGCATGTGGCTCTAATCACAGGCTGAACTCCAGTTCAGTTGGCAACGTGAAGATCACCAGAAAGGCAGTGACTTCAGGGAACAGCCAAAAGCAGTGCTGTAAAAGCTTTGGAGCAAGAACCTTCTCAACTCCGAAGGCTGTGCTCTTTCAACAGCAGACAGACATGCCAGCCACAAGATCAGTTTTAGTAGTGTGTTATGACTGACCAAGCACAATACCAGTTCAGATTCAGAAAGAGTGATGAAAGTGCCTTTCACATGTAAAACAAGGAAAATTGGCATGTCAGAGGGAGGGGTGGGTTCAAATACCCATTCTGACATTTTTAAGGAGCAACATTTTATCCTAGTCCCCACTCTTCCCATTGCCAGCTTTTTCTAGCCAATAACTTAGCAGAACTGTGAAATTAAAATGCAAAGCAATGATGAAACCTAGAGATTAGAAAAGCAAAGCAACCTGAAAAGAGGATCTCTTGCATATTTCTGCATTCTGTAACTAGATTTCTGAGCTGCACATTTCTCTTGCACTTGCTCATGCACTAGAAGAGAACCTCTTGATCTTTCCCACTAGAACATTTTCTTCACAAAAGCAATAAAACCAAGCTTGTTTAATTTTACAACTGACAGCCCAAGAAAACTTGTTACACAAGCATGAAGAGCAACTTGCATTCTGAAAAAAACATTCATTGCCTCAGCAGCACGGGGAGCCAAGCACTTTGGAAGTTATGAAAAAATGTTGGTTGGCACAGCGAACACCCAGCTGTGATTTCCAAGGCAGTCTTTTGCTCCTTGAGCGGAGTGTGCCACAGAGAGGAAACATATTAATTCCAGGCAGGAGCAATCATTTTCCCACGTCAAACAAAGGCAACTCCTTATGCCTCCTTCAATAACCTTCTAATCTAGTCGTCCACAGCCTGAAAGAGTATGATTGCGACAAGCACTTGAGGTTGTGGGTGTATATTTTAAAGTTAGAAAAAACTTACGCCATGGACATGCTACTATATAACTGTCCATTTTTAAGAAAACACACCTTCATCTGAAGCA
Source organism: Macrochelys suwanniensis (assembly GCA_033296515.1). Lineage (NCBI taxonomy): Eukaryota > Metazoa > Chordata > Testudines > Chelydridae > Macrochelys > Macrochelys suwanniensis. The sequence goes on from CM065775.1 coordinate 340,365,490, forward strand.
TATGGTTTTAGTTTCAGGGACAGAATACTAGACTAAAATGGATCATTGAATACAGTGTAATTGTAGCTGTGTCTGTCCCAGGAAATTAGAGAGAACTTGGTCCAATATTACCTCACCCACAGTGTCTCTCTAAATGGATCATTGGCTGATACAATATGACAATACCTATGTTCCTTCCATCAGGATAGCTTTAGGAACTTGGAGGAACTGAGACGGAGAACAGAAGAAAAATACAATGAAGGTGACCTAATGTGCAATAACTTCATACTAGGATTGATTTTAAAACAAGGAAACTTACAAAAAGGGTGCTTCGTATTAGTTTTTCCAGACAAAAATGGCACCAGTCTGGAGAACTAAAACAAGTATTTGACATAGACACACTCAGGTAGTTTATTCTTGAAATTCAGGGTTTTATAAAAGGGAAGTCTTTGCAAAGTCTTACAGAAAAGTTTGGCATTTTTGTTTAAAAAAAAACCAAATCACTAGTTTAATTTGGACTTAAAATCTTTCTCCACTCAGTCCCTGCAACATGAACATTCCATCTTTGTGCAAAGCACAGGGCATATATCGTCACCTCAGTAATGTCTCCGTGATGTTATTGACAATAACTGGGACCGTATAGATCATTGTTGCAATCAAGGTCCTGTAGTGGCACCAAATCTTACGTAAAGGGGGTCAAATGAGGTGTCTAAGACCAGGTTATGCGTGGCTGGTTATGATTATGCCATTTATATGTATGTATCAGTTTGGTAGTTGAAGTTATAAATATCGGCTCTATACTGTCTGTATTTCAAACTTGGGCTGTGCTTCTGGGACCCCAGACAAGCTATCAGCTCTGCCAGGCCTGTTTGATGGCCCGTTAAGAACCATCAGTGATACAATGGCCCCACTGAGAGAAGGCAGACACGCCTGTGACTCAGCAAGGTGTGCAGGGACATGCCTATGGACCCAACGCTAAGGTTGTTTCTTGCCATGTGCCCCAATGCTTGTCTTTGAAATAAAGAAAAAGAGGCCACATGATAAAAAAGACTATAAAAGACTACTGCAGCTCCTCCATTTTGTCTTCTTTCCTGCGTCTTACCTCCGGAGGGACTTTGCTACAAATGAAAGCTCTGAACAAAGGACTGAAGGACCCATCCCAGCTGTGGATGTGTTCCAGAGACTTAATTTGAACCTGCAGTCTATTCCATCTCTACTACAAGCCTGAACCAAGAACTTTGCTGTTACTGTATGTGATTGATTCCTTTTAACCAATTCTAGCTCTCACCTATACCTTTTTCCTTTTATAAATAAACCTTTAGATTTTAAATTCTAAAGGATTGGCAACAGCGTAATTTGTATATTAACCTGATTTATATATTAACCTGGGTTTGGGGCCTGGTCCTTTGGGATCGGGAGAACTTTTTTCTTTTACTGGGGCACTGGTTTTCATAACCATTTGTCCCCATAACGAGTGGCACTGGTGGGGATACTAGGAAACTGAAGTGTCTAAGGGAATTGCTTGTGACTTGTGGTTAGCCAGTGGGGTATAACCAAAGTCTTCTCTGTTTGGCTGGTTTGGTTTGCCTTAAAGGTGAAAAAACCCCAGCCTTGGGCTGTAGCTGCCCTGCTTGAAGCAATTTGTCCTAAACTGGCACTCTGAGTTGGGTCCCACCAGAACCAGCCTCGTTACAGTCTCCAAAACCAGTTGTCCTGCATTTGCTTTTGTTTGTGTCACTTACAAGACATGGCCCCTGCCCCAAAATTCTTCTCTGTTTACAGAGCACCTTCTTACATTTATGATGTAAGAATTATGCATGAGAATTAAAAAGTGGAATTGACTGGTCTAATTTAATTGCCAAGCTGAGGGGAAAAAATACAAAGAGGAAACTAAATTGCAAAAAGCAGTTTATGCTGTAACAATGTTAGTGTTAATACCATAAAGCCATTTATTTAAGTTTTACAGTTTTTAACATGCTATATAGTCCCTTAAATAAAGCTGAAAAATGTTCTATTAGAGCATCTAGCAAGCTAGGAAGGCTGTGTGCTGAGGTGTCATAGGTGGGGCACTCATAAGAGCCACTTCAACAACAGCTTTCAGTACTGGGTAGGCTTATGTTTCAAAGTGTAAAGCCAAATATAAACCACAGTGGTGACAGGTGCAGCTATGTGACTGACACTTGGACAGAGGGGAATGCCCTGTTATGCTTAGCAAAAAACTGCTGTGCACCAGCTCTTACTGTATCCTTCTCAAGGTCATATCCTGGCATTATCAATGGGAGCCAATTAGAGTGAAAGTAGTAAGACAAAAGTTAATTAAAAAGTATGCTATTTTCACTGTGCAATGGGTGTGTTTTTTGTGCAGCAGTTGCCTCCTAGATGGGAATTAATATGGCTAGAGAGGCCAGTTCCTGCCAGGGGGGTTTAGTTTTCCCTTTAGAAGCCAAGCTTTGTTCAAATAATGGCAATTTGCCAGCAACCAGTTACCTTGAATTGTCTGGAGTGGAGCAAACTGCAAAGACATTTATTTTGATTTAGACATTGTACTGATCTGTAGCTCACTAGGCTCTTGGATATTATAAGCCCAGCATCAATGTTCCCTCTAATTTTCCCCCACCCGTGTGTGGAATGAATTTTGTTCTGTGCCCCAATATGGAGGTGCTGTGTGACACATCACTTCTGTATTGGGGCACATAAAATTCATGTGGCAGGGGTGGGCCTGAGGGGTTCGGAATGTGGAAGGGGGCTCAGGCCTGGGATAAAGGGTTGGGATGCGGGGAAGAGGGGGGTGCGGGCTCCAGCTGTGAGTGTGGGCTCTGGGGTGGGGCTGGGGATATGGGGCTCAGTGCTGGGGCAGAGGGTTGGGGTGTGGGCGGGTGAGGACTCCGGCTGGCGGTGTGAACTCTGAGGTGTGGCCCGGGATGAGGAGCTCTGGGCTGGGACAGAGGGTTGGAGTGGGAGGGGGGTGAGGGTTCTGGCTGGGGGTGCGGGCTCTGGGGTAGGGCCATGGATGAGCAGTTTGGGGGCAGGCTGACCCGGAGCTGTGGCGGGGAAAGAGGACTCCTCCCAGGTCCCTTTCCCAGCAGCTGCACCTGGGGGGAAGGAGAGGAGGTGCCTCTCCCTGCCGTAGAAGCTTCAGGGCTCGGACAACAGGATAGACGCCTCTCCTCCGGCTGTAGCAGGTCTGGGTTGGGGAATGGGGGAGGCCTCTCCCCACTGGCCACGGCAGGTCCGGGGCTGGGCTGGGTTGGGAGCCCAGGGAGGTGTGCCTCTCACGCCGGCCGCAACAGGTCCGGGACTGCGGCCGGCTCTCCCCCCAGCCGCGGCAGGTCCGGGGCTGGGCTGGGGTGCCTTTCCCCCCAGCCCAGGCAGGTCTGGAGCTGGGCTGGGGTAAGGGTGTCTCTTCCCCGGCCATGGCAGGTCCGGGGCTGGACTCGGGAGAGGCATTTCTTTCTGCCGCAGGCCGAGCGCCTGCACGGCGCTTAACAGGCTGCTGCATGGCCGCACAACTTAGAGGGAACTTATATCAAGTTAAAATATTGCATGCTGGGCTAAGAGGCAAGACCATATTGCATGATGAGACCTATAAAGAAACAGCTCCATATTAAAGACGAGACGTGCTGCAGACAACCTATAACTTCACAAAGCTACATTTGGCTTGCGGGTCACATTTGAGTTACTACTGACTTCTGAACCCCATTGAAAGTTTTAAATTTAGAACATTTGTACCAAACAGTCATCTGGTATAGAAGAAATATCAATATACTTGAGTTTTAGGATCACATTTCAAAGAATGGGAAAACTATTTTGCAAAATTCCAGATGAGTAAAAATGTAAGGTAGTTCTTCTCACATGAAGTAAAAAGCTAGTTAATTTCCTTACCCAAGTCTCTCCTTGCTCTCTTCTGGTGTCAGCTGATCAAAGGTTTTGGCCTCATCTGCACCAAGGAAAGCATCATGGTCGTACTCAAAGTTCTGTGCATCATCATGGACCTTTTCACTGAGTTGCGGGTCATGGTGAACACGGTCCTTCTTGTCCGTGGGTTTGGTCAGGACACAGACCGCACAGAGGGATAGGTACACAAGAAACTGCTGAGTGGTCATGACGATTCAAGATGAACCTTTGGGATATTAACAGATGAGTCATTTAGGGGTTTGCTTCTCCCAAGATACTCATTCAGATTCAATTTTCTGTGTTTAATAATGAAGGCTGGATGAATCCAGACACCTGGAATTTCGGCCCAACTTTTCATTTTGTTCTGCCTTACTCATCCACGGATTACAAGCAGCCACTGCATTTCTATAGGGCCTCCTCTGAGGCTATCAACACCCTGCAGACCTGCCTTCAGCAAGGCTCTTCCAAGACCTTTATTATCAAGTCCACAACTAGTGTTTTCACATGCTTTAAAAAATACAATTGAATCTGTTTAAAGTTACAGGAGTTTGAAAATTGCATACTGAACATGCACAATTTTTTGCTGTTGTTTCCAGGGGCACACAAGTATGTTATGCACTAATTAAGTGCATACACCACTAATTAAGTCTGCAGTCTTCAAAACCTGGTTTGCTCATATCAATTGTCCATGCCTTTTAAATTAGAGCCAATTTCTTATAAGCATATCTTATTTTGTAGCTCACAATTAGACCTAAACAATTTGAGCCAAGTTTGAAGTAAGTTGGGTCAATAATTTTAAAGTTGAGTTAATAATTTAAAAATAAATTGGGTCAATAATAAAGTAAATTTTATTAACATTTAAAAATTGACAAGTCTTGGTTAACCGTTGTCTCATGCAGGTTTGTACTGTTTTGTTTAAGTTTTTATATCATGCCCATCAGCAGGATATACAATTGTCTTGCAGGCATAAGGAATCCCACTGAAGTCAATGAGACTCCATATTAGTGGATTCCATTTAAGGATTGGGGCCTTAGCCTACCAGACAAAGAGACACTATTAAGCCTTTGGCAAATGGTTGCTTTTTAAGTATATGTCTACACTACAAGTGTTACAGTGGCACAGAAGAATTCTTTTCGGTCACTGAAGTAAATCCACCCTTTCCAGAGGCAATAGCTAAGTTGAGGGAAGAATTATTCCGTCGACCTCTTGGTACTTACACCAGAGCTTAGGTCGACAGAACTATATCTTGGGGGTGTGTGTGTGTGTGTGTGTGTGTGTGTGAATTTTTCACATCCCTGAGGAACGCAGTTTGGTTGATCTAAGTTTTAGGTGTTGACGAGCCATAAGTCTACAAATGCATAGTGCACTAATGACAGAGAGGCAACAGCTGGCCTTTGTCAACTGGGTCCTGTCAGTCACAGAACTAGGACATTCTCCCCATCATTTTTCTCCCCTTAATAAATCCTGGGGGACCAGCAGCAAAAAATCTACATTACTACCTTAAAGTTGCAGTGTTAAAGACTAAACCAAAAAACAATCAAGTTATTCTAATCCTATGATTCACCATATTTAATGTCTATTAAAAAGATGCTCTGTTTCTTTCAAATGTGAGGAATTATATTAGTATCACCTCTATCGGAGGTGCAGCAATATTGATGAAAAACAAAAACAAAACCCCAAAGATGTACAGCCCTCCAGACAAACACTTAGTTCACCACTGTCAAACTCATTCAGTGCGGAGGGCTGAATTTCACTTTAAATCATTTTCTGTAGTTTTGGGGAAATTTTAAGACTATATACTCTTCTTGATCTACAACAGAATTCCTACTGATGTCAATGTAAAGTCTGCACAAAGATTAATGGTAGAATGTAGTCTTAATACAGAACAAACTTTTTTTGGTTCAGTAACTTCTCGTATTCAGCATCACTCAATGGGAAAACTCTCACTTTTAGGAGCATTGTTCCCCAACCTCCTTTCTCTACTTCTCTCCCACTTCCTGGGTCTTTATATTGCTTCTCCTTTCTTCCTTCTGCATTTCCTTCACTGAAGTAACTCCCAAATCCACCCACTATGGATTTCACTCCTACTCTTTCCCCAGAAATGAATTAGTTAATGATGACATTTAAAATTGCATCATTCAGCTCTAGAGTTAACACTCCAGTTAGATTAATAGGGACAGGGAGGCACACCTCACCACAATTGTTTCAGGCTGTCTGCAGACTAATTAGGGCTTGTCTACACTTACATTTTATAGCACTCTAACTTGCTGGCTCAGAGGTGTGAAAAATCACCCCTCTGAGCACAGCAAGTCTGAGCGCTTTAAAGCGCTAGTGTGGACAGGCTCCCAGCGCTCGGAGCTAATCCCCTCGTGGAGGTGGATTACCAGGAGTGCTGGGAGAGCTCTCTCCCAGCGCTCGTGCGTGACCACACTCGCACTTCAAAGCGCTGCCTCGGGAGCGTTCCCGCAATAGCGCTTTGAAGTTTCCAGTGTAGCCATGCCCTCAGGAAGATAACATGGCTATTCACAAAGTAAACTTGGCAACCATAAGAGCTAGAAACTGTTTTTCAAACAAAATTATGCAGAATTGTAGATTTTAACATTCCATGTAAGCCACAGCCTGCCCACACAGGCTGGTTTTGACACCACTGACCTAGATGCTACTTTATTGCCTCCAAATTAAACATAGGTGCTATCTCCAAAAGTGATCAAGCTGAAGGTTGCAGCCAAATTAGAAATGATACATTGCAGACAGGTACTACAGCAATGCACAGCCTGGATTAAAAGACAATGAATGGCTTGTGAGTTGTGCAAATACACACTGAAGGCTAATGTTTAACTTGGCACAGTTCAAATATTTAAGTTTGATTTATTAGATTCATGCAGTAAGAAGATTCAATTAGGGCCATCATAGCCCTAATTGTCCTTAGCCCAAAACATCAAATACAAATAGGTAACAGTAACTGTAGACTATTTATTTTGAATCCTGATCAGTTAGTTCAGTAGTCTTCAAACCCTAGAATCAGATTACAAATGCACATCTCTTCCCCGTGCCCCAAATCTTTCTAGGAGACAGATATTATGTAAAAGTGGACTCATGAAGGGTAAACTATTCTAGTCTCCCCAGGTAAGCATGTCTCTCTCCCATCTCCTACCCAAATATTTCCTTTGATTATTTGATTTAATTAGTCATAACTTGTATTTAGAAGTATGAGTAGGTAACATACTTATACCCACTATCTAAATCCTAGGCACTCACATTCACCCACTATGGTACAAGTGGAGACATGTTTACAGTAAAGTACTGCAAGAAGAGCTTTATAAAACTAAATTCTATTTCACAGAAATGGGAGTCATGAAAAAAGCCTCCCACATTAATTTAAACTACTTCAAGAGGTTAAAAAGCCAGCAACAAAAAGGAAAAATTGCCATCCTTTTAAGCAAGTGAAACAAGTAGGAAAAGTTAAATAAATAAATACTTGAACAGTTACTTGAGTTTCTTCTAAGGTCACAGTATTTCTGTTGTTTAAGTGAAGCATAACCACATTACAAATATTAGTTTAAGATTATGTAAATAGCATAATAAGGAATAATATCCAATGGATTTGTGCAGTCTGTTTGCTACATGAATCATTGTGAAGTTGTTAGGATGAGATTCAATGCCACATTCAACACCAATGTAGGTTTCCCAGGCAGTGGAAGAGATTAAAGGTTATGACAGAAGAAATAATCAGATGAAGATAATCCTGCTATGTAACTAATATTCACACCCAGAGGATATGAAGTTAAAACAGATGGAACAAGGAGCCCTAACAAAGAGCTCCACCATTCATATTACGCAAGAACTCTGTATTTGGAGTTGCCAGTCTCAAAGCAGATCACATTATAACTTGTGATATTGAGGCTAGACATACAGTGGTTATAAATTACAAAGCCTTTATATCAATCATGGAATGTCTTCACGTTCTGGTTCTTATCTATGAGAAGATTTAGAAGAATCGGTAGGTACTCAGAGTGCCAGACTAAAATAAAGGCATAGAGAGACGCCAAATATGTGGACTGTTTTGTTTAGAGAGATGTATAAGAAAGAATATTACAAAGGACATACAGCATAATGCATGGTAAAGAGAAGGCAAAACAGGAGCCCATATTTAACTACTCATAATACAGGAACAAAGGGACATTAAATGAAATTAAAAGGCTGCAAATAACTAATCGTGCCCCCCCATACACACACAATGCATAACTAATGTAGGACTTCATTATCACAAGATATCATTGAGCCTGGGGATTTAGGAAGGTTTACAAGAGAATTAGACATTTGTGGATAATACGACAATCTACAGTTATGTTACCGGAATGGACTGATTTAAATCAAAGTGATTTCAGCAGAACAGCTTGATTTAAATCATCAGTTTTAATCATTCATTTGTACTTTCTTTAAGAAGATAATTAAAGTTTGATTTTTACTGGTTAGTAACCATGAAAATATGTTGATTTGCAATTAAATATAGATTTTTATTCTAAATTTGGTGCTTCTTTTTGCCAACCAGAAGGATACACTCTACAGCTGTACATCTATTTAATTAATTTACATTCATTCAGATTCTTAATTTTTACATTTATTATGCTAGAAAATGGTGAATGATGTATTTCTTATTTACAAATGTATTTACTTGTGATTTGTGTCAAGCTCGGCATTTTTAAAAATGTAAGTACCTTAAATATGCTCGATACAAAAGAAAAGAATAATCAAAATTAATTTTAAATGCAAAACAACTGATTTATTAAACAAAGAAATATTATCTATAGGAAGTGAATTGAACTGATGGTTTCTGGTCACCATGTCCTTCACAATTTTAGAACTAGCAGATCTCATCCTATCACACCTAGTTTTTATTCACAGATCTGAAGAAGAAAAGCTTTCCTGCTTTTTCAACTCTCAATTGGTTTCTTAACTTTGAAGGAACTAGTAGTAATTGAACTGAACTAGTTGAATAAACTGAAATGAAGAAAATATTCTCTCTGTACCTGTAGAAGCAGCTACTGCTGTCAGAAGCTGGTTTAGCACTTCAGCAAACTCTGGTTCCAGGTGCTCAACCAGTGTCTTCCATCAGTACAGAGGTCTGGCTTTCTTTAAACCTTGGTGGTAAACATGTACTCCTTAATACTATTTTTTGTGTTTAATTTAAATGATTTTAATAGATGGTAAGTTTAAGCCTTAATATAGGCTGTCAATTGCAAATAGGTTTGTTTTTAAAAAATAAACCTGTATTTAAAGTTAAATTTTATAAAAATCCAATTTAAATAGAAAATAGGATTTTTTAAAACAAATCATCAATTTTTATCAACCCTGTATGCTACACAGCAAAAGGGTTGGGTTTTTTGCTTAATGAATGTAAACCCTTATGCTTAGGGCATTAAATCATCGAACACTAAATGAACAAGGTTAAGAAATAAGCTTTTACAAGTAGGTTATTCTATAACTATTCATTGTAGGGTTTCTTATACTTTCTGCTGAAGCTTCTGGCTATTGCCAGAGCCAAGTAACAGGATCTGATGGACCACTGGTTGAATCCCATGTAGGAACTCTTGTGTTTCCTATAAATGCCTTAAACCAAGCCTGCCTAACAGAACAAGAAGCAGACAGAGAAAGAATGTAAGATTTAGAAAGGCAACCAACCTACTTTCTGATCAAATTTAACTGTACTTCATATGTCTGTATGGAAAACAAACACATAAAAGCATTTCCTCCTTCACGGCTATATAATCAAGATGATCAAACATGGAAATTATAGTGGGTAGGCAGGTGGCCAGTTAGCGATTTATATTTTGTTCACTGATAGTACTTTGTTAAAAAAAAAACAAAAAAAACCTGTCACCCTAGTCTTCCCTCTCCCTCCCACACCCCCTTCACATCTTATCTCGATTTAGATGGTAAACTTGCTGAAGCAGAGAATCATTTCTGTAAAGAGCCCATCACAATGAGGCCCCAGTGCTGACAGGGGTCTACCCAATGGGACTCAGTGCTCAGTCTAGAAGATCCCATCAGAGATGCTTAGTTTTGCAGTTTTCAAACTATGGATTTGTGTCTCCAGAGATAACATGCTTGTTAACAGCAAAAATGTTTTAAAATAAAATAAAAAATAAATAAACAGAGGTGAGAAATAACAGACCTCAACTCTATTGCCCCTCTGCAAATTTGTGTACACAGAGTCAATCCCTTACTTCTCTCTAAAAGTGCAAAGTTGCAAAAAGTTCAATGAATAGAAGATTGTTGGGGGTGGAATAGATCTGGACAAGGAGAAGTAGTCTGGAGATAAATGTGAGAAGTGAGGGACATATGCCTGTTTTCTTAAAATATTAAGAAATAATATGCTGTTGAAGAAAAAAAATCCAGAATACTTAATGTTATTGTTTTAGTTAAATAAAACAATTTAAATGTCTCTCTGGTAATGTTCTCCTCCTAATACAGCATGGCAAGAAATTTCTCCAAATATTAATGGATTAACCTGTTGAACTGGAGATATTTATGAAGTCATTGGGAGGTGAACTGTCTGCTTCAATTACCCCTGGTAAATGAAATAACCAAATAATCATTCATTTTCTGATATAGCTGTAAAACTAATCTGAAAAGCTTTCAAAATAAATCACTGTTTAAAAATGTATAGTGTGTACCTTCTAAAAATGAAACCTACATCTATTTCTGAGTTGTGAAGAATATGTATTATGGTTATAACGACCAACAAGAATGCACTTTTATGTTAAAAAACCATGATTAAATCAAGTCTTCCTGACTAGTGATTTAAATCAACTGGATTTAAATCAAATCTACCCTGAATCATTTTAATCATTTCCACACTATCCAAACATTAGACTCCTCTGACACAATCTCATACCCACTATCAGAGATTTTGTTCCAATGCAATGTTGTAAACACGAGAAAAATCTTTAGGTAAAGGTATTACTAATGAGAATGTTTTCTGCAAGCCATCAACAGATCTGTCTACAGAATATGACAAAACTTTTGCAACATCTAAAGACCCTCTAAATTATGTTACAATCAATAGGAAAAGCAAGCCACCATTTACCTCATCGATGTAAGTTTTTTCCACTAAGTCACAATAAGCAAGCCGTGAACAAATAGTATGTTTATAATTAACACCAGCCCGCTCTCTGTTAAGCTACCTGCATAAATGGGTACTGGGGTTCATTGCTAAGTACTAGAAAATGGTTTCAGAGTGGTAGCCATGTTAGTCTGTATCAGCAAAAACAAATGAAGAGTCCTTGTGGCACCTTAGAGACTAACAAATTTATTTGGGCATAAGCTTTCGTGGGCTAAAACCCACTTCATCAGATACATGGAGTGAAACATACAGTAGGGAGGTATAAATACACAGCATATGAAAAGATGGGAGTTGCCTTACCAAGTAGGGGATCAGTGCTAACAAGCCAATTCAATTAAAGTGGAAGTGGGCTATTCTCAACTGTTGACAAGAAGGGGCGGAAATCACTTTTGTAGTGCTAATGAGACCAACGTAAACAAGGTGGCCCATTTCAAACAATTGACAAGAAGGTGAGAGTATCAGCAGGGGAAAATTAGTTTTTGTAGGGACCCATCCACTCCCAGTCTTTACTCAGGTCTAATTTGATGGTGTCCAGTTTGCAAATTAATTCCAGTTCTGCCGTTTCTCCTTGGAGTCTGTTTTTGAATTTTGTTGAAAAATTGCCACTTTTAAGTCTCTACTTGCAACAATAGGCACTCATAGCAATCTTAACTTGTTTACAACCTTCTGAACGCTGATCTTCATGTTATTCCTTTCTTGCAAATAAGCATTTGCAGCAAGAGGTCACTCACAACAGTGCACAACACCTGAATGGCTTTTTGGCACCTAGCACAAGGGGGTCCTGGTCTATGACTAGAGCTCCCAGGTCCTACAGTAATACATTAAAAAAAATGGATCTCTTCCAGCACACAGAAAAAACACGGACAACACAGCTCAATAAACCTTGAAATTATGCTCAAGTTTGTATTTTAATAATATTGATATGGATTCCATGAAACAGCCCATGGCCTAATGATCTGTCTTGTCACACAAACACCAGGTCTTTACTCATGATCCTGGTTGAAAATCAGGAGGTGCAGTACATACTCAGCTGTTGGTGGAGAGAGGGAATGCTTGACATTACTCAAGTGACTGCTCTAGTCAAATACAAAGAAATATTTACTGGCTTTGAAGTTTTTCCATTTGAAAAACTGGTGGTTACAGCAAAGGTCACTGGGCAAGGGGTAAAGAATGCAGCGACCCCCAGCATGAGGCACGGAGAAACAGCTGTAGTATTCAACTGCACTGTTTTCATAGAAATGACTATTTTAGAGAGATTACTTCACGTACCCCCATGTAGCTAGTATGTCAATTCGCAGATCCTCTGGGAGAAAGCATCATAGAAATGCAAAATTACTTATTTAAAGGCATTTATACAGGTCTCAGTATCTAAACTCTACTTAGTTTTATAAAACATCAATAGTAATACAGCAATTTACTGTGTATGAAACAAATTTCATTCACCCACACAGCTGACATTTCGACAGCTTGGAACCTTATTTGGCTCTTCGGTGAACAATAAGACACGCTGTTTTTATGAAATAACAGATTAAATTTTGAAGTGGCACATCTCTCAATTTCTCAAGGGGTGATGCAATAAATCTGCACGAATGACCATCCAGTGAGCCAGAGGCCATTCCAGATACATGTACAGGGTCACATCCTAGGTCTTTTAAGTAATGACAGACTTCAGGCCCTTATAAATCATACAAGCAGCACAAGCCAAGTCACAGGTAAGCTCCTTGTGGGCAGGGCGAATCTTTAGTCCCTATATCGCTGACTATCAGAAGCTGGGCCTGGACAATAGGGGATGGATCACTCAATAACTGCCCTGTTCACTCCCTCTGAAGCACCTGGCACCATCTGGGCTAGCTGGACCACTGTCTGTCCCAGTTTGGCCGTTCTTGTATTCTCAATGTAGGGCCCAGTGCCAAACCCACAAATGAGGCTTTGTAAATAAGGCGGGCTCCTGTTGAATTAAGTCTCATGTCATCAGCCCCCGTTTTCAGGACTCCTAAAGCCCCCCCCCCCGGAATTACAGCCTTTGCCCTGTGAGGAGGGATAGCTCAGTGGTTTGAGCATTGGCCTGCTAAACCCAGGGTTGTGAGTTCAATCCTTGAGGGGGCCATTTGGGGATATGGGGCAAAAATTGGGGATTGGTCCTGCTTTGAGCAGGGGGTTGGACTAGATGACCTCCTAAGGTCCCTTCCAACCCTGAGATTCTATGATTCTATGAAACTGTTACACCGACACGAGAGCTGGTTGGGAAGCCACCAGCCCCTGCCCCTCCCGTCTGTTCACTGGACGGACCCACTGACCCCAGCTGGACGCGCCCTGCCACGACGCCACGCTCGGGCAGTTACACGAGGGCAGGTCACGCACGCGTCCCCCGAGGGGGCGACCCACGCCAGTCCCAGGCGGGGGCGAGGAACAAAGGCGCTACCCCCCCCCACCCCCTTCCAGCGGCAAAACGTCACGGCCACGCCGCCCCTCCCCCACGTGGCCCCCCCGGGGCAGAGCGCGCCCCCAGGCCGCCCCCTCGGGCAGAGGCGCTGCAGGGAGACCCTAGGCTCCCCTCCCCCCAGGGGGCGCCGCCCTGCCCTGAGCACCGGGCCCTCAGGCCGGGGAGGGCGCGCAGCGCGCGGGGGCCCGGCCCAGGGCTGCCACCTCCCTCCTGCCCTCCCGGGAGACAGGCCCCGGCGCCAGCGGGGGACGGAGGCCGCCAAAGCCCCTCTCCCGCCCTTACCTTCGCCAGCCAGGAGCCCCTCCGGCTGCGCTCTCCCCTCAGCTCGCCGCCCGCCGCACTGACCGGAAACAGCGGCGCCAGCACCGCCCCCGCTGCCCGCCCGGCCACCCAATCAGCAAATCGCCCCCGCCTCCCCGGCCGCCACGCGCGGGGCTCGGATTGGGCGCCCCTGCCCCTTCCCTCCCACCGCGCGGCGGCGCCGGAGAGCGGCGGCGACTCCGCCCGGATTGGCTGGAAAGCGCCACGTCCTCAGGCGCGCGCCGGCTCGCGGGTCCGCCCACTTCGGGGCTTCCCTCGTCCCTCCGCCCGCGCGCCGGCGGCGGTGGTGGTGGTGGGTCTCTTCTCTGCGCAAGCGTCGGCGCCGAGGCTGAGGCTGCCACGAGTGCAGAGGAACGAGAGGGGCGCGAGGGCAGGGAGTGACCGTTAGAAAGGGCGGGAAAAGGAGGCCATGACCGTTGGCTGAGGGGGAGGGGCGATCTTGTCACTGGGACGTGAGGTAGCTGTGGGCTCTCATGACCTGGTATATGGGGTCACCTGCCTGCTCCCCTCCCCTGTGGCCCTGCCTGATCTTGTGCATGACCTGGGTTAGGAGTAGAGTCAGAGGGAATGCATACGCCAGCGGTGCTTCCCATTTTAACAGGAGAGCCTCACCTCGGGAGTGGTGTCCCAGTCCTGCTCTGCGGCGATAGTGTAGGCGTTCAAGCTGTTGCAACTAGACCTATGGTGGGGAACAATGTTCCCTCTCTTTTTTGACAGGCCGTGTGCACAAAAAATTTCTTCTGTGCAAATTGTGCAAATGGTGTGCGCGGTGTTTCGCCGTGTGCGCAGGAGTTATGATCTGTGCGCGCGCGCACATGCGTTCAGCTTAGAGGGGACAGTGGTGGGGAACCCCCGTAGTTTGAATATGGATTTGAGCATTCCAGGATCCAGCTTCCGCGCGTGGGTTTGTGAGCGATCCCTGCTTAGTAGATCCATGGTGGACACCAAAGCAGCAAGAAGCAAATAAACCTCACGCAGAACACGATAGCCCTGTTCACGGACCTAGGGTTGCCAATAAATGTACAAAAGTCCACCCTGGCTCCTGTCCAAACGTTGGAATTCATAGGAGCCTATCTCGATTGTCTCACAGCAACAGCAATATTACTTCAACAACGCGTTCTCACCCTAGTCAACCTAATTTCAGTGGTGATGGACAGCCCACAAACATCCGCCAGAACATGCTTACAACTCTTGGGGCATATGTCAACGACATCGTTTGTTGTAAAACATGTCAGACTCCACACAAGATGCTTGCAGGCCTGGCTTCGAACAGCGAATAAACTGCACAGACACTCTCTCAACAGACATCTCACAATGCCACGCAGAGTAAAAGACTCGCTAACATGGTGGACGCAACCAAAGAATGTCTGCTCAGGAGTCCCCGTCCAACAAAACTCCAACCATGACAATCATGACAGACGCTTCCCTACTAGGCTGGGGGGCACATCCATGCAACAATGTGATCCAAGGCTGTTGGTCCCCAGCGGAATCCAACCTGTATTGCTGGTGATGCACCAATTCCAAAGGCATATTGCCTGCGTACATAGGGAGTGCGATCGTGCTCCCCCTTGGCGGTTCATATAAAACACGCATGCTATATTGTCCGTGAGGATCTTGATGGCATTGTTCTTGATTAAAGGGAGAAAGTGCTCACATGCATTTCAGACTGCCCTTCGCTCCAAATTGCGGTGGGGGAGGTCTAGGTTGGATATTAGGAAACACTATTTCACTTGGAGGGTGGTGAAGCACTGGAATGGGTTACCTAGGGAGGTGGTGTAATCTCCATCGTTAGAGATTTTTAAGGCCCAGCTTGACAAAGCCCTGGCTGGGATGATTTAGTTGGGGTTGGTCCTGCTTTGAGCAGGGGGTTGGACTAGACACCTCCTGAGGTCCCTTCCAACTCTCATCTTCTATAATTCCAATAGGTTTATGTGCAGGTTGGATTCCGCTGGGGACCAGCAGCCTTGGATCACATTGTTGCATGGATGTGCCCCCCCAGCCTATTAGGGAAGTGTCTGTCATGATTGTCATGGTTGGAGTTTTGTTGGACGGGGACTCCTGAGCAGACATTCTTTGGTTGCGTCCACCATGTTAGCAAGTCTTTTACTCTGCGTGGCATTGTGAGATGTCTGTTGAGAGAGTGTCTGTGCGGTATATTCACTGTTCGAAGCCAGGCCTGCAAGCATCTTGTGTGGAGTCTGACATGTTTTACAACAAACGATGTCGTTGACATATGCCCCAAGAGTTGTAAGCATGTTCTGGCGGATGTTTGTGGGCTGTCCATCACCATTGAAATTAGGTTGACTAGGGTGAGAAAGCGTTGTTGAAGTAATATTGCTGTTGCTGTGAGACAATCGAGGTAGGCTCCTATGAATTCCAACATTTGGACAGGAGCCAGGGTGGACTTTTGTACATTTATTGGCAACCCTAGGTCCGTGAACAGGGCTATCGTGTTCTGCGTGAGGTTTATTTGCTTCTTGCTGCTTTGGTGTCCTTATAAGGCAGTCATCTACGTATGGAAATATCATCACTCCTTGTCTGTGGAGGTGAGCTGCAACGACAGCGAGAACTTTGGAAAAAACCCTTGCGGCAGTGGAAAGGCTGAAGGTAGTACTCTGTATTGGGAATGCTGTTTCCCTAGGGTGAATCTCAGGAATCTTCTGTGTGATGGGTGGATGGTGATATGAAAATAAGCGCCCTGAAGGTCGAGGGCCGAGAGCCAATCTCCTTTCTCTAATGCCGGAATTATTGTGATTAGTTGCCATTTTGAAATGTGTTCTTACGAATTTGTTGAGTTTTCATAAATCCAGGATGAGTCTCCACCCGCCAGTTTTTTTCTTAGTTAGAAAGTAATGTGAATAAAAACCCCTGTGTTGTAATGGTACGGGTTCCACGGCACCTAATTGTATGAGGTGATTTATTTCCTGTTGTGCAGATACTCATGAGAGGGGTCCCTGAAGAGGGATGGGGAAG
This sequence comes from Macrochelys suwanniensis, assembly GCA_033296515.1. Taxonomy (NCBI): domain Eukaryota; kingdom Metazoa; phylum Chordata; order Testudines; family Chelydridae; genus Macrochelys; species Macrochelys suwanniensis. The sequence goes on from CM065775.1 coordinate 340,382,226, forward strand.
GGTGGGTGGGATAGAAATAAAGGGGATGGAGTAGCCCTTTTGGATAATCTCTAAAACCCATTTGTCTGTCGTGATGGTGTTCCAGACTGAGTAGCATGGTGACAGACGGTCTCCGAATGGGCAGGGGACCGTTTCTGGTTCCGGAGTCAGAGAGTGTGGAGGTCTCATGCCTTACACCACACCTTCAAAATGATTGTTTAGAGGTGGATTGTTGGATGTGGAAGGCTCATCTTGGTTCTGCCGTCTGTTCTGTTTTTGTTTATGCCATACTCTCAGCCACAGACCAGAACCTCTGATTGTAAAACCTGCTCTGTTTCTTTTTGTTTGCAGATATGTAAATGCTAAGGGTTTTTAAGATCGCCCATGAGTCTTTTAAGGTGTGCAACGAAACATTGATGAGATAACTGGCTCTGTGGATGAGGGGAAAGCAGTGGATGTGCTATTTCTTGACTTTAGCAAAGCTTTTGATACAGTCTCCCACAGTGTTCTTGCCAGCAAGTTAAGGAAGTATGGGCTGGATGAATGGACGGTAAGGTGGATAGAAAACTGGCTGGATGGTCGTGCTCAACGGGTAGTGATCAATGGCTCCATGTCTAGTTGGCAGCCGGTATCAAGTGGAGTGCCCCAAGGGTCGGTGCTGGGGCCGGTTTTGTTCAATATCTTCATCAACGATCTGGAGGATGGTGTGGACTGCACCCTTAGCAAGTTTGCAGATGACACTAAACTGGGAGGAGTGGTTGATACGCTGGAGGGTAGGGACAGGATACAGAGGGACCTAGACAAATTAGAGGATTGGGCCAAAAGAAATCTGATGAGGTTCAACAAGGACAAGTGCAGAGTCCTGCACTTAGGACGGAAGAATCCCATGCACTGCTACAGACTAGGGACCGAATGGCTGGGCAGCAGTTCTGCAGAAAAGGACCTAGGGGTTACGGTGGACGAAAAGCTGAATATGAGTCAACAGTGTGCCCTTGTTGCCAAGAAGGCTAACGGCATTTTGGGCTGTATAAGTAGGGGCATTTCCAGCAGATCGAGGGACGTGATTATTCCCCTCTATTCGGCACTGGTGAGGCCTCATTTGGAGTACTGTGTCCAGTTTTGGGCCCCACGCTACAAGAAGGATGTGGATAAATTGGAAAGAGTCCAACGGAGGGCAACAAAAATGATTACGGGGCTGGAGCACATGACTTATGAGGAGAGGCTGAGGGAACTGGGATTGTTTAGCCTGCAGAAGAGAAGAATGAGGGGGGATTAGATAGCTGCTTTCAACTACCTGAAAGGGGGTTCCAAAGAGGATGGATCTAGACTGTTCTCAGTGGTAGAAGATGACAGAACAAGGAGTAATGGTCTCAAGTTGCAGAGGGGGAGGTTTAGGTTGGATATTAGGAAAAACTTTTTCACTAGTAGGGTGGTGAAGCGCTGGAATGGGTTGCCTAGGGAGGTGGTGGAATTTCCTTCCTTAGAGGTTTTTAAGGTCAGGCTTGACAAAGCCCTGGCTGGGATGATCTAATTGGGTTTGGTCCTGCTTCGAGCAGGGGGTTGGACTAGATGACCTCCTGAGGTCCCTTCCAACCCTGAGATTCTATGATTCTATGATTCTGTGATTGGTTTCTGCCCCTTGAAGGGTAAGTCCTCAACTGTTGCCTGGACCTCCCTTGGGAACCTGGAGAGGTGGAGCCACGACGCACTGCGCTTGACCATGGATGTCGCGATGGATCGTGCTGCTGTGTCTGCAGAGTCAAGGGAAGCCTGGAGGGCCGTCCTGGCGATGAGAGACCCTTCAGAAATGTTTGCCTTGTACTGTTCTTTTTTGTCATCTGGTACATTTTCAATAAAAGTTGACATTTTGGCAAATAAATTGTGCATATATTTGGCCAGAAGGGCAGCATATTTGGCTATGTGGAACTGAAGTGTAGCTGAGGAATAAGCTTTCCACCTGAAAAGGTCTAGCCTTTTCCAGTCCTTATCATATGGGATTTGTGGCGAATTGGACCCCCCTTTTCAGGGTGCCACCGGATATGCTGGGGTCCCACTGAACCCACCCGTCTCACCAGCCTGGGTTTCCCTCACTCTGTGGTGCTGTGACCAGCTGTCAAGCCCCTTTCCAGCACACACACAGGTAGGGACACACCCAGCTGTAGAATCACACAGAGCCTGCAATCAGCTCTCTGTGGGAGGACTCAGCTCGGGGATTACCCAGCACTCACCTCCTTTGGGATGTAAACCCAAAATAATATTGTCTTGTGCTGTATAGAGAGATCTGCACAGTGCAAGCTGATAAAAATCGCCCCCTCCCTCAATGTGGAGGGAGTTATGCACAGCTCTTTTCTCCCCCTCCCTCACCCACACCCGCAGTTAGGAGTTGCACAAACTGGGTTTTGGTAAAAACAAGAAATAAGTTTAACAACTACAAAAGGTAAACTTTAAGTGATAATAAGTGATAGCAAACAGAACAAAGCAGATTACCTTAGTAAATACATGCAAACCACAAATTCAGCTTAACACATTAGATATAAATTAGCAAATTCTCACCCTGAGTGATAAACAGTCTGGCAGATTCTTAAGGCACAAGTGGCCTTAGCTTTCCCAGTTTTTCATACACAGGCTAAAGATCCTTCTAGCCTGGGACCATCACTTCCCCTTCCCACAGTTTAGTCGTTGTTCCTCAGGTGTTTCCAGGTGTGTTGTAGGGAGAGTGAGGTCCCGTCATAATGTCATTTCCCCGTTTATATCTTCTCCCCACTTGCTGGAAAGCTCTTTTGCTGTGACCTGGGTCAAACAGTTCCCACTGTGTAGTGCTATTTCTGAGAGGTTTCTATTGTACACAGTTCCTGGGGTAATCCTTGTGCTTGTGTGCATTTCCTCAATAAGCCATTAACATTGTTTGGCCTTTTTACGGTCATACCTGAAAGGCTGCTTGTGGGTATTTTCAACTTTAGGACATGTTTCAGCAACACATACATAGCCAAACTCATAACTTCACATAGGATGATAGCACATACAATCCAATAACATATTACTGTCTAGCAGATCAAGGCTTTTAGAATGGCATCTCACAAGGCATACTTTGTATAAGACAGATTCTAATTACATGACAGTGGTGACTATTGGCATGTCAGGGTGTCACAAGGGCGTTCAGGACTGGTGGTGTTTCTCCCTTTGATTGACCGCCTCTACCACTAAGGAGTTTGGTGCGGGGTGTATGAATACAAATTCAGCTCCTTTTGCTGGCACATAATATGTTTTGTCAGACCTCTTACACGAGGGTGCTGCAGTAGCTGGAGTCTGCCAGATGATTTTTGCAGGCTCCATAATCGCATCATTTATCGGCAGGTCTGTCTTTGCTGATGGGGGTGCCTGGAGTATGTCCATGAACCTATGTTGGAATTCTGGTAGCTGTACCAATGAAATGTCTAGGGATTCAACAACCCCTTTGAAGAGGTCCTGAAAGGATTCAAAATCATCCCCATAGTAGGGGGCAGTGGCATTATGGTTTCATCTGGGGACGAAGATGAGAGGTGAGTAGGCGGCGAAGTGTCATGCTTGGCTGTGTCCTCAGGTCCCTCAGTGTCTTCCTCTTGTGTTTCTGAGGGTGCTGGGACAGTTGGGTAAGGGGACCGGGCTGTTCTGGACCTACACAGGCTGGGGGGCCTGCGGTTTTGGGCCCTGTACATTGCCCATGGATCCCAGTATGACCAGTTAGATGGGAATGCTATGGAGGGGCGGTGCCCATACCATCCTCGTATATCTGCAGGTGGTGGGTGATGAGATGCTCCTGGCTTGGGTGGGGAGTGGCGAGGAGTGTATATTGCTGCATCATCCTCTTCTTTCTCATCACTGGCGATACTAGGGGCTGATCTGCAGGGAGTAGTCAGCTGGCTTGTTATCGATCTGGATGGGGTGCCCTCGGTGCCAAGTAGAGGAGATTCCGGCGTTGATGCCACTATCAGGTCCGCATGCCTCATAAACTGCTGTGGTACCATAAGGCTCGGTGCCGGAGATGGCATGGTGGATGGCCCGGGAGCATGAGTTGAAACTGCTGGTGCCAAGCATTTATGGCTGTGTGGCATAGGTGCGGCAGGTGGCGCCATTGTACCGCTTGGTGCTGAGATCTTCGGCTCCGTGGGTGCCCAGTTGGCAGGTTTCCCTTTAGTGTGTGAATCGCCCTTAGAGCTTGTCGGCATAGAGTCCTTAGCTTGTCGGGAACTCTCAGTGCTGGACGTGCCTCGTGGTCCGGTGCTGTCGGTACCAGGGCAGATTTTTCAGTAGGAGATTGCTTTCTTTTGGGCGACTCCTGGTGAGGGGATGTCTGCGACCGCTTTTGTGTAGCCTTGGAACACAGGGGTGGCAGGTTTGTATAATTTTTGGTGGTGCCCAGAACCGGTCCAAGTCCCATGTTTCCCCCCCCCCTCCCCACCACACACACACACACACCTGCCTAAGGCTCTGGGAGGGAGTTTGGGTGCGGGGTCTGGGCTGGGGCAGGGGTGCAGGATGGGGTGCAGGGAGCATGCTCTGGGAGGGAGTTTGGGTGCAGGATCTGGGCTGGGCAGGGGGTTGGGGTGAAGGAGGAGTCTGGGGGTGCAGGCTCTGGGAGGGAGTTTGGGTGTGGGGTCTGGCCTGGGGCAGGGGGTTGTGGTGCGGGAGAGGGTGAAGGGTGCAGTGCTTACCTCGGGCGGTTCCCGAAACCAACCCGCACCTCCCTCTGGCAGAAGCTCCTAGGCCGGGGGTCGGAGGGGTCTCCATGCGCCGCTGCCCACAGGCACCGCCCCCGCAGCTCCCATTGCTGCAGTTGGCAGAGTCGGCACTTGGGGCGGGGGCAGTGTGCCAAGACACCACCCCCGCATAGGGGCTGCAGGGATGTGCCAGCTGCTTCCGGAAGCAGAGCGAGCAGGTAGGAAGCTGTCTTAGCCCTGTTGTGCAGCTGGTGGTGGTGGCAGGGGCCCCCAGGCCCTTTTAAATTGCCCAGGGGCGGCAGGCGGGGCCGGAGGAGAGACCCGGCCCCGAACTTTGGTGGAGCTGGGCCCCATGCTCTCATATAGGTGGAGCATGGGCACCACGGGCCCATACGCCTCGCCGCCCCTGAGAGTGGGTGTACAGAGACTTTTGTGCAGGTAACACTGATGGGAAGATGAAACAGAATGACTGTTCAACGTCGGAAAAGAACCTATCTCCAGACGTGAAGAGAGCAGTCACACAACACTGGAGACAAGGGCTAAAAGAGCTATGAACACTTTTACAACAGACGTCACGCTGAGAACCCGGTGGCCGGGTTTGTGTCCAACTGGACGGAGAAAAGGGATGGACAAGTGCAGCTATCGTAAAATCCAAAGAATCCAGTGCCCAGATCGTATGACTGAGACGGCCAGTGCAGAGTTAAATAGAAACCATCCACATCTGCAGCTTGTTAGACAGAACAATCAACAGGCCAAACGCTACAGATTGTAGATGCAGAACAAGACGACGAAGATTCGAGGATTCCAAACCGAGCCCAGCCAGTCATTGCAACTAGCAGACAGCCAGCTGACTAAGTCGTGACGCGTTCAGGTCGTGAAATTAGAAACCAGCGCGATTCAGAGACACGAACAGCCTGATCCGAACTGAACTTGAAAGAGAGCGCAACAGTGTAAATATTGTATGCGGTAGGAATGCAGAATTTACAGGGGCAGATGTAACAGGATGCTAAACTGTGTTATACTGTTCAGCCACAAGGTGGTGCTCTGTGTAAAATACCTTTAGCCTCCGCCAGACCCCACACCACATTCAAGGATCTGATGATGAACGCGGCTGGAGTGTACAAGCAGTGGGAGAAAGCCGGATTCGGGTTGAAGAGGAAAGGCCCGCTCGCTGAAAGGCAGCGATCTGTTTGCTGTAGCAGGAATGTTACAAGACGTGGAGAAGCGTAAGTCACTTAGGAGGGTCTGGACACTTGGGCTGAAGTCAGCTGTGTTTATGACAGATATTCCCAAGCCAGGAATGCAGCTGGGGCAGCCATCACAGCATCCTCTGGCTTCCCACTAGCCCTGTCCCAAGGGGCATTTCACGGAAGCTTCTTGGGCTGACGCTGCGCTTCCTCTCCTACAGCAGAGGTCGCTGTGTCCCACTAGCCACCTTGGTGCGACCTGTCAGTAAGACCGGGATGCTGAGAGAAGAGAGTGGATGGGATCTGAGAAATCACTGCTGATGGCTTTCAGAAGGAACCTGTCATACATATAAACGGAAGGGGTGAGAGGCTCTAATGCAGTACTATAAAATCCTCTTACCTGTAAAGGGTTAAACTCCCGTACCTGGCTGACACCTGACCAGGCTGGCATCTGGCCAATAAGGGGACAAGACACTTTCAAATCTGGGAGGGGGAAAAAAAGGCTTTGTCTGTCTGTCTGTGTGAGCTCTCCGTAAGAGACAGATCAAGCCAGCACCCATCCATCTTCTATGGCGTTAGTAAGTGATTTTAGGTAATTATGTGTTTAGGTTTGTCTATTGTTTTAGCTTGGGAAATTGGCTGTGCTGGAGGGAATGTGTATTCCTGGTTTTGTTGCATTTTTCTGTAACTTGAAGGTTTTGCCCAGGCAGGGATCCCTCTAAGTTGGGAAATTGAGTACCCTGTAAAAGCTATACCATCCTGATTTTACAGAGATGATTTTTACCTTTCTTGTTTTAATAAAATCCTTCTTATAAGAACAATGGACTGTTTTCCATTGTTCTAAGACCTGCGGGGGTGGGTTTTGCATCACTGTGTAACCAATTGGTTAGATTATTCTCAAGCTCCCCAGGAAAGGGGGTGTACGGGCTTGAGGGGGTATTTTGTGGGGAAGGGAAACTTCAAGTGGTCCTTTTCCCTGGTTCTTGTTTAAATCACTTGATGGTGGCAGCGAGAAGTTCTTACCAGGGTGCAGGGGAGATTTTGTACCTTGGGGAGTTTTAACCTAAGCTGGTAGAAATAAGCTTAGGGGGTCTTTCATGTGGGTCCCCACGTCTGTACCCTAGAGTTCAGAGTGGGGAGGGAACCTTGACAGAACCCCAAACCAGAGCTGTGACCACTCAAGGCCCTGAGAGATCCCCCGCCAGTTTTCATCAGAGTGGAGGGGTTAGCCGTGTTATTTCCTCCCCTTCCCCATCTGAAAGCCCTGCTTCAGGAATTGCAGGCTACCTCCCAAAAGTCTCGATTGGATACAGGGTTCTTATTCATGGCCTGCTTTAAACTGTTGCTGTGCAGTGTGAAACAGCTTCCACGTTCCACCCCAGAAGTGACTGCATTGCATCAGTCGGTGAAGTGATCCCTCTGGCCAAATAATCACAATGTATGAGTTCAGTGGTCCCACCGTGTTTCAAGATCTGCTTTATTCTGCACTGGGCTCCAACAGGCAGCCTCTGGTGCATGACAACAAGCATTTCCCAGCACCCTGCCCAGACTCTCTGCTTGGGAAGCTCAGCCCTTAAAGGCATGACCCCTCCGCCCCAAACACCACAGAGCGATTTGCAAATATTTTGTTAATACAAATTGCACGTTTGCTTTGGGGCTATTCCTCGTGCCATACAGAGATGCACTTTAATACTACAGCATTTAGGCACTTTAGCAAAACCAAAGGTATTTGTTATTCACAAGTGTTCAGAACACCGCGCGTTTGTTCATGAAACCTGCAAGTTTCACAGGTTTTAGCTTGAATGATTAGTCATCTGGAAACTCGTACTGGAAAGTTTTTTTGTCTCCCATTATTTGCTGTTTTTCATTCGTTAGTCTTATGTTTACAATGTTGCAGGCATGCGTTCAGGGCACACTAGCCACACCATGTGATTTAGGTGGCCAGTCGCAGACCACAAAGAGCGAACGGTGGCCATGACCCGCTGGCAAACAAGTCATTGCTTGCCATTTGTGTGCGTAAGCTCGGTGCCAACTATTTCTGACTGACTAACGCGTGCATAGAAACCGGTGTTGGGTCATGAGCAGCTTGTGAACAGAAGGAAGGGCCAAATGAATCAGAACATATTTCCAGCAAATAATGTGTCCAGCTCAGCTCGGGTGTACAGTTTATACAGGTCTTTGGTGGGACTCGGCAGGGAGAAAGGTTATAAATAAATGCCTGGTCTGACGCTGGGGGGATGAGCAGGGATGCGGGCAGGGTGCTTTAGGTCAACGAAGAACCTCCACCTGATAAATCGGGGCAGGATGTTGCCCTTCCCTCAACGAGTTCAGCAGAACAGAAGCCAGGAGTGAGCAGGAAACAACCCGGAATTGAGACTTGTGGGCTGGGGGGGCGTCTTGCTTTTGGGGCAGGCTGCAGCACGGACTCTGGAATCGAGTTCTTCCGGTTAACCGGAGAGTAAACTCATTCCAGCCATGTAAACGCGCACTGCAGTAGGAGTCAGCTGAAGGTGTTACTGCCTGGGGGCAGGGGGATGGTTTTTTAATTCCTCTTCTCTTCTTCCAGGAAGTCCAGGCTCCTGCGGGGCAACAATCCATGTCCCCAGCCACCTTTGCACAGCGCTGGCTTTGCAGAGCGAACCACTGTCTCACTAGAAATTGTAGCGCAAATGGACAAACAGGTGCCTGGAGTTGAACTGGGGCCGTAAGAGCCAGCCCAGCCTGCTGACCAGTCAAGTCCTTGCTGCTGATGAAAAACTCGACTGTCTGCTGCACAATGCTGTAGACCGATCGTTTACATGAGGCACCTCTGGAGGGTCACTTCACACTGGGTATTGCTAGGTGAGCCCAAAGGGCACGGCAGGTAAGCTGGAGGGTTTGGGTGGCTCTGGGGCGGGGGAGATTCCCCGAGAGATGCTATTTCCGGGCTGCGCTGTCCTAGGGGGGCCTGCGCAAGGAGCTGTATTCGCCCAGGGGCGTTCCATCAGCCGACTGCGTTCTCGGGGAGCAGGGCACGCACGGTGCTAGCTGTACACTCCATGGGGCTGCGCCTCTGGGGGATCACAGCTAAGGGGCAATGGCAAGGCAAAGGTGCCGGAGCCGTGGGTTTCTGGGGGTTAATGGGGCCGAGGCCCTGACCTGCCTTCTCTCTAGTTCAGTTCTTTGCTGTCAGTGGTGGGATGCTGATCCGTCAGGTGTACACAATGCTTGGGGGGGGGGGTGTCTCTGATTGCAGGGGGTGCGGGGGAATGCACCAAGCTGCAATCGCACCAAACCAAAGAACCTTTTCCATCCCGCGAGGACACGCCCTGAGCAGGCCAGTGACCAGGGAGAGGCCAGGTGACCCTAGGCAGCATGGGCAGCAGTGGTCCCCAAACGTTTCAGGATTGCGCCTCCCTTGCCCCAAATCCACGCCCACTGCCGGGAGCTGGAGCCAGGAGCGGGGCCATGGCTCCTGGGGTGGGGGGACGTGGATGGGAGTAAGGGGCTGAGGCTGGGGCCAGGGCCAGGAATAGAACCGCGGCTGGAGGCCAGCAGCCAGGGCCACGGTCGGGTGGAGAGCTGCAGCCAGGCTGCGATTGGGGACCGAGGCTGGGGCCAGGGCCAGAGCAGAGCTGGGGGTGGAGTGGGGCTGGGTTGTGCCTTTCCCTACCCCCATGGGGGCTGGCCTAGGCCCTGCTGCAGCCCCCAAACACTCCTGTCTGGGGACCACGGATGTACAGGGTTTGGAAGTGGAGCCGGAGCTACAAGGACTCCCAGGAATGTGGGGAGGAAGCTTTGCTGGGTGGGAGGCTCAGTACCAGGGAAATCCTCTCCCGAGAATGTCTCACTGGCACTGGCCTGCATAGGGGTGGGATGGGGAGCGAGGGGGAAGGGGCGAGAGCGCTGGGGGCGAGGGGGAAGGGCAGGTCACCGGCTGCAGGGTAATAAAGGGGCCAGATGACAGGCAAGCGCAGCAGCATTTGAGTCTGGAAACTAAGATCTGCTCAGAACCCAGTCTGGACACTGAAAACGCCCCCAGCTGGTCTCTGGTCACACGACTCCTGGCTCGGGGTGTCGGACACTTTGGTCTCCTGGGCTCGGCCTTACCTAAGCGAGGGAGGAGTTATTGTGCTTGTGAGGTTCTGGGTGTGACCAGCCAGCAGGTTCCCCGCTGACTGCATGGCCTTTCCCCCTGGGAGCGGGGAGTTTGGGCCCAGAGCCACAAAGATACTTCGGTGTCTTCGTCCCGGGCGTACGCGCCTAAGTCTCAGTTTTGGCTTCGCGAAACTCCCGTCAAACCCTGTGCGTCCGGACTGACTGGGCACCTCCGTTTTCAGGGGGAAAGGGCACCTCCGTTCACGCCTCCGCTCCGGATAAACTGGGGGAAGATGGACATTCGGCTGCCTCCGTTGGGGGCAGGGCCTGGTCTGTAGCAGCGCTCGGAGGTCTCCTGCGGATCAGAGCCCATTCAGAATCCAGCGGCTGGAGGAGGCCGGGGTCTCACCGCCAACCCCCTTGGATCTTCTAGCTCAGTGGTTAGCGTGCTCTGGCTCTCCACTGTGGATAAATCATGATTGGAGCAGTGGGTGAGCCCTGGGTCTCCCACCTCCCAGGTAGGTCCCCCAACCCGCAGACTACAATCACTCCCAGTCTCTCTCTCTGGCCCAATGACTGCTCCACTGGGTGTGGGTGGGTGGGGGAGATCAACCAGACGAGGGGGGCTCCTGCTAGGATTTGTAGCTCTGACCAGTCGGGGGTTTTGCAAACCACATTTGCATTCACCGGGCTTCGTGCTGTGGCATTGGAACCCCAGCCCCCCCGGTCTATCCAGGGAGGCTCACGTATCAAACATACTTTCCAGCTACATGAGGCGCCTGCGCTTTGTGTCAGGGACAGAACAGTGGACAGTCATTCCCCCTCCTGCTTTCTTTCCAGCCGTGAGTTTGATGCGCACAGCGTGGCGCTGAAACTGGGCTAAGGGAGATCACCAACCCTAGTGCCAGAGGAGTCGACTGCATCAGTCTTGTAGTTCTCTGGGGTCACTGCAGTGCAGCTGAGGTCCTGTGCTAATACCAGGCTGCTTTGAATTTGCAGCAGGAGGGCGCCGCTTTCAGCACTGGGTTTAAGATGGAGACTCGAGAGCGGATTGCTGGGCCGCCAGGGGAATCTGTAATATTGTTATTAGACGCATGGCAGGGATGCTTGGCTAGGGAGAGCTACCCAGGGGGTGCAGAACTCTTAGAAAGCTGCTCCTCGCAGGAGACCCCAGGTGTGTGCGTGTCTCCTACCATAACTGTCTGGGTGGGATGAATGGCTGCAACCCACCCATATCAATGGAGGGTCCGGAAAGACAATGGGAACCCCAGGACTGAACAATTCACAGGCAGAAGGTGCGAACCCAGCGTGGGTCTGCAGGACAATGGACTGAGAAGTGACTGGAGGCTGGGATAAAAGCTGGCCCTTGGAGAGACACCAGCTCACGTGGGACTGGGAGACAAACGGACAAGGACAGGGACAGAGTGAGGAAACCAAGATGTTTTCTTCAGGAACGGGCTGAAGGGAGCCCTTGGACAAGTCTCAGACCAGGGCTGGAGCCCAGCGGCTCAGCCTTGGGGCTGGTGAGGCCGGGTAGCCTCCTCTTAAGGAAGAGGGGGACCCCTGGGGTGCCTGTCACAGGAACGCGGTTCCTCCCAGGGGCTGTTTAAAAGCCATGACAGCCGTGCTCCCATTCGGAGCTTCATGAGGTAAGATTAAAATATCGAGTTCACCTGGCCGTCCTTGTCATGGGCTCCCTTGCTCGTTCTGCGGTTCCCGTCTCGCTGGTTTTCCATGCCATTTGCCTTTCCCCTGGGCAGTACAGGTGTGGAGTCTTCCTTCAGCTCCACTTCTCCTCAGGATGCGGCCGTCTTGAATTACCCGACTCCGCTGAGAGACACGTGGCAGAACGTAACGACTGCCCTGTGACATAAGGCGAGGTTCAAGAGTGCCGAGCACCTCACTTCTCGCCCGTCGCAGGGAGTAACGCAGCTGCATTAGCGACTCAGCCCCTGCACAGCCCCCGCTCCCTGCAGGAGTCACTACAGAGCTGTGGGTCTCAACCCATTGACCATTGGGGGCTGCGTATGTGGCCCACAATGTGTTACGTGGGCCAGCTCCAATACTACCTCTGTGGCCCTGAGGATGTCACATGGGCTGCAGTTCTGTGCTGACTGGGCCGGTTGAGAACCACTGAGAATAACAGAGCAGACTGTGATTGCGGAAGTTTGGTGCTGACTGAATCCCTTTGCCTCTCAGAGCACATTAGTCGTAGCTCTTCTGGGCTCCAGATCAGTGAGGGGTTGGGGAAGGGCGAGTAGTTGCAGGTGTGGTTATATTTTCCCATAAGCTTTTTTAGGGTCAAGGAGCCATTTCTACAGCTAAACCAACACAAGCTCTGGTAGCGCAGTTCCTAGCTGGTGGAAAGAGTGGGAGGAAACCAGCTCTCCTGCCATTTCACCCCCACAAACAGCTCCCTACGAGTAAAAAGAAAAGAAGATCCTGAAATGTGTGTGTTCCCCCCACAGGGTATCAGCATTCCTGCACAATCCAAAGCCACAACTCCCAGGATGGAGATCGACCCCTACAACAGACACAGGAGTTGTGACAAAGTGGGAATTTTCTTAATGCTTTGCATGAATATGGTGTGTGCCTCAGTTTCCCCCATATGATGCACACATATCTAGGTGGGGGGGATAAGGCTGTGTGATCTTGCAGAGACCCTAGCGGGCAGGTGTGAGTGCCATATAGCTACTTGCACAGAGACAAGGGCCGACGCTCTGTGTCCTGGCAACTGATTGCTGGGCCCATCCTCTGCAGGAGCCAGCCGGAGGTGTTCTAGAACAAAGAGAGGTGGAGCCCAGGTGATCTGTTTACCTGGGAAAGAGACAAAGGAAGGAGGAGGGGTGATGGGGCGTGACTGAGGGGGGGCTGCTGGAGGCTAGTCAGTCTCTGGGTTTGGGACTCTGGGGGAGAGCCCAGGCCTCTGGTCCCCCCAAGATGGACTTTGCTGCATCTTCTTGCTTTCTGTGCAAACAAAGCTCCATTCTACGCTGCGTCCAACCGATTAGTAAACCCTCCCGTGTCCCACGCTGGCTGAGTCACTGCTGGCTGCGGAGTGGGGGTGCAGGGCCCTGTTGGGGGCGTGTGAGGCTGCCCCAGGCGGCCCAGCCAGGTGGACTCACTGTGGGGAGCATGGAGAGGGGGGCTGAACGCTCCCAGGTCAGACCCAGGAGACGGTGTAGCGAAGGGGGCTTGCCCTGGTGAGCGCGTGCCCTGAGGGGTGTCACAGGGCCCCAGAGTCCTGTCGGGCCCCCCCTGAGAGCGGTGCTGGAGCCCTGAGCCTGGGCACCCGTGACAGGAGTGATGAATGCGCTAGTTAGAAACCTCTGGCCCCAGCTCACTACAGAAACTACAGGGTGGCTTCCTGGCCCCAGGGGGCTGGGAAAGGGCTGACAGCTCCTCTCCTCGGAGCGACGCTCTCCCACTCCTGCAAACATAGCAAGGATGTAACAGAGCTTCTCCCTGAGGAGCAGGGGGCCATCCCGGCTTCCAGCCAGCGTCTCTGGCCAGCAAGCCAGCCCTGGTTCACCAGCGGCAAGAGCAGGTCTGACGAGGTTTGGTGGCTCCCTGAATAAGCCCAACGCCTACAGCGTGGATCCGACTGGCAGGGGGTGCCAGACAGGAGACAATCCAGTCTCAACCATGGTATCAATGTCACTTCCCAGTGAAAGGCGCAGCAGAGAGAGGAGGAATAAAAGCTTGTTCGAGACACTGTGTCCAGGTTGTGGAATTTTATTTTACAGGGAGCTCGTACTGGGCACTAGCAAGTTACAGACAGGCCCGGCTGTGCTTCGTGGACGGAACCATCCAGCTACACTTGTTTTTCCTGTTTGGGTGGTCACCTGCCCTGGTCTGCACATGGCTTTGACAGAGCCGTCTGAGGATGGGTATCTCCATCCTCTCTCCCTTCATCCCTCCCCTAGGAGGCCAACTCCAGAGCAGTCATCACCGCCCACCTCACTCTGCCATCTGGGTCCCTGTGCCACTGTCAATCCACAGAGCTTCCCACACTTTAGGATTTCGAACGGCTCATTACAAACCCCTTTGGGAGGGGTTAGACCAGGGTCCCCAGAGCGCACGCACAGTTCTTTGCCTAATGTAGTGAGTACACAGTCATCCTCAGCTTGACTACACGGCCTGCTCCAGGCCCAGCAGGAGATGGTGGTCTTGCTTGGCTGAAGATGAAGCAGTGAGTGCTCAGAGGTGTCTGGAGTGTCTGGAGGCCACATCCATATTGTCATGGTGAAGAGGGCTGCATTCTGCTCCACTCTGCTGCGTGTTAGCTCAGGCTGCCGGCAAGCTGCCAGCGGGACCGGGCGCCTGGAAAGACGTCCAGGAGCATCCAAAGAGTGAATCTTGTCACTGCCTGTTAAATGATTTTGGTCTCCTGCCTAAACCTTCTGAGCTAATGGGGTCTCTGACTGTATGTTGACTTCTACTAATCTGAAGGCTTGAAGCACCAGCGCCAGCTGCAAACAGATGCCTTTCAGGATGTCGATGAGAGGGTAAGTCAGGTTCCGGACACTGCAAAGGACGTTCAACAGGAATAGCAGCAGGGGCTGCAGGAGGCTGTTAAACACGGCGACCAAGAAGGGCTTCAGAACATGATCTCCTGCTGTTGTCAGCAGGCCCACCACCAAGACCTGGAGGGAGAAGATGGATTTTGGTTAGGTGCTTGTTTTTGCTGATCTATTCACCAACCAGCAGTAGCCAGTAAAACTGCTGAGTTTATGAAGAATCTGTGCAGGGCGGTCCACTAACAAGGACCCTGTTAACAGACCAACCATTGGGAATGGGGTTGATGGTATCCAGATACAAGCTCAGGCTGGAGGGAAGTTCTCCATGCTGGGAAGGGGGAGAGCAGCCAGAAGAGGCCAAGAGATTGAGGGGTAGAGAGAAAGGTAGAGAAATCTCCATTTCGCCCCACCACAGAAAACAGGAGCCTCTATGTACTACAGAAAAATCCAAAGTCATGAGGGGGGGGAAGGAACAGCTCAGTGGTTTGAGCATTGGCCTGCTAAACCCAGGGTTGTGAGTTCAATCCTTGAGGGGACCATTTAGGGATCTGGGGCAAAAATTGGGGATTGGTGCTGCTTTGAGCAGGGGGTTGGACTACAATGACCGCCTAAGGTCCCTTCCAACCCTGATATTCTATGATTGAAACCTGAAACTTCCCCAGGTATTATAGAGCATTGGTAACCACTCTAGGGGCTAAGATGAAAATTAGCTTCCCATTACAAGCCTGGTTTTCAACCCCTCAATCCAAATTCCCCCCAAAAGGAGCTGATCCTCTTGAAACTTTACCTGACATCTCATCCCAGGGTAGAATCTGACTGAAATACTAGAACGGAATCGGGAGTTTTATTCTTAGTGCTGAAAACATTTTTCCATCATTGACTCTGAGAAATTTCCAACCCTTTTCCTAAGCTAGGTTTGGCTCATCCGTCTCCAAAACGGCTGGGCCTCCAACCTCCAGAGCCGCTTTGCTGGCTGAGCAGAGGCACCTTTTGGTATCTGGGGAAGTGACGGATTTATAGCAGGGTTTTGTTTGAGAATTTCTTAACGTTTGCATTTGGAATGTTGTGAGATTCTTCATACTCTGCATTTCTCTGTCCAGACAACCTGGGGGATCAAGATATTAGTCTTTCTTTAACTCCTTTTCTGGAAAGCAGGGAGAACTTCCACACAGGGCATGTGTGTCTTAGACAGGAGAGTTCTTTCATGAATCAATTTCTTTGGTTCCCAAAACCAACCATGCAGGTAAAATTAGTTGAATGTTGGAGGTCCCTGAGCCCTCCAATTCCTAGAACACACCCTTCTCTCAAAGGGAAGAGGAGTTCCAGAAGTGTCTCAGACTTTGAGAACGTTCCTGAGGCTATGCCGCAAAGGCCACTGGCCTCAAAAGCCAGGGGCTCTACAGGGGTTCTCTCTTCTCTATACAGGAAAGTGAGTTGTGCTCCCTGAAGTTCCAACGTATCTCTGGACCCCATTTACCCTGCCCCCTGCGCTGGGAGTTGTTGACTTCACTATTTAGGCTAGGGCCTAAAGGAACCAGCACTTATAGAAGTGGGATACATACACCCCTCATAAGACTGCAAGAGGGTCAGCTCAAGGAAAACCTCCTCCCACTGAGATGGTAGAGAGTCCACCAGCCACGCTGCTTCAATCACACAGAATCCAGCCCTCTCCCGCATACCCAAACAGCACAGAAGAGCGTGATTTGATTAGAGTTGGGCAGTTACTTAAAAAAAGCCATGTCGATAAAGCAGAGTCAGGACTTTCATTTTGGAGGAGTTTTCCATTTCTCCTCCTCATCCACCCACAAACCTAAAGTCACCCCCTGTAGCATCAGTTCTAGTCTCCTAGGAAGGTTCTAGAGAACATCCTGTTTCCTTCCGAGGACTGAAGTTGTGCCCACCTCTACCAATACAGTACCACATTATGTCTGGGCAGACTACGGTTTTAAACTGGGTTGGGATAGGCCAAAGGCATGTGACCAAAAAGGATGAGGTCATGAGAAAGAAGAGCTAGTGTGTTAAACTTATAGTGACCGTTTGAAATACTGGTGTTCTCTTATTTAAGGTTTGGGCTAAAGTAATAGAAATAAAACACAGTTAATTGGGTACCAGGTGCAGGAAATAACTGGATATATAAGATATTCTTTCATCCGGCCTTAGCTAAGATCCGATACTTGGCAATGACATCACCTGTTTGTTAAAGTGTATAGAAAAGTAAACTCTTAAAGGCTTTATTGCCAATACCTGCCTGACCATGCTGGAGCCGACCCATATGGGTCTACGCGCTCCTGGGTTTAGCCCATTTGTAAGTATCTTGCTCAAATGCTTGTAAATGTTTTGTTACTGTTTGGATTTATTACATTGCTGATCAGTTAGGCATGTTTAGAGCCATTTTGGCCTCTAGATTTAACAAAGGAATGAAAGGTTAAATCAGTGTCATGGCAATACCCTGCACCGATGAAGATGGAACCCCACCGTTTCAATCTGATCCCCCTAAGGTGCTACCGGAGGTGCCTTTTGAGGCGCAAGGCGGCCAGTGGAGCTCTGAGAAGGGCCCAACTCACCTGGAGCACCGATTTGCCGAGGAAGCGGACCAGCTCAATAAGGAAAATGAGGACCACGTTCACCAAGATCCTCAGCAGGCCAAAGAATTCCCTCAGGTTTTGCTGAATCACCTTCTCAGAGCTGCCAAACGGAGAGGAAACAAAGGTTCTTACACTGGCATGTGATCTTTCAGTGCATCTTTCACAGAATTATAGAAATGTCAGGCTGGAAGAGACCTTGAGAAGTCATCAAGTCCAGCCCCCCCGCCCCCCCGAGGCAGGACCAAGTACACCCTAGACCTTTCCCAACAGGTGTCTGTCTAACCTGTTCTTAAAAACCTCCAATGACGGAGATTCCACAAACGCCCTAGGAACCCTACTCCAGAGCTTAACTGCCCTTAGAGCTAGAAAGATTTCCTAATATCGAACCTAAATCTCCTTTGCTGCAGATTAATCCCATTACTGCTTGTCCTGCCATTAGCGGACTTGGAGAACAACTGATGAGATCCCCCCTCAGTCGTCTTGTCTCTAGACTAAACATGCTCAGTTTTCTAAACCTTTGATCATTTTTGTTGCTCTCCTCTGGACTCTCTCCAACTTGTCCCCATCCTTCCTGAAAGGCGGCACCCAGCACTGGGACACGGAACTCCAGCTGAGGCCTCGCCAGCGCCGAGCGGAGCAGGACAACGACGTCCCGTCTCTGACATACATTTCCCTACCTTTCCCGGGCAGGTTGAGGTCAGCGGGAAGGGGCTGGGGAAGAAGACACCTGTGCACTGCTACTGTCTTCACCGTACCAAAGAAGTGCAGTTTTCAACGCCACTAGTCAACGGTCCATTCATTTTAGAAGGGAAAATAACTAATTCGAGACAGCTGCAGGCGGGGACTTCCCACAGGACAGCGAGTGCCGGTTACCTTTCTGCCAGCTTCATCATGTAGGCTCTCTCATGATCTCTCTTAGGCTGGTAACAATGTCTGTTTCCATAGTCAAAGCAGTACATGCGGCTGAAAGAGCCAAAAGCGACACAGTGAACCCCCACAGCGTGCAGCTGGCTAGCTTTCACAGTAACCGCAGGATGACTTCTGACACTGGGATGGCTGTCAGAACGGGAACCCCAGAGGTGCCAGAGCCACCGTTCTTAACAAACAACTTTGCACACTAATTCTGGATGGACTGGGTGGGCACCAGGAAGATGTCCACGGACAATGATATTAATGGAGGTGAGTGTGCCCTCTACTGGCAAAACAGAGAAGTGCTCTAGCAAGGCCCTGTGCAGAGAATTTTTTGTCCAAAAGGTTTTTCTGAATAGCTTTAACAAACATCTACTTAAATGGTGATTATCTGAAAAAGGAGGGGAGGGGGAAGTTCCACGGTACTGTCCCTCAGTGACTCAACAAATGTATTCAGTTTGCGAGTAAAGATGTTTCCCGCCCCCGCATCCTCCCCACAACTACCACCTGTGCAAAGTTCCCTGATACCAGAGAGTCAAGCTGGGCTCTTTCCATCTCCTGTTCTCCACCCCCAACAGTTCTACGGGCCGAATTATGTTCTCACTGGCATCTGTGCCACTCCATTAGCTGCTTGCCCAGGTGTAACTGTCTGGAACTTAGCAAACAATTCTGTTGCTGACGCCTGAGGAGGAAAAGACTCCAGCTTGCTCTTCCCTAGCACGTTGGTGCTGCCGAGCTAGTAAAAATAAAAAGCACAAGAACGTGCAAACAGAACTCTGAATATAGCCCTGTTGTGTAATATGATACCGCTTTTACAGTCGCTTTCAGAGGAGAACGACACTTTTAATCCCCTTTGCCTGCACTGGCGAATGCACAGTTCGGCAATACCGGCCTTAATTAAAAAATACAAACGGAAGAAATGATTGCCAGTTGGATGAGACATGGAAGGCCCTGGAGGTCAAAGCTTTGGCCACCCCTTTTCCAGACACTGCTGTGGTCACCCCTCTGGGGTGGATCATGGGAGCTGTTGAACAGAACACAGCAAGAGTTCAGAGCAGGAAATGGAAAAAAAACAATAACTTTCCAGCTGAAAGTGTGGGTGAAGTTTGAGGGCTGGTCTACACTACAGAGTTATGTCAGCTTAACCGCATTGCTCAGGGCTGTGAAAAACATCATGTCCCCTGCGATTCAATTAAGCCGACCTATGCCCCCTGTAGACACTGCTAGGTTGGCAGAAGAATTCTTCCATGGACATCGCTACTGCCTCTCGGAGAGGTGGATCTACTACAGGGGCGGAACAACCCCCTCCAGTCGCTGTTGTGAGTGTAATAAATGCCTATGCTACAGAGCTGCCGCTGTACCACTGTTGCGTTTCTAGCATACACATACTCGCAGGTAGGAAAAATATGATAACCCACATTGGGGTTTGGCTGGAAAACCAGGATTAATACCCCTGCTACTGCAAGAAGTGCTCTACAGCCTTAGAAACCAGATGTGACAGGAACAGCCTGGGAATCTATCTGTGTGCACTTATGAATTCCAGTTGGATTTTACATTTATACCCTTATGGGGGTTGTTCACAGAATTATACTTCGTGTGTTCACAGGAGGGGGACTGGGCCTCTGTCCTGAATGGAACAAACTTCAGACCATCAGCAGTTGAATAACCTTGCCCTAGCAGGACAATGGAGACTCCTTGGAATGATTATTGACTTGCTAATGACTTATCAGATCCACCCCGTCTGAAACAAAGGGATGTATGGAGGTGAACCTATCACAGTTGGGGTCCAAGGTCTCACACTGGGGCTCATGACCAAACCCCTGCTTATAAACCAGTGCTTCTGTGAGTGCTTGAGCAGAGAGAGCCCAGAAGCAGAAGACTAGGCAGCAGGAGAGGGGATGCAGAAGAATCTGGGGGCTGGTCTACACTCGGGGCGGGGGATCGATCTACGATACGCAACTTCAGCTATGAGACTAGCGTAGCTGAAGTCGACGTTTCCTAGATCGAAAGTAATTGTACCTACATCGGGTCCACGCGGTGCAGGCTCGCTCCCCCGTCGACTCCGCTTCCGCCTCTCGCCGTGCAGGACTTCCGGAGTCGACAGGGAGCGCTTCTGGGATCAATTTATCGCGTCTAGATGAGACGCGATTAATCGATCCCCAATAGATCGATTACTACCCACTGATTTGGCGGGTAGTATAGGCATACTCTGGGATTCCCTGGAAGACACTGACTAAAACCTAAAGGACTCTCTGGAAGGGTGAGGAAACTGAGGCAGGTCCTTGCATGTGGGTGTTTGCTGTTTCTTATAGCTCTTGTATCTCTTGTGCTCTCTCTAATAAAAGGAAAGCGTGTGTGTTTAGCAACTCCTTTGCAGAGTCTGCGTGTTACTTGCTTAGGGCATGCCTACACTAACAAATTTAATTGACTTAAGTTCGGTCGACCTACAGCTACTACAGTCATTAAACCAGCGCATGCTGCACTCCTGCTGTTGGTGGTGTGCGTCCTCACCAGGAGCGCTTGCACCAACTTACGTGGCACATCGTGGGGCACTGGCAGGCAATGTAAGCCACGCAATGGCTACATGCACCCTGAATCGACCGAACGACATTGACCTAAGTGCTACGTCTCTCGCGGAGGTGGAGTTATTAGGTCGGTCTCGTGGGCAACTTACGTCGGCGGGAGCAACGTTACAGTGTAGACGCTTACAGAGTTTAGTTGATGTCAGCTGCCTTACAGCAACCGAACTCTATTGTAGACCAGGCCTCAGGCTGTCACATAGTCCCTCGAAAGGGAAACCACAAAGCAGAGGGTCCAAAGCTTTGGTGGAACTCTGGGAGCAAGCAGCTGCTACTGAGGAGTTTGGGGGAGAGCAGCGCTAGTTTCAGGGCCCAGGGGTCCCCACTGCCAAAAGGGGTGTCAGACATGGGGGCTACACCTGTAGTGCCTGACTAGAGATTCAAAGCCAGAGAGACACTACCTAAACTTCAGCCAGCCCTTGCAAGCCAAAAGCCTGGGGGCCCCAAGGTCTGGGTGCAGTACAGCAGCCTGCTGAGTGTCCAGGAATGGGAACTCACTCCACATATGGTCAGGACATAAGTTATGCATCATCTGAAAGATGGTGCCTCCAGCAACACTGCGCTCCTCTGGGCTTGGTTTCACTACCCAGTCTACCCTTAATTAGTTCGGGGGATATAAGAAAATTGCATACCAAGGGATGTTGCTGCAGTCACCAAAATTCATTCCAGCCTAGAACTTCCTACTAGAGGCCCAATTCCCAGTATTTAGGAATCAAAAATGCCCTGAGAAGAGGGGAATGGGAGAACGAGCCCACAGGAAAGGGAAACAACGGGTCAGAGGCCTTTTCAAGGAGCAAGAGAAACAAGCATTTCACTTACTGGTCATCTTTATAACTAACATCTGTTACAGTCCCCACTTTAACTCCTTCCTCCATGGGACAATCAAGCTTTCTATACACTGGCTCTGTAGTGAACCCATAGTTAATCCAACCAAGCTGTCAAAGAGAAGATACAAGAGTATACATAAAACATATCAAACTATTTCACTCTATCCAAAACCCAAGGACTGTTTCTAGCACAATTTCTGGAAGTGAAATGTTCTTTGCATTCCTGCACTTTTGGATGGCTTTTTTTTTTTTCCTGATAAGCTCATTAGTTTTTTCTTGTTGAATAACACACTCATGCTGTACATGGTTCTTTGTAGAATTAGACAAAACAGACCTGAAGTCTCCCCTATAAAGGGCAGTGTAGATGCAAGAGCATGACTTCAGGAGATGGGGGGAAAAGAGTAATACAGATTTCATCAAGCACAAAATCCTCCCCAGTAACTATCATTCTGGGGAAGCAACCCCTCCTTGAATGTACGGATGGCAAATGATCACGGGAACAAACTACCAAGGGAAATGGTGGATTCTCCATCTCTTGAGGTCTTCACACCAAGACTGGATGCCTTTGTGGAAGATAAGTTTTAGCCATACAAGTCACTGGGATCAATACAAGGGAAACTGAATGGTCAGGAGGTCACAGTAGATGACCAGATGGTCATCTTCTGGCCTTAAACTCAAACCCTTGGCCACTCTTGGCAACATTAGAAGCTCTTCTTGCTCAGGGGTCTGTTATTACCACTCCTAACCACGAATACCATGTTTTATGTCCAGTATCAGTCATTCATTCAGTTCTTGACTGCTCTGCTGTGACAGTCAATGATGGGGGTTTACATGGGGGCACCCACCTGCCCACTAGGAACAGGACTGAGATCCACTAGCTCACTTCAGACCCAAGTGACAGCCGTGAGGATGGTAACTTCCATGCTGGGTTGGCTGGGAACCCGTCAAGACAAGCAAAAGGCTTTGTACCCCAATCCTCTACAGTGAAGGGTTGTAAAAACCAATCCTCAGCAGCAACACCATCACATGCCTCAAGGAAGGGCTGGTACCTCACAGCCTCTAACTCTGTCAGAGAAAAGAGATGACTAAGGGGGGAGGGATAGGATAGAGGTCTGTCAGATCACGAATGGTGTGGAGAAAGTGAACCAGGAAGTGCTATTTACCCCTTCACATAACACACGAACCAGGGGTCACCCAATGAAAGTAAGAGGCAGCAGGTTTAAAACAAACCTAAGGAAGTATTTCTTCACACAACACACAGTCAACCTGTGGAGCTCGTTGCCAGGGGATGTTGTGAAGGGCAAAAGTATAACTGGGTTCAAAAACAATTAGGTAAGTTCCTGGAGAATGGGTCGAATAACTATTAGCCAAGATGGTCAGGGATGCAACCCCATCCTTTGGGAGTCCCTAAACCTCTGCCCACCAGATGCTGGGACCGGATTGGATAAATGCCCTGTTCTGTTCATTCCCTCTGAAGCATCTGGCCCCGGCCACTGTCAAAAGACAAGTTACGGGGCTCGATGTACCATTGGTATGACCCAGTATGGCCATTCTTATGTCATTTACGAACTGTAGCCCTATATAGGATGGCACGGTGCCAGCTTCACCTTTAGCATAAGAAGGTCCAGCTCTGGCTTCATCCTTATACCAGTAGAGAATATGGTCCCCAAGTGAGAGTGAAAGAAAAAATGAGTGTGCATCAATGCTAGATTTTACCGTCCACAAACAGGCATGGGTAATGTACCTACCTATTGTAGGATTAGCCATAGCGCCCATCACCATGGCAACCGAGCACTGACTAGGGCTACGCTTGACTACCAGTGTGAGAATAGCTCTACCAGAGTTGACTTGTACACAAGTGAGATCCAAACCAGGACTGAGGTGCACAATATAGCACCTGCTCACATGATGCCAACCTAAGCCACTTAGTTCCTCATTCCCAAGAGCCCAGCTTCTTTCTGCTGTTCTCTTTTAAACCAGCTGACCAAAATGCTGGATGAACTTTATAACGGAGACAGGGCCAAGCAGCAAAGCTCCCTTGAAGCGTGTGCGTGAGAGGTCAAGGGTGGGCACAAAAGTTTGGGTCCAATGTATTGCTTCATCTCTGGTTTGCAAGGGACTTGGTACGGTACAGACATGGCCAAGTTATGATTTGGCTCTGCAGAGCGGCGTGGAGGCCTGAACATGGGGCCCACAGACTGCATTGGGGCAGAACTTTGAATACGCTCAGACGTCACTTTTGGGAGTAGAGGGCAAAAGCCCTTGAACATGGATCAGTCACTGCTCTTGCATTGCATTGGAGTTTTCAGAAGTCAAGTGACTTGGAGAGAACTGTGCTGTTTTCCTGAGAAAACACACCTCCAGCTTTTGGATAAAAGGAGTCTTTAGGCACAGCAGAGAACCAGACACGGTTTCCATTCCAACCTCAGACACAAGTAGAAGGTAATCAAGTGGTTAAACTTCCTCCTAAGGAGAATTTTATTAACTAAGCAGACATTCCCGGAAGACAGAGCTCTTCAAAATCCCCTTCAGAAATGAAAGCCAAACCTCTAATCTCCATTCTGTTAGCACAACAGAGGTCCTGGGTTGAGAGGAACGTCCCAGTTTGGGCTGATCAAGTGCTGAAAGAGTCTGCAGAACAAATGGCACAAGGATGAGCAGCTCCTCTCTAGAGGCTCCCACATTTTTTTACAGGGAAGCACTTTCCTATCAGGGTGAGAGCTGAGCCTGAGTGGGGTCAGGACAATTCAAGGGCTGGTTGAAGGCATCCAAGGGTAGTCACACTCGGAAAAATATCTTCGATTGAAAGCTCTTGGCACAGCACCTACCTGCCCCTGATCTGAGCTTTTTGGCATTACCGTAAACCAGAAAATAAATAAGAACACTATGAAATAATAATCAGCTCTTCACTATCACCTGGAAAAAACGCCAGACTGCGAGATATTTAAAGAGCTCCATCAATTTACCTTATCAAAACGAAGATCAAGAAGGAGATGGATTCCAGCCCACCTCCTAGCTGCTTGCCCAGTTACCAGTGGGGATACAAAGAGCAGAAGATTTTCAGTGTTTAGGTAGATGTTTGCAGCACTAGCTATTGGGGAGAAAATAAAAAAAAAAATCATCTATTGACTTGTAGAAGCGACAAAGAGTCCTGTGGCACCTTATAGACTAACAGACGTCTTGGAGCATAAGCTTTCGTGGGTGAATACCCACTTCGTCAGATGCTTCTTCTTGCATCCGAAGAAGTGGGTATTCACCCACGAAAGCTTATGCTCCAATACGTCTGTTAGTCTATAAGGCTTTGGCTACACTCGAAACTTCAAAGCGCAGCCGCGGCAGCGCTTTGAAGTGCGAGTGTGGTCGCCCGCCAGCGCTGGGAGAGAGCTCTCCCAGCGCTGCAGGCCCTCCACCTCCACGAGGGGAATAGCTTACAGCGCTGGGAGCACTGGCTACACTGGCGCTTTACAGCGCTGTAACTTGCTGCGCTCAGGGGATTGTTTTTTCACACCCCTGAGCGAGAAAGTTGCAGAGCTGTAAAGTGCCGGTGTAGCCATAGCCTAGGGTGCCACAGGACTCTTTGTCGCGTCTACAGATCCAGACTAACACGGCTACCTCTCTGATCTATTGACTTGTAAACTAAGCACTCTGGCTCCTCAATCACATGGCTCTCACCTCTCCAGATCCTTCTGCAGCTGGGGTCTCTTCTACTGAGCATTTGCTGTCATGGCCACTTTTGGCATAATTTGCCAAACACACCCTACTCTGCTTTCTATCACACTTGTCACTTCAACAGCAGACTGCTTCCATTATAGGGTGTGACAAAGTTCCTCCTCTACCTCGGTGGGTCCTGCGCTTATTGGCGGATTTTTGTTTGCCTCAGAGATCTTCCCCTCTAGTAGAATCCACAGTCCAGGTTAACTCCTCCTGTGTCTGATCAGGAGTTGGGAGGTTTGGGGGAAACCTGGGCCCGCCCTCTACTCCGGGTTCCAGCCCAGGGCCCTGTGGATTGCAGCTGTTTAGAGTGCCTCCTGGAACAACTGCACGACAGCTACAACTCCCTGGGCTACTTCCCCATGGACTCCTCCCAACACCTTCTTTATCCTCACCACAGGATGTTCCAGCAGTATGCCCTCTTACTCTCAGCTCCTAGTGCCTCTTGCTCCCAGCTCCTCGCACGCAACCTCCTTCCACAGCTCCTGACATGCGCCCCTCACTGACTCACTGGGAGGCTTTTGACTAGTTTCAGCCAGCCCCTGATTGGCTGCAGGTGTCTCAATCAACCTCCCTGCCTTCTGGAAAGTTCTTAATTGGCCCCAGGTGTCTTGACTAACCTCCAAAGAGGATGGATCTAGACTGTTCTCAGTGGTAGAAGATGACAGAACAAGGAGTAATGGTCTCAAGTTGCAGAGGGGGAGATTTAGGTTGGATATTAGGAAAAACTTTTTCACTAGTAGGGTGGTGAAGCACTGGAATGGGTTACCTAGGGAGGTGGTGGAATCTCCTTCCTTAGATGTTTTTAAGGTCAGGCTTGACAAAGCCCTGGCTGGGATGATCTAATTGGGTTTGGTCCTGCTTTGAGCAGGGGGTTGGACTAGATGACCTCCTGAGGTCCCTTCCAACCCTGAGATTCTATGATTCTATGATTCTATGAACCTGGAGCAACTGCCATAAGGTATCAGGGATTTGTTTAGCCTGGGGCTAACATACTGGTTCCTTACCACTTTCCTATAGCCCTCTGGCCTTGCCCCGTCACAAGGGATTGAAACACAAGAGCAGAACAGATGTAGCTGATCAACGGCTAAGTAAGAAAGAAGAGGTTCCTAGAGAATGCCCCGAGACAGCTTGCAGAGGCCATGAAGCAGCTGCACAGGATACAGAGTTAAGAGTCTCCAGTGGCTTTTTGGATGAGTTAAGTGTTCACCTACTGGGCTACAATGCCGCTTGAAGCCTCAGAGATGTTTAGCTGCTGTAACAGGAGACCAGAGACCAGTGTGAGACCCAGCAGCTCTCCTGTCTAGCTGGCTCCGAGGATCCGCGCCTCACAGAGGGATACCGATATGGTTTAAGGTACCATTTCAGAATCAATTACACTAGCACAAGCCAAGTCTATAGCTCACTACGGTTAAACTGTGCACTACATTATGGCTGCATGTATGTAGCTAGGCTGTCCTGGCCAGAATCGGAGAGTCAGACAGCTGCAGACTCTGCATGCTGCAGTGGCTAGGCACAGGGAGGTCACCTCAGACACATGTATATCGAAACAGGACTCTCAGAGTCCTACGCTGTACTGAATTGGGAACTGCCACATGAAGCTACAGAAGGCTTCGGGCAGCCTCCGCGCAAGTGGGTACAGACGGTCCGGTACCTCTTTCAGTTCCTCTTCACGCTCCACTTCAGAGCCCTCAGCCCACTTCCTTCCTGCTCCTCCCAGTGGAGGGGGAGAGTTCCTCTTCTCAAGCCCAAAGCTGTTCTTGTTCCCTCTGCCATCTGGGAAGCAGGGCGTTTGGGTCTGGTTTGGAGAGGATTCTAGACAAATATTCCAACAAAGGAAAGCAAGAGGAGCGTTAGAGTCGGATACTGCAGCCAAGGAAGTCTGGGCTCGAGGGGGGTGGGGCTTGCAGGTTTCTTTGGTTTTTTTCCTCTTTTTCTTTGGAAAAAGAAATGCAGACACGTCAGTAGCTTCCCCCTAAGCAACAGCTGGCTGAGTCCAGAATCAGATTTCACAGCAGCTGGGAGCTCAGCCAGCCTCCCATTCTACCAGCACCATGGTGACCACCACCCATTTCCTTTAGCATCACCACAGTCTATCAGATGGACACAGACTGCCTGAAACCACATCCCAGCTGGCTGGTTGCATCACGCTGAAGTCACGCTGTCCACCGGCTGCATACAGCTCATGATGTCGCTAGCTGAATCACGCACCTCCAGCAACACAGGCCTCTCTCACCAGAGACCAAGTGGCTCTCCCTTAGCTGCTGATAGCAGGTTTCTTCCTACTCCAGCCCCTTTGCTCTTCCTGCCTTTTGCCAGGCTGCATCTTGCACGGGAACTCCCCACCCCAGTACCCAAAGCAATAGCTAACTATTCATTCAAATCCCTCCTTAGCACTCACGTCTTCTGAAAACACTCACGTTGTGTAGTGTTCCTTGCCACAGAGAAGAGGCAGAACTAGGCTGCGATCGATACAAAGGGGACTCCTCATTGAGGCAGCTGGACACTGACTCTATAGCTTCCAGACTGACTGACACAGTTAGTGTCACTACCCATCTCCCGAAATCCTGGCCTGGACCATGCACTCATGGAAAGACCTGCTGACTATGCTAGTGGTATCAAAAAATCCTCCAGCTGCCTAAAGCCTCACACAGCTGACTTGTTTGGTCTGCAAGCCGCTTGGGGCAGAGAACACATATTCCTGCATGGAACATGCACTTAATGCAACTTTGGAGCATGTCACGGTGTCTTCCAGCTCAGAGCAACAACACACCATTTGCATTGAGGTACTGCCTCCAATGTGCTAGGCAGGGTCCAAACACACAATCCCTGCCCTGAAGAACCTACGATCTAATAATACTTGGCACTTATAAAGCTGGGCCAGTATCATCAGCCCCATTTCACAGATTGGGCAAATGAGGCAGAGAGGTGAAGTGACCTGCCCTAGCTCTCACTGGGAGTCGGCAGCTGAGTCATGAATAGAACCAAGGAGTCCTGGCTGCCAGCCCCATTCACATACAAATTGCAAACGGACACAGTCAGCAGCAACATACAGCCTTCTCCCGCTCAGTGACCATGCCTGGCCTGTGCCAAGTTACCTTCAGTTTGTGTGCTCTTGGCAAGGGGCTCCATCCGCCTCGGACTTTTGATCTCAGACGGAGCCTCTGAGTTGTCACACTCCTTTCTTTTTTCAGCTGGTGCCACGGCCAGCTTAGCCAATGGTGGTGGATCTCCTGTTGGAAAGTAACCAGTACAGGCTCTCTTTTTGTGAAAGAGGCAATGAAGAGGCATTCAGGGCACATACAGAAGACTGAATGGATAAGGAAGGAGTCAGTGGACAGAGTCTAGTACAAGCTCTACCAAGGATCATCTAGTCCACCCCCTACCAAGCCAGGACACACTCCCCAGATAGGGGATGGTATCAGACTCTAAACGAATCATCTTTTACTGTCAGGTGGGTACCTACTAGTCAGACAATATTAGACGGCAGCTGTTCACTCCTCACTCTAGCGCCAGGTACCACCGTAAGCCATTCCTCTCCCTCTCTAGGAGTTGTTCAACTTTCAGATACTTTTAGACGTGTGGTTTCACCCCTTGGGCATTGCCTGGGCTAGTTGGACACATCTAGTTTTCACAGCTTTTCCTCACATATCAAACCCTCCAGCCCCGTCATCAATTTCTCTGTACTCTGAGTTGCCTCTAACTGATCTTTGCATCTCTCTGGGACTGAGGTGATGCTCACGGGGGCAGAGACAGGACAGCTGTACCTTTCTCCAGTGTGTTCTGGCAAATGGCATCGACATCATTCATGAATTAAACCACCCACCTCCCCCCACCCGTACCCCTCGTCTGTGCCAATTCATTCATGGATGCATCTCCCTTTCCACTCATCTCACCCAGAAAAAGTCCCCTGCTCACATACACAACATGACCTGGTTCTCTATTTCAAATCTGGCTTCCGCTCTCTGATGCAATTGGCCGGTAGCCACGCACAAGGCCTGAGAAAGGGTCAGCACACAGTCATTCGGAAACTGAGAAGTAGCTAGGATACCAAGTGGCTAGTTCACTGTAGCTGCCATTCTGCACCAATCTCAACTTCCATACGATTTTTACACCCAGGCAGGGTGGTCGTTGCTAGCTTGTCTCTGTCCATGGACAATTCCTGAGACCACTGGACTTTCAGACAAAGCGGAAGTGCTCTTTCCCTCCAGTTTTGTTCATACCTTACAAATGCTGGGTACATTTCGGAGCAGGATAGCCGCTGGCGGAACAGCATGCTTTCTCTGCTCTAAATCCTCTTGCTCCAGCGTGGTTTCCAATGACAGAAGTGGAGCAACTGGAGTTTAGAGGTTTGGTTAATCTCTAATTTTAACACGTTTCTGCAACAGGATCCAGCTAACTGAGAGATCCTATAGAGAAAAGCAGAGCTGAAATATTTTTTACCCAGAATAGAGTAAAGAACGCAAAGCACAGTTCTGGTTCTTGTAGGACTTCAGGCAGAATCATCCCTTCAATTGTCAGGGGCCTGGGTGGGTCTCTGTGTTTTTGTCTTGTTTCCTTGATGTTTTTTTTTTTACCTTGAGCATGTTCTGTTGAGCTGGGCTGGTAAACAAAGGCTCTTGGATTCTTCACGGAATGTTGATGAGATTTAGCGTCTTTGGCGTCCTGATCTAAGAGAAATTAAGGAAAACAGGTATAAGAAGTAAACTGTCTACTGAGCCAAGCCACAGCCACTCAGATGCACCAGAGATGGCCACAGTAAAGAGTCCTGAATAGAACAGGATCACTTTTTTCCAAATCAAGAAGTTATCCCAGCCCTGGGCTCCCCATGCGCACAGCAGTTCTGACGTCCCTCAGTCCTGGCCCACAGCCCTTCTGCTCTTACATCCCCACACTGCTCTACCAATGCAGCCCACTACTCCTGAGACAGAACATCCTCTACTGCTGAGAATCTGCTCAGACCAAGCAAACCCGCTACTC
Organism: Macrochelys suwanniensis; assembly: GCA_033296515.1. NCBI lineage: Eukaryota > Metazoa > Chordata > Testudines > Chelydridae > Macrochelys > Macrochelys suwanniensis. The sequence continues at coordinate 340,412,277 of CM065775.1, forward strand.
AGGTTGAACTGTGCTAATCTTGTGGCGGTTTGGGAAGGTAGAATATGCACAAGGCTGAGAAGAGCTCAGCCACATAACAGTGCATTGAAGGTAGTGGGGGGTTTATACTTGTGTCTGATGCAGAAGTCATCTGTAAGTCAAATGTGCTCTGTGCCAGCCCATCAGATTGGTGGGGAGTGTTCAGATGAGTTCCTGTCTGCTTCCTGTAAAACTTGCCCACACCGCTATTGCCCTGGCCTCTTCTTTTGTCATTCAGTGTGGCACGCATTCTAAAGCAATATGCATTTCCTCACCTTTTGGGGGCGAAACCAGACTTTGAGGCACCTGCTCCCCGACTTGGTGTTAACTTTGCTTGTGCCAATCAGAAACGAACACAAACAGGTTTTGGGCCCCGTCCCCTATGACACTTCTATGATGTCATAGTTGGTACTTTAGGGGCTGCCTGCCATGTGCAGGCAGGAAGAGGAGAAAGAAAAACGAATCCTGTGTATCCCGTGTACACCCGTAACCGAGCCTGATCACCTCGAAGCCTCTCTCTCAGCTCACGTGTTTCAAACAGAGTTTCTACGTTTGCTGGTCGTTATGCGTTGGTTTGTATTTGTGAGTATCAGTTATTACTAAATGCTGCATCTTTGTTTATAAATATTGTTAGTAGATGTTTTAGTCATTGTGTGTTTTAAGTTTCATTAACTCTATTAGCTAATCTAACGCTGCTCCCTTACCCCTTGTAATTATCCCCAATAAAACTTTAAATTGATTAATTTTAGTTGTGTGTGTGTGTGTGCGTGTCTGCAGTTTGCAGCGTGACCCATACTCTCCTTGCATCCCTTACCAATATAGTCTATTGCCACGTGCAGCCTAGTAAATAACAGGCCTGCATTTTCTTTCGCCCCTGCGTGCCCGTGGCAATCCACATGGCGTCACGAACAGGATGCAAGGGAGTTGGGCCATACCCATGGCACGCTGCAGACCGCGCAGATGATGAAACTGAACAGTTCCAACATTTGCAGTTTCACCTTTTTACTAGCCAAAATTCGACTGATCCAAAAATAGAATGGATCTGTTCCCTTGGCTCGGGTAAAACTCTAAAAGGCTATACTGTACTATTAACCCTGGCAGATACGGGATGCCTCCTTCGGTGCCACCCGAGCTTTAGGTGTCAGCCAGCCGATTGTTCCCTACAGCCTCAGTGCACGGAGACTGTGGAGAACCTCGGTGCTGCAAATCCCTCTCAGCTTTGGAGAGAGTGTAGCCGCATTGTTAGAAAATCCGGAGGTACCGTTTCCAAATTGATTCCCCCACCTCGGGTAATACCTGCTGATCCGGCACACAAATTATTATGCCAGATGATAAAAGAATTAGATTTAATTAAGAAAACCAAAAAATTGCGACCCGATGAATATAAATCTGAGGATGTTTCCACCGTCCTGTTTAGCATGATATGCAAGGCCCTGGATCTGTGCTCTGTCCTCCACGGGGGCACAATGTTTGCAGCTAAACAGGCAGCCCCAGGCTCTCCTAAAGATGATAATGAGGAGAAGACAGAAAAGGTAGAGCTCATCACTACCTCCCCCACCTCCTGCTCCGCACAAGAATGCGAAGTGCAGGGCGTTCTTTTAGCTGCCCAGCATGTTGCTAATGCCCACTTTGCCAACAAGCAAGTTGTTTTAGGAATCGATTCTCAATTTTGTTTAGATATTTTGATTGAGCAAGCCTCTCCCTCAGCTTTTGTTAAAATGTGGGACCAAATTTTTACCCTAATTCGTAAATTCTCTCACCCTTGGTTCGTTACGCACTGCCCCTCTCATCGACCAGACTCTAACCCCCTGCATTCCAGTCTTGATCAAAGAATGAGAGAGGTCCCCAAAGTTCATATGGCAAATCCCGCCCCACAGGCCGACCCGCTGCTGCACTGGCTCCACGAAGAATGGGGACACTTACCACCCACAAAATTGTACGGCCTGTTATCCGGCTTTTCTGACCAAAAGCCTGACGTTAGCCGCAGTCAGTGCGAGCTCATTGTTCAGTCCTGCTTGCAGTGTGTGCAGGTAAAAACTATGAATCGTCCCCGATATGAGCGCTCTGCATACGCTGCAGAACACTTTGCCCCAGGTAGTACGTGGCAAATTGACTTAATAGGACCCCTGCCAGGTGCTCGTCGTTTTCCAAAAGCCTTAGTTACTGTCGATCTGGGGTCTCGGCAAACTTTGTGTGTCCCTCTTACTAAAACCAATGCTGCTTCTGTCGCTGTAGCTCTTAGGCAAACAGCAGCGGCCTGGGGCACTCCCACTGAAGTCCAAGCAGATGGTGGGCCACCCTTTACCAGCAAAAGCATTGAACAGCTCATTTTTGGATGGGGGGCTTCCCTTCACATCCATACTAAATATCATCCTCAAAGCAATGGTGTGGTGGAGCGAAAAATCGCAGTCCTTAAGACTATGCTGCGAACAGCAAACCCCAACCCTGATTTTAAAAACTGGAGCTCATTTTTACCCGAGGTACTTATCGCACTCAACAAAAGTTACTCTCGCTGGCCTCACATTTCACCTACACCTAAGCCGCCTTGGTCCCCCGTGTTTAACACCGGCCAACTGGTTTGGCTTACAGAACCCCAAGCCTCTGGCCTTCGAGAACCTATAAAAGCCACCATTCTCCGGGCTGGCAAGTACCCTAACACCTACTTAGGGGCTACAAGTACCCCCGGTGACAAGCTAGTTCATCATAACTGGCTCAGCAAATGTAGTTCTTAATAAACAAACTAATGCCCCTGAGCAGGGCTCGTATTATTCTGTTTTACAGGTTATGCTGCTCTACCTCACAACATCTTTGCCCACGGAGACCTTAGGAGAAGGTGGACTGCAAACCTGGTTCGCCGCCTACTGGGTGCAGGAGGTCAGCGGAAACCAGTCCCTGTCAGCGCTGAGTCCAGAAGATTGTCTCGTTTGCTCTGCTCAGTTCTCACCTAAATATCCATTACCCTTTCAATTTGTACCAATAGTTTATAATTTTTCTTCATTTAATATTTCTCGTGTGACTTGTTCTTCCCCCTATGTGCAGTGGGCTGCTTCTAGTGTTTGGAATAATTGTTCCTCACAATTTAATTCTTATGTGTTTCCAGTTCTTAATGCTTCAGGTCGAAGTGATCATAGCTTTCCTTTAATTGAGAGTATTAGAGTTCCAGCATCTCATTGTTGGGTTTTTGTTGGTAATAGTTTAACCCCAGCCCCTACTTGGGTTGGTACTTATTCTAATTGTTCTATGTGGAGTTTCTCTTATGCTAATACCTCCCTAACTAAACCCACTCTTAATTTTACCTATCCCCCTCCCATTAATTGTTCTTATCGTCTTAATTATGATATTTTTTTTGGAACCTTCTATACCTCCATAACACATACGTATCTGTTTCATGCCCCGCATATGCATCATGCTGAGGCTGCATGTGTCAATCGTGCATCCAGCTTTTATTCTGTAACCAATAATGGGTGAAGCCATACCACAGTTTCTTCCTTAAGACCCGGTTATTTTTGGATTTGCGGTAATGTTGCATTTGCTGTGCTTCCTCCCAATCCCCGGGGTATATGCACTATTGGCACCCTGTATCTACAAGGCGGAGGTATTTACACCTTGCCATCTAGCCACCGACACCATCGTAGTACCCACTCTGTTTGGACTCGTTTGCAAACAGCAGCGTCCTCCCTCGCCTCCTCTATTGTTAGTTTTAATCCTGCTGGTTATATGATGTTACGTGATCAAGTGCTGTTTCAATCCCTTGCTATTGAAATGCTTGCTAATACTACGGGCAAGGGCCTCTCCTTAATTAATCAGCAGTTAAATTCCCTTGTTCAGTATAGTATTCAAAATAGATTAATGATTCAATATTTGTTACAATCTTCCTCATTTTGTACTAAATTTGCTGAAGTATATCCCGACTTTGCTGATAAATGCTGCGTTTCTTTGCCTTCTATTTCTCCTAATTTGTCCTCAATTGTTAAAGACCTGCAAACGTTGAGCTCTACTGTCCGAGAGTCACGAGAGTCCTTCCAGTTTTGGTCATGGCTCGATTGACTTGGCCTTGCGCCCTACAAATCCTATTTCCAATCCCTGTTTGTGTCCCTTCTAGTTGGGCTCGCTCTTCTCTGTCTCGGATGTGCCTTCATTAAAGCCTGCATTCACAAGTTTGTTGCCTCGGCCTACATCGCTTCCACCCCCGAAGCACATCCCCTCGTAGGTGGGAATGAGGAGTTGGACTCGGAAGTTTAGGTTCTCGGCCTAACTATTTCAGCCAGGGCACGGGGGCATGTTGAGATGAGTTCCTGTCTGCTTCCTGTAAAACTTGCCCATACCGGTATTGCCCTGGCCTCTTCTTTTGTCATTCAGTGTGGCACGCATTCTAAAGCAATATGCATTTCCTCACCTTTTGGGGGCGAAACCAGACTTTGAGGCACCTGCTCCCCCACTTGGTGTTAACTTTGCTTGTGCCAATCAGAAACGAACACAAACAGGTTTTGGGCCCCGTCCCCTATGACACTTCTATGATGTCATAGTTGGTACTTTAGGGGCTGCCTGCCATGTGCAGGCAGGAAGAGGAGAAAGAAAAACGAATCCTGTGTATCCCGTGTACACCCGTGACCGAGCCTGATCACCTCGAAGCCTCTCTCTCAGCTCACGTGTTTCAAACAGAGTTTCTACGTTTGCCGGTCGTTATGCGTTGGTTTGTATTTGTGAGTATCAGTTATTACTAAATGCTGCATCTTTGTTTATAAATATTGTTAGTAGATATTTTAGTCATTGTGTGTTTTAAGTTTCATTAACTCTATTAGCTAATCTAACGCTGCCCCCTTACCCCTTGTAATTATCCCCAATAAAACTTTAAATTGATTAATTTTAGTTGTGGGTGTGTGCTTGTCTGCAGTTTGCAGCGTGACCCATATTCTCCTTGCATCCCTTACCAATATAGTCTATTGCCAGGTGCAGCCTAGTAAATAACAGGCCTGCATTTTCTTTCGCCCCTGCGTGCCCGTGGCAATCCACAGGGAGCTGGTAAAATTCACTGATCTAAGATTTGTCTTTTTTTTTTTTAAAGAAACTGGCTTCATAAAAAGATGAGATCCTTTAACAAAGGCTTCAAGCAGTGGGGCTTGGGGGAAAGCGGAGCTGCAGCAAGCTAAGCTCTACAGGTCAGGGTTGACAGGACTACATACTTGTCTCTGCTACACCCTTTGTGGGCAAGCAAGGTGCAGGACTGATGGCCTCACCAGGTATGTCTACACTGGAGCTGCAGATGTAACTTCTAGCTCTGGCAGACAGACCTGCGCCAGCTGCTATGGACTAGCATGCTACAAACAGAAGTACTGCTGCAGCAACGTGGAGGGCTAGCAGCCTGAATACATACACAGGGCTTCAGATGGGAGCGTACTCCAGGCAGCTAGCTCCAGCTCCAGCGTAGATTAAGAGTCCCATCCAGTTCTTCAGCTTCCCGTCAGGAAGATGCTGGACTGGAAGACAACTCCAAGTGACTACAGATCATGAGATCTGTTCTCCAGGCCAGTCAGAATACAACCCAATAATGACAAACCTGCCCTCACATCTGTCAGACCAAGTGATCTGTTACAGTCTCAAAGAGAACCTGAAAGGCACCCTATGACCTCATCTTCAGGAGAGTTCTGGGGACATTACCTAGCAAAGTTCCCTTAAAGTCCTCAAACGGAGGGTTCTTCTGATCCACTCTCCTGCTTGCCACCTTTTTCCTTGGTGCCTGAAGATGGCTCTCCCCCTCAGCAGAGGCTCTGGACACTTGCGAGTGGGTGAAAGCAATATTCATCCATGAACTGTAGAGATTAAAGGTCTAATTAGGAAAATAAAGGGCCACATACATGCAGATGAAGTTTCCCTCCCCTAGGGTTAAAAGCCAAGCCTAAATTATTTGTGATGGTATGTACAACCCAGGCAGGAAACCTGTGATCTCGTTGTGCAGATTAAGAAGATATTTGAACCGGAGGGCGGGGGGGGGGGGGGGAATCAGCTGTCTGGATTTTGCGGCCATGTAAAAAATTCTAAGACGGTTGGCCACATACTGGTAATTTGGAACACTAACATCTGATGTTCCTTCAAAGAGAAGCTCTCTGTAGTTGGTGCTGCAATGCTTTCATCCGATCCACACACGAAGGCATTCCCGTGCACAGCAGGGATACAGACTGAATGCTAGCTTGCCATGCAACATCTCATAAACCTTATGGTGAAGTCTCTAGTCGATCCCCTTGATAAATGCTGAGTTTATGGCTCAGTTCCCAAAGCTCCCCAGATGAGAGCTGTTGTGCTAACTGGGCCTACAAATTTACCCTAATTGTGAGTTAAACTGAAAAAAGTGAATGAACATTTATAGAATGGGTAACAAAATGGAGGAACTAGAACTACTGGTGCAGGAAGTGAAGCCAGATATTATAGGGATGTCAGAAACATGGTGGAATAGTAGTCATAACTGGAGTACAGGTATTGAAGGCTATGTGCTGTTCAGGAAAGACAGACAGAAATAAAGATAAAGATGGTGGAGCAGCATTGTATGTTAATGATGAGGTAGACTGTAAAGAAATTAGAAGTGATGGAATGGATAAAACACAGTCCATTTGGGTCAAAATCACTTTGGGAAAGAAAGCTACCAGAGGCTACTCTAAGATAGTGCTTGGGATATGCTAAAGACCCCAGGATCCAATCTGGATATGGATTGACACCTTGTTAATATTTGTAATGAAATAAATACAATCGGAAATTGTGTGAATATGGCAGACTTTAATGTCCCAGATATAGATTGGAGGACAAGTGCTACTACTAATAGTAGGGCCCACATTCTCCTGGATGTGTCTTCATCAAACAGTCATCGAACCAACAAGAGGTGATGCCATTTCCGATTTAATATTGGTGAGTAGTGAGGACCTCATAGAAGAACTGGTTGTAGGGGACAACCTTGGTTCGAGTGACCATGAGCTAATTCAGTTTAAACTGAATGAAAGGATAAACAAAAACAAATCTGCAAGTAGGGTCCCTGATTTCAAAAGGGCAAACTTTAAAATATTAAGGGAATTAGCTAGGGAAATGGACTGGACTGAAGAACTCAAGAATCTGAATGTGGGGCAGGCTTGGAATTACTTTAAGTCAAAGTTGCAGAAACTTTGCCTGCATCCCAAGAAAGGGGGAAAATTCATAGGGAAGGGTTACAGGCCAGGCATCTCAAAGAGGTGATAAAGAGAAAGCAGAAAGCCTATAAGGAATGGAAGATGGGAAGGATCAGCAAGGAAAGTGACCCTTTGGAGATCAGAAAGTGTAGGGATAAAGTGAGAACTGCTAAAAGCTAAGCAGAGTTGGTCCTTGCGAAGGAAATTATGTCCACCTAAATTAGGTTGGCATACAGCCGACGCAGTTAATTAAAGGAAAGAAGAAGTAGGACCGCCAAGCACTGAGGATGGGGTGGAAATTAAAGATAATCTAGACATGGAACAACACCTAAACAAATACTTTGCCTCAGTTTTTAATGAAGCTAATGAAGATTTTAGGGGCAGTGGCAGGGTAGTTAATGGGAACGAGGATATGGAAGCAGAAATGATCACATCCAAGGTAGAAGACAAACTCAAACAGCTTAATGGGACTAAATCAGGGAGCCTGGATAATCTCCATCCAAGAATATTAAAGGAACTGGCACACGAAATTGGGAGCACAATTGCAAGGATTTTTAATGAATCTGTAAACTCATGGGTCATACCCTATGACTGGAGAATTGCTAACATAGTACCTATTTTGAAGAAAAGGAAAAAAAGTGATCCAGGAAATTACAGGCCCGTTAGTTTGACCTCAACTGTATGCAAGATCTTGGAACAAATTTTGAAAGAGAAAGTACCGTAGTTAAGGACATAAAGGTAAACGGTAATTGGGATAGAATATAACATAGGTTTACAAAAGGGAAGACTACAGTGGGTCATACTGAAAGGTGAACTGTCAGGCTGGACAAAATTTACTAGTGGCGATCCTCAGGGATCAGTCTTGGGACCAATCTTATTTAACATTTTTATTACTGACCTTGGCACAAAAAGTGGGATTGTGCTAATAAAATTTGCAGATGACACAAAATTGGGAGGCATTGCCAATATGGAGGAGGACCGGAATATCATACGAGAAGATCTGGACGACCTTGAAATCTGGAGTAACAGAAATGGAATAAAATGTAACAGTGCAAAGTGCAAGGTCATGCACTTAGGGACTAACAAGAAGAATTTTTTCTATAAACTGGGGATTTATCAGTTGCAAGTGACAAAGGAAGAGAAGACCTGGGTGTGCTGGCTGATCACAGGATGACTAGGAGCCGTCAACATGATTGCGGCCATGAAAAAAGGCTATTGCAGTTTTAGGATGCATCAGGTGAGGTATATCCAGTAGAGACAAGTATAATGATACTAACACTTCCAAGGCACTGGTGAGACGTCATCTGGAGTACTGTGTGCAATTCTGGTCTCCCATGTTTAAGAAAGATGAATTCAAACTGGAACAGGTGCAGAGGAGGGCTACTAGGATGATCCGAGGAATGGAAAACCTACCTTGCAAGAGGAGACTCAAAGAGCTTGGCTTGTTTAGCCTAACTAAAAGAAGGCTGAGGGGAGATATGATTGCTCTCTATAAATATGTCAGAGGGATAAATACCAGGGAGGGAGAGGAGTTATTTCAGTTAAGTGCCAATGTGGACACAAAAACAAATGGTTATAAACTGGCCATCAACAAGTTTAGGCTTGAAATTAGACAAAGGTTTCAAACCATCAGAGGAGTAAAGTTCTGGAACAACCTCCCAAGGAGGGAGGGGAGGGGGGACCTAACTGGCTTCAAGACTGAGCTTGATAAGTTTATAAAGAGGATGGTACAAGGAGGTTGCCTACAATTGCATGTAGCCAATCTGCAACTGCTAGCAGCAAATATCCCCAATGGCCGGTGATGGAACACTAGATGGGGAGGGTTCTGAGTTACTAGAGACTTCTTTCCTAGGGTCTTGCCCACATGCTCAGGGTCCAACTGACCACCATATTTGAGGTCAGGAAGGATTTTTCCCTCAGGTCAGATTGGCATAGACTCTGGGGGTTTTTTAGCCTTCCTCTGCAGCATGGGACACAGGTCACTTTCGGGTTTAAACTAGTGTAAATGGTGGATTCGCTGTAACATTAAGTCTTTATATCATGACTTGAGGATGTCAGTAACTCAGCCAGAGGTTATGAGTCTGTTACAGAGGTGGGTGGGTGAGGTTCTGTGGCCTGTGATGTGCAGGAGGTCAGACTAGATGGTCCCTTCTGACCTTCAAGTCTAAGACACCAGGCCACAGAGAAGGAGCCAGACGACATCGCCATCTCTACTGGCTAAATCCAAATACCGCCTGGGATATCAGACTGTGTCACCCCCCACCTTCTTTTCCTTCCCCACCTTATTTCTTCTTCTTCCCATCCCCCCCTCTCCTTTTTTACTTCTATTTAATGAGAGTCTGGCTTAGCTGGCCAAGACTGCATATTTTGCAATTCTGCTGTAAGCCTGTGAGCAAAAAAGGCAGCTACATGCAATGCCTTAAACAATCTGAAGCCGGGACAAGTCTGCCAAGTCTCAGGGTATCTCCACACAGCAACTAGACACCCGCAGCTGGCCTGTGCCAGCTGAATTGGGCTCGCAGGGCTCTGGCTGTGGGGCTGTTTCACTGCTGTGCAGACCACTTGGCTTGGGCTGCAACGCAGACTGTAGGATCCTGCGAGGTGGGAGGGTCCCAGAGCTCAGACACAGCAGTGAAACAGCCCGCAGCCTAAGCCCCACGAGCTGGAGTTGGCTTGCACAGGCCAGCCACAAAGTCTTCTTTGCTGCGTAAGCATACTCTGAATGGCTGACCAGACAGTGTGCTGGGTCTGTGTTTCTCAAGCAGTGAGGCTGCAAGTGAGAGTCAATACCAGAGCCAGAAACTGCATTTTGTCTCTGCTGTTCTTTTCTCTCCCCCTTTTGTGTTTACTCCTTTTGTCTTGTCTTCGAGGAACCAGGATTGGACTTGAACAGCAGCAATGACAGAGCGAAGTCCTCATGTTGCTCTGGATATTTCAGGAGCTGCTCTGCTCTGGAGTGAATGTGTCCAACCCTCCTTGGCCAGAGAGATGGGGCACAGACACGGTAATGTGTCTTGATGGTAAGAGCAAATACAGTAGAGCGAGAGGGAAAGCCACGCAGGGAAGGAGAAAAGCTATGAACCATAATAGCACAACCACCTCTCCAAAGGGCAGAAGAAAATCTCCCAGTCTAGGGCGATGCTAGTTGGGGATGGACCTACCCATCCTGCTGTGGAACTCCTGCTCCATTCCCTTGATGCCTTTGCTGCTTCTTATGTCCCTTCTCTTCCTGACTGCACAAGGACTCGGTAGCACCAGCCTTGGGAAAGATGTAGGACATTAGCCGTCTCATACTGGTAACCAAAATGTTTGCATCACAAGATGAAGACACCAGTATAAAATTGCTCCTTTCCTTGAGCTACATTACAGCGCACAAGGAACTGGCTAGGGTTACAGATGGGGAAAGAACATTCATCTTGGGCCATACGGGGAGTGCAGGTGTTTATTACATTTAGACAAAGTTCCACATCACGCAGTTTAGACTCCCCTCCCCCCTCACCTAAGGGCCAACTTTAGGCACCTGCAGAGGCCCCAAATTCTCCTAACCATCACCCATCTCCTGAGACCAATGAAGGACTGATCTCTAGTGCACATTTCCTAGGGTTTGGTGTCCTGTCCAGTTTTAAGGGCCCCAGGTGATGGCACTTCCATGACATCTTTGATGAGACTAGAATCCACAAGATAATCCACATCACTGCTCCAAAAGTCCTTCCTGTAGAAAAGACTGGTCTAGTGGCCTTAGGTGACTGTGGCCCTTGAACTCCTGAGTTCTGCTTCTAGCTCACTGTAATGCTTGAGTAAATGACTCCCTTCACCCTGCATCAGTTCCCCAACCTGTAAATAGGGGAGGATAGTCCTTACCTAGCTCACTGGTATGCTGAGAGGTTTAGCATCAGTGAAGTGTTCTGAAAAGCTTGAATTTACCATGGCCAAATTATCTCCCCTGATCTTCCCTTTCAAATCCTCTCCATTCCCTGCAGTCTCTGTGAGAACGGTTGGCACCCTCACCACCCTCACCTTCATTCAGGCCCATAACCTGGGAGTTTCCGTTCATTCCTCTCTCTCCTTTCTCCACATATGCAAGTCATATCCAAATCTTGCAACTTCCTCCTCCATAACATCTCTAAGAGTTCATATCCAGGCCTTTATTTCCCATATCGACCTCTACAACTCCTCTTCTTCTCTGGCCTCCCTGCCCCCTACTTCACCTTCTCCAGTCCATAAAAAGCTCAATGTGCATTATCCCCTTGCTTCTTTAGAGTCACTGATTGCTTAGGAGTCCCAATAATACATGAATGAAGGACTTCATTCCTGAGCACCAATTAAAGTCAAGTGCTGCAGCTAAAATCTTACCAAGAGTTCCGACACTGCTCGCCCCCCATATGGCTCCTCCTCGCAACTGGAAGAAGAACGAGAACTGTCCCAAGGACTGCTCAGTGCATCAATGTCCTGAAATACAGAAGGAGGTGTCCAGGTCAGAGCCCACTCCGCTGTCAGGCAGTTACATTTTGATTTCCTAACACCTCTGTGTAGTTTCAACAGGATATGGTGTTCTTCTTCAGCGGCTGTCCTAAACTGCTGCCCAGTGCTGCAGCCAGTAAACAGGTGGTGCTGCGTTCCATCATGGAGGTAGCTGCATGTCAACGTGGGGAAGTCATGAAGCAATTGCTATTTTTATGGTCCATAAAATGCTTTGAAATCCTCCTGCATGAAAATTGCCATACCGGATATCAAAGATATAAGACCACAGCAAAAGCTGACCAATAAGATATTAACCCTACAATATTCAGGAAGATTTTAATCATTTCAAGTATGCTTTGAAAGGGTAGTAAATACATTATATATTCCTTACACTCATCGGAACGGGTCTTTAGCTAACAAATAAACTAGTTAATTGGCTTAAATATAAATGATACATGAAAGTAAAAGGTATAGAGTTGAAATGTGAAAACCTGACTGATGTGAACATTAGTCTGTGTTGTTTTAAGCTTTCAAGTCTGGATTACCTAGCTAGAAGGCCAGATATGAATTGCTAACTGCATTTCAGTTTTGCACTGCAGATGGTGAAAGATGCTGTCATTACGTAGAATGTGGAAGAGAAATCACCATGATAATTAATGAAAACTGGAAGGAAAGTTTGTGGTTGGAGTTAGAAAAGCAGCTATATTTAAAAGTTTCCTTCTTACTCAAGCAAGCTTCTCCTGTGCATCTCTGAGTCACACTGTAGCTGCTCAGTTTGCTAACACAAACTGCTCTCCCAACTACAACAATGCAGCTGTGGCCGAGAGAGGTGGATTCTGACCTGCCACGTGCATCCCACACAAAGCTGGAAGGCCTGTCAGCTGAGAGCCTAGCCGCCACTGTCCCAAAACTCTTCTGGCTGCTCGTCCATGTGACTCCCCACTCTTCCGCTAGTCACTTCAACGAGCCTGGAGAAGCACTCTGCTGCCACTAATACTAACACTAAGCATCACGAATTATAATGCAGACTTGGACGTGACTGCATAGGTCATATACCATAGGCCATGGGTGGCCAACCTGAGCCTGAGAAGGAGCCAGAATTTATCAATGTACATTGCCAAAGAGCCACAGTAATACATCAGCAGCCCCCCCGCCATCAGTTTCCTCCACCCCACAGATCAGCACCTCTCTCTCCCTCCCCCACCTCCCGATCAGCTGTTTTGTGGCATGCAGGAGGCTAGTGGCAGGGAGGAGCGAGGGCACGGCAGGCTCTGGGGAGGGGATGGGAAGGGATGGAGCGGTGGCAGGGCCTGTGGCAGAGCCAGGGGTTGAGCAGTGAGCACCCCCTGGCACATTGGAAAGTTGGCGCCTGTAGCTCCAGCCCCGGAGTCGGTGCCTGTACAAGAAGCAGCAGATTAACTTCTGAAGAGCCACAGGTAGGCCACCCCTGCCATAGGCCATATAAGGCAACAACAGCGAATTGATTTAGTAGGAGATGTCACAGCCTCTGCCTTATTCTCTTTTTCCAAATCTAGCTACTACCATTCCTAAGATCAGTTAGTTATTTCAGGTGAAGGATTTTGGACAAGTTACAGTTTCATTACTGTGCGCAAACCAACGTTGTGAGCGGATTCCTTCTCCCATATACACACACGGCCTCTCCTGCTTTTCCCCGTAACCCTGAATCTGTGGCAGACTCCTCAGCAAAGATGCAGGTGAACCGTGACTAACTCTCACATGGCCCTAGAGCTGACTGAGCGTTTCCGCTAGAAAACAAGCAAAATGTGGGTTATTCTGGAGAAGTTTTGCTTTGAGTTTGCTTGGACCCCCAGCTCGGGGGGAAGAACTGGCATCAGAAAACGAGCACCACGGCCAGATCATAGAGTTCTGCACCACCACACTCACAGGGCAGAGATCCGGGAAGATGGATGGGGCCAGGCGTCCGGTTTTCGACCGGAATGCCCAGTCAAAAAGGGACCCTGGTGGCGGTGCTGACTGGGCTGCTAAAAGTCTGGTCAGCAGTGCAGTGGGGCCGGGGGCCCAGGGCTAAGGCAGGCTCCCTACCTGCCCTGGATCCGCACTGCTCCTGGAAGTGGCTGCCAGGTCCCTGTGGCCCCTAGGCACTGGGGCGGCCAGGGATGCTCTGTGTGCTGCCCCCACCCCTTGTAGTGGCTCCACAGCTCCCACTGGCCGAGAACCGTGACCAACGGGAGCTGCGGGGCCGGTGCCTGTGGGTGTGAAGGCAGCATGCACTGCACAGAGCCGCCTGGCCGTCCATGCGCCTAGAGGCCACAGGGACCTGGCAGCCGCTTCCTCAGAGCCATGGTAAGTGCAGCTAGGACCCCACACTCCTTCCCGTACCCCAACCTCCTGCCCCAGCCTGGAGTCCCCTCCTGCACCCCAAACTCCTTATCCCCAGCCCCACCCCCAGGCGGAGCTCTCACCCCCCGCTGCAGCCCAACCCAAAGTCCTCTCCTGCACCCCAAACCCCTCATCCCTGGCCCCGCCCCAAAGCCTGCACCCCCAGCCCGAGCCCATACCCTCTCCCACACCCCAACCCCCTGTCCCAGCCCGGTGAAAGTGAGGGTGGGGAAGAGCGAGCGACGGAGGGAGGGGGGATGGGGCGAGCAGGGGGGTAGGGCCTCGGAGAAGGGGTGGGGCATGGGAAGGGCAGGGGTATTCATTTTTTTCTGATTAGAAAGTTGGCAACCCTAGATGGGGGCGGGGGTGTGTCCCTTTGTGGCCCTGATTTGAAAGGCACAGATGAGAGCATTCCCCCGTGCACGGGAACAGTTCATAAACCGGGAGCCAAATCATAGAATCATAGAATCTCAGGGTTGGAAGGGACCTCAGGAGGTCATCTAGTCCAACCCCCTGCTCAAAGCAGGACCAAACCCAATTAGATCATCCCAGCCAGGGCTTTGTCAAGCCTGACCTTAAAAACCTCTAAGGAAGGAGATTCCACCACCTCCCTAGGTAACCCATTCCAGTGCTTCACCACCCTACTCGTGAAAAAGTTTTTCCTAATATCCAACCTAAACCTCCCCCACTGCAACTTGAGACCATTACTCCTTGTTCTGTCATCTTCTACCACTGAGAACAGTCTAGATCCATCCTCTTTGGAACCCCCTTTCAGGTAGTTGAAAGCAGCTATCAAATCCCCCCTCAGTCTTCTCTTCTGCAGGCTAAACAATCCCAGTTCCCTCAGCCTCTCCTCATAAGTCATGTGCTCGAGCCCCCTAATCATTTTTGTTGCCCTCCGTTGGACTCTTTCCAATTTATCCACATCCTTCTTGTAGCGTGGGGCCCAAAACTGGACACAGTACTCCAAATGAGGCCTCACCAGTGCCGAATAGAGGGGAATAATCACGTCCCTCGATCTGCTGGAAATGCCCCTACTTATACAGCCCAAAATGCCGTTAGCCTTCTTGGCAACAAGGGCACACTGTTGACTCATATTCAGCTTTTCGTCCACTGTAACCCCAGGTCCTTTTCTGCAGAACTGCTGCCCAGCCATTCGGTCCCTAGTCTGTAGCAGTGCATGGGATTCTTGCGTCCTAAGTGCAGGACTCTGCACTTGTCCTTGTTGAACCTCATCAGATCCCAAATCCCATGCTGCTCCTGCTAAGGGTATTCCTGGGGGTACGTACCATGTGGCAAGCCTGGCCTCCGCTTCCTCCCAGGAAGTCTCTGGTAGCTGCCTAGATGTGCAGAAGGGCATGGAGCTGGGGTTGTAGGTGGGCAGCTGAAGTGGGCAGAGGGTAATACCTGGGGGCTTAAGGCCCAGCACTGGAGGGAGAACTTACAGCGAGGAAATGGAGGGTGGGGGGAAGCTGAGGCTAGGGGTCCCAAAAGGGCAAAAGCTGGTACTGGGCAGGCCTAGGAGTGATCTAAGCTGGGGTGTGGGGGAGGAGCTGGAGCTGCTGGGGCAGTGGGAGTGAAGGGATTGGGGTGGTCCGGCACTAGGGGGTTTGTGCAGCTGTCTATGGGGTGTGGGGGTCTGGAGTGGGGGAGGAGCTGGAGCTGCTGGGGCAGTGGGAGTGAAGGGATTGGGGTGGTCCGGCACTAGGGGGTTTGTGCAGCTGTCTATGGGGTGTGGGGGTCTGGAGTGGGGGAGGAGCTGGAGCTGCTGGGGCAGTGGGAGTGAAGGGATTGGGGTGGTCCGGCACTAGGGGGTTTGTGCAGCTGTCTATGGGGTGTGGGGGTCTGGAGTGGGGGAGGAGCTGGAGCTGCTGGGGCAGTGGGAGTGAAGGGATTGGGGTGGTCCGGCACTAGGGGGTTTGTGCAGCTGTCTATGGGGTGGATGGTCTCTGGTGGGGGAGGGGACTGGAGTTGGGTGGGGGCTGGAGCTGTCTGGTGCCGAGGGGCAGCGCTGTCTATGGCATGGGGCGGGGGAGGGGGGGGCTGCAACAAGGGAGCTGGGGGCTTTCTGGCACTGAGGGGCACTGCGGCCTATGGAGGGGGTCTGGTTAGGGTGGGTGAGGGGTAAAGCGCGGGGGGTGGGGCTTTCTGGCACAGAGGGGCGTGGGCCTGCCTAAGGGGGAGGGGCTGTCTATGGGGGGATGGGCCGTGCCCACTGGTTGGGGGCGGGGCTGTCTATGGCGGTTGGCTGTGGGGCGGGGCTGTCTGAGGGTTGCTGTGGGGGCGGGGCGGTGTCGCGTTTGGCTGGGGGCGGGGCTGTCTATGGGGGGGCGGGGCGGTGTCGCGGTTAGCTGGGGGCGGGGCTGGCTATGGGGGGAGGGGCGGTGTCGCGGTTGGCTGTGGGGGCGGGGCTGGCTGTGGGGGGGAGGGGCCTTGTCGCGGTTGGCTGGGGGCGGGGCTGTCTATGGGGTGGGGTCGCGTGGCGCGGGGTGGGGTGGGGCTGCGGACGAGCCCCGCGCCGGGCCCTGTCGCCGCGGGCTGGCGCGCGGCGCGGCCGGGCTGCCAGGTAACCGCCGCACGTAGCTCCCGTCCGCTCCCAACGGCCGCCCGCCTCAGGCGGACCCCAATGAGAAGCGACCAACCCGCGGCGGCCAATCGCTGAGCCGGGCTGGGTGAAAGGGGCGGAGCGATCTCAGGAGGCCAACCAATGGGAGCGAAGAAAAGCGGAGGGGCGGGGGACAGATGTTAAAGGGACCGCGGCCCTCGCTGGCGGCCCAGAGGAATCCGGGGAGGCACCTGCCCCGCCCCCTCCCCCTCCCCCTCCCGGCGCTGAGCGAGTGCCCACGTGCATTGTGGGTACGCGGTTCGGCATTGGCCAGGGTCTGGGCGGGGCCGGCCGGGGGCGGGGTCCAGCCAGAGTTCTGGGGGCGGGGCCTGGGGGCCCAGGACTGGAGTACAGGGCCTGGAGGAGGCAGGGCCCCACCAGAGGGCCTGGGGGGTGCGGGGCCTGGGGGCCCAGGACTGAGGGGCACAGGGCCTGGAGGAGGCAGGGCCCCACCAGAGGGCCTGGGGGGTGCGGGGCCTGGGGGCCCAGGACTGAGGGGCACAGGGCCTGGAGGAGGCAGGGCCCCACCAGAGGGCCTGGGGGGTGCGGGGCCTGGGGGCTCAGGACTGAGGGGCACAGGGCCTGGAGGAGGCAGGGCCCCACCAGAGGGCCTGGGGGCCCAGGACTGGAGTACAGGGCCTGGAGGAGGCAGGGCCCCACCAGAGGGCCTGGGGGGTGCGGGGCCTGGGGGCCCAGGACTGAGGGGCCCAGGGCCCGGAGGAGGCAGGGCCTCACCAGAGGGCCTGGGGGGTGCGGGGGCAGGGCACAGCTACAGGGCTTGGGGGGTACTGGGCCGGGCAGGGGAATGTGCAGGGCTGGCAGGGGCAGGGTACAGGAAAAGGGGGTTCAGGGTCAGGAGGGTGCAAGGCCCAGCCACAGGGCCTGGGGTGTGCAAGGCTGGGCCAGAGGACTTGGGGAACTGGGCCCAGGACAGGGATAGGGTGGGAGATCCTAGGATGGTGGCACTGCAGCCTGGCTCCGTCAGCCCAGACCTGCCTCACTTGAGCTATGGGAGCAGCTCCATTAGCTGCTGGGAGTATCGAGCTATTACCCTCTCTGGACCGGACGTGGATGTGATGCGCACGCTCCACCAGCATGTGGCAGCAGCACTGACACTTGCAGAGCCCATCCCTGCAATGCTGGATTGACGTGATGATGCTGGGAGCCATGGCACCCTGGGTGATGTTCACCAGGGGAGCTGCCCCCAGGGAACTACTGCACGCCAGCTACTCATCAAGGCCCTGCCCTACTGACGTCAGTAGGGATGTTACCATTAACTGATGCAGGCTCAGGCCAAGTCCAGAATCTAAATACCCCAGGTGTCAATAACCAGACGCTGTAATAGGGCGCGAACTAGAGGTAGGACTGCAAAGTCAGGACCAAAACCAGAAAAGGGATAGACATGAGCAGCAATCCTCATGAAGTGAGCTATTAATCATATCACAGACCCCCAACCAGGCTGGCTACATGTATCCATCCCCTAGGCTGATGGCTGTGTCACATGGAGGTCCCCAAACATCTAGGCCTTGTAACTTGTATCCTGTAACTTTCCATTCGTTATTCCTAGGTGTGGAAGGATTTGATTTTTATTGGTTGATGTCAGTAAACCTCAGTTTCCCCGTACACAGCCAAACTGACAACAAAAATATTTTCACCAATAACAATAGAAATGTACAGACAGGCAATGTAAGAAAAATGCTGCTTAAGAACTTACTGTGATTTAGAATTTGGAATGAGGCTTGTTACAAATGGACTAACATATGAATAGTAAACAGGTGTGATTTATTGATTTTAAGGATATTTAATTTGTATGATTTTGACAATTTGTGTTTTAACAGTTTGTAAAGCTTTACCTTTTTGAATATCAGTGTTTATTGTCCTTAGTCTGATTGCCCCTCTCCTAGTCCACCATAATTTCCCACAGCTGAAAATTTAAATGGGTAAAAATCTAAAAAAAATGCTTAAAAAAATTAATATCAGTCAAAATTATAAAAAAGTTAAATTCTGCCAAGACTAATTATTTTCCAGTTTAATTTCTCCCACATGACTTAGGTACCTGCCACTTAGTGTCCCAGCCAGCAATCACACCGAAATATCACTGATTTGTTAAATAATCACAATAAACAAATACTGGACACTTTAGTCTTTAAATCTGGATTTGACATCTGTCTAGTTAAACTACAAATTATTGGCCCTGATAGAGGAATCGCAGCATGAAATTCTGTGGCCATGTTATGCAAGAGGTTAGTTTAGATTATCATAGCGGTCCCTTCTGGTGTTAAAAATCTGTGCACCTCTTAGTGCTTCACATCACCCCCATTTGACAAACGAGGAAAAGGGGGCATATTGAGGAGAAATGACCCACACAGCAAGTCAATGGTAGAGCTAGGAACAGAACCCAGGAGTCCTGACTCCCTGTCACAGAGCCAATATCTATGTTAAATTCAACATTACCTTTGAAAAAGATGAGATAAAAGTCTATGATTGTCAGTCTAGTATTTCTAACATCTCTACGTGGAAACTGGAGACTTACAGCTTGTGTGGGAGGTTTTCTTCATGTGTCTATCTCAGCAGCTGGAATGGGTCTGATGACTAAATTCATTGACACTATACTGTGGAACAGCTCAGGTACTGTCAGAGATCCCCTGGGCTATATCTCAACCTTTTATCCAAATTAAATAACATTCCTGGTCAGCCTCACCAATGCAGGCAAAACTGATAAAAATCAAATAAATGAATATTTGACATTTCTGTGGAACTTTTCAGTTTCAGATATTTATAAGTGATTAACAACAGCGGTTTGGGGAGTGGAAACGCTGTTCAAGTTAACTATCGCTGCTGCTGCTACAATACCAGCAGGAATAGCTGGGAATACCATACGGGAATCACTTCTCCCTGCTCTGAAATACAGCCACCCTGCTGTGAGAGTGAGTCAGGAATCTGGGACACCCGATCAACAGAGAGAATTTTGGACCAAGGACTTTAGAGCAAAAACGCTACTCATGAAAAGTGCCATGGAATCCTTAATGCACACATAGAACAAACAGGATATTGGCACTCAAGGTCTCATCTGAAAGACCTTCATGCAATAAACTGCATGGATCTCATCAGTTTATCGACCTTGGTTGGACTTGGAAGGATGAAGAGCTAGGGGAACCCTGCTGGAATTTGAAGCTGTGATTTCATAGAAACTGGGTGTCTGGAGGCTCCCGGTTAGCAGTTTCAAAAATGCTTTAGCTAAGAAAACCTACAATTTCCTACCAACAACTCTTTGGTGAGAGGCTGGAATATTTTAAACCATGCAAATCAGAATTCTGCTTCGTTAGTTAGAACTGAGCTCCAGCTTGTTGCGTTTAAAGGAATATGTTCCAAGGAAAGTCTTGTCTCGGAAGGAAGGTTTGGAGAGAAGACGTAATGGAACGAATAAACTGGTTTAGTTCCATTCTCTGCTGAGCCCCAGATCCCTGCCACATACTGAACGGCCAGTAGAGAGGGATATCACTCCATTCCCCTTTGTGTGGGATGGCAGGCATGGAAATCTCATTTTGCAGTTAAATTTTGACATCAGGATTAAAAAGCGCTTGATCGGGTTAATTTCACTCCACCAAGTGACTGCTGCGTGGGTGGGACACTGAGTCCTCTCTAAAACACTTCAGGCTTGTACTAGGCCTAGAGTAACTATGATGTGCTCAGCAGCAGTTTACACCCAGTGCTGAGGGAGAATGGCTGGGCAGTGCTTAAAAATACCACCAATGGTATATTGCTCCTTCCTCTTTCTAGAAAGTTCCACGAGATCCTGGACAGCTGCTTGTGAGGTGGACACCAGCTGGAAGAAGGGGCCTCAGCTTAACTTCTCCGAAGCAGAGCATCTCCCTGGAGCACACACTGAGCTATGCTGCAGCACAGCTGTTCTTAAACGGTGGCCCCTGGACCAATTGGTAAGCCTCAGGGCATTTGGTCCCCAGGTAGCTGGCTGGCTACATAGGGCTGGCTTCTCCGCCTTGTAGGCAGCTTCTGCACTTCATGAAAAGCTAGTTTCAAAGGCTACACAAATCTCCCCTGAGGAAGTGTTATCCCAGTGTGAGACTCACCCGAACCCACCTTGGCTCGCTGGGTTTACTAACAAGAGTGTGATGCCAATGAGCCACACGAAGGTTTCCACGTGGGACGGAGCTTGGATGAAGGTACCTGGAAGAGACCAGTCAACAGCTGGCCAAGGGAAGCCATTTTCTCCAGGGAAGAGGAGGGCTGGCAAGGCAAGGATTCCCAGGCACACAAACAGTTTGCACAAGAGAAGCTTCATCATGGAATGAAGGGCTGGAGTGGATGGGCTCTCCATGGGGGGGAAATAGCTCCCCCACCCAGGTGAACCTCATGTCTCAGTCAGTCCAGTTCAACTGTACTGGGCAGGTGAGGGGTTGGCATAGATCTCTGGATAGATCAAGGGGTGGCACAGGGCAGGATACCTAGGGAGAGAGATTGGCACAGGTGAGGGGCTCCCCATGCAGGTGGGGGCTGGCCCAGGTGTGGGACTGACCTGGGTGGGTGAGGAGCTATGGGGCTGGCCCAGGTGTGGGACTGGCACAGGTGAAGGGCTGACCCTGGGCAGGAGAGGGGCTCCACAGACAGGTTGGGGCTGGCACAGGTGCAGAGCTCCCCAGATAGGTGAGAGGCTCAGGGGATGGCCCAGGTGCGGGGCTTTCCAAGCGGGGAAGGGGGCTGACCCAGGTGAAGGGCTGACCGTGGGCAGGTGCAGGGCTCCCCCCACGGGGGGCTTACCCTGGGCAGGTGCGGGGCTCCCCCCGCGGGGGCGGGGAGGCTGATCCTGGGCAGGTGAGAGGCTGGCACAGGTGAGGGGCTGACCCTGGGTAGGTGCAGGGGCTGCCCAGACAGGTGAGAGGCTCAGGGGCTGGCACAGGTGCGAGGGTCCCCCCGCGGGGGGCTGACCCTGGGCAGGTGAGGGGCTTGGGGCTGGCCTAGGTGCGGGGCTCCCCCCGCGGGGGGCTGACCCTGGGCAGATGCGGGGCTCCCCCGGCGGCGAGGCGGGGCCGGCCCCTGGGACGCCCCGGCAGGGAGGTGCGGCTGAGCGGCGGGGGCGGATGGAGGCGGCGGCCCCGCCATGCGGAAGTGCTGGGCGGCTGCTGCCGAAGTCAGGAGCCCGGCCCGGCTGACAGCGGCCCCCGGGCAGCGAGGGGAGCAGCCCGGCAGGAGGATCCAGCAGCCTCCCGGCGCAGGGTGAGTCCCGGCCCCGGCTCCCTCCCCCGCTGGAGCGGCCTGGCCCCTGGGGGCAGCGCCCCCCCCCCCCCGGCTCCTAACCCCTCCCTCGCCGGGGCACCGTGACTCTGACCTCCCAGTGCCCCAGTCCTCGGTGAGACCCGGCCCCTGCCCGCTCCCCTGCCCTGTGCCAGCCCCTGAGCCCCTCACCTGTGCCAGCCCCTCCTCTGCCAGAGGAGCCCCTCACCTGCCCTGTGCCAGCCCCTGAGCCCCTCACCTGTGCCAGCCCCTCCCCTGCCGGCAGAGCCCCTTCCCTGCCCTGTGCCAGCCCCTGAGCCCCTCACCTGTCCTGTGCCAGCCCCTGAGCCCCTCACCTGTGCCAGCCCCTCCCCTGCCGGCAGAGCCCCTCCCCTGCCCTGTGCCAGCCCCTCCCCTGCCGGCAGAGCCCCTCCCCTGCCCTGTGCCAGCCCCTCCCCTGTGCCAGCCCCTGAGCCCCTCACCTGTGCCAGCCCCTCCTCTGCCAGAGGAGCCCCTCACCTGCCCTGTGCCAGCCCCAGAGCCCCTCCCCTGTCCTGTGCCAGCCCCTGAGCCCCTCACCTGTGCCAGCCCCTCCCCTGCCGGCAGAGCCCCTCACCTGCCCTGTGCCAGCCCCTGAGCCCCTCCCCTGCCAGAGGAGCCCCTCCCCTGTCCTTTGCCAGCCCCTGAGCCCCTCACCTGTGCCAGCCCCTCCCCTGCCAGAGGAGCCCCTCACCTGCCCTGTGCCAGCCCCAGAGCCCCTCCCCTGCCCTGTGCCAGCCCCTCCCCTGTCCTGTGCCAGCCTCTGAGCCCCTCACCTGTGCCAGCCCCTCCCCTGCCAGAGGAGCCCCTCACCTGCCCTGTGCCAGCCCCTCACCTGCCCTGTGCCAGCCCCAGAGCCCCTCACCTGCCCTGTGCCAGCCCCTCCCCTGCTGGCGGAGCCCCTCCCCTGCCCTGTGCCAGCCCCTGCCCTGTGCCAGCCCCTCACCTGCCCTGTGCCAGCCCCTGAGCCCCTCACCTGCCCTGTGCCAGCCCCTGCCCAGGGTCAGCCCCTCACCTGTGCCAGCCCCTGAGCCCCTCACCTGTGCCAGCCCCTCCCCTGCTGGCAGAGCCCCTCCCCTGTCCTGTGCCAGCCCCTCCCCTGCCCTGTGCCAGCCCCTGAGCCCCTCACCTGCCCTGTGCCAGCCCCTGCCCAGGGTCAGCCCCTCATGTGCCCAGGGTTAGCTCCGACAGTTGTGGGGCTGGCACAAGTGCCTGGGGAATGGCGCCGTTATTTATCGTAGTGAAAAGTTTCCTGGACTGGGAGTGCAAACCCCCCACGGGAGAGAGAGAAACTGAAAGCAGGCGGGCCCCCGGCTGAGGGGCTGGTGGCGCCGATGCAGGCCCCTGCCCCCGGGAGCTGCTCGGCCCCCGCCCCCTGGTGTCATTAGCCCAGAGCTCCTGATCCAGCCGATATTGTGTTTTCAAACTAATCCGAGCGAGGTGCGGCACAAGCGGGTTTATCTCTGAGGGCTGGAAACACAAACCTTGCAGATGGGCTCACTTCTCTTCAGGCCAGCTCCTTCCTCGCCGGGATAACGCGCTCTGCTCTCCAGGGCCGTGTGTGGGCACACAAGTGCGCACATGTGCTCTCTCTGTGCAGGGTTGTGTGTGTGCACACACTCTCTGTGCAGGGTTGTGTGTGTGCACACACACGTGCTCTCTCCCTGCAGTTGTGTGTGTACACACACTCTGTGCAGGGTTCTGTGTGTACACACTCTCTCTCTCTCTCTCTCTCTCTGCAGAGTTGTGTGTAAGGGTACACACTCTGTGCAGGGTTGTGTTCTCTCTCTCTCACTCTCGGGTTGTGTCTACACACAAACCCCATGTGTACAAACTACAGGAAGCCCCCGCTACCCCCAAAATGGCAGGTGGGGAATAGAGACCAAAAGTTTCCTGCTGCCATTGGCGTGCGGCACAGACCTAGCAGGTTGCTCCGGAGAGCAGGACCTGCTGCGGAGACGGGCCCAGAAGAACCCTGTGCGTAGATGAAGAGAGGGAGTGGGAAGAGTAGCCGTTGGAGCGTTTTTAGACCAACTTCTCACAACCAATGCAAGAGCTTCAATTGGGTTATTCCCCCTTGTGCCTGTTCCTCCGTGTGCCATGTTTCCACTTTCCCCAGTTCTCCCCTAGAGGAACATTTTCCCCCCTTGTTAAGCTATTTTTCTAGGCTTGATGGCACACAGCTAACGGGCAGTCCACTAGCGAATCCCTAGGAGCAGCGGGATTAAATGAATAAAGACCCTGGCAGACAGTGTCGGTTTTATTGACAGTTTGTCAAAGGAGTTTTCAATGCCAGGACGAAGACAAAATGAGGAAAACCCGTCAGACATTGTGGCTTTTAACCTTCCCCTGCAAGGATTGTATTCAGCCGCCACAGTCCGAGAGAGGCAGAAAGTGGCACTGAATTCTAAACAAACAGGAAATAGACGAGGGGGATTGGTTGGGCCGAGGCGAGCACACTGGAAATGAGTAAGAACTTTTACAAATTCTCCCAGTGCCAACCGTTGCGGGGTTGGTTAGGAACAAGGAGATGAGATTTCTTTAACAAACCAAACCAAAACCAATGCAAATGTGACCTTTAGTTTGGGAGCCTCCCTTTAAAAAAGAGACAGTCAGGATGAATCTGGGGGAAACTCTGTGACAGCGAGATCTGGGCAGGCAACAAAAGCACAGGTGTTGATAGTGGGGAAAAAACCACCCAATGCTGCACTGGCTGAGGGTGGCTAGGTTGGATGTCATAGGCCTGGCCACCTGCCGTCTCTAGAACCGGTAGTGCGGGATAGTTTTTTCCTATCAATGGCTGCTTCACAGAGATGGTGGCGGTGGGGTGTTTACCTTTCTCCGAAGCAACAGGCCCTGGCCATTGCCACAGGCAGCATACTAGCCGCGATGGCTCACCACGCGCCTGGACGAGTTGCAGCAGGGTTGACTGTTCATCCCTCCCAGAGCCCAGCTCTCCTTGGAATAATAAACTCCGCCCTTGAATACAGGTGCCAGGAGGTGAAAGGGGAGTTCCCCTCCTTCAGCGAGGCTGTAAGGACAAACGCAATGACCCAGGCAGGGCGGCACAATGGAAGCCGGCTCAGAATGCTGAGTGGGCCGTTTTCACAGCGCGCTTCCCTGTTCCTTTCAAAACCCTAGACCGGAATCGCAGCCGGAGGGCGGGGGAAGCCAGGCCGCTGTGGCAGAAAGGGGCAGGAAGACCTGAGTCACACACTAAACAAGGACCTGTGTGTGTGGATGTAAGTGTTCAAACTTGGGTGCTTCTAGCCAGACACCTACGTGGGTGTCTAGGCACCCGAATAAGGAAACGTATTTAATTGCTTAAGTGTGGATTTAGTTGTCTAAATATAGACACCCAAGTCTGAAAAATGTGGCCATCATATAATCTCCCAGGGTAGCATATACAGTCCTGCAAAACTTTAGGAACCAATCCTACAAGGCTCTCCTGGACAAGTCTCCCTCGGATAATATTGCCTAGGGGAGCCAGTATTAATTGACAGCTTCTGTTAAGGTTTCGTTGCTCCCACGGATTACACTATTGATTCCCTGGTAGCTGGCATTGTCTCCTGTGTTCTGAAATGTGCGTGTGTTTTTATTACAAAGGTCTGAAGTCATCTGCAAAACAGCTAATCCGAGGTCCCGCTCTCTACCTAGGTATTTATATAGGGTGGAGTCACAGGCACAGACCTATGGGAAAGTGAGAGACTTAATACTGCAAACTAAGCTGGGTGTCACTTTTGCCTGCCTGGGGTTTGGCTGCTTGCATGTGAATTCCTTCCTTTTAACCGAGCTTCTGGAACTGCAAGATTTCCAAGGCAAGACGTGTGGTCTGTCCAGCACCGAGCCCTGATGGAGGTCTCTGGGGGTTTCTTGCGGTACAAATAAGAGGGGGAATGAAGGGGGTTGTTACAGACATGGTTAGGCTGTTTATACTCCCCCTCACAAAGCTATGGAGTTTTCATGCTTGGTAGCCAAAAACCCATGTCTATTTCTGATGATTTGAGGAAGTGTCTCTCTTATTTTTATTTCACAGATTGAAGTTAGAAAAAACCCCAACCCGAGTTTCAAATTCCCCTCTCTGACTTCGAATTCAAAGCCAGACCTCCATGGGCTTCCGATAAGTCTTGGGCCGCCTCGTCTCTCTTTCCGTTCTGGGAACCTACATTAGGTAAGTCCGCTTGTGTTTTGCACATTTGACTTTATGAAGGCGTCGGCTAGTGGGGAAACATCCAGGCAGGAATTGATAGTGGTGTAGTGGATGTTGTGTTTTTTATCTCGGCCCGGTGTCTGCAGCGCCCGTACCGATCAGAACGATGTGGTTATGAATGGTTAATTGCCGCTCAGACCTGGGAGCAGGGCTGTGTGGGATTGGAGTCTGTCTGTTCTTGCAAGATCATTGTTCATGTTTAATTAACAGGTGGAGGAAGGGGTTGTAAATAGCAACCTGTTACCATGTCACCCCGCTACAGACTGTGGTCAGGTCAGAATCAAGATTTAAGGATTGAGATAAAACTCGAGAGTCTGGAGTTAATGAAGTCAGTTTCTCCGCCTTCCACCTCCTTTAAGAAATAATTTAAAGGGACATGGTCGTCTTGAAAATTGGAGCTATCTGAAAATGTTGGACCTACGCTAGTTACAAGTAGCACATAAGACTAGGAAACCCGAGAGATGTTCTCAGCAAAGCAAACCTCTGTCTTTGTACTTTGTCTCGTGGCGTTTTACAGGGCTCTGTAGTGTCCGTTTCACTGTTCCTCTTTACAGTCAATCAGGTGCTTGGTGTTTTCCTTGCTGAAAAGAAATGTAGGCTTTTTTTTATAAAGGAATTTAGAAAAAACTCAGGGCAGACTGTATAAAGGAAACTCCATCAGAAATGGGAATTCTCTGGAAGTTAGTCAATTTAAAAAGCAGTTGATGGTATGCCATTATTATTGCTGTATTTTGATAATGCCTCGGGATCCCCCTCTGGGAGCAGGACCACATTGTGCTCGCTTATGTACAAACAGAACAAAAATCTGGCCTGGAGAGGCTAAACTGACTGTGAAAAATAGACGAGGCACACAAATATTTACCTGGGTTCTGCTTGCTGCGGTTTCAGCCAGTCTGCCCTTCCCTCACATTAAATGGTCCCCGCATGACACCTCCCAGCGACCTGATTAAAATGATCTGGGGCTCATTTCCTTGGGTCTCCACGTGGGGAAGAGCCTGAAAAGATTGGGACCATTTAGTTTTGGGAGAAGACAAATAGTAGATAATACCCACTCCGGCTATGAGTGCGGGGGACTGGACTAGATGACCTCTCGAGGTCTCGTTCACGCCTGTGATCTCTTAAACTAGCCAAGGCATGTTAGAACATTAAACTTTGCTGTTCCGTTTGAGGGTGCTGGCTAGACCTGAACGAAGTTAGAGGGTGTGGTTTAAACTGAGAGCGATCGTGAACGTGTGCACGAGATGTTCGTTTACAGAGCGAATCAAAGGGGCTTCCAATAAATTCCAGCAGCATTGATCGTTGCCAGCACTCACGAGGTGGCCGTGTGGAATTCCATATGGTAACAGGGATGCTGGCCAGCTGGGGGGGTTGAGAAATCACCCCCCACCTTTGTGAGCAGAGCCTCCGAGCCCGAGGCCTTTTCCTCCAGAGTGACAGTCGAGCGTGAGTTGGTTTGCACGGGAGGGTTTTGCCGGGACCCAGCAAAGAGCCTCCCTTTCTCCTCGATTGTGACTATGATGGTGCTTTGCACTCCACAGCACCCGTCACCCGAGGGTCTGAGAGTGCGACAGACCCTCGGTTACCTCCGCGAGGGATTGCGGGTGGCTGGGAATGGAATCCAGTTTGCTAGGATCCCAGCCCTCTGCTCTAGCCCCTAGCAATGCTGTTTTGGGAGCAGCTTCAGTGGAACTCTCCCCAGCGGGAGGACTGTGGAATGACGTGTTCTGGGTTGTGGACAGACAGGCTGTCTGAAGCAGCGTTGCAGGGAGACACGCTCTCGTCTGTATTTTTTCCCCTTAGTCCTATTCTCAGGATGGAACATCCAATTTGCCAGCCTAGGTCAGAACATGGGTCCCTGGAGCTGAATATCCTGCCTCTAGCGAGGGCCAGTGCCTGCAACTTCAGAGTTGAAGTCCCCATGGGCCGTCTCATTGGCAATACGATGTAATGGGGCAGTTCCTGATCTCGCCTGGGGATCAGCCGGGGGCCGGATGGCAGAAAGCCTTTGCAAGCTTGGCCTTTCATCTCAGCACATCTGAGCTCTGGCCAAGGCCCTACAGAGCCCTGTCTCGCCTGCATCTGCCCCCGCCTTTCCACTCACTCGCTTTCCTCTTTTCCGGTGTCCCTCCCTCAAACCCTCATCCTTCACCAGCCATCCCCGGGTTCTCCTCCTCCGTGCTCTCACCAGGGGCCCTGCACTGCATAGGATCTTGGAGGTGGGGACTGGGTCTTATTCTTTGCCTTTTACGCACCATCTCTGAAGGCCGGGGTTCAAATCCCACTCAGGTAATATGGAGATATGCCAATCTCCTAGAACGGGAAGGACCTTGAAAGGTCATCGAGTCCAGTCCCCTGCCTTCACTAGCAGGACCAAGTACTGTCCCCTGACAGATTTTTGCCCCAGATCCCTAAATGGCCCCCTCAAGGATTGAACTCACAACCCTGGGTTTAGCAGGTCAATGCTCAAACCACTGAGCTATCCCTCAGTTGGGAGGGATTTGGGGGTTCCATCCTTTTGCCCCCCCAGAAACAGCCTCCTGGCAGGCTCAGGACTCCCCCTCTCCACCACCAGCCTGCTGCATGTGTGTGGACATGGGGCGAGCTGGGGGGTTGAGTCGCTTTGCTGACCTATTCCGTGGCTCTTGCGTTCTTTGTGCTTACTTTGCCTGTTGTCAAACGCAGGAGATGGGTGGGTGCTTGGAACGGAAAATCAAGGCCTTCCCCTCGCGAAGGGAGATGCTTTGAGTGAATGGGGCTCGCCGGAGGTCCCTGTGAAGAGGAATTGGGCAGCCACAGGTGTCTGTGGGCCTGGGTGCATTGGCAGAGTGTGGCTGGGGGCTCAGGCCTGCAGGAGCAAGGGTCTGGATGGAGGTGCATGGGCAGAGGGGGCCCAAGGCTGGACTAACAGGGTATTGCATCAGCATATCTGTGGGAGAGGGGAGCCCCAGGACTGGTGCCGCAGCGGGTCTGGCACCTGAGCCCTGCTTGCCGGAGACCTACAGGGGGTGTGAGTGACGGTGTACAGATCAGCGGGGATGGCGTTTCTCTACCGTGCACCTTGTAGATGGCACCAGCTCACTTCGGGAGTGATGGTTTGGTCCCTTACCCGGTTTCTGCAGTGGGGCAGATCTCCAGGGAGAGCGCGGGGCTTGGCCTCGCAGAGACAGAACCAGCTTGCAAATGTGTCGCTGCTCGCTGTGGAAGTGTCTTCCCTTTGGCTCCCGCCGACGTACGTGCCTCTCTACACCACCTCCCCGAGTGGCGCAGGGCCCCGGGCTGTGCTGCTGACGTCGACCGTGACTGGCTTTCACACTGACAGGACACTGAATCCTGCGCTCCCGGTGAGGGCACGCACCCCGACCCAAGGAGCCACGGGCGGACCCGCACAAGCGATTCAGTAATGGTGGGGGCCGCACGCCGACGGACGTTAGGTTGACGCGATTTTGTGTTGGAGACGTGGCCCAGGAAGAATGGCTGCAGCGAGAGACGTGCGTGGGCGCGGCCGCACGGCTTGCCGACGTGTTCGATGGGACGCTGAGCGGGTGCCGGTAGAGACGCCACTGTCAGGTTTTTGTGATCCGCAAGATGTCCTGCCCCTCGAGAAAGAGAGGTCTGGATCTGTACAGCCCGGTGACCGGGGCCATTCCCCCAGGCCCTGCTCGGAGCATGCGCACCTTCAGCTGGCCTCCAAATGTGCCCCCTTGTCACTGGGTCCACTCGCCGCTACTGGCGCCGCCTCCTGGTTGCTCTGGGGATTAGCTCTGGCCGGGCGTTGCGCCCTCCTCTGGCAGCGTCTCTTCCACCGTCTTCGTGCCTTGGCTCCTCCGGCCAGGTCACTGCGCGCTTCCCCTCCCGGGGGTACCAAAGTCTCTCTTGACGCCTGGACTCTGGCAGTCGTCCTGCTTACTACCCAGCCGGTGCCACTTCCCCAGCGGCTGGCAGGGGAGCCCGGGCCCACCCACTGCTCCAGGTTCCAGCCTGGGGACGCTGAACCTGCCGCTGCGGCCTGCTTTCCCACAAGACCCTGTTGCTCCTTCCTACAGTGCCTGGGCTTTATACAGGCCCCTTCTGTTCCTGCCCAGCTCAGCTGCCCGGCTGATCAAGCCCTGCTCTCCGGCGGCTCCTCCGGGTGCTGCCTCGGCAGTTAACTGGCCCATCTTCCAGCTGCACCCGATTCCAGCCAGGGAGGATGGAGTCAGCAAGCGGATCCTGCCCGACTGAGTCAGCCTGGCAGGACTCGAACACCTCCTAACAGGGTGGGTCCTCGAAAGCCCCCCTCTCCCCGCCCCGTTACGGACACCTTTCATCCTGCGGCGTCCCAGCGCCCCTCACAAGCGGCCCCTAGGGGGTGCCACCAGCCAGGCCGCACAGCCGGGTGTGCGGGGAACCCGTGGCCAGGGCCACCGGAGTCGCTCCTCGCTCGTACGAAACCTGCCGTGGTGTCGGAGAGCAGGGCGCCGTGGTCATGCCCAGGGGGTAGAGCAGGAGTTGGTGACCGGGACTGGAGCCCCGGGGCAGACGTCGGAGCTGAGAGGCAGAGCGGGTTACCCTCGCCTGCAGCGAGGCGCGGCAAGGGAGGAGCCGGGGCTGGCAACCTGCCGGCACAGCTCCCGTTGCAGCCGTGGGCAAATGCTTTGAGCGGCCCCCAAGCTGCTGCCGTGGGGCACTGTTCCCCCCAGTGAGGCAGCTGGCTCCAGGCCAGCTGCACTCCCGTCGGTGGCTAGAGCCTGGCTCTGGCTCCTGACCCCTGGTCTCGTTCGTATCTGTGCACTGACTCGGTTCCCTGGGAAGGCTGAGGGGCCCAGTCTAACGTGCCGAGATTCGGGAACTCTGGGCGTGATGCTATTGGCTGCCTGTGGCCCTGCCAATATTTACTGACTAGGTCAGTTCTTGTT
Source organism: Macrochelys suwanniensis (assembly GCA_033296515.1). Classification (NCBI taxonomy): domain Eukaryota; kingdom Metazoa; phylum Chordata; order Testudines; family Chelydridae; genus Macrochelys; species Macrochelys suwanniensis. The sequence goes on from CM065775.1 coordinate 340,443,249, forward strand.
CGTGTCGGCGGTAACGGTACCCGGCACTCTCGGAGCACCAAAGCACCGAATGGCTACGCAGATGGTGTCGGAGAGAAGGGTTCGGATTCTCTGACCATGGGATGGTGTTCCAAGAAGAAGGAGTGCTAGGCAGAGACGGGCTCCACCTGACGAAGAGAGGGAAGAGCATCTTTGGAAGCAGGCTGGCTAACCTAGTGAGGAGGGCTTTAAACTAGGTTCACTGGGGGAAGGAGACCAAAGCCCCGAGGTAAGTGGGGAAGTGGGATACTGGGAGGAAGCACAAGTAGGTGAGTGCAAGAGGGGAGGGCTCCTGCCCCATACTGGGACAGCAGGACAATCGGTGAGTTATCTTAAATGCCTATACACAAATGCAAGAAGCCTGGGGAACAAGCAGAGAGAACTGGAAGTCCTGGCACAGTCAAGGAATTATGATGTAATTGGAATAACAGAGACTTGGTGAGATAACTCACATGATTGGAGTACTGTCATGGATGGATATAACCTGTTCAGGAAGGATAGGCAGGGCAGAAAAGGTGGGGGAGTTGCGTTGTATGTAAGAGAGCAGTATGACTGCTCAGAGCTCCAGTATGAAACTGCAGAAAAACCTGAGAGTCTCTGGATTAAATTTAGAAGTGTGAGCAACAAGGGTAATGTCGTGGTGGGAGTCTGCTACAGACCACCAGACCAGGGGGATGAGGTGGACGAGGCTTTCTTCCAGCAACTAACAGAAGTTGCTAGATCACAGGCCCTGGTTCTCATGGGTGACTTTAATCACCCCGATATCTGCTGGGAGAGCAATACAGCGGTGCACAGACAATCCAGGAAGTTTTTGGAAAGTGTAGGGGACAATTTCCTGGTGCAAGTGCTGGAGGAGCCAACTAGGGGAAAAGCTCTTCTTGACCTGCTGCTCACAAACAGGGAAGAAATAGTAGAGGAAGCAATAGCGGATGGGAACCTGGGAGGCAGTGACCATGAGATGGTCGAGTTCAGGATCCTGACACAAGGAAGAAAGGAGAGCAGTAGAACAGAGACCCTGGACTTCAGAAAAGCAGACTTTGACTCCCTCAGGGAACTGATGGGCAAGGTCCCCTGGGAGAATAACATGACGGGGAAAGGAGTCGAGGAAAGCTGGCTGTATTTTAAAGAATCCTTATTGAGGTTGCAGGAACAAACCATCCCGATGTGTAGGAAGAAAAGCAAATATGGCAGGTGACCAGCTTGGCTTAACAGTGAAATCCTTGCTCGTCTTAAACACAAAAAAGCAGCTTACAAGAAGTGGAAGATTGGACTAATGACCAGGGAGGAGTATAAAAGTATTGCTCAGGCATGCAGGAGTGAAATTAGGAAGGCCAAATCACACTTGGAGTTGCAGCTAGCCGGAGATGTTAGGAGTAACAAGAAGGGTTTCTTCAGGTATGTGAGCAACAAGAAGAAAGTCAAGGAAAGTGTGGGCCCCTTGCTGAATGAGGGAGGGAACCTAGTGACAGAGGATGTGGAGAAAGCTAGTGTACTCAATGCTTTTTTTGCCTCTGTCTTCACGGACAAGGTCAGCTCCCAGGCGGCTGCACTCCGCAGCACGGTATGGGGAGGAGGTGACCAGCCCTCTGTGGAGAAAGAAGTAGTTCAGGACTATTTAGAAAAGCTGGACGAGCACAAGTCCATGGGGCCGGATGCACTGCATCCAAGGGTGCTAAAGGAGTTGGCCGATGAGATTGCAGAGCCATGGGCCATTATCTTTGACAAATCATGGCAATCGGGGGAGGTCCCGGATGACTGGAAAAAAGCTAATGTAGTGCCCATCTTTAAAAAAGGGAAGAAGGAAGATCCGGGGAACTACAGGCCAGTCAGTCTCACCTCAGTCCCTGGAAAAATCATGGAACAGGTCCTCAAGGAATCAATTCTGAACCACTTAAAGGAGGGGAAAATGATCAGGAACAGTCAGCATGGATTCACCAAGGGCAAGTCATGCCTGACTAACCTAATTGCCTTCTATGATGAGAAAACCGGCTCTGTGGATGAGGGGAAAGCAGTGGATGTGCTATTTCTTGACTTTAGCAAAGCTTTTGATACAGTCTCCCACAGTATTCTTGCCAGCAAGTTAAAGAAGTATGGGCTGGATGAATGGACGGTAAGGTGGATAGAAAACTGGCTAGATGGTCGGGCTCAACGGGTAGTGATCAATGGCTCCATGTCTAGTTGGCAGCTGGTATCAAGTGGAGTGCCCCAAGGGTCGGTGCTGGGGCCGGTTTTGTTAAATATCTTCATTAACGATCTGGAGGATGGTGTGGACTGCACCCTTAGCAAGTTTGCAGATGACACTAAACTGGGAGGAGTGGTTGATACGCTGGAGGGTAGGGACAGGATACAGAGGGACCTAGACAAATTAGAGGATTGGGCCAAAGGAAATCTGATGAGGTTCAACAAGGACAAGTGCAGAGTCCTGCACTTAGGACGGAAGAATCCCATGCACTGCTACAGACTAGGGACCGAATGGCCGGGCAGCAGTTCTGCAGAAAAGGACCTAGGGGTTACAGTGGACGAAAAGCTGAATATGAGTCAACAGTGTGCCCTTGTTGCCAAGAAGGCTAACGGCATTTTGGGCTGTATAAGTAGGGGCATTTCCAGCAGATCGAGGGACGTGATTATTCCCCTCTATTCGGCACTGGTGAGGCCTCATTTGGAGTACTGTGTCCAGTTTTGGGCCCCACACTACAAGAAGGATGTGGATAAATTGGAAAGAGTCCAGCGGAGGGCAACAAAAATGATTAGGGGGCTGGAGCACATGACTTATGAGGAGAGGCTGAGGGAACTGGGATTGTTTCGCCTGCAGAAGAGAAGAATGAGGGGGGATTTGATAGCTGCTTTCAACTACCTAAAAAGGGGTTCCAAAGAGGATGGATCTAGACTGTTCTCAGTGGTAGAAGATGACAGAACAAGGAGTAATGGTCTCAAGTTGCAGAGGGGGAGGTTTAGGTTGGATATTAGGAAAAACTTTTTCACTAGTAGGGTGGTGAAGCACTGGAATGGGTTACCTAGGGAGGTGGTGGAATCTCCTTCCTTAGAGGTTTTTAAGGTCAGGCTTGACAAAGCCCTGGCTGGGATGATCTAATTGGGTTTGGTCCTGCTTTGAGCAGGGGGTTGGACTAGATGACCTCCTGAGGTCTCTTCCAACGCTGAGATTCTATGATTCTATGACTGGCTCCCACCGGCGGTCAGAAATCTCGCCGAGGGTTCGGGGTTAGCGCTCTGCTTAAACCAGGAAACCCAGCTGCTCACTAGGCACCATGCAGAACAGATCCCAGGTCACGAGGGGAAAGGGCTTGAGGGTCATTCCGGGCCCTGTTTGCATCAACCCCCCGACCAAGAAAAACTCACAGGTTAGGGGCACTGGCAGCTTCTCCCCAGAGTTTCAGGGCTGGAACTGAGGTTACAAGCTGGGACTGAATTGTTGGCAGAGCGATGTGTGGGGAGCCCAGGGCTGGGATAGCAGGGGGCTGCGGGTCGGGAGTGAGGGGCACCGGCAGAGCTGGGGGGGGGAGCCCAGGGCTGGGATAGCAGGGGGCTGCGGGTCGGGAGTGAGGGGCACTGGCAGAGCTGGGGGTGGGGGAGCCCAGGGCTGGGATGGCAGGGGGCTGCGGGTCGGGATTGAGGGGCACCGGGAGAGCTGGGGGTGGGGGGAACCCAGGGCTGGGATGGCAGGGGGCTGCAGGTCGGGATTGAGGGGCACCAGCAGAACTGTGTGCAGCGAGTGTGGAAGAACTGGAAACTTGAATCTGTTTTCTCAATGTAATTTATTTGCCTTGCTGGTTTTCGGTTACCTGGCTTTCCAAGAACGTCCGGGTCCTGGTGCAGTAACAATATCCAGCTGCCAGCAAACCAGAGCTTCCCTCCGCCCGCTCTCCTGGGAGGATCAGAAATGCCCTGTGTGAAAGCAGGCGAGTCCGGGCAGAACTGCAGTGGGCAAGGCAGTTGCAGCTGCCCACAAGTGACTCTGTTTGTTAGGGGGTGTGGGCGGGTGTGTGTGTGGGGGGTATGTGGTCAGTTATGCAATTACCTGGCTGGCCAGAAAGATCTAGGAAGAAGAGAGAAAGGAGAGAGAGAGGAGACACAGGAAAGCAGGGCATAAGGGCGTGGTCTGGCTGTGTGGAATCATAGGTAGGTGATATTTATGGCCTAAGGTAGGAGATCATAGATACGCTTAGGAGAACGAGATCTCCTCTAAAGGGTTGCTCCTTGAGGGGCGTGACTGTCTCCATGATGAGAGACAAGGTCTCCTGCGTCCAGCCCCTTGGTCTTTCCGGGGTGCAGGAGGGCTCCCCGGTGGGGGTCTTGCGATCGCTGCATAACGGGCGAGGCTCAGAGCTGGAAAAGATACAGGAAGGAGGCTGGTGGGCACAGGCAGCTGGTTGGTGAGAGAGAGAAGCCGAGCAGCGGCACCGCTGTTCTGCAGTGCCCTGCACGGGATCTTGCTGGAGTCGCCTTGTATCGATTGAAGGTTTGGTTTTGGAGGAAATGGGAGATGAGGGTGTTAGAACAACCAGCTATCATGGCCACTGTTCCCTCTAAGCTGTGCTCACAAATCCTAAACCCCGTGCACACGGCAAAACACTGCGCGCACAACAATTTGCACAGATGAAATTTTTTGTGCACACGGACTGTCAAAAATTAGAGGGAACATTGATCATGGCTTTGCTCAGAGTGTAATCATAGCACCATAGGACTGGAAGGAACCTCGAGAGGTCGTCTAGTCCAGGCCCCTGCACTCAAGGTAGGACTAAGTATTATCTAGACCATCCCTGGCAGGCGTTTGTCTAAACTGCTCTTAAAAATCTCCAATGACAGAGATTCCACAACCTCCCCAGGTAATTTATTCCAGTGCTTAACCTCTTTGATAGTTAGGAAGTTTTTCCTAACGTCCAACCTAAACCTCCTTTGCTGCAGTTTAAGCCCATTGCGTCTTGTCCTGTCCTCGGAGGTTAATGAGAAAAATTTTCTCCCTCCTCTTCATAACAACCTTTTATGTACGTGAAAACTCTTCTCATGTCCCCTCTCAGCCCTCTCTGGTCCAGACTAAACAAACCCAATTTTTTCAGTCTTTCCTCATCGGCCATCTGACAGAGCAAGATCTGATCCCGTCTCTCCGCACACGAGCGGGTTAGAAGGGTTGCTGGCGTTGACTGAGCCAATGGTAGCAAATGCAGGTTTGCCCCCAGATGTGGCGACCGTGTCTAGAGGGAGCGTGCTGCTTTCTGGGCTGTGCTGGGGCAGACCGTCACAGCTGCAATATTGGGAAAGGGGCTGATTTCCCCTTTGGCAGCTGTCCATGGTTACACGCCCCCTGCTTCAGGCTGCCGCGTCGTCTGTTCCGGCTGGGCTGCCGGCGGCAACGGGCCCTTGTCAGGGCGCTGGAGAGCGTTGTGTGAGACCGCAGGGCCTGGGCTGGCGTTGGGAAAGGTTCTGCTTGCGAAGCGGGGACGTTTACTCACCTATCGTGTGTCATTTCCCTTCTGGTTGTGACTAAGCACCGATTCGAAACCCCCACTTCCCTTCCCTGCCATGCGGCAAGAACAACCAGGGCTGGCGTCTGACCGACTGGGCAGGGCCGCCCTTGGCAAGCCGTCCGATGCGAAGGGACACCCAGGAGGCCCGTTGCCCGCCACGCTGCTCTGAGCAGCAAAGCCCTTGGTTGCGGGTTTGCACTGTAACGGGGTTTGTTCGTGTGTGTGCGCCCACTGCCCCCTGCTGGATGGAATCAGAACCGCTTGTCCATGTGTCCTAGGCCTTGCGCTGCTAACAGCGAGTGGAGAGTCTCCTTTAGCTGAAGGGATTGGGGCGTTGTGGAGCAGTAAGATCAGGGTGCCATCCCCAGAGTGCAGCCTATTGAGGGCATCCCCGGCTGGGCAGGGTTTTGTTCTTGTATTTTGCACTCTCCACCGTTTGTCTGCTCCTCCTCTTAGCAGCTGCCCACCGGCCTCTCTTACCAACTGTTCCTAGCCCCCTTCCATGTGGGCCGAGGCTGGTTTCCACTGCCCCGCTCCCCGGCACCATAGAATCATAGAATCTCAGGGTTGGAAGGGACCTCAGGAGGTTCTAGTCCAACCCACTGCTCAGACCAGGACCAACCCCAACTAAATCATCCCAGCCAGGGCTTTGTCAAGCCTGACCTTAAAAACCTCTAAGGAAGGAGATTCCACCACCTCCCTAGGGAACCCATTCCAGTGCTTCACATCCAGCCCATGGCCCCCGGCGAGAGCTCTGTGCACAGAGCCGCCTGGGAAGCCCTTTGCAGAGCCTGGCACATTTTATTGGTCCTGCAAAACCCAAGAGCTGCCCCACATGTTCCCGAGCCCTGTCTCTCGGCACCGTGTCTAGTAACCAGCTCCCCCTGGATCCACACACCTCTCCTCCAGAGCCTGCTCTTGCTAGCCTTGCTTCTGTTACGTCTTTGTTCCTGTACGTGCCCTGGTGCCGGAGTGGCTAGCAAAAGGCTGCGCCCCTGTTGGCTGGATGTGGAGCAGGGAGCGTGACCAGATATATTTTTAAAGCAATGGCAACAATGCAAAGTTCTGTTGTGTCTCGGTGCGCCCGTCTAACCCTTCCCTAGTGGGAGGGGTGGGACTTGGTGACCTTTTCTGTCCCTAATTGCTTCGCTCAGCCCGCGTCCTGCTCTGCCTGTTACTGGTGGGTTGGTGCCCGTTACCACAAATATTCGGCCAATTAAGTATTATTAAAGTGTTTCCAAAGATACCTGTTTTTTAAGAGTGCAACTTACATTCTTTCTAGAATCCCCACAAGCCTGGAAAGTCCCCCGCCGTCCCCCAGGGTGGTCATGTGGTGCCGGGTAGCAAGAACCTGGTAGCAAAGTTCTGCTTTCAAGTTGCTGCACTGTGAGATCCCGGCAGGGCAGGAGTATCGCGGAGGAAGGCTGTTTAGAGAGCTGCGAAGTGCTGTTTCCTCCGGCTCCCGGAGCTGAAAGACAGAGGTGGGAACTGGGTAAGGGGAAGGCTCCTGTGTTTTTTCTCTACACATGCCCTTAAATCTTGGTGTGTCAGTTTCTGCTGCAAGCCTAGAATCTGTTTATTGGCTCTTCATCCTCATGCGTCAGGGCATAAACTGATCGGCAGCTGGGGTCAGGAAGAGGTTTCATGGGAAATGCATGGTTGTGGGAGATGAGGCGGCGTTCTGACGTCCTCTGGAGCAACCAGCACCAGCCACTGTTCGGTACAGGATGCCAGACAAACAGGAGCACAGAAGTGTTTGCACAGAGCTGACCCCAATTCCCACTCCCCCTTGCTCAGCTGTTGGCATCGATTCCTTTGCCGGACATCTGGGGGGTGAAGAGAGCTCTGCAAAGAGTGACTCCTAGCTCAGACCAGCTAAGCATGGCTTCTACCACTGCCTATCCAGTCCCTCCCTCATTGCCCGTCTCCTTGCCTCTGCTTCCTCCTCTGTACAATGGGGCTAATGATATGCACCCGTCAGCAGTACAGGGCCTATGGCACACAGTCAAGCAAGCCTGCTTCCATCCAGGAGATGGCAGCTCTTTGTATTCCAGTAGCACCGAAAGCCTCCCACCAAGGGTCCCGGTGTGCTAGGCACTGTACACACAGGTAATGGAACACACAATACAGTCCTCGCCCCAGAGAGCTCCCAAGGTGGGCGACAGCAAGCGCACAGGCAGGAAGATGGACAAGGTGCCCGAGAAACAATCCTGTTTTGTGCACTCAGCCGCAGGCCCACGCTGGCCAGGCGTTTGGGGCTGGTTTCTGTCCTTTGTCCCACACTCTGGGGCAGAGCTTTCCCTGTTCCTCATCCGCTCCCTTTCTGCTTTGGGGAGAGTGTGTGTGAGAGTGTGTGAGTGTGAGAGACAGAGGTGGATTAAGGTCTCCTGGGGTCCTGGGCTGGAGCAAGGGTGGGGCCTTGATGCTAGAACTGTGGCCAGGGCTTCTTTTTGCTAACCAGGAGGATATGCTATAGCTAGACACTTTTATTTAAGCAATTACGCAGCTTAACTTACATTTATTCAGATTCTTAATTTTTACATTTTTATTAAATTAGAAAATGGGGACTGAAGCATTTCTTATACAATAGATTATTACGTTTTAACTTGGATGAGAATTCAAATTCAATTAAAAATGCACAAACCCACTATTTATTATTTTTTTTAAAAAACTACCTTAAAAGTGCTGGATACCTGCGAAAAAACAGTTGATCAAAAAGTTCATCAAAACATGTTTTGCATCTGAAATGAACTGATTGATTTATAAAAGAAAGAAAGTCTCTGCACTTAGTGAACTGAACAGATTGTTTCTAGTCACCACATCCTTCAAGGGTTTAGAACTAGTAGAGCTCATCCTCTTACATCTAGTTTTTATTCACAGATTGGAAACGGAAAACAAGCTTTCCTGCTTTTGCAACTCCCAATTGGTTTCTTAACTTTGAAGGAACTAGTAGTCATTGAACTGACCTAGCTGAATAAGCTGATCTGAAGAAAATATTCTCTCTGTACCTGCAGAAGGGGCTGCTGCTTCCAAAAGGTAGTTTAGAATTTCAGCAAACTCGGGTTCCAGGTCCTTCACCAGCGACTTCCACCAGTTCAGTGGTCTGACTTCCTTTAAAACTTGGCTGCGAACATGTACTGCTTCATATTATTATTTTGTATTTAATTTAAATGATGTTAATACATTTATTACAATGTAGGCCTTAACATCAGTCATCAATTTCAAATGTAATTTATGTTGTTTAAAAAAATATATATTTATATAATTTTTTAAAAATCCAATGTTTTAAATGGATTTTTAGCCTTTGGTTTGTAAGAACAGTTTGGGCCAGGTGATTCCAACCCCACAAGATGTGGGGTGGCTGTTAGTCCTGGGGAGAGCTGTCGGCTCCTTTTTGGAAGGGGACGAGACTTGAAGTGGTGCTTGTCCTTTTAAGTATAGCTGGCCCTAGTGCCCACCCACCCCGGGGCACTTCCTCATTAGTGGCACCCTGCGCTACAGAGCGGCTGTTCCCTCTCACTGCTTCCTGTTGCTTAACCAGGGTTTATTCCATAACAACACTTTCCTCTTCCCCGTGGTGATATATTTTCCTAGGGAGGCATTATAGAGCAGCCCTCTCTGCAGCTTTTCATCCGCCCCACTGAATTAGCCTCACTTTTCCTCCTGATGATTGTTGTTGCTCTTCTCCGAGCTCCCTCCTCTTGGTTTGTCTCTCTGCTGCTGACGTGCCCCAGGCAGAATATAAGGGGGCGGCTGCATGCGCTCCGTGTGTGCCCCCTCCAGGCCCTGGCACTGTGGGTCCTGGGTCGCTCCAGTGTGAAGGGAGGGCAAAATGCTACCCGGTCGGGATAGCGGGGTTTTGACGAGCCTTGCACTCATCTCATGTTCAAAAACCATGAGCCAGCCCCGGTCCCCCACCATCACCACCGGAGTCATGAGACTGGCTTAAAAAAATCTTGCAATTAAAATAAATACAGGCAGGGTTCTTTGCATTTGCCTTCTGGTTTCGGCGCCATTTGGGTCACATTTTCAGGCTTTTCTTCACAACCACCGTGGCTAGAAATGTTACCTGATTTTTTTTTTGTTAAATGGCAGCTGATATTCTCCAGCATTCACATGACTCTAGGAGCTGGTGCTTTAAGTTAAACACCCGTTGTCATGAGAGTTGACTACCTGGCACCTATCGTACGAGGCAACACGAGGTGCAGGGCCTAGAGCAATTAGCCCACAGTTGTCACTGAGATAATGGTGTAATAATGAGCACGTCACAAGCCATGGCTATGTCTAGGGCCCCACCAAATTCACTGTCCATTTTGGTCAATTTCATGGTCATAGGATTTTTAAAATGGTAAATTTCATGATTTCAGCTATTTACATCTGAACTGTCGCGGTGTTGTAACTGTGGGGGTCCTGACCCCAAACCGGGTTGTGCGGGGGTTGTGGTACCGCTACCCTTGCTTCTGCATTGGCGGGGGTGCTGCCTTCAGAGCAGGAGAGGGGCGGCTGCTGGCCGGGAGCCCAGCTGTGAAGGCAGCAGCACAGAAGTGAGGATGGCGTGGAGTGGGATTGCCACCCTTACTTCTGCGCTGCTGGCGAGGCTCTGCCTTTAGAGCCGGGCGCCTGGCCAACAGCCGCTGCTCTCCAGCTGCCCAGCTCTGAAGGCAGCGCAGGTGTAAAGGGGACAATACTGCAACCTGCCTAAAATAACCTTACGACCCCCCTGCAACTCCCTTTTGGGTCAGGACCCCCAGTTTGAGAAACGCTGGTCTCCCCTGTGAAATCTGTACAGTCTAGGGTACAAGCACACAAGACCAGATTTCACGGGGGGAGACCAGGTTTCACGATCCGTGACACATTTTCCATGGCCGTGAATTTGGTAGGGCCCTAACTATGTACGTCCATAAAAACCGTGCTTGTCATCCCGGCCACTGACTCTTTTCACTTGCAAATAGCACATGAGTGACATGACTGGCGCATGTATGTCTGCGGAACGCACGCCTTGGTCTAGCTGGGAGTTGAGATGTGCACCGGTTTGACTTGAGGGGGAGTTTGCTGGTGGGGTAAGGAGTCCATGGATGTGTTCGGCCAGGCACGTGAGCTGGGCTGCGGGTGGATGTGAGTGCCGACTCAGCAGCTGTTTCGCTGGATTTGCAGTGGTTGAGTTCAGAGGAAACGCGCTTGAGCAACCTTGATTCTTGGGAAACCAAATGTTTGTCTTGGGAATAATTATAGCCTACATTCTGCCACTCTGACGCCTGCTGATCGGTGCCTTACGCCGCGTGCTGCCCCACAGACCTCCCTGCGGCTAGATGATGAATAAGGTACTACTCAACGGGAGCACAGGTGGCAGAATCTTGCCCAATATGTCGAGCAATTGCACACCCGCCATTAAAATGCAGCCACCTCTGGGGTGGAATGTGGCAGCTGCTTCACAGCGCACAGCAACGCCGGAGAATGGTGTGAGACAGGAAGTGAAGCCTGACACTGTTTGGATGGACCCTCCTCTCACGTTAAAGGAGAGGGACCAAAAAGAAACCTGGGGTTGATTGAGTTCAAGGGAACAAACGAGCCAAAGAAGTTAACGTAACCCAGTCACTGTCCAGCATCAAACAGTGTTAAACAAGGTCCCGAGTTTGGTGTACAGAGACCTATGCCTGCTTCGCACCATGGCAAACGCAACATCCAATATCCCGTTAGCCTTTACTAAAGGTATGGAAAAGGGAGAAACATTTCACAGGCTTGAACTAGTTAACTTATGAAGTGAGGCTTTCGTTTTCACAGTCTCCCGTGTCCCCATTCCCTGTAGCTGGGGAGAGTTTTAGAAAGAAACTCCCCTTGTTTGACCGGCCCTTAGGAGGTACCAAAGATGTTGGTAACCGTCCTTCGGGGGAGAAGAGAAGTTCTATCCGTTGAGATGGGCTGGTGCTTGGGTGACCAGATGTCCCGATTTTATAGAGACGGTCCTGATGTTCGGGGCTTTGTCTTATATAGGCGTCTGTTACCCTCACCCCCATCCTGATTTGTCAGACTTGCTATCTGCTCCCCCTAGCGGGAGCTGTTGCTGCTGCTCTTTAATGTCTGGTCCTGTTTCATCCCAGGTGGTGGTTGGGATTCAGCTGGAGCCGGTAGGGGTGGCTGTGTCATCTGGGTCCCTCTCTCTGGCCTGGCCTGGTCAGGACATCCGTTTAGTCTGCAGAAGAGAAGAATGAGGGGGGATTTGATAGCAGTCTTCAACTACCTGAAGGGGGGTTCCAAAGAGGATGGAGCTCAGCTGGTCTCAGTGGTACCAGATGACAGAACAAGGAGCAATGGTCTCAAGTTGCAGAGGGGGAGGTTTAGGTTGGATATTAGGAAAAACTTTTTCACTAGTAGGGTGGTGAAGCACTGGAATGGGTTACCTAGGGAGGTGGTGGAATCTCCTTCCTTAGAGGTTTTTAAGGTCAGGCTTGACAAAGCCCTGGCTGGGATGATTTAGTTGGGGTTGGGTCCTGCTTTGAGCAGGGGGTTGGACTAGATGACCTCCTGAGGTCTCTTCCAACCCTCATTTTCTATGAGTGGGATTAAGAAGATCTGAGGTCCCAGGAGCTGGGGTTGGGGTGTGGCTGTGGCTGCCAGGATGGTGACGCTTGTCTGTCTGTCCTTCTGTCTGTTCTTTTTCCCCAGAGTCTCTCTTTAAGGACCCCAGAAGGGAGTGGAGGGTGGAACAGCCCGTCCCTGCATTATTCTGTCCACTAATTAGGCCTAATATCTGACACACCAACTTTGGTTCGTTAATTTCCGGTTCCACATCTTCTGTTTTTAACCAGCATCGTTTCAACAGTCCTGGGTTGACAGCGACATGGGTATAGACTAATCCAGTTTCTCTGTCCGGATTTCTTGCGCCTGTTCCCATCCCCAGTGGTTGTTTTACACGACGGTGACGTTCGATGACTGTACGCTCGCGGGGTACAGCTAACGTCGCAGTTAGGGTAGTTTTGTAGGCCCAGTTGTCACAACCTGTCTCCCCCCCACCCAGGTCATTTCACATTGGCCCCCAATTGCCGTCTGGTTCCTCCAACCGAGGCTGGATTCAAACAGGTGCCGTGGGGCGGGGTGTAATGCGTGTGTCTGTGGAAACTCCAGTGTATGCAGTGCAAGGGGGGTCACAGCTGTGTGCCCAGAGCAGGGGGTTGCGGGGCGGGGCCTTGACTTCGGGTGGGTGATTAAAATACTCCCGGAGCAGCCTGTGAAGATCCCCGCAGGGACCGAGGGCTGTGCAGGGGTGCGGTCAGGCAGGAGAAGGGGCTCCCCATCGTGTGGGGTGTCTGAGATCATACTGGACTGGAGGGAAGAGCTCTCCCCAGGCCCTGGGCTAGGTGGAAACCCCCTTCCCAGGTGGGTGTCTGTCGCTCTCCTCCGTTCATGTGTCAGGGCTCCTGCCTGAGGCCGTGGGAGCAGCAGGCCAGGCCGGGCGCCGCGCCCGGGTCTACAGGAGACGCGTGCTTGGCGTGTCGCCCCACGCCCTGCCGGCGCCAGGTGGCCTGACCAGCCCGACGACTCGCCCGGCTCGGGCAAGCTGCAGCAAGCAGAGGCCTCCCTGCCCAGCCCAGAGACCCCCCCCATGGGGCATCGTCCTACCCCAGGGCATGGCCCTACCCCTCCCGGAGCGATAGGTGTGCAGCCCCCGCCGTGACTGTCTCCTCTCCAGGCTCGGGGCCGTTCAGTGCTCCCCCCATCCACCCCCCAGGCTTCGATGGGCCCGAGGGCAGGGTGCTGCGTGCCCCACACCCGGAGACCTGCTCCCGTGGGTGCAGATTGCACAGGGCTGGGCTTGGCACTCGCCTCCGAGAGAGCGACGGGAATGCCGAGCACTGGCAGCAAATAGCTTGACAGTCTCTTGCTGTCAGGCGTTTTCTCCAGCAATCGTTTTTGTGGCTCTTTGCTGCACCCGCTGCGATTTTCCACTTCCTTTTTAACGCATGACCCCCCAGAACTGGGCTCCGTATCCCAGGAGCGGTCTCCCCAAGGCCGGGAACGGAGGTAAAACCACCCCGCCGCTCCTAGGCGCCGCTCCCGTTTATACATCCCAGAATCGCATTCGCCTTTTTGTGGCCACAGCATCGCCCAGGGAGCTCATGTTGAGCTGCTTAGCAACCGTGACCCCGGAGTGTCTGCTTTCGAGGATCCAGGCCCCCATTCGCGGCCTGTGTTCCTTGTCCCTCGAGGTGTAGCGTGTACACGCGGTTTGTTTGCCTGGGCCCAGCTCCCCAAGGGATCCGGATCGCCCGTCCTCCTCCTTACACACCTGCGTGTCCGCCGCAAACTTTCCCAGCCGCGATTTGTAGGTGGACTTCCAGCTCGTTGAGGGGAAACGATGACTCGCGTCAGACCTCGGGATGTCGGCTCCCTGTTGACAGCTCTTGTCTGAGATGTGTCGGCTGGCCAGGCCCGAATCCAGTGTGCCTTGCAGTGCAGTGCTAGCTTGGGGCCCCCGGGGCACGGCCAGGCAGCCGCTTAGCAACCTGCCGGTGTGTCGCGCAACACAACAGCTGGTGTGGCGGGCCGGGGGCGGCTGGCGCTGGGGTTGTTGCCGCAGGCCTGTTTCGAAAGGCCTAGCCGCTGGCTCTCCGGGTTTGTTTTTTGTCTCTGCGTCCCCAGCAACAAGGCGTGTGCGTGCCCTGCGGTGCCCTGCCGGGGAGGCTGAAAGAGGAAGCGGGACTGGAAGGAGAAGCTGGTGAGCAGTTCCCGGGCACTGGCAGAGAGGTGGTATGGAACCCGTCCCTGTCAGAGCCCTGGGAGCCAGCAGCCCCGCCCCATGCACCGGGGGAGCCCCCATGGCACCTGTCCCAACTGGGACCCCCCAACATACGCCAAGCAGGAGACCCCACCCTGCAGTACCACCGAGAGCTCCCCATCCCAGCTGACCCTTGCCCCAAATATAATGGGAGCCAGGGCGCCCCTCAGCGGGGATGCCCCTCCCCACCACCACATGGACTGGGGCCTGGAGCCCCCACCCCGCCCCCACCCCAGGAGCTGTCCCAGCTGCCCAGGATCACGCCAAGGAGCAGGGGAGGAGTGGACAAGCAGGCCCTGGTAGTCCCAGCAGCTGCTGGCCTGCATTTGGGATGGGATGGCTGGTACCTGTCCTGGGCTGGAGCGGCAGGCAGCTTGGGTGAAGTGGGGCATCCCAGGGGAGTGGGGGAGGGGATGGGGGCTCACAGGAGAAAGGGGCATCTCGGGTCATACCGTGTGTGTGCAGGAGGGGCAGGAGTTTTGGGGTCTCTGGAGGTGGGGAATGGGCCCCTCACCTCTAGGGTACTGCCCTGAATCCAGCTTTGCTGGGCAGTCACCGGAAGGCAGCAGCTGCTGGCAGGTTGGTGGCCTACATGAGATGAATTTGTTGGGTCTCTGCCCGGTTCCTAACGAGCAGGTGTCTGCATCAGAAAACACCCTGGTAGCTGACACCAGCTGGCCCCCTCCTCGGCTGTCCCAGCAGAGAGGCCGAGGACTGGCTGGGCCTGGAGCCCGACCGTGCGCTTTCCCCACCCCTATCCCGAGCGTGGCTGTCGACAAGGGGGATAACCGGCTGGGTGGTAGCGCTGCTGAAAAGGAGCTGGGGGCTACAGTCGATCACACACTGAATACGAGTCAGCAGTGTCAGGCAGCTGTGAAAAAGGCTAATATCGTTCTGGGGTGTGTTAACAGGAACATCGTATCTAAGACACAGGTGGTAACTGTCCTGCTGTGCTTGGCACAGGCGAGCCCTCCGCTGGAGTGCTGTGTCCAGGGCTGGGCATGGCACGTCAGGAAAGAGGTGGAGAGAGTCCAGAGGAGAGCAACAAAAATGCTCAAAGGTTTAGAAAACCTGACCTGTGAGGAGAGGTTAAAACACAGGGCCTGTTTAGTCTGGAGAAAAGAAGCCTGAGGCGGGACCTGAGAACAGTCTTCGCATCTATTACGGGCTGTTGTAAAGAGGACGGGGATCAGTTGTTCTCCATGTCCACCGGTGGTAGGACAAGCAGTAAGGGCATAATCTGCAGCAGGGCAGACTTAGGTTAGATATTAGGAAAAACTTTCTACCTCTCAGAGTAGTTCAGCTCTGGAATAGGCTCGCAAGGAAGGTGGTGGAATCCCCTGTCACTGGAGGTTTTCAGGGACAGGCTAGTGACCCACCAGCCTTGCTCTATAATTACAACTGATGTGCTCCTCTCTAGGGAGAGTTGTGTTTCTCATGGCTGAGGAGGAGGCTTGGATTACCCCTGTTGACCAAAGTGGTTGTAAAAAACTAAAATGGCCCCCGGCCATTCATGACCAGTCATTGAGGAAATTGGAGGACTTGCGTGTTAGATCTCTCAGTGACATAATTATTAAGTCTGAGGATTCCTCTCAAATTTGTGAATAATATGGGCTGCTGGTGAAGTCCGTACAGCCGCTTGTCTCTAACAAGTTGACTTTGGTTTTAGTTATTCTAAATGCTTCCAGAGATTGCACACTTGGTTTGATGCGGACCGCAAAGGAAAAGTCTGTTCTCGTGCGTGTAGCTAGTAGGGTAAGATGAAATCCCTCTCCTCATTTATTTCAGGATGTAGTAGAGGCCAGAAGAAGATGTAAAAGTTTATTATATGAGACGCCTCCCAAAAATATCTTAGATCTTTGTGGAAGGATTTTGGAGCAGAAGCGAAACCTAAAAATTTGTCCCCGTTTTGGAAGACGGCGGCTTTAACGCTGGTTAATACACTCCAGTTGAGGAGCCCCATATTCATGATGAAGCCCGGGTAGTACCCTTTGGCCAGGCCTTAGTGATTCCCCTCAACCAATTTTACATCTATTTCTGCCATAGCTGGTGCAATGAGGAACCCGCTCTTGGATTTACCACTCCGGCCTTCTGAAATGGACAGTGAATTGCAGCCGTTTATTTTAGCCCAACAATGGACAAAAGCTTCAGGGGAAGATTTTCTCCTGACGGAAGTGTTTCAGGAGAATCTTAATTGGTTCTCCCCAGTCTAGGCTAAATTATTTACTGTCATTAACCATATTGGATGGGTTCCGCCTGGCTGGCTGGGTAGCCAGTCTTATCGTTCCTATTTTTAAAATAGGGCTGGAAAGAATCCTGCTTCGTATAGAGTTATTAGCTGGTTATATGTGGCAGGGAAAATTTACTCCAGATGTTTGATATCTCAACTTGAAATATGGACTTTCGAAGCTAATTTATTTAGAGGCAGAGCAGTCCAGTTTTAGGGCTGGTAGAGCCGCACTTGATGATTGCTTTATTTTATCCTATATGCTTTATAAATATACAGAGGTTAAGGGTACTAGAGTGTATGTTGCTTTCATAGCTCTAAAGATGGCATTTGGTTCTGCTGATCAAGGCACACTTTGGCTGACGTTAAGAAGGATGGGTAACAATGAGACTTTTGACTTGTTTGGAGGCTCTAGCGCAGGGCAATGTGGCTAGGGTCAGAACTAAAATTAACATTTTCCCTGTTTCTAGGGGAGTACGCCCAGGATGCCTTCTAACGCCTCTTCTTTTTAGTTTACATATTAATGAAGTGGTGGATGTTTTAATGGAAGGTAATTTCTCTCCGCCACAAATTAGGGTCAACCTATCCCAGAGTTGTTATATGCTGATGACGGGGTTGTTTTATCACTAACTCCTCCAGTTATTATCTCGTTTTCCCTCTCATGGTAACTCTCATTGTAACTTAATTATAAGATCAAGGTCATGATTTTGGGGAAGAACCCCTCTGCAAATTGAGTGGAAGCTAGGAAGGCCACCCTGTGGAACAAGTCTCTGCTTTTACTTAGTTAAGGATAAAGTTTTATCATTCGGACCACTAGTCCCTTTATCATAAATACTTAAACCAAAAGCTCTGCTCTGTTTTACATGCTCATATGGTGGGAACAGAGTTGGCCCCTGGCACTAAGAATTTTTAATGCAAAAATAATATTGCAGATGGTCTATGGGGTTGAAATTTGGTTAAGACAACAAATTTTGGCCTTAGAGATTGTTGAAAATATTTTTTTGAGGAGGCTTATTTCTCCCAAAGTCTACCCCTGCCTCGTTTTTACATGCTGAGTTGGGTGTTCTTTCTGTCAGTAGTAGAGCTTGCATTACTTTTCTTGTATTTTGCTTTAAAATCTGTCCTCTTCCAGATTATAAATTGCCCCTTCTTTGCCTCCAGGAGATGGAGGAACAACCTGTGTGCTCCTTATTTCCATGGTATAACAGTCGCCAATTTATCATAGCTATGTTGGGTTTTTCTGCTATTCACTTTATTGTCGATATCTTTTAATTGATGTAATCAGCTACTCAAGCAGAACAGGACAGCCCATACCCAAGAAGAACATCTGGCTATGATTCATGATTCCAAGTTTGCCTTTTGGTGTTCTCCTTTGAAGATGGCCCATGTCTTTGAACTATAGTTGAATGAATTCTCAAACCCCAGTTGCTTAAGGCACAGACTCAGCTAAGGTTCCAAACCATGGAAACTGCTGTCCTTCAAGCTGTTGAAAAGTTCCTTCTCCTCTTCGGTTTTGCCCATGGAAATCTGGAGTGCTGGAGGATCTACCTCACTCTCTTTTTGGGATTGTAGAATTTTCCAGCTTCTGTGAGCACGCGGGATTTTACCTCTTGTGTAGGAAATGAGTTTTGATCACCATCGAATGTTTTTTGTTTCTTCTCAGTCCCTGGTGGTAGTCAAATCGGTGGCAATTTTTGCCCTTTTAGCATTGCTCTGAAGAAGAGAGTTTTTATTGGGCTCTGACTGACATTTTAATTGATCATGTACATCAGTGTTTCTCACCGACCGGTTCGTGGGCCGGCGCCCGTCCCTGAGATCCCCCTGACACAGTGTAGGGAGGCAGCAAGCCTGTCTGTGGTATCATGAGAAACACGGGTATGGATGTTGTGGTTACTTTAGATCTGTAGGTTTGTCTTTTGTATTCGCAGCAGACGTGTCCTAGGGAAGGCTTAGTCACAATTTAATCACGGAGGTTGCGGAAGTCACAGAATCCATGACTTCCAGCGACCTTCGTGACTTCAGCCTGCGGTGGTGGGGAGCAGCAGGGTACTCCCACTGCCTGCGGCAAGCTTGGCGCTCCAGGGGCCACCAGAGGCGATGGGGGTACCCCACAGCTCCTGGCCGCCGCAGGTTGTGGGGGTACCCCACAGCTCCTGGCCGCCGCGGGTGGTGGGGGTACCCCACAGCTCCTGGCCGCCGCGGGTGGTGGGGGGAACCCCCAAGCTCCCAGCCATGGGCGATGGGGGACCCTGGAGTGCCGCCACGCAATCTGCGGTGGGGGACCCCGGAGCTCCTAGCCGCCACGCACCTGCCCCGCTGCAGGCCGTGTGGGCACCCACAGATCCCCATTTTGTCACTGATATTTTTAGTAAAAATCAGGGACAGGTCCCGGCTTCCGTGAATTGCTGTTTATCGCCCGGGACCTGTCCGTGACTTTTACTGAAAATATCCGGGACCAAATCTTCGCCTTAGTCACAGGCGATTTCATACAATTGAATTGAATAAAGAAGAAAGAAGAGGTTGGACAAACCCCCGTCAGGGATGGTCTGGGTTTACCTGGTCCTGCCTCAGCGCAGGGGGCTGGATTTGGTCACCCCCCAGCCTGAGAGATGTGTGAGTCTGTGAAAAACGGGGAAGGGTGGACTCTGCCTCCCACCGCCACTATTATCCCTGCCCTTCCCCCTCCCCTCATCCCTTCCCCCTTAGCTCTGCCCTGGGTACCTGGCCCCGTAACGGACTCTCCCTCTCCCTCGGTGTGCAGGCTGGTGGCCGGTGTAGCCCCGCGGGCCGGGAGGCGCCATGAACGCGCACCCCCGGCGCATCCGCCTCAAGCCCTGGCTCATCGCCCAAGTGAACAGCAACCAGTACCCGGGCCTGCAGTGGGTGAACCCCGAGCGCAAGCTCTTCTGCATCCCCTGGCGCCACGCCACCCGGCACGTGCCCATGCAGGACGACGAGAACACCGTCTTCAAGGTGACCGCCCGGGGGACGCCAGGCTGGGGTGGGGGTACCCTTCGGGGCCCATGGCTGACGTGGAAGGAACGGGGTTGGCTGGGTCATGCGCGCAATGCGACATGACCCCAACTGGGGCTCCCAGGAACAGGCCAGGGGTCCCTCTGCCCCCTTGGGATGGGAGGCTCACGGGACGGCATAACCCCCTGGCGTCCCAGAATGCATGCCGCTAGCCGCGCGGGACTGGCCACCAGGCCGCTCAGTTAGCCGCCTCTTGAGGTGTTTGAAAAGGCCTCAGTTTCCCCGCCTGTGAAATGGGGCCTATCGTACCCGCCTCGCAGCAGGAGGCGTGGTGTCCGCACCCCTCTTTGAACTGCCCTGCGGACGCAGCTGCCGAGGGGTGATGTGCTGCTGTCGGCCAAGCCCGGGAGCCCGTGGCATTTTAAGCCAGCCGGTGTCCCTGCAGAAGGCGACACAGGCTCTGGCCCTGGTGCTGGCCTGCCAGTGAATTACAGGTAGTCTTGGGAGAGCGTCTCCGAGCTGCCTTCTCCCCGGGCCACCCCCCGGCTGCCCCTTGTCACTGCACCTAGCACTGGGGCTGGGGTGGGGCTTGACCTATGTCCATGACCACCCCCCTCCTCCCTGCATCCCAACCTCCCAGGCCTGGGCCAAGGAGACCGGCAAGTACAACGAAGGGGTAGATGAGCCGGACCCGGCCAAGTGGAAAGCCAACCTGCGCTGTGCCCTCAACAAGAGCCGCGAGTTCAAGCTGATCTACGATGGCACCAAGGACACGCCCATGCAGCCCTACAAGATCTACGAGGTGTGCGAGGGCCACCAGCCCAACGGAGGTACCAGCAGCCCGGGCAAGGGGGATCCAGTGGCTAGAGTGGGCTTAGACTGTCAGAAAGCCTCAGACAAGGTCCCTCAGCAAAGGCTCTTATGCAAAGTGAGCTGCCATGGGATAAGAGGGAAGGTTCTCTCATGGATCGGTAACTGGTTAAAAGATAGGAATCAAAGGGTAGGAATAAATGGTCAGTTTTCAGAATGGAGAGAGGTAAATAGTGGTGTCCTCCTGGGGTCTGTACTGGGCCCAGTCCTATTCGACATATTCATAAATGATCTGGAAACAGAGGTATACAGTGAGGTGGCAAAATTTGCAGATTATACAAAAGTACTCGAGGTAGATGAATCCAAAGCAGACTGCAAAGAGTTACAAAGGGATCTCACAAAACTGGGTGACTGGGCAACAAAATGGCAGATGAAATTCAATGTTGAGAAATGCAAAGTAATGCACATTGGCAAACATGATCCCAACTATACATAGACAAAGATGGGGTCTAAATGAGCTAATACCACTCAAGAGAGAGATCTTGGAGTCATTGTGGATAGTTCTCTGCAAACATCTACTCAATGTGCAGTGGCAATCAAAAAAGTGAACAGAATATTGGGGATCATTAAGAAAGGGATGGATAGTAAGACAGAAAATATCATATTGCCTCTATATAAATCCATGGTGCACCCACATCTTGAATACTGCGAGCAGATGTGGTTGCCCCATCTCAAAAAAAAAATATTGGAATTGGAAAAGGTTCAGAAAATGGCAACAAAAAGGATTAGGGGTATGGAACAGCTGCTGTATGAGGAGAGATTAATAAGACTGGGACTTTTCAGCTTGGAACAGGGGTGAATAAGGGGAGATACGAGAAAGGTCCATAAAATTATGACTTGTGTGGAGAAAGTAAATAAGGAAGTGTTATTTACTAATTAATAGGCAACAGGTTTAAAACAAACAAAATAAAGTATTTTTTCACACAACACACGGTCAACCTGTGGAACTCCTTGCCAGAGGATATTATGAAGGCCAAGACTATAACAGGGTTCAAAAAAGAACTAGATTAAATTCATGGAAGATAGATCCATCAATGGCTATTAGCCAGGAGGGGCAGGGATGGTGTCCCTAACCTCTGTTTGCCAGAAGCTGGGAATGGATGACGGGATGGATCACTCGATGATTACCTGTTCTGTTCGTTCCCTCTGGGGCACCTGGCATTGTCCACTGTCGGAAGACAGAATACTGGGCTAGATGGACCTTTGGTCTGACTCAGTATGGCCGTTCTTATGGTAAGGGGGGACTGGGCTGGGGGAGGAGGGGAACTGGGGGACAAACAGGATGCCTGGAAAAGAGGCCACTGGGAGAAATTAGGGTTGGAGTCCTCTTTTCTGAGGGGGGGCAGGGAGGATAACCCCCCGCCTGGGCGTCTCTGGCCTATTTCCCATCTTCGATGGCCCCACCTCAGAGCTGCAGAGGCTGGGCAGGGGCCGCCTGGTGAACCCTTCAGCGCTTGGGGGGGGCTGCCTGTGCCCCCACCCAGCAAACACCCCACAGACAGGCGCCACGACACCTCCAGCCCCCTCCAAAAACCAGACCCCGTGACTCACCGCCCCTGCATCCCAGCTACCAGGCCCCATGACACCCTATCCAGCAAACTCACCCTGTAAACAGGCCCTGTGACACCCCCCACCCCAGCTAACAGGCCCCATGACTCCCCACCACACCCGGCTAACAGCCCGCATGACCCCCCCACATAGAGTGCCCAGGTGTCCGGTTTTCGATGGGAACGGCTGGTGGAAAAGGGACCCTGACGGTTCCGGTCAGCACCACCGACTGGGCCGTTAGAAGTCTGGTTGGTGGCGTAGCAGGGCTAAGGCAGGCTGGTCCCTACCTGTCCTGGCACCGTTTTGCACCCCGGAAGCGGCCAGCAGGTCTGGCTCCTAGGCAGCGGGGCCACGGGGCTCCGCGCGCTGCCCCCATCCCGAGCACCGGCTCCGCACTCTCATTGGCCGGTTCCCAGCCAATGGGAGCTGGAGGGCGGTGTCTGCGGGCAAGAGCAGCGCATGGAGCCTCCTGGCCCCCCCACCTAGGGCTGGCCCGGACCTGCTGGCCGCTTCCAAACCCATCCCCAGCCCCACCCCAGAGCCCGTATCCCCCTGCCTCAACCCGCAGCCCCCTCCCACACTCTGAATCCATCGGCCCCATCCCCCAGCCTGGAGCCCCCTCCTGCGCCCCAAACCCCTCATTCACAGCCCCACCCCAAAGCCTGCACTCTCAGCCAGAGCCCTCACCCCCTGCACCCCAACTCCCTGCCCCAGCCTGGAGTCCCCTCTCACACCCTGAACCCCTCATTTCTGGCCCCACCGTGGAGCCCACACCCCAGTTAGAGCCCTCACCCTCTCCTGCACCCCAACCCCCTGCCTCAGCCCAGTGAAAGTGAGTGAGGGTGGGGGAGAGCGAGCCACTGAGGGAGGGGGATGTAGTGAGTGGAGGCGGGGCCTGAGGGAAGGGGCGGGGCCAGGGTGTTCGGTTTTGTGTGACTAGAAAGTTGGCAACCCTACCCCCACCCCCGTCACACCACCCAGCTAACAGCCCCTGTGACCCACCCCCCGCAACCCAGCTAACAGGTTCCATGACGCACCCCAGACACCCTCACTGCACCCAGAAAACAAGCCCCATGACCCCTCCCAGCTAGCAGGCCCTGTGACCCCAGCCTCACCCCCAACTAACAGCTCCCATGACAGCCCCCACCAGCCAACGGGCCCACGTGTGACTTGCTAACATGCCCCCCCCGCCCGTGTCTCCACTGCAGACTCGCTGGCCGGGGACGATCACACCTGCTGCCTGGACGAGGAGGAGGTGAGTGAGGGGGTCGGCGGAGCCGGCCAGCGCGTGGGTGCGGCTGCATCCCGCCACCCCCAGGCAAAACCGGGCCTGTGAGCACCGGGCCCCTGGTGCAATAGGGCCCGGGGGCTACCAGCCATTACACGTTTCGCAGACTGCCAGAACTTGCCATTGAGTGTCCCCCGAAGCCCCCGGGGCAGAGAGCTGCACTCGCCCCAGCCGCCGACCAGCGCTGCGTCTGCTAGCCCGTGGCTTGGCTGCCGAGCCCTGGGGGTGGGGGAATCCCTTCGGCTGCCTGGGCTGGCTGCCCTAGTGTTGCCAGGCGGCCAGTTTTCAACGGGACCCCGTGGTCGGAAAGGGACCCTGGCGGCTCCGGTCAGCCCTGCTGTGGGGCTAAGGCAGGCTCCCTGCCTGCCCTGGCTCCGCACGGCTGCCATGTCCGGCTCCTAGACACAGGAGCGGCCAGGGAAGCTCCGCTTGCTGCCCCCACCAGGAGAGCTGGCTTTGCAGCTCCCGTTGGCCAGGAACCGCAGCCAATGGGAGCTGCGGGGGCGGCGCCTGCCGGGGCGGGCCGCGCGCAGAGCCTCCTGTCCACACTTTTGCCAAGGAGCCGGACACGCCGGCCGCTTCCGGGAGCCACCTGAGGTCAGTGCCGCCCGGCTGGAGCCCTCACCCCACACCCCCTCCCACAGCCCAAACCCCTCATCTCCGGCCCCACCCCAGAGCCCGCACCCCCAGCCGGAGCCCTCACCCCAACCCCCGTCCCAGCCCAGTGAAAGTGAGGGTGGGGAGAGCGCGCGACGGAGGGAGTCGGGATGGAGTGAGCGGGGGCAGGGGTGGGGCCTTGGAGAAGGGGCGGGGCAAGGGTGTTGGGTTTTGTGCGGTTGGAAAGTTGGCAGCCCTCCTCTGCCCCCTCCCCTGGGTCTGTCACTGGCCTGGGCGCCCTCCCCCAGTAACCGAGCTCCTTCTGTGTCTCCCCCAGCTGCAGAAAATGACGACGCTGACGATAGCGGGTGAGTGGGGGGGGCAGGATTTGCAGGGCTGGTCTGCTCCCCGCTCTACCGAGCCCCGGGGACAAGGCCCCTCTGCTGCCCGGTTAACTCGGGCGCCCTGCAAGCTGAGATGGTCCCAGGCCCTGCCACAGGCCGGTGGGGCTGGTGCCAGGCGCCAGCGTGGCCTGACCCGGGGATGGTGACGGGCCCCAGTGGGAGCAGCGGAGCGGGGCGACCTCACCCAGATCGTGGGCCGGGACGCCAGCCAGGGCGTCTCTCGGCCTCGCCCCGGCCCATTGGCAGGGTCACTGGCCCAGAGCCAGCACCCCTGGGTGCAGAGTCTCGTCACCCCTGAGCAGCCTCCTGCGTTCCATGGGGCTCTGAGAACCTCCCTCTCCCTACGCAGTCCTCCCTCCTGAGTCTGCCCCCTCCGCCCCTGCCCCGACCGCCCCACGGGGGAGGGAGAAGGGGCTGCAGCTCGTGGGGGGTGCTGGTGGCCCGGCCCCATGGGCTTCCCCTGCTCTGTGCCCGGAGCCGCCTCCAGCTGATCAGGGCAAGTTGGGGCAGAGGAGAGTGTTACACTCAGCAGCCTCCATCACCCCCTTACCCCCCCACGGGGGCCTGAAAGCTGTGGGGAGAGACACGGGGTTGTCCCCCTCTTCCCTCAGTCACGGGCTGGGTCTGTCCCCCAAGCAGTTGGTTCCAGCTACCATAGTGCCCCGGGGGCTCGGCTGGCCCAGCGAGACCCCACTCCAGGTTGGGGGCTGCCCCTCTTTGACCCTCGATCCACCCTCCCGTGCGGGGCACTAAAGGACCCAGGAAGGGTCAGTGGTTTGCCTGCTTTGCTCTCTGTTAGGGCCAGGGACCTTGCAGCCGGGTTTCCGGAGAGCAGGGGCCGTGTGCCGAGGGAGCCCTGGCCCGCCGGCTGCCCCCAGGGCCTGGGTGTGGGGCGTCGCGGGCTGGAGCCGGGCGCGGCTCGCTCAGGCTGACGGGGCCGGATCCTGAGCCAGTGTGTTTCGGTGGCTTGCAGATCCCAGCCAGGGCGGGGAGCCGCTCCCCGCCTACGTGTGGCCGAAACAGGAAGTCCAGTACCCCAACCCCTGCGGGAACGGCTCCTTCCCCCCGCTGGGGGCCCAGGAACTCCTCCCCCCGGACGTGGCGGCACCTCCGCCTCCCGCAGCCGGCGCCTTTGCAGCAGCAGCAGGGGAGCTGCCCGCCCGGGACCCCGCTGGGAGCGTGCCGCTGGGGGGGCCAGGCAGCCTGCCGACCCTGCCCCCCGGGGACGTGTGTCTGCAGCCCATGGAACAGTTCATCCCCGACCTGCTCATCAGCCCGCACATGCTGCCGTGTAAGACCCCCCCCCCCCCGTAGGTGCCTAGCGCGCCGCTCACAGCTTCCTTTTTTTTTTTTTTTTAAATGGAGATATGCCAATCTCCTGGAACTGGAAGGACCTTGAAAGGCCATCGAGTCCAGTCCCCTGCCTTCACTAGCAGGACCAAGTACTGTCCTCTGACAGATTTTTGCCCCAGATCCCTAAGTGGCCCCCTCAAGGATTGAACTCACAACCCTGGGTTTAGCAGGCCAATGCTCAAACCACTGAGCTATCCCTCCCCCTGCTCCATCTAGTCCGGTGCGCGGGCACCAGGCCTGCGAGCTCTCCAGGGTGGGGGCTGCGTGCCGCTAGGTCCGGACAGCGCCTAGCACCGTGACCCTGCCGGAGCACGGCTCGCGAGAGGGCGTGGGGGGAGGTAGCGGTGGGACAGTAGCACGGGACTATCAGGCCCCCCCGCCCCCTGAGCGCGTTCCCGCCTGGTTTCCCCGGCTAACGGGCTCGTCTCGCTCTCCCCGCGGCCAGTGACCGACCTGGAGATCAAGTTCCACTACCGCGGCCGGCAGGCCAGCTCCCTGACCATCAGCAACCCCCACGGGTGCCGGCTGTTCCACAGCAGCCTGGCACCCACCCACGAGCAGGTGGAGCTCTTCGGGCCCGTGACGCTGGAGCAGGTGCGCTTCCCCGGCACCGAGCACATCCCCAACGAGAAGCAGCGCTTCTACACCCACCAGCTGCTGGACGTCATGGACCGCGGCCTCATCCTGGAGCTTCAGGGCCAAGACATCTACGCCGTTCGGCTGTGCCAATGCAAGGTGTTCTGGACGGGGCCCTGCGCCGCCGGGCGGGCCGGCCCCAACCCCATCGAGCGCGAGAGGAAGATCAAACTCTTCAGCCTGGAGAGCTTCCTCAACGGTGAGCGGCGGGGCCGGTGGCCAGCCCTGCCCTCCAAATCCTGCCCCCACCACGGCTTCCCTGGCCGCCGTTCCCCTAGGGCCCCTCCCCTCTGGCCCCGGCCCCTCCCGCGCGGCTGAGGGGGGATGATGTGGGGGAGAGGGGGGGATTGGAAATGCCACGGGGACCCTGCCCCTCATGCCGTGTCTGCTGTGGGGCTCCCCAGGGCTCATTCTGTTCCAGAAAGGCCAGACCAGCACGCCGCCCCCCTTCGAAATCTTCCTCTGCTTCGGTGAGGAGTGGCCGGACCAGAAACCGAAGGAGAAGAAACTTATCACCGTGCAGGTACGGGGCCCCCCTGCCCGCGCTCACCCCTGGGAGCAGGGCCTAGGGCCCCGCTGGGGTCCTGTCTGCTGGGTTGGCTCTGTTAAGGACCCTCCGCCCTCTCCCCGCTTGGCCCTGTTAAGGACCCTCCACCCTCTCCCCCCGTGGCCCTTCCCAGCTGGGCTGCCTGCTGGCCCAGCGCCCCATATCCCAGGGCAGGCTGCCCGTGCCCCGCACTCCATGCACGCAGGCCAAGGCTAGAACGGGGACGCGCCAGCAGACCCCAACGGGCCCCAGCAACAGCCCAGGGGAGGCTGAGTGGTTGGGACCGGGGGCCGCTTGTGGCTTGCAAAGGGGGAGTTGTGAGGGCCAGGCGTGTGTGCGACCCTTCCCACGCACGGGGTCACCAGCGCATCCCGGGCTGGGAGCCGGGTGATGATCAGCACTCGGACGGGAACCTCAGCCCGCAATTCCTCGCTGCTCCCTCATTCAGCAGGGCCCTGGGTAACGCCGGCCTCTCCGCCGCTCCCCTCCCTGGGACAAACTCCGATCTTTTCACCGGGCTAAACGAGGCCTCTGCCCCGTGCAGCTTACAATCAAATCGCAGCCCTGGCCTGCTGGGAGCGGTGGAGATGCACCAGCACGAGTAGGCTGTTACCTTCTCTCCACCTGAACCCTGCCAGGTAACAGGCTGGAGCAGGGACTCCAGAGAGGGGGCTGGGTGACAGCCCCGAATCCTTCCAGGAAGGGGGTGGGAGGGCAGACACGGGGTTGAGGCTGCGAGGGGGCAGGGGAGTGGGCTAGCTACTGCCCGCTGTTTGTCTGCTGCCAGGTGGTGCCAGTGGCCGCCCGGATCCTGCTGGAGATGTTCTCGGGGGAGCTCTCCTGGTCGGCAGACAGCATCCGCCTGCAGATCTCCCATCCGGACCTGAAAGACAAGATGGTGGAGCAGTTCAAGGAGCTGCATCAGCTCTGGCAAAACCAGCAGAGCCTGCAGGCCCACCCGGCCTCGAACCTGGAGCCAGGCCCGGGCCCGTGGGCAATGCAGGCCAGCAGCATGCAGCAGTGAGGGACGGGGGCACGTCGCGCGCACTCACCCGCTTCCCCTCCCTCCCGACGGGCGCCCGCGTGAGCCTGGCCGAGGAGGGGGAGACGAGGCAAACTGATCTCCGCTGCTTCAGCTCCAGGGCGATGCGCCGCTGGATCAGTCTGCGCGGGTTCCACGCCAACCTCCCAGCTACCAGCTGTGGACCCCAAAGGGGCAGGGGGAGGGGGCCCTTCCTGCAAGGGATGGATGGAGGCCGGCCCACACCATCACCTGCTGGGAATACACTGGCCTGGGGCCCAGGGCCCACCTTGCCCGAGCACTGCAGGGGCAGGCAATGCCTGTGATGGAGGAAAGAGACGGTTAGACCCACCGCCCTGGGCAGCAGGGCTGGGGGCTGCTGAAAGGACAGGCCTGGCCGTTGGGCCTGGTCCAGCCTGCGGCGACGCTGCATTCACAGTATCCGGGCCCCCGGGAACTGGCCTATCACAGAGATGCAGCCAGGGAAGTGCTCAGCTGTTAATAAAAGCAACCACTTGCCTACGTGTGTGTGTGTGTGTGTGAGGCTTCTCTCTCTTCTCCCCCCCACTCCCACTTCCCCCGTAGGAGGCACAATGAGCATTCGGTACAGGGAAAAGCACAAACCGAACTCCCCTGCCCAGAGCTCCTGCGCTCACGGAAACGTTTCTGCACCCAGGGCCCTGCCTGCACCGCATTGGAAGTGGGAGCTAGATCGGCGTCTGACTTGTGTAGCAACCCCGGCACTAGGGGCCAGCATGGGGCTTGGCCAGCTGGGACCACAGGCAGCATTTGACCTCCCGATTCTCCGCCTGGGGCGGGAAGATCCCTGCCTGAGTCAGCACCCCCTGGCCATTAGCCTACAGCAGGGTGTGCATTGGAACCTGACCAAACCGCCCGGGTTACGGCCCCAGCCTAATGATTAATTTCTCCTCATACAGAAGATGTTCCAGACCCCTAATCATTTTTGTTGCCCTTTTCTGAACGTTTTCCAAGTCCAATCTCTCTTTTTTGAGATGGGCCGACCACATCTGCACACATTCAAGATGTGGGAATACCATGGATTTATATAGCAATTATCTATCCCGTTCTTAATGATTCCCAACATTGTTTGCTTTTTTTTGACGGCCGCTGCACATTGAGTGGATGTTTTCAGAGAACTATCCACCATGACGCCAAGATCTTTCTTGAGTGGCAACAGCTAATTTAGACCCCATCATTTTACATGTATAGTTAGGATACATTTTCCAGTGTGCAATTCTTTACATTTATCAACATTAAATTTCATCTACCATGTTGTTGCCCAGTCACCCAGTTTTATGAGATTCCTTTGTAGCGCTTCGGAGTCTGCTTTGGACTTTTATAAATTCCATTCTATGCATCCAATGCTGTAGTCCACAAAAGCTTATGCTTAAATACATTTGTTAGTCTCGAAGGTGCCCCAGTACTCGTGTCCTTTTTGAGTACTTTTGTATTAGCTGCAAATTTTGCCACCTCACTGTTGATGCCTTTTCCCAGATCATTTATGAATATGTTGAATAGGACTAGGCCCAGTACAGATCCCTGGGGGACACCACTGTTTATCCCTCTTTGTTCTGAAAACTGACCCTTTATTCCTACCCTTTGTTTCCTATCTTTCAACCAGTTACCACTCCATGAATGAACCTTCCCTCTTATCTCATGACAGCTCACTTTGCTTAAGAGCCTTTGGTGAGGGACCTTGGCAAAGGCTTTCTGAAAATTAAGTACACAATGTCTATTGGTTCCCCCTAGTCCACATGCTTGTTGACCCCCATCAAGGAAGTCTAGTAGATTGGTGAGGCACGATTTCCCTTTACAAAAAACATGTTGACTCTTTCCCAACAAATTCTGTTCTTATAGTTTCAACTAGTTTGCCCGGTACGGAAGTCAGGCATACTGGCCTGTAACTGCCGGGGCCACCTCTGGAGCCCTTTTTAAAAATTGGCATCACATTAGCTGTCCTCCAGTCATTTGGTGCAGAAGCTGATTTAAATGACAGGTTACGAACTACAGTTAGTAGTTCTGCAATTTCACATTTGAGTTCCTTCCGAACTCTTGGGTGATCCCATCTGGTCCTGGTGACTTATCACTGTTTAAGTTATCAATTTGTTCCCAAACCACCTCAATCTGGGACAGTTCCTCAGATTTGACACCTAAAAAGAATGGCTCAGGTTTGGAAATCTCCCTCACATCCTCAGAGAGATGCAAAGAATTCATTTAGTTTCTCCACAATGGCCTTATCGTCCTTGAGTGCTCCTTTAGCATCTCGATCATCCAGTGACCCCACAGGTTGCTTAGCAGGCTTCCTGCTTCTGATGTACTTAACATTTTTTGCTATTACTTTTTGAGTCTTTGGCTAGCTGTTCAAATTCTTTTTTGGCCTTCCTAATTATATTTTTACACTTCATTTGCCAGAGTTTATGCTCCTTTCTATTTTCCTCACTAGGATTTAACTTCCACTTTTTAAAGGATGCCTTTTTGCCTCTCACAGCTTCTTTTATTTTGTTGTTTAGCCACAGTGGTGTTTTTGGTTTTCTGATTTTTAATTTGGGGCACACATTTAAACTGAGCCTCTATTATGGTGTCTTTAGTTTTCATGCAGCTTGCAGGAATTTCACCTTTGGGGCTGTACCTTTTGTTTAACTAACCTCCTCATTTTCGCGCCGTTCCCCTTGCTGAAATTAAATGCTACAAAGGTTGATCCTAGCAAAGTCAGTGGCAAATGAGCACCAGCTGGCGCTGCCAAACATCCTGGGTGGATAATAGTCGATTCGCAGTGCGTGTTGGCCTTGTGCGGGCCGGCTGAGGGAACTGCTCACCAGCACTTTGGAGCACAGACCGTAAGATTCCCAAAGTTAAAAGCCCTTAGCCAGGCATGTTCGCTGCCTTTTAACCCTGGGGCGGGGCAGGGCAGCTCCAGCCATAGGGCCCTGCAGGCAAGTGTCAAGGAGAAGAGCTATAGATTTCCTGTTTGGATAGTATTTAATTGTGGCTCATTCAGCCACGATGGCCTAGCCTATAAACCTTGATCCGGATCCTTTAAGCAGTAACTGGCTGCTGTATCTGCTAACTAGACCTTTGGCTGCATCAGAGAACCTTGCTCCCCAATACACAGCTTGCGAGTCTAGCACCACGGCTCGCTTTGACTAGCCCAATGTTATAGCGAGGGGGCTTTGAAGTCGTGCTGCTTTTACCCAAGGGACACCAGAAGGCAATGAAATAGAGTCCACGCTCGATCGCCCTACTCAGCAGCTCAGTGCTGTGCAATAATAAAAAAAAAAGCACCGTGACTCTGATCCTCTTTGATCGTTTACTTAAGTCTCAAAATCCAGCAATTCCCACCAGACCCGGCCTGTTAGGGTGAAGTGGGGATGCTCAGCAATACAGGCAGCTTAGTGAATGCTACTGTGCCAAGCAGTGCGCAAGGGAGAAGCTAATTCTCTTCCTAGCGGCAGAAGCCAACGTGGTTGGAGAAGAGGGTTAAGCTGGGATTGAGTCTTGTGACTAAATCACAGAAAATTAACTATCCCGTCACTTCGCACAGTCCCTTCCAACAGGTTACTCCAGCTAGCCTCCGCTGGTACTCCCCCCTTTCAGGGTAATGGTGTCTTGCTGTCAATCGAAGAACGCTGACAGATCCTACTGTTACCGGGATTTCTGAGCTGGAGCAGTAGCCGGGGTCAGTCCCACCCCTCGCCGGAGGCGGGCAGACCAGTTCAACAGCCAGAGACACGAGGCACAAAACCGACATTTTAATTTTTTAATTTATTTTTTTGTTTTTTTTTTGTTTGTATTGTTCTCGAGATGGCTACAACACCAGACGGAACAGCATGCGCTCAATTCTAACGCCTGCGCAGGGTCTCGGGTCTTGTCAATGTAAGATTCCCCAGTGAGCGGTTTCCAAATCCGTTGAGTAAAATTGTCAGCCCCGTCCCTGCGACCTCTCCTCTCTCCCCCTCATGGTAAAAAACCCAAATAAAACCAAATTAAAAAAAAACCAAAAAACTGAAAAAAGAAAAAAATATATATAATATATAACAGTCTATCCCAGTCTGATTCTCCTCCAGGAGGCTGACGGATTGATGGTATCCGATTTAGCTAGGGGGGATTGTGTAAGGAGGGCAGGGTGGGGTGGGTTAAGTTTAAACTTCCAGAGCGCTGGAAGTGCGCTCCACAGGGGCGAACAGCAGGATCCCCGCGGTACCGCACAGGGGAACCAACTCCTCCTGATTGTTCTTTTAGAGGGGGGTGGGGGGGGAGTGGAGGAAGCGCGGGGAGTTCTGGAAGTGGGCTAAAAACCTGGGTGCCTTCCCCCCTCCCAGTGCAGACAATTGGTTTTGCTAGATATATATTTTTAATCCCCACGTTTTCATTAAGTAAATTTTATTTTATTTTTCATTTCACAGAAAGTTTTCTACTTTGTTTTGTATTTTTTTTTTTTTTTTTTTTTTGCTGCCAGGCAAATTTTTTTTTTCCATTCTTGTTTCATTTCTCTCTCTTTTTGTGTTTGTTTTTTTTGTTTCTTTTTTTTTTTTTTAAAGCGAGTCCATCAGGAAAGCAGCGTTCCCCCTACAATACTGTAGGTCCGGCTGCAGCCATCTTTATTCACGGTTGAGTTGCCCTCTCACTCACAAACAGTAACTTCACGGGCTTGTTCTGGCGGGGAAGCGTCTCTTCAGGTTTGACGATACACACTAGAGTGAGTGAAAGCCCTCGGCCACAATGAAGTTTGCTGATTGTGGGTCATTCTTGGTTTTGTTATTTCCTGTCTTCTAAATAAAAAGACATTCCTGGTGGGGGACAAAAAGCAGAGTCAGTATATTTCCAGAGCACGGCAATTTACGGCTACGAAGAGATGCTCCCACCTGCCCCCAAAGAGTTCACCACCTAGAGAACCTATGTACTCCCGAGTGCCACTGCTTTACTGCCATAAATACAGAGCCTGCCGCCTAGCCAACATGATTCTCTCCTGACCGGAAAGGTCCCCTCGAGGAGGATGGATTTAGACCTTGGTCTATTTGCTGAGACCAAGGAGTGCTGCTGATTTGTCACCCATCCATCGGGAACTCCCACTTAGATTCATACTGAGACTCAAGCTGCCCTCAGATGGTCAAGACGACTCCTCCATCGGGGCTGAATTGGAACGCACAGCCTAGATGGGAAAGACCCCATTATCCCAAGCTGCCACAGGCCCTTTACAGATGAAACAGCTGCCAAAGCGAACAGCTGGGGGGTGCTAAGGTGAGGGCAGCTCCCAAATCAGCAGTGCCGCATTGCATACAGAACCTCTAGCTAGAAATCCTGGTTCTCAGCAGCCAGCACTCTGCTTTCACTCTACGTCCCCCTGCCGTCTGGGATGGCAAGCGGCCTCAGGAGTCCATCACCCTCAGGGTGCTGGATTATTTTGTCCATCCACCCCTGGTCGTGCGTTGGGTCCATAGCACATGCCAGAGAAACGCTCAAGAGGTAGCTACTCCCTTTGGTGACATGTACAACGCCTGGTGGCCAGTGTGGGGGCAGCGCGCTGGAACCTGGGCATGGTGCCCAGATTGCGGCTGAAGTCGAGGGTTTTCAGACATCGACCAGCCTTTCGCCCCAGACAGGGTCTAGGATGGATTCGCTTCGATACATGGGCCTCCGGCGGCCTTCGACACCATGGTTACCCAGGATTCTCACAAGCAACCACTTCTTGGCATTGCTCAGAGTTACTGCTTTTCCCGCCCGCTGCAACCAACGGGTTAATTTGTACTCCAGGCCCCGACCCTGCCCCCCTGAAGCCAGGGACAGCGCAACCGGCAAGGTGCCCGCACCGTGAGGTGCCCACCCGGGCCTGGAGTATGACCAGACGGCGTCTACTAACCTGGGAGACAGGCACAGAGCGGGCGCGCGAGCTATCGAAACAACCGGGTGAAGTCCCTCAGGGCCCAGCACACTTGTTTACATTCCTCAGCACTGAAAGACAAGGGCAGCTGTTAGATCCAGGCCATCGCCGGGGAAGGCGGAGTTGAAGCGGAAGCTGGGAGATGCTACAAGAAGTCAGGCTCCCCAGAAAGCAGCCTGCCGCGTCACCGCCGCGGATTTCCTGCCTTAGCGACCTGGGGCCGAGCGTGAACTTTACCGACCCATCAGGGAAGCGTCTGAACACTCGGGCAGCCTGACCGGGCCTCAGCGAGGATACGCTGGGTGTGATTGTGGGGGACCCCCCAGCACAGGACTGGGGGTCAGGAGCTCCCGGGCACTGGCGTGAGTGGTTGAGTTTTCCCAAGGGCGAAGTAGGAACGCCGCCTGCTGCCTCCCATGAAGGGCTGGGAGGGCCGGGCTGCAGAGATGAGACAGCGAAGCAGGAAAACGTCCAACTGAGCAGGGGCCTGGACAGAATCCCAGAATGACAAGGGCCCTGGCCCGGCCACTTTCTGACTGACGGAGACACAAGGCTGGAGTTTCGCAAGGGGTGAAAGAGCTGGAGGAACAGGCTGGGACGTGCTGAGCTGATCTGCCCCTTTACCACTGGGGAGGAACACAACACCCTTGTGCAGGCCCAGGCAGAGCCGGCGGCCCATGCAAACCGGAGCTGCTGAGTCACAGGGCAGCCGGTCACCCAACTCCCTGCGGTTCCCCTCCTCCCTGGGTGACACTGCATGGACTCGCACGAGAGGAGAAAAACCTGTTCAGCGATGGAAAAGGAGGGGACTCCAGACCCCAGCTGGGGCTTTCTGGCATTCCTGATCACTGGGGGGACAGACTGCGGCCTCGGTTTGTACAGAGCTTTCATGGGGCTGGAAATTCAAGAGCGGATTCTTCCCCCGGGAAAACCCAGCCCAGATACGCTGCACTGGCAGAAGGACCCCCACTTGTGGACAGCCCGCCCACAGGATGAAGGGGCGAGAGCGCATGGTCCCAAGAAACCTGCGCTGGTCTCTAGACGCCAGCCCTGGGCTGTAACCCCGGGGGCATCCTCCGGCACTCTGGGGAGATGTGCTGTGATCCCGATCACCGGAAACCAAAGGGTTAATGGGGCGGGGGGAAGGGGGTCAGTCACGAAGCCTCCAGGGAACAAGCTCCTCCCAACCGCCGGTTATTTACCAACACTGCACAATTAGGCCGGGCTGAAGGGCACTAAGGAACCCGAGTGCTTGACGAAATGCAGCACATGCAGCAACAGAACGGCCAGATGCCATGGTGAGGGGCACATAATCAGTTCTGGAGTGTAGTCAGTTTAGAACAGGAGGCAAAGAACAAGAACCGACTGAACCCCCCTTCCCCGCCCAGTTTGGGCAGCAGAATGGAACTGCCCAGTTTAAGAACATAAGAACGGCCAGACTGGGTCAGCCCAATAGCCCATTTAGCCCAGTGTCCTGTCTTTCGGCAATGGCCAATACAAGGGCTTCCAAGGGAGTGAACAGAATAGAGCAGTTTTACAGAGCTCCATCCATCTTCCCCTCCCAGCATCTGACAGGGTCTTCCAGAGCATGGGGTTACATCCCTGATCACCTTGGCTAATAGCCGCTGATGGATCTATCTTCCATGAAGTTATCTAGTTCATTTTTGAACCCAGTTATACTGCTGGTCATCACACATCCCATGGCAATGAGTTCCACAGGTTAATTGTGTGTTGTGTGAAAAACTACTTCTTGTTTGCATTAAACCTGCTGCCTAGTCATTTCATCGGGTGACCCCATGGGTTTTTTTTAATGGTGGGAGTGGGTAAATAACTCCTCTATTCACTTTTCCTACGCTATCGTAACCCCCCTAAATCCTCTCTTTTCTAAGCTGAACAGTCCCGGTCTTATTAGTCTCTCTTTGTACGGAAGCCGTTCCACACCCTCAATCAGCTGTGTTGCCCTTCTCTGAACCTTCTCCAGTTCCACTTGGATGGCATGACCACAACTGCGCACAGTATTCAAGGTTTGGGCGCACCATGGATTTATATAGCAGCATTCTGATATTTTCTGTCTGATTTTTCATTCCTTTCCTAGTAGTTCCTAACACTTTGTTCGCTTTTTGTTGTTGTTGTTGCTACATGTTGAGCTGAAGTTTTCAGAGCACTATCCAGGATCACACCAAGATCTCTTTCTTGCGTGATAACAGCTAATTTCGAACCCGTCATTATATACCTGTAGTTGGGATGATGTTTTCCCATGTGCATTACTTTGCACTTATCAGTGTTGAATTTCATCCGCCAGTTTGTTGCCCAGTCACCAGTTTTGTCAGATCACTTTGTAACTCTTCACAGTCAGCTTTGGACTTCGCTGTCTTGAGTAATTTTGTATCATCTGCAAACTTTGCCACTTCACTGTTTGCTCCCTTTTCCTGATCATCAATGAATATGTTGAACGGCACAGGCTCCAGTAGAGATCATAGAATCATAGAATATCAGGGTTGGAAGGGACCTCACGAGGTCATCTAGTCCAACCCCCTGCTCAAAGCAGGACGGATCCCCAATTTTTGCCCCAGATCCCCAAGTGGCCCCCTCAAGGATTGAACTCACAACCCTGGGTTTAGCAGGCCAATGCTCAAACCACTGAGCTATCCCTCCCCCAAGATCCTTGGAGCCCCCAGTTTACCTCTCTCCATTGTGAAACCTGACTATTTATTCCAGTCTTTTGTTTCCTATCTCTTAACCCGATACTGATCCAGGAGAGGACCGGCTCTTATCCCAGGACAGCTTAATTTCCCTAAGAGCCTTTGGTGAGGGGCCTTGTCACAGGCTTTCTGAAAGCCCAGGTACACTATAGCCCCTGGATCCCCCATATCCACACGATCATTGATTCCCTCAACAAATCTGAATAGCTGAATGCTTGGGCAGGACACTGGAGCCACCCAAATGTCTGAAAGCTGCAGGGGTCTCAAAGGCCAAGAGTAAGCGCTCAAAGATGAGCAAGGCAAAGGGATACCAGGCCGTGGAGCTGATCACTGACCCAAAGCATCCTCTTAAAGCCGAGCGAAACTGTTGCCTGTTCCAAGTGATTGAACTCGCTACCCAAACGGCAGAGCAGCATCTTCACTCAATGCCTAGTAACCAGACACCTCCCTTGCTTGAGAGAACGGTAGCACCCACGCAATCCAGGTGCAGAGAGTTCTATCAGACATCCAGGCCAACATCTTCAAACACGGAGGCTCTCAAATTCCCATCTCAGCGTGGGACGGTATTTTCAGAGGGGCTGGGCAATCGCGGCTCCCACTGAGTCAGCCTCTCGGAGAAGCCAAGTTGCAGGCATCAATCCTTTTACAGTCACAGAATACGGTGCCACTGTGCCGAGGCAGACACGCCAGATGAAAGGATCCGCGCTTTGGTTTTCAGGACAATCGCATGGACAATCTGTGTCGTAAGTGGCAGCGATTGGGTCAGTAGCTAGCTGACCGGCCAAGTGACCAGAATGGTGCAGCCTAGCAGTCAGAGCTCTGGAACAACTCAGGTCTAACCCTGGCAGCTGCAGGCTCCCTCTGGGATTTGTAAATGGAAGATCAGACTTTCCTCACGGGAGTGGGAGGCGTGCGTGCGGGGCTACATCATTTAGAAGCATTACCCTCGTCGGCTGATGCTTCATGGTCTTGCTCATTTGTAAGAGCTTGTTGCCTCGGTGACCCAAAGAAGTGCTGCAGGGGCTGCCAGCGGAGGGGCAGGTTGATTCTAAGTTTACATGTAAAGCTTTACATAATACAGGAGGAGTTTAGATTGACCTGGGTTTTAGCAGCTGAGAGTCTGCACGGATCGCAGAGCGCAAGAACCACCCTGGCGGACTCCTGGGGCGCTGGCTTTAGCGGAAGCGCTCTTTCTCTATAAGAGACACCTCTGGCAGCCACTGCAGTGGAATACAGACGATCGCCGTATTTGGGGTCAGGAAGGAATTTCCCCCCAGGTCAGACTGGCAGAGCCCCTGGGGGTTTTCACCTTCCTCCGCAGCACAGGGCACTCGTTGATTTCAACTAGAGCAAATGGTGGATCCTCTGTAACTTGAAGCCATGATTTGAGGACGTCAGGAACTCAGCCAGAGATGAGGGATCGATTACAGGAGTGGGCGGGTGAGGTTCTGTGGCCTGCGATGTGCAGGGGGTCAGACGAGATGATCACGATGGTCCCTGCTGGCCTTAAAGTCTCTGAGGATTGAGTGGACAAGCCCCACGGAACAGCCCAGCGGCAGGGCTGCTGCTGGCCCTAGATAGGTGCGTGGGGATGACTCATGGTAACACCGTTGTGAACAAGGGCATCCTGCCAACACAGAGTTCACTCACCTAGTCACCTCCTTGTGAAAGTCCGTAAGTTGTTTGTGCGTCACTTGGATGGCTCCCCCGGATGTTTC
Organism: Macrochelys suwanniensis; assembly: GCA_033296515.1. NCBI lineage: Eukaryota > Metazoa > Chordata > Testudines > Chelydridae > Macrochelys > Macrochelys suwanniensis. The sequence continues at coordinate 340,481,306 of CM065775.1, forward strand.
CTTTGGTAAACCCTTCAGTGAATTCTCTAGCCAGCGACAAAATGTCTGGAGTGGGAGGAAGGAAAAAAGTTCAATATTTTGGTGCTGTAAAAAGAAATCGAGACCAAGTTCTGGTTCAGGTGCTGGCAGGCCCGGCAGGCCCAGGCAGCGTTGCTAGTCAGCCTGCTAGGAAAAAATTGGCCCTCTTAAGTTTCATTTTATGTGTTGTCTTTGTATAGCCGGAATGAATCATTCCAAGTGACTCCCGAACCCTGCACATGCCCAGACACTGCTCAGAATCATAGAATCTCAGGGTTGGAAGGGACCCTCAGGAGGTCATCTAATCCAACCCCCTGCTCAAAGCAGGGCCAACCCCCAACTAAATCATCCCAGCCAGGGCTTTGTCAAGCCGGGCCTTAAAAACCTCTAAGGAAGGAGATTCCACCACTTCCCTAGGTAACCCATTCCAGTGCTTCACCACCCTCCTAGTGAAATAGTGTTTCCTAATATCCAACCAAGACGACCCACCCCCTCTGCAACTTCAGACCATTGCTCACAACCCAGCAGGGACAGACTCCACTCGGGTTAGGCAAGGATTGCGTTTTGTTGCAGGAGCTATCAGCCCATAGGCACCTCAAGAGCGCAATCTTCCTGTGCTGGCTGAGAACTGAGAATCAACTTCTGAGGGAGGGAGGGGAGATAGGATCCGAAGCAAGTCGTGAAGCAGGAAGGAGTGGGAAGGAAGTAGAGAGATGGCCAAGCCGGCTAGCAAGAATCACTGGTATTGGAGCACGTGAGGGAGGTGGACTAGGGGGGTGGGTGCTAATCTTCACCGCTGTAATTGAAGAGGACACGTTTTTTTTATTCAGGCTGGTGAAATTCACCCTTGATGTTCTGACAGCTGCTAATCACTAGCTCCACCTTTCATTTGATCACATCCCTTGAATCCCCCTGGTGGGCCAGCCTCACTGCGGTCGCGTTACACCTGGGGGCTGCCCGGCCAACCTTACCGGCCTGTCGATCTGCATGATCTCCCAGAGCACCTCGGCGACGTCGGGCAAGGTGTAGGGCGGCAGGCAGAAGCAGCACGTGTGCAGCAGCTGGCTCACGAGCTGCTGGCCCAGCTGGTTCATCACCTGCCCGATCAGCTCCTTCCGCAATTCAAAGTCCTCTTCGTGCTGCAGGAGGAAGAGGGGCCGAGTGAGCATTGCCCAGCGGGGCCGGCTGGGGCGCGTTTCCACCTTTGGATCCCTGCCCACCCCCCAGCGCCGTTTGCTCATGGAGGCAGAACTCGCTGCAGTGACAGAACAGAAGATGGAAAGGCAGCGCCATGGGTTCCGGTGCTGCCAGCTGGCACCCGAGCGGCCTTGCGGAGGCCGGGTATTAACACTGGCACCAACCGCCCCAGCGAGGAACCACCGGCCTTTTGTTGCACGTGACCCGAGGGAGAGCCAGGAGCCAGCCTCACGGGTCAAGGGGCCAAGAGGGGAGACCACGGCAGCGGCGTTCGCCCTTAGCAACGCCTTACGACGCATTTCCTCCAGCGGAGCGCTGGGTGAGCGACCCTGCTGGTCTGGTTAACCTGGGACCAGCACTGCCGGCCGGGGCTCCCCACGGGCAGGTGGGAGTCCAAATCTCACCTGGCTTGGAATGGTTCATCTGACAGCTGCAATTCCAAGAGCAACACAGATAAATGCAACGAGCAAAGCGACACCCAAAACAGCCAGCTTCTCTCACAAGTGGGGGGAAAGCCGACTGGGCGGGGCCGTCTGTGACCCCACCACGCCCTTCCCCCCCGCAGCTAGGAGCCGAAACGCTGGGAATCACTCACGTCATTGGCCATCCCGGTGTGGACGAGGTCGCGCAGGAATTTCATGACGCTGCAGTTTGCGTCCCGGTGGTCCAGGGTGGTGGCGGCGATGGCCCACTGCAGGATGTGAATGATCACCTGGCTGCGGAGCAAGGTGATTGGGCTGCGCTGGATGAACCTGGGCAGGGCAGAGAGAGCTCAGGGTGAGCGAGCTAGAGAGCAGCGTCGCTTGGCAGGACGCCCCAAGGACACAGCAGCTTTGGGACGTTCCCTTCCCGCCAGCGCTAGTCACAGCAAGACCCAGGGACCTCCAGCTCCCACCGCCCTCCTGATTCCCAGGCCAGCCCCAGAAGGCAACATCCTGACTGCAAGCTGTACTGCACTGCCCCCTGCTGGAGACCAAGTTATCCTCAATGCTGATGGCTGGAACTCCAGTAACTGGGGAAGCAGGAAAGTCACGACCACTTCCAAATCCAAGGTCAGCTTGTGCTGCAGCCAAAGCACCTAAGGCAGCTACAGAGGCGCCCTGGGCTGGCAGGGGACTCTGGAGGACGTGTGCGTGCCACGAGGGTGGATTTCTTGTGACGGTTACTGACGAGTCTCGATTCGTGGGCGGAGAGGGCAGGCCGTTCTGATAGGATCGTGAACATTGACGTACGGGGTGCGTGTGTGCCATTTGTACAGCTTATAAATCCAAAAGCAGAGGAGTTATTAAAGATGGAAGCTCCTTCTGCCTGGGAAGCAATAAAGGCGCAACCCACACACTCAAGGAGCAGAACCGGCCAGACCCGAGGCAGCAGAGGGAGGGCTCAGGACGTAAGGCAGCAATCCCGTGTTAGGCGGAGCGCAGTTACCTGGTGGCTAGCCGGAAGAGGTCGTCCACGGTGTCTGGGTGGTTCTGAAGGCCATTCTGCTGCTCTAGGAGTTGGAAGGTAGGCAAGCACAGCGCCTAGGAAGGGGCAAGGGGATTGTTACTTAAATTAACTTACTCCATGATCTCTAGAGATGGCATGAGACACTGAGTTTGTCCTAGGGGTGTAGGCAGAGAAAGGAGGGAAGACAAGACAAGGGGCATGAGAGAAGAGGGCACTACACAGCTGTGGTCTCAGGGTGGGAGATGGGCAGGAGAAGTGCCCCATATCAGGTAGGGACCATCGTGAACACCAGGCAAAGGTCATACAGAAGCGCCCTGGGGAAAGCCACAGCAAGCCCGGTCCAACATCCTCATCTGCACCGAGGGACGCGGCTGCGTCAGCTGCCGAATGGGGGCAAGTCCCAAGGGCAGCCCCGCGGAAATATTACCTAGAACATCCGAGTGACTTAGGAGCCGAAGACCCATTTTCAGAAGTGACACTGGGAAGATGAAGTCCCGTCGGCTTTCAATGAAAAAAGCACCGAGGGGAACAAAGGCATCAAAAGCCACAGCCAAGTGGCACGGCGCAGAGCGGGTACCCTTTATACACGGAACCGGACGTGCCTTCGGGAGCACCTACCTGCAGCATGTCTAGCAGCCCCTGCCGGCAGCCTTCCTCCATCCCGTACTCGTCCACCAGGATGCTGCCGAGGTACAGGAAGCAGGAGTGCTGGTGCGCTTGGTACACGTTCACCATCTGCCAAGGACACAGCAAACGTACTCCAGCTCCCGTTCCACTCCAAGCCACGCGGCCGACGTCGGCTGGCCCCAGCCGGGAGCTCTACAGAGCAGGTGCATTTCCTAGCCTGGGGAAGCCCCTGGCCTGGCCAGGCTTCCACACCCCAGTGCCGATTCGCTTGCAGTACGGGAGAAATCAGCTTGGCCCGATTCCCCAAGGCTTGGGATCGCAGCCCGGGCTCTGCTAGAGGCATAGCTCTGACGTACCTCAGCTCAGGTTCCTACAGCACTCTGAAAACAGGCCGGGCCAAGCGCTAGCTGAAGGATCCCCTCGCTGCCTCACATGCTATGGGGGCCAGCGAAGCTGGAGCTGTCCCCACCGCCTCACGCTAGTCAGAACTCCTTATGCCAGACGTGCTGCGCTCAATGGACCAGTCACCTCCCTGGTCTATCCCAGTGCTTCAATGGAAGGTGGCTGCCTGGGCCCATTCCCGTACCTAGCTGTCCCTGGAGAGCGGGGCTTCCAGTCCAACCGCTGTTGGCAACGGTGGCCCGGAAGCAGGGCTGTTTTCCCACGTCATTAGAGAAGTTTCACCTGGACTCATGAAGCCAGCACGGCTTCCTCTTATCTCACACCTGGCTTCAGTATTTATAAAGCATTAACCACGAGAGTACCCACGGCCTTGCATCTAGCTGAGAGTTACCTGGTCACCTTGACTTATTTACAGGTATTTCAAGTGTCTCACAGACTTTTAACCATCCCAGCCTCCTTGGGGCTGTAAATCTCACTCGGGGGCTCAGCCAACTGACCAACTGTGAGATTTCGCTTTCTGCGCACACCGATTCAGGAAACCCCGACCGGATGAGAAGCTCCTCCACTAAGTACCTCCCCCGAGGCTCGCTCACCTGTGTGACCAGCGGCTGCAGCAGGGCCGCAGAGCCTTTGCCGACGCAGCGGACAGCAAAGCGCAGGCACCGGCAGCAGCGTTCCACAATGCGGTTATCGGCACGATGTTTGTTCAGGGTCTCCGACAGCACCGGCCAGATCTGAGCAAGGACAGCAGGGAGGGTTGAAGATATTCAGGAGGGAGCCCACAGCCACCCTATTGACTACAATACTCTGCGTCCCTATAGTCCCCAACCATTGGCAAGAGCCACCCTCAGGTACACCACCCAACGGCCAGGCAACCGAAGCTGTGGGCACCTCCTGGAGGGAATCCTTCCCCCGTACCCAGTGACCCTGGCTCTCACACAGAACTATTCAGCCACGGATCTCAAAGCACTTTACAAAGAAGGCGCTAGAACGTTTTGCTCAGTTTGCCTTAATGCCTCTCTTTGCCAAGCAGAGGAGTGAAAGCGACTAGGATACGAGCCCATTGATTCTTCATGCCCAATTTCCCCTCTCAGCAGGCTCGCTTCCCTGATTACAGGGACAAGCCAGCAGCGACTGTACTTGGGGCTCATTCCTGTTCACCAGCCCAAAGCCAAAGCGGCACCCGGGGAGACCGGATCTGCCCCAGAGCATTCAGTGATGGGGACACCCCAATTCCTGGCTAGACGCGTACGGAGAAGGACGGCCCCCGGCCTGGCACCGATTTTCACTTACTTCCTGTATGACTTTTTGGCACGGATGGGTCTGGCCATTTTCTACAATGGGGTTGGTATGCCTGGGAAAAGCAACAAAAGGGTTAAGCGCCTTTTTAAACATACGAGCTATATTGTGTTAACTCAGCGCTGGTGAAACATGCCCGGGTGACAGCCCTGACCACCGAGGGCCTCCATTCACCCCCCAGCACAGGTACAGCATAAACACAAACAGAATAAGCTTCCCACATCTGGAGAGACCACCCAGGGGGAAGGGGAATTTAGTCTCTTTAGCCTCTCTGACGAGATGATAGACAAGGCCAGTGAGAGTCACCTCTGGGGCTGCAGACCCATTGAGTACTGGACTCCAGCACATTTCCCGGCCAGAAGGCGTCACCACTGATTAGCCTGTACTTGAACCGGAAACCAGGCATTACACAGAGTAACCATGGGATGGGGTACACAGGAGCCCACCTGGCCCTCTCCACAGCAGAGAACGTTACTTATCTTATAGTAACCGGAGGGCCTTTGAGATGTGTGGTCCTTATCTGTAGTCCACTGTGAGTACGCATGCGCTCAGAGTCGGAGAACTCCTGAAAGCAGCATCCGTTGGTCCAGGCAGGTGCCACTGCGGGGAGGGATAGCTCAGTGGTTTTGAGCATTGGCCTGCTAAACCCAGGGTTGTGAGTTCAATCCTTGAGGGGGCCATTTAGGGATCTGGGGCAAAATTGGGGATTGGTCCTGCTTTGAGCAGGGGGTTGGACTAGATGACCTCCTAAGGTCCCTTCCAACCCTGATCTTCTATGATTCTATGGTCTCCTCGTTCCTCCAACTGAGGGGAGACAGGGTGGGGCGGACTGACCGCCTTTCCAGTTCCTTCTCCACGGCTAATTCAAGACTGCTCTGAAGCAGAGGGGAAGGAGGGTGGGTAGACGACTACAGATAGGGACCACACATCTCAAAGAACCTCCGGTAACTCTAAGGTAAGTAACTTTCTCTTCTTTACGTGCTGGTCCCTGTCTGTATTCCACTGGCAGCGACTGGCAAGCAGGACTCCAGGTAGGAGGGGGGCACAAGGATGCAGGCAGCAGAACTGTTTCAGGGACTGCTGTCCCCAAGCAGGCGTCCGCGGGAGTCCTGCACTGAAGCACGTCTCGGGAGCGTGTGGAACGAACTCCACACGCAGCTGCTTTGCAAATGTCTAGTAGAGGCACTTCTTGAAGCGATGCCATTGACGTGGCTTGTGCACTTGTCGAGTGCGCCTCACCCCAGGCGGGGGAGGAAGATTAGGTAGCCGAGAGAGTAAGATACAGCCAGAGGGCCATTTGGAGATCCTCTGGAGACACAGCTTGACCTGGGACTCTTCCCGCTACAGCGATAAATAGCCTGGGAGATTTTCTGACTGGCTTTGTCCTTGTGCAGGTGAAAGGACAAGGCTTCTCGATGCGATGGAGTCTTCTCTCTTCTTCAGATGTGTGGTGTTTTGGAAGAGACACAGTTAAGTGGCCTGACTAGTTCAGGTGAAATGAACTGCTTTGGGGGGGGGGGGGGGGTGAGTTTAGGATGTCAACACAATGAAACGGTGTCTCTGATGGTGGATCCGCCTTATGCCACATTCCATAGTGCTCCGAGCTCACCCACCCTCCTAATTGAGGTGATGGCTATCAGGAATGCAACTTTCATGGGTAGGACAGACATGGAACATGTAGCTAGGGGCTCAAAGAGAGGCCTAGTGAGGACCCAAAGAACAAAGTTTAAGTCGCGTGGTGGAAAGGTTTTGATTAGACCCTTCCAGAATCTGGGTAGTAAGTGGGTGAGTGAAAACTGAGCAACCATCAGAAGGTGGGTGGTACACCCTGATTGCTGCCAGGTGGACCCATAGAGTTAATGGGAAAAGACCCACTGTGTTGAGGAAAAGAAGATAGTCCAGAATACGGGGAATACCCGGAGCTTCTGGGTATTATAAGTTTTTGTTGCACCCAGATAAAGAAATGCTTCCACTTGGCTACGCACCATTTTCTAGTGGAATCTTTTCTATTACTGGTAAGGATAGTTTGCCCGGCTTCTGAGCATGAACGTTCTAGCATTTGTGCCCATCCAAAAACCACGCCTTAGATGGAGTGCTTAGGGGTGCTTGATTCTGCCCTTCCCCTGGGGCAGATCAGAAAGGGCCAAATGACGATTGGTGGTTGAGAGGACATGAGTAGGAGACTCAGGAACCACAACTGTCTGGGCCAGTTGGGAGTGATGAGAGTGCCTTGTCCAGATGAATGTTCTGTAAGACCCGCTGTGGGAGTGGTAAGGGAGGGAAGGCAAAATTCAGATGGTCCAACGACAAAAGGAGAGCACTGCCCTGAGAGAGCAATGTCCTGTAGGCCTCGTCTGGAGCAGTATATGTTGCACTTTGTTTGTCAGAGACAAACAGACCTCTTGTGGAGGTTCCCCATAGAGCAAAACTACTGTTCACCACAGAGGTATGGTCGATAGCAAAGTGTCTGCTGAAAGAGTCCACCAGCAGATTTTAATTTCCTGGAAGCTGACAGGGTGATATGATTGCTGATGTACTCATTTCACAGAGTGACCACTTCGGCACACAGGGGAATGGATCCCACTCCCCTCTGCTTGTTGATGTAAAAGACAGTCGTCGTATTGCCTGACACAAAGAGGGACCTGAATGAATGTGAGAAAGGGTTGGGCTGCCCTCAAGTTCCAGAATACCGCTGTGCATCCTGGTGTCTCAGGATGTCCAAATGCCTTGCGCTATCTGGCTGTCCAGGTGAGCCCCACAGCCTAAAAGGGAGGCATCTACAGTGACTGTCTTGTCTGGTGAGGAGCGAAGGAAGGGAATGCCCATGCATGCCAGGTGCGAATACTTCCACCACAGAGGAGATGATGTTACTTTGGTGGGAAGAGTTCCTATGGCGTTCATGGACTGTTGGTTTGGGGAGCACGCTGTTCTGAGCCATGACTGCAGGCAACGAAGATGGAGTCTGGCAAATGGTGTGATAAGCACAGATGAAGCCATGTGCCCCAGGACGGAAAGACATTCTGATTGGTGTTTGAGGGTGGTTCACGACCTGATCTATGAGGTCGTTCATCGCTTGGAATCTGTACACTGGCAGATAAGCCCTTGCTGTGACGGACTTTAGGGTCGCTCCAATGAAGTCTACAGTTCGCGCTGCAGTGATGACAGACTTTTCTGAGTTCATGCCGACCCCTAGGGAAGACAGGAGTTGAAGCACTGAAGTCGACTCATAAGCTTCTTGACGTGTCTTGGCAATGAGACAGAGATAGGGGAAGATGGTGAAGCCATGACACCTCATATGGGCTGCTACTACCAAAAAGAACTTGGTAGAGACCCTAAAGGGAGTAGCAAGACCGAATGGGAGCGCTCTGAATAGAAAATGATCTGGGGCCACCATGAACTTAAGACAATATCTGAGTAGGGTGAACGTCCATGTGAAGCTACGTGCCCTTCATATCGAGAGCCGTGAACCACATGCCCTTTTCCAGGGATGGGATCACAGATGCCAGTGTGACCAGGCAAAATAAAAGTGGCTGAGATGACAGAGACTGAGGATAGGTCTCCAGCCGCCCTTCTTTTTGGCTATCCCCAAAGCATGGAGCCATGATTCACAGTGCTGCACCTAATGCTGATTGAGGAGTGGGCCTGGCAACCAACTTGCCTTCCTCAACGAGAGCCCGTAACGGAGCTCCGTCTGGTTGTGGAAGCTTGGCCCAGTCCATGAATCTGGAATAGTTCAGGTAATCATACTTCAGCAACAGCGCTTGGTAACTGGCTATTCTGAACAGACGGCTAATAGAAAAGAAGACCTTCCTTCCCAATAAAATCAATGCATTTACCCTCTGTATTGACTGCAATAGGTCTAGGATGCTGCTGTCTAGATCTCTCCATAGCAGTCTGGACAACCATAGAGTTAGGCACAGGATGAGAAAAGAGAAATTCCACCCCTTTGGCTGGGACAATATAGTGTTTTTCTGCCCTCTTAGGGAGGGGTGAAAGTGGCTGAGGTATGCCAGACTGTTCTAGCTCATTCATTAACAAGAAGTGCTATTCAGTTGGATCCAGATGTTTGGAGAACATCCGGGAGTTTATGATGAGGATCCGAAACTTCCTCCAGGGAGATCTATAGCTCCTCTGTAACCTTACGCAACAGTTCCTGGAACTGTTTGCGATCATTGCTGGGGGGATGGGGTATTGAAGTGACTGCTTCATCCAGAGAGGAGGACCGTTTCCATTGGTACCATCGGAGCCTGCTCATAAACGTGCTCTTCCATGGGGTCAGAGGAAGCTCCGGCTATCCTCTCGCAGAGGAGGAGTGGACTGACTCCCTCGTGGAGCATGTCGACTCTGGAAGATGGGCCAGGTCCCCGGGACTCCAGAACAGACAGTAAGAGGGGTCAAATGGGGGTTGTGGAGGTCTACCGACGGTTCTGAGGTAGGTAATGAGATGGGCGTTGGTTCCAGACCGGTCTGGGTCCCTTGTCCGGGAAGGTGTGCTCTGGAGGAAGAGATGTCAGTTCCTTGGGTGATTCAGTCTCTCGCCTGGACAATGGAATGGGAGACAGACTCCTCCCACAAACTGCATCTACTGGTGGAGTCAACACCTCCCCGATGGGGGAAGGACCTTATGGTGAAGGAGACTGGGGACCAGGGAGACCAAAAAAGTCAGATGTAGCGCAAGATTCTGCTCGTCCTGGCATATGAGCCGGCCCATATGCCTGAACCAATGGAGCCGGAGGAGTTAGTTTGTGCCACAGTCAGGCGAGGCAGAGGCAGTACTGTTCGTGGTTGAGGCTCTCTATGGTTGCCTTTTGCCAGTACCAGAGGCACCGTAGCCGGCAGAGTGTGGCCTGGTACCAATGGAGCCCTGGGTCTGGGGACCTTCTTGTCATGCCCCCGAACCGGCTCATGCCGTGGGCTGCGCAGAAAGACTTGCTTGACTTAGGCAGGGCTGTATCTGGCTGCTTTGAAGTGGATTTAGAGGAGGATTTGCTGTAGTGCTTATGAGATCACTCCCGGCCCACCCGACAAGACTCCAGCGTGGGGGCTGTAGGAGTTCATTCCCTCGCTCCTAAGTCTCACTTCACGGCAGGAAGCGCACTCCTTGCGCAGTCAGGCCAATGTATGGGGTGTCCCCCAACCGGGGTCTGACGGCAGCCTCATGACCTGCTCCATCAAGTGCTTCTTGAGAGGAAGTTTCCACTCCTCACAGGCACGACTGGGGAAAGAGCGGCAGATAGTAAACCTCTGCTGCAACGGGAGCTTCCCCTGAGGATACCAAGGCATGGATGCCTGTGTACAATGGACGCAGCTCAGTGAATGGTGGGACTTTCCATTCCCACCTTGGCTGGACAAAGACACTCCCTCTGAGCTAAACCTTTATACCGTGATACAAACAAGTTGTTACTGCCCCGATGTGGCTAGTTCTCACCCGTCACCTTGTACATGTTGGTTTAATGAAAACATTTGTATTACGTACTGTTATCCTGACCTTATCTTTTAGGAGGGGTCAGCGTGTTCCTGTTCTCCTTGGGGAATGTTTTTGTACCATCCTTGATCTCGGGCTGTGTTTGCGTGAGCACTCTGTGTGTAGCACTCCTTAGGAATGTGTATTTCTGCACTATCAGCCCTGTTCTTGCCAGATTCTGTGAGCAGGTCCTGCCTCCTACCAGGCCTCTCATACAAGGGCTTATGTCACCGGCTCTCTTCCTACTACAAGAAGGGACCGGAGAGGCGGTTGGTCTGTTTTGCCCTCTAGCTCCTGGATTGGAGGCACAGGACAGCGAGGGCACACGTGCAGACCAATGGACACTGCTTTCAGGAACTCTGACTCTGGGCGCCTGGATACGTGCATACCCACAGCGGAATAACACAGGGCCAGGCGCACTTGAAGAAGAATGTATCGTTTTTACAGACCTTTGTCAATGAGAACCGCTGGCTGGCTCAGGGATTTTAAGTTGATCTAGAGAGATCAGCAGGCCCCACCCAGCCCCCAGCAGGACAGTCTTACTCAGGCGCTCCCAGCACAGCCTGCATTAGTCCTCGCCTTGCTTACCTAAATATGACGGCCAGTCGATCTAGGGGCACAGTGGGGTCTGAAGACAGGCCATTGCTCGGCTCCTGAGACAGCAGCTGGAGAAATAAGCAAAAGCAGCTGAGATTTCAGTGACCATAAAGAGCTCCGTTCTGAGTGGCCACTGCCCCGAGAACACAAAGTAAACTCGGCCTCTTTCACACCTCACAAGGAAGGTTCAGGCCTCAGACTCCCCATGTTCTGGCCAACGCAGAGCAGAAGCCGGAAGTGGGGAGTATCATGCTATGAGCCTGAAGGGAGAGACGTGGGACTAGGGCTTGTCAGAGATCTGAGTGGCGACCAGTCTCAGGTGCACATGATGGGAAGTTCCTGCTACCTAGGGCTTTTCCCTGGGGCATTCAGAGCTTACTCGGCAGGGATTTCAGGCAGAAAGGCAAAGGAGAGCCGTACCAGGAAAAGACAAACTAATCAGCTGGCGAGCGCTCCTCAACTTACTCACATCTGCACAGCAAGCTGTACACCAGACTTAACTCAGCTTCCACAACAGACAGGGAGCCATTCAGCCCACCTGGCTCCAAAATGGCAGGTCATTTTAGGAACGACATACGGGAGCAGCCCATGCAATCTCACTTAGCTGCCCCTCCCTCACGTCCCAGTCCCTTCCATTTTTTACCTTCCTTTAGCCAAGGCTCCAAATGAAAAGGTATCGTGGGCTACTTATACTTCAGGGATGGGTAAGTGGACCGTGACCATCGTAGAATCTCAGGGTTGGAAGGGACCTCAGGAGGTCATCTAATCCAACCCCCTGCTCAAAGCAGGACCAACCCCAACTAAATCATCCCAGCCAGGGCTTTGTCAAGCCTGACCTTAAAAACCTCTAAGGAAGGAGATTCCACCACCTCCCTAGGTAACCCATTCCAGTGCTTCACCACCCTACTAGTGAAAAAGTTTTTCCTAATATCCAACCTAAACCTCCCCCTCTGCAACTTGAGACCATTACTCCTTGTTCTGTCATCTGCCACCACTGAGAACAGTCTAGATCCATCCTCTTTGGAACCCCCCTTCAGGTAGTTGAAAGCAGCTATCAAATCCCCCCTCGTTCTTCTCTTCTGCAGGCTAAACAATCCCAGTTCCCTCAGCCTCTCCTCATAAGTCATGTGCTCCAGCCCCGTAATCATTTTTGTTGCCCTCCGTTGGACTCTTTCCAATTTATCCACATCCTTCTTGTAGTGTGGGGCCCAAAACTGGACACAGTACTCCAAATGAGGCCTCACCAGTGCCAAATCACCTCCTACACTGTAGGGGCACAGTCCATAGAGACTACAGATTTCAGCATGCAACGATCCACCTTGATTATGGCAGAGGCAGCTCAAATCAAGATGAAGCACTGCATGCTGGGAGATACGACGAGGCGACTAGCTCCATATTGAAGATGCACAGAAGCTGCAATCGGCTACATTTCATGCAAATTGGATACAGCCCTTGGGCTACCAGCAAACTGGCTCATGTATTTGCAGCACTTTCAAGCATTCTGCAAAGCTGGTTCTTACACCTGTTTAAGCTACTATGCTCCTCTCTGCATCACATCCTCAGCTGGGTTACATCTGTGTAGCTGTACTGACTGTGTAGCTGTACTGGCGCTAGATTTTCAGACCTTGCTTCGCGTTCTCGCCTTTCCCGCGTTATCTCCCCATGCTCAGAACAGTAAGTTGCTCTGTGCTAGGGAACGTGCAGAACACTGCAGCCACAGTGGACGTTTTCTGCTGAGCAACACACAAAATTCCTGCCGCGAACCGGCATAACCAATCCAGCTGCACAAGGCAAAAGTTCTGCAACCGCGATGCCCCAAAGTACCTTTTTCAGTGCCATCACCTGAACGGCGCACAATTCGCTGAGGCACTCTGCTATCTTTTCCAAGGGTAGCCGGGCAAGAACCAATGCTGTCCCTGGAACGCAAGAGGATAAGAATTCAGGGAGACAGTGGGGTGGAAGTTTAGTCAGTTGCAGACACTAAATGAACACGTTTCCCCACATGAATCCGGCTGCTGCAGGTCAACTGAAAAACTCCCTATACACAGCAGGAAAAGACGTCTAATAATATCCACATGTCCTACTTGGACACGAAGTTATTACCCCTCAGATAAAACACATTCCTCTGAATATACCACAACTTGGCACTGCTGCTTCATTTTGATCAGACACTGAAATAGACGTGTGTGAGGGAAGACGAAAGATGCTGGAGTAAGAGAAGAACCTGGATGCATTAAAAATCTAGCAACCCCACTCAAATCACACCTGAAAAGAAAAGCATGATGCACCATTGAACTTAGAGTAGGCACAAAACCTTTCTGTCAGCATTCATACCACGCCTATCAGCGTAGCATAGAAACCCCTTGCAGAGATAGTATGTCATTATGTAGTAAAATCTCTTTATATTTCAGCCTAATAGCAATAATCCTGGAAAATGACACACTTCTGGGGAAAAAAGTAAAAGGTTATACTACAGCAGTTAAGGGGTCTCACAGTCGGTACACAATCAAAGAACACTTGCATTGCACCATCACTGCCTCTTGCGGGAAGGGCCAGTGGTGGTAACAGTATCTTACCCTACAATGTACTCGGAGCACAAACATAAAATGATATGCAAAATTTGTTAATTCCACATGAAGGATGCAGTCAGGCCCTAGTCAGGAAATGCATAAGTTACGGTTGCAACAGCGGCAGTCGTTTTAGCCAAGCGTCACCCGTTGCAAGTTTGCTGGCATGTGTTTTACAACGTAAAGCCATGCAAGTAATTGCTTATTAAACCAGAAAACCATGGAGAGCGTTACCTCTCTTTGACATGACCAAGGACAATACTGCTGTGGGAACCTCCACTTTGCCTTTTCCTAACCATGCAATGTAATGTTCTGGTATCAAAATTCCCGAGTAGTCAAACTCCCTCGATGCGATGTTTTGCTTTAAAAGAAAATAAAAACCCTCCAGGCAGTGCAAGTGCTAGGATTGCCTGAAACTCTTCAAACAAAATGTTAGATGCAAGCTCCTGCAAATCTTCAACGCAAGTCACGTTACAGATGCACAAGCAATTAAACAGCTAACACCACACTTTGATAAGCAAGTACAGTAAAAGCTGCGTTATCCGGCATTTTACCAACTGGAAAGCTCTATAAACTGGCATTTCTGATCTTACTGAAAGCCTGGTACATAGTCTAGTTGGTGCAGAGCCGGCAGGCTTGCTTGCTCGCCCTCCCCCGGGCGCTGGCTCCGCAGCTCCCACTGGCCGGGAACCATGGCCAATGGAAGCTGTGGAGGCGGTACCTGTGGGCGGAGGCAGCGCATAGAGCTGCCTGGCCATGCCTCCGCCCACAGGCGCCGCCCCCGCAGCTCCCATTGGCCGTGGTCCCCGCCAATGGGAGCTGCGCAGCCAGGGCTCGGGGCAGGGCGAGTACACAGAGCCACCTAGCCACACCTTGGAGCAGCAGGGACATGTCGCCACTTCTGGGGAGCCGCCTGAGGTGAGCGTCACCCGGATCCGGCACCCCGCATCCCCTCCCGTGCCCCAACCCCCTACCCCATGCCTTCCGGCACCCAAACTCCCTCCCAGAGCCCACACCCCTCCCCCCTCCCAACACCCAAACTCCCTCCCTCTTACTTAACCAGAATTTCTTATCCAGCATGTTGGGGGAATAGAGGGTGCCAGTGGGTAACAAAGCTGTTACTGTACGTATGAAAGGCAGCTTGCTACTTGAAGACCTCAATGCGAGTTGATGGCTATTGACGTGCATTGAAGAATGAACATTAAAAACTGCACTGGTGCAAATCAGTCTCTCTCCAGAAGTACGAAAACTTAGTTTTCCACTGTGCATGAGCAGAAGCAGATTTCCATGAACTCCGAACCATTATCACACTAGCTTCAAATTCGGTCCCACTGGTATTTTCATGCTACATTTCAATGTTCTACCGGCCTTCAGGAGTCGCTACGTGAAGTGGGGCAATAGGTTTTAAAGCAGAAAACATTTATTTTTCTACTTCTTCAGAGCTGAGCATAACTGAATAAATTCTGATCCAACTTTCTATACAAAAAAAAAAAAAAAAAAAAAAAAAAAAGACCTTTGGGCCAAGAACAGGCACGGAAAATTTCAGGACCAAAAGTGATTGGCCCGAGTTCACTGTTATTTGAGAATGTCAACTGAAGTGTGACACTGGGGGCTGGAATACACCCCCTAGGTGACTGGAATACACCCCCTAGGTGACTCTCACAACATCATCGAGTGCATTTCTGCAGCTAAGCATTAAGTCCCGACGGCGGGGTCTGGGCCCGTGAGTAAATACCTTTAAGGAGTCCCACAGCAGCCTCTGGAGACAGCATGAAGGAGTCAAGGGAGCGGGCAATCTCTAGCAGGCCATTAAAGTGCTGAGCCATGTGGTCCCGGCATACCGAGCAGATATTGTGAATAGCTTTGGCAGCAGCAGAGGCCAGTGACTTCTCACAGAGACCTTTCATCAAATAACCCAGCACCGGATCTGAGAAGAGAAGAAACCCACAAGACGACACTGGATTAAACAGATGACTCCGATAGCTTCATTTTCTGCCTCACGCTGTGAGGCAGGCTGGTTTATTTGTCGGAGAGGTGACACGTCCCAGTGGGAAGCTGGCTGAAGTGCAGAGACGGGGCTAGTGTCAACGGCTAGACTCACCCAGGAAGTGAGGGTTTCTGTCCACGACTTCGCTCATTTCTCCCACCAGCTCTATGCTGGTGTAGCGGACGGCGGTGTGCACCGATTCGGGGAGGCGCACCACCCCCTCCAGCACCTCCACCAGCGTTGGGTTGTTCTCCCTGGGGACAGAGGACAGCCGTTACTCCGGATCTGGCGCAGTCAGTCCTACTCCCAAGCAATACATCGATAGTACGTTTCCCCAAAGTTCCTCATTTCAGCCGTTCCGAAGGACCTGGGACGTACCAGTTCCATCGATTCTGCTATTTGAAGGCTGAATGTACCAGATAGATCGAGGAACCCCGCGGCGCTACCCTGAGGAGTCTGGACAGAGATTCTGACACACCGCCCAGGAGGAGGCCTGGTATCTTTAACATTAACTGTAACAATATTCAGCA
The DNA here is from genome assembly GCA_033296515.1 of Macrochelys suwanniensis. Classification (NCBI taxonomy): domain Eukaryota; kingdom Metazoa; phylum Chordata; order Testudines; family Chelydridae; genus Macrochelys; species Macrochelys suwanniensis. Next base: position 340,497,443 of record CM065775.1, read on the forward strand.
CTTAAATGCTATTCAGTCCAAGCTTTACAATGGGGTACCAGAGATGGGGAGACGACCACCAAGCCCCAGAATACTAGTGGCAAGAAAGAGCAGAAGGCTGAAGAAGAGCGAACAAGAAGAGCCATCTGGTAAGAGCCAGGGTTATGGGGCAAGACAGGGAGAACTCCTCGCTGAGTGTTTAAGGGGCATTCCTGATTAACCCCAAGGGGCACTTGCACTCAGATCCTTGTGGGGCTCTACTTGGAGGGCACACAGGACCGACCCTTCCATCGCCACCCACTCCATGGGACACAAAGAGCATCTCTAAGATGCAAGGAATCCACCTCATCAGCCCTAGACACCATCTGGTTTATCCTGCCCTGTTCCATCAGCTATGCCCTGAACTAGGGGAAGTGTGCCTCCTGGTGGCACCAGAAGGGAATTCAGCCCGATTGGTGGAGGCGTCTCACTCCAGCAGCGTGCCTGTGTTTTGAGCTGCTAACCAAGTAATCAGCGAGCAGCGGGCGCCACAGAGGGACATGCCATGTTCAGAGGAACAAGGGTCAGTGACTTTACTACACTGCAGAAACACAAAGCAACAAGGTGCTCGAGCTCGCAGAAGCCTCCATCATTCTTGCTACAGGGGAATGATGTTAGAAAGGAGAAGAGCCGCAACTGGATGAGTTTTGATGCTTGGCAGCCTGAGCCAGTGAATCTGCAGGCAACAGACTATAAAACACCACCTCCTTGGAGCACCTGCCCTGATAGATTTGTTCTGGCAAAACTCAAACACCTTCTCGGGTCAATACTGTTGCCAATGCTTAATTTATCCGCTCCCCCCCTCGTTTTGCTAGTCCTCTGTGACTGTCGTCTGGTGTCAGGGCATCCCGGACAACCAGACAACAGAGTGTGCCAGCGTCCAGCGACTGGTGCAGTCACGGAATTCCTAGCCCCTTCCCCTCTACCAGCTGGGAAGCAGCGGCCTTCCGGATCCTGAGGCTGCTGCCAGGAGGGGATGCTCCAATATCGCTTTTATAGACTGGAGCGGTAATTGAAACAGAACTTTACAGAGCTGTTCCCTGCCCTGAAGGGCTCCCCACTGCCTTCCACAAGCCAGATGAGAGATACCGGACAGTAACGTAGGGAGGGATTTGAGGAGCAGAGGGCAGTGGTGGATGGCACAGGGGTGGTGGCTGAGGGAGCATTAAGGAGTGGGGCTGGGAAAGAGAAGAGGGAATGGGGAGAATGAAGGCAGAGGCCGGGTGATGCAAGGCCCTGACGGGACACAAGGAGGGAGTCCATCACCGAGGTATCTGGGGCTCATCACTTATGTTTCACATCAGCAGTAATATAAATCTCGACTGAGGAACCCTGTAGCACACTAAAGGTTTCTGCAGGAGCTCGCAGGACCTGCATTTTTAGCGGGTGAACCCTACTTGCTGGTTCAGGGAGAGCAGCTCAAGCGCTACAGACAAGAGCAACTCGGAGACGCTCGGGATAGTTTCAGCAGTCCCCGAATCTTGGCAACTGGTACTCCTGGGGGAATTCTGCACCCCTGTGGGGGCACAGAATTCAGACCGTCCGCAGATTTCTTGGCTTCCCCACAGAAAAATGAGGGAGCAAAGAAATCTGGGGGGGACACACACACGCCCCTTCTGTGGCAGCCCGGGGTGCATCTGCTGGGAGCAGCTGGTGGCAGAGAGCAGATCACCGCAGGGGGGTGGGATGGGGGGGAGGCTGGGCGGGCATGCGCCCGTGGAGAGATGCTAAGGGGGTGGGGCTGGGCGCGTGCCTGTACGAACCAGTGAGAGAGACTCACTCTGTCCCTCTCGCTCGCCGTTGCTGTGTCCTGGGCTTGGAGGCGTAGGGCTGGGTGAAGCAGGCTCTGTCCCTGAGGCAGAGCAGAAATGTAACAACTAAGCAGGCAGGCTGCTAATGTTCCCATTGTTAGTTAACTGTTCCCATGCCTAGTCAATTAAGGCTCCTTTGCCTTGCCAGAGTGGTGCAAAGGAGCCGTATTGTAAATGACAGTAAGGGACTCCTCAGCTAGGTAGAGCTCGGGGCTTTCTCGGGTTTTTCCCCTATGCCACAGGGGCACAATGGGGTTAGATTACAGCTCAGGATCTATTTCACTTATCCATTAACAAGAAAAAATGCAGGACAACGATTAGCAAAACTGTGCGACTTTCACGTGTGAAAGTCTGAGCAATTTAAAGCAACAGTCTGCTTTACAGAACACCAACCACCACAATCAAAGTCATGTCATTTAAATGAAAATCCAGGATTAGAACCGGAAGGCAGGGTCTTGGTTACCAAGTGTGTGTAACTTAACCTTCCTGTGGTTAGGAAACGCTGAACGGTTATGGTGATCTTTTTCCTGTATGGTAGTTTAAATAAATTACCAAGATAAGTGAAACCGGCGTGATTATATTGCATTATTTTGACAAATAAAATAAGCAGAATTGTGGATGTTTGGGTGCAGAATTCCCCCAGGAGTAAACTGGTCAGCTGCAGCCAGGGCCCCGGAAACAAATGGGAAAAGCCCCTACATTCAATCTTCACAGACGCAGACAGTGCCGGATACTCACTGGTCAACACTCTTGGCTATAGAGGCCATGATGAAGAGCACGGCTTCCGTCACCTCCCAGGGAGGGTTCCCGTCCTTCAAGGTAGCATACAGCTGTGGGGCAGAGAGAGTCGGTCACACAGGAGGGTTAAGAAAGCCGGGGCCACAGGGAAGCGGCAGAACTACCTGTTTGCTCCTCTCCTCATCCTCCTAACCCACTTTCCCAGCACTCTCCGCAGCCTGGTTCTGCACCAAGGCTGATCTGTGTCTCACTGCTGGCGCCGCTGTCTCGGAGGAGGCCTGAAGTGTGCTGAGGTCTGTGACGAGACCCGCTCAGTGGCAGCTCCTGGAGGCGATCTCACCCCAACTCCAAGAACCAGCTTTTATCACGCAGCTGGGAGTGACTGCAGCGTCCTTGCTGCTGAACGGCCGAAGGAGCAGCGCAGCGTTGCTTCAGCCAGCAGAGAGGAAAGGAGCCTGGGAGATCGCCTGTGGGGCCCAGCCAGACCAGGATCATGCCACAGGAGCGGACACTGGCCAGCTTGGTGGAGGTGAGCAGCCAACACTGCCACAAGGAGAGGACGTGGGATCTCAGGGTAACAAGCCATCCATAGAATATGGACATTACATCATCCTGTGCACGCGAAGCCGCGCTAAACACGCCCAAGGCAACGGAATCCCCTCCGAGGCAACTTATCCAGCGCCGCAGCAGCATCACTAGGGGCTCACCTGGGCAAAACATTCTACCGATCCAACCAGGAAGATCAAGTCCTTCACCAGGTCCGAGACCCTCATCCGGAACTCCCCGAAGTCGTCGGTCTCCTCCGGGACACCCTCCTAGCAGAGATTTAGGGTTGGAGGAAGTGGGGTTACAGCAGCTAAGGGGACTTCCAGATCCTAATTCACCCACAGAGCAAGGGAAGGGCAAGACAAGCTATTACATGGAGCCACCCTAAACCACGTGATCCTCGCCGCCATCTCGGGCGAAGGGGATTCCAAGGGATGGGAAGCAGGAGCACCAACATTATATCAAGTGACGCCCCTCTGCATCACCGGCCCACTCCACACATCCCGCGCTAACAGGCCAGATCCTCTCCCCACACTGAGCTCTGGAAATGGAGGCGAGCTCTCAGACCAATGCAAAGTCTCCAGGAGGTGGGGGAATACAGCCGGGATGGCACAAAGTATTCCACGCTGCTCAGGCTCCTTCGAGAAGGGAGACAGTGAGCAGAGGGGAGGACAGTCAGGTGAACCGGCTCAGCCTGCCATTCCAAACACTGGCATTTCAGCTGGCAATGAGACCTGCCAGCACCCCCCGCACCCTATCACACACTTGACCACCCAAGAGTCATTCTGGGGCGGCGCAGCCACCAGACCTCTCTGCTGGAACACAAGCTGGCTTGCTGAAGGGAAGGGAGGGGATAGCTCAGTGGTTTGAGCATTGGCTTGCGAAACCCAGGGTTGTGAGTTCAATCCTTGAGGGGGCCATTTAGGGATCTGGGGCAAAAATCTGTCAGGGGACAGTACTTGGTCCTGCTAGTGAAGGCAGGGGACTGGACTCGATGACCTTTCAAGATCCTTCCAATTCTATGAGATAGGCATATCTCTATATATTGATGTCAGATTAGGCCCTCTAAGTATATGGCAGTTTTCGTTACCGCCCAAACCCCTCATCTCCAGCCCTAACCGCAGAGCGGTTAGTTACATGCCCGGCTCCTTAGCTAGCAGTGACAGTGTGTGATGAAGGTGAACTGAATATCACCAGCCCACTCATGTCTCCTGCAGCCTGCTGGAGCAGGTGGGGGAGGGAAAGGAAGAGAGCTGAACGCAGCCTTACGTGGTCTGGGTCAAGCTGACAGTGTCTGGCCAGAGCATGCAGAAGCCTCTGGATGTAGGCTTTGAAGATGCTGTGTATGACTGCATCATCCGTTTTGTACAGATGCTCCCCCAGTCTGTACCAGAAGTTAAAGGAAATTTCTACCACCTGTTGGGAGAGGAAAAACAGCCACTCGTCATTTTCACAGACAGGATTTCGCCCCCATCTGCCTAGTGTGCAAAGGCGGTCAGAAGGCTGCCTAGATCGCAGCAGAGAAGCACTGTTACAGGCTCCACGCTGACTCAAAGGTTACCCCTGCAGCTTCAACAAAGCCATGAGCAGCTCCTTTGGCTTCACGAACCTGCATTTTTTGCTTGTTGTTTAAGCAGTTGATTTAAAAATCAAACAAGTTAGTTAGCCGGGACAGGGTTTGGATGAGCGACCCTGCGGAGAGCCAATGTGGACACAAGAACAAATGGATATAAACTGGCCATCAGGAAGTTTAGACTTGAAATTAGATGAAGGTTTCTAACCATCAGAGGAGAATAGTTGGGGGAGGGATAGCTCAGTGGTTTGAACATTGGCCTGCTAAACCCAGGGTTGTGAGTTCAATCCTTGAGGGGGCCATTTGGGGATGTGGGGCAAAAATTGGGGATTGGTCCTGCTTTGAGCAGAGGGTTGGACTAGATGACCTCCGAAGGTCCCTTCCAACCCTGAGATTCTATGATTCTATTCTATGATTCTAAGTTCTGGAACAGCCTTCCAAGGGAAGCAGTGGGGGCAAAAGACATATCTGGCTTCAAGACTAAGCTTGATAAGTTTATGGAGGGGATGGTCTGATGGGCAATTAATTGATCTTTGACTATTAGAGGTAAATATGCCCAATGGCCTGTGATGGGATGTTAGATGGGGTGGGATCTGAGTTACTACAGAGAAATCTTTGCTGGGTGTCTGGCTGGTGAATCTTGCCCACCTGCACAGGGTTTAAGCTGATCACCATATTTGGGGGCAGGAAGGAATTTTCCTCCAGGGCAGATTGGCAGGGGCCCTGGGGGTTTTTCGCCTTCCTCTGCAGCATGGGGCACGGGTCACTTGCTGGAGGATTCTCTGCACCTTGAAGTCTTTAAACCAGGATTTGAGGACTACAATAGCTCAGACATAGGTTAGGGGATTATTCCAGGAGTGGGTGGGTGAGATTCTGTGGCCTGCGTTGTGCAGGAGGTCAGACTAGATGATCATAGTGGTCCCTTCTGACCTTGAAGTCTATGAGAGTAACAGTGAAGATGTCCCCACGCTGGGTGTACGCTGGCCTAGGGAGCCATCCCCGAGCAAGAGGGTCATTCAGCCTCCTGGCTTCAGACCTCTGCAGATACTGCTAGTGTGTCCTGCAGCCCTGGAGAGCGCGCACTAGCAGCTCAGCTGAAGTCATCAGCTCACTTCATGTAGGTCAAACATCTGTCAGACAGTAACATCCATCCCCTCCTCGCTCAGGCACGATTCACACCAATAACCATGGACAGATAATGTCACTCGCATCCCAAGGCCTGGTCCACACACAAAAGCTGCATCCAGTGAAAGCGCTGCACCCCGAGTGTGGACACAGTTACATGAGCAAAAACAACGAGGAGTCCTTGTGGCACCTTAGAGACTCACAAATGTATCTGATGAAGTGGGGTCTAGCCCACAAAAGCTTATGCCCAAATAAATGTGTTAGTCTCTAAGGTGCCACAAGGACCCCTCGTTGTTTTTGCTGTTACAGACTAACACGGCTACCCCTCTGAAGCCGGTCACAGTTCTGAGAGTAGGCACATGCTTTATATCGGTATAACTGTGTCCATACTAGGGGCTGTGTCAGTATAATTATCAGCCAAAAAAAGGCACCCTCTAACTGACAGTTATCCTGGTACCCAATCTGTGGGCAGATAAGGCCTAAGGGACTTCTGTGCGTTTGAAAACCTGCATCTCTAGAGGTTAACGGCACGTTAGCCCAGTGTCAACTGTTCTCATGAAGAGACTAATTTTAAAGGCTTGACTCCTCCATCCGTGAAGTTCTACATACCAAATAAAGTGACGTGTGTATAGGTACTTATGAGACCAGGTCTGGCTGGTGACCATGTATTAGTGCTACATGTAACGAGCACCAGTACCTCTGTGATGGGGGCACGTTTACTGAACACAGATCTGAATAGAAGGGGCACAGCAAACACAACTAGGGGCACAGCAAACACAACTAGGGGTCAGTCGGCGAGATTTTAGTCAATCAAACTCTCCCAGGGGACATCCCAAGAGTGGGAGATCTGGGGAAATGAAGGGGAAAGCCCACATCTTACAGGTGATATTTTGCTATTCTGAGCTTCAGGCGGTGTGCAAAAGTGTGCCGGGGTGGGGGAGGAAGCGAGGGGACATGAGATCGCTCATCAGATTTGGGTGGAAATGCAAGAAATTACCGCTACATTGGAAAACTCCGAGAAAATTTAGCTACGTGGAACATAGGGGAAAAAAAACAACACATGACCATTACAAGGGCTAGCCTTGTGGGTGAGCAACTGCCCAGGGTGCCACAGTCAAGAGGCAAGGAGTGAGGCGGGCCTGGGGTGTGAGGCTGGGGAGCTTGGGGCAATGGGTCAGGGGGGAGGCAGCAGAGCTGGGGGCAAAGGAAGTGGGGAGCCCAGGGAGGCAGCAGGGGCCAGGGGAGGTAGAGGGGGCACCAAAATATAAGTTCACCCAGGAATCCATTTTCCCCAAGGCTGACCCTGACTGACTGCTGCACAGAGGAGATACAGGAAGCAAGATACAGCTCCTAGCACGTGAGAGGTTTAAAATGCTTTCAAGCAAATTGATGAGGGACTTTTCCGTACCTCTTCCATCAGGAGAGGCTGCCTTGGGGCTTTCTATCCCAGGCACGGATGAGTTAAACAACACCTTCTGCACCACACATTCGGAGCAAGGCTTTCAAGACCACTATGGACTGGGACCGGAAACCTGCCCACACTTGCTAGGCTATAAAGAAAAGCTTTCTGCAGCGCTGACTGAGGAAGGAGTGCGAGTAATCCACGGAGTCCTACCTCATACTGTGGGTGGCCTGCACAGATCAGCAACAACTCCAGCGTGCGCAGGTCCCCCAGCCCATGGCCCGGCGTACAAACAATTTTATCCAGAAACGTCTCGCAGAGCTCAGTGAAGACGCGGCAGTAATTGAGAACCCTGTGGAAGGAAGTGAAGCATGTGAAACATGATCTGCTAATACCCGGTGATATCGCGCACACAGGGGGAAAGCATCTCCGACTTATGTCCAGCATTAGCTTCCTGAAGCGAACATGCACTACGCAGGCGTCTCGGAGGCGGGGGTACACTGAATCCTTCCATTTCAGCAGCCTTTTCATCCAGAGACGTTTCTAATTCACCCCCCAAATTCAGGAAAATGGGGTTACAATGTGCTGAAGAGCATGATATTTGTGGGAGTTACATGCTTAACAAAATCTGAACTAAGAACGGCCAGACTGGGGCAGGACCAATGGTCCATTGAGCCTGGTATCCTGTCTTCCAACAGCGGCCAGAGCCAGGTGCTTCCGAGGGACTGAACAGAACAGGGCAATCGCGAGTGATCTATCCCGTTGTCCAGTTCCAGCTTCTGGCAGTCAGACGTTTAGGGACACCCAGACTATGGGGTTGCATCGTTGACCATTTTGGCTAATAACCACTGATGGACTTATCCTCCAGGAACGTAACTAATTCTTTTTTGAATCCAGTTATGCTTCCAGACTTCACAACATCCCACAGCAATGAGTTCCACAGGTTGACTGTGCGTTGTGTGAAGAAGAACTTCCTTGTTTGTTTTAAACCTACTGCCTATTAATTTCAGCGGGTGATCCCTGGGTCTTGTGTTATGGGAAGGGGTAAATGACAATTCCCTGTTCACTTTCTCCACACCAGCCGTGATTTTACAGACTTCTATCACATTCCCGCCTTAGTCATCTCTTTTTTAAACTGAAAAATCTGTCTGTCTTTTTAATCTCTCCTCATATAGAAGCTGTTCCCGACCCCTTTATTTGTGTTGACCTTCTCTGTACCTTTTCCAATTCTATTATATCTTTTTTGAGATGGGGCGACCAGAGATGCCCGCAGTATTCAAGATGTGGGCATACCATGGATTTATATACAGGCAGTATGATATTTTCTGTTATTATTTATCCCTTTCCTCATGGTTCCTAATGTTGTCAGGTTTTTTTTTTTTTTACTGCCACTACACACTGAGCCGATGTTTTCAGAGAACTATCCACAATGATTCTAATACCCCTTTCTTGAGTGGTAACCTAATTTAGACCCCATCATTGTGTATGCATAGCTGGGATTATGTTTTCCAATGTGAATTACTTTATACTTATCACCATTAAATTTGATCTGCTATTTTGTTACCTAGTTTAGTGAGATCCCTTTGGAACTCTTCGCACTATCTGGAATAATTTTGTATTCTCTGCAAACTTTGCCACTTCACTGTTCACTCCCTTTTCCATATCGTTTATGAATTTGTGAAACAGCAGGTCCCAGTACAGACCCCGGGGAGTCCCCACTATTCACCTCTCTCCATTGTGAAAACTGACCATTTATTCCTACCCTTTGTTTCCTATCTTTTAGCTAGTTACTGATCCAGGAGAGGACCTTCTCTTATCCCATGACAGTTTACTTTGCCTAAGAGCCTTTGGCACGTGAAACATCTAAGGCTTTCTGAGAGTCCATGCACACTATATCCACTGGATTCCCTTGTCCACGTGCTTGTTGACCCCCTCAAGGAATACTAGACTGGTGAGGCATGACTTCCCTTTACAAAAGCCGTGTTGACTCTTCCCTGACATATTGTGTTTATTTATTTGTCTGATAATTCAGTTTTTTACTCTAGGTTCAACCAATTTGTTCTGTACTGAAGTCAGGCCTGTAATTGCTGGGATCACCTCTAGAGCTTTTAAAAAAAAAAAAAATAAATAAAAATAAAATCGGGGTTACATTTGCTATCCTCCAATCATTTGGTAGAGTCTGATAGACAGTAGTTCTGCAATTTCCTATCTGAGTTCCTTCAGAACTCTTGGGTGATACCATCTGGTCTGGGTGACTTATTACTGTTTAGTTTATCACTCTGTTCCAAAACCTCCTCTACTGACACCTCGATCTAGGGCAGTTCCTTAGATCTGTCACCTAAAAAGGATGGCTCAGGTATGCGAATCTCCCTCACATCCACTGCAGGAAAGACCAATGCAAAGAATTCATTTAGCTTTGCTGCAACGGTCTTGTCTTCCAGGAGTGCTCCTTTGGCACCTTGATTTTCCAGTGGCCCCACTGCGTTTGGCAGGCTTCCCACTTTTGATAGACTTAAAAAAAATGCTGCTGTTAGCTTCTGCGTCTTTAGCTAGTTGCGCTCCAAATTCTTTTTTGGCCTTCCTTATTACACGTTTACACTTGACTTGCCAGAGTTTATGCTCCTTTCCATTTTCCTCAGTAGGATTCAGCTTCCAATTTTTAAAGCTGCCTTTTTGCCTCTAACTGCCACTTTTACTCTGCTGTTTAGCCATGGTGGCATTTTTTGGTCCTTACTGTTTGGTGGTGGTGGTGTTTGTTTGTTTGGGTTTGGGGGGGGGGGGGGGGAAGAGGGGGAGGGAGAGGAGATGCATTTAGTTTGAGCCTCTCTAATGGTGTTTTTAAATAGTTTCCTTGCAGCTTGCAGGCATTTCACTCGTGACTGCTCCTTTTAATTTCCATTTAACTAGCCCACTCATTTTTGTGCAGTTAACCCTTTTTGCAGTCAAATGGTACTGTGGTGGGTTTCTTTAGTATTTTCCCCTCTACAAGGATGTTAAATTTCATTACAGTACGGTTGCTATATTCACCTCTTGGACCAGATCCCGTGCTCCACTTAGGACTAAATCAAGAATCGCCTCTCCCTTTATGGATTCCAGGACGTTCTGATGAAAGTGAAGACAACTGCCTGGTCTAAATTGGGTTCCTCAGAGTGAAACTTTAATACGTACTCATGACTATGAGACTGTGGTTCAGGAGAAAGTTTATGACATCCATCTCCATAGCTGCAAACAGACCCCAAGAAGTCTACCAAAATCAACCTCAAATGCATTCAGCACAAGAACAGGACATACAGTACCAGAATGGAGGGACTGAGCAACATCATATGATACGCAAGTATGTGAACCAGCTTTATCAGCCTTGAATTGTACAGCAGCACGTCACAGAGAGCAAGGCAATTTGGGTTAGAAGACAGGATTGCTGTCTTTAAAATATCTTTAGAAAACAATTTGAGGGGCTGAGCTGAACAGCAAAAACCTGTCCTCAAACTAACCAGCTTTGATATTCTGTTTGAAGGAGGAAGATTAAAACCAAGACCACAGACACAGTGAGGGCTGATTGCAGAATGTAAAGTCTCCCTGTTTGCCATCTCTCAGTTCCAGAGGACCGACAGCACAGCATTGGGTAACAGACAGCATGGCCTAGTGGGCTGAGCACAGGACTGGGAGTTTAACTCCCGAGTTCTAAGAGTGATTTGGGGCATGACCCGTGGAAAGCCTCCATTTTCCTCTTCGCCTCCATTTTCCCCTCTGATAGTGCTGACTTCAGAGGGAGGGAGCAAGGAACACTGGCCGCGTGCTGGGGGGCGCACCGCCACAAGAGATCTGTCAACTCACTTCCCGTCTCTTGCCTTTGTTTCTCCTTTTACCCTTTATTCTGTCTTGTCCATTTGCACTGTAAACCCTCTTACTGTGCTAGGCTCTGTACAAGCGGAGCGAGGCCTTGATCTTGGTTGGAGCAGCTAGAGGCTAACATCATCAAACCAACAAGAAGGAAGGGCTCCTTAACATCGGTACAGAGCTCTGTAGACAGACGGCAGGACACGTCCCATGCCGTAGCGCTCCCAAGGCTGTATTTCCCCACTCCGGAAGGCTCAGCCGTTCCACTCTCTCTCATCACTCAATGAGAGCCGCACAGCGCCGCGTCTTCTGCTGCCCTTTGATAAGAGCAAAGAAGAGCTGGGAAAGCACCAGCGCGCTTGCAACGCTCCCTCCTGCCTGCCACAGCTCAGGTTGCTCCCCCCCCCCCCCCCCCCCCGCAATTCTAGGCCGCTGTACTGACGGCGTCATTAACTCAGCTGTCTCTGCTCCGTGAGCCATCATTTGCAGACGACACTCCAGAGCGCTGCACAAACACAGCCCATCCCAAGAATAGCTCTCAACAGACACGCTGACAGTTAATTAGTGCAGCTCTCCCCCCCTCTCCAGGAACCCGCGAGGCTCATTTGCTTACTTGTCTAAATCCTCCCGGGCCACAGCCATGTGATAGGCGGCCTCCAGCGTCAGGACTCCCTGGAAGAGCTGCAGGGCGAGGGGCAGGTTGGTCTCCACGTTTTCAATCGCGTAGAGAGCCGAGCACACGCAGTCAGAGGCCGCCTCGTGCAGGTTTGAGGACGTCTTGTCTTGTCGCTGCAGGACAGGAGGGGAGGAAAGGAGCCAGGTGACTGTGGAGCGATAAACGAGGCTGCACCTAACGAAGCTTTAGTTTCATCCACAAATACCAAGGCGCGGTTCTTAGTACACAGCTCTCCCCACACCACCTCCTTTCATCAAACCCTGAGGGGGCAACTGACCTTCGCCCCCACGGAATCCTTCTGGCTTCTCTACACGGCCCATAAAGAGGTGGAACAGAATGGCTGAAATCTCAGGTCAGATATTTCAGCACCATGGAAAAATTGTACCAGCCCTTTCTCCTTGGGTGGTGAAGTGGGGGAAACACCCCTCTGAAGTGCAAATAAAATACTGCTTTTATTATCCCGTGGCTTAGGGTGGGCCCTGCCGGGTAAACATTCATGGCCATTGTGCAGGGCTCATTTCACAGAAGCTTTAATAGCTCCCATAGGACCCAGGGCAATTAGGAAAGGAGACAGGGCTGGTACAAAGAAGAGAGCAGACAGCGAAGAGGAGAGGAAACAAAGGAATAGCAGTGATACAGTGCACACCTACAGATGCCCTTTCATCAGGGGATCTTCAAGCATTTTGCAAATATTAAATAATTAAGCAGCACAATCCCTTGTGAACAAGGAAGGGGAGGGAGGAATTAACTGCAAAAAATAGCATTAATGTAACATGCAGGCTGAAACGCTGAGAACTCAGAAAACCCCAGAGGATAACAGTTTCTACTGCACCATTAACTCAGACTTGTTTCATGCATTAAATGCTGTCTAGTCCTCTTTCCATTGTTAAATGGGAACCTTAATTTGCATTTTTGTTTGCTTAGACTGTACTGGGCAACAAATGCAAAGCAAGTTCCCCATTTAATAATGGCATAATAATAATAAAACATTAGACAATACCTCATCCATGCAACAGGTCTGAGCAAACAATGCAGGAGAAACCTGTACCATTTGGGAATTTCTGACTTGTGTGTGCTTAGCTCAACTCTTCAACCTTCATGTTGCATTAATGTGAGTTTTTTGCATTTAATTTTCCTGTTTTACTGGGGCTCTTTGGAGAACGACTTTCCTGAGTTAACTGTTCTGAGTTAAAGGTGTCAGAAAAAGGAGGGATAAAAACGCTGTACTGTGCATGAACAAAATATTGACTTAAATGTTCCGAACTTGGAAAATCTACAACCAACTTTGTTTCTTTGATGAGGATTACAAACCAAGCCAAGTTTTATGCTTCTAGCCTTGAAAGTTAACAACGTTCGAATATTTAAAATCCCGTGCGGATGGAGAGAACTTTATTCCAACACTCGCATAATGCAAACAAGTGTTAAAGGCCCCTTGCTCAAAGCCTTACAAAACAATTCACCTTTAAGCATGGTAAATTTCAGCCAGGAGGAATTGTATATGATGGATGTACCCTGTCAATACTGGGATATTAAAGATGCCAGGTGTGGGAGGTAATTTCTTTTATTGAACCAACTTTTGTTGGTGAGAGAGACAAGCTTTCAAGTCACAGATTCTTCAGGTCTGGGAAAAGTACTCGGAGCGTCGCAGCTCAATGCAAGGTGGAACAGATTGTTTATCATAAGTAGTTAGCTCATATTCTAAGGGACCAGCATAACAATTTATGCTAAACAATCTGTTCCACCTTGCATTGAGCTGAGACACTGGGAGTACCTTTCCCAGACCTGAAGAAGAGCTGTGTGGGGCTTGAAAGCTTGTCTTTCTCACCAACTGAAGTTGATCTAATAAAAGGTATCATCTCGCCCACCTTGTATATGATGGAGAAAGTTATGAGCACCTAAAAAGGGAGATTAGTATCAAACCTTGAACTCAGCCTTAATTGAAGTGGTCAGTAACAGCAACTGCTAGCAATGTTCGTTTTGCAGATGGGGAAACAGACAGAAGTTGAAGTCAAATTTACTTCAGGTCACAAAGAACATCAGTGACAGAAGCTGGAATGGAATCTAGGAGCCCTGGAAACAGTACAGCGAGCCATTTCATGACCTATCCGGGGACAGAACTGCTGAATCCCAAGCCACACAGAGGAAGGATTTGTTGCAGTAGGGCTTTCGACAGGACTGCAGCCAAAGGGAATAACGGAGTCCAGGGGGCGAGAAGGTGTCTTAGCATCTGCTTTAATTAAAAATGATCATGCCGCTCAGATCGAGGACTTGCAAATGCAGCATGAGAAGAAATTCATGGTTCTTTTCACTATCTGAATAGCTAGAGGTTGGGAGCGTAGACAGATGATGACCCTGAAGAAGGTGAAGGTTTATCCCTCTTCTATGGTATGCAGCCAAACTGGAGAACAGGTCTTACATTCGCATTCTAAGTCTGCTGTGGCTTTGGCCCAGGGCCTCCACCTACCGATCCCACAATAATCCCTTTGCAATCCAGAAAACAAGGATTTTGTTTGAGTTGCTCTTTTCCCAGCCTGTTTCACACTAGAGGTTTCCTCCCCGACTCCATGAGCCACAGCGCTTTGCTGTTCAGTTCTCTTACATGGTAAAGGCTAAAAATGACATCTTCGACCTCCCCTTCCACATGCTGTGCTTGGGGCTAGCTTCACCCCAGTCTGCTCCCAAAGAACCTTCGCCATTCGCGGTCTCTGACCCAGAACGGAATAGGATCAGATTGGAAATTCACAGAGAACATAAGCATCACCCCCTCCTCCACTTCCGTGTCTAGTCCCGAGTTCAGGATTCAGTATTCTGTGCAAGAACGTTTTGCCTACGTTCTAGGCGCATCTCAGGTCAGCAATAGCAGCAGCTGGGTCCGGAGAACTGGAATCCTGAACTCAGAACCTGACATGCAGGCAGAGGAAGCACCAAAAAAGTTTTTTTCTTTTTTTTTAAGCTGAGGAAATTCGCTATTACCAAGTGTTAGTCATCTGGGACCTACCCGATTTTCCAAGTGCCACTAGAAGGCAATGAGCAAGGGAAAACGGGAGTTCCTGGCCACAGGGAGGCTTGGCCAGAACTGGACTCTTGCGCTTAAGAGTCCCGTTCTCCTGTTGACACCCACTTCTCCAAGTTGCCAGTTCTTGATAGGCTGGAAATCGAGGGGCACTAAGCTATTTGGGGCACTGGGGAAGAGCTAGCATGCACCCAGCGGGCTAAGAGATGGGTTGGGCCTCATACTCAAGACAGAGGAAAGGGCCCAGGAAGGGGTGTAAACTTCTCTTTATGACCCGCATGCAGACCACCAATGAGCTGTCATCCTAGTGCGCCAACGTTTACAGCAAATCTGCACAGGGATTCCAAACTGATTTCAAAGTTTTGTTGTTCCTCTCCTGGTAACGAGTTATCGTTTTTCCCGGGCAGAGAGGAGCTCGGCCAATGGCCTGAGCGAATACTCACCAGCACCTCGAAGAGGAGGGACAGTAACTTGCTGTTGGCCATGAAGTTACTATCCAGAACTCCCAGGTTGAACCAGCTCCCCAGGCAGCGGAAAATTTTCATGAGCATCTTCTCATCATTGCCTGCTTTCTCCACACAGGTCATCTAGGGGAGAAAGAGCAGGGATGGAGAACTGGTTAGAGACCCAAAGTTACCAGTTCGTTTCCACAAGCATGAAACTGACGCCCTCCCGCGTACAACATGTTTCTGGAAGCCGTGAAGAGAGGATCAGCGTTTCAAGGTACACAGCTTCCGTTGCGCGATCGCTGAGGGACGAACTGTATTTAAAAACCACAATTCCCACTCCCCCATCAGTGTCAACATGAAGAGACTCATCTAGATCACTAAATGACACCCCCACGCCGAACATCAGCCTCTCGAGAAAAGCGCATGGCAAGAAACATGAGCCACGTACCATACCCGGAATGTCAGTCTGGCAGGACAAGTGAAGGAAGCAGGATCGAGATAGGAGATGACTTGAGCACGCCACCCCCTCCCCACCACCCTGCCTAAATAGACAAGCCCCCCACGTGATCTAGGGACTGAGCCAAGCACATCAATTGACTTCAACAGCAGCGACAGCACATGGTGAGAAAAGCAGCCTGGAATATGTTTCCCCCGTCCACGGCACATCAATTTCCTGCAGGGTCCTGTCTCAAAGATAGATGAAGCCCAGCCCTAATGAGCTTCTTATTTGCCACGTCTCAAGTTAAGATTTCCTTACACTCACTGCTGCAAAATACACACAGCACTAGCTTCCCGGCGAGGGCTCTGAAAGGTAAAAGGCATCGTTCGGGCCCGCTGGAGGACAGTCATTACACTATCATGCAGTAAGAAACTGGAGTTATTTCTGATTGGGGCTGGGAGCCCTCAGCCTGGGGGAGGGAGAGCCTTCTGTTATTCATCGGCAACCCCACTGACAAGGTTTGCCAGCACCCATCCAAATGGGGGCCCTTGCTGTGCTAAGCCTCATGTTTTGCCCCATCAGGGCTTGAGCGGGCCCTGGACCATCCCATCTCCAGGGAGAATGGAGCCTAGAAGTTTTACAGCGTACCTTAACTTTCCATACCAAACGTTTCCAGAGGGTCACGCTTAGTGTTCACTTGATAGTCTAGTCAAGAAGGCCAGTAGTTCTGTACATTATTACAGCCTCTAGAGGACTCCAATTAAACCTCTGTTTTATTAGACAGCAGGGGTCTACTTAGATCATGGAGAAATCACACCATTTTCGTGGGCTGGTCACGGCATAAATAGAAAACTTCGCAGATGTGTTATGTACCCCTGAAATTTGCTGTTTATACCGTGATGAAGAGAATTGTGCGCCTTCCCCTATAGAATTTCTCAAACTAGGGGCCCAGATCCAGAAGGGGGTCACAAGCCTATTAGGGGTCTGCAGTATTGCTACCCTTACTTCTGTGCTGAAGCTGGGGGTTGCGCTGCCCGAAGCTGGGTGGCAGCTGCCTGGGCACCTAGCTCTGAAGGCAGAGCGGAGAGCAGCAGCTGCGGTATTGGCATCCTTACTTCTGTGCTGCGGCGGCGCTGCCTTAAGAGCTGGGTGCCAGGACAGTAGCCGCCGCTCTCCGCTCTGCCTTCAGAGCTGGGCGGCCGGAGAGCAGATTGCATGATCCGTAATGCAATTTTCATAGCTGCAAAGAATTTCGTAGATACCCCTAAATATAAGTAACTTGAAAAAAATATATGAGCTAAATCCTATATGAGTTCTCTCTATAAGTTAAATCCTAGACAGACACCCGATTTCTTTTTGCTCTTCAGGCAGCTCATTAAAATGCCCACTCTGGACTTTGCAAAGGAAACTTTGGCTGTGTGAATATAGTATCATAGAATCTCAGGGTTGGAAGGGACCTTAGGAGGTCATCTAGTCCAACCCCCTGCTCAAAGCAGGACCAATCCCCAACTTTTGCCCCAGATCCCTAAATGGCCCCCTCAAGGATTGAACTCTCAACCCTGGGTTTAGCAGGCCAATGCTCAAACCACTGAGCTATCCCTCCGACTAATATGTACAGAGTGTGCTGGGGCAAAGCAAACACATGGGTGAAGTCTGCCTGGCAAAGCACACAAATGACAGGCTGTCCCAAGAAATCACCGGCCATAATCTCCTCTCAGCAGACCTATCTGCAGATGGACCATCAGCAGAGATCACCAGAGAATTGCCACTGTGCCGCCAAAAGCCGCTTTTCCTTTCAGACTTCAGGAGGGTCATCGTGGTAGAACATGCTCAGAGATTCTACCAGTGGGTCCAGCTGGCCTGGTCATGATCCTTTATGATCCACCATCAGCTTTTGACTAACCCAGGCTTTCCACATTATCTCTACTCAGGCAATAAGCAATCAGAGAGACATGAGCTTGCTCATCTAACCAATTAACCAATCAGCCAGCCAGCTTCTCTCTCTTCACAGAGAAAGTGCCAGGGGTGGCTAGAGCAAAAAAGCAGCACAACCTTTTAGGGGTAACATCTCTACAGACCCATAAAGGTAGAACCTAGGCTTTAAACTAGGTTGGAACTTAAACCAGCTAATTCTAGTACAGGCTCCAGGGTGAGGTTCTGTGGTGTGCAAGGTGCAGAAGGTCAGACTAGCTGATCACGATGGTCCTTTCTGACCTTAAAATCTATGAGACTTTCAGTATCTGGATTAAAGCAACTGACAAAATTAGGAATGTGTCCTCCATGGCCATCCTTATACATGCAGGTGCACTGTATGGTTTGTTTTTTGGGGGGAGAGGGTAGAGAGGAAGAGCAGAGACAATCGATCTTTGAGGACTTCAATAGCTGAGACATAGGTGAGAGGATTATTCCAGAAGTGGGTGGGTGAGACTCTGTGGCCTGCGTTGTGCAGGAGGTCAGACTAGATGATCATAATGGTCCCTTCTAACCTTAAAGTCTATGAGTCTATGATCTGCCTCTGAAGCATTAGATAATGGCCACCATTGGACATGGAATACCTAACTGATTGGACCAGTGTGGTCTGACCCCATATTCTTAACCTCCTGTTCTCAGCTCTATGTTTGTAGGGAGGCAGCCTTTTCGAACTTTTAAACTGAGCGTTAAGCTCCCAGTTAAATTTTAAAAGAAAAGAATTCAGCTTCAAAAGCAGCTTGAACACATGAAAATGAGGAATTCTGGACAGCGAGGTAATAAACTGGAGTGGAGTATAGTTCACACCGCAGAACAGAGTTAACTCCGATATTATTTATACTCCCGGTGCATATTTTATTTGTCAAAAATAATGCAATATAATCACGCTGGTTTCAATTATTTTGGTAATTTATTTAAACTACAATACAATGGATGGAGAAGGGGAGTGGGGCGCATTGGAGAAAATCCCCAACTCCCCCTCCCCCCAGTAATGTAACTAGGTTTGACCTTTTATTTCTAGTTATTAGCCAACAAATTTATGCAGCCATATGCTCAGTATTACATCATAGGCAACTGTACAGCAAGGGAGGGCTGGGGAATCAAACTCACAATTTATATTGGCTACTGACCATCTCCAACTAGGTCAGTAGCAAACAGTTCATGGAGCACATTTCGAAAGGAAATTTTTATACCACTCTGGCCATGTAAAGGAGCCTTAAAACGTTTACACCTGTTTTATACTCCAGGGGAAATTCACAAAAGCCTGGTCTACACTGGGAGGAGAAAAGGGGGGAAATTGATCTAAGTAATGCAACTTTAGCTACGTGAATAACGTAGCTGAAGTCGACGTACTTAGATCTACTCACCGCGGCATCTTCACTGTGGTGAGTCGACTGCTGCTGCTCCCATCGACTCCGCCTGCGCCTCTCGTGCCAGTGGAGTACAGGAGTCGATGGGAGAGCGCCCGGGGGTCGATTTATCGCGTGTAGACTAGACGTGATAAATCGACCCCGGCTGGATCGATCGCTGCCCGCCGATCCGGCAGGTAGTATAGACATACCCAAAGACAATGGAAACAATTCACTAAGCAGGCAGGCTGCTACATTCTGCTTTGCCTGAGGGGACAGAGCCTGCCCCATGCCTACCTCCTCAGAAACACCCCACTGCCCTGCCCTTTCATGCCGAGCATGCTGCAATAGCAAGCGAGAGGGACAGAGTGTGTCTCTCTCACATGCATGACTGCCAAGCTCTCCCCACAGTGATTTAAGTCTCTACTGGCTGCTCCAGGAGCCCAAACCAACCTGCCTGTGCTGCCAGGGAGGGGCACGTGACCACTCTTGCAGCTTCCCTATCAGAACTCATTTTTCTGCGCGGAACAAAGAAATCTGCAGGGGACATGAATTCTGCGCACGCGCAGTGATGCAAAATTCCCCCAGGAGTAATTATTTAGCATCTTCACTGATGAGCTGGAAAAAGGAAGCAACCAGCATGTTAACCAAACAGATGAAACTAAATGTTTGGGGATGAAGAGTGTGGGGGAGAAGTTACAAACAACAACAGGAACACAAATACAAGGACCTAGACTGAAGAAATATGAGCTGAAAATAAAGAGAGATTTAACACAGGAGAGATATGGAAAGCAGGGGAGTCAAGACAAACACAAGACGACATTGGACAATGAACTGGAGGTGCTTGTTACAGGATAGCCAAAAAAAGGGCAACATTCTCCATATGATTTGGAGATGTTTTGGGGCAGAAGTACCCCATCACATTGCAAGAAGCCTTTTTATGGCTTCAGAGCACAGCCAGAATACTATGCCCAATTCTGGTATCAAAAATATACAAACAAGCTGGAGGAGATCCAGAGAACAAAAGGAATTAGAAATGGGCAAGATTGTCAATTCACAAAGTAAGGTTAAATATTCTACATATGGCACAGCTAAACAATGGCTAGAAGGGAACATAATAACTGTCTGCAAATAACAAAGGATGTAGCATCCAACTGTGAAGGGAATTTGACCAGGGGCGCCAGAACGGGGATGAGGAGAGGGGCGGGGTGCCACGGCCTCATCACTTTTAAAAGAGGGAAGGCAGGGCCTTGCGGGGGAGTGGGTGGCACCGGGGGCAGGGCCACGCTTCAGGCACCGGTGTTCCCCCTCACTTTTAGGGCGCTTCTGCCACTCCTGAATTTGACATCTTATGAAGTTCTGTAACTAGGAGTAGTGGCATTAAAGAGAGCACAGGAACATTTAGGGTGAGATTGGTCAGGTGATGGAATAATTGACCCACATCACTGGTATCATTCAAAACTGGATTAGACAAAGCGCTGAAGACACCCTGGGGAATGAACCTGCATGAAGCGAGAGGTGGTTTTAAGGGTGGAGAAGAAGAGAGCTATGCAACTTAACAGATCTGTTCCAACTCCAACAGCTATGAAAATGAGAAAAATTATGGCCAGCAGAGTTGAAGCAAAAGCAGCTGTGGGAAAAGACTAGGGAACAAACAGCAAAGCAGACACAGATGCGAAGGGCAGTGAAAGGAGCGAGGCAGAGAAAGCGTGGGCTGCAAAGCAAAAAAAAAATGTTCTGTTATCATCTATTATAATTATAATACATCAAAATGCAATTCCATCTGGGGTTCTATGATATTAACAGTCTTATTATGCACAGCTGGGGGGCATGTTGTATTTCCCATTTAAATAAGCAACGTGAAATGGTAAAAAGTAATGAGGAGCTCTGCATTAATGTGTATGCAGGCTGTATTTCAGTACAGCCTGAAGCTGCCCGGGGAGTGGGGGGTGGGGGTGGGGTGGGGTGGGGTGTCCAGATTGGTCCCTCTTGAGTATTTAGTTCAAATAATTTAGTAGGAAATGAGTAAAGCATCCTTGGGAAAACATCGACCGTGTGGAGTGGGGCTCCTTTCAATCTCTGAACTGCTTTGGAGACGGGCTGATTCGATTTCACTTCTCAAACTCAAGGCACAAGCCTTGTTGACCATCAATGTCCTCAAGCAGTTAGCTCCCTGGAGAGCCTGGACTCCCCTCAGCGGCACACCAGTGGGAAAGCATCTCGAAATTCACCCATGGGTGTTTATTTTTCCATCCAGGTACATTTTTGCAGTTGCCACCATATCTCATCCTTTGGGTGAACACTACGGGAGCGTTGGGAACTTAAGTACACCTCTTCAGGGCACAGCATGAAGGGTGTGGGTAAGTCAAGAAAGAACTCGTGGTAAAAATAAGATAGCCTTTAGGAAGCTGTAAATCCCAAGGTGCCTATTCTGACAAATCAATACCTCTTATTCTAGAATTACGTTAATGGTTCTCTCTGCCACAGTCTCCTTTTATATTAAAATAAAATAAGTGAATGGTCTGGGATCCCTCATCCTCTTTAATCTATAAATAAGGCCCCACTTAATTCACGATATTGCAGATCCCGCAATTAGGCTTCCACCACAGTTTTGACAGCAGGGGTCCCCGCTCCCAGCCACGGGCGACCAACAGTGGAAAACACAACAATGGACCTTATTACAGCAAATAATAATTATTACTTTCCCATGGTTTTCCATGGCTTGTCCACAACTCAGCCGCGATTCAAGTATGGCCTTATGTCTAAATGTATTTAGTGCCAGTGAGAGCTGCTTGACTGACAGCCCAGGAGACTGAAGGCCTTTAAGCACAGAACAAAAAGTGGCAAGACGAGTTTCCTCCCCAAATTGCCCCTCTTTAACGTGGCTCAAATCCTGACCTGGAGGAACTAGCTGGAGGGGTAGTTAAGTCTCCATGAGCAAACTCATTCCTTGGCCTACTGCTTACAGTTGGGGGCCAGCTGTGGTTTTCTGTTTGACTCCCATCCACTAGGGACTGAAGAGAGCAACTAGTTTCACACTGGCAGCTGTTAGGAGGCCTGATAGCTTCCTGATCACTTCCAACCTGGGCCAGATCTGACGGTGTCCTGTGCCCCCCGAGCAGGCTGATTTGTCACATGCCTGCATTCCAGGCGATCTACTTACTAGAAGGGAGATCAGTGTACTGGAGTAATAAGCCAGGTCTTCAATGATTTCGGTCCGGCGGTTGGCGCCAATGCGCAAAGATCGGCTATTAACCTCCTCTGGCAGCACCGTGAGGATCTCCAGCAGAAAGGGCAGTGATGTCACGTCGTTACTGTACCTGAAGCAGACGGAGCGGCAAAGAAGTGAAACGGCATGGAGAAGAAAGGGGCTTGCCAACATGCACAATAACGAACTCCAGGAGTGTCTAAGCACCTTTAACACCACAGTGGGAGAGGAGAGGAATCTCACTGAAAGAGATTCCGGATAGAGTTGTCCGAAAACACATCATCTAGATTCATGTCAAAAACAAACGTCAGGCTACGAAATAATGAGCATTACTGACCCAGGTTTGAGGTTTAGATCTCCTACCGTAGTCGGAAGTGCCTGTCAAGGAGGATGACAAAAATCTCTTGTTCTACAAATACAACAACTCGAGTCCTATCACACGCACACACTCTGCCAACAATGGCATCATGCAATTGCCATTTCACAGTGTGGCTTTGTCGAGTAGAAGCTTCGCACCGCACCTGCAACTTTTCACGACAGCGCAATGTGTATGTGCTGGCCTCATGCCGTGACCAGCATGGCCGTCCGTGGCTCCCACTTTGAGCTCCAGTTACTCAGCGACAGTACTCAGCCCTAGCCGGAAGTGAAAGGAGTGTCTCAACACTCACCAGCAACTGCTGCAACCAGTCAAGATGCAGCATTGACTGGCTTGAGACTCCTGATCAACCCTAAACCAGAAGGGTAAGCCAGTTATGCACGTGAGAAAGGGACTGTAAAGTAATATAGAAATGGAGCTGAGGAAGGCTTAGACTGGAGCCCCGAAAAACCATGCACGGCTTCAATCACAGATGTGTCTATAAACCGACTTGCCGCTCACTTCACCTAGAATACTTCACTACTATAATTCAATTAGACTCAGGAGCCACTCCAATTATCAGTCACGAACAGGTTATTTTCTAGCACTTTTCCAACTCTTTTGTATCCGTGCACACAAGTGCAGTCGTGCTTTCAAATCATTACCTTCCTTCTCGCATTCTTGTAGGCTAGGTCTTAGAATCATAGAATATCAGGGTTGGAAGGGACCTCACGAGGTCATCTAGTCCAACCCCCTGCTCAAAGCAGGACCAATCCCCAATTTTTGCCCCAGATCCCCAAATGGCCCCCTCAAGGATTGAACTCACAACCCTGGGTTTAGTAGGCCAATGCTCAAACCACTGAGCTATCCCTCCCCCCCCGCCTCCACTCCACTCCACTCTTGTAGGAGTGGAGTGGAGTGATTTGTAGGTTTAATCTTTCTATAAAGCTTAATGATATAAAACAAATACTTACTTTTCCACCAGTGTCTGTACACAGCCCTTCCAAGAAGCCATTTGCAGGGCGAGATCTGCTATTGCTAATGCAAGCTAAAATGTGGGGGGAGGAAGAAAAAAAAAAAGAACAAGACTAAGACCAGTGCTAAAAACATGAAGTGTCCAATGTGTACTGCTAGACAGGGAGAAAAACGTCCAGATTCTGTTCAACAACACTGGGAGAAGTCAAACCCTCTGCGAAGTAAAACCAGACCCCTCAGATCTCATGGTAATCCCATAGGACTCAGTATCCAGGAGTCTATTTCTCTGGTGTGTAAGCAGCAATAGAATACTCCTGACCCAATGCACCAGTCCATCAGGAAGGAAGGGGTTGCATGACTTTTGCTGGGCACATTATTTAGTCACAGGTAACAGTCTAATTTCCTTCAGGCTGAGGGGGTCATAGGCCTTCAACTCACCTGTCAGTCTGAGGGCCGCACTCTCGCACCCACTTGCAAACTGCAGTATCTGATCCAGATGGCCAACCATCTTCTCCATGGCTGCAAACCTTCTCTCAGGTTGGCTGCGTCATACACACTGTTCCCTAGAAACTTAGCCAGTCTCCTCACCGGCACTGCGAGATTATTTGCATTTAATTTGGAACCGAAATGATGAACAGTTCCTCGGCTATAAACAATTTTCATTCAGGCCCAACCTTGCCTGCACAGAAGTCGAATGCAAAATTCCCATTGACTTCAACCAGTGCAGGATCGGACCCTGCAGGCTGCTCGAGGACCAACAGGTAGCGAGGTTGATTTGGACTTTATAGGGATGTAGTGACAAGTGCTCTCCAGCGTCACGCAGGAGAGCTAAGTTGACCCCATGAAGGAATAATTAGTTCTTCAATATCGAAGATGAACACAGCCCTGGGGAAATGGTAGCACCTCACGTCAGAGACCTTCCAGTCGCTGAGGGCGTTTCGATGGGTAATTCAATGTTGTTTTCATAGCTGAGCAGGGAAAAGATCCTTGCATAGCAGCTCCGCCCATCACTCTCCCAAAGCAGCACAGAAAGGGGTAAAATAATGTATTAACGTATTGAATCACTGCTGGATTGATCATCGGACAAGAAATAAACTAAGCTGAGCCTATACATGGAGAAACTGCTCTGACTGGGTCTAAAGGGCATTGATGTTCCTTTTCTCAGTTTTTCCTGCTCCTCGCTAAATGAAGAACAGCCATGGAGCACGAATGCTGGATTTCTGAAAGCCAGCAGTGAAAAACTTTAGTGATGATTAAACGTGACTTGCAGCATCTGTTTCTTGCACTTTCCCCTAAACCAGGCAGCAATTATTGCACAGAATGGATTTGACGGGGCAGTGGTGTAAATGTTACAACATGTCCACAATGCATATCTAATTAAGACACTGAATTATTCATCCTTTATTACGGAAAGGTGGTATGCAACTGCCTTGAGAAATGCTCCTTTTCCTCCCCCCCCCCGCCCCAGGAGTAACACAAGGCTTACCTGAGTTACAATGACGGGTGACAGGTCTTTCAAGTTCTGGATGTGGGACAGTAAAGAATCCCGCAATGAGGCATGCGAGTCTGTGGGGAGTTCATAGAACGAGGTTTGAATCTTCATCTTCATGGTCTGTGCTGCAAAGTAGCATGATTCTACATCCTGCCGGATCTGTAGCAACTGGTCTGAGATCTCCCACGCATGAACCTAAAGGCAAATGGGAACATTGCCATCAAACAGAGAAAGAGGTGGAATAGAACTCAGATTAGCTAAATATTTATCGGCAGGGGTTTTCAAACAAAACGGACTTGCCACAAGGTTAAGCATCAAGTTTGCAAAAGAAAGAACCCAGAACTCCTGCAATTACAACTCCCTTGTTCTTAGCAAGACTATCGCCAGAAGTGTTGAACTGGGGACTCCCTTCTGAATGTGCTGCTGTCAAAGTGCCAGTCACCTAGCAGAGCCTGGTTACACAGAGATGCCAGGCTCAAGGCAAAAGAACAGATCCTACATCTGACATGGGAATGTGTTCGTATTTCCAGTTAGAAGGTGATTAAATGGAGAATCAGCTTTGCCAATGGACCTTGGTTTAAACACGCAATGCTCACTGCACTTCCACTCCTGTTCTAAAGCTGTGTTCATTGCCAGATGTGAGACCATTTCTTGTAAAGGGGATAAATTATAGTTCAACTGCACAAGGCAATGCTAGCCATTCACCACACAGCCTGAAGCTGCAGTCACCTGGGACTTTCCAGACGACAGCTGCAGGATCCCAGCTGGGCCTTACGACACATTTCCTTAACTTTCACAAATGACTAAGAACTGCACCTGAGCTGTTGCTAGCTAAATGAAGCCATTTCATGGGGTTGGGGGAGGAAGACAGGCAACAGAAATGACATGAAAATATTTGAGTAATAATCATTCTGCAACTAGCTCTTAGATCTGCAAACGAGACTGGAATGCAGCTCACTCTCCAATGACACAAACGGTCAGATTTATCAATAATGAGGCGGCCAGGGCAGTCTTACAGAGCGATCCGGACATCCCGGTCAGCTGGGCCCTTTCAGACAAAACGTGTTCTAATACAGCCGAAAAGCGTCTAGGAACAAGGAACGTAAGTCACAGCTACAGAATGGGGGACTGTACCCCGGGGAGTAACCAATATAAAACGAGTCTAGGAATCACAGTAGACAAGCAACTCAACACGTGCTCCAAGTGCAATACTTGTATGTTTAAGCAGAGAAGCAGTGAGCAGGACACGTGAGAGGCTATTACCTCTCTATATGGCCCTGGAGACACCGATAACAGAATACTGGGTACAGTCCCAGGGCCCACATTTTAAAAAAGATGCTGAAAAACTGGAAAGGGTGCCACAAAAATTATTATTCTCGTGCTCAATCTGTTCAGCTTATCAAAAAGATTGAAAGGCGACTTGATTACAGTGAATAAGTACCTTCACCAGGAGAAATTACCAGGTACCAAAAGGGTTCTTTTGGAAGTGGAGAAAAGCAGAAGAAGAGCCAAATTTTAACCGAGGTTGATTGACCATTGGACAAACTTCCTAGGGAAGTGGTGGATTCTCCAACTCTTGAGGTCTTTAAATCAAGACAGGATGAGCCCCTCTAGAAGATATGTTTTAGCCAAACACAAGAGATTGGGCTCAGTACGGAGGAAACTGGGTACAATATAATGGCCTGTGACGTACAAGAGGTCAGACTAGATGATCTAATGGTCCCGTCAAGCCTTAAAGTATACGAAACGTAAGCTAGGTTATGATCATTCCAGAGTGAGTCATGGAAATCAGACCTACAACTTTCTCTACTTAGTTAGCGAGGTGTCTGAGCTCAAAATGCACTCTCTCCTCTAACACAGTGAGATCACTCTTTGCCAACATGCAGTAACAGTAGAACTGCCCCTTCTCGCTACATCCCTATAACAAATCCAGTGTGCTGGGAGGGTGTAAATCTGGCACAAGGTGGAAGTGCAACCCTTTCCCCATTTACCCCCAAACGCCATTATGATGTTGCACACTGCATGAGCCACTGCCGCTAACTATGCCCTGGGCAGACTGTTCTCTCAGCCGTCCCATCAGAGGAGCCACACATGTCCCAGAAAGCATTCCAGCGCTGTGCCCGGAGTACTGTGCCGCATTGGATCAGCTTATAGCTCTACATTATCAGCAGCAGGATGCCTATTGCTCGGCACGGTTCTGTTTTCCCGCACCGTTTCCATTCACTTACAGGACTATGCTACAGTTACACCTGCACCTGAGAACTGAATCCTTTCCCCTTCCAAGCGCCCCATGCTCCACTCGCGTTCTTCACATCTCTCTCTCTCACACACACACACACACACACACACACACACACACACACACACACAGCATTTGAAGTCAGAATTGTCGTTAGTCTACAAATCCATCATTGTTCAAACCTGGGAGCCTAAAGGTAGAGATCTCATTATGGGTTTAGGAGCCTATGTGAGCTTCAACAAGGGCAAAGTACGGGTTCCCATCGTAAGGTCTTATAAAGAGTGAGCATTCTGGTAAGTGGATTCTGGTCAGCAGGCACAAGTTGTCTGTGCAGTTCTACAGAACGTGTGAGAACCCAATGGGGAAATTCGGACATTTTTGTCACAAATACGTTTCAACTTCACAAAGTGCAGTTACACTAGGGACCCACACCCATGGGTACCCGAAGGAACTCAGGCCATATCTACACTGCAGCTGTGCCGCCATAATGCAGACTCTTCCTACACTGACAGAAGGGGCTTTCCCATTGATGTAGTTCATCTGTCTCTCCGAGAGGCGGGAGCTAGGTTGACAGAAGAATTCTTTGATGGACCTAGCCATGTCTACACCAGGGGTTAGGTCGACCTAACTATAGTGCTCAGGGAGCAAAATCTTCCACAGCCCTGAGTGACATAGCTGGGTCGATCTAATTGTTACGTGTAGACCAGGCCTGAGCCTTTATTTCAGGACGCACCTGACACACGTCGGTAGCCAATGTAACTACAGACCTCACTCCAAGATGTCTGTTTCAGCTATACGCATTCCCTTCGCAGTAAGACAGCTGAAATCTCACACCACACGCACTTTAAAAAAAATAAATCTGAAAACAGTTTGCACACATTGTGTTTAAATGCTAACAACTTAATAGCTTTTTGCATTCGAAATACAGGACAAAAATACATCCAACACTTGTGCCTTTTCTGCATTATTGACAATTCTATCATTTCTGTCTACTAATGGACCAATACCATTGTATTTATTACTTTTGTTCCTAATACACTTTTTAAGAAAACTGATTTTCCTTAACTCTGCTGGCCATACATTTCTCCTTGTGCCTTTCTGTTTCCCTTATCAATATTCTACAATCACTAGCTTTTGATTTATATTCATCATCACTATCAACTTCCCCTTTCTTCCATTTTGATATGTTTTGTTGTTTGTAGTTGCTTTCACTTCCCCACTAAACCGGATTGGTTGTTTAACCAGAGAGGCCTTCTCTCTCAATTGTGGCTTTTTAGGCATCCATTAAAATGTTCTTATACAGTTCCAGGTTGATTAACATTTTTCTGTTTAAATTCTTTCCAATAACTGATCTGGCTCAATTGTTTTCAGTTTTGTGAAACTAGACCTTTTAATGCACTAAGTATATATATTGCCGGTTTGGATTTTATTCTATTCGCACATTACAAATGTAATCAAGACACAATCAAAGAAAAGTTTTTGTTGCTCTGCTCAGGACTCTCTCCAATTGGTCCACATCTTTCTTAAAGTATGGCACCCAGAACTGGACACAGTACTCCAGTTGAAGGTTCACCCTCACCAAATAGAGCTGGACAATTGCCTCCCGAGTCTCGCATAGAACACCCCTGGTAATGCATCCCAGAATGATATTAGCTGCAACATTGTGGTTGACTCAAATTCAATTTGTGATCCACTATAACCCCTCCCCGAATCCTTTTCTGCTGTCCTGTCACCTAGCCCAGTGGCTCTCAACTTTTCCAGACGACTGTACCCCTTTCAGGAGTCTGATTTGTCTTGTGTACCACAAGTTTCACTTCGTTTAAAAACGACATGCTTACAAAATCAAACAAAAATACAAGTCTCTATTGGCACACTATTACTGAAAAATTGCTTACCTTCTGTCAGGGTCGTCCCCCCCCCTCTGAACTCTGGGGTACAGATGTGGGGACTCGCATGAAAGACCCCCTAAGCTTATATTTTACCAGCTTAGGTTAAAACTTCCCCAAGGAACAAATTGCTGTCCTTGGACGGTATTGCCGCCACCACCAAATGATTTACACAAAAATTCAGGGAAGGGTCACTTGGAATCCCTATCCCCTCAAAATATTTCCCCAAGCCCCTTCACCCCCTTTCCTGGGGAGGCTTGAGAATAATATACCAACCAATTGGTTAGCAATGTGAGCACAGACCAGACCCTTTGATTTCAGTGTCCTAAAGATAATCAGGTTCTTAAAAGAACACCACTTTATGATAAAGAAAAAAGTAAAAACAAATAAAAAAAATCACACCTTCAAAATCAGGATGGAAGGTAACTTTACAGGGTAATAAAAAGATTTAAAACACAGAGGACTCCCCTCTGGACTCAGCTTCACAGTTACAAAAACAGGAATAAAACTACCTTTGTAGCATAGGAAAATTCACAAGCCAAAACAAAAGATAACTTAACGCATTTCCTTGCCTTACTTACAATTTCTGTAATTTTAGATGGATCATTCCAGATATGTTTCCAGGAGACGTTGTACTTGCTTGGTCTCTGTTTGTCCGGAGAGGGAACAAACAAAGAGCACAAACAAAACCTCCCCCCGATTTGAAAGTATCTTCTTTCCTCATTGGTCCTTCTGGTCAGGTGCCAACTAGGTTATTGAACTGTTTAACCCCTTACAGGTAAGGCAATTCAGTACAGCTGCCAAGGAGGGATTTTATGCTACTCTTTTCTCTATATTTATGACACCTTCTCATTTTACCATAGAACTATAAAATAAATCAACTGGAATATAAATACTGGACTTACATTTCAGTATATCACATATAGCAGTATAAACAAGCCATTGTCTGTATGAAATTTTAGTTTGTACTGACTTCGCTAGTGCTTTTTACGTAGCCTGTTGTAAAACTAGGCAAATGTCTAGATGAGTTGATGTACTCCCTGGAAGACCTCCGCATATCCCTGGCTGAGAACCAGCCAGTTATTCCTGATTTTGTAGTTGTGCATGAGAGTTTTCCTTCTTAAGTGTAGCACTTTGGACTTGTCTTGATTGAATTTCCTTTCAGATCAATTCTCTAATTTTTCAAGGTCATTTTCAATTCTAATCCTGTCCTCCAAAGAGCTAGCAACCCTTCCCTGCTTGGTGTCATCTGCAAATTTTATAAGCATACTCTCCACTCCATTATCCAAGTCATTAATGAAAAATCATCATTTGCACACTAACTAACTAACTTTTAGGTCTGTGATCAGTTTTTCTTTACTGTCAAGCTGAAGTCTAATACAGAATTCCCTTGTGTTGGATGCAAAACCTTTTGAATCAGAAAACCATTATGTATAAGGTTTAGAAATCCCTAGAAAATTTTAGTACTGGCACTCAGATTGAAGTCCCCTAGGGAAATGCGGCTTTTCTTCCTATAACATGACAGATAGGAGCTTCAGTTGCCGGTCATCCAGTTCCCTCGTGTGATTCAGTGACCTGTTGCAGATACCAAATGAGGGCAAGCCAGTATATCTCATAGGTGAGAAAAGAAATGGAGTGGCTTTCCCAAGGCCACAAATCAATGTTTGGGCCGAGATTAGAACTCAACTGGTTGGCACGCAGTTCTCTACTCTTGAGTACAGCAAGATCTAATTTGGATACAGCAAGGACCATTCTGGGTGCTTTACAGTAAGGATCGAAGACAAGACGCCAGCTCTCGAGTCTAAAACCTAAATATTAAAACATGTTGATATATTTCAAAGGCATTTTGACCCAGAAAGCAGTACACTTGCAGCAGCTGCGTGCTTCCTGAATATTCACAACAATACAGAGACATGAGACTAATGGCAAATAAAAAAAACCAAAAATTCAGCTTGTTAAAGGAGCCTGAAGATATTACAGTTACGAACAAATAGGGTTCTGTTCAGCTCCTATATTCCCTTTGCGTTAAATAGCAGAACAAAGGAAATTTGCATCAAAAATAAAATAAAGATTTAAACCCAGAAGCACCTGAAAATCAGGAGTTAATACTAAAACTTCGTCAAATTCACCCCTTTGTGCCTAAAAGGCACAGTGGGTGGAATCTTACATGCCCTGATTAGCTGCAATATCTAGACACACAACGTGAGGTAAGGACAGTTTCGTCCTTTGCTTTGACTTCTCTGGATTTTGTAGACGTAAAAAAAGTTCTTCATAGTGCAGTTACTCTGTAGGACTTGGATTTCATCCTAAATGCTGGTTTCCCCTCTCTTTCCATGCATGGTGCACTTGCCCCAAAGATCTTTGTCTCAAACACCAAACTGGCATTTGCTCTAGACGCTTTAACGTTCAGTCCCACTGCAGCCGTGGCAAGCAGGGCATTGCTGCTGAGACCAAAGTCCATCACACCTTCAGAAGGCAGACTGCTTCCACAGGCGGACATGCTCATGCATCCCACAGATGCTCATTTTCAAAGGGAACTGAACAGGCCTGAATCAATTACTAGTGATTTTGGAGAAGATTTATGGACCTCTCAGGTGCCCCCTCCCTTAAACCAGATGTCTTTGCTGTCTGAAGGTTCTTGATCTTTCAGTCCCTCT
This sequence comes from Macrochelys suwanniensis, assembly GCA_033296515.1. Taxonomy (NCBI): domain Eukaryota; kingdom Metazoa; phylum Chordata; order Testudines; family Chelydridae; genus Macrochelys; species Macrochelys suwanniensis. The sequence continues at coordinate 340,529,199 of CM065775.1, forward strand.
TTTCCAGCTGCTATGCACATCTGTGACAAAAATCTACTAAAGGCATTCTCTCTCATAAACCCAGCTATCACCAAAGCCTCATTACACGAAAGGCCTCGGCCCCTGTTTGAAGCAGCAAAACATGTTCCAAAATGGTTCTAATAGAATCATGCTTGACCAGTGTTTATAGACACAGCTGTAAGCTTAGCTGGGTCTCCCAGCCCAGTTTGGGCCAGGAGAGTGGAAATAATTTTAGACTAATCATGCCAGATTCCAAGGTAATCTATAAGAAGAGATATACCAACTGTCGTCTATGGATCACCAGTGGTCAGCAGAGCCCTTCTCGGTCATCTGCAGAATTAAATATATTGAGAACTGCGTAATGGGAGGGGTTGGGATGCTGGGAGTGGGTCACAAGAAGGTCTTACCTTGTGGCCCATAGCACAAAGGTGTGAGAATTTACTGCATGATTGACAGTTTAACTGTAGAGACGAGTTCACAATCTAACAAAATTGTAACAATTTTAGTGTTTGGACAGGTTTCCAACTGAGTCCCAACCGCCCAGACATGGGCTAAAATGAGGCATTATCGTGGTCTGAATTAACTCCAGTACATCTAGAAATTATATAAACCCTTCACAGTAGGCTCCATCAGGGAGACAGATCTCAGCAGGTTTCCTGGGATTCCCAGGTAATACAAGTTAATTTTCTAATATGAAAGATATTTTAACACAGAGACTTTTAGAAACACTGTAGCAAGATCGGAAACAAAAACTGAAATGTAACTATGCAACAGCAGAAGGGGTGAGGGAAGACCTTAGAGCAGCGGTGTCCAATAGAAATTCGATGCTAGCCACACTTGTGGTTTTGAATTTTTCTTATTAGCCACATTATAAAAAAGCCACATGCATTAGCCACAATTCAATAGCCTATTAGCCACATGTGGCTAGTGGCGAACGTACTGGACAGCGCTGCCTTAAAGGGACACCATCAACTTGAAAGGAAAAAAAGTCACAATTTTCTATCTACAATAGCCGCAGCAAACATTTCAGAATGCTGCAATCAGCACAAATGCAATGCTTCAACCACCTCCATGTTTACTTTGTGAATTGCACTAAATCAACTGTACAGCCAGTGCTAGGGAGAAAGATTTAACTAAAGAGACCCTCTGTCACAGGGCGAGCTCTCCCACCCTTTGCAAGCAGTCCTCACACACTCATATGGAAATTCATCACATTGTACTTTATTTACAATGTCATGCAGCTTTGTGTCCCATCACCACAAGGCTTTTCCCAAGCTTCAATGTCCGCTATAGATAGAGGGTGGGAGATCTCACCTCTCTAAGGTCTTGGGCCTCTTTGCCCTTCCCGCAATCCGCACCCACATCCCCACCCCACTTGTCCCCAGCTGAGGAGCTGAATCCCCTTGTGGTTAACTGGTTAATCACCCAGTCCTAATCAATTATTTCCTAATCTGGCCCCTGCAGGGAAGCTTGCAGAGCGGGGAGCCAGCCCTAGGCTATTCCCACTCTGTCACAGGCCAGTATAAACAAAAGAGCGGGAAATCCTTGTATAAAAACTGGGATAACTTGGGGGCATGGAGGATGCTGTATCAGGAACTGGAATTTTTAAAATTTAGTCAGTCTGAAAAAATGTGAGTTGACGATGTTCCCCGGCACGTGGCAGCCGAAGTAGTTCCAGGGGAGATGGCGGAAATCACCAAATTGCAGTGGATGTTTGGGTTCCAACTTTAACCATTCAATCTCTGAGGCCCCAGGAACTGGGAGCTTCCGATAGGTTACAGTCGGTTTGGGGACAGAAGGTGGCATATCAATGCAATGGAGTCATTATTAAGTGGAAGCAGAACTCTCTTAAGTGGTCCTAGATCCTGTCTTCAGATGGTGGATGCTCTCTGGTGTGGGTTTCAGGAAGGATAAAGGAGGGACCATGTAGCAAGTTACAGATGCAGCCTCCTTTGAAGCTGTGATGATAAAGACTCAGCATTCCCTCTCACCTACATATACGCTCTGCTCCTGACTAGATTCCCAAGGACGGGTCCAGCTGTAGGAACGAATGGGCCAGTCCTTAGGGTTAGATGAGAAGTGCTGGGTTCCCCCACTATTGTGATCACGGTAACCCAGGTATCCTAACCAAATAATGTGGGAAGTTACATTCTGACTCCATAAATTCCCACTGAGTTTCAAACAGGTAACATTCCCCGGCCCAAACTATTCTATAGCATTGTTGTTTAACATCTGCTGTATCCCACCTCAGAAGCAGTCTTCATCGCCAGAGAGACTTTTCTTGTTCTATTCAGTTCAGAAAACAAGCCCAGCATTGTGTCTGAACTGTTTAGAACACCCTTTGGAATTACTTTAAATGAAAGGAAGTCTATTAAAAAAATTACGTGGCTTCATAATGTAAGGGTCTAAAATAGTCTTATCGAAACAGAGAGGAAAAGGGTTAAGATAACATTCTTTAGACTCACACGCAAAGCTCAAATAATTGGTTAAATTTGCACCTATCAAGGTTAAGACAGGTCAGGTCTGGTTTCTTCAATAAATCTTTTAAAAGTTATACATAATCTTGCTTGTGTAAAAGATTTTTGTTTGATCCCTGCAGTACCTCCACCATAGTTAAGTCAGTATTTTACAACAGCCATAGTAAGAGTTGAGAACTAAGGGAGTAAATGCAGCACAGAAAGTCCCTCTGTCCCCCTTAAAGCTTCAGACTCAATCGCAGGTTCTAAAGATTCACATCCACAGGCTTTGTCTCAAAGAACCAGCTCCCAAAGACAGATAAAAATATAAACCATTTGAAGCGTGACATTTAGCAACAACGTGAAATATGAGATTTATGTGGCTGTAACAAGAGACAAGGGTAAATAAGAACAACAAGGAGTCTGGCGGCACCTTAAAGACTAACAGATGTATTTGGGCATAAGCTTTCATGCATCTGAAGAAGTGGGTTTTTACTCACGAAAGCTTATGCCCAAATAGTCTTTAAGGTGCCACCAGACTCCTTGGTTGTTTTTGTGGATACAGACTAACATGGCTACCTCCCGATACTTGACACCATGCAAGGGTAAATAAGGGGACTGGAGAACCGAGAGATCATATTCATACAAAGACGTAATACTGCTTGAAGAGAGGCAATACCCTCTCTCAATTTTAATGAGCTGCCAGATTAAAATACAGAAACTTAAAAAGACTACCTGCAACCTTACCACCTTCGAACAATAAAACTGAAATCTAATTTACTTTTCAACTGGTTACTAGTAGTCTGCAGTGTAGTCAGATTTGCCAATGAAAATAGACCCGTCTATTTCAAATCAGTTTCACTTTCTAGTTTGTAAATACATTAGGGACCATGCAGTATCAGATTGCAAACAGGACAGAAGATTAGTAACCCCTTCTGCCACACACCACATGGAGGCCTAAACAGCCAAGGTGGCAAAATAGCCAAGGTGGCCCATCATCTCTCTGCAACTGGTCAGAAAAATAGCACCCTGTCCAATCACGCACAGATCTGGCTATGGTGATTCACATTCATGACCTCCAGGCAGTATTATTCCAACCAATATCTAGAAACGAAGCCACATCCACCCACAGAAGTGCCAACTTGTTAGCAATAATTTGTCTGCTTAGACACACAGGTTGCCATATCACCACCACCCTGGTGTGTCACTCTGCACTGGCTCTCTGCTGCATACACGTCCAGTTCAAGGCCTGATATTCAAAGCCATCTAGGAGATCGGTCCTAGTTGCCAGAGATGGCCTCTCCCTCCATATTCATGGCCTCCCACGAGAGCTTCATTCCACCAGAACAAAGGAGTCGATTAGAAGGGCGGCACATGAGTTGACTCTCCAGAGGAATTGGCTCTCGACCACCACACTCACTCCCATGAGAGAGAAAAACAGAGACCTCACTGCTTTCAGAACTCGCTTCAACTCAGCTTTCCCTCCGTGTGTTATAAAAACACAACATGCCCACTCGTGCCCCCACATAACAGCCTATAAACTGATTAGGTTATTTCTGCGACAGGCTGGGGAGGGAGGGGGAAGGAGAGGTAATGCTATGTCTATTTTTAAATACTTGGGAAACACGTAGACATTGTGATATGATGCAAGTGCCTAAACAGATTCAATCTTCCAACAAGGCCTCACTCCCTGGACAGGAACAATCCACAGCCCTAGGGGGCTGAGGTGGCAGTATATACAAGAGCTGTGTAATTTAGAATTACTTCTGAGAGGAGTCACATCTAAAAAGGCTGCCTTAGATAAGAGGTTGAGAACAATAAGAAGAAAAATTCTTGTGGCTCCTCAAAGCCACCTACACACAAGATGCAATGTCTAAAGATATCCGTGAACCGTATTTTCCTCTTTTGTCCAAAAAAATAAAATAAAATCAAACATCAGAGATACGACCCTTTAAGAACCCTAACACACTTGTAACTGCATTAGCACATAAAGAAGCGCGATACAGATATCAGCACTGTGCCACGAACGTGTATGAATTTCATTTCTAAAACGCCACAAATAGCCCCCACACATCTATTTCTACATTCGCATCTTTGAGGAACCTACTGATTGGCTGGGAATGGAAGTGCAGCCTTGTTTTCTACTGGACAAAGCCTCCCACGCGCAGGAAGAGACTGGCACATTGGCTCCAATCCGCACTGAGTTCAGATCGAGTGATTGAAAACACAAAAGCCTCCCTCTCACATTAAACTCTTAATGGGAGTACTCATCAGGTTAAAACCTCTGTATTTACTTTCACTAGCAGCATATTAAAATAGAAGCATTTTCAATATTTACTTCCCACCCTTTATACGGTTTCCATTCTCCATTTCTCTCTGTTTAGACACTGAAAGGAAACTAGCCAGTTTCACTTTTGTGGAGAGTTTGTTTCTAGTATATTTCATAGGTTTCCTAGTGTTTGGGTTGTAAAAATCTACAGGGGATTTTTTTCCCCTCCTTCAAAAAGCTTTCTACTGGAATTTTGAAAAATAGTCATGGAATCACTTCCAATGGCATCAGTTTTGTAAAATGCTTGTTTTTACAAAGCCTAAATCCGTGCTAAATTTCAGACATCACTATTTTTTTACTTGATTGGGAAGAAAATGTGGAGGAGGGAGAGGGGAAGTCTACACTGGAGTCAGCCTCGGAAGAATAAAGTAAATAAAACTATACTGCTATAACCCATATTTAATTTCACCCTTTTAAAAAACGTTAGTTAACCAACATTAATCACAAACCAATCCACACTATCTTCTGAATATCAGATACCTGGAAACACAGTTCTCTGCTGCTGGTATTTATATTGCACATTATTTTTATGAACTTGTTCACGCAGATTGGAAGCTAGCCAAGTAGTAGTAAAACAGACTCCGCCAAGGTGAAGTTCCTATACTGAAATACACATTTATCAAATGAGTAATGATCAAGTACACATAACATCTGCATTATATAGATAAAAATAAACTCAAAACCTCCAGGAGATAGAATCTTCTATTTAACTCAAAACATGGGATGCCGATTTTTTGGCCCAGTGGCTTCTGCATTCTGTAGTTTAAAGACCTTGGAATACTCCCTACAGGTGAGGAAATCAAGGCCATGCATAGAAAGTCTTGAGGGTTTTGGAAAGCAAACTACTCATAACACACTCCCTTAGTTAATTTCCTACCCACATGCATTATATTTCAGAAAAACAGTGACTTCTGAAGGAAGGAGCAGATGGACAAATCTGAACAGCTCAAATAAATAACCAGAGAAGCACAATGCTGACTAAAATAGTTTCCCCACCTTGAAGGTATTTTCACTAAACACAGAACCAGGCAAATCAGGGATGGCATAATATTTACCAGAGGTGGTTTTACCACCCTGGGAAAAACTAGTTAGTCCCAGTTTAAGGCATTTTCTATTTTAAAAACTGTTTCATTAATGCACACAACATTACACTTAATTTTAATTACATATTCAAATCGTAGATTAATCTGAAAAGTTTAATCAGTTTTACAGCTATATCAGAAAATGAATGATTATTGGTTATTTCATTTATCAAAGGTAATTGAAGCAGATATTTATGAAGTCATTGGGAGGGGAACTATCTACAATTCAACAGGTTAATCATTAATATTTGGGAGATTTTCTTGCCATGCTGTATTAGAAGAAGAACATCACCAGACAGACATTTAAATTGTTTTATTTAACTAAAAACAACAACATTTAAGTATTCTGGATTTTTTCTTCAACAGCAAACATATGCTTGTTTTGTTAAAATATGGTATGTCCCTCGCTTCTCACATTTATCTCCAGACTACTTCTCCTTGTCCAGAGCTATTCCACCCCCAACAATCTTCTATTCATTGAACTTTTTGAAAATTTGCACTTTTAGACAGCGGTAAGAGATTGAGTCTGTGTACACGAATTTGCAGAGGGACAATAGAGTTGAGGTCTGTTATTTCTCACCTCTATATATTAATTTAATTTAAAACATTTTTGCTGTTAACAAGCATGTTATCTCTGGAGACACAAATCCAGTTTGAGAACTGCAAAACTAAGCATCTCTGATGGTATCTTCTAGACCAGGGGTAGGCAACCTACGGCACACGTGCCAAAGGCAGCACGTGAGCTGATTTTCAGTGGCACTCACGCTGCCTGGGTCCTGGCCACCAATCTGGGGGGATCTGCATTTTAATTTAATTTTAAATGAAGCTTCTTAAACATTTTAAAAACCTTATTTACTTTACATACAACAATAGTTTAGTTCTATATTATAGACTTCTAGAAAGAGACCTTCTAAAAACGTTAAAATGTAGTACTGGCACGCGAAACCTTAAATTAGAGTGAATAAATGAAGACTCGGCACACACCACTTCTGAAAGGTTGCCGACCCCTATTCTAGACTGAGCACGGAGTCCCATTGGGTGGATAGAAAGATTAACCTAAATAATCTATACAGAAGACTGTGGATCACCATAAAATTGGGTCCCTAATCCATGAACTATTGGAACTCATTTACAAAACTTTTCTTAAACATTATATGAATATATTGTCTCATACTATAGAATTAGAATTTATAATCCCTATTCCATTATGAGATCTCTGAGCTATAATGTATCTTAATTAACTCTCTTTACATAGTTTTTCCCCCTCAAAAAGCATTTTATCCAAAAAATCCGATTTAAATGTAAAAAAATCGGATTTTTTTTTTAAATCATTGATTTGTATCCACCCTGTTATAGGAAAATGACAAATAGTGCAGCGTTGTAGGCGTGACAGCATTAAGTAATCAGAAGCACCCAGAGTTGCAGACAGCAGCCCAGATCCATTTGGCCAGACAGCATTTTGAAGCAGAAGACCAACTCTCTCTCATGTCACGGATAGACTGAGCCTATTCTTCAGTTTTGAATGGAAGCATCCAAAGCTTGAAAAGATTCGTTCTATGCTTGCTGGACACTGATGCAATTATTTTTCCCAGCTTCCTGATTTAAACCAGGTTTAAGCCAGTATTTACCAGCACCCTGTCGTAAATGCGTTTTTCCCTGGGAAACTGCCAAAATAAATAGATTAAAATATTAAACAAATTTGCTTCCCATGATTCTAGTAAATAAGACTGTGATCACGTCTCTCAGTAGACAGCAGAACGTAAGCCAATAATCTTGAATTCACAAACAAGCACTCATACTGGCTTCTTAGTTGCACTCAACCAGCAGGGTCATATCACATGACCTATGTGCCTATTGGAGCCTACCAACACAAGTCAAATATCCAATACTCGTAAACCGCTCATGCGTAATCGAACCAAGAACTAGAAAAGTTATTCAGGAGAATCTAGAATAATGAATACCAAGAAACCCTTAATTTACTCAAAGACAATTTGTGAATGGAAAAAATATTTTAAAAACTCAAATTATTCACTGAAAATTATTTCCCCAGTTCACGTTACAAACCGGCATTATTAAAAAAAATCCCCCCCCAGATAGGCAAGCACTTGGTCAGTGTAAGTTCTGCTTTGAGTATATACAGGATGTTTGGGTACGTCTATACTACCCGCCAAATCGGCAGGTAGTAATTGATCTATCGGGGATCGATTTATCGTGTCTCATCTAGATGCGATAAATCGATCCCAGAAGCGCTCCCCGTCGACTCTGGAAGTCCTGCTCAGCGAGAGGAGGAAGCGCAGTCGACGGGGGAGCGAGCCTGCGCCGCGTGGACCCAATGTAAGTACTTTCACTTTCAATCTAGGAAACGTCGACTTCAGCTACGCTATTCTTGTAGCTGAAGTTATGTATCCTAGATCGACACCCCCCCCCCCCCAAGAGTAGACCAGCCCTCTGTTGCTCGCAGGATTTGTTAGGCTGATGGTCAGCAAAATGTTGAAGTAGCTCATGGCTAAGAGCCAGTTATTTTTATATTTTTATTATTGAAGCAACAGGACAAATCAGATTACACCCTGGGGTGTTGGATTTGTTGTTTTACACAGTCCATCGGACACGAAACAAACCTCTTATTCCAGGTTCATAAACTATGTTGCAGCTTCAACACAATTTGATGCACTACGAGTATGTCTACACAGCAAAAAAAACCAACCAACCAAACCTTACATCGAGCTTGCACGATGGGGCTAAAAATGGAACGTTTATACTGCTATGTTTAGCCCTGTAGCACAACCCCAAGTCAGTTGACCTGAGCTCTGAGACTCGCTGACATGGTTGTTTTGTTTTTTCCCCCCCCAGTGTCGACGTACCCTAAGTCAGTGCTACTCAAAGTGGTGGCCCGGTCCGCGAGTTATCAGCTGCTGGTCCACAGCGCGTTTCCAGGAAAGAACTAAATAAATAACAGTATAATGGCACAAATATGGTACCGAGCCCTGAAACATTGGGGGAAAAAATTGCCGGTCCGCCCCATCGGATAGTTTGAGAAGCACTGCCCTAAGTGACTGCCATAGAGGGTTAAGTTCTCAAATGGTCACAAGAAAGGGGGTGAGGTAGGTGGGGGAGACGGTACAGGATTTTGTTTTTTCTCTCCTTCAGTAAGTTCCTCCCACAAAGTCTTAATTACCCAATGCATAATGACGTACACCTAGGAGTCAGGATTCTGTTCCTTCTTCTGCCATTCACTCATTGCACCTTAGGCAAGACAACTTCTCTTTGTCTCAGTGTCAAGTACTTTGAGCTCTACGGACGGAGAGTCCCATATAACTGCTCAATGGTATTAATAAAAAAGGGCCAGTAAAGAGACGCTGCTCCTTACTACAAAGTCAGAGGTAAAGTGCTTGCATTTCAGTGGTGTCGGCTGCCCCGGCTAAGAGTTTATATAATGAAATTCAACTCCGAGGGAAGACTGAGAACATAAGAACGGACAGACTGGGTCAGACCAGCAGTTCAACCAGCCCAATATCCGGTCTTCTGAGGAGTGGGCAGGGCCATGTGCTTCAGAGGGAAGGAACAGAACAGGGCAATTTCTCAAGTGATCCTGGTCATCCAGTTGCGGCTTCTGGTAGTCAGAGGTTTAGGGACACCCAGACCATGGAGTTGCATCCCTGACCATCTTGACTTACAGATCCATCAATTGCTATCTTCCATGAATTTATCTAATCCTTTTTTGAACCCAGTTATACTTTTGGCCTTCACAACACCCCAAGGCAATGAGTTCACAAGTTGACTGTATTGTGAAGAAGTACTTCCTTTCGTTTGTTTTAAACCTGCTGCCTATTAATTTCATTGGGCGATCCCTAGTTTGTGTGTTATGTGAAGGGGTAAATAACACCTCCCTACTCACTCTCTCCACACCATTAATGATTTAATAGACCTCTAGCATACCCTTCCCCTTAGTCATCTCTTTCAAAGAATCATAGACCTCAAGAGGTCTTCTAGTCCAGTCCCCTCCACTCAAGGCAGGACTAAGTATTATCTAGACCACCCCTGACAGGTGTTTGTCCAACCTGCTCTTAAAAATCCCCATAAGCTAAACCAGGGGTGGGCAAACTTTTTGGCATGAGGGCATTTTTGGGGCATTTTAGAGCCTACAAGTCCACTCGGTCCTACTTCTTTTTCAGCCAATCGTTAAGACAAACAAGTTTGTTTACATTTACAGGAGATAATGCTGCCCGCTTATTTACAATGTCATCAGAAAGTGAGAACAGGCATTTGCATGGCACTTTTGAAGCTGGCATTGCAAAGTATTTACTTGCCAGATATGCTAAACAATCGTATGGCCCTTCATGCTTCGGCCACCATTCCAGAGGACATGCTTCCATGCTGCTGACCCTCATTAAAAAAAACACGTTCATTAAATTTGTCACTTAACTCTTTCGGGGACGACTGTATGCCCCCTTCTCTGTTTTACCTGCATTCTGCCATATAATTTCATATTATAGTAGTCTTGGACGATGATCCAGCACATGTTCGTTTTAAGAACACTTTCACTGTAGATTTCACAAAATGCAAAGAAGGTACCAATGTGAGATTTCTAACTGACCCAAGTTTTAAGAATCTGAAGTGCCTTCCAAAATCTGATCAGGACGGGGTGTGGAGTATGCTTTCAGAAGTCTTAAAAGAACAACACTCCGATGCGGAAACTACAGAACCCGAATCATCAAAAAAAGTAAATCAACCTTCTGCTGGTAGAATCTGACTCAGCTGATGAAAATGAACATGCGCCGGTCCACATTGCTGTGGATTGTTATCAAGCAGAACCCATCATCAGCATGGATGCATGTCCCCTGGAATGGTGGCCAAAGCATGAAGGAACATATGACTCTTCAGCGCATCTGGCACATAAATATCTTGCAACACCAGCTACAACAGTGCCATGCGAACACCTCTTCTCACTTTCGGGTGACGTTGTAAACAAGAAGCGGGCATTATCTCCTGTAAATGTAAACAAACTTGTTTGTCTTAGCGATTGGCTGAATAAGAAGTAGGACTGAGTGGACTTGCAGGCTCTAAAATTTTACATTGTTTTATTTTTGAGTGCAGTTTTTTTGTACTCAATTCTACATTTTAAGTTCAACTTTCATGATAAAGAGATTGCACTACAGTACTTGTATTAGGTGAATTGAAAAATACTATTTATTTTGTTTTTTTACAGTGCAAATACTTATCAAAAATGAAGATAAAGCACTGTACACTTTTTATTCTGTGCTGTAATTGAAATCAATACATATGAAAATGTAGAAAACATCCAAAAATATTTAAATAAATGGTATTCTATTATTAACAGTATGATTAATTGCGTGATTAATCACGATTAATTTTTTTAATCATGTGTTTAATCGTGATTTTTTTAATAGCTTGACAGCCCTAATTCTAATATATCTTTTTGAAATGGGGTGACCAGAACTGTATACGTATTCAAGGTGTGGGCATATCATGGATTTATACAGTGGCATTATGATTCTTTCTGTATTATCTAACCCTGGCTCCTAACATTGTTCGCTTTTTTGACTGCTGCTGTACATTGAGCAGATGTTTTCAGAGAACTATTCACAATGACTGCAAGATCTCTTTCTGGCGTGGTTACAGCTAAGGCCTTGTCTACACTGCCACTTTACAGCGCTGCAACTTTGTGTGTAAGTTTCAGCGCTGTAAGGCGCCAGTGTAGACAGCGCTCCCAGCGCTGGTAGCTATTCCCCTCGTGGAGGTGGGCTTTTTTTTAATAGCGCTGGGAGAGCTCTTTCCCAGCACTGGTGCCGTGACTATGCAGCCATGTTAAAGGGCTGCCGCGGCAGCGCTTTAATATTGCTAGTGAAGACATGCCCCAATTCAAACCTCATTTTGTATATATAGTCGGGATCATGCTTTCCTATGCGCATTACTTTGCATTTATCAGCATTGATTTCTCTTGCCATTTTGTTACCCAGTCTTGTTAGATCTCTTTGTAACTCACTGCAATCTGCTTTAGACCTTAACTATTTTGAGTAATTTTACACAGCATGTGTACACTGCATTTAGACACCCGCAGTTGGCCCATGTCAGCTGGCTCAGGCTGCAGGGCTGTTTGATTACAGTACAGGGTCCTAGAGCCCGGGCTTCAGCCCAATCCTGAATGTCCACACCACAATTAAACAACCAGTCAGCCTGAGCCCCTTAGCCCGAGACACCTAGCATAGTCCAGCCGCAGATTTTTAATTGCAGCGTAGACATATCCATATTGTCTGCAAACTTTGCCAACTCACCATTTTCCCCTTTTTTCCAGATTATTTATGAATATGTTGAACAGTGCTAGTCCCAGTACAGACCCCTGGGGGACCCTGCTATTTAAATCTCTCCACTGTGAAAACTCAGTTTACTCCTACTCTGTCTCCCATCTTTTAACCAGTTACTAATCCATGAAAAGATCTTTCCGCTTATCTCATGACTGCTTAGTTCGGTCAAGAGCCTTTGGTGAGAGACCTTGTCAATGGCTTTCTGAAAGTTCAAATACACTATACCCACTGGATTATCCTCGTCCATGTTCGTTGACATGCTCAATGAATTCTAGTAGATTGGTGAGACGTGATTTCCCTTTACAAATGCCATGCGGACTCTTCCACAACATACCATGTTCATATGGGTCTGATAATTCTGTTCTTTACTATAGTTTCAACCAGTTCGCTTGGTACTGAAATTAGGCTTACTGACCCGTAATTGCCAGGATCACCTTCAGAACTTTAAAAAACAGAAATTGGGCTCACATAAGCTAGCCAGTCAGTCATCTGGTACAGAGGCTTTATTAAGCCATATGTTACATACCACAGTTAGTAGTTCTGCAATTTCACATTTGAGTTCCCTCAGAACTCTTGGGTGAGACCATCTAGTCCTGGTGACTTATTACTGTTTAATTTATCAATTTATTCCAAAACTTCTATTGACACCTCAATCTGGAGCAGTTCCTGTGTCACCTGAAAAGAATGGCTCACGTGTGGGAAAACAAGGTTCTGGTTTCAGGAAGATCATCACTGCAACATGATGGAAGGCAGGTGAACTCCTAATGGGACTTTTGGAACAGGTTGCAGTTAGTCTGGAGATGGTGGAGGGACATTTGCCGTCTAACCACCTAATTGTAGGCGCATTGTACAGAAGAGGCCGAAGAAAGACCTTTATACTGGTATTTTCAAGTATGCTCACTGTGGTGAATGTTCTCCAGCCCCAGCTCAGCAAGCTTTTCACTAGCGTGTGCTAAATCCTCCTATTACACTCCGTAACCCATGCGAGATGAACCATCCATTTTAAAGTGTTTTGTCGCTGCATGACTCACCGCTACACACAGCTCTGAAACTGCCAACACCACTGAAATCGACTAAACCCTCTTTTACAACACAGCCTGATAAGAGCTGAGTGTGTGTAACCCGACAATAATTATGCAAGGGATTAGAACTGCTTATTAAACACAAACGCCGCCCACCCCAGACAGTCCCGAGCTAGTTAAAGCCTCCATCCACTCTCTCTGAGAAGGAGGCCCATTAAATCAGATGTGAGATCTAGTCCAGCCCCACCACTGACCACTTGTGACTTTGGGCGAGTCATTTCGGCTGTGTCTCAGTGTCTGTTGCATGGCAATAGCACTTGACTTCACAGGGCTATTATAGGATTTAATTCATTCACATCTGTCAAGCACTTGGGAAGTCTGGATGGAGACACTGAAGAGTGTGACGTATTATTCCTCAAACCAAAAAATGGCAGCTGGGGGAGGTCATACTACTATTGTTAAGAGAGGATTAATTAACTTTCAACACCATCCCACCCCTTTGAGGGAGACGTTATTATTTCCCTTTTAACACAGAGGAAATGAAGACTAAAAGTGAGATTCCCTCTGTGGCCTGGACAAGTCACACGTCAGAACAAAGCAGATCTAACTTCAAAGCAGGGTGGATAAAAATCAATGTTGTTTTTTTTTTTATTTAAATCAGATTTTTTTCCTCGAAAAGCATTTTATCAAAAACCTACCTAAAGATAGTTTTAATTAAGATACATTATAGCTCAAAGATACCTCATCATGGAATAGGGATTATAAATTATAATTCTACAGTATGACACAATATATTCATGTAATGTTTAAGAAAAGTTTTGTAAATGAGTTCCAATAGTTCATGGATTAGGGACCCAATTTGATGGGGTTCCAGGAGCTTCTGTATAGATTATTTAGGTCAGGAGTGGGCAAAGTTTTTGGCCCGAGGGCCACATCGGGGTTGTGAAACTGTATGGAGGGCTGGGTAGGGAAGGCTGTGCCTCCCCAAACAGCCTGGCCCCGCCCCTGTTTGCCCCCTCCCACTTCACACCCCGACTGCCCCCCTCAGAACACCCAACCCATCCAAACCCCCCACTCCTTGTCCCCTGACCACCCCTCCTGGGCCCCCCACCCCCTATCCAACCCTCTCTGCCCCCTGACTGCCCCAACCCCTAGCCACTCCCTAACAGGCTCCCCGAGACTCCCACGCCTATCCAACCCTCCCTGTTCCCCATCCCAACTGCCCCCCTCAGAACCTCCGACCCATCCAACCCCCCCACCCCCGCTCCTTGTCTCCTGACCGCCCCCTTCTGGGACCTCCTGCCCCTAACTACCCCCCAGGAATCCACCCAATCCAACCTCCTCTGCTCCCTGTCCCCTGACTGCCCCCGGGACCTCCTGCTCCTTATCCACCCCACCCCCCTCCCCACCACACGATGCTGCTCAGAGCAGCAGGAGCTCGCAGCCCCACTGGAGCCAGCTGCGCCGCCAGCGCTCTTGGCCCAGCGAGCTGAGGCTGTGGGGGAGGGGCGACAGGAGGGAGGAGCCGGAGACTAGCCCCCGCAGCCGGGAGCTCAAAGGCCGGGCAGGACGGTCCCGCGGGCTGTAGTTTGCCCACCTCTGATTTAAGTTAATATCTTTCTATCTACCCAATGGGACTCAGTGCTCAGTCTAGAATATACCATCAGAGATGCTTAGTTTTGTAGTTCTCAAACTGGATTTGTGTTTCCAGAGATAACATGCTTGTTAACAGCGAAAATGTTTTTAAATAAAATAAATAAATAAATAATATATAGAGGTGAGAAATAATAGACCTTAACCGTATTGTCCCTCTGAAAAGTTGTGTACACGGTCAATCCCTTACCTCTCTCCAAAAGTGCAAATTTTCAAAAAGTTCAGTGAATAGAAGATTGTTGGGGGCGGAATAGATCTGGACATGGATAAGCAGTCTGGAGATAAGTGTGAGAAGGGAGGGACAGGCAGTAGAAACAAAAAAGTGAAACTGTTTGAGCAGCATATTCCAGAAATCTTGAGGTCTTTCTGAGTGTAGCCTTCATTAATTTGAGATCTACCACACCATTCTCTCACTAGAAGGGAAAACCTATAATGGCAGCAGACTGTAAAAGAGAAAAAAGATATGTTTGCTGATGATGTTTTAAAGAAAGTCACACCAATGAACTGGTGGAAGTCACTTAAGCACCTGGCTTCAGAGACTGTTGAAGTGATAATCTCACTTAACAGCAGTAGCTTCTTCTGCCGGTGTAGAAATAATATTTTCTTCTTTTGGACTAATTCATTCCAAATTGAGAAGTCGTTTGGGACCAAAAGCAGGAAAGCTTGTTTTTCTTTTCCAGATTATGAACAAACAGGAAAATGAAGGTGAAGACGACTGAGTTAGCTGTAGTTTCTCATGTTGACTTGGCTGACACAGTCGATTTAATTTTTGTTTTTTTAAATATTTCACAACTATTTTAGTTACATAATTTTAAAAAACTTGAATGTTTAACTAAATTCAAAAATTCATATGCTTGTTTTGTTAAAATATTGTATGTTTGCTGACAATTTAAATGTCTGTCTGGTGATGTTCTCCTCCTAATACAGCATGGCAAGAAAATCCTTCAAATATTAATGATTTACCTGTTGAACAGGAGATATTTATGAAGTCATTGGGAGGTGAACTATCTGCTTCTATTACCTTTGGTAAATGAAATAACCAAACAAGCCTTCATTTTCTGATATAGCTGTAAAACTAATCTGGAAAACTTTTAAAATAAATCACTGTTTAAAAATGTAAAGTGTGTACCTTCTAAAAAATGAAACCTACATCTCTCTGAATTGTGAAGAATATGTATTAAGGTTACAACAACCAACAAGAATGCATTTTTATGTAGAAATCCATGATTAAATCGAGTCTTCCTGACTAGTGATTTAAATCAAATCCACCCTGCTACAAAGTTCACCTCTCTCAAACTGGTAGTTGAAAGGAGTTCTGTAAAGAATGGTTTAGACCAGGGGTTCTCAACCAGGGGTCCGGGGCCCCTAGGGGGCCATGCGCAGGTTTCAGGGGGTCCATCAAGCAGAGCCAGAATTAGACTTGGTGGGGTCCAGGGCAGAAAGCAGAAGCCCTACCGCCTGGGGCTGAAGCCGAAGCCTGAGCAATGTAGTTTTGTGGGGGTCCCTTTGGCATGGGGCCAAATGCAACTGCCCTGCTTGCTATCCCCCAATGCTGTCCCTGGCTTTTGTATGCAGAAAAGCAGTTGTTGTGGCACAGGTGGGCTATGGAATTTTTATTGCATGGTGGGGAGTGGGGGGGACAAAAAAGGTTGAGAACCCCTGGTTTAGACTAGTGACACGCTATGCTCTGAATGGAAACTATTTCCACCCCAATCCATTCACTCGACCAAGACCTTTAGCGTTTTGAGGAACAGCTCAGGTGCCTCCTACAAAATCTTTCCACTAGAGCTGTGTGCGCTCTCTGAAAGCATCAAGCCTGGTGAGCATTAATAAAAAGCGACAGAGCCAGCAGTGTTAACCTGGAGACGGGCTAGGTTCTTAAGGAAAACATTTGCACTACAACACGCGAAACAGAGAGCACAGTCCAAAGCTAGGAAAAAAGATTTCTGAAATCAAAGAAACAAGAGCTCTCATGAGATGAGATGGGAGAGTCATTTCTCGATAAACCGAAAAGGGATCCTTTGAAGTAGGTCAATCGTCTTGCGAGAAATCCAATCTGCACCACTGTCTGAGCAGTAGTTTCATAGAGAAATTGCTTGTTCGGTCACTAGGGATTGTTTTTTAGTGACAGTAACTTAGGTGGGGGGAGTAGTGCAGAGGGAATAGTTACAGAGCGATAAATTAAGCAGGAGAAGGAAGACAACAAAGACTAAAAAGGAAAACTGTGGTCCACTAATTACACCAGGCAACCTGGCAAACCCAGATAAAACGCACACATGAATCATAACCAATCGGAACAAGGCTGGAGCCCAAATCACAAATTTACAACAGGGATGGGACCAGATGATAAATCCCACCCTGAAGGGAGAAGTCTTGAGCAGATCTGACAGCCCAGCCTGCACTTCTCAATGAGAGATTCTGTAAATTGCAGGGCAAACATAGTACGGTCTACAGAGTCCTACAAAGCAGTCAGCCGGCTGATGCCCTTATCTTTAGTGTAGTGGTGTAGCCCTCAGGGGCTTCCGGTCCCAAAATTCAGTAAGTCATCTTGATAGAAGGCAGGTCTCCATAGGCTTCTCTCAACTGTTTTTAGTCATGCATGCCCACTCTGGTTTTGTACGGTTTCCCATTTTGCCCCAATGCCTGCATGAGCCTTATTCAACACAGGTCAAAAGCCCATCTGTAATGATCACCACACGCACCGCGCTTGTTCTGTTTGTACTGTACCATAACATGCCAGCCTCTGCCCTCAGATTGTCAGCAGCCCTCTACGGCAGAGATGTAGTAGTTTAATACAGCTCACCTGACAAAAGCATCTGATTTTGTACTTACAAGTTTAGCAAAACTAAACACTTCTCTGGCTGATGTTTTACCCCTGTTTGAATATCCCCAAAATCATTTCTAGAGCAGATCTTTTAGGAGAATACTCAATCTTGATTTTAAAATTATCACTGACAAAGAGTCCACCACAGCTCCTGGTAAGTGGTTACAATGGTTAATTACTCTCACTGTTAAGCACATTGGGTGCTGCCATCCTCGTGAGGAGGTGCAGCCTGCAAAGACGACAAGTATGCAACACTATATTTCAATTCCAATAGAGGCAGTATGCATACTGGGACCTGTTGTCTCCGTAGTCCGAAACTCTTATAATACCAGCGAGAGGCTGCACTCAATTTTATTGAAATTAAGTGCAAGTCCTCAGACTCTTGGAAAGTAGCCACTTTGATCTTCAGCTGGAGTGTTACTTGTTACCCAAAACTACACAAAATTGATTCAGCCTTTTACTTGCTTTTTCCACTTATCAGAACCCGTGGAAATAGTCACAGCTTGGAATGTCTCAGATAACTAGGAACTTTGTTCCACTACTTCCCAGGAAGTTAGAGAACAAACATTTTCCTTGTTGTCACAAAGGCTTAAGAACATACTAACCCATGGAAAATTTGGAGCAGCAAGATTTATTAGACTGGTCAATTCTACAACTGCTGCCAAGGTCCTAAGAAGTGGTAAAAACTGACCGGAATTCTGTAAAACTTACCAGAAACTCAAGTTGCACTGCTATTCCTTGGAAACTCTGAGCAGCAGCCAAAGACTTTGGGGGCGGATGGACCACACAGGAGGGAAGAGACAACTACAAGCCAAAGTCAATACAGCAGCACCACTATAGGTAAGGTTGTGTCACGACTTCTACGTAAAGGTTCACCTTTCCAAGTCTTCTGCAATCAACACGCTTAGTTGGAGTCCTCTGCAATCTGATGTGTAGCAGAAAGGTGCAGGCTAAGCTTAATGACCCAATTTTGAGGTTATTTGAGCTAGGGGTTGCAGAGATTACATCCTCCTCCTGTAAAATTAGCCATTTTCCAAAAAGTTTCTAGGTAGATCCCCCCTTCCTCCCCCGAGATCGGTCTCAGTCAATTGAATTTTACCCATGGCACCCACTAAATCTATGGTTTCAGAGTAGTAGTGTTAGTCTGTGTCAGCAAAAAGAAAAGGAATACTTGTGGCGCCTTAGAGACTAACAAATGTATTTCAGCATAAGCTTTCGTGGACTACAGTCCGCTTCGTCGGATGCATCAACACCCGATACCCCCCTGAGCGCAGCAAGTTACAGCGCTGTAAAGCGCCGTGCTCCCAGCGCTGTAAGCTATTCCCCTCGTGGAGGTGGAGGGCCTGCAGCGCTGGGAGAGCTCTCCCCCAGTGCTGGCGCGCGACCACACTCGCACGTGTAGCCAAAGCCTTAGTAACCCCATCTCCCCGAGCAGCGTAGAGCCACGGTCAATCCACACAGGTGGATGCAGTGCGAGTGCACACACTGCGCTACTTATGTCAATCTGAACGGGCCTCCAGCCGTTGTCCCATGCTGACCGCTCTGGTCACCGTGGTGAACTCCGCTGCCCAGGGGCCACGGAGACTGGAAGCTCCCCTCCCCTTTAAAGCCCTGCACATTTCTGAAATTCCTTTCCCTGACTTGGCAAGCACACCTACGAGCTCTCCTTTGTTGAGTGCAATTGCCAAGCTGCACACTCCAGACACTGGATCTCCTGGGCCTGCGGGCAGAAGAGGCTGCACAGGCACAGCTCCGGACAAGACACAGAAACGTCAACATCTACGAGCAGACTACTCGGGGGACACAGGAAAAGGGGTACGACTGGGATCAGAAGTGGTGCTGCGCGAAAGCCGAGGAACGCAGCAGGCAGACCAGACCACCTAAAGAGCTGCAAGCCATACTCAGCGAAGGCCCCCCCGCCCCCGGATACCTCCAAGGAGCCCAAGCCACAGGGCCCTGCTGTGAACAGCGAGGAGGAGGTGGTGATAGAGGATGAGGAAGAGGAGTTTCGGGGACAGATGACTAAGGGATCCCGCTGCGCAACGAGCCAGGACCTATTTTTGACTCCGCCGCAGTCATCAGTCAGTCAGGCACGGGCGAGCCTGATGCAAGGGAAGGAACCTTGGGTAAGTGTAAATTTTCAATTTCAGGGATGGTGCCCCAAAGTAGCAAGACGCATTTCTGCCTCAATAATTTACTCGAGAGGTGGTGGTGCAACCAAGAGGGAGAGCGGCTATCTGCTTTTCATTCCCCGCTAGAGAGTTGGTGGGAGAGAGAGGGGGGAATGAAATGGAGCAGTTTTTCTAGGGACACAGGGATGTCCCTTGAATCCCCCTGCGAGATCGACAAAACTTTCCTGAAGGCACTCAGCAATCCGCTGCTGAAGGTTTCTAGGGAGGGCTGCTTTATTTATTTCTTCCTCCCACACCACTCTGCAATAACTTCAGCAGGCACCATTGCTGTACACAGGCTAACAGCATACAGGCCCAGGCAGCTTCTGGACCCTCAGCAGTGAAATATCCACCAAAATCAACCCCGGCTGTGGAAAATGGCACCAGTATCCAGTGTCAATGTCCTATGCTAGTAGATTCATGCAACCAGGCAATTCCCTCCTGGTTGCCCCAACCCCGAGTGGGCCATACTCAACATGGCTGGTGCTGCAAGTGGTGCCATACACAAGCAATCCCTAGCAGAAGTGAGAAGGTAGTGCCTAAAACTTTAGGCGAGCAAGGGGAGTGAGTGGCAGCTTAAGTTTTGGTAGTGAACAGAGTGACAATGGTACCTGTATGTTTTATCTGAAGCTGCTGCCATTGTGGCCTTCAGGGGCTCCCTCTCCACACCCACGGAACACCCGAGCCAGATAAGGTAGAGACAGAAGACGACTTGGGATTTCATGTTCAATGAAATCTTGCAAGCCAGTGCTTCACTGGACCGTGAGCACAGGTCCTGGGGGGATGAATATTGTGCACTGCTTAGAGAAGGCAAGAATGGAGAGAAGACAGACCCAGGAGTCTGAAAAGCAGAGGAAGATGCACCAAATCATAATAGGGCTTCTCAGGCAGTAAACCACAGATGCTGCAGGCTCTGGGGGACCTGTACGTTCAATTCCAGGCTCATATCCCTCTGCAGCCCACTGTAAAAACTCAGTATCGGGACCATCCTAAACCTCCCTCCGTATTCCATGTGGCATCAGGGGTCACTGAACTTCCTCCACCACTCCACCCTGGGGGACATTAAAGACAATCACAGCTTCACATACACTGACCCGTGAAAGCCACAATTGTGTAGAAAAATGAACATGAGTGTTCTTTTCCCTTCATAAGTTCTGTTCTCAACATTTATAAAGCTTTTAATGTATTTGTTTTAAAACAGAGTGGGGTTGTTTTGTTTTTTTGCAGATTGCTTTACAGAATAAAATTCTATTTGGAACATAATTCATCTTTATTAGTTCACAACATATGCTGCTGAGTGCTCAGCAGTTCTGAAAGCGACCAATTACCTGTTACTGCACACTGTAACACAAGTCATAGGATCAGTCACAAACAAAATTAATAGGTGCATTGACAATGTTATATTCCTACATGAACAGCAACCACCACACAATTCCTACAAGACCATAAAAAGAGCAGGGCCAAGGAGACTGCACAATACGTTACTGTAGCTCATTGTTAAAAATGGTCTGTCACAGCCTCCCTGAGCCAGATAGCGCCGCGCTGAGTTATAATAGCCCTTATATTTGGCTGTTCAAATTCAGACGACAGTCACTTCACCTCCACCAGCAGAAACTTTTTCCTCTTTGCTTCTCAGATATTATACAGGACACAGCAGGCAGCTATAACCACTGGGATATTTTTCTCACCAAAGTCCAATCTTGTGAGTAAACAACGCCAGCGTCCCTTCAAATGACCAAAAGCACTTTCAACTGTCATTCTCCACCTGCTGAGCTGGTAGTTGAATCCTTCCTTGGTGCCATCAAGGTGACCAGAGTATGGCTTCATGAGCCAAGGGAGAAAGGGGTACGCCGAGTCCCCCAGAATCACTACTGGCTTTTCAACATTGCCAGCGGTAATCCGCCAGTCAGGAAAGGAAGTCCCTATTTGCAGCTTTCTGAAAAATCCTGTATTCTTAAAGATGTGATCATACACCTTCCTTAACCAGCCCACATTGATGCCGGTGAAACATCCCTGGTAATCCACCAGGTTGCATAACCATAGACAAGTGGCCCTTTCTGTTGACGTACGCTGTGGCAAGGTGGTCTGGTGCCAACAGAGGGATGTGTGTGCTATCTCCCCTCCTACAGTTCGGGATCCCCACTGCTGCAAATCCATCCATTCACTATGTTCTGCACACTGCCCAGAGTCACAGTTCTGCATAGCAGGAGGTGATTAATGGCCCACCACACCTGCATAACAGCAACCCCTACGATGGATTCCCCGACTGACCGGTAACAGTCTGGAATTGCAAGTTTCCACAGTGCAGTTGCCACTCACTTCTCCACTGTCAGGGCAGTTCTCATTTTGGTGTCCCTGCCCTGGAGGGCTGGGGCAAGCTCGGCACACAGCTCCACAAATGTGGCCTTAAGCATCTGAAAGTTCTGCAGCCACTGCTCGTCAGCCCAAATCTGCATTATGATGTGATCCCACTAGTCAGTGTTTGTTTCTCAGGCCCAGAAGCGGCGCTCCACCAGCTGCAGCTGCTCCATGAATGACATGAACCTAGACTTGGTTCTTGCTATGTCCCATTGCAACCTGTCCTCCAAAAAATCGTTACCATCCCCCACCCACTCAGTTCTTCTCGCATGATCTACAGGATCATGCGTCCTGTGCTTGCTACGCTCATGACAATAGTGCAGAGCTGTGCAGGCTCCATGCTTCTGGCAGAGATGGCGGACAGCAAGGAGTGTGCTACGGGTTTATGGGATTTTGAAAACAGGTGCAAAAATTATGGGATACAGATATTGTTATGGAGACAATCGCACATTGGGAAATTGACCCCGTGCTCCCAATTACTTCTGTGCAGCTCATTTTGGCCCCATCATGCATTGCCAAAACTTCCCAAAAGACCACGTGCTGGATGATAGCAAATTGCAGTGAGATATCTACCCATGGTGCACTGCACTTCATTGACACAAGCTCTCCTATTGAGTATGTGCATCGCCGAAACACGGAGCCAAGTACACACACACACACACACGGGATGTACCTGTGGCAGCTGTATGGTGACGTAACTTGAGTTGACATAAGTTTGCATCATAGACACGGCCTGTTTAAAGGACAATGTGCTCTGAAATCTGCACACTTGTGCAGCTTTTCTTGAAATGTGCTATGCATTATGGGAGTGCACAGCAGGGTTAGTGACCCAAATTTGAGGTCATTGAGCCAGGGGTTCCAGAGATACGATGAACCCTGAAAAAAAAAGCTGTTTTGCAAAAAGTTTCTAGGTGGATTTTTCTTCGGGCCAAGCTGGAGAGCAAACTACTGCTGCGATGTGGGTCAAAATGGTCTCAATCAGTCAGTTTTTACCCAAGGCAGTGCATGGTACCCACTAAGTCTTTGGGGAACCCAAAGTGTGAACAGTATTTAAGACCATGTTCACTGCTTTGCTTGCATAGATGTGCAGTATGGAAGATTACAGTAGGCATGCACCAATAAAGAGAAAAAACATGAGAGGATTTCTATGCAGCCACTTTATGCTTGCAGGAGTAGTTTTAGGGAACATGCCAACACCACTGCCCATGGTGAACACCCCACCACTGACGTTTCAAGCCTGAACCTTTGTAAACCAGTTCAATAAATATGTAACAACCTACACTGCTTGATACAAAAAGATGTTTTGTACCCTCTGATGTGAGTGAGCAAGGGAAAGAGAAGCATGTATACCTTCAGGATCCAGTATGCAGCATTTCAATGCCTCCACCATTTAGCGTGGGTACATGTACCATGAAGACCGCACCTGGAGCGTATCTAAATAATTCCCCATTGGCTACTGTCAGCTCCAGGGCATAAAAGGAATCCTGAGGGAAAGTGAATGTGTTGTAGAAGGCGATGAAGAAGGAGTTGCATGTTTCAGCAACTGGCATTGGCAGAGTAAAGGTGTGTGTATGTTACTGGGATGCATGATTAGAGCATTGCTGGGAAAGGGCACGGTTAAGGTTGCATGGGCATCCTTAACTGTGGATTTCCAGATTTTCAGAAGTTTGAGATTTACTCAACTCAACACTCTGTAACAAGTCGACATACCACCAAGGAAACTTCACTCTTTATGAATATAGCTTTTTTGCCACTGAATCAGAATACTGGTCTGTTGAGTTAAAAATATCATCTCACTACAACAGGCCCCAGCAGAGAATAGGGGCTATTAACAGATTACAAAATGGGCCAAGCGGATATGGGGAAGCAGCAGACATCACAAGAGTTTTAATATAGACCCATGTGACATTATCATAAGCAAACTAGGGAAATGTGGGTTAGATGAAATTATTATAAGGTGGGTGCACAACTAGTTGAAAGATGGTATTCAGAGTAGTTATCAATGGTTCGCTGTCAAAGGATTTATCTAGTGGGGTTACTCAGGAGGTCATTCCTAGGCCCGATACTATTCAATATATTCTTTAAATACTTCAATAATGGAGCGGAGAGTATGCTTACAAAATCCACAGATGACTCCAAGCTGGGAGAGGTTGCAAGCACTTTGGAGAACAGGATTAGAATTCAAAACGACCTTGAGAAATGGGAGAATTGGTCTGAAATCAACAAGATGAAATTCAATAAAGATAAGCACTTAGGAAGGAAAAACAACAAGGAGTCCTTGTGGCACCTTAGAGACTAACAAATTTATTTGGGCATAAGCTTCCATGGGCTAGAACCCACGTCATCAGATGCATGGAGTGGAAAATACAGGAGCAGGTATAAATACATGAAAGGATGGGAGTTGCCTTACCAAGTGTGAGGTCAGTCTAACGAGACAATTCAATTGACAGCAGGACACCAAGAGAGGAAAAATAACTTTTGAAGTGGTAATGAGAGTGGCCCATTTCAGACAGTTGACAAGAAGGTGTGGGTAACAGTAGGGGGAAATTAGTACTGGGGAAATTAGGTTTAGGTTTTGTAATGATCCAACCACTTCCAGTCTTTATTCAGGCCTAATCTGATGGTGGCCAGTTTGCAAATTAATTCCAGTTCTGCAGTTTTTTCCTCCTGCTGTTAAGTGAATTGTCTCGTTAGACTGACCTCACACTTGGTAAGGCAACTCCCACCCTTGCATGTATTTATACCTGCTCCTGTATTTTCCACTCCATGCATCTGATGAAGTGGGTTCTAGCCCATGAAAGCTTATGCCCAAATAAATTTGTTAATCTCTAAGGTGCCACAAGGACTCCTCGTTGTTTTTGCTGATACAGACTAACATGGCTATCACTCAAACTTAGGAAGGAAAAAATCAAATGCATAACTACAAAATGAGGAATAACTGGCCAGGCGGTAACACTGCTGAAAAGGATCTGGTGGAGGGCATAGTGGATCACAAAGCCAACAGTGTGGTGCGGTTCAGAAAAAAAGCTAATATTTGGTGGTGTTTTAACAGAAGTGTTCTATATAAGACACAGGAGGTAACTGTCCCACTCTAGTCAGCACTGGTGAGGCCTCAGCCGGAGTAGGGGCAGAACTGGACACACACTTTAGGAAAAATATGGACAAACTGGAGTGACTCCAGAGGAGAGCAACAAAGATGATCAAAGGCCTAGAAAACCTGATCTAGAAGGAAAGGTTAAAAAAAACCAACAACCTGGGCACGTTTAGTCTTGAAAAAAGATGACTGAGGGGGGACCCGGTAACAAATCTTCAAATATGTCATATGCTGTAATAAAGAGTCAAGTCACAGTTTTCCCAAGCCAATGGCTCATCGGGCTGGTGCATTTAAGGCACGTCAGTTTCATAGCCAAAAGTACACAAGTATAATGTGGCCAGCATCACATCCGACTGCCTATGACTACCCTAATCCGATGGATCAGGTACCCATTTTGCAGATGGGTGACCTGTGTAAGGTAACGCAAAACTCAAAAGTCCCTTGAAGGTAGGACAAGATGTCAACAGCTTAATCTGCAGAAAAAGACATTAGATATTAGGAGAAACTTTCTAACTATAAGGATATTTAAGCACTAGAGTAGGCTTCCAAGGGAGACTGTGGACTCACCATCATTGGTCAACCTGTTCTTAAAAACCTCCGAACACCTCTCAGAGATGGTCTAGGTTTAATTTGTTCCAGCCTCAGAACCAGGGGCTGGACCTGATGACCTCAGGAGGTCCCTTCCAGCCCTATATTTCTATGATTCTAACCCATTCCCAGGCCCCCGCATCCAGGAGGAAGCATTGGGTGCAGACAAGAAAATATCCTTAAATCATGACAAGACTGGCAACATTTTATATTGGCTTCTAGCTAGTAGATTTAGCCCTCTAATGTCTTGTAACACTGTCCGGCCCTGTCTAGCATCAATCACCTTGAAGATTCAGAAGCCAGGAAATAGTACTCCAAACTTATTAATTAGTTGAGAAGTTTTGCAACATGTCACTTACAGGGTCCTTAAATGTGGCCTGTAATTGCCATTAGATCTGCCATGTTAGATACAGAGATAGGGTCCAAGAAGCTGCCAGAAAGAAAACCCAGGCCAATACTTCTTGGAAGGGGAGAAGGGAGTCAGATAAGCAATTTCAAATTGATGCATCTTATCACACAACACAAAAGGGCTATTTACAATCCCAGCAAAAATGCAAACTCAAGAATTTGTCATTCACATTTCCTCCTTTTCAGACATTGCAAAGATTGTGTGAAAGAAGGAGAGTCTGCCTTTCCTGTCCCCTGTTCAGGAAGCATGCTTCCCTGTGAATGCTCCGGGAGGAAGAGCAGGTCTTTCTGTTTCAACAGAGCATTTTTGAAAGAAAAGAAGCCTAGAAAAAATCACTCACCAAGTTGGAATTTTACAGGGGAAAAGGGGGGGGGGAGGGGGAAGAACTATTTAGAAACCTAGTGGAACTTTCTGGGGGTTGCTGGAAGGTCACCACTCACCACCAAACCTGATGGTGTGAGAACTTTCTTTGAATATTGAGGAGGGAGGGAGAGAGAAATCCCTTCAACAATACTTAAAATTAAACAAGCTATTAAAATTAGGAAAATAGGAGAAAAAAAATCACAATATTGCATAGAGTTTGAATAGAACTAATAAAAAGAAAAGCAGAAGTCTGGATCTAGACAGGAGATAAGGAAAGACTTTAACCAACACTATAAACTGACAAGACAGAAGAGGAAGTCAGAGTAGAAAAGCATCAACCACAATACAATATATGATCAATACCACAGGTATTGGTAGCAGGTCTCATCAATACATTTTTAGGGACTTCCATGGGCCAATTTATAATTGTGCATATATTACGTTTCTCTCTCTTTAAGTTACAAAACAATTTTTATATTTGTTATAAAAGAACAGGTGTGTTAAATAAATAGACTAAAAAGGAAAAAAAAAAGCCACTACAAAACATGACATCTCTGTTACTGAATAAAGTACTAAGACAAAACCACAACAGCAATCAACAGAGGAAGTGAAGTCTCCCCCTGCTGTCTCAATTCACAGCAGCTCAACAGGAACAAACTACAGTGGAGTTCCGAATTGGAAAAGTACTGGGGTGGAGTCCTAAAGTAACACGCTGTGACCCATGTCTATCTTGCTATCAGGGCAGGGGAAATTGCCTATGGTGACAGATACAATTGTAAGTAAGATTTGATTTTGCAAGAGAATCTGAACTGTTAGAATACATAGCAAAAATTACTGTACGTCTTCAACTATACATTTTATCTATTTTTAACCACAACTTGCATATTAGCAAAACTTTGTGTTAACTGCTCCTGATTTTCAGATTCTACCTGGTATGACATAGTGTAATAAAAATGCTTGTATGTCAGTATAGTACTTGAACATGACGTTCTTCACTCCTGTTACTAAAAAATGTACAATGTGTCACAAAAAACTAGCATTATTACAGAACAAGCAGTATCAACACCAAATCCCTGATCTCACTTCAGACAATACAGATAAGAGGAGAAAATATGCATAGTTATTTCTGGAAGAAAGATTCTTTCCTTTCAAATATTTGGGACTCCTGAAGGCAACAACTAGAATCCTGGACTCCGATCATATAAGCTGCCGTCTCCAGAATTTGAGGACTTGTCCGCACTGGCCAGGGTACATGGTCATTTCCGTGCCCACAGAGCTGGTATGAAGGCAAAGATCAGCAGGAGCGAGCTCAGGGTTGTTTGCGGTCTAGCGCCACCCCAGATGGCTGCAGTGATCCCTGGGACTCCAGAAAGCCCTTTCGGAGCCCCGAGAAACACGAGCCTGCTCTTATTTCAGGCTGGCGAGCAGGGAGGTTCAGAAACCGGAGCCCAGGGACAGGCTGCTGGCCAGGAATCTCACAGGAGCACAAGTGCCCAGGGCTCCCACGTGGAGCCAGCTCGCCCCCCACCCCAACGCAGAGCGGGCCCGGAGCCCCCCCTGGAAGTGAGGAGAGGCCGGGCCCGGGTCTGTCCCCGCCCGCAGACAGTCAGTCCCGGCCCGCGGAGCAGAGAAACCCAGCCCCAGGAACCGCCTCGGCCCGGCCCGGCGCCCGCTGCGGGAGCCAGAGCCCGGGGAAGGCGGCGAGTCTCCCGGGCCCGGCCTCCCCGCAACACGAGGCCTCCAGCCGGCCGCGCTACAGGCCCGCGCACGGGCCTAGCCCTCCTGCCAGGCCGCCTCCGGCGCCCGGCCCAGCTCCGCCCCCAACACCAGCCGGCTCCGCGCTGGGGCTCGGGGAGCGCCCAGGCCAAACTCGCCGCGCCGAGCCCCTCGCCGGGGCCGCCCAAGCTCCGCTGCCCGGGTCCCCCGGCCCGGCTTTCCCAGCGCGATGGCCCGTCCCGGGCTCCCACCCGACCTCCCCGGCTCCCGGAGTTCCCCAGGCCCCGCCCGGTCCCCCAAGGCCCCGCTGCCTCTCGCCGAGTTCCCCCAGCCCCCGCTCCCGGCCCGGCCAACCAAGCTCTCAAACGCCCCCCAGCTCCCCCAGCCTGCCCCGCCCCGCATCGGCCCGCTCCCCGAAGCTCCCCCCTCCCACTCACCGCTCTCTGCAGCTCCCCTCCCCCCCCCCCCCCCCCCCGGCCCGCTCTCCCCCCCTCCCCCCGCCGGCCCACTCACGGCCCGGCCACCGATGTCCCCTCGCCGGCCCGCTCCCCGCCACGGATCTCCTCCTCCCCCCCCCCCCCCGCCGCCGGCCCGCTGGGCCCCCGCCCTCCCCCTCCCCCCCCCCCCCCGCCGCCGGCCCGCCGGGCCCCCGCCCTCCCCCTCCCCCCCCCCCGCCGGGCCCCCGCCCTCCCCCTCCCCCTCCCCCCCCCCGCCGCCGGCCCGCTGGGCCCCCGCTCTCCCCCTCCCCCTCCCCGGCCCGCTGGGCCCCCTGGGCCCCCGCTCCCCCTCCCCGGCCCGCTGGGCCCCCGCCGCCGGCCCGCTGGGCCCCCGCTCCCCCTCCCCGGCCCGCTGGGCCCCCGCCGGCCCGCTGGGCCCCCGCCCCCCCGCCGCCGGCCCAGCCCGGCCCGCTCCCTCATCTCCCCCGGCCCGGCCCGGCCCGCTCACGGCCCGGCCACCGATGTCCCCCCGGCCCGGCCCGCTCCCCCCCCGGCCCGGCCCGGCCCGCTGGGCCCCCGCTCTCCCTTCCCCCCCGGCCCGGCCCGCTCCGCTCACCGATCTCTGCAGCTCCCCCAGCCAGCAGCTCGCCCGCTCCTTGCCGCTCGGGTCCGGGTCGTGGTAAAGCGCCTGGACCGCCTGGTACACGAGCTGGAGGCTCGGCTTCCCCGCGCTGCCCCCGCCGCTCTCCATGGCTCCGGGTCCCGCACAGGCCGCTCCGCGCCCGGCTCCGGCCCCTCAGCAGCCGCCGCTCCAGGCCGCCGCCATCTCCTCGCCCGGCCGTGTCCGTTACCGGGAGGGGCGGTGTCACCGAGAACGCGGCCCCCCCGGAAGCGCGCAGCCCGCGCACCGCGTTCCGCCCGCACAGCGCTCCCGCCCGGCCGCCGCGCAGCCCGCACGCCCAGCCCGTCTGCCGCGCGGATACGCGGCTGCGCAGCCAGGCCGCAGCCCCCACCTCCGGCACCGCCCCCCGGCTGCCCCCAGGGCGCTTCCGGCCGGTGCTACCGCCACACCTGTCCCCCGCACCCGGAAGTGACCCGCCCTGAGAGGCGGGAAGGAGGCTCCCCCGTCTCCTGCTCGGGTCCCCTTCCGCAGGGCTGGGCCCGGCCCCGGGCCTGTCCCTCCCCGGGCAGCGGCCTAGACCCAGTCAGGGCCCCGCCAGAGCCACCCCGCTGCCCAGCCGGCCCTGCTCAGCCCACCTGGCTGTGCCTCCCCCACCCCATCCCCCACCTGGGGCCTGCTCAACCCCTACCCCCATTCCTAACCACACCTAGGGCCTGCCCCGCCCCCTGCCCTGCTCAGTTCTCCCTCTGCCCATTCCTAACCACACCTGGGGCCTGCTCAACCCTCCCACCCCCGCATCCACAACCAGACCGAGGGCCTGCCCCTCCCCCACTCAATTCTTCACCTCCCCACCCCTATTCCTAACCACACCTAGGGCCTACTCAACCCTCCCTCTCCACATCCCCAACCACACCTAGGGCCTGCCCTGCTCAATTCTCTTCCTCTCCCCCATCCCCAACCACACCTGGGTCCTGCCCAGCTCCCAGCCCTGCTCAACCCCCTCCCCCTGGGTCCTGCCCAGCTCCCAGCCCTGCTCAACTCTTTCCCCCCCCCTCCCATCCCCAACCACACCTACGGCCTGCCCAGCCCCCCTCCCCACTCAATTCTCCACCTCCCCACCCCCATTCCTAACCACACCTGGGGCCTACTCAACCCTCTCCCCCCCCCCCATCCCCAACTACACCTGGGGCCTGCCCAGCTCCCCTCAACTCTCCCCCCCCACATCCCCAACCACACCTGGGACTTGCCCAGCTCCCAGCCCTGCTCAGCTACCTCCTGCTTCCACCTGAGTCCCAGCCCCTCCAGCCCTGCTCAACTCTCCCCATCCCCAACCACACCTGGGGCCTGCCCAGCCTCCAGCCCCACTCAACCCTCCCCCCCCCCCCCCCCATCATCCCCAACCACACCTGGGGCCTGCCCCCCCATCCCCAACCACACCTGGGGCCTGCCCAGCCCCACTCAACCCTCCCCCCCTACATCCCCAACCACACCTGGGGCCTGTCCAGCCCTGCTCAATGCCCCCAGCCACACCTGGGGCCTATGCAGCCCCTCCAGCCCTGCTCAACCCTCCGCCCCCAACCACACCTGGGGGCCGCCCAGCCACTTCCACCCTGCTCATCCCACCCTCCAGCTCCCACTCCAAACACACCTGGGGACTGCCTTCCCTCCACCCTCTGACCTTTCCATCCCCCAGTTTCCCCACCCCCAAACACACCTGGGAGCTGCTCCCCTCTCCTCCCCCTGTGGCCCTGCTCAGTCCACCTGCCTTCCCCCGACCCCAGGCCCTGCTCCCCAAACACACCTGGAGGATACCCTTCCTTCATTGCTCCCCTGCTCATCCCACCTGGCTGTGCCCTGTACCCCCCAAACACTCCAGGGGGCTGCCCTGGCCCCTCCAGCCCTGCTAAAACCCACCTGCCCAGCTCCACACCCCCAAACACCTCTGGGGGCTGCCCTCTCCCCCAGCCCTGCTCATCCCACCTGGCTGTGCCCCCCTTCCCCCCCCAAACACACCTGGGGGCTGTTCTGTTGCTGATCAACCCACCCGACCTGGCTGTGCCCTCAGTCAAGTCCTACCCAACAATCCCCTGAAACGCGTGCACACACATACATACCTGGGGTGTGCTCTTCTGCCGCCCGCCCCCCTTGCTTGCTCTATTAGTCAAAAACAATCTCTGCCAGCTGCTAGGCTTTGCCTGACCCTCATCTGGGACTGCCTCTTATCCACATTCCAAGGAGTGCCTTTTTCTTGTCCCAACTCAGACGATTTTAAAAGTCACTTTCTGAATAACGAGGCGTTTTGTCCTTGCTCCCATCACCACAGATAAAGGGCACCTTATCTGCCTTCTCACGGATAAGATGGCGCTTTCTGGATTACTGGGGAAAGTGGTAACTTTTAGCCATTGTTTCTACACTGCTAGTTGGAGAATTAATTTACCGGTTCAGTGCAGCTGAGGCTTTCTGGGGGCTACTCAGTGGATTTCTGGGAGCAGTGGGGCAGTATACTGGAATGCATTTACAGAATTGGGCAAAAATGTCTCACCTATAGCGCATGGCAAGATGAGCACTAAAATGATGTTTCTTATAAGGTTTATGGCTTGTGGCACCATAAAGGCTACACTTTTCATGATTCTCCTCCCCACATTATATGGCTAAAAATTGAGATTTAAATAAGGTGAAAGTCAGCTGTTATTAGCATAATATAGTCTATTATATATATAATTAGCATAATATATTCTGTCTCCATAAAATCCTTTCGAGATTATACACACTGCAAAATCACTTCACCCGCCACTAAAATGGAACCACCTCTGATGTTAAAAGTGGCGGCTGTTTAACAATGCTTTTGAAAGCAGACTCGAAAGTCCAGTTGAAACTGCAGTGGGAATGGAGGAAAGTGAAATGTAATTATACACGCTCATGTTTTGCCCCGTCTATGAGACTAACAACCCTCCTGCTGTGAAAATTCTAGTCTGACCTTTAGCATGAGTGTTCAGGAATCTGGTTTTGAATCACAATGGCCCTGATGCCACGTCGTTTAATACTCTTAGAAGGAAGAGCACATTTATAACTTCCATGTCATGCAATACCTGGTTGGTTTTTTGTTTTTTTAAAAGAACACATTCAAATACTGACCAGGCCCGATCCAGCTTTTTTTGTGAGAGTTAATTAGACAGTGGCCTGAGGTGGTATAGCTTCTGACCTAGCACGTGGAGTCTTGGTCCATAAGAGTAAATAACCAAGTAAAGAAATAAATAACCCATAACCAAAATTGAGTTATGAAAGGGTTTGTGAAATTCCTTTGGTAGCTACAGTAGTTTTGGTAACCTTTTTTCATTTTAATGATCTTAGAGCAACTGCCAATGTTTTAGATTTGTTGTGGGGTCTAGGTTGGGGTGCTACCAGGGTAGTAGCATGTTCGTTCCTGCTTGCAACAAAAAGGGGTCAAAACAAAAAGGGGTCGAAATCTAGAATTTCCTCTTTGGGGACTTAGAGGGAAAGAGGAAGAGCCACTGGGGAAGATAATTCCATAAATTAATACATTTGTTGAGAACTCACAACATGCTCCATGGTGTACAGAACACAGGACAGGTTTCTTGTCTACCTGATAAGTTTATAATCTAAACCTATTTCCTTCCTAAAAATTATTCTATTACAACTGTTTAGGTGAATTTAGTGCTGGTGAATGGTGCTGAATTATGCGACCTTCAGCTGAGGCATGAAAGATGCTGGTTGAAAGCTCTGGAGACTGAAGCTTCCTATTTACTACAGAACAGGTAGAGCATAGACAGTGTAAGCTTCCCTCACTCCCCCAGCTATGTGTTTCAAATGTGACCTGGAAAGACCACTGTATGAACTGAGAGAATAGCTTAGTCTTTCTCACCCATTCCATCCTTACATCTCTACTGAAACTGCCAACAACAGACCCATCTGTATTCACAGGTGTCCACATCACAGAAACGATCGGCTAGGAAATGCACTGGGACCCACCAACCAACCAACTGGTAACAGTCCTTTAGCACCATCAACCTGGCAGTAGACTGAATCAGTAATCTAGAGATGAGAGGAAAGGTGGTAATTGCTAATTAAAATTAAAAGATGTGGAATCAGACATCACTTCCGGGGCCTGTGAAGAGAACTTACAATGAGGTCAGTGCTTATGAGCTAAGACCAGGGTGAATAAAAATCAAATCTTTTTTAAAATAAATTTTAAAAATGATTTTTTAAAATTTAAATAGGATTTTTTGGATAAAATACTTTTTGATGAAAAAACCTATCTAAAGATAGTTTTAATTAAGATACAGTATAGCTCAAAGATATCTCATCATGGAATAGGGATTATAAATTCTAATTCTATAGTATGAAACAATATATTCATGTAATGTTTAAGATAAGTTTTGTAAATGAGTTCCAGTAGTTCATGGATTAGGAACCCAATTTTATGGGGTTCCACAGGCTTCTGTATAGATTATTTAGGTTAATCTTTCTTTCTGCCCAATGGGACTTAGTGCTCAATCTAGAAGATCCTATCAGAGATGCTTAGATTTGCAGTTCTCAAACTGTAGATTTGTGTCTCCAGAGGTAACATGCTTGTCAACAGCAAAAATGTTTTAAAATAAATAATATATAGAGGTGAGAAATAACAGACCTCAACCCTGTTGTCCCTCTGCAAATTTGTGCACACAGAGTCAGTCACTTACCTCTCTCTAAAAGTGCAAAGTTTCAAAAAGCTCAATGAATAGAAGATTGTTGGGGGCAGAATAGATCTGGACAAGAAGAAGACGTCTGGAGATAAATGTGAGAAAGGAGGGACAGGCAGTAGAAACAAAAGTGAAACTGAGCAGCATATTCCAGAAGTCTTGAGGTCTTTCTGCGTGTAGCCTTCATTGATTTGAGATCTACCATACCATTCTCTCACTAGAAGGGAAAACCTATAATGGCAGCAGGCCGTAAAAGAGACCCAGTTTGGGAATATTTTAATGAAGTTACTCTACTTGTGGGTAAGACAGGCACGCGTGCAAAATGCAAACAGTGCAACAAAGAAATGCAAGGCCTGGTCGCCCGAATGAAACATCATGAGACGTGTTCCTTCTCAGGAGGAAGCTGCCTTGAAGATGATGAAAGGAACATGTCTGAACATGCAGGATCTTCAGGTTGGTAACAACCAACAAGAATGCACTTTTATGTATCCATGATTAAATCGAGTCTTCCTGACTCATGATTTAAATCAAATTGATTTAAATCAAATCCACCCTGGCTAAGACATCTTTGTGGTGGCAAGAAAGGAGAAAATTGATAGTGGGGACCAACAAATGGGGATGCCATCATTGTAGATAAAAATATTGTTTTGATTCATGAAGCAGCAGAGTGCTTTCTGTGGTGTGAGACTATTTCGATTAGATGGTGTCCACTTAAGCAGAGGGAACCAGCTCTTCACTACTTTCTCAATTATGTTGCTTAGAAATGGAGATCAGATCATGGGTGACAGTTGGTGAGTGATGGTCCTTGTGACTACTGCATGCCTTAGGGTGAGTAATAGGTTGTTTCTTAAGAGGAGACATTGACTGTCTGTGGTAGAAAGGCAATCCAGAGCACCAGGGCCTTCACCAGCCAGGAAGAGCATGGCTCAATTTGTGGTCATTTGGATCTCCTGTGTTTCAGCAACTGCTGTGTGAATGAATGGGCTGAAGTTTGAGAAGCATCAGGGGCGCTGTGGACAGCCTTCTATTCCTAGATCCATCCCAGACGCTCAAGGGAGATGTCATGTCCACTGCCCACTCTTCTGGTGTTGTTTCCTCAGGCCTGGAAAAACTCTCTCAGATTTTATCTCCCCCCCCCCCCATCCCCCAAGTAGGGTGAGAGCATTCCCAGCAGGAGGCTCCTTGAATCGGAGACTGAGTGAAGGCAATCTGCATTGTTTAAGTGGGGCAATAACCCAAACATTTCCACTGACTGACATTTTGCAGCTGCCGTGGCTGCGGAGGAAGAGGTTCTCTTGGTCTCCTTGAGAGCTGTGGCATAGATTTGCTTAAACTTCTTGTGCCACGATCAAATTCAGTCTTACACCAGGGATATTCTAATCTTATCGCCCTTCTACGGCATTTGTCTTAGAAGTCATTGGTGATGCCAGGGGTTCAGTGTGGGTGATGCAGAAGGAGAGGACATTTAGGGGTCAGCTGGTCACTGGATGGGAACAACAGGTAAAATCCTGCCAGTCCATCAACAAGCCAGCCCTGCAGCTGGATAGGATTTTCCTCTGTTAGCAAAGGGGTTATTCATGACTATCCATGGATATCAGGCAGGTTTCATGCTAAGAAGACATGAGCCACAAATCTCCACTAGCTGTTTGGTGGGATCTCTCAGGTTGTTCCACACCTCCAGAGTGACTAGAGATGGAAAAAAATTATTTGACTGTGAAGTGGCCCAGTCCATGAGGAAAAACCTTTGTAATGGGCTGGGAATGGAATGTATTGTCTGGATATTTTCCTCAGTTACACATTAAATGGAGGTTGTTTCTTTCTGATCCTCTTCATCCTCCCCCGGGCTATGGAAAAGTATGTCCTCTGTTTCACGCATTCTGTTCATGCTTTCATTGGAATCATTGGGACTGGCAGTAATACGTTTCTGATGGTCACATTGTGCTACACTGTTAATGAAATAATCCTGCATGCAGCAGGTATATTGTTAAACACAGTAAACGTACACACTAGAGATCATCCAAACAATGTAAGCTTTTTCAACATTTTCAGAGTATAAAAATAATTTGAATAGCCCTCAGATCAAGGCTGGGCTCGTCAGTGGATCCGTCTTGGTTTCACGTACAGTACTAAGGAATAAAAATTATACTTCGGAGGTGTCTGATCCATGGAACCAGTACCAGAGACGAGCTGACAGAGCTAAAATTCAGACTTAAATAGATGGAAGGAAACTTCCATAGACATGACTAGCGGGATTATGTCAAAGGTTTCGCACCCAATTTTCAGATGCTGCCCTTTTCTTCAGGGACAGCCATACCGTGTTCCTGATAAATAACTGTTGTGTCTATTGCTCTTTGCACAACAAAATAATAGGTAGACACTACCGAGGCAGAGAGGGTTCCAAATAACTGGGTTTACAAAATGTACGCAAACGTGAGCCTAGCTACATATACACACTATTGCTCTGACTGGTTTCTAAACTGGTTTCTGTTGACAATGTATGTCTACATGGGAGCTAGACAGTGTGATTTCCAGCTCAAGGAGACATACCCACTTTAGCGCTGATCAAGCTAGTGCGCTAAAAACAGAAGTGTAGCCACCACAGAAAGGCTAGCTGCTTGAGTACGTACCTAGGGTCTCAGACGGGATCATATTTGGGGTGGCTGCCATTGCTGTAGCTACGCTTCTATTTTTAGTGCCCAGAGCAATCAGAGCTAGTACAGATATGTCTGTAATTTCCAGCTCCACTGTAGCTGAACCCTAAAACACAGAACACACTGAGCACCCCAGAGGGCTCACAAACTATTTAAAGGGATACCCCCTATTCCTACCCACTACAAAATAACCATTTCAGACCTCCAACCTGGCTTCATCCTGGACATTGGCCAAAACTTCAAATGTGGGTGCCTAAAGTTAGATACTTGATTTCATATTTAGGCACTTCTCTAACGAGCCTGATTTTCAACAGTGCAAAGCACTGCTTGTTCCTTAGCTCTGAAAATCTGGTCAGTTTAGTTAGGTGCTTAAATCGGGATTCAGGTGCCTAACTTTGAAAATGTTAAGTATCAGAGGGGTAGCGGTGTTAGTCTGGATCTGTAGAAGCGACAAAGAGTCGGATGCATGCATCCGAGGAAGTGGGTATTCACCCACGAAAGCTTATGCTCCAATACGTCTGTTAGTCTATAAGGTGCCACAGGACTCTTTGTCGCTTTGAAAATGTTGGCCCCGTTCCTTATAAATATGAAGGGTTAGATTTCATGTGGAATAGTCTATAGTATATCCTATGGTGTATCCTATTCTACCATGTAAGTAGACCCTTGTTCCTGAAGTCAACAGTGACGACTTCTAAAGGAAAGATGGCAGAATCTGGCTCCACATAAACAACCACATAAAACAGAAAGTAGAAATAACTTTCGCTCTTGTTTCACTTTTGTAATTCCCAGTCTCCCATACCTCCACTTATTTATTGTCATCCTCTGCTGTGCTCTGTCTCGTTTAGGGCCAGATGCCGCTCTGCTACATAGGCGTAACTCTGGAATGACACCACTGAGATAAGGGAAGCTGCTCTGGATTTACACTAATGTGAGATCAGAATGTGGCCTTACAGTTAGGAAGTTTTTCCTGAGATTTAATCTTAATCTGCCCGGCTGTAGTTTGAACCCATCGCCCCTTGTCCTGCCCTCTGCGGCAAGAGAGAACAACTTTTCTCCATCTTTTTTAGGGCAGACTTTCGGGTATTTGAAGACCGGTATCATGTCTCCTCTTAATCGCCTCTCTTCCAAACTAAACATACCCAGTTCCTTCAGCCTTTGCCCATACGGCTTGCATTCCCTCCCTTTGAGCATCTTTGTTGCTCGCCTCTCAATCCTTTCCAATTTCTCTACATCCTTTCTATACATTGGTGACCAAAATTGGACACAGTTCTCCAGCTGAGGCCTAACCAGCGCCGAGTAGAGCGATACTATCACCTCCCGAGATTTACAAGCTGTGCCTCTGTTAATGCCACCTAAAATTGCATTTGCTTTTTTTGCAACAGCATCGCATCGCTGACTCACGTTGAGGTTTTGATCCACCACAACTCCCAGATCCTTCTCAGCGGTGCTGCTGCCGAGCCAATTATCCCCCATTCCGTATTTGTGCGTCTGGTTTTTCTTCCCTAAGTGGAGCACCTCATATTTGTCTTTGCTGAATTTCATTTTGTTGTCGACAGATCTCCAATTTATCAAGATCCCGTTGAATTTTAGCTCTATCCTCCAAAGTGTTGGCAGCCCCCCCCCCCCCCAGCTTTGTGTCATCTGCAAATCTGATCAGTCTGCTCTCTATACCTACATCCAGGTCATTAATAAAGATGTTAAATAACATCAGACCCAGAACAGATCCCTGTGGAACCCCACTTGAGACCTCCCTCCAATCCTGCATCATTCCATTCCATCATTCTGTTACTCTTAGTTTGCAGTTGTTTAACCAGTTACGTATCCACTTAATGGTAGTTCCGCTGAGCCCACATTTCTCCAGCTTACTTGCTACCTGTTAATCATGACAGGACAAATCCAGATGTCCTTCCTCAGGACCTTTGCTATTCAATTCTAAGCAGACTTTCTCATTGGAAAAAGATTTTCAAGATGCAAAGAGTCATGCGCATGCAAAATGCGAAACCCTCCTCTAATTCCGTCAGTGCTTTCTGAAACATAGGCTATTTATATGTCATGTATGCTAAGCGCATGGAATGGCAGCCACCTGCCTGTCTGAAATGTTCTCGCCCCGGGCTGATACCCTTGCACATGTTCTGCTCATGTAACAAATATAAGTGCTTTGGGGACTTCATTGGTGAATTTATAGACAGCTCTTAGAGCAAGACATGAAAGTCAGGCCCTTCCTTCTTGGCAACACGCTAGTAAATTTCACGTATATAAATAAAAGCAACACG
Source organism: Macrochelys suwanniensis (assembly GCA_033296515.1). NCBI lineage: Eukaryota > Metazoa > Chordata > Testudines > Chelydridae > Macrochelys > Macrochelys suwanniensis. Next base: position 340,568,270 of record CM065775.1, read on the forward strand.
AGAACATTTAATTCTGTCAAGGAAATGGAAGAGGAACAGGTGGGTGGGTTCTGACCCATCATATGCGTCAGCACTCGAGCTGTAAACACACTGCTATATGTGATGCTCTTTGCCCAGATAAACAGAAGAGGTCTTTGAAGAACTTTGATCACCAGGGTGAGATTTGCCTTCTCCTGAGTGCTGAGGAGCAATGCGAGTAACCCAATGCTGAATACAAACGTCAAGTGTTCTGCATTTGCTGTCTACACAAAGTCAATGAAAAGCGCTAAGCCTCGGATTGTCTGGATTAGAAGTTCGAGTACTGACAGCCGTCCAGGTAGCTGATCTTTGGGCTCATGCTTCAGTCGGATTACTGGAGAGTTCTGCGGCTGGATTTTATATAACACGGGTTGGTCTTTGTGTTCTCACAAATGCAGTTCAACTGGTTTGGTTCAGCAAAAAAGAACGAGGAGTACTTGTGGCACTTTAGAGACTAACACATTTATTTGGTTCAGTTACCGTTTATTTCCATTACGAAGGAGAAAACTAAAACCTAGTGTCACAGTTTCAGGGTAACTGCATCCACCCCTCAGTGGTCCACTCCAGGCAAGCCCGGTCAGGTCTCAGGCCTCCAACCATCACCGGTCTCTGGGAAGGGACCCTGGTTCCACGCCCTTCTGACCAGGGATTTTAAGGCCGCACAGCTCCCTGCCTTACACGGTGACATCCCCAGCAAGCCAGTCTGCCCAACGGCCAGCACCTGTACTTTGCTGTCTCTCCGAGGGCTATGAACAGCGTTGTGAGTCACCACACAGCTCTTTCGAAGCAAGCACATTCTAACCCTAACCCTTATAAAAACAATAAACGGATTTAAACACACACTAAGCATACCAGGAGTCACCATCAGTCTTATGGTGCCCTGGTAAAGTCCTTCCAGCCCTTCTGCAAGACTTGGGCCCCCCTTGGACAGAAGGTCCTGTCCGTTTGCTGGGCAGAAAGAAGGCCCCGAGTTAGTTCAAGCGTATACTTTTATACCAAACCGCTTTCTTTGTCTCCTAGTCTCCAGAAAAAACAGCTTGAACCAGTCTATGCAAACCACCCCAGGGCTGGAGTTTCTCATTTACAGTCTCAGGGGCAGCCACCTCCCAACTGTTTTTAGCTCCTGTAGAAGTTGTGGTTACCCTCCCCCATGGAGGAGAACACAATCGGACATCAACCCAATCATCCATTTAAAATGGAGAGACGGCGGGGTGTTGCAATATCTGTCACACCTACTTCCATGTGACTGTCTCCAGCATTGGCGGAATGCTTTGTGGGTCCCACTCACTGCAGTTGGGGATCTGTGCTACTTGTATTTATTCCAAGACGTGCTCTTTACTTGTTATAGTTTTACTCATTGGCCTTGCTGAAAGTTTAAATAAGAGGGAATTGAATACAAAGGAGCTGATGTTCACTATAATGTAAACCTACAAGTTCGCTATAATGTATAATACTCATTATTCCAAGACGTGCTCTTTACTTGTTATAGTTTTACTCATTGGCCTTGCTGAAAGTTTAAATAAGAGGGAATTGAATACAAAGGAGCTGATGTTCGCTATAATGTAAACCTACAAGAGCAAGGACATTTGGCGGTAGGACCTCCAGTGTCCTCAATACTCATTGGCCTGGTCTGGCTTATTTCACCTACCCTACAGAGAAGCTTGAGGGAGAGCAACGTCTTTGCTTTTGCGGGTTCATGGCACAAGCGTGATTTCAGAGCAGACCTATTGACTCTTTTACAGGCCCCCACAGCAGTTCTCGGCACTTCCCTGAAAAGAAGAGCCCTTGCCCTGAAGAGCTCAACAGCTGGCCGGCGGATTTGACAGACCAGTAAGGACACAGGTTACCCTGTTGTAATGATGTGGCTGCTCAGTTCAGGTGCTTGTTGGAGGGCATGTGTGTTTTTAATGTGTAGAGATGCTAGAAAAGTGCCAGGGCCAGATTTGCAGTAGGTCAAACATGGAGGTTTAACCCCCCCCCCCCCCCCCCCCCGAAATCGATGGAGTGATCTAAGGGGTGAATTTGGCCTTGTAGTTCTTATCCAGCCTGTAACAGGGTTGCCTCAAACCTGGCGTCAGGCCCTGCATCTGCCTCAGTTTCCCCAGTCACGCGTCAGCCAGCTCACCTGCCAGTGCCTCAGTGAAGCCTCCACCTGTCACCACTTCGTTGCCTTTCCCAAGGGAGGCATTTATTGTTCAGTCACAAACACAGTTCAGCATCGATCAAAGCCATGTCTGTGCCAGACCGTTTTACCACTGCCAGCGTTGCAATCACACGGGAGCGTGTGCACACTTGGCTGCCTGTGCTGGTGTCACATTTGCATAGGTGGGGGGGTTGAAACACCAGGAGTGATCCTGGGAATCTAACCCGCCCTTTGCTTCCCTAGCTCATGGAACTGTGCCGTGGGCATCTGGACAGCAGCAAGGAGAGATTGAACCGGCGTCTGAGCAGGTTCCGGATGACTGTGTAGTGTGCATTTGGTAGATGGTACGGATGTTGACCCGGCTGGATCTCACGAGGCAAATATCCCAATTGTCGCTGCATGGTGTGTTTTACATAATATCCATAAAGCAAAGGGGGAAACCGCCGCTGGCAGGGTGCGGGGAGTGGAAAGGCCGTCTGCTGATTGAACAGCTGTGACTCAAGGCCCATTGAGCCGCTGGGCAGCTGAAGAAGGCTTTGTGCTTTGATTGTGCACCATCCTCAGGCAACGTGCTGCTTTGTGTTGATTTGTATCCCTCCGTGATGAAATGGTAGTTGGCTGGCGTCTGGATTGTCGATTAACGGTTAACGTACTGGGTACATCCGGAGAAGGGAGGCTGGTGTTAGAGGTCGCGTGGCTGTCTTGCAAGACCAAATAAATACATCTCGACTGGCACAAACCATCACTTGACCGAGCAGTTGTAAGCGATAAAAATACTCCTCTCGGTCGTTGCAGACCATTTAAAAAGACCCTGTGAGCTGCTGAGCTGCCCTGCGTCAGTCACAGGTCCGTGTAGGCATATTCATAGCAGTGCTCCTGGTTGTGGGAGGGATAGTGTGGCATGCTATGCTGGTGTCATGGGAGACGATGGGTCTGGGCTCAGAAACAGAATTGTCCATGCTGTTTGCAACAGCTGCTGGGGCCTAGGGGAGTTTTGCTCCATTATGTTTTGTAGCATCTGCATTTGCCATCTCAGGAGCTCCATAATCAGAGAATCTCAGGGTTGGAAGGGACCTCGGGAGGTTCTAGTCCAATCCCCTGCGCAAAGCAGGACCAACCCCAACTAAATCATCCCAGCCAGGGCTTTGTCAAGCCTGACCTTAAAAACCTCTAAGGATGGAGATTCCACCACTCCCTAGGGAACCCATTCCAGTGCTTCACCACCTTCCTAGTGAAAAAGTTTTTCCTAATATCCAACCTAAACCTCTCCCACTGCAACTTGAGACCATTGCTCCTTGTTCTGTCATCTTCTACCACTGAGAACAGTCTAGATCCATCCTCTTTGGAACCCCCTTTCAGGTAGTTGAAAGCAGCTATCAAATCCCCCCTCATTCTTCTCTTCTGCAGACTAAACAAGCCCAGTTCCCTCAGCCTCTTTTCATAAGTCATGTGCTCCAGCCCCCTAATCATTTTTGTTGCCCTCCGCTGGACTCTTTCCAATTTATCCACATCCTTCTTGTAGTGCGGGGCCCAAAACTGGACACACTGCTCCAGATGAGGCCTCACCAATACAGAATAGAGGGGAATGATCACGTCCCTTGATCTGCTGGCAATGCTCCTGTGTCTTGGCGGATGTCCCTGGGCACCCTCTGGTCCCTCTGCTGGCCCTCCCAGTCTTTCTGCCTTTCCTCCAGAATGTGTCCCCTCCAATACCTTGTTTCGTGGGCCCCCAACTCAGAGCTCCAGAGGAGACCGGAGAACATGCCCTTCCTTGTCCTTTTTTTCTTCCTCCTGCTCAAGGTCAGTTTTTCAGCAGGTGCAGAAGAGGTAACCCCGTTGAGGCCACTGCTAACAACAGGTCAGACAGACATTTTTTGATTTAAAGAGTTGGCAGATAGGAAAAGAGAGAGAGAAATCTCCCTAAAAGGCTCCCATAAAGATCTTACTAAAACTATGAACAGCGTCAGACTAGCTTCAGAGCCACTGGCTTTAGGACAGGTCAGCAGTTCCCAGCATGGTGAGTGCATAGGGGGCACTTTTCAAAACCTGTAGCCCTGGGGCGTGGGGGGTGGTCGGCCAGGCGTCCCAGCTAATAACTGGAGGGACAATGCAGAGCAGTAAATATTGCCAAACTGATTATGGGCAGTGGTGCTTCTGGCTGATACACCACTCCTGTGGGTGCCATATGCTGCCGCACTCCTCCTAACGCTGGTGGATCTCATTGCGGGGCGGTGTGGGATAGTTGCCTACTGGGGTGGAAGAAACAAAGCAACGTTCAGGCAAATCTCAAAGAACGCCTGCTTACAAACGTCATCGAAATGGTGCCAGATGACTAATGGGAGAGCCATGGCAAGATCAACGCCATACTCCGGAAAAGAAGGGAGGTTACCACTGCCTAGCCCTGCAGGCCACTTCAGAGCCAAGTGCCTTGAGTCAGCAACAAACCCCCTCTACTTCCTTCTGCTCCTGATTTCAAGCACAGCACGCGAGGAATTTGTTTTGGACGTGAACCAACATACTGCATGTTTTGATACTTGCAATATGTGTTTGCTGTGTACTTTTAGCCTTAATCAGATGATCTGAATGAGCAGCTACTGGATTGCTTGCAAGAATTACTTTTCATTTCCTATGTATTTTCCTTGAATGCTCAGCATGGTTCTCTTCCCCCTTGCAATGCATCGATTTAAGTGGCTAGGAGTTCTCTTTGCTCACCCTGGCTGAAGCATGCAGTTGTAAAAGTTGACGCGTTGCTTGCAATAGTTGCTCTCCTGTTTTGCCTATGGCTGGCAATGCACGTTCTAAGAAACCAGCTATGCAAAAGATGATTCCTTTGTTCCCTGGCCACATGCGTTCAGCACCCGTTTTGAGAGGGGGAGGAGCTTCAAGGTGGCCTGTGAACATAGTTTGAAGAAAGCCATGACTTAAACACCCAAACTCGGCTCCTTTCCCCTTCTGCAATGGGTTCCTTCCCTGGGCTCATCTGGGCCAGGTTCGGCTCTCCAGGGGGTCTGCAGACATCGTGCCCCCTCCTTGACGAGCTCTTCATGCAGTCTCCTTAGGCGTTCCAGCCCTTGGTTTCACCACCCACAGACTAGACTTCACGATGAGTGGTTATTTAAAACCAATTTAATCAAACAATGGGTTCTTCTAATCCCAAGAGATCAGCCTCATAGCCAGGTCAACATATAAATCAGATCTTACCCAAATGACCATGCTGTTGCCAATCCTTTAGTATCTAATATGTAAAGGTTTATTAACAAGAGAAAAGATAGAGGAGAGAGTGAAAATGGTCACGGAAAACAAATACATACACTCATTGCAAAATTCTTGGATCAAGTTTGTAGCAGTGATGGAATAAACTGCTGGCTTGTAATGTCTTTGGTAACTTCCAAAAGATTGGAAAGTCCTCAGTCCATTCGTTGTAATGCTCCTGTTAATGTAAGTCCTTAGCCCAGAGATCAGAGCAGGAAAGAGGCAAAATGGAGCTGCTTCCGGGGTTTTGTATCCCTTCTCCCGCATGGAGGGAACTTCACTGTCCCTAGCTCCTAGCACAGTTTGTGGAAAAGTACAGGCACATGAGTCCAGAGTCAGATGAGCTAGACACATGCCCTCGCATGCTTCGGTGAGTCATAGGAGCAGCCATTACCCGTATTCTGGCTAAAACATCCACGGGAAGGCTCCCCAGGGCAGCAATAAGCTTCGTCCATGGCCCGTTGTGTTTGTTAATGGGCCATCGACTTGAATGGTCCATCCACAATGTGCTGGCTAGACTGGATGCAAACGACCTTGTGTTTTGAAATACAGGTATATGATCAATATTCATAACTTTAGATACAAAAATGATGCATGCATACAAACCAGATAATCATATTTGATAGGTTGTAACTTTTCCATTGATGCCGTACACGACATACCTCATAGAAGATTTGTTGCAATTATACAACAGTGGGAGCAACAATAATATCGAGGGGCATATTTTAATCCTACAACATCACCAAAGCTTTAGCTCTTGCATTTCTTTCTGGGGGAAATTCACCCCCCTGGAGAGGGCCAGCACAAAGCCGACGCAACCAGTAAGTCCCCATCTGAAGGGCAGCATAGCCCTGTGCTCGCTGGCAGCAGAGGGGGAATTTTCACCTTACGTGCATCAGGGAAGGTGCCAATGTGGCTGCTTCCAATTGGATCCATTTTTGATTCAACCCTGAGTTCCTTGTGTGTACAAAACTGCCAGGGACTGCAGCGGGTGTGGGACAAGCCGCGAATACCGGAGCAGAGCCGTCCGCAGTAAAACCAGATGCAAATCTCTCTGCAAATGAGGAAACCGGCAGTGCAGCTTTATTCTCTCTCAACGAGTCCAGATGCAAATCTCTCCACTATTGGCACCCCAGCCTCCAGGGGAGATCCGGAAATCCAGCCAGGCTCCTGCTTTGGCCACGAACTCCCGCAGTTAGCAGAACGTCTCCAACGCCTCAGTGGTGTCCGAGCAAGCGGGACTCTAGCTCACTCTCCGACGGCTGCCATAAGCGCCGACTTCTGTCGGCGCTGCTGGGTGCTCCCCCCCGGCCCCGCCCCAACTCCACCCCCGGCCCTGCCCCTTCCCCAAATCCCCGCCCCCTCCCCTTGGGAAAAATTGGTGGGTGCTGAGCACCTACCGGCAGCTCGCCTCCCCCCCCGCCGCACACGCTCGCCTGCCCAACTCACTCACCTTTCAGGTTCCCTGTGCGGCTGGAGGCACCTCCGGCCACGCAGGGAACCCGGAAGGTGAATGAGTTGGGCGGGCGGGGAGCTGCCGGTGGGTGCTCGCGCCCCCGGCTCCTCCCCCAGCCCTGGGCGTGCTGCATTCCCTTCCCCCCCCCCCCCGCTTGCAAGTGGGGGGTGGAGAGCAGCAGAGCACCTGAGCACCCACTGGGCCCTGCAGCTCCCTGCCAGCCCCGCCCCCGCGCCCGGCTGCTCACCAGTGCTCCTGGGCTGGGCTGGTTTGCTTCCCCAGAAGTCGCGCCTTCTTCGTCGCTCTCAGGCTCCTCCCTCTGGCTCTGACGGCATGCTGGGGGTGGGGGAAAGCGCAGGGGAGGCGCTGCAAGCGGGGGTGGGGGGAATGCAGCACGCCTGGGGCCGGGGGATGAGCCGGGGCCAGGGGCGCGAGCACCCACCAGCAGCTCCCCGCCCGCCCAACTCACTCACCTTCCAGGTTCCCTGCGCGGCCGGAGGCGCCTCCAGCCGCGCAGGGAACCCGGAAGATGAGTGAGTTGGGCAGACGCACGCGGGACTGCCGGGGAGCTGCCGGTGGGTGCTGAGCACCCACCAGTTTTTCCCCGTGGGTGCTCCAGCCCCGGAGCACCCACAGAGTCAGCGCCTATGAGCTGCAGGAGTTCTGCGGGGCAAGAGGGACTAAATGCTGGTTTGTGTGAGGGGTAGGGAGTCTCGCCGGAAGCAGAGATGTGGAGTCAGATGGGGCCAATTCTAAACATCCTTTTCTGACCACAACTGCACTTGAGCAGTGTCAGGATTCTGTGCAATCACTAGTGTCTTTCCAAAGCAAAATTCCTTTGTGGTTTGGTCTCTGAGTGAGTCAGTGATTGGCTAAATCCAAAGAGCTTCCAATACAGCAAAAGGGCACCTTGTTAACAGGCCATGCTCCTCCTCTGTAGCTACCACCGCCTGGCCTCCTCTCTCCTCTCCTGTGTCTAAGGCCAGTGGCCGAGCTTTTGAAAAATAAGATCAAGTCGTTCCGGTCTCAGAGCAGCAACGTGATATAAGGTGCTCCAATTACCGGAATAAAATAATGACTATCGTGCCATTTATAAACTCCCCTGCCCAACGTGCTGGGACTCTTCATCTAAAATATTGTGACAGACTCAGGCCGGTTGGGTACAACAAAGTAGTAGCATGCAGATATACCGGCCACTGGATTACCAGTTTTCTGTTCCCTGACTGACCAGGGCAGGGGCTGTTCCAGGCTAATGAGATCACCTGACTCCAATTAACCTGCAAAGAGTCAGGTGAAGCCATTAAGGTGATGTGAACACCTGACTCTAATTAATTAAGGCCTTTCTGATACTATAAAAGGGCTCACTCCAGTCAGGCTGAAGAGAGCCAGGGAGCCAGAGGAGAGGAAGTGCTGCTGCTACTGAAGGGCTGAGTAAATGAGGACACCCTCAAGCCATTGGTAAGGGAGCCCTAAGGTAAGGGTGAAGAAGGGAGAAGCGGGAGAGCTGTGGGGAAGTGGCCCAGGGAAATGTAGCAACTCTGGCAGTGAGAGGTCGGCTGCCAACAGCTGCTACCACTAGGGTCCCTGGGCTGGAACCCGGAGTAGAGGGTGGGCCCGGGTTCCCCCCCAACCTGTCATTACAGAAATACCTCCTGGGAGGGGAAGACAGGTCCCTATCAGGACAGGAGGCTAATCTGTTCTGAGATAAGCCCATAGGGACAACAGAGACTGTGGGAGTTCTCTCACCAACCTCCTGGCTGGCTTATGATGAAAAGGGCTCAGTAGACTGTAACCCTGGCCCTAGAGAGAGAAGGGCTATGTGGAGGGTCACAGTGAGCCTCTGAGGCTAGCATAAACCGCCTAGAAGCGCGAGACCCACCGGGACAGGGTCAGAGCTCTGCCACAATATATTGTCAGAAAGTAAACTGACAACTTCCCTCTAAAACGAGTATCCAACCCGTGGCCCACGAGACAGATCCTGCCTCCTTGGAGTCCTTATGTGGCCGATCCAGATTGTGTAGAATCTCAGCTTTCACCTTACCAACAAGGGTTTAAAAACATTCCTAGCCCTCAACCCTGCGAAACAACCTCCCAGACGTGAACCGATGCCGTGTTGTCTTCCCGAGGCCTGGTTCACGTAGCTCCATTGCTCAGGGATGGGAAACACCCCCACCCCTGAGTGCCAACCTATGCCAACCTCACCCCCATGTGATGTTGACGGAAGAATGCTTTTGTTGACCTAGCTACCATTGGTCAGGGAGGTGGGTGTTCCTACAGCAACAGAAAAACCCCTTCAGTCGGTGGACGCTTTGTCTACACTGCAGTGTTTTGCTGTCATAGCTATGGCCCCATAGGGCAAATCTACACTGCCGCCGCTACAGTGGCACAATGGAGATGCTTCCTACCTCAGCAGAAGGGGTTGTCCCATCGCTACAGTTAATCCACTTCTCTGGGAGGCAGTAGCTAGGTCGACAAAAGCAGCCTTCCATTGACCTAGCCACATCTACACCAGGGCTGAGGGCAACCTAACTCTGGTGCAGGGGGTGCACAGGGTTTCAACAACCCTGAGTGGCGAAGCTAGGTCAGCCTATGTCTTAGGTGTGTCGCTCACAGGTTCATGGATTCCAAGCCCAGAAGGGACCATTGGGATCATCTAGTCTGACCTCCTGGCTATCACAGGCCAGAGACCGCCCCCACAATAACTCTTAGAGCAGAGCTTTTAGAAAGACATCCAGCCTTCATTGAAAAATTATCAGTGACGGAGAATCCACCACGGCCCTTGATAAATGATTCCGGTTGTTAAATACTCACTGTTAAAAATATACATCTTATTTCCAGTCTGAATTTGTCTAGCTTCACCTTCCAGCCATTGGATCGTGTAAGACCTTTCTCTGCTAGGCTAGAGAGCCCATTATTAAATATTTGTGGATACTCAGAATTGTACACTCATAGGACTGGAAGGGACCTCGAGAGATCATCTAGTCCAGTCCCCTGCACTCATGGCAGGACTAAGTATTATGTAAACCATCCCTGACAAGTGTTTGTCTAACCTGCTCTTAAAAATCTCCAATAACTGAGATTTTACAACCTCCCTAGGCAATTTATTCCAGTGCTTAACCACCCTGACAGGAAGTTTTTCCTAATGTCCAACCTAAACCTCCCTTGCTGCAATTTAAGCCCATTGCTTCTTGTCCTATTCTCAGAGGTTAAGAACAACAATTGTTCTCCCTCCTCCTTGTAACAACTTTTTATGTTCTTATAGATTTTGATCGTCACCTTTTAACCTTCTCTTTGTTAAGCTAAATAGATTGAGCTTTTTGAGTCCATCACTATAAAGCAGGTTTTCCAATCCTTTAATCATTCTCCTGGCTCTTCTCTGATCCCTCTCCAATGTATCTACATCCTTCTTGAATTGTGGGCACCAGAACTGGACACAGGATTCCAGCAGCGGTCACACCAGTGCCAAATACAGAGGTAAAATAACCTTTCTGTTCTTACTCGAGATTCCCCTGTTGATGCATCCCAGGATTGCATTAGCTGTTTTGGCCACAGCGTCACAGCAGGAGCTCACGTTCAGCGGATTATCCACCACGCAACCCCCAGCCCATAACTATGCTGGTATAGTCCTTGGGGTGAAGGCATACCCTGAGTCTGCAGACAGGGCCGGCTCTAACTTTTTTGCCACCCCAAGCAAAAAAAACCCTAAGCGCTGCCCCGCCGAAAAAAACCCCAACCCCTCCCCCCCAAGCGCCGCCCCGCCGAAGTAAAAAAACAAACCAAAAAAACCCGAGCGCCGCCCCAAGATTGGCCGCCCCTTAGAAGGTGCTGCCCCAAGCACGTGCTTGGTCGGCTGCTGCCTGGAGCCGGCCCTGTCTGCAGACAGCCTGAAACAAAGGCTCCATGAGACATGAACGCCTCCCTGCTGCCTTCCCACCTATTCATCTCACTGGGGTGTTGTATTTGGTGCCTAGATACGATGGTGCTAGGCACCTTACAAATAGAACAGACCGAATCCACTGAGGGCTCTGTGCCAGAAGGTGCCCAGATACCACAGTGACAGGCAACTAGACAGATTCTCCCTACTCTCAGCATCTGCTGCTAATGTGGGCTGCCAGCCCGCTATTGCTGCTTGGCTCAAGACGGGGGGCACAGCACTGGGAGTTGACAGGGAATATGTTTTAGGGCCAGGCTAGGAGACATGCAGGCCAGATTCCCGACCCAGCCCTGCCACTCTGCATCTTGAAATCTCCCTCCTCGTGGTCTGCTGTCCCCAGGCTGTGTGATCCAAACCCTCAGGCAATCAGCCAGCCATCGGCTGACCTCCAGCTGAGGGTTAGCTAGTTCCCCAAAGGCGAAGGTCTACAGGGAAGGAGGAGGAGACGTTCAGGGAAGCCAGGGCTCTGCAGGCCTGTAAACCCTCGTTCCTGCCCACGCTGTGTCTGGGCTGAGGCCAGACAGTGACTCAGCACTAAGCCAGGGCCAGTCAGTACACGCAGCCCCTGAATTAGCTGACGTGCGGCCGGGAGCCACCTACACCCGGCCAGTTACTCCTCTTGCCGTCTGGCCTGCAGCTGCTGCCCCCGGCTTTCCCCCGGAGCTGCCATTTGCTGCATCTCACCCCCCCCCCCGGCCCCTCGCAGGATAGATGCGTGGGTTCGGCCGGCACCGTCGGCTCCTCCCGTAGCTGATCAGTGGGTTTCTGCGAGCCTCACTGACTCCCCAGAGCCCGCTGCACGCTGAACCCTCGCCAGGGGTTTGCTCGGGGGCTCCGGGGTGGCAGCTGGGACGACCGATAATTTGACTCTCGGGAGTAAAGCCCAATTCTGATCAGCCACCTCAGGGACGGCGCTGCACAGCACTAAAGGTGATGCAATCAATGTGCCCATACAGAGATGTTTCCTGTTCCTCAGATCTCTTCCGTTACCAAGGGGCTGCGGGAGGCCAGATGGCCACTCGCAGACGGTTATTTTAGTCCGGCGAACGTGCCCTGTTACATCAGCGTGACGCCGGCGCCGTCCCAAGGAATGCGTGCGTCTGTCTCCAGGGGGTGCGTGCGGGTTGGGGTTTGCCTTTGTGCGGCTGCCCTCTGGGTTGGTGAGGGTGTGCCTGGTGGGGTGTGGCTCTGGATTGGCACATCTCTCTCCTTCTGCTTCCTCCTTTGTCCTGGGCTGCGGAAGGCTGCTTTCTTTATCCGTTTCTTTTCTTTTCTCTCAATTAGGCCTCTCAGCACCACCATTATTTGTACATCCTCCTGCCTGGCTGAATGGAGAGGGCTTGTCTGCAGGTCACACGCCCTGCGTGTAGAGCTGGCCCTAGACACTGTGGTGCCCTATGCAGCCCACCCGCAATGCGGGGGGGGGGCTGTGCCCAAGGCCTCTGCGGGGGAGGGGGGCTGTGCCCAAGGTCTGTGCGGGGCAGGAGCAGGCTTGGGGGGCAGGGGGGAAACCACCCCAAGGTTGGGGCCGGGTCGCTCCGGTGAGTGCAAGGCGGGCCTAATCCTGCACTCACGGGATGGCGGGAAGTGTAGCGACCCGGCCCCAGCCCGCTCGGCTCGGCTCGGCTCCCCTGGCTCCCAGCCTTGGGACTTGGGGGGCAGGGGGGAACCGCCCGCCAGCACTCACCAGCAGCGCAGAGTGGGCTGGAGCCGGGTCACTCCACTTCTCACCGCCCAGTGAGTGCGGGGTCGGGCCCGATCCCTGCTGCAGTCCCCCGGGACGTAGCTCAGGGGAAGGGGTGGAGTGGGGGCGGGGTTGGGACGGAGCAGGGGGGGGGGAAAGGCGGGGCAGGGGTGGAGCAGGGGCTTTGGGGTTGGGGTGGAGTGGGGGCGGGGCTGGGGCAGAGCAGGGGTGGGAAGAGGCGGGGCAGGGGTGGAGCAGGGGCGGGGGCTTTGGGGTTGGGGTGGAGTGGGGGCGGGGCTGGGGCAGAGCAGGGGTGGGAAGAGGCGGGGCAGGGGTGGAGCAGGGGTGGGAAGAGGCGGGGCAGGGGTGGAGCAGGGGAAGAGGCGGGGTGGGGGTGGGGGCAGAGGCAGCTTTCCTGGCTGGCTCAGCTGGCCGGGGGATCAGACTGGCTGCTGGAGCAGCATGCAGCTGCGTAGGGCACCAGGAAATTTGCAGCAATTTGGTGCCCCAAATTTCCTGGTGTCCTATGCACCCGTGTAGTTTGCATACAGGTAAGGATGGTCCTGCCTGAAATGGGAGACTTCCCCGGTATCCTCTGGCTACAGAGGAACGCTCTTTGCCGGCGATTTGTTGCTGTTTCTTACAGGGGTGCCGGAACAGGGTGGCCAGGGGGCCACGGCCCTCCCACTTTTTACCAGCCATAAGGGTGAGTGACGGGTGGAGGGGCGGAGAGGAGTGAGTGGAGGGGCGGGGTCTTGGGGGAGAGAGGCAGCGTGAGGGCGGGGCCTCAGGGAAAGAGGCGGTGCAGGGGTGGGTTCTTGGGGGAAGCAGAGGCGTAGACCATACCAAGTCCTGCTCCTCTGAATGCAGGAGGAACCAAACCCAGGGAGAGCTTCTTTGCTTAGAGCTCCAAGCCTCGTTACCCACCACCACCCCCAGATGTTTTCTCTCAAGCTTCTTCCAGCATCACACCCTGGGCTTGTCCAGGCTGTCCCATTGTCTGTCTGCCCTCCTCCAGCTTGTCCTGGCTCTCCGCCTTAAACACAAACTGTTCCCAGTGGGGTAGCCAGGTTTAGAGCACAGGGGGAGCGGAGCTAAAAAAAGGCGCCGGGAGCAAAAAGCGTCGCCGGGAGCAAAAAAAAAAAGCTCCGCTCTGGCTGCTGCGCAGGAACAAAAGGTGTCGGAGCACAAAAAAGGCGCCGCTTCTGCTCAGTGGGGGAGCAGCCGCTCCCCCTGCTCCCCCCCGCTACGCTACTGACCCCCCAATCTCAGCTCCAGGCCCTGTCTTTTAAAACCCCAGGATTCGGCTTCGACCCAGCGTTTTCCTGAGCCTGTGATTTTGGGTGCTAGCCACCTGATTACAATGGCTTTACATTTACTCTGAATGGAAGGAAACAGCCACAGCTGACTCATTACAAGGTTTAGCCCAACCCATAACACTAACAGCTGTATTCTTGGGTGTAATTTTGTATCCTTTTATCATAGCCCCTCTTGTTTGTCTCCTTTCCTTTCTTGTCAGTCTCTCTGTAACAGGGTGGTCTGTCCCTGTGGGCCTGGGGCCAGCCAGCCCTGTTTGAGTTGCAGACCCACCCACCGGGAAGAGATCTAGTAATTATCAAAGCCAGCCAGTGGCTCAGCTGGGGAGGGGGGTTGGGCTGGGAAAGAGATACAGTGTGAAAGACCATTGGCTCCTGCAGGCTGTGTTGGGCCAGGCCCAGAATGACTTTGTGTTGTGTCACTTTGCGAGGTTTTGTTTGAATTCGTAACCTGTGCCCAGAGGGAAGGGCCTGAAAGAGCCTTGGGCATGGAGTTAATGTGACAAAGTGGGGAATTTTCCTCATGTTTTGTATGACAATTGTGTATGCGTGCCTCGGTTTCCCACAGGTGTTGCATGATTCACCCGGTGGTGGGACAAGGGTGTTTGATCTCTGCAGAGACCCCTAGAGGATCAGGTCTGACTGCCGCCTAGCTGCCTGGACCCACATAATGGGCAGATAGTTTGTAACTTAGCAACTGATGGCCGAGGGCCCACCCTCTGCAAGAAGCCAGCGGGCTACGACTAGTTGGAGAACAAAGAAAGAGAGGTGGAGGCCAGGTTTTGCCTGGTGGGAAACTCAGCAAAGGACGGAGGAGAGGCAACTGGGCATGAGTGAGGCTGGACTGTTGGAAGCAGGACACTCTCCGGTTTGGGGTGTCGGGGGGAGAGCCCAGGCTCTGGGCTCAGGGTCTGACCAAGATGGACTTAGCTGTAACTTTCTGGGTTCTGTGCTAACAAAGAACTTTCCTACGCGGTGTTCCAGACCATTAATAAACCCTCTGTTTTGCAATGCTGCTGACTGGGAGTCACCGCTGACTGCCAAGTTGGGGTGCATGACTCTCCTTTGGGGGGTGTGTGAGGCTTCCCCCAGGTGTCCTATTCAGGTGGACTCATTGCAGGGAGCATGGAACAGAGGGGCTGAATGCTCCAAGGTCAGTCCCAGCAGGCGCTGATGCCAAGGGGGCTTGCCCTGGTGAGAACACGCCCTGCGGGGTGTGTCACTGCAGACGGTGCTGCCTGGGTTTGATTCAGAGGTGTCCAGAGCCCGGTGCAGCCATGACAATTAGTCCTTTGTGAGCCGGGCAAACAGGCCAGCAGCAGCCCTACCCTCTTCCAGGCCATGCTCTTCTCTGACCCCGCTCCACTTCTGCAGTAGCCTTTGGGCTGGGGGGACCCGACCTGCACCCCGTATCCGGGCGAGGTTGAATCTCTGATTTCGATACAGACACGACGACGTTCTCTGGGCTATCCTCCATCCCCTTCCTCACGCAACCCAGCTGCTTGTTGGCTTTTCTGACTGCGGCTGTACACTGAGCGGTCCCAATGCCGCTAGCTCCATTGCTTGGGTTGACACAGTCTGTGCAGAGCCCTGGAAGCTGTCTTGAGTCGTTTAAATGTTCCCCTCCAATGTGCATCACTTCGCATGTATCAACATTGACCTTCATTCGCCAGCGCCTGGCCCAGAGACCGTCCTAGGTGAATATAGTGCAGTCCTGCCTGGTTCTGACTAAGCCAACTCCCTGGGTCATCTGCAAGTGCTGCTATCTCACGGCTCACCCTCCTTTTCAGGTCATAAATATGTTGAACCCAGGACCTAGGACAGAGCCCCACTGTTAGCCTTTGCCCGGGATAAAAAACTGACCCTTTAGTCCTACTCTTTGCTTCTGTTCTTCCAGCCAGTTTTTGATCCAAGACAATACTTGGCCTCTCATTTTCCATGACGACTTAGCTTCTTTAGTAGCGCAGGACCCAGGGGCACCATTTAGGGAGGGGGGAGAGGGGGCTGGAGCCTCCCCTCCACCCCCCAAGTTTCATACAGGAGGTGTGCCAGCTCCTGTCTCTGGAGCTCCCAAGTGGAGTTCTTAACTACAGCACAATAAGTTCTGCAGAGGAAAGGTAACTCTGGGGCGGGGAGTCAGTGTTTTGTTTACAAACAGAGGCAGGGCGATTAAGATAAGACAGGGCTGGTGATTAAATTAAGGATCTGGAAGTCCTTAGATGAGCCTGTAAAACAGGAATCCCTGGGGGGGAGGGGAGCCCTGTTTTAGAGAGAACATAGGCAGGGTCTCAGAAAAAATAAACCCAAGGCCTAGTGTTGCAGAATTTCTGGTGGCCCAGGTTGGGAGGTATTTCAATTCACAAGATCTGGGCTGTCAGCACAAGTGCCCAGGTGTCAGGCCAGCCACTCGGTCTTCTCCCACCTTTGCCTGCCCCTTCTCACCTCTGGCCTTGGTATCCTTGGACTTCATAGAGCTCCCCACTCCCAGGGTCGCACCAGCATCCTTCTCACCATGGATCTCCTCCCTACAATGGCCCACTTGATTTCCATTCACTCCCTCCCAACTGCTCAGGGAGCGACTGGCCTTTTTCTAGATTGTGTTGTTCAGCCCCATGGGCTGCCAGCCGGCGCAGTCTCAGATCGAGGTTCACAATTCACTTCCTGTTGTTGTGTTGTACTCAAAGTACTATACAGGATCTTTTCAGGGGGAATAAGGCAAAACGCCACATTTATTAGTAACACAGGTATCAATTAATACTCTATCATATGCATATGATATATATATCACACTCATGCACTCACACACACACACACACAAACACACTCCGTCTTGCCGTTGTTACCAACTAGTTGCTCCCCTTAACGTCACTGGCCAGGTGAGTTAGATGGGGGAGGGGTGGAGCCGGGCTTCTGCCGATCCGGATCGATGCTCCGATGGTGACAAGACAAGACCCGGGGTCTTCTGCAAGACACCTCACATTTATAGCAGATTCCCTCTTATGCAAATCTGCCCCAGATTCAGAATCTGGGTCTGTGTCCGTTGGTCTGTGTCTGGTCTGTGTCTGTTGGTCTTTGTGCTGTTTTTCTCTGGGGGTTGTCCCAATGCTGTTCAAAGAGGGTGTTTTCCAAAGAAGGTGCTTGCTTCTAATCCCCAAGGCCGTCAATATGTCTGCTCTTCTTTATTGAGCCCACTTGACAAGTTGTATTGTCCTTGGATCTGGCTCCCATCCCCTCTCCAACTGTTGTAGCTGTCTGGAGGTGGGTGTCTTCCAAGCCTCACTCATTCACACCTCATTCAGTCAACAGGGCAGTTGATTACAGAGTAGGGGAAGATCTTATTCTACTCCTAGCAAAAAGACACATTTTTCTTCCACTTTAACTATGCTATCCTTAGGGGCTATAACATCTCATCTGATACAAAGTTTTCTACAAGTTTTCTATATAGGGATCTAATACAAAGTTGTATGAAAATAGAGAGGCACAATGCCAAGTAAAATAGAGAAGCACAATGCCAAGTCATATGAAATACAAAATAACACAATGCAACGTCATATGAAATTATGTGAAGATACTTAATACAGAGATTTATCTACAGTTGGCGTGAACTTTGCAGTCCTAGGAATGGAATCACTTACCTCCTTGGTGTATCGCCCGCAGACCAACGGGCAGGCAGAACGCGTGAGCCAGATCCTCAAGCAATACCGCCATGGCTTGCTCACTTATCGCCAAGCTGACTGGGTGATCCTCCTGCCATATGCAGAGTTTGCTACAACTCCTTCACCCATGCATCCGCCCGACACAGCCCATGCTATGCAACCTACGGTTTCCACCCTCAACTTCATTCGGCTGCACCTCCGGACTCCCAAGTCTCTGCCGCAACAGACGTAGTTGCCCACTTTCACCAGGGCTCCCAAGAGCTCACTGAATACGTCAAAGCCTCCGAGAAGGCACACAAACATCACGGCGACTGAAAACGCCAAGTCACACCAACCCTGTCTGTAGAAGATAACGTCTGATAATTATCCTCAGAACACCTAAAATCCACCCGTCCCTGCAGCATGGGGCACGGGTCACTTGCTGGAGGATTCTCTGCATCTTGAAGTCTTTAAACCACGATTTGAGGACTTCATTGGCTGAGACATAGGTGAGAGGATTATTGCAGGAGCGGGTGGGTGAGATTCTGTGGCCTGCGTTTTGCAGGAGGTCGGACTAGATGATCATAACGGTCCCTTCTGACCTTAAAGTCTATGAGTCTGTAAATTGGACTATCCATGCCTAGACCTATTTAAGATTGTGGAACAAATTAACCCTGTATTATTTAGGCTCCAGTTGCCAGAGTCCTTGAAGGTCCACCTCATTTTCCACCCGTCTGAAACCTTACGTGGCGCATCCCTTTCCCAACCTTACGTGGCGCATCCCTTTCCCAGATGCTCTGCTTCATCACAACCTTCCTTAGTTGTCGAGGACCAAAAGGAATATATGGTCTTGGAAATTCTAGACTCCTAGCAAGTCCAAGGCCAACTCTCTTGTCTAGTAGACTGGGAGGGCTGTGGACTGGAAGAGCGATTGTGGGAGCCGATAGCAAACATCCATGCTCCTGAACTGGGAGGTGCCTTCCACCACAAATAACCCCCGAAACCATGTCCTGTGGCCCCTTGCAGGTGTCTGTGCTGGGAGGATACGGTCAGGGGCCAGCCTGCAGCAGAGCCAGTCTCCTGGCAACCCAATGAGCGCAGCTGGCCCAATAGAAGCTGGGCCACCGCGCTGGCTGCAGGAGTCTGCAGGTGGATACTTAAGCTCAATAGCAGCAGCAGCCCAGTGGCTGCTCAATGCATTCCTAGCCCGCAGCTGTGCTTGGTCCTGTCCCTGCCTCCACTGTCTCTAGCCATGCTCCTGCCCCAGCCTGGATCTGCCTCAGCCTCCAGCACCTTCCTGACCTCGGACTCCCAGCTCAGACCCTCGGCTCCCCCTCCCGACTGCGACTCCGGCGAAGGCTTTGGTCTCTGACTCCTGGCTAGGCTGCGAGCCTTCGCTCCCGAACCTGCCTATCTGGATTCAGATCTAACTGGTAGGCCAGACTCTTGCTCCAACCAGTAGGCCAGACAGCTATAAACGCGGTCACTGAGACCCAGGTGTGTTGAAAGGTGTGTTGTGAGGCGTGTTGATCATTGTAGCAGTGGAGATGTGCCTGAAGGTTTTGCATCTGTTGTTCTGGCAGGGTCTGGTGCTGCTTTGAGTTGGTGGGTCCTGGTCTGTGGGGAGCCTGCTTCTGATGAGCTTGGGGGGTTGTTTGAAGGCCAGAGGAGAGGATCCGGGAAAGATTTATTCCAGGATGGGGGCCCCATCAAGCATGGGTTGTAATTGTTGGATGCTACCCAGTAGGGGTTCCAGTGTGGGGTGGTAGGTGACAACTCGGGGTGTGTGGTCAGAGGCTTCCCCCCCCCCCCCCATTCCTGTATTGAAGCAGATTCTCTTGGGGCATTTGGAGGGCCTGATCCATGATATACAGGAGAGCCCCGCTAGAACGCGCGTCAACATAGCGCAAATTCGGAATTAGATCCCCAAATATTAATTTAAATTGGAATCCATGGTAATGCCCCCCCCCCCGCTATAACGCGGTCCCCGTGTTAACGCAGTACCGTGCATGGCTCCCAAACCCCGCATTCTAGCGAGGGTGCAGTGTGTAATTGTACTTACTTGACGGCCGTATTTGGCATAGGCTGTTTTGGTTACTGTGAAGGCACTCGGAGCCACGGAAGATTTTCTCTCCAAATCAAAATAAATGTGAAAGTAAACTATGAATAGCCGTGTCCCCAAGCGCCTAGGACGACCCTTGTACCGTGGCACCCCGGTGAGGCTTGGCAGAGGTGCAGACGTCCACGCCCAGGTCTCCAGCTGCAGGAGCAGGACCAGAGCCAATAGTTACCCTGTCACACCTAGCGTGGACAGTGAAAGTCGACCAGGCAGTTTCACTGTCGGTGCTCAGTGTCACGGTCTGCTTCCCCTGCGCTAATGCCGGCACGTTTGGGTTTCCAAAGCCTGTCTTGTTTATGAACTCCTGGGTCTACCCAGCTCGATGGGGCCGCTTTAAAGTGCAGGCCTGAGCAAATGCAAATAGCAGAAAACGCCATTCAGGGATTAAAGCAGGGAGCTGGTGACTCAGATGTTCTCTTTTGGAAAAGCCAGGGGACAATCAACCGGCCAAACCCTCCGTAATTACATCAGTGCAGAGTCGCTCAGGTGTAACTAGGAGCAGACTGTGACCTGGCATCTTTACAAACCAATGGGAGCTGGCCCGTCAGCTCAGCACAGCACAAAGAGCTCACAAGGATGTGATGTGACTCCCAAACTCTAGGAACAGCCCCCTGAAGTCAGTGGGATCCCTTCCAAGGGCTTTGGATTTGCTGTTGACAGAGAGGTGACTAGTGCCCTCTGGTGGTGGATGGTAGGGATGAACCGAAGGCTTTTAGATGAAAAAAAGAGTTCTGTGTTTTTTCTTGCAGTTACAAGTAACGTTTCCCTGCTGTGCACAGGCAAACGGCAAAATCCCAAACAGGTTCCCTGAAGAGCACCAAACAGACTTCAACGAGAAGCTGTGGAACTTGAATTGATATGCAAACTAGATACCATCAACTCAGCGTTGAACAAAGCCTGGGAATGGCTCGGCCATTACGTAAATTGAATCTATTTCCCTTAAGTTAACTATCCTCACTCACACCTTTGTGTCAACTGTCCGCAATGGGCCAGCTTGATTATCACTTCAAAAGTTTTTTCCCCCCTGCTGATATAGTTCCTCTTAATTAATTAGCCTCTTAAAGTTGGTATGGGCACTTCCACCTTTTCATGTTTCTCTGAATGTATAAATATCTGCTCACTGTGTGTTCCGTTCCATGCATCTGATGAAGTGGGTTCTAACCCACGAAAGCTTATGCTGAAATAAATTTGTCAGTCTCTAAGGTGCCACAAGTACTCCTGTTCTTTTAGTCAGATTTTCTGTCTCTGGGCTGGAAGGAAGAAAACACGTCGCATTGTCTGGACAGGCAACTGGGGAGAAAAAGAAAAAAACCCCAAACAAAACCCATTCGATGTCACGGCTTTGGAGCGGTCGTGAATATTTGAGAATGAGCATAATGTCAGTCTCAACCCCGCCACACAAAGTTCAGTACAAGCCCAAGTCTTCTTGCTCTCGCCTTGAGGAGAGACGGGAGCTGGTGTCTACATTAATGACTTCTCAAACTGATGTTCCTTTACAAATCAGTTTCATCTAGGAGCAGTGACGCACACTAAAATACCTTAATCACAATTGTATCAGTATTGAGTTTCTTTCCCTGCATTTGTATATTTTAAAGTATTTGGGTTTCTTTCAAGTGAAACTTTCATTCTGCATTTCCTGGGTTTGTAATGCTTGCTTTTGGGATAATTCCAACATCCCTGTTACAAACAGCATCATCAGAGATGTAACATGCCCTGGCTGCTTTACAAAGTGGGGAATAAGAGGAAAGGTCTTGAACAGCAGGATTTTAATGAACCTGGAGCTATCCGATTCCCCATTGAATGAGGGATCACAGTTGCTCAGTTGAGTGCATGAGGGAGCTCAATTTCCTCTAAAGCATCTGGCCTAGATCCCCATCAGAGACTGGGGAATTTCCAACTGCACAGCCCGTGGGTCTGTTTAGATGAGCCAGACCCTAAGTTCCCAGCAAGGTGCTGTGATATTTGCCGTAAGGTGCCAGCTTTCACTCTCCAGAAGCGAGTTAATTTTTTTCCCCAGCTGGCCTGGACCATTTGAAGCCCAGAACTGGGAATTCACACCGCTGTTACTACTCCCACGTCAAGAGCAGATACCCGGGTTCAGGCCTGTTCTACTCACAGGTTTGGTGCTAATTTAGCTACATCGGGTGGGGCTGTGGCTTCCTACCATCAATAGTTAAATTCGGATGTCACAGGGACCTCTCCAACGGAGGGTCTAGCTGGAATGAAACCCTCACCGGTGCTTTTCTGAAGGCTAAATGCAACTTTTAATTTGTCCTTCCTCAAATGGAGAAAGGACGTGCCCCTCGTGTGAAAAAAGCCCACGAGAAAGACGGTTCCACAGCCCTGGTTTTCGATATATAATCGTCCCAGGTTCACACTCAGTGCATGAGGTTTAACCATCCCAGCACCCACGTTCAGACTGCCTGGAGCATAGGGCTCCCTTGTACTGCTCTCAACTTGCCACTCTGCGGATCACCAGGCGGCTTCCCACACGCCTGCTCTTCCAGAGCTGCTCCCCTCCTGCCAGCTCAGGAAAGCTCTTCCGGACCTGCCTGGCCCGCTGTCCTGATTGGCCCAGCCTCTGCTTTTCTCACCGAGCCTCAGCGGGTTTTTCCAGATCAAGCCAGGGGCGACGAGGCCCTGCGTTTCTTGGCTAATGGTTGCCGTGGCAACCCCAACTCGTTTCCAGGTGTCAGCACCCCGAGAGGCTGGAGCCTGTTTAATTCCCGAGGAAGGTGAAAATGGAACCGGACCAGGGAAATGGTGCAGCGTGAACAGACATAAAGCAAAAGGGAGAGAAGCTCCCCCACCCCGCCCCGACTGACAGTGTCTCTACTCCATTCCTATCACATTCACTTACTTACGCCACATGCAATGTAAGTGTTTTAAAAACCCCAGGTCAGGAAGGAAAAAACCCTCCCCTAACGTATAACACCCCACAAAGCCCCCGGCCCCTCAGTCACATGGTACAACCTCTAGTGCTGACCCAGTATAAGGCCAGGTGTAGCGGGGTGGTCACCCACTCCAGCCCTGATGGGGTTAAAGCCAGCCCTGGGAGAGGGCTAGGGGCTGGGAGAAAAGCCCGGCTGAAAGAGGAAGCAGCCACAGCTGGGCCACGCCCCAATCAGGGTGCAGCTAGGCCCTAGAAAAGGCTGTGAGCTAGGAGCTCAGTCAGTCTCTCTCTGCTTTCAGAGAGGGAGGGACCTGCCTGCTAGAGCTGAGCAGGGTACCTGGATTGGAGCAGGGCTGGGGGAAGGCCAGAGGAGCTGGGGAGCTCCGGCCTGGAAACCCCCAGGCTGCAGGCCTAGAGTAAGGCCAAAAGGGGTACTGGGGGTTGCCCACAGGTAGGCAGAGGCAGCAGGTCCAAACCCCCGTTGCCTGTGATGAGTGGCTGATACTGCAGTCCGCCCCAGTGAACAGGGGCTAGATGGTGACTGGCAGTAGCCAAGACTGAGGTGGGGTGGGGATTCCCCTGGGTGGGGAGACCCTGAGAGTGGGGGTACTGCCAGGGGGGCAGCACCCAAGAACAAGGGGCACTGGGGTCTGGGAGGGACCCAGGGCCAGCGAGACAGGCGGGACACCGGCCTGCAGAGGGTGCTCCAGAGCTGGATGAGCTAATTCCCTGGATGAACCAGCAGGAGGTGCCGCAGGGGTGAGTCCTCGCATGGTTACACCCGGGAAAGTATAGTTTATATCCCTTCCCCCAGGAGAACATGCTACACCAGTGTAAACGTGTGTAATGGGGAAGGGGTGCGGAGATCATACGTATAACTCCATGACACCCCCCTTTTTCCTGCTCCCCAGCTCAACACAGGGCACAGCTCCGTCGTTTCCCAAAGCATTGCACAGAGTTAAACCTCAGGGCTGGAGTATGTAAAACCGGGAACGTAGCTGTTAACGGATCCCAGTCCGCTTCAAAAGACAAAGAATCGGGCAATTCCTGAGTGAAGAACCATGTAATACACACCGTGACAGGGTGTACCAGCCCTGCGCCGGCTCGGCAGGGGTTAATCACGCTCTGTGGGACAAGGAGGCAAAGCTCCCCCCGGATCTGCTGGGCCCGCTCCAACTAGAACCCGGCTATAAAAGGGAGCAATGCAGCTCTGTGTGGGCGGACCGCTGAAGGGAATGGAGGCGTGCTGCTGGTTCCTGCCGATGGAGCGCATGGATGGATGGATCCAAGATGCCAGACACCACCAGTGACTCCCAGGCACCACAGAGGAAGAAGAGGCTGTGGGACCCCCGCGACGGCTAACCACAGAGGAATGGGTAGGAAGTAATCCAGGGGAACTTGATGGGGAACTGGTCATAGAACCGGGGCTTGGCTCAGTGTGTTTCGGCAGGACCCCCACTGAGCAGGTGACAGGCAAACCCACCACCGCCAGGGGCCTGGGTTGGAACCCAGTGGAGTAGGAAGGGCCCAGGTCCCCCCAACCCAACTGCCACCCACTGTGAGGCAGTAGCCCACTTCCCCAGCCACTCTGGCCATGGGGCCACACAGCCCTGACGAGGAGGGCGGCCTTATTGACTCTGGCCACTAGGCCATGCCGCCCTGAAAGGGAGGACCATCTTGTTCACTCTGGCCACTAGGCCACATTGCCCTGAGGCTTATAGTGCTCAGTTGGATTCAGCGGTGGGGCTAGAATGCCCTCCCCCCATTCCCAAAGGGGAACAGAGTGTACCGGCCCCGTGACACACACAAATATGGTGAACCATTTTTTGGAATACTTACGAATCATTTTAAAAACAAAAGCCATTAAGTGCTTATACAGATTCCTCCTCCCCCTTCGTTGCTGTTTGTGTACCTTTAAATGCAAGATTCCAACATACCAGCTACACTTCAGCCCACCCCTATAAACCCATTCCCCTCTGATCTTCTCTCAGAGAGGATTTCTTACTCCCAAAACATGCAGCTCGTGTCACCAGGATTCTTCCTAGCTTGAGCAGAATGAAGTGTTTGAAAAGACTGAGATACCGCCAGAGCCGTCTCAGCAAGCCAAAGTTTGCATCTGGCATCGGCCACTGTGGGAAGACAAGATACTGGGCTAGACGGACCATTGGCCATTCGTATGTTCTTAAGTCGGGGGTCCTCGCAGCTAGCAGTATTCCAGTCCTTGGGTTTAGTGATCCGCTCAGTTACGAGTGGCAGAGAAATGTGCAGCAAGTATCCAAAGGGGTGTACAGTGATTGGGATCGTCACAGAAAATATGTGAATGGCTCGGTCATTACGTTAATTGAATTTATTTCCCCTCCTTAAAAACCCTTAACACCTTTGTGTCAGCTGTCTGTAATGGGCCATGTTGATTATCACTTCAAAAGTTTCTACTGATAACAGTTCCTTTCAATTAATTAGCCTCTTAACGTTGATATAGACACTCCCACCTTTTCATGTTTCTCTGACTGTATAAATATCTGTCTACTGTATGTTCCATTCCATGCATCTGATGAAGTGGGTTCTTAACCCACGAAAGCTTATGCTGAAATAAGTTTGTTAGTCTCTAAGGTGCCACAGGTATTTTTCTTCTTTTCTTTTTGCTGACACAGACTAACACGGCTACTACACTGAAACAGAAGATATCCATTCCCTGGAGTTCTCTCAGGCTGTCACTAGAGGGCATTGTCTTCTCCCCATAAGCCCAGCAAAGTCAGGTTAAAAATGTACAAACCCTCCCTTCGAAAAGCGCTGCCCAAGTGAGACAACAGGATCCCAGGTTAACGCAGGTAGCCAGTAGCTACCTGTACGTTTCATAGGCTCTGTAGCCCTAACGGGAACAAATTCTTCCCTCCCAGATCGTCTGCTAGGTCCATAAAGCGCCCCAAAGCGGACCAGACATTATCTTAATGGAGGCTCCCCTAGTAAGTGAAACTGGAACAGCGCTGACCTGTATCCAAGTGGTACAGGGACTGGTCCCAGCCCCCACCGCAGACCCACCTCTAGAGCCTGCATCCATCAGCGGCTGACTCCCCCAGGCTGTCTGTAACGCCTGTATTTATTTCGGTATAACCTTCCCCTCAACACAGATGCCTTTCCCTCAAAGCCGAGTAAGCTGGAGTGAAGGAGAATGCAGGTAGGGTTTGTTGTTCTGTGTATTTCTTGTGTGATTAAGCAGAATAAAGTGTGAGTCTCTGTGCAAAGTGTCTGTTTTATATGCGTCACACC
Organism: Macrochelys suwanniensis; assembly: GCA_033296515.1. Lineage (NCBI taxonomy): Eukaryota > Metazoa > Chordata > Testudines > Chelydridae > Macrochelys > Macrochelys suwanniensis. The sequence continues at coordinate 340,593,987 of CM065775.1, forward strand.
GGCCACGTGCCTCCTGAGAGGATTAAACTGTAACCTAGGAGGTTCACGTCTTCGGTGGGACTCTGGGAGAGGGTGTTGTGATGAAGCAGAGAAATCGCCAGCCAGCACAGCAGGGGTTAACGTAAGCCTTTGGGCCCAGCTAGCCCCGCCCTGCTATCCCTGCAGCCAATGCCAGGCCTGGAGAGGGGATAAAAGAAGGGAGCCGGGCTGGGTTCAGAGCAGACTAGTGAGGAGACAGGAGCGAGCAGTCCCCCTGCCTGAAGGGGTGGAGCACTGGTCTGCCAGCAAGAGCAGCCGCCCGGGAGTCAGCCCTGGTTTCCTAGCCACGGGAGACTGAGGAGGAGGAACCCCCAGGACAGGAGGTAACTGACTGAGCGAACCCCATTTTGGGGCTTGCCTGGGGCTGCAGCAAGGTGTGGTGTGGACCCCAGAGGGAGTCCTGGGGGAAGGAAGCCGCCCGCTAGATGGACTAGAGGGGCCACATCCCAAACTGAATGGACTGGTAGGAAGCAGCCCAGGGCAGCGGGTTCTGACTCCCTGGGAGGGACACCAACCCCCCCGTTCAAGAGTTGACATACACAGGGCCCAGGTGGAGAGGGAGGGCCCGGGTTCCCCCCCCCCCCCCGCCGCATTAAAGGAGGTGGAGAGCCAGGCAATCTCACCACTAGGCTGCCTGGCCACCCAAGCCCCTGCTAAGTGTTTAAGCTACTGCAGTATCTTGGAGGTCAGCACCGGTTCTGGGGCCTAGGCAGGTGGCTGGGGGAGGGCTCCAGTTATGTGAAGGGATAGCAACCGGAGACAGTGCCCAGGAAAAGTCCCAGCGCGGCCAAGGGAAGAAATTCAGCTGAGACCTCGGGAAGCTGAAATACCCAGGGATCAAGAGGCTTAGATTCCCGTCAGAGCCTTCTGGGTCATGTGGCCGGCAGGGGGAGCTGATTGGATCTGTGGCAGAGAGTCACACAGGTCTCTGCTGGTGGGATGACACGGGGGATGTAGAGAGAAATCTCTGTATTAAGTATCTCTGTGAATCCTTATGATGTTTCATTGTGTTATTTTGTATTTCATATGACTTGGCATTGTGCCTCTCTGTTTTACTTGGCATTGTGCCTCTCTATTTGATATGGGAACTTTGTATTAGATCCCTATATAGAAAACTTGTAGGAAACTTTGTATCAGATGTTATAGCCCCTAAGGATAGTATAGTTAAAGTAGAAGAAACATGTGCCTTTTTGCTAGGAGTAGGATAAGATCTTCCCCCCACTCTGTAATCAATTGCCCTATTGACTGAATGAGGTGTGAATGAGTGAGGCTGGGAAGACACCCACCTCCAGACACTGCAACAGTTGGAGAGGGGATGGGAGCCAGATCCAAGGACAATCAAAGAGGAGCAGACATATTGACGGCCTTGGGGATTAGAAGCAAGCACCACCTTTGGGAAACACCCTCTTTGAGCAGCCTTGGGACAACACCCAGAGAAAAGCAGCACAAAGACCAACGGACACAGACCGGACACAGACCAATGGACACAGACCCAGATTTTGAATCTGGAGTGGATTTGCATAAGAGGGAAGCTGCTATAAAAGTGAGGTGTCTTGCAGAGGACCCCGGGTCTCGTCTTGTCACCATCAGAGCATCGATCTGGATCGGCAGAAGCCCGGCTCCACCCCTCCCCCATCTAACTCACCTGGCCAGTGCAGTTAAGGGGAGCAACCAGTTGGTAACAACAGCAAGACGGAGTGTGTTTGTGTGAGTGCATGAGTGTGATATATATATCATATGTATATGATAGAGTATTAATTGATACCTGTATTACTAATAAATGTGGCGTTTTGCCTTAATCCCCTTGAAAAGATCCTGTACAGTACTTTGAGTACAACAGGGATATGAATTCTGTCTGGTAGGATGAGGTATTCATGCAGCACACCCTTGTGCTAAGGAGAGGGGGGAACAACACGGGGTGTCTGCCTCTGAATGGTCATAAAGGACTCTGGATAGCTAAATAGGCCTTTGCCCTCACAGAACAATGGGTAGGTAAAAACAGTCCTTTCCAAATGGCGGACAGAGAGGACCGTGGGAAAATCCCTGGCCGGGGCACAAAGACAGAGGTGGTTATGCAGGCCTTTAAAAACACAGAGGCTGAAGAATTTAAGGACCGAGATGAAGGGGGCCTGCTTCCTGAGCAAGAGGGAACCTTTCGACCGCCACACCAGCCAAAGGCGAAGGGAGCTTGGGGCAGGAGTCAGAGGGGAGGAGAAGCCTAGGATGGAGGTCCAGGAGAGGGAACCTGGAGCCCTGAAAGAACATTGACCCTAATCCCAAAGAATGCTCAGGAGTGGTCAGGAAACTGAGGCAGGGAGTGCCATACAGTGTTTTACAGGAGAACCTCAGCGTTACGGACACCTTGGGAATAGAGGGTGTCTGTAATTCTGAAATGTTCATAACTGTGAACAAAGCACAGTTCAGGCTCCAGATCGTTCGTGTGTGTGTGTGTGTGTGTCCCCGTCCCGGGGATGAGGGGCGAAAGGGGCACAGATCCCAGCGCTGCTCCCACTCCGCCAGCTCTGGCAGTCGTGGGCTGAGCCCCAGCGTCTTCACCTCTTAGCTGTGAGTGGCTGCCCCGTGCATGGGGCTGGTGTGGGGACAGGCAGCCCAGATGTGCCTGCCTTAAAGATGCAATACAGCCCCAGTACAGCATTTGCTTTTTTGGGGGTCTCTACTGCTGTCTGGTTGGTTACTTCTGGTTTCGCATGGTGTCCAGTTGACCGGTCAGTCTGTAACCCTGGTGTTCATATCTTTGATGTTCTATTATATCATTTTGCCTTAATCTGAATCTCTTTTGTGGTGTCTATGAGTAAAGGGTTCGGTTTTAGAAAGTCCTCTGCGAAGGCTGGGTGTTATTTGGGTCAACTATCACATGTCCCTGAAGGGTCAAACTAGAAACCAGAGGGGAGGGGGTGCTTATGCTGTTGGGGAGTCTTGGGGGCTTAACAGGGGGCACTCACCTCTTTGAGCACCTCCTGCTGCTGCAAGCGGTACTGCAGCCTTTTTCCTGCTCCTGGCACCCCCCCGGAGGTTGTCGACCTCCCTTAGTGGGTCTTCAATGGCTCAGCCTTCCAGCCATGTGACGCAATCAAAATAAAACCCTTGCAGGGTAACCAAAGTCCAGCCAAACTATCTGCCCTCGCCAGTGTCTTCAGCCCTGGCTCTGAGCCCTTTAATTTCAGCCTTTTGCTTGGGCCTCCACATGAAATTTGTCCCCTTCTTGGGGATACCACTTTGCAGGTGGGGGAAACTGGGCCCACCCAATAGCCCAACCCAGGGACTCTGTGCACAGCAGCCATGCCCCACTCACTGCAATTCCTTGCTGCTACTTCTCTGCCCCTCCTCGTAGCTCAGGGTTAAAATTCTCAGGGCTTCTCTCTTCCAGCTTCAGCAAATGCACCTAGAACCAAACTCAGGTTGTCCCCAGACTTCCTTTGGCCAGAGAGGAGGAGGAGGAATGCGAGCGTCCCTGCCCCTGTGGTCCCAGCCAGAAAATGCCCTGTTAGCTCCCACAGCGCCGTTTATTGAGCCTGCTGGGCTCTGATTGGCTGCTTCCATGGGGCCTCTCTAGGCAGCCCTGGAGGACCCACCTTTGCTGATCTTTTCCTGGGGTAGGACCACAGGGCCTCCAGGAGGGGGCCACAAAGGCCTGGTACAGCCTGTCACATGGGCCTATGAGTCACGGGGCCCCACTTTCGAGAAGGGGTGTCTGATCCAGAGTCTAGGACCAGGGAGCGAGCCTAGCGGTCAAAGAAGCAGGCAGTGCTAAGGCCTGTCCAGAATCCAGGGATATAGGCCCGACTCCGTGGGTGCTCTGGGGCTGGAGCACCCATTGAAAAAAAACAGTGGGTGCTCAGCACCCACTGGCAGCCCTGCGGATCAGCTCCTCTCCCTCCCCCCCACTAGCAGGCCCCACCAATCAGCTCCTCCCCTTCCCTCCCAGCGCCTCCCACCCGCCATGGTCAGCTGTTTAGCAGCATGCAGGAGGTGCTGGGGTGAGGGGGAGGAGCGGAGGCAGAAGGAGGTGGGGGAGGGGGCAGGAGTGGGGGCTTGGGGAAGGGCTGGAGTGGGGGGTGGGGCCTGGAGCAGAGCAAGGTCAAGCACCCCCCACCCCCAGGAACTCAGGAAGTCTGCGCCTCTGCTGAGGAATATCCGTGTAACCTTTCTGCCCGTCAGAGTTGGCAGCAACAAGGGCTGAGTTCAGTATCTAGGGGCTCCGTTCCAATAACACAATGCTTAACCGGCTCGAGCCCCCACCCAGTGACCTGGGACATGGTGAATTCAGCTCAGCAGCTTGTAACTAGACTCCTAATGGAATCAAAATGAGCTCTACTATTTCACAGTGGAGAGAGGAGAAGGTGTAATTAGCATTTAGGGTCCTCAGACAAGACCCATACCACCAGATACAAATACCTGCCCCCAGCCTCTCTCAATTCACTGAGTTCTGGAACCCATATCCCTTGCCTACCGAGCGCCACTTAGCTGATGGCGAGTCCCTCCAGCATAACAAAAAGCCAAGTACAGTTCCACTATCCTTGATTCACATAATCAGGATAATAACACTTTATTCTTCCTGCCCCAATAACAGAAAAACTGGGGATCCTACAGCATCCAAAGTGACCATTTGGGCTGCTATGGGCTCATGCCAGGTGGGGTGGGTGTGCCTATGCAAATGAGGTCAGCCCCTGAAGTTCTTTTCCACAACTTGCCACAACTCGCCACCAGATGTCAGGGTGGAGCTCATCCTGACGCTGCTTACATCAGAAATACATGATCCAGTTCTGGGAGCCAATCCCAGTGCCTGGTACATGTCCAGCACAGGTGACCTCCACCAGGGCTGGGACAACTGGCCTAACACCAGCAGTCACCCTGGAGGAGCTGTACCAATGGAGCAAAAGCAGCTCCGTGTTTGTGGTTAGACAAGCGCTTAGCAACAGACTGAAAATGTAGCGTCACCAAGGCCTGATTCTCATTTACTTCTCATTGACACCGCTCTGGCACTTCTGAAACTTCAGCCTTGGCTCCTAAGTACATAAGCATGGCCGTACTGGCCTAATGGTCCATCTAGCCTAGTATCCTGTCTTCTGACAGTGGCAAGTGCCAGGTGCTTCAGAGGGAATGGACAGAACAGGGAATCATCAGGTGATCCATCCCCTGTCGCCCATTCCCAGCTTCTGGCAAACAGAGGTTAGGGACACCATCCCTGCCCATCCTGGCTAATAGCCATTGATGGACCTATCCTCCAGGAACTTACCTAGTTCTTTTTTAAACCCTATTATAGTCTTGGCCTTCACAACATCCTCAGGCAAGGAGTTCCACAGGTTGACTGCACGTTATGTGAAGAAATACTTCCTTTTGTTGGTTTTAAACCTGCTGCCTCTTAATTTCATTTGGTGACACCTAGTTCTTGTGTTATGAGAAGGAGCAAATAACACTTCCTTATCTACTTTCTCCACACAAGTCATGATTTTATAGACCTCTATCATATCCTCCCTTAGTCGTCTCTTTTCCAAGCTGAAAATTCCTACTCTTATTAATCTCTCCTCATATGGAAGCCGTTCCATACCCCTAATCATTTTTGTTGCCCTTTTCTGAACCTTTTCAATTCCAATATATCTTTTTTGAGATGGGGCGACCACATCTGCATGCAGTATTCAAGATGTGGACGTACCATGTATTTAAATAGAGGCAATATGATATTTTCTGTCTTATTATCTATCCTTCTCCTAATGATTCCCAACATTCTATTAGCTTTTTTGACTGCCGCTGCACATTGAGTGGATGTTTTCAGAGAACTATCCACAATGACTCCAAGATCTCTTTCTTGAGTGGTAACAGCTCATTTAGACCCCATCGTTTTATATGTATAGTCGGGATTATGTTTGGCATGTGCATTACTTTGCATTTATCAACATTGAATTTCATCTGCCATTTTGTTGCCCAGTCACCCAGTTTTGAGAGATCCTTTTGTAACTCTTCACAGTCTGCCTGGGACTTAACTATCTTGAGTAGTTTTGTATCATCTGCAAATTTTGCCACCTCACCATTTACCCCTTTTTCCAGATCATTTATGAATATGTTGAATAGGACTGGTCCCAGTACAGACCCCTGTAGGACACCACTATTTACCTTTCTCCATTCTGAAAACTGACAGTTTATTCCTATCCTTTGTTTTCTATCTTTTAACCAGTTACTGATCCATGAGAGGACCTTCCCTCTTATCCCATGACCGCTTACTTTGCCTAAGAGCCTTTGGCAAGGGACCTCATCAAAGGCTTTCTTAAAATCTAAATATATGTTGACACTTCCCCAGCAAATCATGTTCATGTGTGTGCCTGATAATTCTGTTCTTTACGATAGCTTCATCCAGTTTGCCCGGTACTGAAGTGAGGCTTACCGGCCTGTAATTGCCAGAATCACTCCTGGAGCCTTTTAAAAAAAAAATACAAAAAATTGGCATCACATTAGCTGTCCTCCAGTCATTTGGTACAGAAGCTGATTTAAATGGTAGGTTACAGACAACAGTTAGTACAGTAACTCCTCACTTAAAGTCGCCCCGGTTAACGTTGTTTCGTTGTTAAATTGCTGATCAATAAGGGAACATGCTCGTTTAAGGTTGTGAAATGCTCCCTTCTAACGTCGTTTGCAGGCTATCAATTGCGGCAGTTCAGCTGTCCCTTCCCCCACTGCCATGTGCTGCTCCCCGAGACTCCTGCCTGCTTGCTGTGTGTGTGTGTGGGGGGGAAGGGGGGCTAATGTCAGGGTGCCTGCTAGCTGTGTGGGGGGGAGGGGAAGAAGAGGGGGGCTAATGTCCCCCTGCTCCTGCATCTCGCTTACCCCATCTTCCGTAGAGCAGGGGGGACACATGAGGGAGGGAGCTGCTGCTTTAGGCAGAAGCTGCAGCTGCCGGGCTTGCTGATCTAATTAACAAGGCAGTGTACTTCTGCCCCCACTCTTGATACTTAAAGGAGAAATGGGCATCTCTATCTCTGAAACACATCTCTCTGTCTGCCCTCCCTCCTTTCCTGCTGGCTTGTAGACTGTGAGAGTTAACCCTTGAGGGCTCAGCCAACTGCTTAGTTCATTTAGCACTAAGGCATTCCCTGGGAAATATCCCACCCTCTGACTCCTCCACCTCAACCAAGCTTCACTATCATCATCGCTGTGTACCAGTATTCAGTTGTTTGTTTAAAACGTATAGTGTGTGTGTGTGTGTGTAATAGTCTTTTGTCTGGTGAAAAAAATTGCCCTGGAACCTAACCCCCTCATTTACATGAATTCTTATGGTGAAATTGGATTCGTTTAACATGGTTTCGCTTAAAGTCGCATTGTTCAGGAACAGAACGACAACGTTAAGCAAGGAGTTACTGTAGTTCTGCAATTTCACATTTGAGTTCCTTCCAAACTCTTGGGTGATCCCATCTGGTCCTGGTGATTTATTGCTGTTTAGTTTATTGATTTGTTCCAAACCCTCCTGTAATGACACCTCAATCTGGGACAGTTCGTGTTCTGTTAGTAACTGTCCTGGTGCTTTACTGTGAGTTCAATGCGCCCGTGGGGTTCTGTGTGTGCTGCTCATCCCGATGCAATCTAGAGGCAGGAGAAGCAATGTTCCAAAAGAGAGAGACTGATTGATTTCTGTTTTCGCTGTTACTTTTATTGTAAATGAAGTGAAAACATAGACTCATAGACTTTAAGGTCAGAAGGGACCATTATGATCATCTAGTCTGACCTCCTGCACAACGCAGGCCACAGAATCTCACCCACCCACTCCTGGAATAATCCTCTCACCTATGTCTCAGCTATTGAAGTCCTCAAATCATGGTTTAAAGACTTCAAGATGCAGAGAATCCTCCAGCAAGTGACCCATAGGAGCTCCGTGACAAGCTGGGCAAACTGGTGCCATGTAAATGTCAGTCATTGTCAGGGTGAGGTGCGGAAAGCAAAGATGGGACACGTGATCTAGATACACTACAGGCGCTCAGCCATGCAAATGCAAACATTCAAAACTCTTAGAAGAAACTCTGCTACGTAGATGTTAGAAGGCAGCAGAGATGGGAGGTAGGTTTGCTTAGAGACAAGGATGGTCTCACCGTCCCCTCTGAGTCGAAACAGCTGCTCAGTATCAGAAGCTAAACTCTGCTCTGTGGTGATGCTTACAAAACACTTGTCAATAACTGGGTAGCTGGTGGGCTGAGACCACTGTCCATTTTGCTGACCAGTATTGTCTCCATGTGCTCCCCCGTCTGTCTGCTGGTTGCCTCCTGTTGTCTCTTGTCGCGGAGTGTAGACTCTTTGGGGCCAGACACAATGGGGTCCTGGTTCATGTCTGGGCTTCTAGGCGCTACCACAAGACAGGTAGCTAATAATAATTAGCAGAAGCATGTGCCGTAGTCTGAATAATTCAGGGGACCCAGAATCATTTGGAACACGAATGTCCTTGTTACACAGGTGGGGAAAGTGACTCACATCAGAAGGAGATCGTGGTGCGTCCAGAGAAGGGAAAGGATCCTGCATTTTCTCCACATCTCCCGTCTCCTGCTCTATTGTTGCCACCAGTGGACTTCCTTCTTTATTCAAGAGAATGACTTTCAGTCTCTTGAATGAAGTCGTGGATGGCCTCAGCCTCCGTGGTTTGGGAGCTCTGCTGGAATCTTTCTGCCACCTTTTCCAACTTCTTTTTCAGTTGTTGCCTCTCCAGGTAGTCGCCTGGAATGGCGAAACCTGCTTTGTACATCTGAACTGCCTCCCACACTGAGTTCTTCTTGTAGAAGAGGAAATTTCCCCAGTGAAGGTAGACTGCCTGCTGACACCTCTTGCTGAGGCTGGGCATTTCACTCATGAGATTGAGATAAATCTCTTCTTGGTAGTGAGGTGTATTTTCTCCATACATTTCAGCTAAAGCCAGCTTTGCAAACACATAGGCTGGATATTTTCGTACAGCCTTTTTGAAGGCCTCAGTAGCTGCTGCCAATATTTCTTCTCTTCTGCTGGATTTGTCTCCACAGAACTGTATCTTGTAACAATAACCAAGGTTATAGTGAAGGAGATGATAATTGGAGTTCAGCAAGATTGCTCGCTCTAGAATAGAAATGGTTTTTTCTAGGAATTCTGGTTGAAAGAATTTGGCTGCATGTCTCAGGACCTCAGGGTCCTGGCTGTTCTGAACAACATCTTCTAAGAGGGCTTCTGCTTGCTGTCTATCGGATTCCTTAAGGATCTTGGCAAAATACACCTTAGCTTCATAGTTTTTCTGCTGTTCAGGGATAATGGTGCCCAACTTCTCTCTGGCTTCATTCCAAGAAACAGAATTGTGTGAGTGAGTCCATGATGCATAGGCTGCGATTGCCGACCCAGCAAGAAATTCCCCATTTGCTTTGTCTTCTCTTAATGCCATTTGGAAACACTCTTTGGCTTCTTCGCCATTGCGGAAGCCTGCTGCCAGGAGAGACCAGCCTTTCTGTGCATGTATCTCCGGGATCTGAGCTGCATATGGAGAACAGCTGTTCAGGGAGCTGCAGATCTTTTCAACCTTGTCCAGGTAAAGCTCAACCAAATCATAGTGGGCCAAGTGATAATAGATCCAGGCGAAGTTTCCGTAAATGACCAGGACCTGCCGGGGGAAGTTATCTGGGTGATCTCTTTCCAGAATCCCTTCGGCTTCTCTAAGGCTTTGCAGAGCATCTTCATATTGCCCTTGCAGGTGGCAGAGATAAGCCTGCATGGCACGGAGCGTGGCCTGGTTCTGGTAGTGAGTGTGGGCAATCCTGAGAGCCAGAGTTTGGAGGATGTGAACTGCATCTACCTTGTCTCTGATTTCAAAGTTCCAGGTGAAGTGGCACTGGAGGGCCTTCAGCTTCTCCTTCAGGTGCAGGGTGCTGCAAAGAGAGGGGAACATGAGACTGTCTGGGCTGAATGAATTTCCACTACATGCTACAATCATGGGGCAGTGATTATGGAGTGACACGGTCTCTTTCTGGTTAAAACCAAATTGCAAAGTGAAAACATTGAGTGAAGCCTGGAGTTCAGGGTCTGAGGTCCTCACTCTCCCAGACATGGGGCCTTTTAGCACATGAGTGGTTTGTAGCTAACCTTTGTGAAATCCTCTGAGCACTTCCTGTTTCCCAGAATGCAACACTGCAAAACCAAACAACTCATTGCAACATATGCAATTGGTGATATTTACATAAGAACATAAGCATGGCCATACTGGGTCAGAACAATGGTCCATCTAGTCCAGAATCTTGACAGTGACCGGTGCCAGATGCTTCAGAGGGAATGAACAGAACAGGGCATTTATCGAGTGATCCATCCCCCTGTCGTCCAGACCCAGCTTCTTGCAGTCCGAGGTTTAGGGGGACACAGAGCATGGGGTGGAGTCCCTGCCCCTCTTGGCTAATAGCCATTGATGGACCTGTCCTCCAGGAATTTATCTAATTTCTTTTTTGAACCCAGTTATACTTTTGGCCTTCACAACTTCTCCTGGCAAGGAGTTCCACAGCTTGACTGTGTGTTGTGTGAAGACATACTTCCTTTTGTTTTAAACCTGCTACCTGTTAATTGGGTGACCCCTGGTTTGTGTGTTATATGAAGGGGTAAATTACACTTCCCTATTCACTTTGTTCACACCAGTCATGATTTTATAGACCTCTATCATATCCTGCCTTAGTCCTCTCTTTTCTAAGCTTAAGGGTCCCAGTCTTTTAAATCTCTCCTCATATGGAAGCATTTCCAGACCCCTAATAATTTTTTTGCCCTTCTCTCTACCTTTTCCAATTCTAATATATCTTTTGTGAGATGGGGCAATCACATCTGCACGTAGTATTCAAGGTGTGGGCGTACCATGGATTTGTTAAGTGGCATTGTGATATTTTCTGTCTTTTATCTATCCCTTTCCTTATAGTTCTTAATATTGTTAGGTTTTTTTTTTACTACCATTGCCCATTGAGTGGAAGTTTTCAGAGAACTATCCATGATGACTCCAAGATCTCTTTGTTACACCTAATTCAGACGCCATCATTTTGCATGTATAGTTGGGATTATGTTTTCCAATAAGCATTACTTTGGACTTGTCAACACTGAATTTCATCTGCCATTTTGTTGCCCAGTCACATAGCTTTGTAATCCCTTTGTAACTCTTTGCAGTCAGCTTTGGAGTTAACTATCTTGCGTAATGTTGTATTGTAAGCAAATTTTGCCACCTCACTGTTTACCCACTTTTCCGGATCATTTATGAATATGAGTTACCCATGTCTCAGGACAGATCCTTCGGGGATTCCACTATTTACCTCACTCCATTGTGAACACTGACTATTTATTCCTACCCTTTGTTTCCTATCTTTTAACTGGTTACCAATCTATGAGAGCAGGGCCGGTGCAAGGAAATTTCGCGCCCTTACACCAGCCCTGCGCCCCCCCAGCTAATGCCACCCCCCCCACGCGGCAGCCAGATTCCCCCCCCCTCCCCCCGCAGCTCGCAGCTCAGCCTCCCCGCCCGCGGCAGCCCCCCAGCTCCTGGCTCAGCCGCGGAGCCGGGAGGCAGGAGGCAGCCGCGGCCAGCCACCTCCCCGGCTCCCGGATCAGCTGCGGAGCCGGGAGGTGGGAGGCAGCCACCCGCCGCCCCCCAAATCCTGGTGCCCTAGGCGACCGCCTAGGGTCACCTAGTGGGCACGCCGGCCCTTTATGAGAGCACCTTCCCTCTTATCCCATGATGGTTTAGTGTGGGAGCATTTAGCCTCTTTTTTTGGTGTAACTTGGGGGTCATTTTGTTGTGCAGTTTATCTTCAGGGCCGAAGCTAGGTATTAACTGGAATCTTTGATGCATGTTATTGCAAGTCAAAATATACGTCACAAAACAGAGGCCCCAAAACAAAGGGAATTCCCACACAAGAGCTTTCCGAGTCTGGAATGAAGGATGCAAATGCAGTATGGGCCAATATTATAAGGGGTGTGGAGGAACCCTGAAAGAAATGGGTCGTTTTTAAAGAACTGATATCTGAAAAATTGAGCATTTAGGGTGCACTTGAAGTCCCTCAAATATTGGAAATCCTTCATGATCGGGGCGCTGGGACAATTTGTATGGTGGGGGTGCTGAGAGCCATTGAACCATGGCTCTCAGCACCCCCACCATACAAATTGTCCCTTCATCGCAGCGCTGGGGCGAACGTGTTCACCAGCACCTGATGGGGTCCCTGTGCCTGAGGGGTCTGGGTACAGGGGACCCCTGGGAGGGCTTTTAAATGTGCCAGGTAAGGAGCCTTTCCCCACACCCCTGTCCCACCCCTTTGTCCACCTCATTCACTTGGAAGTTTACGGTCCTTTATGGTAATCCCCTGAGTGCCCAGCTGACCTGAAAGATACCCCCTTCCCTGTCTAAGCTTCTATGGCTGCTTTTCAAAAGTGCTAGCAGTGTCCACTGAGAACAATGGAGAATCTTCCTCACTCTACCCCAACTGAGAACAATAGAGGATTCCACTGCACCCCATCCCCCTGAGAATACTGCAGGGGTCTTGGACCCTGGCTGAGCACAATGGGAGCTGCTGGGTGCTGAGCTATTTGGTAAATCTGGACACTCATTTCCACCAAGTGAGCTTCTGAAACTCCAGCCTTGGTGTGACGTTCCCCTCTGGTGTTTTCTGGACCGGTGATCTGCTAGGTCTTTCCAATCCTTGACTCTGGGAGCCAGCCTTACCCTGCTCTGCTGTGAGAACCTCTGCCTGGATTGCCCTCTGCAGCCCAAGCACCACCCCGCGGAAAGAAAAAAAACAACCCCCCCCAGCGCCCATGGAACCCGCCCCCCCCCAGTGTTGCGCCGCAACAATCCCCCCCGCCTATCCCTGCCGGAGCGCCGGGGGCAGGGCGGCGAGCCCGGCCGCGGCCCCGCTGTCCCGGCCGACCGGAGCGCCACAGAGGAGGGCGCCCTGGCGAGTAGAGTGAATTCCCATGGCAGCCAGCAGGAGGCGCCGGAGTGGTGACTCCTATCCCGTCACAGGGAGGTTGTGGAATCTCTGTCAAAGAGTAGGTTCATAGAATCATAGAATCTCAGGGTTGGAAGGGACCTCAGGAGGTCATCTAGTCCAACCCCCTGCTCAAAGCAGGACCAACCCCAATTAGATCATCCCAGCCAGGGCTTTGTCAAGCCTGACCTTAAAAACCTCTAAGGAAGGAGATTCCACCACCTCCCTAGGTAACCCATTCCAGTGCTTCACCACCCTACTAGTGAAAAAGTTTTTCCTAATATCCAACCTAAACCTCCCCCTCTGCAACTTGAGACCATTACTCCTTGTTCTGTCATCTTCTACCACTGAGAACAGTCTAGATCCATCCTCTTGGGAACCCCCTTTTAGCTGGTTGAAAGCAGCTATCAAATCCCCCCCTCATTCTTCTCTTCTGCAGGCTAAACAATCCCAGTTCCCTCAGCCTCTCCTCATAAGTCATGTGCTCCAGCCCCCTAATCATTTTTGTTGCCCTCCGTTGGACCCTTTCCAATTTATCCACATCCTTCTTGTAGTATGGGGCCCAAAACTGGACACAGTACTCCAAATGAGGCCTCACCAGTGCCGAATAGAGGGGAATAATCACGTCCCTCGATCTGCTGGAAATGCCCCTACTTATACAGCCCAAAATGCCGTTAGCCTTCTTGGCAACAAGGGCACACTGTTGACTCATATTCAGCTTTTCGTCCACCGTAACCCCTAGGTCCTTTTCTGCAGAACTGCTGCCCAGCCATTCGGTCCCTAGTCTGTAGCAGTGCATGGGATTCTTCCGTCCTAAGTGCAGGACTCTGCACTTGGCCTTGTTGAACCTCATCAGATTTCTTTTGGCCCAATCCTCTAATTTGTCTAGGTCCCTCTGTATCCTGTCCCTACCCTCCAGCGTATCAACCACTCCTCCCAGTTTAGTGTCATCTGCAAACTTGCTAAGGGTGCAGTCCACACCATCCTCCAGATCGTTGATGAAGATATTGAACAAAACCGGCCCCAGCACCGACCCTTGGTTAGACAATCACCTGTCAGGGATGGTCCAGATCAGGGGGTTTCCAAACAACGGCCCGAGGGCCGGATCCGGCCCCCGGCTTCAATTTGTCCAGCCCCCCCAACCAATTGCTGCCGCTGCCTTGGCGGCACTTTGGCGGCAGCTCAAACGCTGCTGCTGCCTCGGCGGTATTTCGGCGGCAGGGCTTACTGGACTGTGTTGGACTTCTTCCACCCGAGACCCCGTCCCCACTCTGCCACTTCTGCCCTCCTCCCCCCCCCCCCCCCCCCCCCCCCCCCCCGCTGTCTCCAGCCAGGACCAGTAAAACCTGGAACCCCGGCTGGTGCCTGGAGCAGCCTCAAAGCCCGGCCGGCCCGCCGGTGTCTGGAACAGTCCAGAGGAGCCCCAGTCCCCGGCCAGCCATCTGGGGTCAAGTCATGAGCCCGGGCCACCCAGAGGAGCTCTGAGCCCCGCCGTGGCCTGGTCCCGGGTGTGATGGAGTAGAGAGCGAGATGGATTTGACCTGAGAGGCTGGCTGCATTGGGAAAGGCTTCATCGGGAATGCGAGACTTTACCTGAGGCTGTAACATGAGCCAGGACGGGGGTTGGGAGGTGACACCTTTGGCTGGGAGAATGGTAAAAGGCTAGGGGAGGGGCCCCGGGGGAAGGGGAAGAGCCTGCTGGAGGTTTGGCTGGCTCTTGGTCAGTTTGGAGCTGGGTGGTGAAACGCAGGGAGCCCCAGAGCCGGGGTTTAAGCTCCCTGCCCCCCAGAAGGGCCCAGCTGAGGGGTCCTGGTCATACTTATAAGCTCTGTTTGGACTCTTTCCTGACAACCCTAATAAACCTTCTGTTCTACTGGCTGGCTGAGAGTGACATTGAATCCCGGGAAGAGGGGTGCAGGACCTGACTCCCCCACACTCCGCGACACCGGGGTTGCAGCAGGGAGCATTAGCAGAAGTTTGGGGAGACTTAGCCTCCCTCAGTCTCCATTACCTGTGACGCATGCCTTAGCTGTTGGGGTGGGGGTGGGGGTACAGAGTCCATCCTGCTCCGACAAGGGAGCAGACAGGAGGATTCCTGACTGGGGGGACAACCTGCTGCCCCTCTCTGCATGCTGAGTGCTCTCCCTTTCCTCCCCCGCAAATCCCTCACTCCGACCTCCCGTGCTCGTTCCAGGAAGCCTCTCTGCATCCATCCCTTTCGCAGCGACAGCTCGGCTCCTCCTTGAGCTATGGGCTGAGTCTGTCTGACACAGGGTCCTTTCTGCTCCCCCTGTAGTCAGTGGCAGCCCCACCCGCTGCACTGATTCCAGCAGGATCAGGAACTTGGATAGTGGCGGAGAAGGTGGGGACGCCATTTCCTTGCATGCCAAGGTCACTGGGTACACCCCCACTCCCATTTCTCCCCTTTCCTCCCGCAGCAGGGGCTCTGTGTGTAGTGCAGGGTCTTGCAAACTCAGCCAGTCACAGTGGACCTGCAGAAAAGTTTCCTGAAGCTGTCAGTGATGGGGTGTCCACATTCCACCCCGCGCAAGGCCTGAAGGGGTCAATTAGGCCAATGAATCCTAGGCTGCCCCTGGAGGAAACCCAGGCATCACGAGGGGCTAATTGCCGATGAAGTCCAGCTCGGGGAGGAGCTGGCCGGCTCGCCAAAGGGAGGAAGTTGGTGGGCTGCAAGGAGGAAAGCAGCGGCCCTGCTCCCGGGTGCGAGGGGGGAGAGCAGGAAGCGGTGGGGACAGAGCCAGAAGCCGTCCCGGTGCACGGGGGCTGCTGGCCCCTCACTGACACTGAGTGGGGTTGTTTGGCTGCCCTCTGCCAATAGCGGGGAAGGGCCGTGTTCAAATCCGGATCCTGAGACTGACAGTCCCTGGGGCCAATGAGGAGGGGCCTATGCTCCCGGTAGGCTGATTGACAGGGCGGGCAGGCCAATGAGGGAGTCAGGAGCCCAGGGGCCTGTCCTCCGTGTGAGCTAGCACAGGGCAGAGCTAAGGGGGGAGCAGCCGCCAGAGCTGGTCAGGAGGCAGAGCTGCAGCAGCCAGAGGGGCCAGAGCTGGGGGGCCGGAGCAGCCCATGGAGGAGGGGCGCTGGAGCCAGAGCAGCTTGGGGGCGGGGGGTGCTGGAGCTGGAGCAGCCCGGGGGTGGGGAGCGCTTACACGGGGGAGGAGCAGGACGGGCTGGGAGGGGAATACCCCACAGCTGCTGGCTTGAGGGTCCCTGGACTGGCACCCGGGGCCGAGGGCGGGCCGGGTTCCCCTACCTGTCACTGCTGGGGTGACACACTCGGGGGAGCCCCTTGGGGCGGCGGGGGCTGGAGCAGAGTGATGCCACCCGGCAGGGGGCAGAACTTTAACGTGAGGTGACCGGGGGGGGGGGGGCGCTCAGGGAGAGGGAAGCGCGGCTGCTCCCGGCGCGGGAGAGGCCAGGGCGTGACCGAGGGGCCCGACGGGCTGAGTAACCGTGGATGGGGCGTCCCAGCTAATTCCCCAGATGAGCCAGAAGAAGGTGCCGCCGAGCGGTGAGAAGCGCCGACCCCGTCACGCCATCCCGGCTCTCCACTGTGCCCACAAAATGGTCGCTCTGGTCCCCATGAAATGGCCTGACACCCAGGAGCGGCTCTAACGTTTTTGCCGCCCCAAACAAAAAAAACAAAGCCCGCTGAAAGAACCCCCCCACCTCCCACTGGGAGCATGGGTGGCATGCCAGCTGCCCCCGCTCTCCCCGGCCGGCGGGGAGCGAGCGCGGCATGCCAGCTGCCCCCGCTCTCCCCAGCCGGCGGGGAGCGAGCGCGGCATGCCCGCGGACCCCACTCTCCCCGGCCGGCGGGGAGCGAGTGCGGCATGCCCACGGCCCCCCGCTCTCCCTGGCCGGCGGGGAGCATCTCCCCGGCCAGCGGGGAGCAAGCGTGGCATGCCGGCTACCCCGCTCTCCCTAGCCGGAGCATGCCTGGGGGGCGGGGGGTGGGAGACGCGTGCTGTGGCCGCTCAAGCTCTCTTCTCCCCCTCCCTCCCAGGCTCCTAAGCCTGGGAGGGAGGGGGAGAAGTGGCACGCGAAACATCTGTTTCGCGCGCCGCTGCTCGGGGAGAAGCCAGTGCGGGGCGGCACAGAGCGGAGGTGAGCTGTGGCGGCCGGCTGGGGCACATTTCTAGGGGCGGCATGGCTGGTGCCAGAATGCCGCCCCTAGAAATGTGCCGCCCCAAGCACGAGCTTGTTTTGCTGGTGCCTGGAGCTGGCCCTGCTGACACCCTTAGCTGGCTCTACGCGGCTCCTTGCCAGCTCTCAGTGGCGATTCATCCAACCCCGGACACCCCCGGGGCAGGTACCTGCTGACGGCCCAGGTTTGCGGCTGGAAGCCGGGCACCAGCTCTGCGTGTGAAGCAGCCCCCAACCGGATAGGAACCTTCCTGTGTTTTGCCCCTTCCCCAAGCTCCCTGTGGATCTACGCCCCGTCCCCTCCAGCATCCCTCCTGACTGGGCTAACCCGCCTGTCCCAACCCCCCCTCACACACACACCCAGCCTGCCCTGGCTGTCTGCTTATCCCTTCATCGCAGCGCTGGGGCGAACGTGTTCACCAGCACCTGATGGGGTCCCTGTGCCTGAGGGGTCTGGGCACAGGGGACCCCTGGGAGGGCTTTTGAATGTGCCAGGTAAGGAGCCTTTCCCCACACCCCTGTCCCACCCCTTTGTCCACCTCACCCACCTGGAAGTTTAGGGTCCTTTATGGTAATCCCCTGAGTGCCCAGCAGACCTGAAAGATACCCCCTTCTCTGTCTAAGCTTCTATGGCTGCTTTTCAAAAGTGCTAGCAGTGTCCACTGAGAACAATGGAGAATCTTCCTCACTCTACCCCAACTGAGAACAATAGCGGATTCCACTGCACCCCATCCCCCTGAGAATACTGCAGGGGTCTTGGACCCTGGCTGAGCACAATGGGAGCTGCTGGGTGCTGAGCTATTTGGTAAATCTGGACACTCATTTCCACCAAGTGAGCTTCTGAAACTCCAGCCTTGGTGTGACGTTCCCCTCTGGTGTTTTCTGGACCGGTGATCTGCTAGGTCTCTCCAATCCTTGACTCTGGGAGCCAGCCTTACCCTGCTCTGCTGTGAGAACCTCCACTCCTGGGCTGTTCACGCATAGCCTCTGGCATGTAAGCTGCTCCCAGCTACTTGAAACGAAATGACACGAGTCAACATTTCCGGTCCCAAACACAACCCTAGGAACCTCCGTCTTGCAGTGTCCAGTTACACCCGCTGGACGCTGCAAGCTTATATGAGTTCGTCAATTTAACAAAGACATTGATATGTACCAGGTTGTTATCCCAAGAGGAGTCTCTGACATGCTTCAAACCAACCACACTGCTTCAGGTAGAATAAACAAACACATTTATTAACTATAAAGAGAGATTTTTAAGTGATGATAAGTCAAAGCATAACAAGTCAGATGTGGTCAAAAGAAATAAAAGCAAAATGCATACTAAGCTGATTTTAACACTTTCAATATCCTTAACACTGAGATGCTTCTCACCACAGGCTGGCTGGTTGTTCTTCAGCCAGGCTCTCCCCTTTGATCAGCGCTTCAGTCACTTGGTGTTGGTGGGGTCTGTAGATGTAGGTGGGCGAGAGAGGAAAAGCATGGCAAATGTCTCTCCCTTTTATCATGTCCTTTCTTTTCTCTTGGCTTGCCCCCCCCTTCAGAGTCAGGCGAGCATTGCCTCATCACAGTCCCAAACTGACCAAAGGAAGGGGGGTGACTCCCTCGAGGGTCCAACAGATTGTTTTGTTTCTGCCTAAGCCAGTGTCCATTGTTCCTGTGAGGCTGGGCTGGGTTTGTCCCATCCATGCCCTGATGAGTTGTGAACTGCCCCTCTGCTCCTGGAGAACTTTTGCATAGGCTTGCTTTAAGCCATGAGGACACATTTTAGCCTCATAACTTTATACATGAAATTATAACCTACCACCTTACTATAACGTTACTGTAACTATTGCTATAACATCACTATAACAACCATGCTGAGTGCGTTATGAGCCTTCCGAAGACACCCCAGATGATAAACTTTGCATTGGATACCACACAATCATTTTACAAGGATGAACATGGGGGTGCTGGGTGCTCCCCCGAGGTTCAGAGTATTACACTCGGCTCCTGCTCTATTAGTGACTGTCCTGGTGCTTTACTGTGTGTGCCGCTCACCCCGATGCAATCTAAGAACAGGGAAAGGAATGTTCCAAGATGGTGGAACTGATTGATTTCTGTTTTCTCAGTTACTTTTATTGTAAATGAAATAAAAACATATCAGATCCGTGACAAGCTGGGGATGAAGGTGCCCCTGTAAATGTGAGTCATTGTCAGCGGGAGGTGCGGAAAGCAAAGATGGGAATCGTGATATAGACACACTACAGGCACTCAGCCATGCAAACACAAAAACTCAACGCTGTTAGAAGAAACTCCACACCTATGTGCTGCGTGGATGTTAGAAGGCAGCAGAGATGGGAGGTAGGTTTGCTTCGAGACAAGGATGGTCGCACCGTTCCCTCTGAGTCAAAAGCTAAACTCTCCTCTGCGGTGATGCTTACAAAACACTTGACAGTGGCCGGGTAGCTGGTGGGCTGAGACCACTGTCCATTTTGCTGACCAGTATTATCTCCCTGTGCTCCCCCGTCTGTCGGCTGGTTCCCTCCTGTTGTCTCTTGTCACAGACTGTAGACTCTTTGGGGCCAGACACAATGGGGTCCTGGTCCATGTCTGGGCTTCTAGGCGCTACCACAAGACCGGTAGCTAATAATAATTATGAGAAGCAGCAGCAGAATGTGCCATAGTCTGAACTATTGAGGGGACCCAGAATCATTTGGAACACGAATGTCATTGTTACACAGGTGGGGAAAGTGGCTCACTTCAGAAAGAGGTCGGGGTGTGTCCAGGGAAGGGAAAGGACCCCCCATTTTCTCTACATCTCCAGTCTCCTGCTCTGTTGTTGCCACCATTGGATCTCCCCATGTACCATGGAGTTTCATTCTGTTGAATGAAGTCATGTATGGCCCCAGCCTCCGTGGTTTGGGAGCTCTGCTGGAATTCTCCTGCCACCTCTTCCAACCTGGTTTTCAGTTGTTGCCTCTCCAGGTAGTTGTCTGGAATGGCGAAACCTGCTTTGTACGTCTGAGCTGCCTCCCACAGTGACCTCTGCTTGTAGAAGAGGAAATCCCCCCAGTGAAGGTAGACTGCCTGCTGACACTTCTTGCTGAGGCTGGGCATTTCACTCATGAGATTGAGATAAATCTCTTCTTGGTAGTGAGGGGTATTTTCTCCATACATTTCAGCTAAAGCCAGCTTTGAAAACACAGAGGCTGGATCTTTCTGCACAGCCTTTTTGAAGGCCTCAATAGCTGCTGCCAATATTTCTCCTCTGCCTGACTTGGCCTCCTCCAGTTGTTTCTTGTAGCAGATGCCAAGGTCATAGTGAAGGAGATGATAATTGGGGTTCAGAGATATTGCTCGCTCTAGAATAGAAATGGGTTTTTCTAGGAATTCTGGTAGAAAGAACTTGGCTGCATGTCTCAGGACCTCAGGGTCCAGGCTATTCTGAACAACATCTTCTAAGAGGGCTTCGGCTTGCGGTCTATCCCACTTCTTAAGGATCTTGGCTAAATACACCTTGGCCTCATAGTTTTGCTGCTGTTCATGGATAATGGCACCCAACTTCTTCTTGGCTGCTTCCCAAAATACAGGCTTGTGTGTGTGAGTCCATGATGCGAAGGCCGCGATTGCCAACCCAGCAAGAAATTCCCCATTTGCTTCGTCTTCTCTTAATGCCATTTGGAAACACTTTGTGGCTTCATTGCCATTGCGGAAGCCTGCTGCCAGGAGAGACCAGCCTTTCTGTGCATGTATCTCAGGGATCTGAGCGGCATACGGAGAGCGGCTCTTCAGGGAGCTGCAGATCTTTCTAACCTTGTCCAGGTAAAGCTCAACCAAATCATAGTGGGCCAAGTGATAATAGATCCAGGCGTAGTTTCCGTAAATGACCAGGACCTGCCGGGGGAAGTTATCTGGATGATCTCTTTGCAGAATCCCTTCGGCTTCTCTAAGGCTTTGCAGAGCGTCTTCATATTGCCCTTGCAGGTGGCAGAGATAAGCCTGCATGGCACGGAGCGTGGCCTGGTTCTGGTAGTGAGTGTGGGCAATCCTGAGAGCCAGAGTTTGGAGGATGTGAACTGCATCTACCTTGTCTCTGATTTCAAAGTTCCAGGTGAAGTGGCACTGGAGGGTCTGCAGCTTCTCCTTCAGGCGCAGGGTGCTGCAAAGAGAGGGGAACATGAGACTGTCTGGGCTGAATGAATTTCCACTGCACGCTACAATCATCCCCACCACCACGACAGGGAGCGACATTGCCCCCCACCCCCAGTGAGTACCCCCACTGCAGGTACCCCCAACTGTACCCCCCCAGGTTCCCTGCCCCTCCCCACCCGGCAGTGTCCTCTTTTTGGGAACCTGAAATATGGTCCCCCTGGAACCAGCACCACACTGAACAATAGAACACTCCCCCCCCTCCGCCTTGCTAGAAACACAGACACGCCCCCCGCCTTGCTAGACACACCGACCCCCCCCTCCGCCTTGCTAGACACACCGACACCCCCCTCCGCCTTGCTAGAAACACAGACACGCCCCCCGCCTTGCTAGACACACCGACCCCCCCCTCCGCCTTGCTAGACACACCGACCCCGCCTCCGCCTTGCTAGACACACCGACCCCGCCTCCCGCTTGCTAGACACACTGACCCCCACCTCCGACTTGCTAGACACACCGACCCCCCCCGCCTTGCTAGACTCACCGACCCCCCTCTGCCTTGCTAGACACACCGACCCCCCTCCGCCTTGCTAGACACACCGACCCCGCCTCCACCTTGCTAGACACACTGACCCCCGCCTCCGCCTTGCTAGACACACCGACCCCCCCTCCGCCTTGCTAGACACACCGACCCCCACCTCCGCCTTGCTAGACACACCGACCCCCCCTCCGCCTTGCTAGACTCACCGACCCCCCCCCGCCTTGCTAGACACACCGACCCCCCCTCCGCCTTGCTAGACACACCGACCCCCCTCCGCCTTGCTAGACACACCGACCCCCCCCGCCTTGCTAGACACACCGACCCCCCTCCGCCTTGCTAGACACACCGACCCCCCCTCCACCTTGCTAGACACACCGACCCCCCCCTCCGCCTTGCTAGACACACCGACCCCCCCTCCGCCTTGCTAGACTCACCGACCCCCCCGCGCCTTGCTAGACACACCGACCCCCCTCCGCCTTGCTAGACTCACCGACCCCCCCCCGCCTTGCTAGACACACCGACCCCCCTCCGCCTTGCTAGACTCACCGACCCCCCTCCACCTTGCTAGACACACCGACCCCCCCCTCCGCCTTGCTAGACACACCGACCCCCCCTCCGCCTTGCTAGACTCACCGACCCCCCCGCGCCTTGCTAGACACACCGACCCCCCTCCGCCTTGCTAGACACACCGACCCCCCCTCCGCCTTGCTACACACACCGACCCCCCCCCTCCACCTTGCTAGAGACACCGACCCCCCCTCCGCCTTGCTACACACACCGACCCCCCCCTCCGCCTTGCTAGACACACCGACCCCCGCCTCCCGCTTGCTAGACACACCGACCCCCACCTCCGACTTGCTAGACACACCGACCCCCCCCGCCTTGCTAGACACACCGACCCCCCCCCCGCCTTGCTAGACACACCGACCCCCCCTCCGCCTTGCTAGACACACCGACCCCCACCTCCGCCTTGCTAGACACACCGACCCCCCCCCGCCTTGCTAGACACACCGACCCCCCCCCGCCTTGCTAGACACACCGACCCCCCTCCGCCTTGCTAGACACACCGACCCCCCCCCGCCTTGCTAGACACACCGACCCCCCCCCGCCTTGCTAGACACACCGACCCCCCTCCGCCTTGCTAGACACACCGACCCCCCCCCGCCTTGCTAGACACACCGACCCCCCCTCCGCCTTGCTAGAAACACCGACACCCCCCCATTTGCAAGCAGCTGGTTCCCCTCCACCTTTTCTTTCTGCGTCTCCAGGCTGCCCCCCGGGGATCGGAGTTACCCCCCCCCCCCAGGTTGGCGCGGGGCGGGGGGGGGGGACGGAGTTTAAGGCCAGTGACTAGTCTGGTCCCAGCCACGTGGATGTCTCAAACCACAACAGAGGAGGGGGCGGGGGCGGGGCTCTCTCGCCGGCTCCTCGCTCGATCCGGAGCGAAGCCGGAGTGACAGCCGCCCGGGGGGGGCGGGGTAAACAGGGACCTGCTCTAACCTGCGAGGCAGCAGCCTGGAGAGGCAACAGGATGCAAACATCACCCCCGCTTAACCCCGCCCCAGAGGTAGAAAAGCCGGAGATTTACAGCCCCAGAAATGCGCGGGGGGGAGCGGGGGGGAGGGGTCTGGATTTAGTCCTTGCTGGAAATGCCCCCCCAGCGCCCCCAATGCTCCTACCTCATTGCGATCAGCTGAGTGCCCAGCCGGGGGGGGTGACGGCTCCTTTCCCTGCCCTGGTTTTCTCCCCAGGGTGTAGCGGTGCCCGGTTCTGGGAGAGACCCGAGCTCTGCCCGGGGCCAGACTGGACTGCGGCTGCTAGCACGCCCCTGCCTCCTTCTCTACCGCTGCTGAGCTCCCTGGTGTGGCCGGCGAGCTGCGTTTCCACGGCAAGGCAGAGTGAGCTGGGGAAAAGGAAACGGAAACGTAACTCTCAGTTCCACTTGCAATGTTTAGCTTTCGCTCGGCCTGGATTGCCCTCTGCAGCTCCCCAGGCCCCACTGGCTGCCCGCGTGAGCCGTGCTCCTTTGGGAAATGCCTCCCCCCCCCCCGCATAAAAATCGACCCCTCTAAAGCGAGGAAATCGAGGCAGGTTCCCTGGGCAGCCTCGGCCCTGCCCTTTGCACGGCCGCATGCCGGCGCACTCGTCAATCACAGGAGCGCAGGGCCGGCGCTAACGTTTTTGCCGCCGCAAGCGAGAAAACCAAACCAAGCCCCAAGCACCGCCCCGCGGAAACAAAAAAAACAACCCCCCCCAGCGCCCATGGAACCCGCCCCCCCCCAGTGTTGCGCCGCAACAATCCCCCCCGCCTATCCCTGCCGGAGCGCCGGGGGAGGGCGGCGAGCCCGGCCGCGGCCCCGCTCTCCCGGCCGACCGGAGCGCCAGGGGAGGGCGGCGAGCCCGGCCGCGGCCCCGCTCTCCCGGCCGACCGGAGCACCGGGGGGGGGAGGGCGGCGAGCCCGGCCGCGGCCCCGCTCTCCCAGCCAACTGGAGCACCGGGGGCAGGGCGGCGAGCCCGGCCGCGGCCCCGCTCTCCCGGCCGACCGGAGCACCGGGGGAGGGCGGTGAGCCCGGCCGCGGCCCCGCTCTCTCGGCCGACCGGAGCGCCGGCGGGGAGGAGGGCGGCGTGGCTGCCCGCCCCAACAACCTTGCAGCATGTTTTTTTAAGAAAACAAAACAACACACACCTGAGGCCCGCCCCCCCACCAAGCCGCCCCAATCACGTGCTTGGTAAGCTGGTGCCTGGAGCCGGCCCTGCACGAGCGCGTTCTGTCTCCGTGGGGCCCCTGCCCGGTTCACTGCCCTGTGGGACCGTGGGGTCTCTTCTGTTCAGTCCTATGTCAGTTCTTACCCTCTGCTCCTCACTGCAGTGTCTGAGCCCTGGCCAGCTGTGCGTTAACTACCGTGACTAACACCGAGGGTGGCCAGACAGCAAATGTGAAAAATCGGGACTGGGGGTGGGGGGTAATTGGCACCTATATAAGAAAAAGACCCCAAAATCGGGACTGTCCCTATAAAATCGGGACATCTGGTCACCCTAACACCCGTCCCGTGTTTGGGTTCTCCTCTCCCCAGAGGGTGAAGCGTCTTGTTTCACTAGGGTTTTTTAAATATACATGTTTTGTTTCAGAAGGTGGGGGATGTAACGGGGGCAAGGCCGGTGGCTAGCTGCAGTTTCCTTCTGACGAATTGGGAGGAGCTGGCTGTGACTCTGAAGGTGGAAGGCAACTTGGGTGAAAGCGACCCCAGGGCTCTGTGGGGCCCTGCAGAGGGTTGCAGGGGTTGGGTGGGAGAGAAGCAGGGCTGCGTCGGCCCCTCATGCCTGGTCTCTGTGCAGGCTCCCGGCAGGGCTGAGTCACTGGGGTGCCTGGTTCTCTGCCCTCGATCGGTGCGGGGGACTCTCCCATCATTGAGGGGTGAGGGGGGAACAGCCAGCACCCTAGGGCGACACCTACAGCAATTTATTTGAAGGGGCAGCAAAGCCATGGTTGCTTTTTGTTTGTGGGTGCCTGAGGTCTGGGCTTGCGAGGGTTAACGGGCCCTGAGCAGTTCCCAGCCCAGAGCGTCTTGCTGGAGATGCACAAAAGGGTCCTTAAAGGCACAAATCCCGCCATGTCCCGTGCGCTCCCCAGCTAGGGTGACCAGACAGCAAGTGTGAACAATCAGGACGGGGGTGGGCGGGTAACAGGTGCCTATGTAAGAAAAAGCTCCAAAAATCGGGACTTGTCCCTACAAAATCGGGACATCTGGTCACCTTATCCCCAGCCCCGGTCACCCGAGGCTCTCAGAGCAGTCCCCTGAGACCTTGCCAGCCGAGTGCATTGGCCCCAGAGTGAGGCAGGCTGGCAGGGGAGGTGGGCTCACCACGGCCCGCTGCGTTTCCCGGCCCAGCACTTTCTGTTTCCTCACGGTCCCTTTAGGTTTCATTTCTCTGAGTTTCAGCTTCCTGATCCCCTGTGTCAAGAGCTGGCAGGCGCCCAAGACAAGGAGGGGGGGCAGCAGGAGAGACGTCACCCACCCTCCCCGCTGTGAACTCCCCCCACCCACCCTGTGAATCTCACCACTCACATGCATGTTCCTTGTGACCGCATCCCCCCCCCCGCCCCCATCCCCTCCCACACACTGCAGAGGGTTCAGGGGTTGGGTGGGATCGAAGCAGGGCTGCGTCTGCCCCTCATGCCTGGTCTCTGTGCAGGCTCCCGGCAGGGCTGAGTCACTGGGGTGCCCAGCGGGGGGGAGGGAGTCACTGGGGTCCCCTCTGAACCCCTTGCTGTTCTCCGCTCCCAGTGGCTATGTGAGCAGGGTGTGAATGAGCTCTTCTCTGACATCTAGTGACGGGCTGGGGGGAAAATACTTCTGTATTGACATGAGTACAGAAAAGGTGGTTATAAGGAGGAGGGAGAAATTTTTTTTTCTTGTTAACCTCTGAGGATCGGACAAGAAGCAATGGGCTTAAATTGCAGCGAGGGCGGTTTAGGTTGGACATTAGGAAAAGCTTCCTGACTCTCAGGGTGGTGAAGCACTGGAATAAATTGCCCAGGGAGGTTGTGAAATCTCCACCATTGGGGATTTTTAAGAGCAGGTTAGACACACACCTGTCAGGGATGGGCTAGATCAGAAGTGGGCAAACTACGGCCCGCGGGCCACATCCGGCCCGTGGGACCGTCCTGCCCGGCCCTTGAGCTCCCAGCCGGGGAGGCTAGCCCCCGGCCCCTCCCCCACTGTCCCCCCTCTGCCCCCTCAGCCACACTGCCGCTTGTGCCAGCCCACCTCCCAGGCTTTCCAGTAAGCCAGTCCTGCCTCTCTGAGCAGCATGGTAAGCGGGTGGGGTTAGATAAGGGGCAGGAGGTCCCGGGGGGGCAGTCAGGGGATGGGGAGCAGGGGGCGGTTTGATAGGCGTGGGAGTCCCGGGGAGGCCTGTCAGGGGGCAGAGGGCAGGGGGCGGTTGGATGGGGCAGAAGTTCTAGGGTGGGGACGGTCAGGGGATGGGGAACAGAGGGGGTTCGATAGGCATGGGAGTCCCGGGGGGCCTGTCAGGGGGTGGGGGTGCGGATAGGAGTTGGGGCAGTCAGGAAACAGGGTGCGGCGGGGCGGGGGTTGGATAGGGGGTGGGGTCCCAGAGGAGCGGTTAGTGGCGGGGAGTCCCGGGAGGAGGCAGTCAGAGAACAGGGAGCAGGGAGGGTTGGATAGGGGGTGGGGTCCCAGGGGAGCGGTTAGTCCCGGGAGGAGGCAGTCAGGGAACAGGGAGCGCCCATGGAACCCGCCCCCCCCCAGTGTTGCGCCGCAACAATCCCCCCCGCCTATCCCTGCCGGAGCGCCGGGGGTAGGGCGGCGAGCCCGGCCGCGGCCCCGCTCTCCCGGCCGACCGGAGCGCCACAGAGGAGGGCGCCCTGGCGAGTAGAGCGAATTCCCATGGCAGCCAGCAGGAGGCGCCGGAGTGGTGACTCCTATCCCGTCACAGGGAGGTTGTGGAATCTCTGTCAAAGAGTAGGTTAGACAATCACCTGTCAGGGATGGTCCAGATCAGGGGGTCTCCAAACAACGGCCCGAGGGCCGGATCCGGCCCCCGGCTTCAATTTGTCCAGCCCCCCCAACCAATTGCTGCCGCTGCCTTGGCGGCACTTTGGCGGCAGCTCAAACGCTGCTGCTGCCTCGGCGGTATTTCGGCGGCAGGGCTTACTGGACTGTGTTGGACTTCTTCCACCCGAGACCCCGTCCCCACTCTGCCACTTCTGCCCTCCTCCCCCCCCCCCGCTGTCTCCAGCCAGGACCAGTAAAACCTGGAACCCCGGCTGGTGCCTGGAGCAGCCTCAAAGCCCGGCCGGCCCGCCGGCGTCTGGAACAGTCCAGAGGAGCCCCAGTCCCCGGCCAGCCATCTGGGGTCAAGTCATGAGCCCGGGCCACCCAGAGGAGCTCTGAGCCCCGCCGTGGCCTGGTCCCGGGGTTGCAGCGGGGAGCATTAGCAGAAGTTTGGGGAGACTTAGCCTCCCTCAGTCTCCATTACCTGTGACCCATGCCTTAGCTGTTGGGGTGGGGGTGGGGGTACAGAGTCCATCCTGCTCCGACAAGAGAGCAGACAGGAGGATTCCTGACTGGGGGGACAACCTGCTGCCCCTCCCTGCATGCTGAGTGCTCTCCCTTTCCTCCCCCGCAAATCCCTCACTCCGACCTCCCGTGCTCGTTCCAGGAAGCCTCTCTGCATCCATCCCTTTTGCAGCGACAGCTCGGCTCCTCCTTGAGCTATGGGCTGAGTCTGTCTGACACAGGGTCCTTTCTGCTCCCGCTGTAGTCAGTGGCAGCCCCACCCGCTGCACTGATTCCAGCAGGATCAGGAACTTGGATAGTGGCGGAGAAGGTGGGGACGCCATTTCCTTGCATGCCAAGGTCACTGGGTACCCACCCCCTCCCATTTCTCCCCTTTCCTCCCGCAGCAGGGGCTCTGTGTGTAGTGCAGGGTCTTGCAAACTCAGCCAGTCACAGTGGACCTGCAGAAAAGTTTCCTGAAGCTGTCGGTGATGGGGTGTCCACGTTCCACCCCGCGCAAGGCCTGAAGGGGTCAATTAGGCCAATGAATCCTAGGCTGCCCCTGGAGGAAACCCAGGCATCGCGAGGGGCTAATTGCCGATGAAGTCCAGCTCGGGGAGGAGCTGGCCGGCTCGCCAAAGGGAGGAAGTCGGTGGGCTGCAAGGAGGAAAGCAGCGGCCCTGCTCCCGGGTGCGAGGAGGGAGAGCAGGAAGCGGTGGGGACAGAGCCAGAAGCCGTCCCGGTGCACGGGGGCTGCTGGCCCCTCACTGACACTGAGTGGGGTTGTTTGGCTGCCCTCTGCCAATAGCGGGGAAGGGCCGTGTTCAAATCCGGATCCTGAGACTGACAGTCCCTGGGGCCAATGAGGAGGGGCCTATGCTCCCGGTCAGGCTGATTGACAGGGCGGGCAGGCCAATGAGGGAGTCAGGAGCCCAGGGGCCTGTCCTCCGTGTGAGCTAGCACAGGGCAGAGCTAAGGGGGGAGCAGCCGCCAGAGCTGGTCAGGAGGCAGAGCTGCAGCAGCCAGAGGGGCCAGAGCTGGGGGGCCGGAGCAGCCCATGGGGGAGGGGCGCTGGAGCCAGAGCAGCTTGGGGGCGGGGGGTGCTGGAGCTGGAGCAGCCCGGGGGTGGGGAGTGCTTACACGGGGGAGGAGCAGGACGGGCTGGGAGGGGAATACCCCACAGCTGCTGGCTTGAGGGTCCCTAGACTGGCACCCGGGGCCGAGGGCGGGCCGGGTTCCCCTACCCGTCACTGCTGGGGTGACACACTCGGGGGAGCCCCTTGGGGCGGCGGGGGCTGGAGCAGACTGATGCCACCCGGCAGGGGGCAGAACTTTAACGTGAGGTGACCGGGGGGGGGAGGGGGCTCAGGGAGAGGGAAGCGCGGCTGCTCCCGGCGCGGGAGAGGCCAGGGCGTGACCGAGGGGCCCGACGGGCTGAGTAACCGTGGATGGGGCGTCCCAGCTAATTCCCCAGATGAGCCAGAAGAAGGTGCCGCCGAGCGGTGAGAAGCGCCGACCCCGTCACGCCATCCCGGCTCTCCACTGTGCCCACAAAATGGTCGCTCTGGTCCCCATGAAATGGCCTGACACCCAGGAGCGGCTCTAACGTTCTTGCCGCCCCAAACAAAAAAAACAAAGCCCGCTGAAAGAACCCCCCCACCTCCCACAGCCGGCGGGGAGCGAGCGCGGCATGCCCGTGGCCCCCCGCTCTCCCCGGCCGGCGGGGAGCGAGCGCAGTATGCCCACAGCCCCCACTCTCCCCGGCCGGCGGGGAGCGAGTGCGGCATGCCCACGGCCCCCCGCTCTCCCTGGCTGGCAGGGAGCGAGCGCAGCATGCCCGCGGCCCCCACTCACCCCGGCCGGCGGGGAGCGAGTGCGGCATGCCCACGGCCCCCCGCTTTCCCCGGCCGGCAGGGAGCAAGCGCGGCATGCCCGCGGCCCCCCACTCTCCCTGGCCGGCGGGGAGCATCTCCCCGGCCAGCGGGGAGCAAGCGTGGCATGCCGGCTACCCCGCTCTCCCCAGCCGGAGCATGCCTGGGGGGCTGGGGGGGGTGGGAGACGCGTGCTGTGGCCGCTCAAGCTCTCTTGTCCCCCTCCCTCCCACGCTCCTAAGCCTGGGAGGGAGGGGGAGAAGTGGCACGCGAAACATCTGTTTCGCGCGCCGCTGCTCGGGGAGAAGCCAGCGCGGGGCGGCACAGAGCGGAGGTGAGCTGTGGCGGCCGGCTGGGGCACATTTCTAGGGGCGGCATGGCCGGTGCCAGAATGCCGCCCCTAGAAATGTGCCGCCCCAAGCACGAGCTTGTTTTGCTGGTGCCTGGAGCTGGCCCTGCTGACACCCTTAGCTGGCTCTACGCGGCTCCTTGCCAGCTCTCAGTGGCGATTCATCCAACCCCGGACACCCCCGGGGCAGGTACCTGCTGACGGCCCAGGTTTGCGGCTGGAAGCCGGGCACCAGCTCTGCGTGTGAAGCAGCCCCCAACCGGATAGGAACCTTCCTGTGTTTTGCCCCTTCCCCAAGCTCCCTGTGGATCTACGCCCCGTCCCCTCCAGCATCCCTCCTGACTGGGCTAACCCGCCTGTCCCAACCCCCCCTCACACACACACCCAGCCTGCCCTGGCTGTCTGCTGATGTGACGGAGTAGAGAGCGAGATGGGTTTGACCTGAGAGGCTGGCTGCATTGGGAAAGGCTGCATCGGGAGTGTGAGACTTTACCTGAGGCTGTAACATGAGCCAGGACGGGGGTTGGGAGGTGACACCTTTGGCTGGGAGAATGGTAAAAGGCGAGAGGAGGGGCCCCGGGGGAGGGGAAGAGGCTGCTGGAGTTTTTGGCTGGTTCTTGGGCAGTTTTGGAGCTGGGTGGTGAAACGCAGGGAGCCCCAGAGCCGGGGTCTAAGCTCCCTGCCCCCCAGAAGGCCCCAGCTGAGGGGTCCTGGTCATACTTACAAACTCTGTTTGGACTCTTTCCTGACAACCCTAATAAACCTTCTGTTCTACTGGCTGGCTGAGAGTCACATTGAATCCCGGGAAGAGGGGTGCAGGACCTGACTCCCCCACACTCCGTGACAACTGGTGGCAGCGGTGGGATCTTCTGCACCCCATGAACGGCACTTCCTGCAGTAAGTGACTGGAGGGCAGTACAACGAAGGGGGATTGACGGGGAGCAGGTTGCTGAAGAGGCAGAGAGAAGCGGTTTCGGGGGGCGGAGGAGTTACGCTTAACCCTGAGGGTGTGACCAGTGAGAAGGGCTGGCACAGTAGGGGTTCCTCCTGGAAGCCGTGGGGGCCAAGACCGCACAGGCCTGCGAGTGGCCAACAGGAAGATGTATGCTAAGCGCCGTAAGAACGACCTGGTGGAGCTGTGCAGGCAGAGGGGGCTGCGCATTGGGAAGTCCACCAAAGACCAGCTGATTGCGCAGCTGGAGGAGAAGGATCGCTTGGATGACCCGATCCCTGTCCCTGGGGGAAGCCGCCCGACAGACGCAGCATGGGCCCCAGGGCCCGACCTGGCTGGGAGGGGTCAGACTGCTGCCGAGGACATCCCAAGACCCCTCTCGCCTCTGCCCAGGGGAGAGGTTGGGGAAAGCCCAGCAAATACCGAGGGCACCTTGACCCCGGCGGCCAGCAGGGGATCTTCCCGGAGGAGCTCCCCATCCCAGCAGTGGAGGCGGCTGGATTGGGAGAGGGAGATAAAACTGAAAGAGCTCGAGTTGAGACAGCAGGAACTGAAGGAGGAGCGGGAAGAACGGGAAAAACAACGTCAGCATGAGGTGCAGGAGAAGGAGAAACAACGCCAGCATGAGCTGGAGGAGAAGGAGAAACAACGCCAGCATGAGCTGGAGTTGGCCAGGTTGAGGAGCAGTGAGGCCCCGGCTGCGGTGAGTGAGGGGGGACCCAAGACTACAGGGAAGTTTGATCGTAACTTCTTGGCCCGGCGTAAGGAAGGGGAAGACATAGACAGCTTCCTGGCGGCCTTTGAGAATGCCTGCAGGTTGCACAAGGTTGACCCTGCAGACAAGATCCAGTATCTCACCCCCTTACTAGACCCTGCAGGCCTGGACGTGTACGGCCGAATGAAAGAGACGGAGACTGGGGACTATGAACTCTTCAAAAAGGCCCTGCTCTGCGAGCTTGGGCTGACTCCCGAGATGTACCGTCAAAGGTTCCGGGATCAGCGTAAAACCCCTGAGATCACGTACCTACAACTGGCCAACCGGATACATGGATACGCCCGCAAGTGGACCGCTGGGGCCCAAACTATGGAGGACCTGCTCGAACTATTCGTACTGGAACAACTGTATGAACTGTGCCCATCAGACCTGAAGCTATGGTTGATGGACAAAAATCCAGGGAGCCCGCAGCACGCAGGGCGGCTGGCCGACGAGTTCATGAACAGTCGGTCAAGGGGTGGCAGGGAGGAATCCCAAAGGAGCAGGCCCACCCTGAGGCAGCAAGAGAGGCAGCATGGGACCTCCCAAAGGGGAAATAGGGAGAACCCCCTCCCGAGGGGAACCTCCGACATCAGAACCAACCGACCTGCTCGAGGGGACCAACGGGACATGAGCTGCTATCACTGTGGCCAGAGGGGCCACGTACGGTCCCAGTGCCCCAAGATCAGAGACAGACTGAGCAGACCAAACCCACACCGGGTTAACTGGGTAGGGACCCAGCCGGACGAGGGGCCGAGAGCCCAGAAGAGGGGGGCTGGCAGCTTATCAACAGCTCCGGAGGGAGGAAGGCCCCAGACCCGCTCCTCGGGGGGGCTGGATGCTCCGGACTCAGGGTTCTCGGTTTATAGGGTGGGCGCGGGGCTGTCCCTCCGGAGAGAGTGCCTTGTTCCCCTGGAGATAGATGGGAGGAAGGTCACTGGATACTGGGATACGGGCGCGGAGGTGACGCTGGCCCGGCCTGAGGTGGTGGCCCCAGATCGGGTGGTACCCAACACCTACCTGACCCTAACAGGGGTGGGCGGGACCCCGTTCAAGGTACCCGTGGCGAGGGTACACCTGAAATGGGGGGCCAAGGAGGGCCCCAAGGACATAGGGGTGCACCAGCATTTGCCCACTGAGGTACTGATGGGGGGGGACCTAGAAGACTGGCCCAGTGAATCCCGGGATACCCTGGTCGTGACCCGTAGCCAGAGCCGGCAAGGGGTGCTACGCCCGGGCCTCGGAGAGGGTGCCTTGCACGGGGCGCAAGACCCTGGCCCAGTGGGGAGGGAGTACCCCAGGACCAGGCGCAGAGAGGCTGCGGCCTCAGACACGGACAGCACGAGGGAACAGGTTCCCATTCCTTCCCCAGCGGCTGAGTTCCAGGCCGAGTTACAGAGAGATCCCTCCTTGCGGAAGCTCAGGGACCTGGCCGACCGCAGGGAGGTACAGACCATGTGGAGAGGTTGCCAGGAGAGGTTCCTGTGGGAGAAGGGGTTCCTGTACCGGGAATGGGCTCCCCCCGGTGAGATGGAGACATGGGGGATCAGGAGGCAGCTGGTGGTCCCCCAGAAGTATCGCCGCAAGCTACTGTACCTGGCCCATGACATCCCTCTCGCAGGGCACCAGGGGATCCGGCGCACCAGGCAGAGACTGCTACAGAACTTTTACTGGCCTGGGGTCTTTACCACTGTCCATCAGTACTGCCGGTCCTGTGACCCCTGTCAGCGGGTGGGGAAGGCTCGGGACAAGCGGAAAGCGGCTTTGAGGCCTTTGCCCATCATAGAGGAGCCCTTCCAGAAGGTGGCTATGGACATAGTGGGGCCTCTCAGCAAGACAACCCGGTCGGGGAAGAAATACATTCTGGTGGTGGTAGATTTCGCCATCCGCTACCCCGAGGCGGTGCCCTTATCCTCCATTGAAGCAGACACCGTGGCAGATGCGCTGCTGACCATTTTCAGCCGAGTGGGGTTCCCCAAGGAAGTCCTGACAGACCAAGGGTCCAACTTCATGTCGGCCCTGCTCCGGTGCTTGTGGGAGAAATGTGGGGTCCGGCACAGCTGGGCCTCAGCATATCATCCCCAGTCCAATGGGCTGGTGGAGAGGTTCAATGGGACGCTAAAGATGATGCTGAAAACCTTTATGAACCAGCACCCGCAGGACTGGGACAAGTACCTACCGCACCTGCTGTTCGCGTACAGGGAAGTGCCCCAGGAATCTACTGGATTCTCGCCCTTCGAACTGTTATATGGCAGGAGGGTGAGGGGGCCCCTGGACCTGATGAGAGACGAATGGGAGGGGGAGGCCGCCCCCGAGGGAGAGTCAGTGGTGGAGTATGTCCTGACCTTCCGAGAGAGACTTACTGAGCTCATGGGCCTGGCCAAGGGAAATCTGGCCAGAGCCCAGAGGAAGCAAAAGGTCTGGTATGACCGCACGGCGCGGGCCCGCGCCTACGCCACCGGGGATCAGGTGATGGTTCTCATCCCCGTGAGGAAAAACAAGCTGCAGGCCGCTTGGGAAGGCCCTTTCAAGGTTGTCAAGCAGCTAAATGAGGTAAATTATGTGGTGGAGCTGTCTAACCGGGCACACCACTGCCGGGTGTACCATGTCAATATGATGAAGCCATATTATGACAGGGGGAATGTGGTGCTGGCCGTGTGTGGACATTGGGAGGAGCAGGGAAGTGACCCTCTAGTAGATCTATTCCCTGAGACAGGAGCTGGCTCCTCCCAAGAAACGATCCCTCTCTCTGATCAGCTAACCCCTACCCAGCAAGCTGAGATCAGAGGGGTGCTGCATCTGTACCGACAGCTGTTTTCCAACCAGCCTGGTCGCACTAATCTGACTGTCCACCGGGTGCAGACAGGATCGCAGCAACCTATAAGATGCTCCCCCTTCCGAGTCACAGGGAGGACAGCTCGGGACCTGGAAAGAGAGGTCAAGGACATGCTGGCTTTGGGGGTGATCCAGCCGTCGTCCAGCCCTTGGGCCTCGCCGGTGGTGCTGGTCCCCAAAAAGGATGGGTCGATCCGGTTCTGTGTGGACTATCGGAAGCTCAATGCCATCACTGTATCCGATGCCTACCCCATGCCCCGGCCGGACGAGCTCCTAGACAAGCTGGGAGGGGCTCGGTACCTCACCACCATGGATCTTACAAAGGGCTACTGGCAAGTGCCACTGGATGCAGATGCCCGGCTGAAATCTGCCTTCATTACTCCTCTGGGGCTCTACGAGTTCCTGACCCTGCCTTTCGGTCTCAAGGGAGCGCCAGCCACCTTCCAGCGCCTGGTGGATCAGCTACTGAAGGGGATGGAGAGTTTCGCTGTGGCGTATATCGATGATATCTGTGTCTTTAGCCAGACCTGGGAGGACCATGTGTCCCAGGTTAAACAAGTGCTGGACCGACTCCGGGAGGCTGGGCTGACCGTAAAAGCGGAGAAGTGCAAGGTGGGGATGGCTGAAGTGTCCTACCTGGGACACCGGGTGGGGAGCGGCCGCCTAAAGCCAGAACCAGCCAAGGTGGAGGTGATCCGGGACTGGCCCACTCCACAAACTAAAAAGCAGGTCCAGGCCTTTATTGGGATGGCGGGGTACTATTGAAGATTTGTGCCCCACTTTAGCGCCATAGCCGCCCCCATCACTGAGCTATGTAAGAAGGGGAAGCCAGACAAGGTGGTCTGGACCGAGGAGTGCCAGAGGGCTCTCTGTGCACTGAAGAAGGCTTTGATCAGGGACCCGGTTCTGGCAAACCCAGACTTTGACAAGCCCTTTCTGGTGTTCACCGATGCCTCAGACATGGGACTGGGGGCGGTGTTAATGCAGGAGGATGAAACGGGGCAGAGACACCCCATCGTGTATGTAAGCAAGAAGCTGCTACCCCGAGAGCAGAATTATGCGGCCATCGAGAAGGAATGTCTGGCCATGGTGTGGGCCCTCAAGAAACTAGAGCCGTATCTATTCGGGCGACACTTCACCGTGTACACCGACCACTCGCCCCTGACCTGGCTACACCAGATGAAAGGGGCCAACGCCAAGCTCCTGAGGTGGAGCCTGCTCCTGCAGGATTACAACATGGACGTGGTCCATGTGAAGGGACGTGCCAACCTGATAGCGGATGCGTTGTCCCGAAGAGGGGGCCCTGAACTTCCCCAGGCCACTGGTCAGAGTGACCCCGCTCAGTTCAGTCTCGAAGGGGGGAGAGATGTGACGGAGTAGAGAGCGAGATGGGTTTGACCTGAGAGGCTGGCTGCATTGGGAAAGGCTGCATCGGGAGTGTGAGACTTTACCTGAGGCTGTAACATGAGCCAGGACGGGGGTTGGGAGGTGACACCTTTGGCTGGGAGAATGGTAAAAGGCGAGAGGAGGGGCCCCGGGGGAGGGGAAGAGGCTGCTGGAGTTTTTGGCTGGTTCTTGGGCAGTTTTGGAGCTGGGTGGTGAAACGCAGGGAGCCCCAGAGCCGGGGTCTAAGCTCCCTGTCCCCCAGAAGGCCCCAGCTGAGGGGTCCTGGTCATACTTACAAACTCTGTTTGGACTCTTTCCTGACAACCCTAATAAACCTTCTGTTCTACTGGCTGGCTGAGAGTCACATTGAATCCCGGGAAGAGGGGTGCAGGACCTGACTCCCCCACACTCCGTGACAGCTTATCCCTTCATCGCAGCGCTGGGGCGAACGTGTTCACCAGCACCTGATGGGGTCCCTGTGCCTGAGGGGTCTGGGCACAGGGGACCCCTGGGAGGGCTTTTGAAAGTGCCAGGTAAGGAGCCTTTCCCCACACCCCTGTCCCACCCCTTTGTCCACCTCACCCACCTGGGAGTTTAGGGTCCTTTATGGTAATCCCTTGAGTGCCCAGCAGACCTGAAAGATACCCCCTTATCTGT
This sequence comes from Macrochelys suwanniensis, assembly GCA_033296515.1. Lineage (NCBI taxonomy): Eukaryota > Metazoa > Chordata > Testudines > Chelydridae > Macrochelys > Macrochelys suwanniensis. Next base: position 340,630,649 of record CM065775.1, read on the forward strand.
CTAAGCTTCTATGGCTGCTTTTCAAAAGTGCTAGCAGTGTCCACTGAGAACAATGGAGAATCTTCCTCACCCTACCCCCACTGAGAACAATAGCGGATTCCACTGCACCCCATCCCCCTGAGAATACTGCCGGGGTCTTGGACCCTGGCTGAGCACAATGGGAGCTGCTGGGTGCTGAGCTATTTGGTAAATCTGGACACTCATTTCCACCAAGTGAGCTTCTGAAACTCCAGCCTTGGTGTGACGTTCCCCTCTGGTGTTTTCTGGACCGGTGATCTGCTAGACCACTCCAATCCTTGACTCTGGGAGCCAGCCTTACCCTGCTCTGCTGTGAGAACCTCCACTCCTGGGCTGTTCACGCATAGCCTCTGGCATGTAAGCTGCTCCCAGCTACTTGAAACGAAATGACACGAGTCAACATTTCCGGTCCCAAACACAACCCTTGGAACCTCCGTCTTGCAGTGTCCAGTTACACCCGCTGGACGCTGCAAGCTTATATGAGTTCGTCAATTTAACAAAGACATTGATATGTACCAGGTTGTTATCCCAAGAGGAGTCTCTGACACGCTTCAAACCAACCACACTGCTTCAGGTAGAATAAACAAACACATTTATTAACTATAAAGAGAGATTTTTAAGTGATGATAAGTCAAAGCATAACAAGTCAGATGTGGTCAAAAGAAATAAAAGCAAAATGCATACTAAGCTGATTTTAACACTTTCAATATCCTTAACACTGAGATGCTTCTCACCACAGGCTGGCTGGTTGTTCTTCAGCCAGGCTCTCCCCTTTGATCAGCGCTTCAGTCACTTGGTGTTGGTGGGGTCTGTAGATGTAGGTGGGCGAGAGAGGAAAAGCATGGCAAATGTCTCTCCCTTTTATCATGTCCTTTCTTTTCTCTTGGCTTGCCCCCCCCTTCAGAGTCAGGCGAGCATTGCCTCATCACAGTCCCAAACTGACCAAAGGAAGGGGGGTGACTCCCTCGAGGGTCCAACAGATTGTTTTGTTTCTGCCTAAGCCAGTGTCCATTGTTCCTGTGAGGCTGGGCTGGGTTTGTCCCATCCATGCCCTGATGAGTTGTGAACTGCCCCTCTGCTCCTGGAGAACTTTTGCATAGGCTTGCTTTAAGCCATGAGGACACATTTTAGCCTCATAACTTTATACATGAAATTATAACCTACCACCTTACTATAACGTTACTGTAACGATTGCTATAACAACCATGCTGAGTGCGTTATGAGCCTTCCGAAGACACCCCAGATGATAAACTTTGCATTGGATACCACACAATCATTTTACAAGGATGAACATGGGGGTGCTGGGTGCTCCCCCGAGGTTCAGAGTATTACACTCGGCTCCTGCTCTATTAGTGACTGTGCTGGTGCTTTACTGTGTGTGCCGCTCACCCCGATGCAATCTAAGAACAGGGAAAGGAATGTTCCAAGATGGTGGAACTGATTGATTTCTGTTTTCTCAGTTACTTTTATTGTAAATGAAATAAAAACATATCAGATCCGTGACAAGCTGGGGATGAAGGTGCCCCTGTAAATGTGAGTCATTGTCAGCGGGAGGTGCGGAAAGCAAAGATGGGAATCGTGATATAGACACACTACAGGCACTCAGCCATGCAAACACAAAAACTCAACGCTGTTAGAAGAAACTCCACACCTATGTGCTGCGTGGATGTTAGAAGGCAGCAGAGATGGGAGGTAGGTTTGCTTCGAGACAAGGATGGTCGCACCGTTCCCTCTGAGTCAAAAGCTAAACTCTCCTCTGCGGTGATGCTTACAAAACACTTGACAATGGCCGGGTAGCTGGTGGGCTGAGACCACTGTCCATTTTGCTGACCAGTATTATCTCCCTGTGCTCCCCCGTCTGTCGGCTGGTTCCCTCCTGTTGTCTCTTGTCACAGACTGTAGACTCTTTGGGGCCAGACACAATGGGGTCCTGGTCCATGTCTGGGCTTCTAGGCGCTACCACAAGACCGGTAGCTAATAATAATTATGAGAAGCAGCAGCAGAATGTGCCATAGTCTGAACTATTGAGGGGACCCAGAATCATTTGGAACACGAATGTCATTGTTACACAGGTGGGGAAAGTGGCTCACTTCAGAAAGAGGTCGGGGTGTGTCCAGGGAAGGGAAAGGACCCCCCATTTTCTCTACATCTCCAGTCTCCTGCTCTGTTGTTGCCACCATTGGATCTCCCCATGTACCATGGAGTTTCATTCTGTTGAATGAAGTCATGTATGGCCCCAGCCTCCCTGGTTTGGGAGCTCTGCTGGAATTCTCCTGCCACCTCTTCCAACCTGGTTTTCAGTTGTTGCCTCTCCAGGTAGTTGTCTGGAATGGCGAAACCTGCTTTGTACGTCTGAGCTGCCTCCCACAGTGACCTCTGCTTGTAGAAGAGGAAATCCCCCCAGTGAAGGTAGACTGCCTGCTGACACTTCTTGCTGAGGCTGGGCATTTCACTCATGAGATTGAGATAAATCTCTTCTTGGTAGTGAGGTGTATTTTCTCCGTACATTTCAGCTAAAGCCAGCTTTGAAAACACAGAGGCTGGATCTTTCTGCACAGCCTTTTTGAAGGCCTCAATAGCTGCTGCCAATATTTCTCCTCTGCCTGACTTGGCCTCCTCCAGTTGTTTCTTGTAGCAGATGCCAAGGTCATAGTGAAGGAGATGATAATTGGGGTTCAGAGATATTGCTCGCTCTAGAATAGAAATGGGTTTTTCTAGGAATACTGGTAGAAAGAACTTGGCTGCATGTCTCAGGACCTCAGGGTCCAGGCTATTCTGAACAACATCTTCTAAGAGGGCTTCGGCTTGCGGTCTATCCCACTTCTTAAGGATCTTGGCTAAATACACCTTAGCTTCATAGTTTTGCTGCTGTTCATGGATAATGGCACCCAACTTCTTCTTGGCTGCTTCCCAAAATACAGGCTCGTGTGTGTGAGTCCATGATGCAAAGACCGCGATTGCCAACCCAGCAAGAAATTCCCCATTTGCTTCGTCTTCTCTTAATGCCATTTGGAAACACTTTGTGGCTTCATTGCCATTGCGGAAGCCTGCTGCCAGGAGAGACCAGCCTTTCTGTGCATGTATCTCAGGGATCTGAGCGGCATACGGAGAGCGGCTCTTCAGGGAGCTGCAGATCTTTCTAACCTTGTCCAGGTAAAGCTCAACCAAATCATAGTGGGCCAAGTGATAATAGATCCAGGCGTAGTTTCCGTAAATGACCAGGACCTGCCGGGGGAAGTTATCTGGATGATCTCTTTGCAGAATCCCTTCGGCTTCTCTAAGGCTTTGCAGAGCGTCTTCATATTGCCCTTGCAGGTGGCAGAGATAAGCCTGCATGGCACGGAGCGTGGCCTGGTTCTGGTAGTGAGTGTGGGCAATCCTGAGAGCCAGAGTTTGGAGGATGTGAACTGCATCTACCTTGTCTCTGATTTCAAAGTTCCAGGTGAAGTGGCACTGGAGGGTCTGCAGCTTCTCCTTCAGGCGCAGGGTGCTGCAAAGAGAGGGGAACATGAGACTGTCTGGGCTGAATGAATTTCCACTGCACGCTACAATCATCCCCACCACCACGACAGGGAGCGACATTGCCCCCCACCCCCAGTGAGTACCCCCACTGCAGGTACCCCCAACTGTACCCCCCCAGGTTCCCTGCCCCTCCCCACCCGGCAGTGTCCTCTTTTTGGGAACCTGAAATATGGTCCCCCTGGAACCAGCACCACACTGAACAATAGAACACTCCCCCCCCTCCGCCTTGCTAGAAACACAGACACGCCCCCCGCCTTGCTAGACACACCGACCCCCCCCTCCGCCTTGCTAGACACACCGACACCCCCCTCCGCCTTGCTAGAAACACAGACACGCCCTCCGCCTTGCTAGACACACCGACCCCCCCCCGCCTTGCTAGACTCACCGACCCCCTCCTCCGCCTTGCTAGACACACCGACCCCCCCCCCGCCTTGCTAGACTCACCGACCCCCCCCCCCGCCTTGCTAGACACACCGACCCCCCCCTCCGCCTTGCTAGACACACCGACCTCCCCCCCCGCCTTGCTAGACACACCGACCCCCCCCTCCGCCTTGCTAGACACACCGACCTCCCCCCCGCCTTGCTAGACACACCGACCCCCCCTCCGCCTTGCTAGACACACCGACCCCCCCCTCCGCCTTGCTAGACACACCGACCTCCCCCCCGCCTTGCTAGACACACCGACCCCCCCCCCGCCTTGCTAGACACACCGACCCCCCCCGCCTTGCTAGACACACCGACCCCCCCCGCCTTGCTAGACACACCGACCCCCCCTCCGCCTTGCTAGACTCACCGACCCCCCCCCGCGCCTTGCTAGACTCACCGACCCCTCCCCCGCCTTGCTAGACACACCGACCCCCCCTCCGCCTAGCTAGACACACCGACCCCCCGCTCCGCCTTGCTAGACACACCGACCCCCCCTCCGCCTAGCTAGACACACCGACCCCCCCCCCGCCTTGCTAGACACACCGACCCCCCCCTCCGCCTAGCTAGACACACCGACCCCCCGCTCCGCCTTGCTAGACACACCGACCCCCCCTCCGCCTAGCTAGACACACCGACCCCCGCCCCCGCCTTGCTAGACACACCGACCCCCCCTCCGCCTAGCTAGACACACCGACCCCCCCCCCGCCTTGCTAGACACACCGACCCCCCCCCCGCCTTGCTAGACACACCGACCCCCGCCCCCGCCTTGCTAGACACACCGACCCCCCCTCCGCCTAGCTAGACACACCGACCCCCCCTCCGCCTTGCTAGACTCACCGACCCCCCCCGCCTTGCTAGACACACCGACCCCCCCCCCGCCTTGCTAGACACACCGACCCGCCCTCCGCCTTGCTAGACTCACCGACCCCCCCCCCGCCTTGCTAGACACACCGACCCCCCCTCCGCCTAGCTAGACACACCGACCCCCCCCGCCTTGCTAGACACACCGACCCCCCGCTCCGCCTTGCTAGACTCACCGACCCCCCCTCCGCCTTGCTAGACTCACCGACCCCCCCCGCCTTGCTAGACACACCGACCCCCCCCCCCGCCTTGCTAGACACACCGACCCCCCCCCGCCTTGCTAGACACACCGACCCCCCCCCGCCTTGCTAGACTCACCGACCCCCGCCTCGGCCTTGCTAGACACACCGACCCCCCCTCCGCCTTGCTAGACACACCGACCCCCCCCCTCCGCCTTGCTAGACACACCGACCCCCGCCTCGGCCTTGCTAGACACACCGACCCCCCCTCCGCCTTGCTAGACACACCGACCCCCCCCCCTCCGCCTTGCTAGACTCACCGACCCCCCCCCCCCCTTTGCAAGCAGCTGGTTCCCCTCCCTGCAGCCTCCCCCGCGCTGTAGCTCCGGGCTCCTGCTGCCGCCGCCTTTTCTTTCTGCGTCTCCAGGCTGCCCCCCGGGGATCGGAGTTACCCCCCCCCCCCAGGTTGGCGCGGGGCGGGGGGGGGGGACGGAGTTTAAGGCCAGTGACTAGTCTGGTCCCAGCCACGTGGATGTCTCAAACCACAACAGAGGAGGGGGCGGGGGCGGGGCTCTCTCGCCGGCTCCTCGCTCGATCCGGAGCGAAGCCGGAGTGACAGCCGCCCGGGGGGGGGCGGGGTAAACAGGGACCTGCTCTAACCTGCGAGGCAGCAGCCTGGAGAGGCAACAGGATGCAAACATCACCCCCGCTTAACCCCGCCCCAGAGGTAGAAAAGCCGGAGATTTACAGCCCCAGAAATGCGCGGGGGGGAGCGGGGGGGAGGGGTCTGGATTTAGTCCTTGCTGGAAATGCCCCCCCAGCGCCCCCAATGCTCCTACCTCATTGCGATCAGCTGAGTGCCCAGCCGGGGGGGGTGACGGCTCCTTTCCCTGCCCTGGTTTTCTCCCCAGGGTGTAGCGGTGCCCGGTTCTGGGAGAGACCCGAGCTCTGCCCGGGGCCAGACTGGACTGCGGCTGCTAGCACGCCCCTGCCTCCTTCTCTACCGCTGCTGAGCTCCCTGGTGTGGCCGGCGAGCTGCGTTTCCACGGCAAGGCAGAGTGAGCTGGGGAAAAGGAAACGGAAACGTAACTCTCAGTTCCACTTGCAATGTTTAGCTTTCGCTCGGCCTGGATTGCCCTCTGCAGCTCCCCAGGCCCCACTGGCTGCCCGCGTGAGCCGTGCTCCTTTGGGAAATGCCTCCCCCCCCGCATAAAAATCGACCCCTCTAAAGCGAGGAAATCGAGGCAGGTTCCCTGGGCAGCCTCGGCCCTGCCCTTTGCACGGCCGCATGCCGGCGCACTCGTCAATCACAGGAGCGCAGGGCCGGCGCTAACGTTTTTGCCGCCGCAAGCGAGAAAACCAAGCCCCAAGCACCGCCCCGCGGAAAGAACCCCCCCCGCGTGTTGCGCCGCAACAATCCCCCCCGCCTATCCCTGCCGGAGCGCCGGGGGCAGGGCGGCGAGCCCGGCCGCGGCCCCGCTCTCCCGGCCGACCGGAGCGCCGGGGGCAGGGCGGCGAGCCCGGCCGCGGCCCCGCTCTCCCGGCCGACCGGAGTGCCGGCGGGGGGAGGGCGGCGAGCCCGGCCGCGGCCCCGCTCTCCCAGCCAACCGGAGCACCGGGGGCAGGGCGGTGAGCCCGGCCGCGGCCCCGCTCTCCCGGCCGACCGGAGCGCCGGGGGGGGGAGGGCGGCGAGCCCGGCCGCGGCCCCGCTCTCCCGGCCGACCGGAGCGCCGGGGGGGAGGGCGGCGAGCCCGGCCGCGGCCCCGCTCTCCCGGCCGACCGGAGCGCCGGCGGGGAGGAGGGCGGCGTGGCTGCCCGCCCCAACAACCTTGCAGCATGTTTTTTTAAAAAAACAAAACAACACACACCTGAGGCCCGCCCCCCCAAGCCGCCCCAATCACGTGCTTGGTAAGCTGGTGCCTGGAGCCGGCCCTGCACGAGCGCGTTCTGTCTCCGTGGGGCCCCTGCCCGGTTCACTGCCCTGTGGGACCGTGGGGTCTCTTCTGTTCAGTCCTATGTCAGTTCTTACCCTCTGCTCCTCACTGCAGTGTCTGAGCCCTGGCCAGCTGTGCGTTAACTACCGTGACTAACACCGAGGGTGACCAGACAGCAAATGTGAAAAATCGGGACTGGGGGTGGGGGGTAATTGGCACCTATATAAGAAAAAGACCCCAAAATCGGGACTGTCCCTATAAAATCGGGACATCTGGTCACCCTAACACCCGTCCCGTGTTTGGGTTCTCCTCTCCCCAGAGGGTGAAGCGTCCTGTTTCACTAGGGTTTTTTAAATATACATGTTTTGTTTCAGAAGGTGGGGGATGTAACGGGGGCAAGGCCGGTGGCTAGCTGCAGTTTCCTTCTGACGAATTGGGAGGAGCTGGCTGTGACTCTGAAGGTGGAAGGCAACTTGGGTGAAAGCGACCCCAGGGCTCTGTGGGGCCCTGCAGAGGGTTGCAGGGGTTGGGTGGGAGAGAAGCAGGGCTGCGTCGGCCCCTCATGCCTGGTCTCTGTGCAGGCTCCCGGCAGGGCTGAGTCACTGGGGTGCCTGGTTCTCTGCCCTCGATCGGTGCGGGGGACTCTCCCATCATTGAGGGGTGAGGGGGGAACAGCCAGCACCCTAGGGCGACACCTACAGCAATTTATTTGAAGGGGCAGCAAAGCCATGGTTGCTTTTTGTTTGTGGGTGCCTGAGGTCTGGGCTTGCGAGGGTTAACGGGCCCTGAGCAGTTCCCAGCCCAGAGCGTCTTGCTGGAGATGCACAAAAGGGTCCTTAAAGGCACAAATCCCGCCATGTCCCGTGCGCTCCCCAGCTAGGGTGACCAGACAGCAAGTGTGAACAATCAGGACGGGGGTGGGCGGGTAACAGGTGCCTATGTAAGAAAAAGCTCCAAAAATCGGGACTTGTCCCTACAAAATCGGGACATCTGGTCACCTTATCCCCAGCCCCGGTCACCCGAGGCTCTCAGAGCAGTCCCCTGAGACCTTGCCAGCCGAGTGCATTGGCCCCAGAGTGAGGCAGGCTGGCAGGGGAGGTGGGCTCACCACGGCCCGCTGCGTTTCCCGGCCCAGCACTTTCTGTTTCCTCACGGTCCCTTTAGGTTTCATTTCTCTGAGTTTCAGCTTCCTGATCCCCTGTGTCAAGAGCTGGCAGGCGCCCAAGACAAGGAGGGGGGGCAGCAGGAGAGACGTCACCCACCCTCCCCGCTGTGAACTCCCCCCACCCACCCTGTGAATCTCACCACTCACATGCATGTTCCTTGTGACCGCATCCCCTCCCCGCCCCCATCCCCTCCCACACACTGCAGAGGGTTCAGGGGTTGGGTGGGATCGAAGCAGGGCTGCGTCTGCCCCTCATGCCTGGTCTCTGTGCAGGCTCCCGGCAGGGCTGAGTCACTGGGGTGCCCAGCTGGGGGGAGGGAGTCACTGGGGTCCCCTCTGAACCCCTTGCTGTTCTCCGCTCCCAGTGGCTATGTGAGCAGGGTGTGAATGAGCTCTTCTCTGACATCTAGTGACGGGCTGGGGGGAAAATACTTCTGTATTGACATGAGTACAGAAAAGGTGGTTATAAGGAGGAGGGAGAAATTTTTTTTTCTTGTTAACCTCTGAGGATCGGACAAGAAGCAATGGGCTTAAATTGCAGCGAGGGCGGTTTAGGTTGGACATTAGGAAAAGCTTCCTGACTCTCAGGGTGGTGAAGCACTGGAATAAATTGCCCAGGGAGGTTGTGAAATCTCCACCATTGGGGATTTTTAAGAGCAGGTTAGACACACACCTGTCAGGGATGGGCTAGATCAGAAGTGGGCAAACTACGGCCCGCGGGCCACATCCGGCCCGTGGGACCGTCCTGCCCGGCCCTTGAGCTCCCAGCCGGGGAGGCTAGCCCCCGGCCCCTCCCCCACTGTCCCCCCTCTGCCCCCTCAGCCACACTGCCGCTTGTGCCAGCCCACCTCCCAGGCTTTCCAGTAAGCCAGTCCTGCCTCTCTGAGCAGCATGGTAAGCGGGTGGGGTTAGATAAGGGGCAGGAGGTCCCGGGGGGGCAGTCAGGGGATGGGGAACAGGGGGCGGTTCGATAGGCATGGGAGTCCCGGGGGGCCTGTCAGGGGGCGGGGGTGTGGATAGGAGTTGGGGCAGTCAGGAAACAGGGTGCGGCGGGGCGGGGGTTGGATAGGGGGTGGGGTCCCAGAGGAGCGGTTAGTGGCGGGGAGTCCCGGGAGGAGGCAGTCAGAGAACAGGGAGCAGGGAGGGTTGGATAGGGGGTGGGGTCCCAGGGGAGCGGTTAGTCCCGGGAGGAGGCAGTCATGGAACAGGGAGCGGAGGGGGTTGGATAGGGGGTGGGGTCCCTGGGGAGCGGTTAGTCCCAGGAGGTGGCAGTCAGGGAACAGGGAGAGGGAGGGGGGGGTGTTGGATAGGGGGTGGGTTCCCAGGGGAGCGGTTAGTCCCGGGAGGAGGCAGTCATGGAACAGGGAGCGGGGGGGGTTGGATAGGGGGTGGGGTCCCTGGGGAGCGGTTAGTCCCAGGAGGTGGCAGTCAGGGAACAGGGAGAGGGGGGGGGGGTGTTGGATAGGGGGTGGGGTCCCAGGGGAGCGGTTAGTCCCGGGAGGAGGCAGTCATGGAACAGGGAGCGGGGGGGGTTGGATAGGGGGTGGGGTCCCTGGGGAGCGGTTAGTCCCAGGAGGTGGCAGTCAGGGAACAGGGAGCGGGGGGGGGGGGGGGGGTGGTGTTGGATAGGGGTTGGGGTCCCAGGGGAGCGGTTAGTCCCGGGAGGAGGCAGTCAGGGAACAAGGAGCAGTGAGGGGGTTGGATGGGTTGGGGGTTCTGAGGGAGGCAGCTGAGGCATTGGGTCCCCAGGGTGCTCCCCTGGCAGCTCTCCCACTCCTGCCTGCCCGGGGCCCGGGGAGCCTGGGACTCCACACGCCACAGGTGAGTTCCCAGCCCACCTTCCCCAGGGTGGGCTTTGCCAAAGGGCCGCCCTCGCTGTTTACAGATGCTATAGCTACTGCAGCAACTCAAGAGCTGCGTCGCTCCTGCCCAGAGCACTTGAAGGGGAGCAAAGTCCGGGTAGAATTGTTGTCCAGACATCCACCTTTTACCACAAAAGCCAAAGAAACAACAAAAAAGACAAGAACGTTCAAAGTGCCTTCTTTGTGTTTCTATTGCGTTGATGTCCCGTAAGCAATAGAGACCCCGGTGCATTATTTTTATGATTGAGTCTGCAAATTACAAACCCTACATTTAAATAAATGACAATGGCTTGGACGGGCCCATGTGCAAATCCGTTTGTTTTTCCTAACCTTAATTAAGTCTTTTAGGAAAAATTGTCCGAGCAGCCGCCAGCAAGAGTTGGTGGCTGCACGGAGGCCACCAAAAATTTTGTCGTGAGAAGTCCTGGTGTAAAGACAGAGCTGCTTAGGCTCAGTTGAGAGTAGTTGTTCTGTTAAGGGTCACTAGGGCTGAAATCACTGATAACGAGCTCTAGCGGCCGAGCCTCGGATCTGGTGCGGGACGGTGGTGCAGGGAAACCTCACTGCTCCTGCGCTCTCTTTCCCTTCAGCACCGTCCCGCACCAGGTCCGTGTCCTGATTTTATAGGGACAGTCCCGATTTTTGGGTCTTTTTCTTATATAGGCTCCCGTTACCCGCCACCCCGTCCCGATTTTTCACACTTCCTGTCTGGTCACCCTAGGGGCAATCCCCCCCAAATTACACACCTCCCCAGTGTAGAGAAATCTCTGTATTAAGTATCTTTCTGACATTGCATTGTGTTATTTTGTATTTCATATGACTTGGCATTGTGCTTCTCTATTTTACTTGGCATTGTGCCTCTCTATTTTCATACAACTTTGTATTAGCTTCCTCTATAGAAAACTTTGTATCAGATGTTATAGCCCCTAAGGATAGTATAGTTAAAGTAGAAGAAACGTGCCTTTTTGCTAGGAGTAGGATAAGATCTTCCCCCACTCTGTAATCAATTGCCCTATTGACTGAATGAGGTGTGAATGAGTGAGGCTTGGAAGACACCCCCCTCCAGACAGCTACAACAGTTGGAGAGGGGATGGGAGCCAGAACCAAGGACAATACAACTTGTCAAGTGGGCTCAATAAAGAAGAGCAGACATATTGACGGCCTTGGGGATTAGAAGCAAGCACCTTCTTTGGAAAACGCCCTCTTTGAACAGCATTGGGACAACCCCCAGAGAAAAGCAGCACAAAGACCAACCGACACAGACCCAGATTTTGAATCTGGTACAGATTTGCATGAGAGGGAAGCTGCTATAAAAGTGAGGTGTCTTGCAGAAGACCCCAGGTCTTGTCTTGTCACCATCGGAGCATCGATCCGGATCGGCAGAAGCCCGGCTCCACCCCTCCCCCATCTAACTCACCTGGCCAGTGACGTTAAGGGGAGCAACTAGTTGGTAACAACAGCAAGACAGAGTGTGTTTGTGTGTGTGTGTATGTGTGTGAGTGCATGAGTGATATATATATATCATATGCATATGCTAGAGTATTAATTGATACCTGTATTACTAATAAATGTGGCGTTTTGCCGTAATCCCCCAGAAAAGATCCTGTATAGTACTTTGAGTACAACACCAGCCACCCCTGCGGCTTCCCTTTGTTTCTTCGTCGCTTTCTGCAGGGAAGAAGACACATTCGGTGGGGTGGGGGGAAGGGGCCGGGGACTTGTTTTCTGTGCGCACAGTGGTGCAGAATTCCCCCCGGAGTAGTAACATGACCCAGTCACTGTCCAACACCGACCAGCTGGAAACAAGGTCCAGGGGGCGGCATTCAGGGACCACAGCCTGCTTAGTCCCGTGGCAAACGCTTCCAGCTCTGAAGGACAAGGATGTTTAAAAGAACAGCGAGACACGCCCCTGCTTTGAGGGGCTCAGTGGCTGAGTGGAGATGAGACCAGGAGGAGATGGCTGGGCCGGAAGAGAGAAAACTCTGGGTATTGCAAATATCTGGAGGGAGACCAAGTCCTGTCTTATCTAAAAGGCCAGGCCCATCCTGCCTCCCTCTGGGGGTCCCCTTCCTCTCCTCCAGTGGGATCTGGGCAGCTCAGGACACAGTCAGAGGGGGCTGGATGGACACATCTACACGGGGGCAGGAATGGGACAGAGGAGACACACACAGAACGGCATGCTCAGGAGAGTTTATTCTTGTAGTGGGCTGTAGCCACAGAGGGGAAGGGAGGGAAGGGGCAGGTGTGTAACGAGAACAGAGACACTTGGGGGAAGGGAGTTTGCAGCCGGGGAAGTGAGATCTGGTCTCTCAGGGAGGGAGGGGACAGGTCCTCGATGCAGCAAAGGAATCGGAGAGTCTGGGACGTTGCCAGATCACGCCCAGGGAGCCCAGTTCTTTCGCGTCCCAGGCGCTGAGCTCCCGCTTCAGGTGCAGGCGAGCGACTTCCCGCACTAGGATCGATACTTGCAAACGTAGGCGTTCTGCGTGTTACAGGGTTTATCGTTCCAGTTCTTAAAACCTAGAAGGCAAAACAGAAATCACTGGGGCGGGGGAAGGGCGAGTGGGGCCATTCCTGCCCTGACAGTGACGTCCCTCCTCATTGCTCACTGCTGAGAGAAGACCCCAGCTCCTGGGCATGAGGCTGTGAGGATGAGGAGGCTGGAGATGAAGGCCCATGTGCCTCAGACCGGGACAGGCTCCATCACTCCCTGAGGGACGCTGTGTCAGCGTGACAGTGGAAGACCCTCTTCTGTTGCGGTGGAATGTGTCTGATGAGAGCACGACGGGGTCTCTAGGTGCTAGGTGCTGTGTCCATACACACATGGACAGACGATCCCTGTCCCAGAGAGCGCACAGTCTAAATAGACAAGAGGTGGGAGGGGAAACTGAGGCCCAGAGTGGGGAAATGACTTGCCCAAGGTCACCCAGGAGATCAGTGGCAGGGCTGGGAATAGAACACTCAGACTCATGAGCGTCTGGGGCTGGGCGAGTCCGTGTGATTAGCACAGCCCCATGAAGAATGAGTCACTCATGAATTAGCAAGTGAGGTCTCCCTGTTCAGCCTGCTCCACCCCACACGCCAGTCCAGGAACACGGACAGCAGGAAGCTGGCTTAAATGGCCAGCTGGGGATTCCTCTTGCGTAGGGGAACCCAGAAGAGAGACAGCTGACCTACCCAGTCCTGGTCTCCCAGCATAGGGGACAGGCTGGGATGTGGCTGAAACCCATGAGTTCTGGCCATCCAGGTTGTTATTGCCACTGTTAGAATAGCCCTGAGGCTGCTCTAAATTGCCCCGGGGCCAAAATAGCCCCCTGGCTGCCTCCAGAATCAGGGAACCAAAGGCACCAACGGAAGAACCCGTACCCTGCCTGCATATCACTTAGTGGGCAATAGCTCTGCTGGGGTTTTTCCCTTTAACTGATCTTCTGGGGCCAAACATACTGGATGGCCTGCCTCTGACTGCAGCTGAGCCTCAAACTGGGACGCGTGGGGGAGGAGTTACCAGGTGAGATAAGGGGGTTATATCCAGGGCTGGCTCTAACGTTTTTGCCGCCCCAAGCAAAAAAAAAAACAAAAAACCCAACCCAAGCGCCGCCCCGCTGACACAAAAATAACAAACTCCCCCCTCACCTCTCCCTGCCAGAGTGCCGAGGGGCTGGCGCCCCACTCTCCCGGCCAGCAGGAGCACCGGGGGCAGGGCGGCGAGCCAGGTAGCGGCCCCGCTCTCCTGGCCGGCAGCAAGCAGCATGTTTTAAAAAAAACCCTTAGCATGTTAAAAAAAACCAAAACCACACACACCTAAGCGCCGTCCCCCCGCCCCCAAGGTGCCGCCCCAAGCACATGCTCGGTAGGCTGGTGCCTGGAGCCGGCCCTGATTATCTCTGGAGAGCGGCAGTGTGAGCTGAGGGGGACAGGCAGGGTGACAGGACAGGAGGCCATCCCCGCAGAGAGAGCTGGAGTGTGTGGCCAGGGTCCTGTTTTGGCTGCTTTGTTGGTGCATGTGTATTTGAGCCCCCAGCTTACCCCTGTGGTTCAGCAGCTCAGTACAGTACTCGACACCATAATTGTTGTTTGGTTCCCCGGTGTTCCAAGCTTTGTAGTAATACGGGGAGCGATCTGACCACCTCCAGCGTCTGTACTGCAGAGACAGGGGAGAAAAGTCTTAGGGTCCCTGAGAGAAGAGACCTTGGTGATAAGGAACCATAGAAACAAACACAGAAGTGCCCTACTCAGACAGTGGGAGAGAGTCGGGAAAGGGTCATGGGGCAGTGGGTGGGGAGAGGCCAGCTTAGGGGGACAGGACCCAGAGACACTGATCTATTAGTAACACTTAGCACATAAACTTCACCTTCTCCCTTCAATGCCTTTTGCCTGAGTTAACAAATCTCTGCACCATGAAGCAGTCACTCTGGAGTGTGCTTTAGCCCCTAATGGGCACAGCCCACTGGGGGGCACTGGTGGTTTAATGTGGGTGATCTTGTCCTGTTTAAAGAAAATAAAAGTGCGTCTGTGATGGAGATGCGGGATGGGTCAGGGGATGGGACACGGGAACTTTTCCCCTCTAGTGGGCTCAGCGTCAGTCTGGCCCCAAGTTAGCCGGACTGACTAGCTCAGTAGAATCAGAGAAGGGGACACAGGGCCAGCTCCACCGGCCGCCCCTCTCACGCCGGGCGCCGGCGGGGAGTGCGGCATGCCCGCTGCCCCGCTGCCGGCTGGGGCGATGCCGCTCTCCCCGCTTCCCGGCTGGAGCGCCAGCAGGGAGGGTGCATTCCTGTGGCCCCGCTGCCCTGGCTGGGGCGCCGGTGGGGAGGGCGGCTTCCCCAGGGCGCCGCGGCCCCGGTCCCTCAGCCGGGGCGATGCCGCTACCCGCTGCCCCGGCTGGGGCGCCGGCGGAGAGGGCATTCCCGCTGCCCCGGCCGGGGCGGGGAGCGGGGCTCGCCCGCAGCCCGCTGCCCTAGTTGGGAAGAGTGTTTAAAAAAAACCCCCAAAACAAAAAAAACTTCAGCGCCGCCCCCCTCCAGGTGCCGCCCCAAGCGGCTGAGTCTGTGCGTGTGTTCGGGGAGCCTCCTGACCCCAGCGCCTCCCTAGCAGGGGGGAGGGAAAGGAAACTGATGGAGACAAAGCGTCAGATGGAGCTTGATAAGTTTCCGAAGGGGGTGGTGTGACGGGGTTGCCGGCCATAGCCTGGGCTGGACTCAGTGACCCCGGAGGCTCTTTCCAGTCCTCTGTTCATAACGGCTCCTTCCCCCTCTGGGGCTCCTTCCCAGCCTGTGACTGCTCCCCCTTCGTGTCCCTGCCCTAAGGAGCTGGGGGCTCTCCTAAGGAGACCCAGGTGAGGACGGGATCCCCAAGCTGAGGGAGAGACCAGAAGTGTCTGGGGCAACGCAGAGGTCAAGGGGGAGCTCAGAGACTCAAGTCTTAGGCAGGGAAAAGTGGCTAGAAAACATGTTGAGAGTGGAGTGGAGACGGGCTGTGGGGTGCAGGGGGAGGACACGGCCCATTGCATGAGCTGGGAGTGGGTTAGGGAGACGGGGCAGCAGTTGGAGAGGCAGGTGCAGGTCAAAGGTTGGTTTGATGACTGGGGAGACCAGAGCCTGGTTGTATTTAGGAGGAAAAATCCAAAGGGGAGTTGGAATCATAGAATCACAGGGTTGGAAGGGACCTCAGGAGGTCATGTAGTCCATCCCCCTGTTCAAAGCAGGACCAACCCCAACTAAATAATCCCAGCCAGGGCTTTGTCAAGTCTGACCTTAAAAACCTCTAAGGATGGAGATTCCATCACCTCCCTAGGTAACCCATTCCAGTGCTTCACCACCCTACTAGTGAAATAGTGTTTCCTAATATCCAACCTAGACCTCCCCCACTGCAACTTGAGACCATTGCTCCTTGTTCCGTCATCTGCCACCACTGAGAACAGCCGAGCTCCATCCTCTCTGGAACCCCCCCTTCAAGTAGTTGAAGGTTGCTATCAAATCCCCCCTCACTCTTCTCAAGACTAAATAACCCCAGTTCCCTCAGCCTCTCCTCGTAAGTCATGTGCCCCAGCCCCCTAATCATTTTCATTGCCCTCCACTGGACTCTCTCCAATTTGTCCACATCCTTTGTGTAGTGAGGGGCCCAAAACTGGACACAATACTCTAGATGTGGCCTCACCAGTGCTGAATAGAGGGGAATAATCAATTCCCTCGATCTCCTGGCAATGCTCCTTCTAATACAGCCCAATATGCCGTTGGTCTTCTTGGCAACAAGGGCACACTGTTGACTCATATCCAGCTTCTCGTCCACTGTAATCCCCAGGTTCTTTTCTGAAGAACTGCTGCTTAGCCAGTCGATCCCCAGCCTGTAGCAGTGCATGGCATTCTTCCATCCTAAGTGCAGGACTCTGCACTTGTCCTTGTTGAACCTCGTCGGATTTCTTTTGGCCCAATCCTTCAATTTGTCTAGGTCACTCTGGACCCTATCCCGACCCGCCAGAGTAACTACCTCTCCTCCCAGTTTAGTGTCATCCGTGAACTTGCTGAGGGTGCAGTCCATCCGTTCATCCAGGTCATTAATAAAGATGTTGAACAAATCCGGCCCCAGGACCGACCCCCGGGACACTCCGCTTCACACTGGCTGCCAACTAGACATCGAGCCGTTGGTCACTACCTGTTGAGCCCGACAATCTAGCCAGCTTTCTATCCACTTTACCGTCCATTCATCCAATCCATACTTCTTTAACTTGCTGGCAAGAATACTGTGGGAGACCGTATCAAAAGCTTTGCTAAAGTCAAGATATATCACATCCACCGCTTTCCCCATATTCACAGAGCCAGTTATCCCATCATAAAAGGCAATCAGGTTAGTCAGGCATGACTTGCCCTTGGTGAATCCATGCTGACTGTTCTGATCACCTTCCTCTCCTCCAAGTTCTTCAAAATGGATTCCTTGAGGACCTGCTCCATGATTTTGCCAGGGACTGAAGTCAGGCTGACCGCTCTGTAGTTCCCCGGGTTCTCTTTCTTCCCTTTTTAAAATATGGGCACTATATATGCCTTTTTCCAATCGTCCAGGACCTCCCCCGATTACCATGAATTTTCAAAGATACTGGCCAATGGCTCTGTAATCACATCAGAAAATCCAAAGAGGAGTCAGAACTTATGGAAGGATGGAGATGGAAAGGGTGCAGGACGGCAAGGGTTAAAGGTGATGGGCAGATGGGAGGCCATGGGGCCTATGACAGTGGAAGGGTGTAGGAGTGGGGGAGGGAGCTCCTGGCAGCCCCTATGAAGGGCTCATGTGGTATGAAGTCTGCACAGCCCCTGGGAAACAGAGTTATGGGGTGGGCGTGGGGAACAAGGGGGCAGCTGCCAGAGGCAAAGCAGGATCTGGGCACTCACCTTCCGGGGGTCGTGGAGTCCGATCCAGACCTGATCCTTGAAGCCTGACTCACTGATGTATCTGGCCACCATGTTCCCTTCTGCCTCAGTGATAATGGAGGCGAGATGGGCCCCATTGTGGTGATACTGACACAGGACCTGCAGCAGGGAAATCAGCGAGGCCTGTTACCCCCCTGCAGCCTCCGCTGTTTGGCACTGGGGTGGGGTCCTGCCCCACCAGGCTGCAGCAGGAGCAGGGACGGCTGTGAGGGGAGAGAGCCCCCTCTCAGTGCCTCTTCTCCAGCCCCAGGGCCTGGCACCAGCCACGTCACCTCTGCAGCCTCCCCACCCATCCTCTGCAATGATTCACCCCGGGGCCAATGGTGATGTCACCAAACCCCTTCAGCCCCTGCCCACTCACCCACCCCACCCTGTGGATCCTTGAGAAGAGTCTCGTACCTCAGCCTCTGACCAGGACACCTTTTCGGGGAAGAACGCATAGCATCGACCTTGGTAGAACAGCCAGTCACTGGGACAGGGCGTGGCCCCTATTCCTGATCCGAGAGAGGGGATGGGACGGGGAGAGAGAGAACAGTGTGGTGAGAGGCTGTTTCGGAGAAGAGAATGGGAGCAGAGCTGCCGGCTGTCATCCTTCCAGCTTCTCCAGATCCCCCCAAATCCCGTGAACGTTTTTCCTCTCTCAAAATGGCCACTATCTCCTATTACTTTCAATGGGGCTGAAGCCACTCAGTTAAAGGAGCTGCCCCTCCCTTGCCACCTTTGTCAGTAGCAGTGAGGCTGCCCTACTGAAAATTACCACTGTCTCCTCTCCAAGGGGACAGGAGCTGTGCTGTCCTCAGTGAAGTTGGTCTCCTCCTATCTTATGTGTAGGAGCACTGGGGAACCTGACAGGGAGGGGAGGTAGCAACACGGTTGAATCAAAGTACACAGGGGATTAGGGGTTGAGGATGGGGAGTACTCCTGGACGGTGGGTGAGGTTCCAGATGACTGGAGAAGGGCAAACATAGCACCTGTCTTTAAAAAGGGGAACAAAGAAGATCTGGAAAATTATAGACCAGTAGCCTAACTTCAATACCTGGAAAGAGACTGGAACAAATTATGAAACAATCAATTTGTAAGCATCTGGAGGATAATTGGGTTATAAGTAAAAGCCAGCATGGAATTGTGAAGATCATATCATGCCAAGCCAACCTAATTTTCTTCTTTAACAGGGTTACTGGCCCCGTGAGGCTGTGGAAGTTGTATACTTGATAGATCTTGATTTTAGTAATGCTTTTGACACAGTCCCACATGATGTTCTCATAAGCAAACCGTGGAAATGTCATCCAGATGAAATTACTATAAGGTGGGTACCCAACCAGTTGAAAACCCTACCCAAAGAGTAGTTATCAATGCTTTTCTGCCAAACAGGGTAACATATCTAGTGAGGTTCCTCAGGGATCTGTCCTGGGTCTGGTACTATACAACATTTTCATTAATGACTTGGATAATAGAGTGGAGAGAACGCCTATACATTTTGTGGATGACACCAAGTTGGGAGTGATTGCTAGCACTTTGGAGGGCAGGATTAGAATTCAAATGGCCTTAACAAACTGGAGATTTGGTGGGAAATCAACAAGATGAAATTCAATAAAGACAGGTGCAAAGTACTTCACTTAGAAAGGAAAAATCAAATGCACAACTACAAAATGGGGAAGAACTAACTTGGCGGTAGTACTGTTGAAAAGGATTTGGGGGTTATAGTGGACCACATATTAAATATGAGTGAACAATGTGATGCAGTTGAGAAAAAGGCTAATATCATTCTGGGGTGTGTTAACAGGAGTGTTGTATGGAAGATGCAGGAGGTCATTGTCCCACCCTTCTCGGCACTGGTGAGGTCTCAGCTGGAATGTTCAGTTCTGGGTGCCGCACTTTAAGAAGGATATGGATAAGATGGAGAGTTTCCAGAGGAGAGCAACAAAAATGATAAAAGCTTTAGAAAACCTGCCCTATGAGAAACGGTTAAATAATGGGCCTGTTTAGTCTGCAGAAAAGAAGACTGAGGGGGAACCTGACAAGCAGAGATCCTAGAAATCCATTTGCTGTGGAAAAATGCGGAATTTGCGTTTTTTTCAGCGAATCTTTAGTTTTACAGTTTGTGAAAAAATAAAAATCTACATTAAATATATTTTTTATTGAAAGTACCAGTGCCACTTATTCAGTGCATTCAACCTCCCCCTCTTGTGGTTGATTTTTGAATGTGCTTTAAATTTACATAGCTAACCATACTCCAATAAACTACTTCTGGTGTATAGATCTTACTGAACGGCAGGTAGTGGTTTGTGTTTTAATGCATCTGAAATTTCACTTCAGCCTCCAGATGGAATAAATTAATGTTATGAAAAGATGCCCAAAACTTTAAAACACCCCTAAAGATCATGTCACTGAGTTGGCAGGACAAATTTCACTTTGATGGTAATGTGCTGTTCTGTACTGTGTGTGGCCAGGCTGTAGATAATGTTCAAAGGCAGACAACTGTAGAACACATGGAAAGTGCTAAACATGAGCTGGATGAGAAGAAGCAAAACCAAGAGGCTGAAACAGCAGCGCCATTGACAATAGCAACGAACAAATGCACTGTGACTGGATCATTCCATCGTTTTACAACGGTAAATATATCAGTAAAACATACTGTTGAACTGATACCTGTGTATATTGTGGCCAGGGACACTAAAGTTCAGCATTTAATTATAATCACAGAAAAACACAGATTTTTATGGGGTTTTTTTTAATCAGAGACTTTTTTTTTATCATAGAAAACTAGGATCCCTCCTGAGAACAGTCTTCACATCTGTTAAGGGCTGTTATGAAGAGGATGGTGATCAATTGTTCTCTATGTCCACTGATGGTAGGGGAAGAAGGAATGGGCTTAATTGGCAGTAAGAGAGATTTAGGTTAGATATTAGGAAAAACTTGCTAACTCTCAGGGTAGTTAAGCTCTAGAACAGGCTTCCAAGGGAGGTTGTGGGTTCCCTGTCAATGATGGTTTGTAAGACCAGGTTGGACAAACACCTGTCAGGGATGATGTAGATTGACTTGGTCCTGCCTCACTGTGGGGGGCTGGACAAGGTGACTCTGGAGGTCCCTTCCAGCCCTACATTTCTATGATTCTCTGACAGTTGAGGGCCCAGAGGGGGAAGGGAAGGCAGAGAGCTAGTGACAGATGGGTGGGGGAAGGGATTAGGAGTATGTGGAGTAAGTGCAGAGATTTGTGGGGTTAGTAAGGAAGGGGAGCTGGGGGAGAGAAATACTATATGGGTCCCAGGACTTTTCTTCGCACAGGAGGAGGGGGGAAGGGTTTGGATTATCCATAGCACAGGGATCATGCTCATGAAGAGGCGCCATTTTGAGCCCAATGAAAAGAGATGGATGTCACTCGTTATTGGCACATTCTGTTCCCTGGTTGGCATGGGACCCCTCTGCCCCGATGGGGAAAGTCACCCTCTAAGCCGCAGCAGGAGATGGGGGCGGGTTTAGCTCTCAGCCTGTCTCTCACACTCAGCCCCAGGAGGTCTCAGATTCCTTCTGCACTCAGAGCCAGGGGCAGCAGGAAGCAGCCTCGCCCCTTGGGCAGGTGTTGAGCTGTTGGGTGGGGTCTGGATTGATGGGTTTGGTGGGGAAGGGGCTCTGGGGACCCAGCTGTGTTGGCTGCTTTCTCATGGTGGGGCTGGGGCCCCCTGAGTGAAATGAATTCACTTCCCATCGAGGGCAAACAGCGCCTGGGGTCTCCAGCTCCAAGAGGCCAGGCAGGGACTCACCTTCCAGCGAGGGGTTAAAGATCAGGCAGCCGAGGAGGCTGAGGCCGAAGTAGGCGACTGGCCCCATCTTCTCGCTTCTCCTGGGGGGAAAACACACAAGGGAGATGGGGCCGTGAGACCATGAAACAACCCCTGGAGCGACCCTCCCCCCCCCATCCCTCGCGGGGCATGTCAGTGCTTTGGAGCGGGGGCTGTTTGCTAAATGGCCTGGCTGGGCTGGAAGGGCCCGAGGGGACCCAGCTCAGAGCCCATGTCCCTGGTTCCGAAGGGCCCTTCTGCCTCCAGCCCTCACCGAGCCCTGCCCCAGGGACAGAACTGGACACCTGGCAGGGAGCCAGGTCCCAGCTCCTCAGTGGCTGGGCTCTGCAAGCCGCACCACCAGGGACTCCCCGAACCAGGGCTGCAGGTGGGGAGGAGCCGGGGGGCAGCAGGGAGGCCAGGCCCCCTCAGAGGCAACAGGGTCCCATTTGCAGAGCAAAGTGGTTCCCAGAAGGGCCATTTGCCATCTCCCGCTGTCCTCTCTCCCCAGTGCTGGGGCTGGTAGGTCCCCAAGGTAGCCACCTACATGGCACTTGGAGGGAGGGCACAGGGGGGAGGAGGGGAGAGTTTGGAAGAGGCCCCAGAGCCACCAGGATGGAGGCCAGTCTGTGTGCACGTGGCTGGAATGGCAGCGGCTGGTGCAGCCCCTCTGCAATCGTTCTCTGCCTAGAGACCAGTTTAGTGTGAGAAACATGGAGCCTCTCGTGTTCTCACCCAGCACCTGGTACATGAAACACCCCCTGACCCCGCCCCCGGGGCCTTTCCCCACCAACAGGTGTTTGAATCACACTCAGATTTCCAGCTCCAGGAGATCGAGGGGCTGGGAAGCCGACACAGTGTGGTTGGGGTGGGGGAGGGGTGATAGTTACTGCACCCCGCAGTCGGGCCTGGGACCCCCGTGGCACCATGACTGGGAGAAGGGGACCAATGGGAGAGCCGCCCAGCAGAGTGATGCTCCATCGGGGGCTGGACACAGGCCTAGATGCTGGGCCCAGCTCTGGGGGGGGCAGACGCTCAGCACAGCTCCGCGGGGCGTTAGGGAGCCGTGTGCAGCGCCGTGCTGGGTGGGAGGAAGGGGTGAGACAGCAACGGCCCCAGGGTCAGGGGACACACACCGGGCACCCACCCCTGTAATGGATCAGCTGCCGCCAGCCACCCGGAGCAGAAGGAGGAGGAAGCTGGAGGAAGACAGGGTCTCACCTGATTGTCTCTCTGTGGAGCCGCTCTGGTGCAAGGTCGGATGAAGTGCAGCCTGCATGGGACACTGGCCGTGCCTGGGGCATTTATAGACCAGTCCAGGGAAGTGGGGGAGAACAGGTGTCAATACTGAACATGCAAATCTTTGCTAAAGATGGGTGCAATCATTTACTGCCCAGGCAAACAGAGATAAGAGGAGCCATGACCCACCCACCAGCCGGGCTGTGAGCGGAGAAAGTGCTTGTCAGGGCTCAGATAACAGATCAAATAAAAGCTGTCCCCTCCCCCCTTGTCTGTCCGAGCTGAGATCAGTGCGGCTGTTGGGAGCCATCGTGCCCTGGCCCTGACTGGCCCAACTGCTCACGTCCATCTTGTCCAATGGAAAGTTCCGGGCAGATCCCCAGGGAGTGTGAATCAGCTGGAGCCCCACTGAAGTCAGGGGCGGGATCCCCAGTGGGTCCGGTCTGGTTTGGGCTATTGGAGTCCTTGGGGTCAGACCCCCAGCGGGTGGGGGTTGCTCAGAGCTCTGTTGGAATCACCGGGGCTAGAACCCCAGCGGGTGTAAACTGGCCAGAGCTCCACGGGAGTCAATGGAGTCACACTGGCTGGGACCTGGCCCCCATCCGTGCAGGGTAAAATGGCAACGTTTCCAATTCCCGGCCCTCAAGCCCGGGGAGGCTCTCGGCCCATAACGGGCCCTGTGCTTTGCTCGTCAGCGCCCTGCACTGGGTGGTGTCATTTACACCTGTGCAAAGAGACTGGGAAATGCACCATCCTCCCTGGGCGGCGAGTTACACCTACCGGGCACTGGTGTAAACGGTGACGTGTGGGGCCAGGGGAAAGTCAGGCCCACGGGGACTGGACTATCACTTGAGGTTGCTGCCTGTGGCCGAGGTTTGGCCCTGTAATGGGCTCCCCACACTCCCTCGTGTCTGTCTCTCTACTGTATTTCAAGGGAGCCCGTTCCCCTGGTATCTAGGTGCTGACCATAGCAAGATGAAAGCGGTGTAAGACTTGCACCCGAAGTGACTCTGTTCTCACATGTCTGTGGTTTGGCTGCTTATATCTGGGGATATTTATTGTCTCTTTAATATGCTCATCATGGCTCCTGTTACAGTGGGGTGGGGGGAGGCTTTTGCCACAGGGTTAGATTTCTACTGGGCTCTGGCGCAGGGTGTGCCATGTGGAGTTTGTATTGTCCTAGGTTCTTAATCAAAATGCCGTGGGGTACCAAGTCAAATGCCTTGCAGAAGTCAGGTTTATTACATCAACCCTGTTACCTTTATCAACCAAACTTATGACTGCATCAAAAAAATCTCAGGTTAGTTTGGCAAGATAGTTCCGGGCTGGGTCACACTCTAGGGAAAAGCCGCAGAAACTCAGAGTTTGCTCAGACTCTTTGGGAAATCTGAAGCCCCTGCCATTAGTCTTTGAGGGTTTTATTGAGCTCTCTCAGGCCTTTGTCCTATTTTTTCTAAAAGGCACCGATGTGTACTGTTACCAGAAGTGCCCATTACTTTGGGGTAGGCTCATTGAGTAGGTTTACTCTTGGGAGGGGGTGGTGGTTCTGTAATTTTATTAATGTGCTGCTTATGTCACTTAGAATCTCAAGGTTGGAAGGGACCTTAGGAGGTCATCTAGTCCAACCCCCTCCTCAAAGCAGGATCAATCCCCAATTTTTGCCCCAGCTCCCTAAATGGCCCCCTCAAGGATTGAACTCATAACCCTGGGTTTAGCAGGCCAATGCTCAAACCACTGAGCTATTCCTCCCCCCACCCTGTGTGTGCATATGGAGCGCTACTCCTTCCTTCTGCAAGTCCCCTCCCAATGGAGCTATCGTGCAGGACCTAGGCTCCCCAGGGCTGGGTTACTCCACCCCCAGAACCAGATGAACACACACACACACACACACACACACACAAACAGAGCAAGTCTGAGCGGACCGAGTTAATCAGCACTTTCAAGCTGACCCCCGCCCCCCTTAAGTGCCCCAAGTTTAACACGTCCCTACCCCACTTTCACGTCACAATTGTACTGGTCGTAACCCACTTGAGGAGAAAACCCCACAGGATTTTCGGGCGCCACAGGGATCTTTAGCTTAGATAAAAGAAGCGCTGCTGCAGAGTAAATGGGGGAAGCTGAAAACACAAAAGAGTAAAGTTCAGAGAGAGAAGCAACCAGCTGAACCATAAAAGTTATTTATTGTATCACTATTAATAGTGATAACCACACAAGGAGAGCCTAACCCAACATAACAGTTACATTATTAAAGGGTAATACCTGAGGCAGAAAGGAAAACACAGAGAGAGAAAGAAAGAGAGAGAGCTGGGATCTCACTGCTCCCTGAAGCTTGACCTGGTCGGGGTTCCCAGGTGATGGTGGTAGCTCAGGGTTCTGAGTGCTGGAGACAGGCAGAGCCCCCAGCATGATCAGTCAGGAGAGGATGAAATCCCAGTGGAACTGATGCAGAGTTTGGGTCCATGCATCAGAACACTGACTTGGGCATAGGTTGGGGTTTTTGTAG
The DNA here is from genome assembly GCA_033296515.1 of Macrochelys suwanniensis. NCBI lineage: Eukaryota > Metazoa > Chordata > Testudines > Chelydridae > Macrochelys > Macrochelys suwanniensis. The sequence goes on from CM065775.1 coordinate 340,655,558, forward strand.
AGAAACAACAATGGTTCAAGGGAGAACACTACATTTGTTTATGAGTAAACTCAAGCATTTTCTTTAGGCTGGACAATAGGAGCTGATCAGTCTTGGCTATGGGTGGTGTTTTCTTCCAGGGAGCTCACAATGCAATTAGGCTGCTTCAGTATTTTGGATATCAATCAAGGATTCATTACTAGGATTGGTCTGATAACTGCTGAGCTGGGGTGTCCAGGCGTAGGTTCATTAACATCTGGAGCAGAGATCCCCCATGATGCAGTGCGTCCCTGCTTTTCTGATCCCAGAGTTCAGTGCTGTTCTCTGTTCTCCATTCTGTATGCTAATGGAGAAGTCTTAACCTTGTCACCCTTGTCAGGAGCGGTCTAGGTGTGTCTCCCACCGCCCTTCACTGCTCTCTGCAAGCCTTTTCTCTGATTGGTTTTGGTTCAAGCAGAGACTGGTGTGTGTGTGTGTGTGGGGGGGTGTCTTTCATGAGTCAAACAGGCTGGATACTGCGCCCTGGTTCCCCAAGAACACAGAGCTGACTGGCATAGGTGGCGAGTTATATCTCTAGGAGCACATGCAGTGACAGTGGTGGGGGTGAGTGTGCTGCGGGGGGGGGGGAGCCCTCCCCCAGAGCTCGCTGCTGCTGACAGGGAAAGGGCTGGGGGGAGTCCTCTTCTCTGGCCCCTGAACCAGAGCAGCCTGCCTGCACCCCAAACTCATCCCCAGCCCTGCCCCACCCCAGAGCCTACACCTCCAGCCAGAGCTCTCTCCCCCACACCCTCTGCCCTAGCCCTGAGCCCTTCCAACACCCCAAACACCTTATCCCCAGTGCCCGTCAGAGCCCTCATCCCCCCACACCCCAACCCTCTGCCCCAGCCCTGAGCCTCTCTAACACCCCAAACCCCCCAGCCTCAGACAGAGCCCTCACCCCCACACTCCTACTCTCACCCTGAGCCCCCCACACCCCAAACCCCTCATCTGCAGCCACACCCCACAGCCCTCACCCCACAGCCCTCACCCCTGCAATTCCTCCCTCTGCACCCCCTCCCGTCCCCATACTTCCTCCCAGAGCCTGCACTGTGCACCCCAATCCCCTGTCCCAGCCTAGGGCCTGCACCCCAGACCTCCTCCCTCACCCAAACTCCCTCCCAGAGCCTTGGGCAGGTGGGGGGTGGTGGTGGAGTTTGGGGGGTGGAGTTTGGGCGAGGGCGGGTTCTGGGCACCACCGAAATCTTTACAGACCTGCCACCCCTGCTGACTGGTATCAGTAGCCAATGCTTAACTAACAATCAATCCTAATTTTGGGCCTGAGTCCCTACACCGCCATGACAGGAATAAGGGAGATCCAGTCTGAGACAAATGATCCCCACACTGGGGCTCCGTTCTCTCCGGGTGTGACAGAACTGGGAATGGTCTGTGACGTTATGAACACTATGCACTTCAGTTGCCCACTGGCCTTTGTATTGTTACTCACTGGGCACAGAGGGGTTAAAATGCTCCCCCTGGAATGGAGGGAAGGGATGAGGTGTTTGACTCATGGAGCTCTCTGGCTGGAGACCAGAATCATGACCATGAACGGAATAGAACCTGCTCAGGTGAGAGGAGGATCGGGCGATACAAAGGGAGAGCCAAAGACCAGGACACTAACGCTGAATGACTGGGAAGTCGAGTCAGGCTGAACATGTGAACTCAGCGTGGCTGGCAGCAGGAGGACAAGGGACTGCAGGTGTCAGGGGCCTGTGTTCAGAGCGGGGTTCACAGACACACGGCAGCTTTCATTTTGGGACTCCGAGAGCGGGAGAGAGAAGAAGGAGGTCAGGAAGCAGGGCATGGCGAAGCCCTGGCTTCCACCAAGGTGAATTCTGTCCTAAGCTTACCGCTCATGTGGCCTAAAGACCCTCCCAGCTGCCGTATTTCCGATGACTAATAAACGTTCCCGTGTTTTGAGAAGGCTGCCCGGTGTCGCTGTCAATCCTGAAGTGCCTTGCACCCGGACGGGGTAAAATGTCTCTCTCGGGAGTCTGACCTCAGGTGGACTCGCCGCAGGGAGCCACAGACAGCCACGGGCTGCTGGAGCCAAAAGCCCAGACTCGCAGTCATTGAGGTCGTGGGCCTGCACTTGTGGAACAGCTTGGAGCTTTGGGGTCCAACAGAGCAGAGGGGTTGTGCTCCAGAGACTGTTTGAAGGCCGGGCAGAGCACAGACCCAGTGAATTCATGACACGTGAGAACTTCGCTAGTCTCATTTCCAAGCACCAGCTGACTCCGAATACGAATTTTGTGCATCGATTCCAACGCCAGGAGGACACATTGTGATCCTCTAATCTGACTCCCTATAAAACACAGGTCAGAGACCTGCCCCACAATACTTCCTAGACCAGATCTTATAGAAAAACATCCAATCTTGATTCTAAAATTGCCAGTGATGGAGAATCTACCAGGACCCTTGGGAATTTTTTCCAATTACCCTCATTGTTAAAAATTCATGCCTCATTTCCAATCTGAATTTGTCTAGGTTCAATTTTCAGCCATTGGATGGTGTTGCGCCTTTTTCTGCTAGCCCAGACCTGCACAACTTGTAAAGCGGCGAGGGCCATATTACTCCAAAGGAAACAGCTGAGGGCCGAAACCGCCCGGCCCCACGGAAACACCCGCCCCCAGCGCCGCCCACCCCGCGGAAACAACCCCTCCTTCCCCAGCGCTGGGGTGTGGAAGCCTGTAGAGGGGGAAAGAAACAGCGTGCATAGGGTGACCAGATCACAGCAGTAAAATAGGACCTGCCCCCTCCCAGCTCGGCCCCACCATCACACCCCTCTTCACCTCCCCAAGGGGTCACTATATTACTGCACACAACAGTCAATCAATGCAATTGTAGATACATCTCTGCATTATGCATTTTTGTATAACTTTTATATGACTTTGTATTGAACCTTGGTAATAGGTTATAGGGGGCCCCTAAGGTAGTATAATTAAGGTAAAAGAAAAATGTCTTTTTGCTAGAAGTAGAATAAGATCTTCCCCCCACTTTGTATTCAATTGCCCTGTTGAATGAATGAGGTGTGAATGAGGAAGGCGTGGAAGGCAGGCACCTCCAGACAGCTGCAACCCTTGTCTACTCACCCCCCCGCGGGCCGCACAGTGAGCCCACCTACTCACCCCCACCACGGGCTGCAAAGTGAGCCCACGCGGGCTGCATGCGGCCCCCGGGCCTCATGTTGTGCAGGCCTGTGCTAGACTGATGAGCCCATCACTAAATATTTATTCCCCAGGTAGGTACTTATAGACTGATCAAGTCACCCCTTAACCTTCTTCTTGTTAAGCTAAATAGACTGCCCTCCTTGATCCTATCAAAGATGGGCACCAGAACTGGACACAGGATTCCAGCAGCATTTGCACCACTGCCAAACACAGAGGAAAAAACTCTCTCTGCTGCTACTCGAGAGTCCCGTTTGTGCATCCCAGGATCCCATGAGACCTTTTGGCCACAGCTTTGCATTGGGAGCTCATGTTCAGCTGATTATCCACCCCCACCCCCAAATATTTTACAGAGTCGCTGCTTCCCAGGATAGAGTCCCCCATCCTGTAAGTCTGGCCTACGTCCTTTGTTCCTAGATGTCCACTTTTACTTTAGCTGTACTACAATACATATTGTTTGCCTGCATCCAGTTCCCCCGGAGATCCAGATCGCTCTCTATCAATGAGCTGGCCGCTTCATTATTTACCAGTTCCTGTAACAGACATCAAATACAATTAATATCCTGGTCTTCAAAGGTTTGCCTCAGAAATATTTCCCTCAGCAAACACCGATCCACACTTTACTGCCATTCCTGGAACCTTTATTCAGCCCCTGCACAGATAGCAGCCAGCTCTATTGCTCACCTGACTATCACATGTTATAGAATAAATATAATCAACCCCCAGAAGCCAATAACTGGGGATCAGTCGACCCGCTGGCCCATTTTGCAGCTGTGGCGGCCATTTCCCAGCTGGAAGGGGTGAGAGGGCATCTGGGCTCTGGAGGCAGCTGTCGACGTCTGCGTTGGGGCGGGGATGCAGCTCCCCCTCCCGTTTGTGGGCAGGGTCACTATACCTTGGGGAGGCTTGAACTCCTATTTCCCCACCCTGGCAGCCCTTGAGAGGAAGCAGCTGCTCCCCTGGGCCTCAGGCCGGTCCTAGGGCCCAATCCCTCCCCGACACCGCGCTGCCCCAGTGCCAGCTAAATGCAGCCCTCTGGAGCAGGGAGAATGTGTCTGTGAGCAGGGAGGTCTTTCCCTCTGCACCCCCATTGCCTCTCACTGATTCTCCCCATGGGCTGCCCGCAGAGCACCAGTGTCCCCGCAGCAGGGACGAATGCTGATTTGGGGCTGGATCCTGTGCCCCTTAAATCAACAGCAGCTTAGTTTCCAAGAAATGCTGGTGGCCACCTAATCAGCCCTGAGAAGCAGAGGAATGATCAGAGTCTGTAGGCAAAATGTCCATCTCTAGCTGAAATGCAAAGCAGGTCAATATTTTCTGATAATTGGTGTCTGGGGTTCAGCCAGTGACTCCCCACCTACCTCTCCTCCCCCAGTCCAGCCTGAGTCTCCAGCTGTCTCTCTGACATCTCTTCCTGCTGCCAGCTCACTGAGCACTGAGCACCCCACCTTTCCTCCAGCCCCCCCTTCTCTAGCACCTTTAATAAGGCTAACGAAGAGCTTATGGATAGTAGCAGGAAAGCTAATGTGAATGAGGATATGGAAGTAGAAATTACCACATCTAAGGTGGAAGTCAAACTCAAACAGCTTAATGGGACTAAATCAGGGGCCTGGATAGTCTCTATCCAAGAATATTAAAGGAACCGGCACACGAAACTGGGAGCCCAATAGCAAAGGATTTCCAATGAATCTGTAAACTCCTGGGTCGTACCCTGTGACTGGAGAATTGCTAACATAGCACCTATTTTGAAGAAAGGGGGAAGAAAGTGATCCAGGAAACTACAGGCCTGTGAGTTTGACTTCAACTGTGAGCAAGGTCTTGGGACACATTTTGAGGAGAATGTAGTGAAGGACACAGAGATAAATGGTAATTGGGATAGATTATCACCTGGGTTTACAAAAGGTAGATTGTGCCAGGAGAACCTAGCGACAGGACGGGGTTCCCAGGTATCTGCTAGAACACCGTTTCTCAAATGCGGCCACCAGGGGATTTCCCTGCGGCCAGGGCAGTTTCCTGGCAGGGGTTTGGGGAATCATGAGCCCCTCCAATTTCCCTGTAAGATGTGTGGCCGCCCAGGGACTGCCTAGGGGAGAGGCGGCCCTCCCCTAGTCCCCAACCTGCCGCGGCTGGGATGCCCCTCCACTGGCCCCAACTCTGCTGCGGCCTGGCCCTGCTGTGGCCGGGGGCGTGCGGCCGAAGTGGCCGGGCCCCAGCTGGGGCGGTGCAGCCGGGCCCCAGGCATGGCCAGAGTGGCCAAACCCAGTCCCGGCCCAGGCGCCCCTCTCCCGGCCCAAACCCAGTCCCAGCCCAGACCTCCTGCACCCCAAACCCCTCATCCCTGGCTCCACCCCAGAGCCTGCACCCCCGACCGGAGCCCTCACAGCCCTGCACCCCAACCCTCTGCCCCAGCCCTGAGCCCCCTGCCACACTCAGAACCCCTTGGCCCCACCCCCACCCCATGAATTGTGTTATGTGCACCAATATGGGTGGGAAAAATGAGAGGGGAACACTGCCCTTCCTCCCTGTTGCTGCATGCGGCTGAGAGACCGGTGGGACACACAGTGCTTACGGAGCAAGGTGTGGGGAGGGGAGGGCATGAGGAGGTGAGTGGTGGGGGAGCCTGGTGGGGGAGCGATGGAGGCAAGCGGTGAGCCAGCAGCAGAGTGAGGAGGTGGGGAGGGGGCCTGGCAGCAAGTGGGGGAGCGAGGAGGCGAGCGATGAGCGGTGAGTGGGGGCGAGCAGTGGATGGGGGACTGAGGAGGGAGGCAGGAGGCGAGCGGCAGGCGCATGGGCAGCGGGTGGAGCCCCCCTTTTGGGAAGGCTTGCCCCCGACTCCACCCCTTCTCTGTCCCTCCCGGCACCCGGAGCCCCGAGACCCCTCTGCTCCCCACTGTGGCTGGATCCACAAGCCCCGCATCCGGAGAAGCCCTGAGCGCCTCCCCTTGGCTGGAGGAGCCCTGGCTGGCCGAAGCCCCGAGTGTGTGTCCCCCACCTGCCCGGAGGAGTCCCAGGCTGGCTGAAGTCTGGAGCGCCACCCCGTCAGTCAGAAGAGCTCTGGGCCGACTGCAGTCATCGCGATTAATCACACTTATAACACTAGAATACCAATGGAAATGTATGAAATACTTTTGGATGTTTTTCTACATTTTCACTATTGATTTCAATTGCAACACAGAATACAAAGTGCACAGTGCTCACTTTATATTATTTTTGATTACAAATATTTGCACTGTAAAAATGATAAACAAAAGAAATAGTATTTTTCAATTCACCTCATACAAGTACTGAAGTGCAATCTCTTTATCGTGAAAGTGTAACTTACAAATGCAGATTTTTTTTGGTTATGTAACTGCATTGAAAAAGAAAACAGTGTAAAGCTTTAGAGTCTACAGGTCCACTCAGTCCTACTTCTTATTCTGCCAATCGCTAAGACAAACAAGTTTGTTTACATTGATGGGAGATACTGCTGCATTCTTCTTATTTACAATGTCACCTGAAAGCGAGAACAGGCATTTGCATGGCACTTTGGTAGTCGGCGTTGCAAGGTACTTACATGCTAGTTGTGCTAAACATTCGTATGCCCCTTCATGCTTCGGCCACCATTCCAGAGGACATGCTTCCATGATGCTCGTTAAAAAAATAGTGCGTCAATCAAATTTGTGACTGTATTCCTCGGGGGGGGGGGCGGAATTGTATGTCGCCTGCTCTGTTTTACCCACATTCTGCCATATCTTTCATGTTATAGCAGTCTCGGAGGATGACCCAGCACATGTTCGTTTTAAGAACACTTTCACTGCAGATTTGATAAAATGCAAAGAAGGTACCAATGTGAGATTTCTAAAGATAGCTACAGCACTCGACCCAAGGTTTAAGAATCTGAAGTGCCTTCCAAAATCTGAGAGGGACGAGATGTGGAGCATGCTTTCAGAAGTCTTAAAAGAGCAACACTCCGATGCAGAAACTACAGAACCTGAAACACCAAAAAAGAAAATCAGGCTGGTGACATCTGATTCAGATGATGAAAATGAACATGTGTCAGTCCTCTCTGCTTTGGATTCTTATCAAGCAGAACCCGTCATCAGCATGGACACATGTCCTCTGGAATGGTGATTGAAGCATGAAGGGACACATGAATCCTTAGCGCATCTGGCACGTAAATATCTTGCAATGCCGGAGATATAGCTACAACAGTGCCATAGATTCATAGATTCATAGATTCTAGGGCTGGAAGGGACCTCGAGAGGTCATCGAGTCCAGCCCCCTGCCCTCATGCAAATGCCTGTTCTCACTTTCAGGTGACATTGAAAACAAGAAGCAGGCAACATTATCTCCCGCAAATTGTAACCAACCTTGTTTGTCTGACTGATTGGCTGAGCAAGAAGTAGGACTGAGTGGACTTGTAGGCTCTAAAGTTTTACACTGTTTTATTTTTGAATGCAGGTTTTTTGGTACATAATTCTACATTTGTAAGCTCAACTTTCATGATAAAGAGATTGCATTACAGTACTTGTATGAGGTGAACTGAAAAATATTGTTTTTGTTTTGTACAGTGCAAATATTTGTAATAAAAATAAATATAAAGTGAGCACTGTACACTTTGTATTCTGGGTTGTAACTGAAATCAATATATTTGAAAATGTAGAAAACATCAAAAATATTTAAAATAAATGTTATTCTATTGTTAACAGTGCAATCATTTTTTTAAATCGTGTGATTAATCGTGATTATTTTTTTTAATCGCTTGACAGCCCTACAGAAAAGCAAAAAACCAATAATAAAAAAAAGACAAGAACGTGCGAAGCACCTTATTTGTATTTCAGTTCTGTTAGGTCCAGTAAAGAATAGAGATAACTGTGCATGATTTTTATTATTGAGTCTGCTGTATTTGTGCTTTGGCAAGTTGGATGTAGATACATCATTTGAAACTTCAGATGACAAGTTGATATATTCTTGATTATTGGTCTTCATCTTGGTTGGATTTTGAGGCCTTTGGGTGGAAAAATTGTTGAATTGTTTTTTGTCTTTTCATTTTCAATTTGACCTGCAACACAAAACAGATATGAATAAATTAAATGTTTGTTAGGATAATGCACATTTAACATAAGGATCATGCAGATTATGCCAAAACACACAAAAGTTTTAGATTTCTAAAACAAAACAATCAATTTTAAAAAAAATGTATTTAATTTAAATTGATTCTGAAAAATTAATTACAATGTAATAATAAAAATGTTTAGTACAGAAACCCCCCGAGATAATGACCTATTGAGATAGTGATGATGTGAGATACCGACCTTGGTCTAGTAGGAAAAGTATATTTATATACGTTTCCCAGTTGCCAATCTAGCATTCTGGAGCAAAGTCACTAAAACACACTCCAGCAAACAAATGTTCCTTTAATGTGCCCCTCCCTTTTCTCTCCTCTGCACCCCACTCAGAGTTGTTGTCCTTGGTCAGTGGAGAGCCAGAGTTCAAAGGTGCTTTCGCCGGAGTTCACCTCCAACCAGAATGGGAGAGGGGAGAAGGCACCTTCCTCGGTCCGCTTGCCTCTCCGCTGGCTGATTGCTCTGGCTGCTGTCACTCGTTGTTCACTCCACCACTCCGTCCTCTGCTCCGTCGCCGACGGCCCTGCGCCGTCACCTTCTGCTACGACCTGCCCCTCTACTGTGACCTCTGGGAGTCGGTCTCTTGAGGTTCCACCCAGGTCTCAGTGATTTCAGCTCTCAGCCCAGGGCTACACTAGGGGGGGCGGGGTCGATCTACGATACGCAACTTCAGCTACGTGAATAGCGTTGCTGAAGTCGGCGTATCGTAATCGACTTACCTGGCCGTGAGAACGGCGGCGAGTCGATCGCTGCCGCTCCCCCGTCGACTCCGCTTCCGCCTTTCGATGAGGTGGATTTCCGGAGCCGACGGGGAGCGCGATCGGGGATCGATTAATCGCGTCTTAACGAGACGCGAAAAATCGATCTCCGATAGATCGATTGCTACCCGCCGATCCGGCGGGTAGTGAAGACAAGCCCTCGGTGGGGGAACCTCTCTGCTAGTGCAGGCTGGGCAGCATCTTCCACAGAAACGCTGTTATGCAGCAGGGCTAAGCACTTCAACCTGATTATCATGATTTCAGCTCTAGTGGTCACTTAACAAAACAAAAAACTCAGTGGAGCCTGATCAGCTCTATCTCTAAACAGGGGAGAGGGGCAGGTCAAATGGTGTCTGTGATTCTTAGGCAGAGCTCACACCACCAAGCAAAACACCTGTCCCCACCCTCTGTCTCTCCACTGAGATCTGGCATTTGAACTCCCTGCTGAGGGAGCTCAGTTGGGGTTGACCCCCTCAATTAGGGCAGTCTAAATACAGTTCGGCTGCCCATTACTCAGACAATAAGGATAACAACATATCATTACCCCTGCATTCAACACTAAGTGATTTGTAACCCAACACCAGCCATAAGTGATCACCTGGGCAACACAACTCTGTCTGCTGGATACCTCAGCAGAGCGGGTGTGTTCATGTAACTACAGTTTGGTCCTGAAGCCTTTCCCCCGCCCAGCTCCTGGCTCATCACTAGCTGTCGGGGAGAGCTCCTTCAGACCTGGCTTAGAAATCATAATTTGATATTATTAGGTCAGCCAACATCGTCGAATTGAATGCACCGACATTCTCACCACAAACAGAGCTGTGGGAGGGAGCTAGTCTTTGTTCATACTTTTCAAACCTCTGATGCTTTTTCAGGTACAAGCATTGTATCATAGATCTGCTTGTAAAGTGCGTATTAATGTTTCAATTTCAGTTCAAATGTCCAACCAACAACTAAATGGGATTTTTTTTCCAACTAGAAACATTTTAAAACAGCTAGATCTAGTTGGAAAATGGTGACATCGGCAACTCCGCCGACTGAGGGAGTTCGGGGCAGTGTAAGTAAATCCCTGCCTGGGAGTACTGACCTCCCCTGCCAGACAGAGCCCCTTCCTGACCTTGGCCCTTCAGGGCAGCTCCAGGGCACAGAGCCCCGTCCTCTTGCCCTGCCGGACAGAGCCCATGCCGGGAAAGCAGACGGGGCCGCGTTCAAGGGCTGGAGTCAGCAGGGGGCCCAGTGCAGCAGGGGGCCAGGGACTGGGACTGCCTGTGGGCTCCTGGCTGGGCACAGCCTGGGAGAACTCCAGGCAGTGCGGTCTCCATGGGAACCAGGGCAGCTGCACCCCTGCCCAGCCTTGCCAGGCCCCGATCCTCAGAGCAATGCAGCCCATCAGGGGGAGCGGGGGCAGCATGGCCTGGTGAGGGGAGGATGAGGTCATATCTTCCCCCACTGGGTGTGGCAGGGTGAGGGGTGTCTAGTGGGCTATTGCGGGGGGTGGGAGGTGGGGGGGCTAAGGAGACTTGGGGCAGCCCCTCTGGGGGTCTAACAGCCTGAGCACCTAAAATTCCAACCCCCCACCCGCCCTGTCCCCGTCTCTCTCAGGCGCCCCTGCACTGGGTCGCTCTGGTTTCAGCTCCTGCCATTGGAGAGGCCGAACGGGGACAAAATGCTGTTGAAACAGGCAAAAATCAAACCTGCCCCAGTGGCTGAGGGCTGAGGGCTGGCCCAGAGGGGGAAGCTTAGCAGGAGCCCTCAAGAAAGGAGAGGCCAGCCAAGAACCCCCCAAGAAGGGAGAACGCAGGCAGGAGGCCCCCAAGATTGGAGAAGCCGGGGGGCCGTTCTACAAGAAGCCAGTCTTCTTTGGCAGTATGTGTGCAAGGAGCAGAGGACTGCATGTCACAGCAGGGCTCCCACGGTAACTGGGGCAGGTGGGGTGGCTGGTGCAGGGGATCCTCAAGCATTGGCACCAAATGCTGGGTGGAGGGGGGTGTGAATGGCCGCCGGGATTCTGGGGGTCCCAATGAGGAGAGAAGCAGGAAGGCGGCGGCCGGACGCTCTTTCAGCGGCCGCGTGGTTCCTGGAATGGCACCAATGTCTGTGCGTTCCCCTGGTGCGCACTAGTCACGTTCGCTGAACCTCCCTGAGTGGAAAAGGGGCCTGGCTCTGATGGTAACAGCTGCCAGCCCAGCTCCTGGCCTTGCACAGCCAGCAGCCAACCCCGTCCTCTGGCCGTTCCCCAGCCTCCCAGTGCTCTAGGTAAGCCGGGGGTGAATGAGCTCTCCCCTGACATCTAGTGATGGGCTGGGGGACAAGACCTCAGGAGCAGCAGGAATGTACTTGGAGACACCTACTCTGCCCAGGTGTTCAGCAGACAGAGCGGCGTTGCCAGAGTGATCAGTGTTGTCGGGTTTGGGGTTCCAGCTCACTTTAGTATTGAATGCCGGGGTAATGACACGTTGTTATCCTGATTGTGCTCCACCACGTCTTCCAGAGAAGTTCGCAGCTCCATCAGGTTCTGTTTGTACTGTCATTTGCAGCTTCCTGAGCAATATAGGACTAGTTACGTGTGTGTGTGTGTGTCTGTGTGTGTGCGCGCGCACCAGGGTGGGGAAATAGGAGTTCAAGCCTCCCCAAAGTATCGTCACCCCGACCCTGCCCACAAACGGGAGGGGGAGCTGCATCCCCGCCCCAACACAGACATCGTCAGCTGCCTCCAGAGCCCAGATGCCCTCTCACCCCTTCCGGCTGGGCAATGACCTCCACTGCCCCTTCCTTGTTATACCAATAAAATAAAGACCAGCAGGATCTTATTAAGGGGATAAGGCAAAAACGCCACATTTATTGTAAATATAATAATAAAGCAAAAGATAAAAGTAAACATCGTTGTTTGACTACTTATTCTTATTACTGCTTATTTCTCATGCACTTATATATTGTGACAAAGCTTTGTCCTTGTCTCCGTGGATCCTGCGTTTTCTGGCGGATTTGTGCTAGCCTACTCAGACATTTTCATCATAAGCCAGTGAGGGAGGTGAGGAGAAGCTATCCTCCCTTGCACAGTCTCTGTTGTCTCCCAGTCTTGGTGATTAATTGGTGGGGAGGCAAAAGGCAGGGATCCCGGGCCCACCCTCTACTCCGGGCTCCAGCCCAGGGACCCTAATAGTATCAGCTATGGTAGCTGACCTTTTAAAAACAGGACACGTACAATTCCCTGGGCTACTTCCCCACAGCAGCCCCACTTCCTCAAACTCCACTTCACCCTTACCTCAGGGCCTCCTTCCTTGTGCCTAATATGGTGTGTACAGCTCAGACTCTCCAACAGCGCAACTTTCCTCTCACAGCTCCTGACATGCGCACCTCACTGACTCACTGGGAGGCTTTTAACTAGTTTCAGCCAGCCCCTGATTGGCTGCAGGTGTCTCAATCAACCTAGCATCCTCCCTGCCTTCTGGAAAGTTCTTAATTGACCCCAGGTGTCTTAATTGACCTGGAGCAGATTCCATTTACTTATCCTGGTATCAGGGATTTGTTTAGCCTGGGGCCAATATATCTATCTCCCACTACTTTCCTATAGCCATCTGGCCTTGCCCCGTCCATATATATATATATATATATATATATATATATATATATATATATATATATATAGTGACGTATATATGTATGTATATATATATACATACATTAATACAATCATTCATTCAAGTTCTGTATAGTTGTTATAGTTACCAGTCTAGAAGTTGCTCATGCCAAGTTACTGGCCAGGTATCTTGGGCATGAGGATGGAGCCGAGTCCTTGTCAGATGCACCTGATGCTCCTGGAGGGTGGTAGAAGAACCAGAGACTCAAAGTCCTCAGTCTTTAGAGGCCATTCTTATAGGGATTTATTCCTATATCAGTCTATGGGAACAGTTTCATCCTGCTGTTGCTGAATCAATCAGCAGATGGCACATTCCTGATGGCTCCACACTGTCAGATGCTTGTTTTTCTCATCCTTTGAGATGTTGGGGTGGATCCCAGTTTGCCCTCCGGGGGGGGGGGGGGGGTCATCTGGTTGTTCCCACTTGACACCTTCTTCGGCCAATGGATACTGCATTCCTAGGCTGGCACCTCCCTGACCATTCATGTACACCAAGCATTCCTTCACATACATTCTGTATCTTAATCACATTTCACTTTAGTGTCTCCACCACTTTCGTGGTGTGTACTAATTTATTTGAGACTCCCTGCCCTTTAATCACAGAGGGTGGGAGTTATTCTATGCTGTTTCTAGGAACCGTTGCTGCTACAATGTATCGAGAGTCAATTAACGGCTTACAGCGTGTATCAGTTACAGAGTAAATTGCCTGGAGCGCAGAGTCAATTGCTGGCTCAGGGCTCACAACGGGGTTGTTTACATAGTATCTATTACAAAGCATGCATAAAAAACAAAATCAATTAACTTGTTTGCAAGTTTCTCATACCAATAAAGTATCTTTCTGAGAACAAATACAATCAATGGTTTACACAGACAGTAGCTTGTAAGTTTAACAATGCTATGAGGTTTAAATTGTGGGGGACCAATCATAGGGAATCACTTTCACTTCTAATGTAGACCTTTAATATCCCTACATCCTCACCAGCCACTACCCCAGCCTCTTCCCTGACACCGTCTGCAACGCAGAAACATGGTGCCAAGCCAGCGCCCTGCACCAACCGGGAAATCCGGGGCTGGGGCTTAAAACAGAGGGGATCCAAGTCTGGGAGGAGCAGGGCCAGGATGTTGGTTCTTCACCTTCCTGCTGAATTCAATGGAAACCTGTGTTTCCGAGAGACCAGTGACTCTGCCACAGAATCTCCAGCCTGTCCCATAGGAGCACTGCAGAAAATGACGGGGGAGGAACCTTGCTGCAGATTTTACTGCCAGCTTGGGCCTGACGATGGGGTAGAGATGTGCAAAGAATCAGTATTTCGGTTCAGAGTGTGGAGGAAAATCTGGGCGGCCCAAGACTTTGGCCAAGCTGTGTAGGCCTTAAAACTTTGGATAAGCTTGTTGCTAGGCTGTGTTGAACTTTGGTTCAGCTTGTTTCTGCGTATAGGAGGAAGGAGGGGGAAGCAGAAGTGGAAAAAAGTCCCCAAACAGAACAATTTGCAATAGCAGAAGCTTAAGAAATGGATAACCGCAGTTAGGCAAAAGGGTAGACAGTGAATATCAGGAAAAGCCTAATATGGAAAATGCTCATTTTGCTGGCTTTGCTTTTGACCTTTATTAATTTTGCAATGTATTCCAAATAAGGTAATTGATACGGAAGTATGTGTAATTTGTCTGCGGTTTTAAGCCTTAAAAAGCTGTGTGTTCCTTGCATCGTGGGGGCAGTTCTATCATCTGCCTCCCCTTACGCGTTTGTATCCAAAATAAAGGAGCTTCAGGTGGTTCTGATCTAAACACAAGGTGTGGTTAATTTTCCACAAGTGACTGCACTGAAAAACCAAAAGGAAAAAAATAGAGTCTCTGGCAAAAAGAAAACATTTTGTTTAAGGTCAAAGAAACGTTTCATTTCATTCTTGATGTTTTCAAACCTTTTTAAAAGTTTCAGTAAAATAAAACTCAATGAAATGCCAAAATGGCTTTCTCAAATGGAAAGTCAAACTGTTGTGTTTCAGAAAAGCCGAGACAAACCATTCCGACATTTCCGATGTGTATTCATTGTAATCCATCGAAACCATTATCCAGAACTGACCTGAGTTCAGGAATTGTTGCAGTCAACCTGCATCTGCATTTTTCAGCACAAAAATAATTTGTATAAAAAATTCCACCTAGCTCTATGCACAGGGTCCTAGCTAGAGTTACCATGGGGCAGTGCTGATCGGGGTTCATGAGTGGGTCTCCCTCTGAAGATGAGACCGTGGTGTAACGATATCTGAGAGCTGCTGCCCCACACCCCACCCTCTCCTACAGCCCCCTGTTCCCAGGCAGCACCCACGTGGGAATACAGGGCAGAGCTGAAGGCTCAGCCAAGCAATCCCACTCTCAGTGTTGAACGAGAACTGGAGGAAATGAGTGAAACTGCAGCTCTCAGCCAGACCTTCTATGTGAGAAGAATAAGGATCCTTGTAGAGCCCGGCTTTCCCCAGCCTGCCTGGGACTGCGGGTGCCGGGGTCTCACAGTGAGGCCCGAATTGTTTAGATATTTTGGCTCTGCCCCAGCCGTTGGTGCCTTTTACTGAACGTCTGGGTGTTTGACCATCACTAAGGAGGGTTCAACGGCTGCACAATGGGCCAGAGGGTCAACTGATCCCCACAGCTACTGGCTTCTGGGGGTTGATCGTATTTATTGTCTAACGTGATAGTCAGGTGAGCAATAGAGCTGGCTGCTATCTGTGCAGGGGCTGAATAAAGGTTCCAGGAATGGCAGTAAAGTGTGAATCAGTGTTTGCTGAGGGGAATATTTCTGAGGCAAACCTTTGGGGACCAGGATGTTAATTGTATTTGATGTCTGTTGCAGGAACGGGTAAATAATGAAGAGGACAGGTTGTTGAGATGTGTTATAGTGCAGCTAAATGTAAATGCAGACATCTAGGCAGGGGCGGCGAGTTATATTCTCTCGTGGTGCGCGGGCTCCAGCAATATTCAGGGTCCAGGGGCCCGGCTCCACCAATGTTTGGGGCCGGGTCTCCCCCCCCCGGCCCCACCTGCCGCCCCTCTGCACCTCCCCCAAGTGTCCCCCAGCCTCCCCTTGCTGCCCCCATGCACCTCCCTGGGCCCCGGAGCAGAGCGTCCCTGCCTTTCCCCTGCAGCTCCATGCTGCCTCCCTGCATCAACTGCCGCCGCAGGGTCCTAGTGCCCACCATCCAGACTGTCCCTGCCCTTGCCCTTCTCCCTCAGACCCTTTCATTTTCCGGCAGGATCCTCCACCAGTACAGCTGCCCCCCATACCCACAGTCACCACTCCTGTGCCATGCTGGGCAAGGGGCAGCTCCATCCCCCACCCCCAGTGAGGCTACAGTGAGGGGCAACAGCAGGGGAGGAGGCGCATGCAGGACCCCCACCACCCCAGCACCAACCACAGGGGAGGTGAGGGAGATTCCTGGACCTGAGAGGGAGCACGTGGAGTGACAGTAGTTGGGGTGAGTGTACTGCGGGGGGGGGGGGAGGGGGAGGGAGAGGGGACCCCTCCCCCAGAGCTCGTTGCTGCGGCGGGGAAAGGGCGGAGGGGAGTCCTCCTCTCTGGCCCCAGTCCCGGGGCAGCCTGCCTGCACCCCAAACTCATCCCCAGCCCCGCCCCACCCCAGAGCCCACACCCCCAGCCACAGCTTTCACCCCCCCATACCCGAACCCTCTGCCCTAGCCCTGAACCTCTCCAACACCCCAAACCCCTCATCTCCAGCCCCAGCCAGAGCCCTCACCCCCCCACACTTCAAACCCATACCCAGCCCCACCCCTGCACCCCCTCACTCCCCCAAACTCCCTCCCAGAGCCTGCACCCCGCACCCCTCCTGCACATCAATCCCCTGCCCTAGCCCAGGGCCTGCACCCCAGACCTTCTCCCTGACCCAAACTCCGTCCCAGAGCCTTGGGCAGGTGGGGTGCGGAGTTTGGGTGGGGGCAGAGTTTGGGCGGGGACAGGTTCTGGTCACCGCCAAAATTTCTACAAACCTGCCACCCCTGCATCTAGGAACAACACCATAGGCCAGACGTACAGGATGCAGGACTCTATCCTGGGAAGCAGCGACTCTGTAAAAAATTTGGGGGTGGGGATGCAAAATCAGCTGATCATGAGCTCCCAGAGCAAAGCTGTAGCCAAAAGGGCTCATGAGATCCTGGGATGCATAAACAGGGGAATGTTGTTTAGCAGTGGAGAGGTTATTTTTTCCTCTGTGTTTGGCAGTGGTGTAAATGCTGCTGGAATCCTGTGTCCAGTTCTGGTGTCCATGTGTGACAAAGTTCCTCCTCTACCTCGGTGGGTCCTGCGCTTATTGGCGGATTTTTGTTTGCCTCAGAGATCTTCCCCTCTGGTAGAACCCACAGTCCAGATCAACTCCTCCTGTGTCTGATCAGGAGTTGGGAGGTTTGGGGGGAACCCGGGCCCGCCCTCTACTCCGGGTTCCAGCCCAGGGCCCTGTGGATTGCAGCTGTTTAGAGTGCCTCCTGGGACAACTGCACGACAGCTACAACTCCCTTGGCTACTTCCCCATGGACTCCTCCCAACACCTTCTTTATCCTCACCACAGGATCTTCCAGCAGTACGCCCTCTTACTCTCAGCTCCTAGTGCCTCTTGCTCCCAGCTCCTCGCACGCACCCCACAAACTGAAGTGAGGTTCTTTTTAAACTCAGGTGCCCTGATTAGCCAGCCTGACCTAATTGATTCTAGCAGGTTCTTCTTAATTGGCTCCAGGTGTCCTAATTAGCCTGCCTGCCTTAAATTGGTTCCAGAAAGTTCCTGCTTGTTCTAGTGCAGCCCCTGCTCTGGTCACTCAGGGAACAGAAAACTATTCATCCAATGGCCAGTATATTTGCCTTCTACCAGACTTCTGTACCCCACTCGTCTGGGTCTGTCACACCATGGTTCAAGAAAGACATTGATACTGTGGCGAGGGGTCAGAGAAGAGCTACCAGAATGATTGGAAAATCTGCCTTAATAGCTCAAGTTATTTAGCTTAACAAAGAGAAGGTTAAGGGGTGACTTGATCAGTCTATAAGTACCTACATGGGGAACAAATATTTAGTGATGGGCTCATCGGTCTAGCAGTCAAAGGTGTAACACGATCCAATGGAGGGAACAGTGGTTGTGATTTGATGGAGTCGTAGACTAGGAAGGGGAGTGGGTTAGAGGAAGAGCTCGACGCGTCTCTTTCTCATTATGAGGATGAGAGGGATGATCCCCCTGAGCTTCCTTTTTCCCTTGTGCTCTTCTGGGCAGTCCCCATATGGCGACTGAAAAGGGGATGGAAGCTGCATTGAGTCAGAACCAGGGAACAGGGCTCCCCCCTGTGGCTCATGCCTCCAAATGTTAAGTGAAGTAAGAGGGGATTCACCCCCTGTCTAAAGGAGGTTTTGTTACTAGTTGGGCTTTGCAGCAGTGGGGCTATCTGGTGGAATTGTCCCCTGTGTTATTGAAAACTGTCCATTCTTCGGTGAAATACGTATTTACTGACAAGATTAATAATTGTCATTTGTCCAGCCCCAGAAAGCCCTAAGCCCCCTCCCACTGTAACAGGAGCCATGCTGACCATATTAAAGAGACAATAAATATCCCCAAATATAAGCAGCCAAACCACAGACATGTGAGAACAGAGTCACTTCGGGTGCAACTCTTACACCGCTTTCATCTTGCCATGGTCAGCGCCTAGATACCAGGGTAACGGGCTCCCTTGAAATACAGTAGAGAGACAGACATGAGGGAGTGTGAGGAGTCCATTACAGGGCCAATACCTCGGCCACAGGCAGTGACCTCAAGTGACAGTCCAGTCCCCATGGGCCTGACTTTCCCCTGGCCCCACATGTCACCGTTTACACCAGTGTCCGGTAGGTGTAACTCACCGCCCAGGGAGGATGGTGCATTTCCCCGTCTCTTTTCACAGGTGTAAATGGCAACACCCAGTGCAGGGCGCTGATGAGCCAAGCACAGGGCCCGTTATGGGCTGAGAGCCTCCCCGGGCTTGAGGGCCGGGAATTGGAAACGTTGCCATTTTACCCTGCACGGATGGGGGCCAGGTCCCAGCTGGTGTGACTCCATTGACTCCCGTGGAGCTCTGGCCAGTTTACACCCGCTGGGGTTCTAGCCCCGGTGATTCCAACAGAGCACTGAGCAACCCCCTCCCGCTGGGGGTCTGACTCCAAGGACTCCAATAGCCCAAACCAGACCGGACCCACTGGGGATCCCGCCCCTGACTTCAGTGGGGCTCCAGCTGATTTACACTCCCTGGGATCTGCCCGGAACTTTCCATTGGACAAGATGGACGTGAGCAGTTGGGCCAGTCAGGGCCAGGGCATGATGGCTCCCGACAGCGGAGGGAACAGCTTTTATTTGATCTGTTATCTGAGCCCTGACAAGCACTTTCTCCGCTCACAGCCCGGCTGGCGGGTGGGTCGTGGCTCCTCTTATCTCTGTTTCCCTGGGCAGTAAATGATTCTATCCGCCATCAGCACAGATTTGCATGTTCAGTGTGAACACGGGTTCCACCCCCTTCCCCGGACTGGGCTATAAATGCCCCAGGCACGGCCAGTGTCCCATGGAGGCTGCACTTGAACAGACCTTGCACCAGAGCGGCTCTGCAGAGAGACAATCAGGTGAGACCCTGGCTTCCTCCAGCTTCTTCCTCCTCCTGCTCCGGGTGGCTGGTGGCAGCTGATCCGTTACAGGGGTGGGTGCCCGGTGTGTGTCCCCTGATCCGGGGACGTCTCTGTCTCACCCCTTCCTCCCACCCAGCACAGCGCTGCACACGGCTCCCTAACGCCCCGCGGAGCTGTGCTGAGCGTCTGCCCCTCCCAGAGCTGGGCCCAGCATCTAGGCCTGTGTCCAGCTCCCGATGGAGCATCACTCTGCAGGGCAGCTCTCCCATTGGTCCCCTTCTCCCAGTCATGGTGCCACGGGGGTCCCAGCCCCGACTGCGGGGTGCAGTAACTATCACCCCTCCCCCCACCCCAACCACACAGTGTTGGCTTCCCAGACCCTCGATCTCCTGGAGCTGGAAATCTGAGTGTGATTCAAACACCTGTTGGTGGGGAAAGGCCCCGGGGGCAGGGTCAGGGGGTGTTTCATGTACCAGGTGCTGGGTGAGAACACGAGAGGCTCCATGTTTCTCACACTAAACTGGTCTCTAGGCAGAGAACGATTGCAGAGGGGCTGCACCAGCCGCTGCCATTCCAGCCACGTGCACACAGTCTGGCCTCCATCCTGGTGGCTCTGGGGCCTCTTCCAAACTCTCCTCTTCTCCCCCCTGTGCCCTCCCTCCAAGTGCCATGTAGGTGGCTACCGTGGGGACTTGCCAGCCCCAGCACTGGGGAGAGAGGGACAGCGGGAGATGGCAAATGCCCCTTCTGGGAACCACTTTGCTCTGCAAACAGGACCCTGTTGCCTGGGACCCAGCCCCCTCTGAGGGGGCCTGGCCTCCCTGCTGCCCCCCGGCTCCTCCCCACCTGCAGCCCTGGTTCGGGGAGTCCCTGGCGGTGCGGCTTGCAGAGCCCAGCCACTGAGGTGCTGGGACCTGGCTTCCTGCCGGGTGTCCAGTTCTGTCCCTGGGGCAGGGCTCAGTGAGGGCTGGAGGCAGAAGGGCCCTTCGGACCCAGGACATGGGCTCCGAGCTGGGTCCCCCCGGGGCTGGGGGATGGGATCGCTCTCGGGGCCCTTCCAGCCCAGCCAAGCCATTTAGCAAACAGGCCAATTCCAAAAATCCTCCCCCTGTGAAATGCCAGGCAGGGGAGAGGGGTCGCTCCAGGGGTCGCTCCAGAGTCACCTTGTCTCAGGCTGTCATGGCCCCATCTCCCTTGTGTATTTTCCCCCCAGGGTAAGTGAGAAGATGGGGCCAGTCGCCTACTTCGGCCTCAGCCTCCTCGGCTGCCTGGTCTTTAACCCCTCGCTGGAAGGTGAGTCCCTGCCCGGCCCCTCGGAGCTGGAGACCCCAGGCTCTGTTTGCCCTCGATGGGAAGTGAATTCATTTCACACAGAGGCCCCCAACCCCATCATGAAGGAGCAGCCAACACAGCTGGGTCCCCAGAGCCCCTTCCCCACCAAACCCATCAAGCCAGACCCCAGCCTGCAGTTCAGCACTTGCCTGAGGGGCGAGGCTGCTTCCTGCTGCCCCTGGCTCTGAGTGCAGAGAGAATCTGAGACCTCCTGGGGCTGAGTGTGAGAGACAGGCTGGGAGCTAAACCCCCCTCCATCTCCTGCTGTGGCTTAGAGGGTGACTTTCCCCATCGGGGCAGAGGGGTCCCATGCCAACCAGGGAACAGAATGTGCCAATAACGAGTGACATCCATCTCTTTTCATTGGGCTCAAAATGGCGCCTCTTCATGAGCATGATCCCTGTGCTATGGATAATCCAAACCCTTCCCCCCTCCTCCTGTGCGAAGAAAAATCCTGGGACCCATAGAGTATTTCTCTCCCCCAGCTCCCCTTCCTTACTTATCCCCACAAACCTCTGCACTTACTCCACACACTCCTAATCCCTTCCCGCACCCATCTGTCACTATCTCTCTGCCTTCCCTTCCCCCTCTGGGCCCTCAACTGTCAGAGAATCATAGAAATGTAGGGCTGGAAGGGACCTCCAGAGTCACCTTGTCCAGCCCCCCACAGTGAGGCAGGACCAAGTAAATCTACATCATCCCTGACAGGTGTTTGTCCAACCTGTTCTTACAAACCTCCAGTGACAGGGAACCCACAACCTCCCTTGGAAGCTTCACTACCCTAAGTTTTCAGGAAGTTTTTCCTAATATCTAACCTTAATCTCCCTGCTGCAGATTAAACCCATTACTGCTCGTCCTACCATCAGTGGATATGGAGAACAATTGATCACAATCGTCTTTATAACAGCCTGTAATACATGTGAAGACTGTTCTCTGGTCACTCCTCAGTCTTCTTTTCTATAGACTGAACATGTCCATTTTTTAAAACTTGCCTCACAGGTCAGGTTTCTAAACCTTTTAGCATTTTGTTGTTGTTCTCTGTAATTTCTCCATCTTATCCATGTCTTTCTGAAAGTGTGGCACCCAGACCTGGACACAGAACTCCAGCTGAGACCTCACCAGAGCCGAGTAGAGCAGGACACTTACCGCCTGAATCTTCCATACAACACTCCTGTTAACACACCCCAGAATGATATTGGCCTTTTTCTCTACTGCATCACATTGTTGACTCATATTTAATATGTGGTCCACTATAACCTCCAGATCCTTTTCAGCCGTACTATCACCTAGCTAGTTATTCCCCATTTTGTAGTTATGCATTTGATTTTGCCTTTCACAGGCTTTGTCTACACTAGCGGGGGTGGGGGGGGTGGGGGTGGGGGATTGATCTAAGTTACGCAACTTCAGCTATGTGAATAACGTAGCTGAAGTCGACATACTCAGACCTACTCACCGCGGTGTCTTCACTGCAGTGAGTTAGGGTGATCAGATGTCCCGATTTTATAGGGTCTTTTTCTTATATAGGCTCCTATTACCCCCCACCCCCATCCCGATTTTTCACATATGCTGTCTGGTCACCCCACGGTGAGTTGACTGCTGCTGCTCCCCCATCAACTCTGCCTGGGCCTCTCGCGGCGGTGACGTGCAGGAGTTGACGGGAGAGCACTCGGGGGCTGATTTATCACATCTAGACTAGACGCGATAAATTGATCCCCGTTGGCTCGATCGCTGCCCTAAGTGAAGTACTCTGTAGCTATCTTGATGGAAGTTCATCTTGTTGATTTCAGACCAAGTCTCCAGTTTCTTAATGCCATTTGGATTCTAATCCTGTCCTCCAAAATACTGGCAACCCCTTTCGGCTGGGTGTCATCCACAAACTGTATAAACATACTCTCTACTCTATTATCCAAGTCATTCATGGAAATGTTGAACAGTATCAGACTCAGGACCAGGGCCGGCTCCAGGCACCAGCTTTCCTAGCTGGTGTTTGAGGCGGCAGGCGAGAATGGGGCGGCAGTCCGAGTCCCGCGGCGGCAATTCGGCGGCAGGTCCGCTCTTCCCGCCGCCAAATTGTCGCCGCGGGACTCAGACTGCTGCCCCATTCTCGCCTGCCGCGGCGGCAATGGGGCGGCAGATCCTCCGCTCTCCCCTTTCCGCCGCGGACTGGGACTGCCTGCATTGGGGGCGGGGCCCCGCTACGTCTGCCTGCGTCGGGGGCGTGGCCACTGCCCCTGCTTGGGCAAAATTGTTAGAGCCGCCCCTGCTCAGGACAGACCCCTGGGGGACCCCACCAGACATGTTTGCCCAGTTTGGCAGTAAACAAGTACACTTCCACAATTACTCTTTGAGTAAGGGCTTCCAACCAGTTGTGCAACCTCCTTATAGCAATTTCATCTGGATCACATTTCTATAGTTTGCTTATGATAAGATCATGTGGGACTGTCAAAAGCATTACTAACACCAAGATATACCAAGTCTACAGCGTCCCCCCTTTCATGGGGCCAGTAACCCTGTGAAAGAAGAAAATTAGGTTGGCGTGGTATGATTTGATCTTGACAATTCCATGTTGGCTTTTTTCTTTTAAGCTAATTATCCTGTAGATGCTTACCAGTTCATTGATTCATAAATTGGTCCAGTATATTTCCAGGTTTCGAAGTTAAGCTACTGGTCTATAATTTCCCAGATCTTCTTTGTTCCCCTTTTAAAAGACAGTTAATATGTTTGTCTGTCCTTCCTGAACAAGCTATACCTCTCTCTACCAATATTCCAGTCAAGAGATTTATCCCACCAAGTCTCTGGGATGCTGATTAGGTCATAATTTAGTTTATATACTAATATTTCAAGTTCTTGCATTTATTCCCCATACTCCTTGCATTTGTGTATAGACATCTGAGATGCAGATCAGATTCCCGCTCTGTTATCCCTCTTGTTGCTCCTATGATTCAGTTGTAATTTTCCATTTCCCTCCCAACATTTAGCCTTCTGATAAGGTCACCTGCCGGATTTTGTCACCTGCCACTTTTGAACCTAGTTCAAAGCCCTCCTCACTAGGTTGGCAAGTCGGTGTATGGTGTCCCTTCAGCCTCTACTCTACACCAATGCCGCCAACTTCACCTCTGGTCCCAGTCCCACCAGTGTCCCCATGACACCCAATGCTCCCCATTTTCACCTCATAGTCCCCTCTGTACTCTGACTCAACCCCCTTCATACGAAACCCCGTCAGGTTCCCCAGTGCTCCTGCACAGACGATAGGAGGCGACCATTTTCCTTGAGGGCAGCCCAGTTCCTGTCCCCTTGGAAAGGAGACAATGGTAATTTTTACTAGGACAGCCTCACTGCTACTGACAAAGGTGGCAAGAGAGGGGCAGCTGTTTTAACTGAGTGGCTTCAGCCCCATTGAAAGTAATAGGAGACAGTGGCCATTTTGAGAGAGGGCAAAATTTCACAGGATTTTTGGAGATCTAGATAAGCTAGAATGACGACAACTGACAGCTCTGCTCTCATTCTCTTCTCCAAAACAGCCTCTCCCCGCAGTGTCCTCTCTCCCCGTCTCGGACCAGGAATACGGGTCACACCCTGTCCCAGTGGCTGGCTGTACTACAGCGAACACTGCTATAGGTTCTTCCCCGAAAAGAAGACCTGGTCAGCGGCTGAGGTATGAGGCTCTTCTCAGGGGTCCACAGAGCGGAGCAGGTTAGTCGGGAGGGGCAGGGGCTGAAGGGGTTTGGTGACATCACCTCTGGCCCCTGGGTGTATCCCTGCAAAGGTGGGGTGGGGAAGGCTGGTGCCAGGCACTAGGGCTGGGGGAGAGGCACAGAGGGGGGCGCTCTCTCCCCTCACAGCCGTCCCTGCTCCTGCTGCAGCCTGGTGGGGCAGGACCCCACCCCAGTGCCAAACCGCGTCCTCCTGCAGGGGGGTAACAGGCCTCGATGGTGTCTCTGCTGCAGGTGAAGTGTCAGTATCACCGCAATGGGGCCCATCTCGCCTCCATTCTCACGGAGGCAGAAAGGGACGTGGTGGCCAGCTACCTCGCCAAGTCAGGCTCCAAGGATCCGGTCTGGATCGGACTCCACGACCCCGACAAGGTGAGTGCCCGGCCGCTGCTTTGCCTCTGGCAGTTGCGTCTCCCATTGGCTATTTCCCAGGGGCTATGCAGAGACCCTGGCCCATGAGCTCTTCACAGGGGCTGCCAGCCAGGATCTCTCCCCCCCCACTCCTACACCCTTGACTCCTGGGGGAATTCTGTGCCTCTGCAGAATTCATCTGTCCCACATGAAATACATTCTGCCCAAGGAGTGCTGCAGTTCTGCCTTTTGACCAGCAGAGGCCACTGTGGTGCCAGAACAGCCAGCTGCAGGAACCCAGCCAGCTGTTCTGACACCACAGCCGTCCATCCATCCAGATTATACCCAGATTATGTCAGAGTGACGCGCTGAGTGGCAGGGTATATGCAACAGCTTGTTGTTTTAAGTGAGGTTTACATTTTAAGCACCGGTACAGCGATTTTAAGTGAGACTCGAGTGTGGTGATTGCAGACAGTTAAAGAAGGGGTACAGTTTGTTGCTTTCTGTTTGCTTATTTCGGGTAAGGGGAATAGAAACCGTAAAGTGACAGTGAAACAGTTGTAAAGTTAGACCCGGGGGGAGTGCAGGCAGCAGAACAAGAGAGAGAGAACGCTAGTTCCAGATGTGGGAAGCGGAAACGAGACAGAAAAAAGCAGATATTAGACGGAAAGAAAATGAGATGGACCTGAAGGAGAAAGAGGCAGCTGCTGTGCTGGATGCTGAAGCCCATAAAAGAGCCTTGGAGATAAAACAAGAAGAAGCCGAGGAGAAGGAAAAGGAGCAGAAATACAGTCTAGAACTGCTAGAAAAGCATGGAAGGCTCCCAGAGTCACCAACATCTCCCTCCACTCAAAGAATCCCCAACATGGACCAGCTGTGTCCTGCATACAAAGAGACAGACTGCACTGAACAGTACTTCACCGCCTTTGAAAAGCGATGTGAAGTTCATAATATTCCTGAGGAACACAAGGTCCCCACACGGATTGCAAAACTGTCTGGTAAGGCTCAAAATGTAATGAAATGATGGACTTTCTATGAGCTCATATTGCCCAGAAGGAGAGAGCTGGGCAGTACCGGCTGCACATTTCTGGGGACAAGTCTGGGACTGGGAATTTGCTGGTGTTACTCTGTAATATAATTCAGGAGTGGCTGGCCATAGCATTCATATGGTATAGCTGGGAGTGATTTACATGCTAGAGCAGCATTTCTCAAATACGGCCTGCCATAAATATAAAGGGAAGGGGTTAAGAGGCACCGATATAGTACTATAAAATCCTCTTACCTGTAAGGGGTTAAGAAACTCCAGTAACCTGGCTGGCACCTGTCCAAGAACCAATAAGGGGACAAGATACTTTCAAATCTGAGGGGGGGAAAAAGGCTTTTGTCTGTCTGTGGGATGTCTCTGCCAGAGACAGATCAAGGAAGCAAGCAATCCAACTCCTATAGAGTTAGTAAGTAATTTAGATAGAAATGCGTTAGATTTGTCTGTTGTTTTTAGCTTGTGAAATTCGCTGTGCTGGAGGGAATGTGTATTCCTGTTTTTGTTGCATTTTTCTGTAACTTTAAGGTTTTCCCCAGGGGGAATCCCTCTGAGTTGGGAAATTGAGTACCCTGTAAAATATATACCATCCTGATTTTACAGAGATGATTTTTACCTTTCTTGCTTTAATAAAATCCTTCTTTTAAGAACCTGACTGTATTCCAGTGTTCTAAGACCCAGGGGTTGGGTCTTTGATCACTTTGTAACCAATTGGTTAGGAGATTATTCTCAAGCCTTCCCCAGGAAAGGGGGTGTACGGGCTTGAGGGGATATTTTGGGGGCGAAGGGGACCTTCAAGTGGTCCTTTCCCCTGGTTCTTGTTTAAATCACTTGGCAGCGAGAATCTTTTCTCAGGGTACAGGGGAGATTTTGTACCTTTGGGAGTTTTTAACCTAAGGTGGTAGAAATAAGCTTAGGGGTCTTTCATGCGGGTCCCCATGTCTGTACCCTAGAGTTCAGAGTGGGGAGGGAACCCTGACATGACCACCATATGAACAGGGGACCGGTGTGAGTTCCCTAGCTTCCTGAGGGTGGTGGGGCTCGGGCTTCGGCACTGGGGTGGTGGGTAACAGGCTCTGGCTGTGTGGCAGTGGACTCTATCCCCCAGCCTCAGGGCTTCAGGCTCCAGCCCTGGACTCAACCCTCCCGTTGTTCCTGGCCCTCCTGGCCTCCCTCCCCACGTCCCCATCTAGGGCTTAATTTGTCCCCCTCCTTGCCGGGGCTGAGTAACTCTGCTGTGAAAAGTGATATCAACAAATATACAAACATCCCTTTTCACAGTAGCATATTTACTAGCCAGCATGTCTAAAAAACAAAATCAACCAAATAACGCAAAACATGCGAAGCACCTTATTTGTGTTTCTATTCTGTTTAGGGCCAGTAAAGAATAGAGACACCTGTACATTACTTTTATTAGTGAGTCTCCAAAAAAAAACCCTATATAAATAACTTACAATGATTTGAACATGGATCTGTGCATATTTCTTTGTTTGTCCTAAAATTAATAAAGTATTTTAGGAAAAATTGTCAGAGCAGCCACCAGCAAGAGTTAGTAGCCGCACGGAGGGCACCCAAAATGTGTTGTGAGAACCCCTGTGCTAGAGGCTGTGTGTGAGTGGATCAGGAGTGGATGCTCTCACAGCAAAGCAGGGTAAAAGGCACCCTAGGTTGGAGATTTGAGGGGACACAGCCCTCCGTCAGTCCAGATTATACCCTGGGTAACATCACATGGGGTCAGGAGGCTCCCCGAACCGCACACACAGACTCAGCCCAAGGATCCCCTGACCCAGACCGGAGGCTTGGCTGGACCCATTGCAGGAGGGGTGAGAGGCTCTGTATCCCATTTCCTGGTGTCCTCAGTAATCTAGCTCCCCCCTTCCTGGCAATGGATTGGATCCAGTTCTCTAACCCCCAAAGCCAGCTAGTCCCCCCATGAGCTGAGGCCAGGCCAGAGGCAGCACCCCTAGAGGTGAAACACCCCATGTCCCCTTCTCTGATTCTACTGAGCTAGTCAGTCCTGCTAACTTGGGGCCAGACTTGCACTGAGCCCACTAGAGGGGAAAAGGACCCATGTCCCATTCCCCGATCCATCCAGCATCTCCATCACTGACGCACTTTTATTTTGCTTACACAGCATGAAATCACCCACCTTAAAACCACCAGTGCCCCACGGCAGGCCTTGCCCATTAGGGCCTAGAACACACTCCAGAGTGACTGCTTCATGGTGCGGAGATTTGTTAATACAGGCAGAGGGCTTGGAAGGGAGAAGTTGAAATTCATGTGCTAAGTGTTACTATTAGATCAGCGACTCCAGGTCCCGTTCCCCTGAGCTGGTCTCTCCCCACCCACTGCCCCACGGCCCTTCCCCAACTCTCTCCCACTGCCTGAGTAGGGCACTTCTCTGTTGGGTTTAGGTGTCTCTATGGTGCCTTATCGCCAAGGTCTCTTCTCCCCGGGTCCCCACCACCTTTCTCCCCTGTCTCTGCAGGACAGAACCTGAACATGGACAGATGGCTCCTTGTATAGCTACAATGCTTGGAAAGCTGGAGAACCACACAACCTGAACAACAATGAGTACTGTGTCGAGCTGCTGAACCACAGGGGTAAGCAGGGGGCTCAAATACACATGCACCAACAAAGGAGGCAAGACAGGACCCTTGCTTCACCCTCCAGCTCTCTCTGTGGGGATGGCCTCCTGTCCTGTCACCCTGCCTGTCTCCCTCAGCTCACACTGCCGCTCTCCATAGATAATCCCCTTATCTCACCTGGTAACTCCTCTCCCATACCTGCCAGTTTGAGACTCAGCTCCAGTCAGAGGCAGGCCATACAGTACATTAGGCCCCAGATGATCAGTTAAAGGGAAAGACCAGAGCATAGGGGAAATGACCGTGTAGGAAGCAATACTGTGGAAAGGAGTACTAGGGGTCATAGCGGATCACAAGCTAAATATGAGTCAACAAGTGTAACACTATTGCAAAAAAAGCAAACATCTTTCTGGGATGTACTAGCAGGGGTATTGTAAGCAAAACACGAGAAGTAATTCTTCTGCTCTACTCCACACTGATTAGACCTGAACTGGAGTATTGTGTCCAGTTCTGGGTGCCCCCTTTCAGGAAAGATGTGGACAAATTGGAGAAAGTCCAGAGAAGAGCAACAAAAATTATTAAAGATCTAGGAAATATGATCTGAGGGAAGATTAAAATTTTGGGGGTTTAATCTGGAAAAGAGAAGACTGACGGGGGTGGGGGGCATGATAGCAGTTTTCAGGTACATAAAAGGTTGTTACAAGGAGGAGGGACAAAAATTGTTCTCATGAACCTCTGAGAATAGGACAAGAAGTAAGTAGCTTAAATTGCAGCAAGGAAGGTTTAGGTTAGACATTAAGAAAAACTTCCTGTCAGGGTGGTTAAGAACTGGAATAAATTACCTAGGGTGGTTGTGGTATCTCCATCATTGGAGTTTTTTAAGTGCAGGTTAGACAGACAGCCGTCAGGAATGATCTAGATAATACTTAGTCCTGCCTTGAATGCAGGGGAATGAACTAGGTGACCTCTCAAGGTCCCTTCCAGTTCTAAGATTCTATAACTGTCGCCCACTAGTTGGTACCTAGGCGGGGTACGGATTCTTTGGTTGATGTCTTGGTGGCTTTTGCCACCCTGATTCTGGAGGCAGCCAAGGGGCTATTTTGGCCCCGGGGCAATTTAGAGCAGCCTTAGGGCTGCTCTGACAGTGACAGTAACAGCTTGGATGGCCAGAGCACAGGGGCTTCAGCCACACCCCCACCTGTCCCCTATGCTGGGGAGGCCAGACCTGGGCAGGGCAGCGGCCTCTGTTGGGTTCCTCTATGCAAGAAGAATCCCCAGCTGGCCATTACACCAGCTCCCTGCTGTTCGTGTTTCTGGAGTGGCGTAGGGGGGTGGAGCGGGGCTGAAGGTCATTTCCCTTTGTCTGGCAATAGGACGGAGAGCTGGCTGAACAGGGGAAGCTCACTCGCTAATTCAAGAGAGACTCATTCTCCATGGGCCGTGCTAGTCACACGGACTCGCCCACACATCCGATGCTCACGAGTCTGAGTGTTCAGCAGCGTTGGCACGAATGCTCCTCCCCCCACAAACTCACACTGGTTAGGATTTTCCCCCCCAACTGTCTCCTACTTAAAAGTGTCACTCATCCAATCATGGAGCAGGAACCGTGCCATGTGACCTGAAGGACCAATCACACACACAGCTACTAGTTGAAGTGAAAAGTTTGCCAGACAAGTGGGGAAACCGTTTCTGAATAACGCTCCCGGGGCGGTGTCGCTCTGCGAACGGGGAAGAGGGTGAGATTCAAAGCAATTCATCAACCCAAATCCTCAGTGCTGTCGCCTGGGGAGAGATGCTGCCTCTGGGCCATGCCCAAACCCAGATGTGGAGGAGGTGGAGGTGGGGCTGGTTTGTTCAGCACAGAGCGAGCCGGCGTCCCTCTTCCTGAGCTGGTCTCCCCGCTGGCACCGGGCCAGGGCTCTGTGCTCCCCTTTCTGGCCTTTTGAGGGGCGTTGGCAGGGAGGGGAGGTAACAGCAGTCGCAGATCGAGAGACAGCCTGGTCTAGTGGACAGATACGGGGCTGGTACTCCAGAGATCTGATTCTATTCCCGGCCCTGCCAGTGAGCTGCTAGGTGACCTTGGGTAAGTCACGTCCCCACTCTGGGCCTCAGTTTCCCTTCCCACCCCTTGTCTATTTAGACTGTGCGCTCTCTGGGACAGGGATATTCTTTCCGTGTGTGTATGGACACAGCACCCAGCCCCAAGAGACCCCCGTCATGCTCTCATCATACAAATTCCACCACAACAGATGAGGGTTTTCCACTGTCACACTGACACAGCGTCCCTCGGGGAACAATCGAGCCTGTCCCTGTCTGAGACACATGGGCCTTCGTCTCCAGCCTCTTCATCCTCACAGCCTCATGCCCAGGAGCTGGGGTCTTCTCTCAGCAGTGTGCAATGAGCGGGTGGGGAGTCACTGTCAGGGCAGGAATGGCCCCCCTTGCTCTTCCCCTGCCCCAGTGATCTTTCTTTTGCCTTCTAGGTTTTAAGGAATGGAACGATGTTTCCTGTGCATCGAAAAACGCCTACGTTTGCAAGTATGAACTCTAGCGAGGGGAGTCACTCACCTGCGCCTGAAGGGGGAGCTCAGCGCCTGGGATGCGAAAGAACTGGGCTTCTTGGCCGTGATCAGGCAACGTCCCAGAATCTCCGATGCCTCTGCTGCATCGAGGGCCTGTCCCCTCCCTCCCAGATCTCACTTCCCCAGCTGCAAACTCTCTTCCCCCAAGTGTCTTTGTTCCCGTTACACACCTGCCCCTTCCCTCCCTTCCCCTCAGTGGCTGCAGCCCCTTACAAGAATAAACTCTCCTGAGCATGCCGTTCTGTGTGTCTCCTCTGTCCCATTCCTGGATCCCCATAGATTTGTCCATCCAGCCCCCTCTGATTGTGTCCTGAGTAGCCTAGATCCAAGTGGAGGAGAGAAGAAGGGGACCCCCAGAGGGAGGCAGGATGGGCCTGGCCTTTTGGCTAAGGGACAGGACTTGGTCTCCCTCCAGATATCTGCAATACCCAGAGTTTCCTCTCTTCCGGCCCAGCCATCTCCTCCTGGTCTCATCTCCACTCAGCCACTGAGCTCCTCAAAGCAGGGACGTGTCTCGCTGTTGTGTAAACATCATTGTCCTTCAGAGCTGGAAGTGTGACCCTGCACAGCCAGAGCTAAAGGACTCAGAGCCTGTAGCAGACTCCAGGGATCGGGCACTGAGAAGTACACCTGGCGCACACTTCCCAGTGGTACACAGGCTCCAGGTACGTCTACTGTATAGTGCTACAGAAATCAAACTTCATTAATAGAACAAAAGACTGAGCCAGGACTCCTGGGTTCCATTCCTGGCTTGGCCGCCATCGGCTTCCTGTGTGACCGTGCCTGGGGAAAGCCCCTCCCCATCTCAGTCTGTGCAGTGGCGCTAATGACACCGACCTGCCGCTAAGGTGGGGGGGGGAGAGGGTAACGCCAGGAGTGTCTGTGACACACTTGGGGATCGTCGGATGGATGTGTGATGGGTTTGGTCACAGAGATCCCCTTGGGACTGGCACTTGATGTGCTGAGACTACCTGTGAGCCCATTTCCTCTGGCAGTTTGGGCCTCCAGAACCCTGCCTTGTTGAGCCAGACAGACCAGTTTGCTCCAACGCAGACCCAAGGTCTGAACGACGCACCCCAAAGCTGCAGACAGGGCTGGCTCCAGGCACCAGCAAAACAAGCTGGTGCTTGGGGTGGCACATTTCTAGGGGCGGCATTCTGGCACCGGCCATGCCACCCCTAGAAAAGTGCCCCAGCCGGCCGCCCCAACTCACCTCCGCTCTGCGCCGCCGGCTCAGCTTCTCCCTGAGCCGCAGCGGGCGAAACAGCTGTTTCGCGCGCCGCTTCTCCCTCTCCCTCCCAGGCTTAAGAGCTGGGAGGGAGGGGGAGAAGAGAACCCTAGCGGCCGTGACACTCGTCTCCTCCTCCCTCCCAGACATGCTGCCCTCCCCGGCGGCGCTCCGGCCTGGGGAGAGCGGGCCGTCGGTCAGTATGCCCCGCTCGATCGCCGCCAGCTGGGGAGAGCGGGACCGCGGGCATGCCCCGCTTGCTCCCCGCCGGTGCTCCGGCCGAAGAGAGCGGGGCCCCGGGCATGCCACCCTCCTCGCCGGCGCTCTGGCCTGAGGAGAGCGGGGCAGCCTTGCTCCCCGCTGGCCGGGGAGAGTGGGGCCGCCGGTATGCCCCACTCGCTCCCCGCTGGCCGGGGAGAGCGGGGCCATGGGAATGCCCCGCTCGCTCCCCGCTGGCGCTCTGGCCTGGGGAGAGTGGGCAGCCTCACTCCCCGCTGGCCGGGGAGAGTGGGGCCACCGGCATGCCGCGCTCACTCCCCGCTGGCCGGGGAGAGCGGAGCTGCGGGCGGGCATGCCCCGCTGGCTACCTGCCGGCGGGGGAGCGGGGCCGCGGGCGGAGAGGCGGGGGGGGGGAGGGTTGTTTCGGTGGGGGGCGGGGGTTTGTTTTAGGGGCGGCGTTTGGGGTGGTGGCGTTTTTTTGCTTGGGGCGGCAAAAACATTAGAGCCGCCCCTGGCTGCAGACTTAACTGAAAACAGTTTAGCAAGTGCTCCTGTCTCCAGCACCCAGACACCCAGCTCCCAATGGGATCCAAACCCCTAATGAATCCGTTTTACCCTGTACAAAGCTTAGACAGGGTAAACTCATAAATTGTCCGCCCTCTATAACACTAATAGAGAGATATGCACAGCTGTTTGCTCCCCCAGGTATTAATTACTTACTCTGGGTTAATTTATAAGGAAAAAGTGATTTTATTAAGTATAAAAAGTAGGATTTAAGTGGTTCCAAGTAATAACAGACAGAACAAAGTAAGTTACCAAGCAAAATAAAACAAAAACACACAAGTCTAAGCCTAATACATTAAGAAACTGATTACAGATGAAATCTCACCCTCAGAGATGTTCCAATAAGACTCTTTTCTCATCTGGACCCAATCCTTTCCCTTGGTACAGTCCTTGTTTCAGCTCAGGTGGTAGGTAGGGGATTTCTCATGACTGCAGCCCCTTTTGTTCTGTTCCACCCCCTTATATAGCTTTGGCACAAGGCGGGAATCTTTTGTCTCTCTGGGTCCCCACCCTTCCTAAATGAAAAAGCACCAGGTTTAAGATGGATTCCAGTACCACATGACATGGTCACATGTCCGGTGAGACCCCAAGCCTTCATTCCTCCCAGCCTGACTCACAGGAAGGCTTGCAAGTAAATAGAGCCATCCAGAGTCAATTGTCCTGGTTAATGGGCGCCATCAAGATTCCAAACCACCATTAATGGCCCACACTTTGCATAATTAAAATAGGACCTCAGAATTATAGTTAATATTTCTACTTTCAGAAACAAGAATGATACATGCATACAGATAGGATGACCACACTCAGTAGATTATAAGCTTTGTAATTATACCTTACAAGAAACCTTTTCTATAAAGCATATTCCAGTTACGTCATATTCACACTTATTAGCATATTGTCATAAAATCATATGGATTGCAACATCACAGGATGGTACCCTAGGGCAGCATTTCTCAAATGCAGCCACCAGTGGATTTTCTGCTCCCCACCCTATCTCTATTGCCCCAGCCCCCCTGCCACCTCATTCACCCCCCCCATTGCCCCAACCCCACTGCCCCCCCCCCACATTGCCTCTTAGCCAAGGCACCTCCTTGATCACGTGACCCACCCGTAGGGCTGGCCCCATCCTGCAGTGACTCACATCTGGATGCCATGGGGACAGGCATCATAGGAAGCCCCACGGCAGTCACTTTGACTCCCCCAGCCGGTGCTACAGGGACCCCCTCATCTGGTCGTTGAGCAGAACAGCCAGAACGATGTAGTAGGCGTCTTCCACACTACACGGCCTTCCTGTCCACTGCACTGGGCTGTGGAGCTGGTTGGGTGCGTAGCAGGGAGCGCACTGCGTATTGTAAGGGATGGCGTGTGATCCTGACTGTGCGCTGGGAAGCCCAAGGCGGGATTGTACATGTGCATGCGTGTGTGCGCGTACACACACACACACACACACACACACACACACACACACACACACACACACACACGTAACTAGTCCTATATTGCTCAGGAAGCTGCAGATGACAGTACAAACAGAACCTGATGGAGCTGCGAACTTCTCTGGAAGACGTGGTGGAGCACAATCAGGATAACAACGTGTCATTACCCCAGCATTCAATACTAAAGTGAGCTGGAACCCCAAACCCGACAACACTGATCACTCTGGCAACGCCGCTCTGTCTGCTGAACACCTGGGCAGAGTAGGTGTCTCCAAGTACATTTCTGCTGCTCCTGAGGTCTTGTCCCCCAGCCCATCACTAGATGTCAGGGGAGAGCTCATTCACCCCCGGCTTACCTAGAGCACTGGGAGGCTGGGGAACGGCCAGAGGACGGGGTTGGCTGGTGGCTGTGTAAGGCCAGGAGCTGGGCCGACAGCTGTTACCATCAGAGCCAGGCCCCTTTTCCACTCAGGGAGGTTCAGCGAGCGTGACTAGTGCGCACCAGGGGAATGCACAGACATTGGTGCCATTCCGGGAACCAAGCGGACGCTGAAAGAACGCCCGGCCGCCGCCTTCCTGCTTCTCTCCTCGTTGGGACCCCCAGAATCCCAGTGGCCATTCACACCCCCCTCCACCCAGCATTTGGTGCCAATGCTTGAGGATCCCCTGCACCAGCCACCCCACCTGCCCCAGTTACCGTGGGAGCCCTGCTGTGACATGCAGTCCTCTGCTCCTTGCACACATACTGCCAAAGATGACTGGCTTCTTGTAGAACGGCCCCCCGGCTTCTCCAATCTTGAGGGCCTCCTGCCTGCGTTCTCCCTTCTTGGGGGGTTCTTGGCTGGCCTCCCCTTTCTTGAGGGCTCCTACCCAGCTTCCCCCTCTGGGGCAACCCCTGGTCTGGCTCCCCTTGAGAGCTGGCCTTAGAGAGGGGTGAACGGGGTGAAGGCTGGGGCACCATTATAAATAGGTGCCCCTCCCCCCACTGCTCCTGCCCCCTGCCTTGGAGCCACCCCTGGCCAGCTGCTCCTGAGAGCTTCCTGTTTGCTGTGCAGAGTGGGGCAGCACTGACGTCTGGGTATCCCCCTCCCCCACCCCCGCCCATGTACCCCATCTCTGCAGAGCGGGGGAGGAGGCGGGACAAGGGTCAGAAATGGGACGGAGCTCCTGGCAGCTGCTGCTGAGTCTGAACAAGCCTTCAGACTGGTGAGTGCCATTCTGCTTAAAGGGGCAGTGTGCTGTCTCTCATGCACTCCCCAGCGCGCGCGCATACACACACACACACACACACACACACACACAGAGTCTCTGTCTCTCTCTCACACACACACACTGTCTCTTTCACACTCACCCCCCAGCAAATAATTGTATTATTGTTGTTGTTGTTACTTTTTGGTACTCCCTGCAGTGCCCATGTATTCTCTGTAATTTTATTCTTTCAAAATGCTGTTATTTTAGTTTATTGACTGGTCTGTGCATGTCACAATTTATATTTCTCTCTTATGCGTACATTTAATTCTTTGAGGAGCGACTTCTAAAATGCCTAACCTGTCCTGGCTGGAGCAATTATCATTATTACTTTTATTTTCATATTGTGCTTTGTCATTCATTATTTAAAGCGGAACAATCAAATAATAGTTTCCTTCTAGAATGTAACTTTAGCTTGTACTAACCTTAGCGGTGCCAGTTTAAAAAACATTAGCTAAACGCCTAACTTTAGACTCTGGGCAGAGGAAGGTCGCTTATTTTCAAATTGTGTTTTTAGTTATATCTGTAAAATAACTTAAATTTTGCATGAAAATAAATGCAGTTCCAACTGTGATATCAACAGCAATCATGGAGTCAAATGTTAACGAGTCATGTACATCATTGTGATTGGTAAACATAAATGCCAATATTATTAGAAAAATAAATTTCCTTTCTTAATAAAAGAGAAAACTTTAATCACACATGATTAAAATTAAGTATGTTTTTAGTGGCGTGAAAAACAATTGACTAAAATAGAGTAGATAATGGCAGTAACAGAGAGTGTGTCTTTCAGAATAGCAGCTGAGTTAGTCTGTCTCTGCAAAAAGAATGAGGAGGACTTGTGACACCTTAGAGACTAACACATTTATTTGGGCATAAGCTTTTGTGGGCTAAAACCCACTTCATCAGATGCATAGAATGGAACATACAGTAGGAAGATATATAATATGAAAAGGTGGAAGTTGCCATACCAACTCTAAGAGGCTGATTAATTAAGATGAGCTATTAGCAGCAGGAGAAAAAAAAACTTTTGTAGTGATATCCAGGATGGCCCATTTCAGACAGTTGACAAGGAGGTGTGAGTAACAGTAGGGGGATACTTAACATGAGGAAATAGATTTAATTTGTTAATGATTCAGCCACTCTCAGTCTTTATTCAAGCCTAAGTTAATGGTATCCAGTTTGCAAATTAATTCCAGTTCAGCAGTTTCTCGTTGAAGTCTGTTTTTGAAGGTTTTTTGTTGAAGAATTGCCACTTTTAAGTCTGTTACTGAGTGACCAGAGAGGTTGAAATCACTGATAATCAGATTGAAGTGTTTAGACCTACTTCAGGACAGCATTTCTGTGGAGGACACTGCCCTACCTGAACTAGCAGTGAGGTTCCCCCACTGAGAGCTGAAGTCACTGAGAGCTGGATGGAACCACAAGAGACCGACTCCCAGAGGTCACAGTAGAGAGACAGGTGACAGCAGAAGGTGATGGCGCAGGGCCATCGGTGACAGAGCAGATGACGGAATAGAGGCGAGAACAGTGGCACAGCGAATGACAGTAGCCAGCGGAGCAGCAAGCAGCCAGAGGAATGAGTGAGGTGCCTTCCTCCCTCCCCCATGGGATATGAACTCAAGCAAAAGCACCTCCGAACTCTGGCTCTCCACTGACCAAGGACAACTATTGTGAGTGGGGTGGGATGGAGGGAGAAGGGAGGAGCACATTAAAGGAACATTTGTTTGTTGGACTATCATAGAGTCATAGAAGATTAGAGTTGGAAGAGACCTCAGGAGGTCACCTACTCCAACCTCTTGCTCAAAGCAGGACCAACCCCAACTAAATCATCCCGGCCAGGGATTTAGCTATATTTTTTAATGACTTTGCTCCAGAATGCTAGATTTGTAACTGGGAAACTTGTATAAATATGTTTCCTATTAGACCAAGATTGTTAAAATGCATGATTTGCCAAGGTCATTAGCTCACCTTGTCACTATCTCAATAGGTCATTATCTCGGGGAGTTTCTGTACTAAACATTTTTATTATTACACTATAATTAACTTTTCAAAATCAATGCAGACAAACTATGTGAAAAGGCTACAAAACACCAAGCCTCTGGACTGCGTCGACATGCAGAATGTGCTATAAGCCAGTCACTGTCAAAGCCCATTTTAGAAGTACTTAATGAGGCTGCTGAGAATGCTGGAGACACAACACAGTTCATGCCCACAAACATGGCTGTCACATCAGACTTTCTATTTAAGCAAGAGATACCGCACACTACAAGCGGGAGGCCAATGTTAAGTGCATTGTCATCTCTTAACCCTGAAGTTGGCACTGGTTCCAAACAAGACCGACAAATCCTCACTATCTTTCTGGAAGCAACTCAGCTGACTGGCTAGAAGCCTGAGGAGCAACAGTGAAAGACTCAGCAATTGAAAAAGTGAAGAACTCTCTCACCACATTCAAAAAAATTTGCATACCTGGCTGATGAATACACCAAGGCAAATGGACATCAAGTATTAAGTCACTGTGTACATTATCTTGACGTCAGCAGTAGGCCAATAGATGAATTTCTAGATTTTCAGGTTATAGCAGACACATCGACTACATCTGTTCTTCTGTTCTTCTGAAGTAAAAATCTTAAATGAACCAAACTGTACAAAGTGGGCAGGGATGGGTGACAGGGGATGGATCACTTGATGATTACCTGTTCTGTTCATTCCCTCTGGGGCACCTGGCATTGGCCACTGTTGGAAGACAGGATACTGGGCTAGATGGACCGTTGGTCTCACACAGTATGGCCGTTCTTATGTAGATGTAGTGCTTCTGTAAACAGGGTCTGAATGAGTTCTCCCCTGACAGCTAGCTGGGAGTGGGAGAGACTTCAGGAGCAAACTGTATTTACATGAAGACCCCTACTCTGCTTAGATATCCAGCAGATAGAGCAGTGTTGCTCCAAGCGATCAGCCTTGGCTGGTGTTCGGTTACAAATCACTTTAGTACTGAATGAAGGGGTAGTGAAATATTGTTATCAGTGTTGTTGTCTTTATTGTATGAATAAAGGGCAGCAGAACTGTGCTTAACCTGTCCCAAGTGAGGGGGTCATCCTCAGCTGAAAGGACCTCGTTAAGCCAGGGGCTCGAATGCCAGAGTCCTGTGAAAGTAAGAGGGGTGGGGACAGGTATCCCAGCCAGTAGGAGTGGATTCTTGCTAAGGGTCCCTGGACAGGTTTAACCTGTTCCTCCCCACTGTTCACAGACAGAGCTAAATAGGCTCTGTGATGGTGTACCCCATAAGACTTTATGGGGAGATGCTTATAAATGTATATCTGTAACTGGAATATGTTTTATGCTACAAGTGCCATGTAACATATCTCTGTGAAAGTTATGACCTACTGAATTTATTCCTCCTGTTTGTATGCATGTATCATTGTTGTAGTTGAAGTTATGAGTATTGGTTTTATATTTGCTGGTTTTATACATAGCCTTTGTAAGAGCATGGGATCAGGTCTGGAGAAAAGAATGTGCAAGTTAAGTGCAAGCACTTAACAGACAAAAGAAGGTGCAGACCCCAATCCACATCGGGGCCTGGTCAGGAACGCAACTGGCTGGACTGGTTACCGAGGGGTGCATGGACAGGTGACTTGCCCATGTGATCCGACTACTCCAGGGCAACATGATGCTACACAGGGAGTGGGGGAAAGGCTATAAAAGCCCTTGGAAGACCCCTCCATTTTGTCTTCAGCTGGCTAAAGAGAGAGGCTCTCCACCCCCCAAGGACATACCTGAGAGAGACTGAACAAAGGACAAAGACACTAGGGGGTGTGAGCGACTGCTGGATCCAGGCTAGTTCTACAGCCTGTGAAAAGGAAAAGATTTACATCTGGTGAGGCTTTTATCTGTGTTAACTTTGAGTAGACATAGACGTGCGTGTTTTATTCTATTTTACTTAGTAATTCACTTTGTTCTGTCTGTCACTACTTGGAATCACTTAAATCCTACTTTCTGTACTTATTAAAATCACTTTTTACTTATTAAGTTGCCTGGAGTACGAGTTGTTACCTGGGGAAGGCAAACAGCTGTGCATATCTTTCTATCTTTGAAATAGAAGGCGAACTATTTATGAGTTTGCCCTGTATAAGCTTTATACAGGGTAAAGCGGATTTATTAAGGGTTTGAACCTCCTTGGGAGTTGGGCACCTGGGTGTCAAAGGCAAGAGCGCTTCCAGGAGCCTTACAGTTGTTAGGGGACTTGGTTCAGACCTGGGTCTGTGTTTGCAGCAGTTCAGCGGAATCTGGCTCAAAACAGACAGGATTCGGGAGTCCCAAGCTGGAAAAGGCCTGGAAGCAGGGGCAGAAGTAGCCTCGGCACACCAGGTGGCAGCACCAAGCTGCTTACTGTGATCCCAACCCGTCACAGGCTCCATTCGGAGCATTTTGTTATTTTAAGTCCACAGAAGAGCTGACACTCACTTGTAGGGGGACGGCGTTTCTGTCCAGCCTCGGAGCTGAAAACCACTAAGAGCTGGGTGGAACCTCAAGAGACTGACCCTGCAGAGGTCACCGCACAGAGGCAGAAGGTGAGCCATCGGGAAGTGGCGAGGAACAGTGGCTGGCGAGGCAGCCAGCTGGAGCAAGTGCTCAGATAGCGGAGCAAGCAAGGTGCCTTCTTCCCGGGGTGGGAGGTGCACTCACACAGATGCGCTTCTGAACCCTAAGTCCTCACTGACTAAGGACAAACCACTGTGAGTGGGGTATGGTGAGGGAGTAGAGGGGGGCACAGTAAAGGAACTTTTGGTTGTAGAACTGAAGAACATGAGGCAGAAGGCTCTGTCCCACGCACTCTGGGGTGGGCGTCCTGCGCACAGTTTTATGGTTATAAATCCTGCTTGATGCATTTTCCCCAATTAATATTGGGTGACTTCCCTCCTTTCATTAAAAGTTTCTTCTCTACACTCAGCCTCTATGCTTGCGAGTGGGGAAGTATTGCCTCTCAGAGGCGCCCGGGGTGGTGTGTAATTGTCCCAGGTTACTGACTGGGGGCCCAAGCCGGTTCTGTGTTGTATTGTTGAAGAAGGGGCTATTTCGTGTTGCTGTCTGTGATGGGGTGGAGGGGGCTGTTGCTCTCTAAGGGCTGGGTAGGAGAGGGACTCGGGCATATTGATGTCTGGTGCCAGGGTGGGAGAGGGCCCGGCATTGTGATTGGTCACAGAGATGACATGACCCAGTGCTGCATGGCTGGGAATATGCACACGCACGAGCCGAGATGATCAATACCCATCTTCCAGGACCACATCACCTTCCCCATCCCAACGGACGTGCCAGACAGAAAGGCCAGTGGGCATCAGGCCAGGGTACCAGAGTGGATGGAAGAGACTTGCCCCCAGAGGTTCAAGTCAAGATTGGGGACATCTGAGGTCTGTGCTGTATTTTTTAAATACCACATTGACAGCCCTAGCCGGCTGGGAGGAGTCACCGCAGCGCCCAACCCCACACTTCCCCTGGCTGGGGAAGGAAGCCACGGCTCCACACACATGGTCTAAACCCTCAACACATTCATTTAATGACCCTAACACGCAGGTGAGCCGGCCTGGTTCCAGCTCTGTGTTGTCAGTGGAGACTTGGGGATCTTGGCATGAGCTGGCCCCTGGTCTGCCAGCATCACAGTCAGCCTGAGCGACAAGGGGGGAAATAACATTTCCAGCAGTTCCTAGGTGTTAAGGCCAGAAGGGTCTGATCTCCTGTAAAACACGGGCCAGAGAATCTCCCCTGCTGAGTCTGGCAGGAAGCCCATAGCTCGTGGCTGAGCTGGAGCATGAAGGTGCTAGAGAAGGGGGGGCTGGAGGAAAGGTGGGGTACTCAGTGCTGAGTGAGCTGGCAGCAGGAAGAGATGTCAGAGAGACAGCTGGAGACTCGGGCTGGACTGGGGGAGGAGAGGTAGGTGGGGAGTTACTGGCTGAATCCCAGACACCAATTATCAGCAAATATTGACCTGCTTTGCATTTCAACTGGAGATGAGCATTTGCATAAAGATACTTATCATTCCTCTACTTCTCAGGGCTGATTAAGTGGCCATCAGCATTTCTTGGAAACTAAGCTGCTGTTGATTTAAGGGGCACAGGATCCAGCCCCAAATCAGCATTCGTCCCTGCTGCGGGGACACTGGTGCTCTGTGGGCAGCCCATGGGGTGAATCAGTGAGAGGAAATGGGGGTGCAGAGGGAAGGACCTCCCTGCTCACAGACACATTCCCCTTGTTCCAGAGGGCTGCATTTAGCTGGCATTGGGGCAGCGCGGTGTCGGAGATGGATTGGGCCCTAGGACCGGCCTGAGGCCCAGGGGAGCAGCTGCTTCCTCTCAAGGGCTGCCAGGGTGGGGAAATAGGAGTTCAAGCCTCCCCAAGGTATCGTCACCCTGACCCTGCCCACAAACGGGAGGGGGAGCTGCATCCCCGCCCCAACGCAAACGTCGTCAGCTGCCTCCAGAGCCCAGATGCCCTCTCACCCCTTCCGGCTGGGCAATGACCTCCACTGCCCCTTCCTCACCAGCCACTCCCCCAGCCCCTTCCCTGACACCTTCTGCAATGCAGCAACATGCTGCCAAGCCAGCGCCCTGCACCAGCCGGGAAATCCGGGGCTGGGGCTTAAAACAGAGGGAATCCAAGCCTGGGAGGAGCAGGGCCAGGATGCTGGTTCTTCACCTTCCTGTTGAATTCAATGGAAACCTGTGTTTCCGAGAGACCGGTGACTCTGCCACAGAATCTCCAGCCTGTCCCACAGGAGCGCTGCGGAAATTGACGGGGGAGGAACCTCGCTGCAGATTTTACTGCCAGCTTGGGCCTGACGATGGGGTAGAGATGTGCAAAGAATCAGTATTTCGGTTCAGAGTGTGGAGGAAAATCTGGGCGGCCCAAGACTTTGGCCAAGCTGTGTAGGCCTTAAAACTTTGGATAAGCTTGTTGCTAGGCTGTGTTGAACTTTGGTTCAGCTTGTTTCTGTGTATAGGAGGAAGGAGGGGGAAGCAGAAGTGGAAAAAAGTCCCCAAACAGAACAATTTGCAATAGCAGAAGCTTAAGAAATGGATAACCGCAGTTAGGCAAAAGGGTAGACAGTGAATATCAGGAAAAAACTAATATGGAAAATGCTCGTTTTGCTGGCTTTGCTATTGACCTTTATTAATTTGGCAATGTATTCCAAATAAGATAATTGATATAGAAGTATGTGTAATTTGTCTGTGGTTTTAAGCTTTAAAAAGCTGTGTGTTCCTTGCATCGGGAGGGCAGTTCTGTCATCTGTCATCTGTCATCATAAAAAATATATATATATATATCTGCCCTCCCCTACGCATTTGTATCCAAAATAAAGGAGCTTCAGGAGGTTCTGATCTAAACAGAAGGTGTGGTAAATTTTCCACAACAAGTGACTGAACTGAAAAACCAAAAGGAAAAAAATTGAGTCTCTGGCAAAAAGAAAACATTTTGTTTCGGGTCAAAGAAACATTTCGTTTCATTCTTGATGTTTTCAAACCTTTTTAAAAGTTTCTGTAAAATAAAACTCAATGAAACGCCAAAATGGCTTTCCCAAATGGAAAGTCAAACTGTTGTGTTTCAGAAAAGCCGA
This sequence comes from Macrochelys suwanniensis, assembly GCA_033296515.1. Classification (NCBI taxonomy): domain Eukaryota; kingdom Metazoa; phylum Chordata; order Testudines; family Chelydridae; genus Macrochelys; species Macrochelys suwanniensis. The sequence continues at coordinate 340,698,777 of CM065775.1, forward strand.
GACAAACCATTCCGACATTTCCGACGTTTATTTATTGTAATCCACCAAAACCATTATCCTGAGTTCAGGAATTGTTGCAGTCGACCTGCATCTGCATTTTTCAGCACAAAAATAATTTGTATAAAAAATTCCATTCAGCTCTATGCACAGGGTCCTAGCTAGATTTACCATGGGGCAGTGCTGATTGGTGTTCATGAGCGGGTTAAGGGGTTCATGAGAAGGTTAAGGGGTGACTTGAGCAGTCTGTAAGTACCTACCTGGGGATCAAATATTTAGTGATGGGCTCATCAGTCTCGCAGACAAAGGTGCAACACAGCCCAGTGGCTGGAAGTTGAAGCTAAACAAATTCAGACTGGAAATGAGGCGTCAATTTTTAACAGTGAGGGTAATTGGAACGACTTCCCAAGGGTCTTGGTAGATTTCCCATCACTGACAATATTAGAATCAAGGTTGGATGATTTTAAATAAGATCTGGTCTAGGGATTATTGTGGGGCAGGTCTCTGCCTGTGTTTTACCGGGGGTCAGATGACACGATCACAATGTGTCCTGGCATTGGAATCGATGCATAAAATTCGTATTCGGAGTCAGCTGGTGCTTGGAAATGAGATGAGCGAAGTTCCCACGTGTCATGAATTCACTGGGTCTGTGCTCTGCCCGGCTTTTAAACAGTCTCTGGAGCACAACCCCTCTGCTCTGTCGGACCCCAATGCTCCAAGCTGTTCCACAAGTGCAGGCCCATGACCTCAATGACTGCGAGTCTGGGCTTTTGGCTCCCGCAGCACGTGTCTGTCTGTGGCTCCCTGCAGTGAGTCCACCTGAGGTCAGACTCCTGAGAGAGACATTTTACCCCGTCCGGGTGCAAGGCACTTCAGCATTGACAGCGACACTGGGTAGTCGTCTCAAAACACGGGAACGCTTATTAGTCACCGGAAATATGGCAGCTGGGAGGGTCTTTAGGCCACATGAGCGGTAAGCTTAGGACAGAATTCACCTTGGTGGAAGCCAGGGCTTCGCCATGCCCTGCTTCCTGACCTCCTTCTTCTCTCTCCCGCTCTCGGAGTCCCAAAATGAAAGCTGCTGTGTGTCTGTGAACCCTGCTCTTAACACAGGCCCCTGACACCTGCAGTCCCTTGTCCTTCTGCTGCTGCCAGCCACGCTGAGTTCACATGTTCAGCCTGTCTCGAGTTCCGAGTCACTCAGCGTTAGTGTCCTGGTCTTTGGCTCTCCCTTTGTATCGCCTCTCACCTGGGCAGGTTCTATTCCGTTCGTGGTCATGATTCTGGTCTCCAGCCAGAGAGCTCCATGAGTCAAACACCTCATCCCTTCCCTCCATTCCAGGGGGAGCATTTTAACCCCTCTGTGCCCAGTGAGTAACAATACAAAGGCCAGTGGGCAACTGAAGTGCACAGTGTTCATAACAACGTCACAGACATTCCCAGTTCTGTCACACCCGGAGAGAACGGAGCCCCAGTGTGGGGATCATTTGGCTCAGACTGGATCTCCCTTATTCCTGTCATGGCGGTGTAGGGACTCAGGCCCCAAAATTACGATTCATTGTTTTTTAAGCATTGGCTACGCATCGGTGCCTGTTAGTAAAGATAGGTCAAAGGCCCAAGAGAATTAAATAAAACCCTCAAAGTCGAATGGCAGCGGCTTCAGAGTTTCTGCAGCCTTTCACAAGAGTGCAACACAGCACAGAACTAACCTGTCAAACTAACTTGAGATTTTTTTTTGATGCAATCACAAGTTTGGTTGATAAAGCTATCAGGGTTGATGTAATATACCTGACTTCTGCAAGGCATTTGACTTGGTACCCCACGGCATTTTGATTAAGAACCTAGGACAATACAGACTCCACATGACACACCGTGCGCCAGAGCCCAGTAGAAACCTAACCCTGTGGCAAAAGCCTCCCCCCACCCCACTGTAACAGGAGCCATGATGAGCATATTAAAGAGACAATAAATATCCCCAGATATAAGCAGCCAAACCGCAGAGATGTGAGAACAGAGTCACTTCGGGTGCAAGTCTTACACCGCTTTCATCTTGCCATGGTCAGCACCCAGATACCAGGAGAACGGGCTCCCTTGAAATACAGTAGCGAGACAGACACAAGGGAGCGTGGGGAGCCCATTACAGGGCCAAACCTCGGCCACAGGCAGCACCTTAAAGTTATATTCCAGTCCTCGTAGGCCTGATTTTCCAGTCTGAATTTGTTTAGCTTCAACTTCCAGCCACTAGATTGTGTGGCACCTTTGTCTGCTAGACTGATGAGCCCATCACTAAATATTAGTTCCCCGAGTAGGTACTTATAGAATGATCACTAGTCACCCCTTCGCCTTCTCTTTGTTAAGCTAAACACGTCACCATTTGTACCAATGCCCATTATGTGTAAAACGCCAGCCAGTCAGGATGGTGCATTTCCCAGTCTCTTTGCACAGATGTAAATGACACCACCCAGTGCAGGGCACAGACAAGACAAGCACAAGGCGTGTGATGGGCTAAGTGCCTCCCTGGGCTTGAAGGTCGGTGTGACAGATTGGTATCATAGAAACCCCCTTGGGGCTACCACCTGATGTGCCAAGACTACTTCTGCCCCTGCTTTCCTGCCTTTTCCAGCTTGGGACTCCAGAATCCTGTCTGGTTTGAGCCAGACCCGCTAGCCTGCTGCAAACCCAGACCCAGGTCTGAGCCACGTCCCCTAACAGCTGTAGGCCTGCCTGGAAGCAGCTCAGGAAGTGCTCTTGCCTTTGACACCCAGGTGCCCAACTCCCAATGGGGTTCAAACCCTGAATAAATCCGTTTTACCCTGTATAAAGCTTACAGGGGGAGTTACACTGGAGGAGTTACACTGTATGTAAGAGAGCACTATGATTGCTCAGAGCTCCAGTATGAAACTGGAGAAAAGCCTGTTGAGTGTCTTTGGGTTAAGTTTAAAGGTGAGAGCAACAAGGATGATGTCGTGGTAGGCATCTGCTATAGACCACCAAACCAGGAGGATGAGGTAGATGAGGGTTTCTTTGGAGAACTAACAGAAGTTTCCAGATCACAGGCCCTGGTTCTCATGGGAGACTTCAATCACCCTGACATCTGCTAGGAGAGCAATACAGCAGTGCACAGACAGTCCAGGAACTTTTTGTAGTGTTGGGGACAACTGCCTGATGCAAGCGCTGGAGGAACCAATGAGGGGCCGTGCTCCTCTTGACCTGCTGCTCACAAACAGGGAAGAATTGATAGGGGAAGTAGAAGTGGGTAGCAAGCTGGGCAGCAGTGACCATGAGATGGTCAAGTTCAGGATCCTGACAAAAGGAAGAAAGGAGAGCAGCAGAATATAAACCCTGGACTTCAGAAAAGCAGACTTGACTCCCTCAGGGAACTGATGGGCAGGATCCCCTGGGAGGCTAATATGAGGGGGAAAGGAGTCCAGGAGAGCTGGCTATATTTTATAAAAACCTTATCGAGGGCACAGGAACAAAGCATCCCGATGTGCAGAAAGAATAGCAAATATGGCAGGTGACCAGCTTGGCTTAACAGAGAAATCTTCGGTGAGCTTAAGCACAAAAAGGAAGTCTATAAGAAGTGGAAACTTGGACATACGACTAGGAAGAAGTATAAAAATGTTGCTCGAGCATGCAGGGATGTAATCAGGAAGGCACAAGCACAATTGGAGTTGCAGCTAGCAAGGGATGTGAAGGGTAACAAGAAGGGTCTCTACAGGTATGTTAGCAACAAGAAGTTCAGGGAAAGTGTGGGACCCTTACTGAATGGTGGAGGCAACCTAGTGACAGATGATGTGGAAAAAGCTGAAGTACCCAATGCTTTTTTTGCCTTGGTCTTCACAGACAAGGTCAGCTCCCAGGCTGCTGCACTGGGCAAGCACTGGGAAGGAGGTGAGCAGCCCTCAGTGGTGAAAGAACAGGATAATGACTATTTAGAAAAGCTGGACATGCACAAGTCCATGGGGCTGGATACAATCTGTGAAACAGAGACCCCCTTGGAATTGCCACCTGATGTGCTGGGACTTCCTCTGAGCCCATTTTCCCTGGCAGCTTGGGACTTCAGTACCCTGCCTTGTTGAGCCGAACACGCTATCCTGCTACAAACACAGGCCCGGGTCTGAACCACGTCCCCCAAAAGCTGCAGGCTTAACTGAAAACAGCTTAAGAAGTGCTCCTGTCTTCAACACCCAGATACCCAGTTCCCAATTGGGTCCAAACCCCAAACACAGCAAGTTAAAGAAGTATGGATTGGATGAATGGACTATAAGGTGGACTATAAGGAATGGACTATAAGGTGGATAGATCGTTGGGCTCAACAGGTAGTGATCAATGGCTCGATGTCTAGTTGGCAGCCAGTATCAAGCGGAATGCCCCAGGGGTCGGTCCTGGGGCCGGTTTTGTTCAACATCTTCATTAATGATCAGGATTATGGGATGGATTGCACCCTCAGGAAGTTTGCAGATGATACTAAGATGGGGGAGAGGTAGATACGCAGAGTGACCTAGATAAATTGAAGGGTTGGACCAAAAGAAATCTGATGAGGTTCAACAAGGACGAGTGCAGAGTCCTGCACTTAGGACAGAAGAATCCCATGCACTGCTACAGGCTGGGGACCGACTGGCTAAGGGGCAGTTCTGCAGAAAAGAATCTGGGAATTACAGTGGATGAGAAGCTGGATATGAGTCAACAATGTGCCCTTGTTGCCAAGAAGGCTAATGGCATATTGGGACGCATTAGTAGGAGCATTGCCAGCACATCGAGGGAAGTGATTATTCCCCTCTATTCGGCACTGGTGAGGCCACACCTGGAGTACTGTGTCCAGTTTTGGGCCACCCACTACAGAAAGGATGTGGACAAATTGGAGACAGTTCAGCGGAAGGCAATGAAAATTATTAGGGGGCTGGGGCACATGACTTATGAGGAAAGGCTGAGGGAGCTGCGCTTATTTAGTCTGCAGGAGTGAAGAGTGAGGGGGGATTTGATAGCAACCTTCAACTACCTGAAGGGGGGTTCCAAAGAGGATGGAGCTCGGTTGTTCTCAGTGGTAGAAGATGACAGAACAAGGAGTAATGGTCTCAAGTTGCAGTGGGGGAGGTCTAGGTTGGATATTAGGAAACACTATTTCACTAGGAGGGTGGTGAAGCACTGGAATGAGTTACCTAGGGAGGTGGTGGAATCTCCATCCTTGGAGGTTTTTAAGGTCAGGCTTGACAAAGGCCTGGCTGGGATGATTTAGTTGGAGTTGGTCCTGCTTTGAGCAGGGGGTTGGACTAGGTGACCTCCTGAGGTCTCTTCTGTGACATTATTGACAATAACTGCGACCATATAGATCATTGTTGCAATCAAGGTCCTGTAGTGGCACCAAATCTTACATAAAGGGGGTCAAATGAGGTGTCTAAGACCAGGTTATGCTTGGCTGGTTATGATTGTCATTTATATGTATGTATCAGTTTGGTAGTTGAAGTTATGAATATTGGCTCTATACTGTCTGTATTTCAAACTGGGGCCATGCTTCTGGGACCCCAGACAAGCTATCAGCTCTGCCAGACCTGCTTGATGGCCCATTAAGAGCCATCAGCGATACAATGGACCCATTGAGGGAAGGCAGACACGCCTGTGACTCAGCAAATTAGGCCGAGACTTGCCCATGTGACTCCAGACTCCAGTTTGCTGTGATTTTCCACAGTGAGGACAAAGAGGTGTCTTTACACCTGGAAGAAACTATAAAAGGCAGCTGCCTCATCTCCATTTTGGTCTTCATTCCTGCTTCTTACCTCTGGAGGAACCTTTCTACAAATGGGAGCTTTGAACAAAGGACTGAAGGACCCATCCCAGCTGTGGATGTACTCCAGAGACTTAATTTGAATTTGAACCTGCAGTTTATTCCATCTGTGCAAGCCTGAACCAAGAACTTTGCCATTACTGTATGTAATTGATTCCTTTTAACCAATTCTAGCTCTCACATATACCTTTTTCCTTTTATGAATAAACCTTTAGATTTTAGATTCTAAAGGATTGGCAACAGCGTGATTTGTGGGTAAGATCTGATTTGTATATTGACCTGGATCTGGGGGCTTGGTCCATTGGGATCGGGAGGACCTTTTTTCTTTTACTGGGGCATTGGTTTTCATGACCAGTTGTCCCCATAACGAGTGGCACTGGTGGTGAGACTGGGAAACTGGAGCGTCTAAGGGGATTGCTTGGGATGACTTGTGGTTAGCCAGTGGGGTAAAACCAAAGTCTCCTCCGTCTGGCTGGTTTGGTTTGCCTTAGAGGTGGAAAAACCCCAGCCTTGGGCTGTAGTTGCCCTGCTTGAAGCAATTTGTCCTGAACTGGCACTCTCAGTTAGGTCCCGCCAGAACCAGCATCGTTACATCTTCCAACCCTGATTTTCTACGATTCTATGATTTACACTCCCTGGGGATCTGCCCGGAACTTTCCATTGGACGAGATGGACGTGAGCGGTTGGGCCAGTCAGGGCCAGGGTATGATGGCTCCCGACAGTGACACTGATCTCAGCGTGGACAGACGAGGGGGGAGGGAACAGCTTTTATTTGATCTGTTATCTGAGCCCTGACAAGCTTTTCCTCCGGCTCACAGCCCGGCTGGTGGGTGGGTCGTGGCTCCTCTTATCTCTGTTTGCCTGGGCAGTAAATGATTGCACCCATCATTAGTAGATTTGCATGTTCAGTATTGACACCTGTTCTCCCCCACTTCCCTGGACTGGTCTATAAATGCCCCAGGCACGGCCAGTGTCCCATGCAGGCTGCACTTCATCCGACCTTGCACCAGAGCGGCTCCACAGAGAGACAATCAGGTGAGACCCTGTCTTCCTCCAGCTTCCTCCTCCTTCTGCTCCGGGTGGCTGGCGGCAGCTCATCCGTTACAGGGGTGGGTGCCCGGTGTGAGTCCCATGACCCTGGGGCCGTCTCTGTCTCACCCCTTCCTCCCACCCAGCACAGCGCTGCACACGGCTCCCTAACGCCCCGCGGAGCTGTGCCGAGCGTCTGCCCCTCCCAGAGCTGGGCCCAGCATCTAGGCCCGTGTCCAGCCCCCGATGGAGCATCACTCTGCAGGGCAGCTCTCCCATTGGTCCCCTTCTCCCAGTCATGGTGCCACGGGGGTCCCAGCCCCGTCTGCGGGGTGCAGTAACTATCACCCCTCCCCCACCCCAACCACACGGTGTTGGCTTCCCAGACCCTCGATCTCCCTGGAGCTGGAAATCTGAGTGTGATTCAAACACCTGTCGGTGGGGAAAGGCCCCGGGGGCGGGGTCAGGGGGTGTTTCATGTACCAGGTGCTGGGTGAGAACACGAGAGGCTCCATGTTTCTCACACTAAACTGGTCTCTAGGCAGAGAACGATTGCAGAGGGGCTGCACCAGCCGCTGCCATTCCAGCCACGTGCACACAGACTGGCCTCCATCCTGGTGGCTCTGGGGCCTCTTCCAAACTCTCCCCTCCTCCCCCCTGTGCCCTCCCTCCAAGTGCCATGTAGGTGGCTACCGTGGGGACCTGCCAGCCCCAACACTGGGGAGAGAGGACAGCGGGAGATGGCAAATGGCCCTTATGGAAACCACTTTGCTCTGCAAACGGGACCCTGTTGGCTGGCACCCAGGCCCCTCTGAGTGACCCCGGCCTCCCTGCTGCCCCCAGCTTTTCCTCACCTGCAGCCCTGGTTCAGGGAGTCCCTGGTGGTGCTGCTTGCAGAGCCCAGCCACTGAGGAGCTGGGCCCTGGCTTCCTGCCGGATGCCCAGTTCTGTCCCTGGGGCAGGGCTCGGTGAGGGCTGGAGGCAGAAGGGCCCTTCGGAACCAGGGACATGGGCTCCGAGCTGGGTCTCCCGGGGCTGGGGGACTGGATCGCTCTAGGGGCCCTTCCAGCCCAGCCAGGCCATTTAGCAAACAGCCCCCGCTCCAAAGCACTGACATGCCCCGCGAGGGATGGGGGGGGGGGGTCGCTCCAGGGGCTGTCTCAGGCTGTCATGGCCCCATCTCCCTTGTGTGTTTTCTCCCCAGGGGAAGTGAGAAGATGGGGCCAGTCACCTACTTCGGCCTCAGCCTCCTCTGCTGCCTGATCTTTAACCCCTCGCTGGAAGGTGAGTCCCTGCCCGGCCCCTTGGAGCTGGAAACCCCAGGCTCTGTTTGCCCTCGATGGGAAGTGAATTCATTTCACTCAGGGGGCCCAGGCCCACCATGTGGGAGCAGCCAATACACCTGGATCCTCAGGGCCCCTTCCCCACTAAACTCACTAATCCAGACCCCAGACATTGATTGGGCACCTGCCCAAGGGGCGAGGCTGCTTCCTGCTGCCCCTTGCTCTGAGTGCAGAGGGAATCCCTGAGACCTCCCTGGGCTGAGTGTGAGAGACAAGCTGGGAGCTAAACCCGCCCTCATCTCCTGTTGCTGCTTATGGGGTGACTTTCCCCACCAGGGTAGAGGGGTCCCATCCCAACCAGGGAACAGAATGTGCCAATAACATCGCAAATGAGTGACGTCCATCTCTTTCCATTGGGCTCAAAATGGCGCCTTTTCTTATACTTGATCCCTGTGCTATGGATAATCCAAACTCTTCCATTCTCCTCCCTCCAAAGAAAAATGCTGGGACCCATAGACTAGTTCTCTCCTCCAGCTCCCCTTCCTTACTTATCTCCACAAATCTCTGCACTTACTCCACATACTCCTAATCCCTTCCCCCACCCATCTGTCACTAGCTCTCTGCCTTCCTTTCCCTCTCTGGGCCCTCAAGTATCAGAGAATCATAGAAATGTAGGGCTGGAAGGGACCTGCAATGGTCATCTAGTCCAGCCCCCTGCACTGAGGCAGGACCAAGTAAATCTACATCATCCCTGACAGGTGTTTTTCCAACCTGTTCTTAAAAACCACCAGTGACAGGGAACCCAGAACCTCCCTTGGAAGCCTCTTCCAGAGCTTCACCACCCTGAGAGTTAGGAATTTTTCCCCTAATATCTAACCTAAATGTCCCTAGCTACAGATTAAGCCCATTACTGCTCGTCCTACTATCAGCGGACACAGAGAACAATTGATCACAATCCTCCTTATAACAGTTTGTAACATATGTGGAGACTGTTCTCTGCTCACCCCTCAGTCTTCTTTTCTATAGACTGAACATGCCCAGTTTTTTAAACTTGCCTCACAGGTCAGGTTTTCTAAACCTTTTAGCATTTTTGTTGCTCTCCTCTGGACTCTCTCCATCTTATCCACGTCTCTCTGAAAGTGTGACACCCAGACGTGGACACAGAACTCCAGCTGAGGCCAGGCCAGTGCCGAGCAGAGCAGGACAATGACCTCCAGTGCCTTACACACAACACCCCTGTTAACACACCTATGACAGTCCTCGCTCAGGGATTGGTTGGTCGGTAGGGGAGCATCCCCTAGTGGTCAGGGCTTAGGCCCATGACTTGCAGGGGGTTTGATGGCAGGGGAGCCCGGGCCCTCCCCCTCCCCCAGGATCTGACTCAGGGCTCTTTGAGGGCTATCAGTGGTCTGACAGCTGGGGCTGCTTAAGACTGCCCTCCCCGGGCCCCTTCGTACCAACCCCCCGGCAACAGGCCCAAGGTCAGTGTCCGTGTTTGGGCAGTGTGAAGGGTGTCTGCTCACCACCGGGCACCTTCTGGTGGCTGTGTGTAGTGGGGTAACTCTCTTCCTCTCTCGGGTTGGCAACTGCCTCCTCCTGCGGTAGGGCCCCCATCCTGGGCCAGATCAGCTCTAGGGCCTTCCCCTTCTAGGGGCGTCCAAGCCAAGTGCAGGGGAATTAGCAAAACTCAGAGTCCATAGGAGAGGGAGAGGAGAATACTTCCCTCCCAGGCTGTTTCTGGAACAGGTCCTCCCTTCCCTCAGGGAGCGACCTTTAGTCGGGTGTCCTGGGGAGAGATTCTGCCTTTAGCTCAGCTCAGCTCAGCTCAGCTCCCCTCTGCTGTGGAGCTGCAGGTCTGCTCTCTTCCCTGCTCTGCCACCAAATGAGCTGCTCCCCTGCCTTTAAATCCTCCTGCAACTGGACCATTTCCTACAGGTGTGGCAGGCCGGCATGTCCTTAACCCCTGGCTGCCCAATGTGGGGTTTGTATTCCCCATTACAACACCCCAGGATGATATCAGCCTATTTCTCAACTGCATCACATTGTCGACTCACATTCAATTTGTGGTCCACTATAAACTCCAGATCCCTTTCAGCAGTTCTACTGCCCAGCTAGTTAGTCCCCATACCATAGCTGGGCATTTGCCTTTTCCTTCCTAAATGAAACACTTTGCACCTGTGTTTATTTAAGTTCATTTTGTTGATTTCAGACCAAATCTCCGGTTTGTTAAGGCCATTTGAATTCTAACCCTGTCCTACACAGTGCTAGCAACCCCTCTCAGCTGGGTGTCATCCACAAAATGTATAGGCGTAATCTCCCCTCCGTTATCCAAGTAATTAATGAAAATGTTGAACAGTACCAGACCCATGACAGACCCCTGAGGGACCCCACTAGATATGTTCCTCCCGTTTGACAGCAAAGCATTGATAACTGCTCTTTGAGTAGGGTCTTTCAACCAGTTGTGCACCTACCTTATAGTAATTTCATCTGGATCACATTTCCACAGTTTGCTTATGAGAACATCATGTGGGACTGTCAAAAGCATTAATAAAATCAAGATATAGCAAGTCTACAGTAGCCCAGTTAAAAAAGGAAATTGGGTTGGCTTGGCATAATTTGATCTTGACAATTCCATGTTGGCAATTACTTATAACCCAATTATCCTCCAGATGCTTACAAATTGATTGTTTCATAATTTGTTCCAGTCTCTTTCCAGGTATCGAAGTTAGGCTACTGGTCTATAATTTCCCAGATCTTCTTTGTTCTCCTTTTTAAAGACAGGTGCTATGTTTGCCCTTCTCCAGTCCACTTGAGAACTCAACAACCCTCCATGAGTACTCAAAGACTATCGTTAATGGTTCCAAGATTGCTTTAGCTAGTTCCTTAAGTATCCTAGGATGAATTTCATCAGGCTCTCCCTCCGGGAAACATAAACGACCTAAACATTATTTAACTGTTCTTTTCCTATTTTGGCTTGCGTGCCTTCCCTCTTATTGATAATATTAATTATGTTAAGTAATCGGTCACAATTTCCCTTTTCAGTGAAGATTGAAGTAAAATTGGCATTAAACACCTTCACCTTCTTGATATTGTTCATTATTAACTCTCCTTCCAAGCTACGTAATAGATGTACACTTTCCTTCATCTTTGTCTTGCTCCTAATGTCTTAAGACTTTGAGGCCTTTCTAGCCTCTTAATATTCTTCCTATTTTTCCTTTGCATCAGCCTAATGTGCAGTTGCATCTTTAATATTGTCTCTTTGAGACACTGCCAGCTTTGCTGAACTCCTTTTTCCTTCAGATTTTCTTCTGATGGGACTTCACGGACCTGTTCTTTGAGTTTGTTAAAGTCAGCTTCTTTGAAGGCCATTGTGTTTATTCTGCTGTTGTAATTGCTTCCCTTCCTTAGAATCATGAAATCTTTCATTTCATGGTCACTTTCACCCAATTATCTTCAAACTTCAGATTTGCAACCAATTCCTCTCTGTTGATCAGAATTAAGTCTAATGTGGCTGTGACGGGTTGGGATCACAGAGACCTGCTTGGTGCTGCCACCTGGTGTGCCAAGGCTACTTCTGCCCCTGCTTCCAGGCCTTTTCCAGCTTGGGACTCCCGAATCCTGTCTGTTTTGAGCCAGATTCCACTGATCTGCTACAAACACAGACCCAGGTCTGAACCAAGTCCACTAACAACTGTAAGGCTCCTGGAAGCGCTCTTGCCTTTGACGCCCAGGTGCCCAACTCCCAAAGAGGTTCACATCCTTAATAAATCTGTTTTACCCTGTATAAAGCTTATACAGGGCAAACTCATAAATAGTTCGCCTTCTATTTCAAAGATAGAAAGATATGCACAGCTGTTTGCCTTCCCCAGGTAACAACTCGTACTCCAGGTAATTTAATAAGTAAAAAGTGATTTTAATAAGTACAGAAAGTAGGATTTAAGTGATTCCAAGTAGTGACAGACAGAACAAAGCGAATTACTAAGTAAAATAAAATAGAACACGCACGTCTATGTCTACACAAAGTTAACACAGATAAAAGCCTCACCAGATTTAGATCTTTTCCTTTTTACAGGCTGTAGAACTAGCCTGGATCCAGCAGTCGCTCACACCCCCTAGTGTCTTTGTCCTTTGTTCAGTTTCTCTCAGGTATGTCCTTGGGGGGTGGAGAGCCTCTCTCTTTAGCCAGCTGAAGACAAAAATGGAAGGGTCTCCCCTGGGCTTTTATAGTCTTTTCCCCCTCCCTGTGTAACATCATGTTACCATGGAGTTTTGGGATCACATGGGCAAGTCACATGTCCATGCACCCCTCGGTAACCAGCCCAACCAGTTGGATTCCTGACCAGGCCCCGATGTGGATTGGGGTCTGCAACTTCTTTTGTCTGTTAAGTGCTTGTACTTAACTTGCACATTCTTTCCTCCGGACCTGGTCCCGTGCTCTTACAAAGGCTATGCATAAAACCAGCAAATATAAAACCAATATTCATAGCTTCAACTACAACAATGATACATGCATACAAACAGGAGGAATAGATTCCGTAGGTCATAACTTTCACAGAGATATGTTACATGGCACATGTAGCATAAAACATATTCCAGTTACATCATGTATACATTTATAAGCCTGTCCCCATAAAGCTTTATGGTGTACACCATCACAGTGGCTTTTCCCCTTTTTACTTTCTCCACCTTAGGAAATAAGAAGTTATTCCCAATACATTCTAAGAACGATTTGAAAATTTTATGTTTTGCCATATTACTTTTCCAACAGATATCTGGGAAGCTGAAATCCCCTCATTAGTACCAGGTCTTGTCTTTTGGATATTTCTGTTATTTTTTCAAGAAATACCCCATCCTCCTCCTGATGTAGTGGTCTAGAGTAAACCCCTAACATGACATCACCCCTCTTTTTTTCCCCTTTTATCTTTACCCAGAGACTTTCAGTTGATCTGCCTCTCACCTTCTGGACCTCAGAACAAGTGAATATTCTTGATGTATAATGGGACACCTCTTCCTTTTTTCCCTCTGCCTGTCCTTCCTGAACAAGCTATACCTCTCTCTACCAATATTCCAGTCAAGAGATTTATCCCACCAAGTCTCTGGGATGCTAATTAAGTCATAATTTAGCTTATATACTAATACTTCCAGTTCTTCCATTTATTCTCCATACTCCTTGCATTTGTGTATAGACATCTGAGATGTACAGCAGATTCCCGCACTGTTATCCCTTTCGTTGTTTCTATGACCCCATTGTAATTTTCCTTCCCCCCTAACCTGCCAACATTTAGCCTTCTGGTAAGATCACCTGTGGGATTTTGTCACCTGCCCCTTTTCAACCTAGTTCAAAGCCCTCCTCACTAGGTTGGCAAATCAGTTTGTGGTGTCCCTTCAGCCTCTACTATACTCCAATGTCCCCAACCTCCCCTCTGCTCCCAGCCTCACCAGTGTCCCCATGACACCTAGTGCTCTCCATCCTCACCCCACACTCGCTTGTGTACTCTGACTCAACCCCCTTGATACTGCTCCCCGTCAGGTTCCCTAGTGCTCCTGCACAGATCATCTTCCTTGAGGGCAGCCCAGCTCCTGTCCCCTTGGAGAGGAGACAGTGGTAATTTTCAGTAGGACAGCCTCACTGCTACTGACAAAGGTGGCAAGGGAGGGGCAGCTGTTTTAGGCAGCTCTGCTCCCATTTTCATCTCCAAAACAGCCTCTCACCACACTGTTCTCTCTCTCCGTCCCATCCCCTCTCTCGGAGCAGGAATAGGGGCCACGTCCTGTCTCCCTGAATGGCTGCTCTACCATGGCCACTGCTATGGGTTCTTCCCCGAAAAGACGTCCTGGTCAGACGCTGAGGTACGAGACTCTTCTCAGGGATCCACAGGGCGGGGCGGGTGAGTGGGCAGGGGCTGAAGGGGTTTAGTGACTGTGACGGGTTGGGATCACAGAGACCTGCTTCGTGCTGCCACCTGGTGTGCCAAGGCTACTTCTGCCCCTGCTTCCAGGCCTTTTCCAGCTTGGGACTCCCGAATCCTGTCTGTTTTGAACCAGATTCCACTGATCTGCTGCAAACACAGACCCAGGTCTGAACCAAGTCCACTAACAACTGTAAGGCTCCCGGAAGTGCTCTATGCTTTTGACATCCAGGTGCCCAACTCCCAAAGAGGTTCACACCCTTAATAAATCTGTTTTACCCTGTATAAAGCTTATACAGGGCAAACTCATAAATAGTTCGCCTTTTATTTCAAAGATAGAAAGATATGCACAACTGTTTGCCTCCCTAGGTACCAACTCGCACTCCAGGTAATTTAATAAGTAAAAAGTGATTTTAATAAGTACAGAAAGTAGGATTTAAGTGATTCCAAGTAGTGACAGACAGAATAAAGTGAATTACTAAATAAAATAAAATAGAACACACAGTTCTATGTCTAATCACCCTGTGTACAGATAACAACCTCACTAGGTCCAGTAAACAGGCTATCTTCCTTCTAGCCTGGGTCCAGCAATCACTCACCCCCCTATTGTCTTTGTCCTTTGTTCAGTCTCTTGCAGGTGTGTCCTTGGGGGGTGGAGAGTCTCTCTCTTTAGCCAGCTGAAGACAAAATGGAAGGGTCTCCCAAGGGCTTTTATAGTCTTTTTCCACTCCCTGTGTAACATCATGTTACCATGGAGTTTTGGGATCACATGGGCAAGTCACATGTCCATGCACCCCTCGGTAACCAGTCTGACCAGTTGCATTCCTGACCAGGCCCCGATGTGGATTGGGGTCTGCAACTGCTTTTGTCTGTTAAGTGCTTGTACTTAACTTGCACATTCTTTCCTCCAAACATGATCCCATGCTCTTACAAAGGCTATGTACAAAACCAGCAAATATAAAACCAATCTTCATAACTCCAACTACAACAATGATACATGCGTACAAACAGGAAGAATAAATTCCGTAGGTCATAACTTTCACAGAGATATGTTACATGGCACATGTAGCATAAAACATATTCCAGTTACATCATGTATACGTTTATAAGCCTCTCCCCATAAAGCTTTATGGGGTACACCGACACAGTGACATCACCATTGGCCCTGGGGTGAATCATTGCAGAGGATGGGTGGGGAGGCTGCAGAGGTGACGTGGCTGGTGCCAGGCCCTGGGGCTGGGGAAGAGGCACTGAGAGGGGCTCTCTCCCCTCACAGCCATCCCTGCCCCTGCTGCAGCCTGGCGGGGCAGGACCCCACCCCAGTGCCAAAGAGCGTCCTCCTGCAGGGGGGTAACAGGCCTCACTGATGTCCCTGCTGCAGGTCCAGTGTCAGTATCACCGCAAAGGGGCCCATCTTGCCTCCATTATCACTGGTGCAGAAGGGAACACGGTGGCCAGATACATCACCGAGTCAGGCTCCAACAATCAGGTCTGGATCGGACTCCACGACCCCCGGCAGGTGAGTGTCTGGAGCCTGCTTTGCCTCTGGCAGCTGCTCCCTGCCATGACTCTGTTTCCCAGGGGCAGTGCAGAGACCATGTCCCATGAGCCCTTCATAGGGGCTGCCAGGAGCTCCCTCCCCCACTCCTAACCCCTTCCCCCTGTCATGGCCACCAGAGTCTCCCATCTGCCCTCCACCTTTAACCCCTGTCCTCCTGCACCCTTTCCATCTCCATCCTTCCGTGAGCTCCGACTCCCCTTTGGATTTTCCCTTCTAAATACATCCAGGCTCTGGTCTCCCCAGTCATCAAACCAACCTTTGACCTGCACCTGCCTCTCCAACTACTTCCCTGTCTCCCTTCCCCCCTCCCAGCTCATGCAATGGGCCGTGTCCTCCCCCTGCACCCCACATCCCATCTCCACTCCATGCTCAACACGTTTTCTAGCCACTTTTCCCTGCCCAAGACTTGAGTCTCTGCTCCCCCTTGACCTCTGCGTTGCCCCAGATACTGCTGGTCTCTCCCTCAGCTTGGGGATCCCGACCTCGCCTGGGTCTCCTGAGGAGATCCCCCAGCTCCTTAGGGCAGGGACACGAAGGGGGAGCAGTCACAGGCTGGGAAGGAGCCCCAGAGGGGGAAGGAGCCGTTATGAACAGAGGACTGGAAAGAGCCTCCGGGGTCACTGAGTCCAGCCCAGGCTATGGCCGGCAACCCCGTCACACCACCCCCTTCGTAAACTTGTCAAGCTCCATCTGAAGCTTTGTCTCCATCAGTTTCCTTTCCCTCCCCCCTGCTAGGGAGGGGCTGGGGTCAGGGGGCTCCCCGAACACACGCACAGACTCAGCCCCTGGATCCCCCACCCCAGACCAGAGCCTGGGCTGGACTCAGAACGGGAGGAGTGAGAGGCTCCGTGTCCCATTCTCTAGTGTCCTCGGCCATCCAGCTCCCCCCGGCCTGGCAATGGATTGGATCCAGTTCTCTGACCCCCAAAGCCAGCCAGTCCCCCATGAGCTGAGGCCAGGCCAAAGCCAGCACCCCAGAGGTGAAACGCCCCATGTCCCCTTCTCTGATTCTACTGAGCTAGTCAGTCCTGCTAACTTGGGGTCAGACCAGTGCCCACCGGTGGGCCTTCCCCGTGGGGCTTAAGGACTAGAACACACTTCATAGTGACTCTGCTCCATCACCAGGTCATTCACAGAAAGGGCTTGGAAGCCAGAAGGTGACGTTTATGTGCTGTGTTCCTATTAGATCAGCATCTCCAAGTCCCGTCCCCCTGAGCTGGCCTCTCCCCACCCACTGCCCCACGGCCCTTCCCCAACTCTCTCCCACTGCCTGTGGAGGGCACTTCTCTGTTGGGTTTAGGTGTTTCTATGGTGCCTTATCACCAATGTCTCTTCTCCACGGAACCCCACGACTTTTCTCCCCTGTCTCTGCAGAACAGACGCTGGAGGTGGTCAGATAGCTCCCCATATCGCTTCAGTAGCTGGAAAACTGGAGAACCACACAACCTGAACAACATTGAGTACTGTACTGAGCTGGTGAAAGAGACAGGTAAGCTGGTGAGCTCCATGGGTAAGCAGATGGTTCAAACACACATGCACCAACAAAGGAACCAAGACAGAAACCTGGCCACACCCTCCAGCTCTCTCTGTGGGGATGGCCTCCTGTCCTGTCACGCTGCCTCCCTCCCTCAGCTCACACTGCCGCTCTCTCTCCCCTTATCTCACCTGGTAACTCCTCCCCCAAGCATCAGCTGCAGTCAGAGGCAGGCCATACAGTACATTTGGCCCCAGACGATCAGTTAAAGGGAAAGACCAGAGCAGAGCTATTGCCCACTAGGTGCCAGGAACGTGGGATATGGGTTCTTCGGTTGGTGCCTTCGTGGCTTTTGGCACCCTGATTCTGCAGGCGGCCAGGGGGCTATTTTGGCCCCAGGAAAATTTAGAGCAGCCTCAGGGCTGCTCTGACAGTGGCAGTAACAAACTGGGCAGCCAGAGCACAGGGGCTTCAGCCACACCCCCGCCCGTCTCCTATGTTGGGGAGGCCAGAGCTGGGCAGGGCAGCTGTCTCTGCTGGGTTCCCCTACGCAAGAAGAACCCCCAGCCGGCCATTAAGCCAGCTCCCTGCTGTCCGTGCTGCTGGAGTGGAAAAGCGGGGTGGAGCGGGGCTGAAAGTCTTGTCTCATTCGCTGGCAATAGGACGGAGAGCTGGGTGAACAGGGGAAGCTCACTCGCTAATTCATGAGAGACCCATTCTTCATGGGCCGTGCTAGTCACACGGCTTCGCCCCCCCATCCGATGCTCACGAGTCTGAGAGTTCAGCAGCTCACACTGGGCAGGATTTCCCCCCGCCCCCACCACGGTCTCCAACTTAGAAGTGTCACTCATCCAATCCTGGAGCAGGAACCGTGCCGTGTGACTTTCACGACCAATCACACACACAGCTACTAGTTGAAGTGAAAAGTTTGCCAGACAAGTATGGAAACCGTTTCTGACTAACGCTCCCGGGGCGGTGTGGCTCTGCGAACGGGGAAGAGGGTGAAATTCACAGCAATTCATCAACCCAAATCTTTAGTGCTGCCTCTGGGCCACGCCCAGACCCAGATGTGGAGGAGGTGGAGGTGGGGCCAGTTCGTTCAGCACAGAGCGAGCCGGCGTCCCTCTTCCTGAGCTGGTCTCCCCGCTGGCACCCGGCCTGGGCTCTGTGCTCCCCTTTCTGGCCTTTTGAGGGGTAATCGGGGGGAGGGGAGGTAGCAGATCCAGAGGCAGCCTGGTCTAGTGGACAGATAGGGGGCTGTGACTCCGGAGACCTGGCTTCTATTCCCGGCCCTGCCACTGATCTGCTGGGTGACTGTCCCCACTCTGGGCCTCAGTTTCCCCTCCCACCTCTTGTCTATTTAGACTGTGCGCTCTCTGGGGCAGGGATAGTCTGTCCGTGTGGGAATGGACACAGCACCTAGCCCCAAGAGGCCCCGTCGTGCTCTCATCAGACTCATTCCAACACAACAGAAGAGGGTCTTCCACTGTCACGCTGACACAGCGTCCCTCAGGGAGCGATGGAGCCTGTCCCTGACTGAGACACATGGGCCTTCGTCTCCAGCCTCCTCATCCTCACAGCCTCATGCCCAGGAGCTGGGGTCTTCTCTCAGCAGTGTGCAATGAGCGGGTGGGGGTCACTGTCAGGGCAGGAATGGCCCCACTCGCCCTTCCCCCGCCCCAGTGATTTCTGTTTTGCCTTCTAGGTTTTAAGAACTGGAACGATTCTCCCTGTGAGAAGCAAAACGCCTACGTTTGCAAGTATGAACTCTAGCGAGGGGAGTCGCTTGCCTGCGCCTCAAGGGGGAGCTCAGCACCTGGGATGAGAAAGAACTGGGCTCCTTGGGCGTGATCAGCCTGTCCCCTCCCTCCCTGAGAGACCAGATCTCACTTCCCCAGCTGCAAACTCTCTTCCCCCAAGTGTCTCTGTTCTCGTTACACACCTGCCCCTTCACTCCCTTGTCCTCTGTGGCTGCAGCCCACTACAGGAATAAACTCTCCTGAGCATGCCGTTCTGTGTGTGTCTCCTCTGTCCCATTCCTGGCCTCGCGTAGATGTGTCCATCCAGCCCCCTCTGACTGTGTCCTGAGCTGCCCAGATCCCATTGGAGGAGAGGAAGGGAACCCCCAGAGGGAGGCAGGATGGGCCTGGCCTTTTGGCTAAGGGACAGGACTTGGTCTCCCTCCAGATATCTGCAATACCCAGAGTTTCCTCTCTTCCGGCCCAGCCATCTCCTCCTGGTCTCATCTCCACTCAGACACTGAGCTCCTCAAAGCAGGGACATGTCCAGCTGTTCTGTAAAGAACAGGCCCACTAGAGCTGGAAATGTGACCCTGCACGGCTGTAGCTAACGGACTAAGAGCCCGTGGCTGAGAGCTGTAGCAGACTCCTGGGATCAGGCATTGAGAGGGACACGTATAGGGTGAACATATGTCCTGATTTTATTGGGACAGTCCTGATATTTGGGGCTTTTTCTTATATAGGCACCTATTAGCCTCCACCCCAGTCCCAATTTTCACACTTGCTCTCTGGTCACCCTAGACATGCAGCACACACTTCCCAGTGGGGTATGGTCTCCATACACAGCTCTGGTGCTATAGAAATCAAACACTATTTGTAACAAGAAAAGACTGAGCCAGAACTCCTGGGTTCCATTTCTGGCTTGGCCGCCATCGGCTTCCTGTGGGGAAATCCCCTCCCCATCTCAGTCTGTGCAGGGGGGCTAATGACACCAACCTGCCGCTCGGGGGCGGGGCAGAGGGTAACGCCAGGAGTGTCTTGGGATCCTTCTGTGTGTAAGCAGGATGAGCACCACCCTGACATCTGGTGGTGAGTTGTGGCAAAGAACCCTATTATGAACCCATAATAGCCCAAATGGGCTGCTGTAGGATCCCCAGTTTTCTGTATTGGGGCAGGAAGAATAAACTGTTGTTATACTGATTATGTAAATCAATGACAGTGGAACTGTACTTGACCTTTTGTCATGATGAAGGGGAACTCACCATCAACTAAGCAGCACTTGCCAGCCAAGGGTCATGGGTTCCAAAACCCAGTGATTTAAGAGAGAGGCTGGGGACAGGTATTACTGCCTGTTGGTATGGGCCCCTTGAGCGGGTCTGAGACACCAATTGCACCTTCTCTTCCTTTCTCTACTGTGGAATATCAGAGCTAATGTTGGGTTCATGGGGAGTCTGGTTTCAGGCTGCTGAGTTGAAATCACTTTGGGCTAAGGGTGCAAATGAGCACTAAGGCGCCCCTAACTACAAGCTGAAATCACTAAACAGCTGAAAGTCTTATGAGCTGAAATCACTGAGCACTGTGTTAAGTAGTGGGGGAGCCTGAAGATCTATTGCTGAGCGGCTGGTGGAGCGGAGCTGCTGGTGGAGCAGCTTGTGGGGACAGTCGGAGTGGCTTGTGGGACGGCTGGTGGAGCAGAGCGAAGCCCCACGGAGGGGTCAGGCAATCATCTTCGAGCCATGTAAAGTGCCCCTTACCCCCCCCTCCCCATTTGTGCCCAGACTGGTGGGGGGGTGGGGGTAGCACCCTGCAGATGAACTTTTGAATTCTGGGACTGGACTTTTGGGTTCTTGGACTTTTGGGGACTTTGGGTGATTTCTGGGTTGCTGGACTCAAGAACCCAAGGGACAGGGCATGGCCCAATTGGCTGGGGTGGGTCTTTGCTCACAGTGGTTTATGAAGCCTAGTTGCGGTGTTTTCCCAATTTAATGCTGGTGTCGTTTACCTGGTGTTATTAAAGATTTTCTGTTACACCGAGGCCCTGTGCTTGCGAGAGGGGAAGTATTGCCCCTTTGAGGCGCCCGGGGGTGTGTGTAAGATTTTCCCAGGTTACTGGGTGGGGGCTCGAGCCAGTTTTGCATTTGCATTGTTGAGAAGGGAACCCCTATGTACTGAACCCGGCCCTTGCTGCTGTCAACTCGTCCTGGCAGAAGGGTTACATGTGGATGGTTCTCCGGGGAACATTGTTAGTGTGGCTGAGGCATCCCCAGCTCTGCACCTCGAGGGGAGGGCCGGGTCACAACATCCAGCCGCTGGAGGTCACCCGTTGGAGGGGTCTCTAGCCAGCTGTGCCCTCGGCGGGGGTGGGGTGTGTGTGCAGAATGGGCCTCAACTGAACACCGGCAATACAGAGCTGCAGCCAGTCTGCTCACCCGTGTGTTGGTGTGTTTACACTGGGGATTAGAATTAAGAACGTGTTTAGTGGTTGGACTCTGTGAAATGCTTGTAACTTGCTGCCTGCGTTAATCTCCCTTATCATATCTGCACCCTGTGTGATAAGGTAAGTGTTTCCTCTGTAACTGCAAATCTCCAGAGGGGAGAGAAACATTAATAAGTGTGAGGTGGGAAAAGGTTCGAAAGGAAAACAGACTGAATTAATCCAAATCAAAAGACCTCCCGATATCACTCAAGGACCGTGTTCAGATCATGCCTGGTGAAAAGGAAAATGTGGCACCGGAAACGAATGAACCAAAATTGGCGTGTTGGAAATGGTAGCAAAGAGGTGTGGCCGCCCTCAGAGATTGACACCGAGGGACGGCCACATGCCCCCTGGTGGGTGGAACCTTAGCTCGGCCCTGCGCTGGCTCAGGCAGCTCCCGCTCACACGGAGAACAGGTCCCTGGGCTCCTGACTCCCTCATTGGCCTGCCCGCCCTGTCAATCAGCCTGACCGGGAGCATTACCCTCTCCCCATTGGCCCCAGGGACTGTCAGTCTCAGTATCCTGATTTCTCCATGGCCCTTCCCCGCTATTGCCATAGGGCAGCCAAACAACCCCACTCAGTGTCAGTGAGGGGCCAGCAGCCCCCGTGCACCGGGACGGCTTCTGGCTCTGTCCACACCGCTTCCCGCTCTCCCCCCTCACACCCGGGAGCAGGGCCGCTGCTTTCCTCCTTGCAGCCCACCAACTTCCTCCCTTTGGCGAGCCGGCCAGCTCCTCCCCCCTCGCGATGCCTGGGTTTCCTCCAGGGGCAGCCTAGGATTCATTGGCCTAATTGACCCCTTCAGGCCTTGTGCGGGGTGGACACACCACCACCGACAGCTTCAGGAAACTTTTCTTTAGATCCACTGTGACTGGCTGAGTTTCCAAGACCCTGCGCTACACACAGAGCCCCTGCTGCAGGAGGAAAGGGGGGAAATGGATGGGGGGGGGTACCCAGTGACTTTGGCATGTGTAAGCAGGATCTGACTGAATGTTTCCATCACAGCTACCTGGGACGGGGAGAGACTTTGGGTGTGTTTATGTACATACAGTTTACTCCTGCCCTGCTTAGATACCGCTCTATCTGCTGAATATCTATGATTATTCCCCTCTATTCGGAACTGGTGAGGCCACATCTGGAGTACTGCATCCAGTGTTGGGGCCCCCACTATGGAAAGGATGTGTACAAATTGGAGAGAGTCTAGTGGAGGGCAACGAACATTATCAGGGTGTTGGGGGACATGACTTATGAGGAGAGGCTGAGGGACCTGGACTGTTTAGTCTGCAGAAGAGAAGAGTGAGGGGGGGATTTGATAGCAGCCTTCAACTACCTGAAGGGGGGTTCCAAAGAGGATGGAGCTCGGCTGTTCTCAGTGGTGGCAGATGACAGAAAAAGGAGCAATGGTCTCAAGTGGGGGAGGTCTAGGTTGGATATTAGGAAACACTATTTCACTAGGAGGGTGGTGAAGCACTGGAATGGGTTCCCTAGGCAGGTGGGGGAATCTCCATCCTTAGAGGCTTTTAAGGCCCTGGCTGGGATGATTTATTTGGGGATTGGTCCTGCTTTGAGCAGGGGGTTGGACTAGAACCTCCTGAGGTCTCTTCCAACCCTCATCTTCTATGATTCTATGACTCCCTAAGCAGACCCCACACAAAAACACGTATCCCCACTGAGAACTGGCATCCAGACCCCCTGCTCAGCAAGTGAACTTGAGTGGAGGGTGACCCCCTCAATCAGGGCAGGCAAAGCCCACTTCTGCTTCCCTTTACTCACACAACAAGGATACGAACCTGTCATTAACCTGCATTCAAATTTAAATATTTGTATTAAAGCCAGTGTTAAATAAAATGATCTAATACACAGGTTACAGACAGAGCGTCTGTACATCTGGGTACAATGCTTAAATTATCCAAAAGTACAAAGTTTGGTTTAAAAATTACCATAAAATCATAGAATCATAGAATCTCAGGGTCGGAAGGCAACTCTTGAGGTCATGTAGTCCAACCCCCTGCTCAAAGGAGGACCAATCCCCAACTAAATCACCCCAGTGTGATTATACCCCAAAGTGATTTGTAACCCCACACCAGGCAGAAGTCTCCCTTTGGCACCGCAGCTCTGGCTGCTGGATACCCAGGCACAGGAGGGGGGTCTGGTCCTGAAGTGTTTTCCCCCAGCCCATCACTAGATGTCAGAGGAGAGCTCATTCACAGCCTGCTCACATAGCCACCGGGAGCTGACAGCAGGAAGGGGTTCGGAGGGGAACACGGCTCCCTGCCCCAAGCTGAGCACCCCAGTGACTCAGCCCTGCCGGCAGCCTGCACAGAGACCAGGCATGAGGGGCCGACGCAGCCCTGCTTCTCTCCCACCCAAGCCCTGCAACCCTCTGCAGGGCCCCACAGAGCCAGGATCAGCCCCAGCACAACACCGTGTGTTGGGGAGTGGGGGTGGATGTGTTCACAGGGGCATGCCTGTGAGTCGTGCAAGTGTTCGCAGGGTGTGTGTGTGTGTGTGGGGGGGAGTTCATAGCGGGGAGGGTGAGTGACGTCTCTCCTGCGGCCCTCCTCCCCCTCCCGGGCGCCTGCCAGCTCTTGGCACAGGGGATCAGGAAGCTGAAACTCAGAGAAATGAAACCTAAAGGGACCGTGAGGAAACAGAAAGCGCTGGGCCGGGAAACGCGGCTGGCCGTGGTGAGCCCATGTCCCCTGCCAGCCTGCCTCACTCTGGGGCCAATGCACTCGGCTGGCAAGGTCTCAGGCTGCTCTGAGAGCCTCGGATGACCGGGGCTGGGGAGTGTGAAAGTAGACTGAATTATATTGTAATTATAATTCATTAAAGAAATGCTGCTTGAAAGGTTTGTTGAAATATAGTTGTCAGGAAGAGAAACATTAAGGTGTGTGAGACAATGGGTCCTCAAACTAATGAACTTAGAGAGCTCCTACTGAGCTAGGAGATTGGTAAAAGTTAGTTTGCAAATAAGGTATGTATGTATATTTGTCAGTTTCTGCTTCTTTTGTTTTCTTATGTTAAGTTTGTCTCCCCTTATCTGTATAAATAAGATAGCTTGTGCCTTTGCAGGGGACTCACATATCTGGGTGCATTGGCAAAGTGCTTTGCTAATAAACAGAGTGGTCTGACAAATTTTGAGAGTCTTGAAACTGACTTTGACAATTTGGAGGTCCCACCGAGATGGCAACCGTCTTCACTGGGGCCGTGTAATTTCTGACCATTCTTAGGACAGCCGTGGAAGCCGGCACCTGGGCATATGGCCCGAGCGGTCCTCCGCCAGAATGGAAGGGTGCACGGCCACAGTGAAGTCTATGCCATCAAACCTGTTGGTTCCCACTCTGTTCTGGTAGGGATCCCGGGATTTGACATCAGGAATCTGGTCAGGTAATTATTTCTGTGTTTTGTCCGGACTGAGGACTGTCTTGTCTCTGTGTCTATCCATCCTCCCTGTGGTGTGTTTGAGTCTGGGCGCTGTCTCTATCTGGGGATCGGCCGACCAAAGGGTTCCTGTCCCCGCGGTCTGTGTGAGTGAAATTTGCACAATCGCAGCCGCACCGCGCCTTGGGTAAAACTCTTGGTGTGAAAGCAAGGGCGATTGAGGCAGTAGCCTGTGGACTCCTTTTATGTGTTGCACCAGGCATCGCTCTGACGAACCCGATTTTCCTTCTTGTGTGATTGGTGTGTAAAGTCCTCCTGTATGGGTAACCAGACGTCTAAGTCGGGACAGTTCCCTAAAGGAACGCCGGCTCATTTTATGTATTTTAGGAAGGGTCCGGACTCCTGTAAATTTCTGGAAAAATGGTCTAGGCTAACTCAGGAGAATCCCAAAATTCAGTGGCCACTGTTAGGATCTTGGGACAAAGACCGAGTAGATGTCTTAAAAGACAAACTCGGCCAACCTAAAACTAAATTGGCAAAAGGAGAGGTTGATTGTTTCATGCAGTGGTGGGAAGAGGCAAATCATAGGTGGACAGAATCAAAACTTGCCTCTCTCAAAGATTCAAATGATAAGTTAAAAGCTTTATTAAAAGCCTCCTCTCCTGCTACCAGACTGAGCGCTCCCCTTTACCCCCTTCTCCAAGAAGACCCGGATCAATCCCACCAGATGCAACTCATTTTACTGTTGTTGATTTGTGCTCTGCTTTCTTTTCTGTCCCGGTTCACCCTGACTTCCTGTTTGCCTTTTCTTACAAGGGGCAACAGTACACATGGGGTATACTGAAAGCCCGTCATATTTTTCCCAAGCATTAGCCCGAGACCTTGCTGACCTTGTTTTCCCATCCAGGTCCACACTAGTCCAATATGTAAATGATCTACTCCTCTGTTCCCCTTCATTGTCTGCCTCAGAAACTGATTCTTTAGTGCTCCTTACTGCCCTAGCAAATAAGGGTCACAAGGCTTCTCGCTCTAAACTACAACTCTGTCAAGCCTCTGTCACATACCTTGGCTTTCTCCTCTCCCAGGGTTCCCGTGCACTTTCTCCCACCTGCGTCCAAGCTATCCTTAGCTTTCCCCGACCCCGCTCCCCACGCCAGCTCCGGAAGTTTTTAGGCATGGCTGGATTTTGCAGACAATGGATTCCCCAACAGTGTCTTCCCCAGGAATTGAAATTAGGGGGGTGTTGAAATATTTTTTTTGGGGGGGGTGAGGGCCGATGAGGGCTGAGACCGTGAGGGCAAAGGTGGGCTGTATGGCACTATAGTAAAAACTGAAAAATGTTTCACGACCATTTTATTAGATTTAACTCATGTTTTAAAACCATCACAAAAATTAAAGTTGGCTACTCAAGCCTACTATGAAGCACTACATCTACATCAGTCTTGGTTTCTTGTTGTAATTTTGCACTCCTTGGTGTCTTCTTGTGTGTCCGTTACTTCCAGTCCTTCATGATATGCCCATGATCAGGCAGAAGGTGACTTCTTTCAGAACACAAAATTCTATTCAATAAGGAAAAAATATGTTTACCTGTAGCTGTTGTGACTGGGATTAGCAAGAGATGAATTCCTACTTTCATGGCAGGAAACATAGCACAAAGATTGGGTCGAACCATTAGTGATGATAAAGAAGCTGAAGTTAAATCTTCATTCGTTCATCATATGATATTCCACTCTGTGTTCAAAATTCTCTATTCTGCCCTGATCACGTAGCAGCCCCATTGCTGGTAGTGCCTCACTCCACATAACTGTAGGTGTTTTATAAGACAGGCATCTGTAAAAACTATGAGGAGGTTGAATAGAATCCAGAAATCTCTATTGTAGATTTGTAAGAATCAAGTCTTTGTACTTTTTCAGGTGGCTTAACAAACACTTTTTGTCCTCTTCATTTATGGAGTCAATATAAGTACCTTCATTAGTCAACTTCTGGACTGAAGTCTGCTTCTTCCAGTACATTTTCAATGGATATCTCTGATTGATCCAAGGATAGCTTCTATTTCTGGACAAAGATCTACTACTGTTGTTGCAGATGCCTGGATTACATTGTTTAATGACCCAAGTGGTTTCAACAGTAGACTTACAAAAGAGAGAATGGCGATAGCCTTCTCTGAACTTAGTAACAAAAGTAGTCCACCAGCCTCACTACTTAGATCTGTCCTATCTTGGTGGATACTTTCTAAAGCCAGTAATAACGGTTGCAGTAATTTTAAGACAACTGCCAAGAATCACTCATGAGAAAGCGAACAGGTTTTCCCAGGTTGGACTCATTTGAACGTCAATCCCAGTGTATCTTCTATTTGTTTCCAAAATTTTCAGTCCTTTTGGACTCTTGCTGAAAAAAAGAGTATAAAAAAGTCGTTAAATTTGTGGCTTTTTAATCTCTTTTGAAGATTCTGTAGCTTGTACTAGTGCTAGCTGGAGTAGATGGCCTCTACAGTATGTATAGGAGAGATTAGGGTTACACTTTTCTCTGAGCAAAGCTTGTACTCCACTATGTCTTCCAGAGAAGTTTGTAGCTCCATCAAATGCACAAGCAGCCATCTGTTTGGGGTTCAATTTACAAGCATTTAACT
The DNA here is from genome assembly GCA_033296515.1 of Macrochelys suwanniensis. Classification (NCBI taxonomy): domain Eukaryota; kingdom Metazoa; phylum Chordata; order Testudines; family Chelydridae; genus Macrochelys; species Macrochelys suwanniensis. Next base: position 340,726,045 of record CM065775.1, read on the forward strand.
CTTCTAAGATGTCACAGATGCAGCTGATGTGTCTTCTATAACTGAACATCTAGAATGTATCTACTGGCCTACCACGGACATCAAGATAACATACGTAATAACTTAATTCTTGATGCCTATTTGCATTGGTGCATTTGTTGGCCATGTGTGCACATATTTTGAATATAGTGAGAGAATTTTCTTCACTTTTTCAACTCCCGAGTCTTTCACTGTTGCACCACGTTTCAAGAAAGTCAGCTGAGTTTTTTGGAGAAAGATAGTGAGCATTTGCTAGTCTTGTTCGGAACCAGTGTCCAACTTCAGGATTAACAAGTGACAATGCACTTAACATAGGCCTCTAGTTTGTAGTGTGTGGTATCTTTTGCTTAAACAGAAAATATGATGCAATAGCCATGTTGGTTCACATAAACTGAGTTGTGTCTCCAGCATTCTTAACAGTCTCATTAAGTTCTTCTAAAATTGGCTTTGACAGTGACTGGCTTATAAGGCTTTCTGCATGTTGATGCAGTCCAGAAGCATGGTGTTTTGCAGCCTTTTCATATAGGTTGTCAGTATTGGCTTAGCTGATCAGTGTGGCAAACCAAGCTCCTCCACTTTTACTATATAAATCCATGACATGCCCACATCTTAAATACTGCGTGTAGTTCTGGTCACACCATCTCAAAAAAGATATATTGGAATTGAAAAAGGTGCAGAGAAGGGCAACAAAAATGATTAGGGGTATGGAGCAGATTCCATATGAGGAGAGAAGACTGGGCCTTTCCAGCTTCGAAAAGAGATGACTAAGAGTGGATATGATAGAGTCTTATAAAATCTTGACAGGTTTCAGTGTAGTAGCCGTGTTAGTCTGTGTCAGCAAAAAGAAAACAAGAAAAATACCTGTGGCACCTTAGAGACTAACAAATTTATTTCAGCATAAGCTTTCGTGGGTTTCCTGTTTTCGTGGGTTTCTTGTTTTGTTTTTATAAAATCTTGATTGGTGAGGAGAAAATGAATAAGGAAGTGTTATTTATCCCTTCACTTAACAAAAGAACCAGGGGTCACCCAATGAAATTAATAGGCAGTAAGTTTAAAACAAAGTTTTAAAGGAAGTATTTCTTCACACAACGCACAGTCACCCATGGAACTTTTTGCCAGGGATGTTGTGAAGGCCAAAATTATAACAGGGTTCAAAAAAGAACTAGATAAGTTCATGGAAGATTGGTCCATCAATGGCTATTAGCCAAGATGGGCAGGGATGCAACATCATGATCTGAATGTCCCTAGCCTCTGTTGACCAGAAGCTGGGAGTGGACGACAGGGGATGGATCAATCAATGATTCCCTGTTCTGTTCATTCCCTCTGAAGCACCTGGAACAGTCACTGTCGGAAGACAGGATACTGGGATAGATGGACCATTGATCTGACCCAATATATCTTAAATGCCTATACACAGATGCAAGAAGCCTGGGGAACAAGCAGGGAGAACTGGAAGTCCTGGCACAGTCAAGGAATTATGATGTAATTGGAATAACAGAGACTTGGTGGGATAACTCATATGATTGGAGTACTGTCATGGATGGATATAAACTGTTCAGGAAGGATAGGCAGGGCAGAAAAGGTGGGGGAGTTGCGTTGTATGTAAGAGAGCAGTATGACTGCTCAGAGCTCCAGTATGAAACTGCAGAAAAACCTGAGAGTCTCTGGATTAAATTTAGAAGTGTGAGCAACAAGGGTAATGTCGTGGTGGGAGTCTGCTACAGACCACCAGACCAGGGGGATGAGGTGGACGAGGCTTTCTTCCAGCAACTAACAGAAGTTACTAGATCACAGGCCCTGGTTCTCATGGGTGACTTTAATCACCCCGACATCTGCTGGGAGAGCAATACAGCGGTCCACAGACAATCCAGGAAGTTTTTGGAAAGTGTAGGGGACAATTTCCTGGTGCAAGTGCTGGAGGAACCAACTAGGGGAAAAGCTCTTCTTGACCTGCTGCTCACAAACAGGGAAGAAATAGTAGAGGAAGCAATAGCGGATGGGAACCTGGGAGGCAGTGACCATGAGATGGTTGAGTTCAGGATCCTGACACAAGGAAGAAAGGAGAGCAGTAGAATACAGAGCCTGGACTTCAGAAAAGCAGACTTTGACTCCCTCAGGGAACTGATGGGCAAGGTCCCCTGGGAGAATAACATGATGGGGAAAGGAGTCGAGGAAAGCTGGCTGTATTTTAAAGAATCCTTATTGAGGTTGCAGGAACAAACCATCCCGATGTGTAGGAAGAAAAGCAAATATGGCAGGCAACCAGCTTGGCTTAACAGTGAAATCCTTGCTCGTCTTAAACACAAAAAAGCAGCTTACAAGAAGTGGAAGATTGGACTAATGACCAGGGAGGAGTATAAAAGTATTGCTCAGGCATGCAGGAGTGAAATTAGGAAGGCCAAATCACACTTGGAGTTGCAGCTAGCTGGAGATGTTAGGAGTAACAAGAAGGGTTTCTTAAAGTGTGGGCCCCTTGCTGAATGAGGGAGGGAACCTAGTGACAGAGGATGTGGAGAAAGCTAGTGTACTCAATGCTTTTTTTACCTCCTGAGGTCCCTTCCAACCCTGAGATTCTATGATTCTATATAGCCATTCTTACATTAAAAATAATTATAATAATAAAAAAGTTTAGTACAGAAACTCCCCAAGATAACGACCTCTTGAGATAGCGATGATGTGAGATAATGATCTTAGCAAATAATGCATTTTTAAAATCTTGGCCTACTAGAAAACATATATTTATATAAGTTTCCCAGTCACAAATATAGCTTCTGGAGAAAGGTCACTAAAACATAGTCCACTTTGGGTGACCAGAAAGCAAGTGTGAAAAATCGGGACGGGGTGGGGAGTAGAATCATAGAATCATAGAATCTCAGGGTTGGAAGGGACCTCAGGAGGTGTCTAGTCCAACCCCCTGCTCAAAGCAGGACCAACCCCAACTAAATCATCCCAGCCAGGGCTTTGTCAAGCCTGACCTTAAAAACCTCTAAGGAAGGAGATTCCACCACCTCCCTAGGTAACCCATTCCAGTGCTTCACCACCCTACTAGTGAACAAGTTTTTCCTAATATCCAACCTAAACCTCCCCCTCTGCAACTTGAGACCATTACTCCTTGTTCTGTCATCTTTTACCACTGAGAACAGTCTAGGTCCATCCTCTTTGGAACCCCCTTTCAGGTAGCTGAAAGCAGCTATCAAATCCCCCCTCATTCTCCTCTTCTGCAGGCTAAACAATCCCAGTTCCCTCAGCCTCTCCTCATAAGTCATGTGCTCCAGTCCCCTAATCATTTTTGTTGCCCTCCGCTGGACTCAGTCAAAGTCTGCTTTTCTGAAGTCCAGGGTCTCTGTTCTACTGCTCTCCTTTCTTCCTTGTGTCAGGATCCTGAACTCAACCATCTCATGGTCACTGCCTCCCAGGTTCCCATCCGCTATTGCTTCCTCTACTATTTCTTCCCTGTTTGTGAGCAGCAGGTCAAGAAGAGCTTTTCCCCTAGTTGGTTCCTCCAGCACTTGCACCAGGAAATTGTCCCCTACACTTTCCAAAAACTTCCTGGATTGTCTGTACACCGCTGTATTGCTCTCCCAGCAGATGTCGGGGTGATTAAAGTCACCCATGAGAACCAGGACCTGTGATCTAGCAACTTCTGTTAGTTGCTGGAAGAAAGCCTCGTCCACCTCATCCCCCTGGTCTGGTGGTCTGTAGCAGACTTCCACCGCAACATTACCCTTGTTGCTCACACTTCTAAATTTAATGCAGAGACTCTCAGGTTTTTCTGCAGTTTCATACTGGAGCTCTGAGCAGTCGTACTGCTCTCTTACATATAACGCACTCCCCCACCTTTTCTGCACTGCCTATCCTTCCTGAACAGTTTATATCCATCCATGACAGTACTCCAATCATAATAGGAGCCTATATAAGAAAAAGACCCAAAAAACTGGGACTGTCCCTGTAAAATCGGAACATCTGGTCACCCTAAGTCCAATGCTCTGACCGCTGTTGTTTGTCATGCCACGGTTCACTCTATTGCTCTGCCCCAATAGCCCTACACTGTTACTTTCTGCTGCCACCTGCCACTGTGACCTCTGTGAGTCGGTCTCTCGCAGTTCCACCCGACTCTCAGTGATTTCAGACCTTCGCGGTGAGATGAACTTCGGTGCTAGTGCAGACTGGGCCGTCTCATCCACAGAAACACTGTCCCACAGCAGGTCTAAGCACTTAGACCTGATTATCAGAGATTTCAGCTCTAGTGGTCACTTAACAAACCAAAAGACTCTCTATGAGGCCTAATCAGCTCTGTCTTTAAACAGTGGAGAGGCGTAGGTCAAATAGTACTTGTGACTCAGGCAGACCATAAAGAAAAGAGAGACCCACCCTCTCTCTTGATGCCCTCAATCAGCACAGGCTAAGGACAGTTCTACTGCCCTTTACTCATACAATAAAACAACAACATTTCATTACCCCCTGCATTCAAGTGATTTGTAACTCAAACCCAGCCAAAATCTATCACTTGGACAACACAGCTCTGTTTGCTGGATACCTAGGTAAATTAGGTGTGAATGTAAATACAATCTGGTCCTGAAGCCTTTCCCCCCAGTCCCCAGCTCATCACTAGCTGTCAGGGAGAGCTCATTTAGACTTTGCTTACAAATCATCATTTGAAATTATTAGGTTGGCCAACATCACCGAAATGAATGCACTGACAAAAAACAAAATCTGTATAAGGAAACTAGTCTGTGTTCATACTTTTCAAATCTATTACACTTTTTCAGATACACATTTTATCATATACTTTATATGCTTTTAAAGTGTGTATTAATGTTTCAATTTCAATTCAAATTCCCAAACAATCACTAAATTGGCAACACTGCATGTAACTAGTTCACAAAACGGGGGGGGGGGGGGGGGGGGTGTTGGGAAAATTCAGGGGGGGTGTAGGGAAATCACTGTTCCCCAATATGCCTCCCTTGCAAAACCTCTCCAGGAACTCACTCGATTCTCTGTGCCTGACCCCATGCCGTGGTCCCCTGAGGCCGATTCTGCCTTTGTTTCCCTCAAACAGGGTTTGGTTTCTGCCCTCGCCTTAGGGCTGCCTGACTATTCTAAGCCTTTTACCCTTTTCTGCCACGAACAATCCGGCTGTGCACTTGGAGTTCTCACTCAGATGCACGGAGACAAGAGCCGCCCAGTGGCTTATTTCTCTGCCACTTTAGACCCTGTTGCCCAAGGCTTAACCCCCTGCCTGCGTTCTGTGGCTGCTGAAGCGCGCCTAGTCGAAATGTCTGATTCCCTTGTTCTCCGCTCTCCTCTTACCCTCCTGGTCCCTCACTCTGGGGAAACTCTCCTGCTACAACGTAACACCGGCCACCTCTCCTCTGCCCGCCTTACCAGGTACGAACTTTTACTACTATCAGCTTCATATATCACCATAAAGCGTTGTTCTCAGTTAAACCCTGCCACTCTCCTTCCTTTGTCTACTGACGGTGATCCCCACGACTGCCTTGCAATGGTCTCTGCTGTCACCGTCCCGCGCTCTGACCTTTCTGATGTCCCTCTCCCTAACTCTGACCTTGTTCTATTTACTGATGGCTCCTGTTTTCGAGACAACCAAGGTCGTCTCCTTGCAGGATACGCTGTAGTTTCACTCTCTGAAACCCTGGAAGCTGCGCCTTTACCTTCTGTAGCCTCAGCACAAGTCGCTGAATTAGTTGCCCTCACCCGTGCCTGCTTTTTGGTGGAGGGACGCTTCACCACCATTTACACTGACTCCCGCTACGCTTTTGGGGTTGTGCATGACTTTGGTACCCTCTGGCAAACTCAGGGGTTCCTTACCTCCTCCGGTACCCCTATTAAAAATGGGCCCTACATCGCTGCCCTTCTGTATGCAGTTTTACTTCCATCTGCCCTAGCTATTGTTAAGCGCCCTGGCCACTCAATGGTGGATACTGATGTTGCACAGAGAATCGAGTGAGTTCCTGGAGAGGTTTTGCAAGGGAGGCATATTGGGGAACAGTGATTTCCCTACACCCCCCCTGAATTTTCCCAACACGCCCCCCCCCCCCGTTTTGTGAACTAGTTACATGCAGTGTTGCCAATTTAGCAACATTTGCTGACGCCTCTGCTAAACATGCTGCTGCCATAGAACAAAGATGCATTTCTAGGTTCCCTTTCTGTTTCTATACCGCCGCCGTCCCTCACTGACCTCACCCTGCTCCAAGACTCTGCCCCAGAAACCGAGAAAGAATCCTGGGTTGCTCTCTACATCCCGATTCTCTTTGGCGTTCGCCTACTGGTGCCTTTGTAGCCCCCTTTTCACTCTACCCGTCTCTGGCCGCCCTGCTACATGGTGTTTCGCATGTCGGAAAAGAGGGGATGGTCTCCGCTGTAACTAAGACAGGATGGTGGGCCCCCCATTTTAGCTCTTTTGCAGCCCACCACTGTGCAGCCTGTACCACTTGCCAAAGCCATAATATTGGTAAACCTGTAAAAGTGGCCCAGGAGTTCTGGGGCCTGCCTCAAGCACCGTTCTTGCATTGGCAACTTGATTTTGTACAAATGCCTAAGTGTCAACAATATGAATTTATATTGGTTATGGTATGTTTATTCTCTGGTTGGATTGAAGCCTTTCCTTGTCACAAGGCTGACTCACTGTCTGTTGCCAAATGTTTGTTAAATCATATTATGCCTGCCAAGGGAATTCCTGCTACTCTGTCCAGTGATCGGGGTACACATTTTACTGGACAACTTGTTCAACACCTGGACCGTATATTGCATATCAGACACCTGTTGCACTGTCCCTACCACCCACAGAGTGCAGGTGCAGTTCAAAGACAAAACGGTGTACTTAAGAATAAGCTTGCTAAAATTTGTGACTCTACAGGATTAAGCTGGCCAGTAGCCTTACCATTAGCCCTTATGGACATGAGATCCACTCCATCCCAAAGGCATAACTTAAGTCCCTTTGAAATTGTTATGGGACGCCCTATGCGAGCTATGACTACCATTATTCCCGTCCCAGACTTGAACTTGACTCACAGTGCGCTCCTTCAATATTGCAAGGGACTAATGCAAGCTGTAAGTCACTTCCATTCACAGGTTCAAGCCGCCTGGCCTACGGAACCCACCTCCGACGCTTGCCACAACCTCGAGCCAGGTGATTGGGTCTACGTACGGCGCCATCGTCGAAAGCACGCCTTGGAGCCCCGGTGGAAGGGTCCTCATCAGGTACTGCTTACTACACAGACGGCTGTTAAACTATCTGGCATTGCAGCGCGGATACATGCTTCACAGTGTAAGAAGGCACCATCCCCAGAGAACCAATCATCACCTCAGAACCACGCAGAGTCAATTTTGACTCCAGAAGAAGACGTAGAGGAACAGTCTGCAATACCTTACAATCTACACTCTCATAAGGGTTGCCAGAAGCAGACGACGAACAAAAAGAAGCAGTAGCGAGACTAGCGCCTATTGCCTGGTGGGCATAAAACCGTGACTGCGGTTCCCTCAGTTGAGGTTGTCAGAACCAGAAGAGCCTTGCCTCCAACATGCACCTCTGCCTGTTCCTCGGCTGCTGGTATCTTACGGTCTGGGGAGACCACGATGACAATTCTTTTATCCAGCAGCAGGTTTGGATAGCTCAGACCCTTAATATTTCTAATTGCTGGGTCTGCAGCCACATCTCAGCCCACTCTCAAACTGGTGTTCCTGTCCTGGCTATCCCACTCAAGTCCCCAGACCTCACTGGAGGGCCTTGTCCGTTTAACAAAATATGGAACAGCAATGACACTTGGGAAGCAGTGAGAATAAATGCATCTAAATGGATAAGTGTGGTGGAGGGAAAAGGTCATTGATGCTGGGTGTGTAATGGGACAGGGCTGGATCTGGGGAAAAGTCGTTGCCTTCAGCATATTGTGGCCAATGGTGTATGGGATTATTCAAACAAAACTAAAAGGTGGCGGGCCGGGTATGGAGATATGAATTTTTTCTCAACCTGGGATCAAACAGAGAAATCAATCTCATGTTCCCCCTACAGTAACCTTAGTGAAAACAGTACAATCTTTCAATGTCATGCAAATAACACCACTCCTCGTAAGGAGAATTACCCTGTACCCTTTGGGGGATACTACTCCTCCTGTCTGACTTTGACAGGAGTCAAACAGTATTCTAATACCTGTTTTAACAACCCTAACACCCAGGTGAGCCAGCCTGGTTCCAGCTCTGTATTGTCAGTGGAGACGTGGGGATCTTGGCATGAGCTGGCCCCTGGTCTGCCAGCGTCACAGTCAGCCTGAGCGACAAGGGGGGAAATAACATTTCCAGCAGTTCCTAGGTGTTAAGGCCAGAAGGGTCTGATCTCCTGTAAAACACGGGCCAGAGAATCTCCCCTGATGAGTCTGGCAGGAAGCCCATAGCTCGTGGCTGATCTAGAGCATGAAGGTACTAGAGAAGGGAGCACTGGAGGAAATGCTAATCCAGGAAGAACTGCTAGGCAGAGATGGCATTCACCTTTCGAGGAGGGGGAAGACCCTATTTGGATACAGACTGGCTAACCTAGTGAGGAAGGCTTTAAACTAGGTTCGACGGGGACAGGAGAGCAAAGCCCACAGGTAAGTGGAGAACATGGGGACCTGGGAGATGGGTCGGAAATAGGAGGAGGCGTGGGCTCTAATGACAAAGAGATAGGAGGGTCAGGGCAAAACTGGGAGGCAAGATCAAATCAGTATCTTAGATGCCTGTATACAAATGCGAGAAGTATGGGTAATAAGCAGGAAGAACTGGAAGTGCTAATAAATAAATTCAACTATGACGTTGTTGGCATCACCGAAACTTGGTGGGATAATACACATGATTGGAATGTTGGTATGGATGGGTACAGCTTGCTCAGGAAGGACAGACAGGGGAAAAAGGGAGGAGGTGTTGCCTTATATATTAAAAATGTACACACTTGGACTGAGGTGGAGATGGACATAGGGAACGGAAGTGTTGAGAGTCTCTGGGTTAGGCTAAAAGGGGTAAAAAACAAGGCTGATGTCATGCTAGGAGTCTACTGCAGGCCACCTAGCCAGGTGGAAGAGGTGGATGAGGCTTTTTTTAAACAACTAACAAAGTCATCCAAAGCCCAAGATTTGGTGGTGATGGGGGACTTCAACTATCCAGATATATGTTGGGAAAATAACACGGCGGGGCACAGACTATCCAATAAGTTCTTGGACTGCATTGCAGACAACTTTTTATTTCAGAAGGTTGAGAAAGCTACTGGGGGGAAGCTGTTTTAGATTTGATTTTAACAAATAGGGAGGAACTCGTTGAGAACTTGAAAGTAGAAGGCAGCTTGGGCGAAAGTGATCATGAAATCCTAGAGTTCACAATTCTAAGGAAGGGTAGAAGGGAGTACAGCAAAATAGAGACAATGGATTTCAGGAAAGTGGATTTTGGTAAGCTCAGAGAGCTGATAGGTAAGGTCCCATGGGAATCAAGACTGAGGGGAAAAACAACTGAGGAGAGCTGGCAGTATTTCAAAGGGACACTATTAAGGGCCCAAAAGCAAACTATTCCGCTGGGTAGGAAAGATAGAAAATGTGGCAAAAGACCACCTTGGCTTAACCATGAGATCTTGCAAGATCTAAAAAATAAAAAGGAGTCGTATAAAAAATGGAAACTAGGACAAATTACAAAGGATGAATATAGGCAAACAACACGGGAATGCAGGGGCAAGATTAGAAAGGCAAAGGCACAAAATGAGCTCAAACTAGCTGCAGGAATAAAGGGAAACAAGAAAACTTTTTATCAATACATTAGAAGCAAGAGGAAGACCAAGGACAGGGTAGGCCCACTACTCAGTGAGGAGGGAGAAACAGTAACAGGAAACTTGGAAATGGCAGAGATGCTTAATGACTTCTTTGTTTCGGTCTTCACCGAGAAGTCTGAGGGAATGCCTAACATAGTGAATGCAAATGGGAAGGGGGAAGGTTTAGAAGATAAAATAAAAAAAGAACAAGTTAAAAATCACTTAGATAAGTTAGATGCCTGCAAGTCACCAGGACCTGATGAAATGCATCCTAGAATACTCAAGGAGCTAATAGAGGAGGTATCTGAGCCTCTAGCTATTATCTTTGGTAAATCATGGGAGACAGGAGAGATTCCCGAAGACTGGAAAAGGGCAAATATAGTGCCCATCTATAAAAAGGGAAATAAAAACAACCCAGGAAACTACAGACCAGTTAGTTTCACTTCTGTGCCAGGGAAAATAATGGAGCAAGTAATTAAGGAAATCATCTGCAAACACTTGGAAGGTGGTAAGGTGATAGGGAATAACCAGCATGGATTTGTAAAGAACAAATCATGTCAAACCAATCTGATAGCTTTCTTTGATAGGATAACGAGTCTTGTGGATAAGGGAGAAGTGGTGGATGTGGTATACCTAGACTTTAGTAAGGCATTTGATACGGTCTCGCATGATATTCTTATCAATAAACTAGGGAAATACAACTTAGATGGGGCTACTATAAGGTGGGTGCGCAACTGGCTGGATAACCGTACTCAGAGAGTAGTTATTAATGGTTCCCAATCCTGCTGGAAAGGTATAACGAGTGGGGTTCCGCAAGGGTCTGTTTTGGGACCGGCTCTGTTCAATATCTTCATCAACGACTTGGATATTGGCATAGAAAGTACGCTTATTAAGTTTGCAGATGATACCAAACTGGGAGGGATTGCAACTGCTTTGGAGGATAGGGTCATAATTCAAAATGATCTGGACAAATGGTCAGAGGTAAACAGGATGAAGTTTAATAAGGACAAATGCAAAGTGCTCCACTTAGGTAGGCACAATCAGTTTCACACATACAGAATGGGAGGAGACTGTCTAGGAAGGAGTACGGCAGAAAGGGATCTAGGGGTTATAGTGGACCACAAGCTAAATATGAGTCAACAGTGTGATGCTGTTGCAAAAAAAGCAAACATGATTCTGGGCTGCATTAACAGGTGTGTGGTGAGGAAGACACGAGAAGTCATTCTTCCGCTCTACTCTACGCTGGTTAGGCCTCAACTGGAGTATTGTGTCCAGTTCTGGGCACCGCATTTCAAGAAAGATGTGGAGAAATAGGAGAGGGTCCAGAGAAGAGCAACAAGAATGATTAAGGGTCTAGAGAACATGACCTATGAAGGAAGGCTGAAGGAATTGGGTTTGTTTAGTTTGGAAAAGAGAAGACTGAGAGGGGACATGATAGCGGTCTTCAGGTGTCTAAAAGGGTGTCATAAGGAGGAGGGAGAAAACTTGTTCATCTTAGCATCTGAGGATAGAACAAGAAGCAATGGGCTTAAACTGCAGCAAGGGAGGTTTAGGTTGGACATTAGGAAAAAGTTCCTAACTGTCAGGGTGGTTAAACACTGGAATAAACTGCCCAGGGCGGTTGTGGAATCTCCATCTCTGGAGATATTTAAGAGTAGGTTAGATAAATGTCTATCAGGGATGGTCTAGACAGTAATTGGTCCTGCCATGAGGGCAGGGGGCTGGACTCGATGACCTCTTGAGGTCCCTTCCAGCCCTAGAATCTATGAATCTATGAATCTATCAAAGGTGGGGTGCTCAGTGCTCAGTGAGCTGGCAGCAGGAAGAGATGTTGGAGAGACAGCTGGAGACTCGGGCTGGACTGAGGGAGGAGAGGTAGGTGGGGAGTCACTGGCTGAACCCCAGACACCAATTATCAGAAAATATTGACCTGCTTTGCATTTCAACTGGAGATGGGCATGTTGCCTACAGACTCTGATTATTCCTCTGCTTCTCAGGGCTGATTAAGTGGCCACCAGCATTTCTTGGAAACTAAGCTGCTGTTGATTTAAGGGGCACAGGATCCAGCCCCAAATCAGCATTCGTCCCTGCTGTGGGGACACTGGTGCTCTGCGGGCAGCCCATGGGCAGAATCAGTGAGAGTCAATGGGAGTGCAGAGGGAAGGACCTCCCTGCTCACAGACACATTCCCCTTGTTCCAGAGGGCTGCATTTAGCTGGCATTGGGGCAGCGCGGTGTCGGGGAGGGATTGGGCCCTAGGACCGGCCTGAGGCCTAGGGGAGCAGCTGCTTCCTCTCAAGGGCTGCCAGGGTGGGGAAATAGGAGTTCAAGCCTCCCCAAAGTATCCTCACCCCGACCCTGCCCACAAACGGGAGGGGGAGCTGCATCCCTGCCCCAACACAGACGTTGTCAGCTGCCTCCAGAGCCCACTCTCAGTGTTGAACGAGAACTGGAGCCAATGAGTGAAACTGCAGCTCTCAGCCAGACCTGCTATGTGAGAAGAATAAGGATCCCTGTAGGGCCCGGCTTTCCCCAGCCTGCCTGGGACTGCGGGTGCTGGGGTCCCACAGTGAGGCCCGAATTGTTTAGATATTTTGGCTCTGCCCCACCCATTGGTGCTTTTCACTGAACTTCTGGGTGTTTGACCATCACTAAGGAGGGTTCAACAGCTGCACAATGGGCCAGAGGGTCAACTGGTCCCCACAGCTACTGGCTTCTGGGGGTTGATCGTATTTATTGTCTAACATGTGATAGTCAGGTGAGCAATAGAGCTGGCTGCTATCTGTGCAGGGGCTGAATAAAAGTTCCAGGAATGGCAGTAAACTGTGAATCAGTGTTTGCTGAGGGAAATATTTCTGAGGCAAGCCTTTGGAGACCAGGATGTTAATTGTATTTGATGTCTGTTGCAGGAACTGGTAAATAATGAAGAGGAGAGGACATTGATAGGTGTTTTAGTGAAGCTAAAAGTAAATGTAGACATCTAGGAACAAAGAACATAAAGTCCTCCATCCTGTAAGTCTGCCCTATCTTCAGAAGCAGTGACTCTGTAAAAGATTTGGGGGTGGGGATGGATAATCAACTGAACATGACCCCTCAGTGCAAAGCTGTGGCCAAAAGGGCTCATGGGATCCTGGGATGCACAAACAGGGGAATCTCGTGTAGCAGTGGAGAGGTTATTTCCCCCCCTGTGTTTGGCAGTGGTGCAAATGCTGCTGGTGTCCAGTTCTGGTGCCCACAGCTCAAGAAAGACGTTGATACTGTGGAGAGGGTCAGAGAAGAGTCACGAGAACAATTAAAGGATTAGAAAACCTGCCTTATTGTGATCGACTCCAGGAGCTCAAGCTGTTTAGCTGAACAAAGAGAAGGTTAAGGGGTGACTTGATCAGTCTGTAAGTACCTACCTGGGGATCAAATATTTAGTGATGGGCTCATCAGTCTCACAGAAAAAGGTGCAACACAGGCCAGTGGCTGGAAGTTGAAGCTAAACAAATTCAGACTGGAAATGAGGCGTCAATTTTTAACAGTGAGGGTAATTGGAACGACTTCCCAAGGGTCTTGATAGATTTCCCATCACTGGCAATATTAGAATCAAGGTTGGATGATTTTAAATAAGATCTGGTCTAGGGATTATTGTGGGGCAGGTCTCTGCCTGTGTTTTACCGGGGGTCAGACGACACAATCACAATGTGTCCTGGCGTTGGAATCGATGCATAAAATTCGTATTCGGAGTCAACTGGTGCTTGGAAATGAGACAAGTGAAGTTCCCATGTGTCATGAATTCACTGGGTCTGTGCTCTGCCCGGCCTTCAAACAGTCTCTGGAGCACAACCCCTCTGCTCTGTTGGACCCCAAAGCTCCAAGCTTTTCCACAAGTGCAGGCCCATGACCTCAATGACTGCGAGTCTGGGCTTTTGGCTCCAGCAGCCTGTGGCTGTCTGTGGCTCGCTGCAGCGAGTCCACCTGAGGTCAGACTCCCGAGAGAGACATTTTACCCCGTCCGGGTGCAAGGCACTTCAGCATTGACAGCGACACTGGGCAGCCTTCTCAAAACACAGGAACGTTTATTAGTCATCGGAAATATGGCAGCTGGGAGGGTCTTTAGGCCACATGAGCGGTAAGCTTAGGACAGAATTCACCTTGGTGGAAGCCAGGGCTTCGCCATGCCCTGCTTCCTGACCTCCTTCTTCTCTCTCCCGCTCTCGGAGTCCCAAAATGAAAGCTGCCGTGTGTCTGTGAACCCTGCTCTGAACACAGGCCCCTGACACCTGCAGTCCCTTGTCCTTCTGCTGCTGCCAGCCACGCTGAGTTCACATGTTCAGCCTGTCTTGAGTTCCCAGTCATTCAGTGTTAGTGTCCTGGTCTTTGGCTCTCCCTTTGTATCGCCCAGTCCTCCTCTCACCTGGGCAGGTTCTATTTCGTTCATGGTCATGATTCTGGTCTCCAGCCAGAGAGCTAATTTTAGATAAGTAATATTTTAGATAATAGTAATTTTAGATAAGAGCACTCATTTGTATCAATTATTTATCAGACGGAAGAGCTGTGTTCCCAAAGTTACCACTGCTTTGGGATCTGAAAATCCTGGGTAACTGATCTGGCGTGCCATTTGCCAGGAGTGGTGGAGAGGAAGGGACGACGGATATAAATTGTTTTTTTGTTTTTTTGTTTGGTTGGTTTATTGGTTGGTTGATTGGTTGGCTGCAATAGGGGAAGGGGACAGTGGATCAGGGTCGCAACCTGTAATTTTCCACATCGTAGCCCGTGATGGTCTCTGGAAGCCTGGGAGTTTTACTGGTCCCGGAGCATTCCTACAGCTTTGTAAGCAGATGTTACTGATGCTAGTAGATAAAGAGATAAATCAGTTAAAGGCTGAAATAGAGGAGTTAAAGAAAGAGAAAATTGAGAAAGACAAAGAAATACCCAGCCTGAGGACTGCTCAGATAGTGGCACTGCAGAAGTAGGGATGTGAGTGAGCGAGAAAATAACAGGCTGGAGCAAGGAGTGTCTGGATCGAAAGAGCAGATAGTGGAGAGTGAAGGAATTGTTAGGGCCTCACTGAAGGATTCTCAGAATAAGACCCAGGCAGATCACGGGGAATGTAAGAGACAATCTTGTGCTCTCATAGCCATGCAGGGACAGAAGAAGAGAATAGTGGTGGTGATTTGATAGAGTCGTAGACTAGGAAGGGTTTTGGGTCAGAGCAAGATCTTGACTCATATCTTTCTCATTATGAGGATGAGAGGGATGATCCCCCTGAGCTTCCTTTTTCCCTTGCGCTCTTCTGGGCAGTCCCCATATGGCTACTGAGAGGGGGATGGAAGCTGCATTGAGTCAGAACCAGGGAACAGGGCTCCCCCCTGTGGCTCATGCCTCCAAATGTTAAGTGCAAATCTTACACCACTTTCATCTTGCCGTGGTCAGCACCTAGATACCAGGGGAACGGGCTCCCTTGAAATACAGTAGAGAGACAGACACGAGGGAGCATGGGGAGCCCATTACAGGGCCAAACCTCGGCCACAGGCAGCAACCTCAAGTGATAGTTCAGTCCCCGTGGGCCTGACTTTCCCCTGGCCCCACACGTCACCATTTACACCAGTGCCCGGTACGTGTAACTCGCCCCCCAGGGAGGATGGTGCATTTCCCAGTCTCTTTGCACAGGTGTAAATGGCACCACCTAGTGCATTGACTCCCGTGGAGCTCTGGCCAGTTTACACCCTGTGAGGTTCTAACCCCGGTGATTCCAACAGAGCTCTGAGCAACCCCCACCTGCGGGGGGTGTGACCCCAGTGACTCCAATAGCCCAAACCAGACCGGACCCACTGGGGATCCTGCCCCTGACTTCAGTGGGGCTCCAGCTGATTCACACTCCCTGGGGATCTGCCCGGAACTTTCCATTGGACGAGATGGACGTGAGCAGTTGGGCCAGTCAGGGCCAGGGCACGATGGCTCCTGACAGCCGCACTGATCTCAGCTCGGACAGACGAGTGGGGAGGGGACAGCTTTTATTTGATCTGTTATCTGAGCCCTGACAAGCACTTTCTCCGCTCACAGCCCGGCTGGTGGGTGGGTCGTGGCTCCTCTTATCTCTGTTTGCCTGGGCAGTAAATGACTGTATCCGCCATCAGCACAGATTTGCATGTTCAGTGTTAACACGGGTTCCACCCCCTTCCCTGGACTGGGCTATAAATGCCCCAGGCACGGCCAGTGTCACATGCAGGCTGCACTTGATCCGACCTTGCACCAGAGCGGCTCCGCAGAGAGACAATCAGGTGATACCCTGGCTTCCTCCAGCTTCTTCCTCCTCCTGCTCCGGGTGGCTGCCCGGTGTGTGTCCCCTGATCCGGGGCCGTCTCTGTCTCACCCCTTCCTCCCACCCAGCACAGCGCTGCACACGGCTCCCTAATGCCCCGCGGAGCTGTGCTGAGCATCTGCCCCTCCCAGAGCTGGGCCCAGCATCCAGGCCTGTGTCCAGCCCCCGATGGAGCATCACTCTGCTGGGCGGCTCTCCCATTGGCCCCCTTCTCCCAGTCATGGTGCCACGGGGGTCCCAGCCCCGACCGCGGGGAGCAGTAACTATCACGCCTCCCCCATCCCAACCACACGGTGTTGGCTTCCCAGACCCTTGATCTCCTGGAGCTGGAAATCTGAGTGTGATTCAAACACCTGTTGGTGGGGAAAGGCCCCGGGGGCGGGGTCAGGGGGTGTTTCATGTACCAGGTGCTGGGTGAGAACACGAGAGGCTCCATGTTTCTCACACTAAACTGGTCTCTAGGCAGAGAACGATTGCAGAGGGGCTGCACCAGCCGCTGCCATTCCAGCCACGTGCACACAGACTGGCCTCCATCCTGGTGGCTCTGGGGCCTCTTCCAAACTCTCCTCTCCTCCCCCCTGTGCCCTCCCTCCAAGTGCCATGTAGGTGGCTACCGTGGGGACCTGCCAGCCCCAGCACTGGGGAGAGAGGGACAGCGGGAGATGGCAAATGGCCCTTCTGGGAACCACTTTGCTCTGTAAACAGGACCCTGTTGCTTGGGACCCAGGCACCATCTGAGTGACCCCGGCTTCCCTGCTGCCCCCCTGATTCCTCCCGACCTGCAGCCCTGGTTCAGGGAGTCCCTTCCAGCCCAGCCAGGCCCTTTAACAAACAACCCCAGCTCTGAAGCACCTCCCCTTGTGAAATCCCACAAAGGGGAGGAGGGTCACTCCAGGACGCGTCTCAGTCTCTCATGATCCCATCTCCTCGTGTGTTTTATCCACAGGA
The DNA here is from genome assembly GCA_033296515.1 of Macrochelys suwanniensis. Classification (NCBI taxonomy): domain Eukaryota; kingdom Metazoa; phylum Chordata; order Testudines; family Chelydridae; genus Macrochelys; species Macrochelys suwanniensis. The sequence goes on from CM065775.1 coordinate 340,743,102, forward strand.
GAAGTGAGAAGATGGGGCCAGTCACCTACTTCAGCCTCAGCCTCCTCGGCTGCCTGATCTTTAACCCCTCGCTGGAAGGTGAGTCCCTGCCTAGCCCAGGCTCTGTTTGCCCCCAATGGGAAATGAATACATTTCACTCAGAGTCCCCCAGCCCCACCATCAGGAAGCAGCGAACACAACTGGGTCCCCAGAGCCCCTACACCACCAAACCCATTAATCCAGACCCCACCCGGCAGCTCAGCACCTGCTCAAGGGGCGAGGCTACATCCTGCTGCCCCTGGCTCTGAATGCAGAGAGAATCTGAGACCTCCTGGGGCTGAGTGTGAGAGACAGGCTGGGAGCTAAACCCCCCTCCATCTCCTGCTGTGGCTTAGAGGGTGACTTTCCCCACCGGCACAGAGGGGTCCCATCCCAACCAGGGAACAGAATGTGCCAATAACGAGTGACATCCATCTCTTCATTGGGCTCAAAATGGCGCCTCTTCATGAGTTTGATCCCTGTGCTATGGATAATCCAAACCCTTCCCCCCTGCTCCTGTGCGAAGAAAAATCCTGGGACCCATAGAGTATTTCTCTCCCCCTGGATCCCTTCCTTACTTATCCCCACAAATCTCTGCACTTACTCCACATACTCCTAATCCCTTCCCCCACCCATCTGTCACTAGCTCTCTGCCTTCCCTTCCCCCTCTGGGCCCTCAACTGTCAGAGAATCATAGAAATGTAGGGCTGTAAGGGACCTCCAGAGGTCACCTTGTCCAGCCCCGCATACCGAGGCAAGACCAAGTAAAGCTACATCATCCCTGACAGGTTTTTGTCCAACCTGTTCTTACAAACCTCCAGTGACAGGGAACCCACAACCTCCCTTGGAAGCTTCACTACCCTAAGTGTCAGGAAGTTTTTCCTAATATCTAACCTTAATCTTCCTGATGCAGATTAAGCCCATTGCTTCTTATCGTACCATCAGTGGATATGGAGAACAATTGATCACCATCCTCTTTATAATAGCCTGTAATACATGTGAAGACTGTTCTCTGGTCACTCCTCAGTCTTCTTTTCTATAGACTGAACATGCCCATTTTTTAAAACTTTCCTCACAGGTCAGGTTTCTAAACCTTTTAGCATTTTGTTGTTGTTCTCTGTAATTTCTCCATCTTATCCATGTCTTTCTGAAAGTGCGGCACCCAGACCTGGACACAGAACTCCAGCTGAGACCTCACCAGAGCCGAGTAGAGCAGGACACTTACCGCCTGAATCTTCCATACAACACTCCTGTTAACACACCCCAGAATGATATTGGCCTTTTTCTCTACTGTATCACATTGTTGACTCATATTTAATATGTGGTCCACTATAACCTCCAGATCCTTTTCAGCAGTACTACTGCCTAGCTAGTTATTCCCCATTTTGTACTTGTGCATTTGATTTTGCCTTTCTAAGTGAAGTACTTTGTACCTGTCTTGATTGAAGTTCATCTTGTTGATTTCAGACCACGTCTCCGGTTTCTTCATGCCATTTGGATTCTCCAAAGTACTGGCAACCCCTCTCGGCTGGGTGTCATCCACAAAATTTATATGCGTACTCTCCACTCCATTATCCAAGTCATTCATGGAAATGTTGAACAGTGTCAGAATCAGGACAGACCCCTGGGGGACCCCACCAAACATGTTTGCCCAGTTTAACAGTAAACAAGTACATCTCCTCATTTACTCTTTGAGTAGGGGATTCCAACCAGTTGTGCAACCACCTTATAGTAATTTCATCTGGATCACATTTCTACAGTTTGCTTAAGAGAACATCATGTGGGACTGTCAAAAGCATTACTAAAATCAAGATATACCAAGTCTACATTTCCTCCCCACCCTTCATGGGGCCAGAAACCCCGTGAAAGAAGAAAATTAGGTTGGCTTGGCATAATTTGATCTTGACAATACCATATTGGCTTTTTATTTTAAGCTAATTATCCTGTAGATGCTTACAAATTCATTGATTCATAAATTGGTCCAGTATATTTCCAGGTTTCGAAGTTAAGCTACTGGTCTATAATTTCCCAGATCTTCTTTGTTCCTCTTTTAAAAGACAGTTAATATGTTTGCCTGTTCTTCCTGAACAAGCTATACCTCTCTCTACCAATATTCCAGTCAGGAGATTTATCCCACCAAGTCTCTGGGATGCCGATTACAGTACATCATAATTTAGCTTATATACTAATGTCACCCTTCTGCCCATCAGAGTTGGCAGCAACAAGGGCCGGGTTCAGTATCTAGGGGTTCTGTTCCAATGACACAATGCAAAACTGGCTCGAGCCCCCACCCAGTGACCTGGGACAAATATATATCACCTCCCCTGGGCGCCTCTAAGAGGCAATATTTCCCCTCTTGCAAGCACAGAGTCTGAGTGTATCAAAAGCCTTGTAATGACAGAGAGAAACAATGAGGCATTATGTTGAGAAAACACCACAAACAGGATTCATAACCAAACCATGAACCAGAATGCCCCCCTCAAAGCAGATTGGGCTGTGTCCTCTCCCTTTGGATCGTGAGTCCAGCAACCCAAAAGTCCATCAACCCCAAAGTCCAGCACCCAAAAGTCTCTGTCCCTGGTCAGTGCAGCCCCAGAGTTCAAAAGTTCATTGGCAGAGTTCCCCCATCCCCCGTGGAAATGGCGGGGGGGGGGGGGGGAGAAAGGTAAAAGGGCACCTTACGTGGTCCGAGGCTGACCACCCCCACCTCTCGATGGGGTTCTGCTGCAGCCTTCACCGCAAGCTGCTCCACTTTGCTCCACCAGCCGTCCACGAACTGCTCCGCTCCACCAGCCACCCAGCAATATATCTTCAGGGCCCCACCCCCCAACTACACAACAAAGCACTCAGTGATTTCAGCTTGTAGTGGGGGAGGGCCCTCAGTGCAGGTGCACCCTTGGCCCAAAGTGAATCTAGTTCAGCAGCCTGTAACTAGACGCCCTAATAGAATCAAAATTAGCTCTGATATTCCACAGTGGAGAGAGTAGGAAACTAAATTGGCATTTAGGGCCCTCAAGAAGGGGCTCACACCACCAGGCAGAAATACCTGTTCCCAGTCTCTCTCAATTCGCTGGGTTTTGGAACCCATATCTCTTGCTTAGTGAGTGCCGCTTAGTTGATGGCGAGTCCCTCCATCATAAGAAAAGGCCAAGTACAGTTCCACTGTCCTTGATTCACATAATCAGGATAATAACAGTTTATTCTTCCTGCCCCAATAACCAAAAAATGGGGATCCTACAGCAGCCCAAAGTCACCATTTGGGCTGCTATGGGCTCATGCTAGGCGGGGTGGGTGTGCCTATGTAAATGAGGTTAGCCCCTGAAGTTCTTTTCCACAACTTGCCACAACTCACCACCAGATGTCAGGGTGGGGCTCATCCTGACTCTGCTTAGACTATTTCCAGTTGTTCCATTTATTCCCCATACTCCTTGCATTTGTGTATAGACATCTGAGATGCAGAGCAGATTCCCGCACTGTTATCCCTCTTGTTGCTCCTATGATTCAATTGTAATTTTCCTTCCCCCGCCCCGCCAACATTTAGCCTTTCATGAAGGTCACCTGTGGGATTTTGTCACGTGTCTCTTTTGAACCTAGTTCAAAGCCCTCCTCACTAGGTTGGCAAATCCGTGTGTGGTGTCCCTTCAGCCTCTAGTATACTCCAATGCCACCAACTTCCCCTGTGCTCCCAGTCCCACCAGTGTCCCTATGACACCCAGTGTTCTCCATCCTCACCCCCACAGTCCCCTGTGTGCTCTGACTCAACCCCCTTTACACCCTTCCCCGTCAGGTTCCCCAGTGCTCCTGCACAAACGATAGGAGGCGACCATCTTCCTTGAGGGCAGCCCAGCTCCTATCCCCTTGAAAAGGAGACAGTGGTAATTTTTACTAGGACAGCCTCACTGCTACGGACAAAGGTGGCAAGGAAGTGGCAGCTGTTTTAACTGAGTGGCTTCAGCCCCATTGAAAGTAATAGGAGATAGTGGCCATTTTGAGAGAGGGCAAAATTTCACAGCATTTTTGGAGATCTAGATAAGCTAGAATGATGACAACTGACAGCTCTGCTCTCATTCTCTTCTCCAAAACAGCCTCTCCCCGTCTCGGACCAGGAATACGGGTCACACCCTGTCCCAGTGGCTGGCTGTACTACAGCGAACACTGCTATAGGTTCTTCCCCGAAAAGAAGACCTGGTCAGCGGCTGAGGTATGAGGCTCTTCTCAGGGGTCCACAGAGCGGAGCAGGTTAGTTGGGAGGGGCAGGGGCTGAAGGGGTTTGGTGACATCACCTCTGGCCCCTGGGGGTATCCCTGCAAAGGTGGGGTGGGGAAGGCTGGTGCCAGGCACTAGGGCTGGGGGAGAGGCACAGAGAGAGGGGCTCTCTCCCCTCACAGCCGTCCCTGCTCCTGCTGCAGCCTGGTGGGGCAGGACCCCACCCCAGTGCCAAACCGCGTCCTCCTGCAGGGGGGTAACAGGCCTTGCTGGTGTCTCTGCTGCAGATGAAGTGTCAGTATCACCACAATGGGGCCCATCTCGCCTCCATTCTCACGGAGGCAGAAAGGGACGTGGTGGCCAGCTACCTCGCCAAGTCAGGCTTCAAGGATCCGGTCTGGATCGGACTCCACGACCCCGACAAGGTGAGTGCCCTCGGGGAACCCGTGTGGATGGGACCTGTCGTGGCTGGGGGAAGGGCACTCCCCCCCTCCCCCGGCCCCAACTCAGCCTCAGCCTGGAACTTCCGCGGCCGGGGGCAGGGCGCCTCTCCCACGGCCCCAGCCCCAGAGCTGCCATTGTGGGGAGAGGCGCCTCTCGCACCCGGCCCAGGTGCTCCTGCCGGGAGAGAGAGCTGGGGGAGTCCATAGCCCAAGGGCAGCCTGCACCCCAAACCCCTCATCCCTGGCCCCACTCCAGAGCCCGCACACCCAGCCAGAGCCCTTAGCCCCCCCGCCCCAGCCCTCTGTCCCAGCCTTGAGACCCTCATCTCCGGCCCCACCCCAGCAACTGCACCCCCAGCCAGAGCACTCAGCAACCCTAACACACAACCCTCTGCCCCAGCCCTGAGTCCTAGGTGCAGTGGCATAGCCAGGTGGAGAGAACAGGGGAAGCAGACATAAAAAAGGTGCTTGTACTCACCCGGCGGCGCTCTGGGCCTTCAGTGGCACTTCGGTGGCGGGTCCTTCACTGGCTCCGGGTCTTCGGCGGCACTGAAGGACCCGCCGCCGAAGTGCCACCGAAAACCTGGAGCGCCGCTGGGTGAGTAAAAATTACAAAGGCACCAAAAATTTAAAAAGGCGCCACTTGTGCTCAGTGGGGGAGCGGCCGCTGCCCCGCTCCCTCCCTAGCTACGTTACTGCCTAGGTGGTGGGATACGGGTGTGTGATTGTTGCAGAGCCCTAGAGGGCAGGGATGTGCAGGGGTCTGCACAGAGAATGGCCGACACCCTGTCTCCTGGCAACTGATGCCCTGGGCTCCTCCCCTGCAAAGGTGCCGGCTGAAGGTGTTGGAGAACAACGAGATCAGGTGGCCTCCTGGCCCGGGAAAGAGACAAAAGCCGAAAGAGTGGCTGGAGGGAGTCTCAGTTTGAATCTGGCTGGGGAAATGGAGGAAGGCCCAGCACCGGAGTCTGGGCTCCCTGCCCCCAAGATGGACCTGACTGAGGGGCCCTGTTTTCTCTACCTACAAGCTCTGTTTTGGACTGCGTTCCTGTCGTCTAATAAACCTTCTGTTTTACTGGCTGGCTGAGAGTCACGGTGAATCGCAGGACATGCAGGGCCCTGACTCCCCCACACTCTGTGACAACTGGTGGCAGAGGTGGAATGTAGTGCACCCCGTGAACGGCGCTTCCTGCACTAAGTGACTGGGGAGCAGTAAAATGAAGGGGGATTAACGAGGACCAGGCGTGCTGAAGGCTCAGAAAGAAGTGGTTTCGGGGGGTGGAGGAGCTACATTTAACCCCTGGGAGTGTGTGACCAGCGAGACCCTGGGGACTCTGGCGAGCGGTCCCAGGGGCGGAGGAGTCTGCGGCTCAACCCTGGGAGAGAGGTGGTGACCTGGAGAAGGGCTGGCACACTAGGGATTCTTCCTGGAAACCGTGGGGAGCTCAGAGCACACAGGCCCATGAGTCCACAACAAATTGGGAATAGTGAAGTGATGGCCTATCCCCATCTCCTTAAGGACATTGTAACCCTGTGCAAAAAGAGAGGGTTACGCATTGGAAAGTTCACCAAAGCGCAGTTAATCGTGCAGCTGGAGGATAATGACCACTCTAAGGAGCAGATTCCTGACCCAAATGGGGCTACAAGAGGATCTGGGAGCAGCTGGAGCGGTAGCCAGGCATCCCTAAGAATCTGGTCCCCAACCAGACGGGGGTCTTCACGATCGGGTTACCCATCAGAGGATAGGAGACGGATGGGATTGGAGCTGATTCCAAAGTAGCGAGAGGACCATGAGAGACAGTGAGAGCCCGAAAAAGAGTTGCAGGAGAAACAACATCATGAACTGGCGGTGGTGGAGCGGAGAGGCATAGGGGACTTCCCAGAGGTGAGTGGGGATAGACCCCGGGGTGCCAGTTCCGCAGGGAACCTCGATACTAAATTGCTGCCCTGGTTAAGGATGGGGGGATGTGGATGCCCACCTCACTGCCTTTGAGCAAGCTGCCGATTTGAACCCCGGCCTATATGTCTGCGTGGAGTCTCCTGGGATCAGGCCCCTTGGACCCCCAGGGGGAGCTGAAGGTGGTGGTCAATGGGGAGACATTCCTGGGGTGGCGAGACCCCAGGACAGAGAGAACTGTTGTCAGGCCCCAGGTGGTGCACCCCCACCAGATACTGAGGGGCTGTGTGACCTGGGTGAGGGTCCTAGGGATGAAGCCCCTCGCCCTGCCTATGGCCCAGATCCCTGTGCAGACCCAGGAGGGGTCGGGCTAGCTGGTAGTTGGGGTTCTCCAGGATATCGGCTGGGAGGTCCTGTTGGGGGGTGACTGTGTCTCTTTGGGACAGGATCCAGGCCCTGCTCCTGTAATGGCCGAGGATTTGAATTAGAATCCAGGGAACCAATCACCTGAGACTGAAATTGTCAGAGGAAATGCAAATGACCTGGCTGGCAGGGGGAGGAGCTGCTAGGCCCAGGATACCTGCCTGTAACCAGCACCCTGGGGCTGAGTGGGAGGGAGAGATGCTTCCTGCCCCCCTGAACACCGGAGAGGGGGCTCACACTGGCTCTAATTCTGTGAGCAAAGCAGCGAGCTTTGTGCCTACACCCGCTGGGACAGCCAGGGCAGCGCTGAGCATGGTGGGAGCTGAGACCCCAGCTGAGGGGGGGTGGTGGTCACACAGGCCAGGCAGGACGGCTGCCAACCAGGCTTGCCTGGTCCAGAGGTGCTGCCGGGAAGTGATTCCACGGCAGGGAGGGAGCTACCAGGGACAGGGCTCAGCGGGGCAGTGACCCCAGGCCCAGCCAGAGAGAGGGAACAGGTCCCATTCCCTTCCCCAGCAGCTGAATCCCAGACCGAGCTGCAGAAGGATCCCTCCTTGGAGAAGCTGAGAGAACTTGCTGGCCACAGCGCTTCAAACCCCCCGGGGGAAGGTTGCGGGGAGAGATTCCTGTGGGAGAAGGGATTCCTTTGCCGGGAATGGGCTCTCCCAGGGGAAGAAGAACTGTGGGGGATCAGGAGGCAGCTGGTGGTGCCCCAGAAGTACCGCCAACGGCTATTGTACCTGGCCTATGACATCCCTCTCTCAGGACACAAGGGGATCCAGCGCCCCAGGCAGCAGCTGCTGCAGAACTTTTACTGGCCCGGAGCCTGTGACGCCGTCCAGCAGTACTGCAGGTCCTGCGACCCCTGCCAGAGGGTGGGGAAGGCCCACGATAAGAGTGAAGCTCCCTTGAGACCCGTGCCCATCATAGAGGAACCTTTCCAGAAGGTGGCTATGGACATAGTGGGGCCCCTCAGCAGGGCAACCCGGTCGGGGAAGAAATACATCCTTGTGGTGATTGATTTCGCCACCTGCTACCCAGAGGTGGTGGCTTTGAACTCTACCAAGGCAGACACCATGGCAGACGCGCTGCTGACCATCTTCAGCAGGGTGGGGGTATGCAGCGAGGTCCTTACAGACCAGGGGTCCAATTTCATGTCAGCCCTTCTCCCGGGCTTGTGGGAGAAATGTGGGATCTGGCCCCCCTGGGCCTCTGCATATCACCCTCAGTCCAACGGGCTGGTGGAGAGATTTTATGGGACCCTGAGGATGATGCTGAGGACTTTTGTGAATCAGTATCTGCAGCACTGGGACAAGCACCTGCCCCACCTGCAGTACAGGGAGGTGCCCCAGGAACTCCCAGGGTTTTCCCCCTTTCGAGTTGCTGTATTGTAGGAGAGTGAGGGGACCCCTGGATCTGGTAAGGGACGGTTGGGAGGAGAAGGGGGAAGACCCCCTGGTGGATCTCTTCCCTGAGATGGGAGCCCATCCTCCCATCAGGTGTCCCCGTTCGGAGTCGCTTGGAAAATAGCCCAGAATCGAGAGAGAGGTCAAGGACATGCTGGATTTGAAGTGATCCAGCCATTCAACAGTCCATCGGCCTCACCCTTGAGGCTGGTCCCCAAGAAAGACGGGTCGATCCGATTCTGGGTGGACCCTTAATGACTTAATGCCATCACCGTGTCCGATGCCTACCCCATGCCTAGGCCTGGTGAGATTCTAGATAAGCTGGGGGGGGGGGGGGCTATTACCTCTCTACTATGGATCTCACCAAGGGCAACTGGCAGGTGCTTTTGGACCCAGATGCCAGGTTGAAATCTGCCTTCACCACCCCTTTGGGGCTCTTTGAGTTCCTGGGCCTGCCTTTCAACCTCAAGGGGGCGTCGGCCACCTCCCAGCGCTGGGTGGGTAGGTTACTGAGGGGGGTGGAGAACTTGGCCCTGGTGTACATTGATGACATCTGTGTCTCTAGCCAGACCTGGGAGGAACATGTGTCGCAGGTGAAGAGGGGGCTGGGCTGTCTCAAGGAGGCAGGACTGACGATAAAAGCTGGAAAGTGTAAGGTGGGGATGACAGAGGTGTCGTACCTGGGCCACAAAGTGGGGAGCGGCTTCCCAAGCCCAGAGCCGGCGAAGGTGGAGATGATCAGAGATTGGCTCATTCCCCAGACCAAGAAACAGGTCCAGGCCTTTATCGGGATGGCAGGGTACTACCCGCAGTTTGTACCCCACTTTAGCTCCCTAGCTGCCCCATCACTGAGCTATGTAAGAAGGGGAAGCCAGACGAGGCGGTCTGGACCGAGCAGTGCCAGAGGGCTCTCTGTGCACTGAAGGAGGCTCTATCCTGGGCCTCAGTAAAACTGGTAAACCCGGACTTTGCCAAGCCATTTACACTGTTCACCTACGCCTTAGATGCAGGGCTGGGCGCGGTGCTGATGCAAGCCGATGCTAAGGGGGAGAGACACCCCATCGGGTACCTGAGCAAGAAGCTGTTACCCCGAGAGCAGAATCATCCAGCCATAGAGAAGAAATGCCTGGCCATGGTGCAGGCCCTTAAAAAGCTGCAGCCGTATCTATTTGGGAGGCGCTTTACTGTGTATACTGACCCCTCTGCCCCGACGTGGCTGCACCAAATGAAAGGGGCTGATGCCGAGGGTGGCCAAGGTCAAGATGGAGGCTCTTAACCAAGAAACCCGAATCACAGCCCTCCAGACTGGAGCGCTCGGAGAAGACCCGATCTCAGCTTGAACCCCAGGGGCTTTGGGGTGGTAAAAGGGCACGGGCCGCATAAACCTTCCCACATGTAGCCTGCGAGTGCCATCAAGCACACTCGAACTAAGGGAGGGCGTGAAACTGGAAGGGCCTGGTGTAACTCCCACCAAGGAATGGGAGAGATGCTGCGGCATCCATGGGAACATTGGTGCGTTTGAACTTCCCTAGGTCACCGGCTAAAATGACCTCGCTCAGTTCGGTCTTGAAGGGGGGAGAGATGTGACGAAGTGGGAATGTTCTTAATTTTTCCTCTGAATACTGTGTGGGTGCCTCAGTTGCCCCTATGCATTTCTTTAGTATCTACGTGATGGGATAAGGGTGTGTGATTGTTGCAGAGCCTAGAGGGTAGGGGTGTGCAGGAGTCTGCACAGAGAATGGCCGACACCCTGTCTCCTGGCAACTGATGGCCTGGGCCCCTCCCCTGCAAGGTGCCAGCTGAAGGTGTTGGAGAACACATAGATCAGGTGGCCTCCTGGCCCGGGAAAGAGACAAAGGCCAGAGGAGGGGCTGGAGGGAGTCTCAGTTTGGAGCTGGCTGGGGAAACAGAGGGAGGCCCAGACCTGTGGTCTGGGCTCCCTAGCCCCCAAGATGGAACTGACTGAGGGAGCCCTGTTTTCTCTACCTACAAGCTCTGTTTTGGACTGTGTTCCTGTCATCTAATAAACCTTCTGTTTTACTGGCTGGCTGAGAGTCACAGTGAATTGCAGGAATGGGGGGTGCAGGGCCCTGACTCCCCCCCACTCCGTGACAGTAACAAAATTCATGCCGCACATGTGTGGGGAAAATTGGAGGGAACACTATAGCCAGGATCTCTCCCCCCGACTCCTACACCCTTGACTCCTGGGGGGATTCTGTGCCTCTGCAGATGTGCAGAATTCATATATCCCACGTGATATCCCCCCCTGCACCCCTGCATGAAACACATTCTGCCCAGGAAGTGCTGCAGTTCTGCCTTTCGTCCAGCAGAGTCCACTGTGGTGCCAGAACAGCCAGCCGCGGGAACGCAGTCGGCTGTTCTGACACCACAGCGGCCCCTGCTGGGCAAGAGGCGGAACTGCCGAATGTATTGTCTGTGGGGGGCGGGAAATTCTAGGCGTGCCCATGGCTGCAGAATTCCCCCAGGAGTAGGAGTTCGTCACAGCACCTGCCTGTGGAGCCAGATTAGGACAGAGTGGGGCACACGGGGCTGCTGGGGGTGGTCACAGACTGGGGTTCAGAATGGCTAGTGGGGGGACAGACTGGGACATGGGTTCAGGAGCTAGTGGGGGGACAGTGCTGAGCCTGGGGAAGGGGGCTGCAGGGACACATGGGGATGGGGGGGGGGTTCAGTGGCAGACGTGCCTGATTGAATGGGAGAGGCTTGGGGTCAGCCAGGGTCTGCATGGGGGAGGCTTCCCAACTTCCTAACAGTACTACCCCCCCAAAATAAAGCTTCTCCCACCCACACCCAACACCCCCCAGGTTCACTCCCAGGCTCCTTCCCACTCCCACAGCTCCTCCGTTACCCCTGACTCCCCCAAGTCTTTACACTGCTTCCGACAGGTGCAGGAAATACAGTTCTGCATTGTAATTCGAATGAATTACTCAAAGTACTGTATTAATATGACTAGTAAGGAATCTATTTGTCAAAAATATTACCAGAATCTTTTTTTTTTAGTCTTTATTATTACAGACATACTTACTGACGATATTTTGAAATCAATTACCAAACTAATTAAAACTGCTGTGATTATACTGTGTTATTTTGACAAATAAAATATGCAGAATTTTCAAATATTGTGTGCAGAATTTTTAATCTTTTGGCGCAGAATTCCCTCAGGAATAACCCTTCCACCTGTCATGGGCACCAGGGTCTCCATCTGCACTCCACCTTTGCCCTCCCGCACCTTTTCTGATTCCATCCTACCATAAACTATGGCTCCCTTCTGGCTTTTCCCTTCTAAATACAACCAGACCCTGCTCTCCCATATCATCAAACCGACCTTTGACCTGCACCTGCCTCTCCAACTACTGCCCCGTCTCCATCCCCGACCCCAGCTCATGCAATGGGCCATGTCCTCCCCCTGCATCCCACATCCCGTCTCCATTCCACTCTCAACAAGTTTTCTAGTAACTTTTTCCTGCCCAAGACTTGAGTCTCTGCTCCCCCTTGACCTCTGCGTTGCCCCAGACACTGCTGGTCTCTCCCTCAGCTTGGGGATCCCGACCTCGCCTGGGTCTCCTTAGGAGAGCCCCCAGCTCCTTAGGGCAGGGACACGAAGTGGGAGCAGTCACAGGCTGGGAAGGAGCCCCAGAGGGGGAAGGAGCCGTTATGAACATAGGACTGGAAAGAACCTCCGGGGTCACAGAGTCCAGCCCGTGCTATGGCCAGCAACCCCGTAAACTTATCAAGCTCCATCTGAAGCTTTGTCTTCATCAGTTTTCTTTCTATCCTCCCTGTTCAGGGAGGCGCTGGGGTGTGGCAGTACTGTTATGTTCATCCATTTTACAAGACTATGATACAATTTGTACAAAGTATGCCTTATGAGGTATCATTTGAAAACTTATAATCTGCTGAACATTATTGTACTGGTAAAATCTGTGGGATACCATTGTATGTAAAGTTATAACATACTACTATATAAGACACGCTGCAAGTTTGGGGAAACAGCTTCAAACCAGTTCCCCAGAGACAAAAGGCTAGCCACCACCTCTTCCAGGTGTCAACAAAATCAAATGGACTATCACCTGGTTAAGTGGCCATTCTGTGTCAGGAAGAAGGATGTGAGTGAGAAATTTATATCCTGGCAAAAGAACAGCTGGAAATTCCCATTCCAGCAGAGTTTCTGTCTCCCGAACCTCAGCTGGAGATGATTTTCAAAGACAAAAATAACTATAAGAAATAAGAACACTGGACAGAACTCATCTCCATCTCCCTGTCTCTCTGCTTACGGCATCAACACCATCTGAAAGACACTGAACTGGAGGAGAGGGCCTGACTGAAGGAAGTCAGCCAGTAAAGACAGCAAAAAAAGCCTGCGGTGAGAAATTTTTTTGCTTTGAATTCATTTAGCTTGTTAAGTTATATGTTAGTTGCATTTTACCTTTTATTTTATTTGTAACCAATTCTGACTTTATGTCTCATTACTTGTATCTCTTAAATCTTTCTTTGTGTAGTTAATACACTTGTTCTACTGTTTTATCTAAACCAGTGAGTTTGGATTGAAGTGTTTGGGAGCCTCCATTTGAGATAACAGGGTTTGTGTATATCGTTTTCTACTAATGAAATGATGGATTTTATATGAGCTCGTATTGCCGTATTTTATATGAGTTCGTATTGCCGAGAAGGAGAGACCTGGGCAGTACAGGATGCACATTTCTGGGGACAAGTCTGGGACTGGGAATTTGCTGGTGTGGCTCTGTAATATAATTGAGGAGTGGCTGGCTATAGCATTCATACGGTATAGCTGGGAGTGATTTACATGCTAGAGCATCGTTTCTCAAATACGGTCACCGTATGAGTGACGGTCAGGGAGTCCAGGGCTTTATAAAGCAGTGAGCAAGCGACCAGGGAGCTTTGCGAACAGGAGCTGCAAACAGGGGAGTTTGAGAGGAATTGCTCCAGGTAAAGCAGGAGCAAATACAGGACCCTTGGGGTATGTGGCTGTCTGTAGTGTGTGTTTGGGGGTACTTGCTGTGTGATCATTTGTTTGTTTGTGTGAAGGACCGTGTGCTGTGGCTGGCAGTTGGAAGCTGAGCTTCTACACCAGGCTTGAAACCTAGAAGCCTTAATCAGGGAGCGGGGCTAATCAGGGAGTCCAGGGCTTTATAAAGCAGTGAGCAAGCGACCAGGGAGCTTTGCGAACAGGGGAGTTTGGAAGGGGAGTGCGAAGGGAACAAGCTATCCTTGCCATTCCTAACTCCTTTAACCCAAACTAAAGGCAGAGGCAGAGCAACCAGGGGGCTGCAGACGGGGGAGTGAGTATCTGTTGAGGGGACAGTTTGGCAGTTTGACCGTGTGCTTGATTGTTTGATTGCCTGTTTGAATAGTGTGATTTGGGAGTGCTTTGTTCCAGGCTCTTCTAAAAAGACAGTCAGTCAGCTGCGAACCAGAAGAGCAGCGAATAGCAGAGAAGCAAACAGGTGGAGTTAGCCTGGGAGTTCGCCTGGAGAGAGCCTACTGCGGCATCCCCCTTGCAGGTTTCCCTGAGTAGCTTCTGCCACAAGTGAGGAAACTCTTCGAAGGAAGGGACTATGGATGCTGAGCGATCTGCTGTCGTGACCTGCACAGGATGTGCCATGTTTGTCTTTCTTCCACAGGATAGAAGCGACTTTGTCTGTACAAAGTGCAAGCTGATCTCCATATTGGAGGAGAAGATTCAAGGTCTGGAGAAACGAGTATCAACCCTGCGTTCCATAAAAGAAAATGAGGAGTTCCTGGATAGACGTCAGGATAGGCTTCAGCGGGCACAGTGTTCTGAGGATTCAGAGCAGGCTATGCAGCGGGGACAGAAGGCCAGTGAGGATAATTGGCGGCATGTGACCTCCAGAAGAGGAAAGAGTATGAGACAAGTCCAGGTACCAGAAACGCATATTCAGATGAGCAACCGTTTTCATGTTCTCTCCACAGGTACTAGTGCAGAGAGTGGAGTGAATGATACATTTGAGGGAACAGAGCAGAAGGAGACTCCACTGATTGGAAGGCATGAGATGCACAGTCCTAGGGATGGGGGTTCCACGACCACCACTCCCAAGAGGAGGAGGAGGGTGGTGGTGGTCGGGGACTCTCTCCTCAGGGGGACTGAGTCATCTATCTGCCGCCCTGACCAGGAACACCGAGAGGTGTGCTGCTTGCCAGGGGCTAGGATTCGTGATGTGACGGAGAGACTGCCGAGACTCATCAAGCCCTCAGATCGCTACCCCTTCCTGCTTCTCCACGTGGGCACCCATGATACTGCCAAGAATGACCTTGAGCGTATTACTGCAGACTACGTGGCTCTGGGAAGAAGGATAAAGGAGTTTGAGGCGCAAGTGGTGTTCTCGTCCATCCTCCCTGTGGCAGGAAAAGGCTGGGGTAGAGACCGTCGAATCGTGGAAGTCAACGAATGGCTACGCAGATGGTGTCGGAGAGAAGGGTTCGGATTCTCTGACCATGGGATGGTGTTCCAAGAAGAAGGAGTGCTAGGCAGAGATGGGCTCCACCTGACGAAGAGAGGGAAGAGCATCTTTGGAAGCAGGCTGGCTAACCTAGTGAGGAGGGCTTTAAACTAGGTTCACCGGGGGAAGGAGACCAAAGCCCTGAGGTAAGTGGGGAAGTGGGATACCGGGAGGAAGCACAAGTAGGTGAGTGCAAGAGGGGAGGGCTCCTGCCCCATACTCGGACAGCAGGACAGTCGGTGAGTTATCTTAAATGCCTATACACAAATGCAAGAAGCCTGGGGAACAAGCAGGGAGAACTGGAAGTCCTGGCACAGTCAAGGAATTATGATGTAATTGGAATAACAGAGACTTGGTGGGATAACTCACATGACTGGAGTACTGTCATGGATGGATATAAACTGTTCAGGAAGGATAGGCAGGGCAGAAAAGGTGGGGGAGTTGCGTTGTATGTAAGAGAGCAGTATGACTGCTCAGAGCTCCAGTATGAAACTGCAGAAAAACCTGAGAGTCTCTGGATTAAATTTAGAAGTGTGAGCAACAAGGGTAATGTCGTGGTGGAAGTCTGCTACAGACCACCAGACCAGGGGGATGAGGTGGACGAGGCTTTCTTCCAGCAACTAACAGAAGTTGCTAGATCACAGGCCCTGGTTCTCATGGGTGACTTTAATCACCCCGATATCTGCTGGGAGAGCAATACAGCGGTGCACAGACAATCCAGGAAGTTTTTGGAAAGTGTAGGGGACAATTTCCTGGTGCAAGTGCTGGAGGAACCAACTAGGGGAAAAGCTCTTCTTGACCTGCTGCTCACAAACAGGGAAGAAATAGTAGAGGAAGCAATAGTGGATGGGAACCTGGGAGGCAGTGACCATGAGATGGTCGAGTTCAGGATCCTGACACAAGGAAGAAAGGAGAGCAGTAGAATACAGAGCCTGGACTTCAGAAAAGCAGACTTCGACTCCCTCAGGGAACTGATGGGCAAGGCCCCCTGGGAGAATAACATGAGGGGGAAAGGAGTCGAGGAAAGCTGGCTGTATTTTAAAGAATCCTTATTGAGGTTGCAGGAACAAACCATCCCGATGTGTAGAAAGAAAAGTAAATATGGCAGGCAACCAGCTTGGCTTAACAGTGAAATCCTTGCTCGTCTTAAACACAAAAAAGCAGCTTACAAGAAGTGGAAGACTGGACAAATGACCAGGGAGGAGTATAAAAATATTGCTCAGGCATGCAGGAGTGAAATTAGGAAGGCCAAATCACACTTGGAGTTGCAGCTAGCCAGAGATGTTAGGAGTAACAAGAAGGGTTTCTTCAGGTATGTGAGCAACAAGAAGAAAGTCAAGGAAAGTGTGGGCCCCTTGCTGAATGAGGGAGGGAACCTAGTGACAGAGGATGTGGAGAAAGCTAGTGTACTCAATGCTTTTTTTGCCTCTGTCTTCACAGACAAGGTCAGCTCCCAGACAGCTACACTCCGCAGCACGGTATGGGGAGGAGGTGCCCAGCCCTCTGTGGAGAAAGAAGTAGTTCGGGACTATTTAGAAAAGCTGGACGAACACAAGCCCATGGGGCCGGATGCACTGCATCCGAGGGTGCTAAAGGAGTTGGCCGATGTGATTGCAGAGCCATTGGCCATTATCTTTGACAAATCATGGCAATCGGGGGAGGTCCCGGGTGACTGGAAACAAGCTAATGTAGTGCCCATCTTTAAAAAAGGGAAGAAGGAAGATCCGGGGAACTACAGGCCAGTCAGTCTCACCTCAGTCCCTGGAAAAATCATGGAACAGGTCCTCAAGGAATCAATTCTGAACCACTTAAAGGAGGGGAAAGTGATCAGGAACAGTCAGCATGGATTCACCAAGGGCAAGTCATGCCTGACTAACCTAATTGCCTTCTATGATGAGATAACCGGCTCCGTGGATGAGGGGAAAGCAGTGGATGTGCTATTTCTTGACTTTAGCAAAGCTTTTGATACAGTCTCCCACAGTGTTCTTGCCAGCAAGTTAAAGAAGTATGGGCTGGATGAATGCACGGTAAGGTGGATAGAAAACTGGCTGGATGGTCGTGCTCAACGGGTAGTGATCAATGGCTCCATGTCTAGTTGGCAGCTGGTATCAAGTGGAGTGCCCCAAGGGTCGGTGCTGGGGCCGGTTTTGTTCAATATCTTCATCAACGATCTGGAGGATGGTGTGGACTGCACCCTTAGCAAGTTTGCAGATGACACTAAACCTGGAGGAGTGGTTGATACGCTGGAGGGTAGGGACAGGATACAGAGGGACCTAGACAAATTAGAAGATTGGGCCAAAAGAAATCTGATGAGGTTCAACAAGGACAAGTGCAGAGTCCTGCACTTAGGATGGAAGAATCCCATGCACTGCTACAGTCTAGGGACCGAATGGCTGGGCAACAGTTCTGCAGAAAAGGACCTAGGGGTTACAGTGGATGAAAAGCTGAATATGAGTCAACAGTGTGCCCTTGTTGCCAAGAAGGCTAACGGCATTTTGGGCTGTATAAGTAGGGGCATTTCCAGCAGATCGAGGGACGTGATTATTCCCCTCTATTCGGCACTGGTGAGGCCTCATTTGGAGTACTGTGTCCAGTTTTGGGCCCCACACTACAAGAAGGATGTGGATAAATTGGAAAGAGTCCAACGGAGGGCATCAAAAATGATTAGGGGACTGGAGCACATGACTTATGAGGAGAGGCTGAGGGAACTGGGATTGTTTAGCCTGCAGAAGAGAAGACTGAGGGGGAATTTGATAGCTGCTTTCAACTACCTAAAAGGGGGTTCCAAAGAGGATGGATCTAGACTGTTCTCAGTGGTAAAAGATGACAGAACAAGGAGTAATGGTCTCAAGTTGCAGAGGGGGAGGTTTAGGTTGGATATTAGGAAAAACTTTTTCACTAGTCGGGTGGTGAAGCACTGGAATGGGTTACCTAGGGAGGTGGTGGAATCTCCTTCCTTAGAGGTTTTTAAGGTCAGGCTTGACAAAGCCCTGGCTGGGATGATCTAGTTGGGGTTGGTCCTGCTTTGAGCAGGGGGTTGGACTAGATGACCTCCTGAGGTCCCTTCCAACCCTGAGATTCTATGATTCTATGATTCTATGAACAGGGGACCGGTGTGAGTTCCCCACCTTCCTCAGGGTGATGGGGCTCGGGCTTCGGCACTGGGGTGGTGGGTAACAGGCTCTGGCTGTGTAGCAGTAGACTCCATCCCCCAGCCGCAGGGGTTCAGGCTCCAGCCCTGGACTCAACCCTCCCGTTGCTCCTGGCCCTCCCCCCCGCCCTTGGAAGGGAGAAGGTGAAGTTTATGTGCTAAGTGTTACTATTAGATCAGCGTCTCCAGGTCCCGTCCCCCTGAGCCTGTCTCTCCCCACCAATTGCCCCACGTCCCTTCCCCGACTCTCTCCCACTGCCTGCGGAGGGCACTTCTATGTTGGGTTTAGGTGTTTCTATGGTGCCTTATCACCAAGGTGTCTTCTCCCCGGGACCCCACAACCTTTCTCTCCTGTCTCTGAAGAACAGACCCTGGACATGGACAGATGGCTCCCCATATCGCCACAATGCTTGGAAAGCTGGAGAACCACAGAACCTGAACAACGAAGAGTACTGTACTGAGCTGATGGACTACAGGGGTAAGCAGACGGTTCAACCACACATGGACCAACAAAGGAGGCAAAACAGGACCCTGGCCACACCCTCCAGCTCTCTCTGTGGGGATGGCCTCCTGTCCTGTCACCCTGCCTCCCTCCCTCAGCTCACACTGCTGCTCTCCAGAGATAATCCCCTTATCTCATCTGTCAAGTATCAGAGGGGCATCCATGTTAGTTTGGATCTGTAGAAGTGACAAAGAGTCCTGTGGCACCTTATAGACTAACCCCCAAGTGGGTATTCACCCACGAACGCTTATGCTCCAATACGTCTGTTAGTCTATAAGGTGCCACAAGACTCTTTATCTCATCTGGTAACTCTTCTCCCATACCTGCCAGTTTGAGGCTCAGCTGCAGTCAGAGGCAGGCCATACAGTATATTAGGCCCCATATGATCAGTTAAAGGGAAAGACCAGAGCTTACACACACACACAAAATGGGAATTGGCCGTGTAGGAAGCAGTACTGCGGAAAGGAGTACTAGGGGTCATAGTGGATCACAAGCTAAATATAAGTCAACAAGTGTAACACTGTTGCAAAAAAAGCAAACATAATACTGGGATGTATTAGAAGGGGTGTTGTAAGCAAGACACGAGAAGTAATTCTTCTGCTCTACTCCACACTGATTAGGCCTCAACTGGAGTACTGTGTCCAGTTCTGGGTGCCCCTTTTCAGGAAAGATGAACCCCAGACTGACGGGGGACATGATAGCAGTTTTCAAGTACATAAAAGGTTGTTACAAGGAGGAGGGACAAAAATTGCTTTCATTTAACCTCTGAGAATAAGACAAGAAGCAACTGGCTTAAATTGCAGCAAGGGAGGTTTAGGTTGGACATTAAGAAAAACTTCCTCACTCCGAGGGTGGTAAAGCACAGGAATATATTGCCTAGGGAGGTTGTGGAATCTCCATCATTGGAGTTGTGTAAGTGCAGGTTACACAAACAGTCATCAGGGATGATCTAGCTAATATTTAGTCCTGCCTTGAATGCAGGGGACTGGACTAGGTGACCTCTCAAGACCCCTTCCAGTTCTATGATTCTATCACTATCACCCACTTGTTGATATGCAGGTCGGGTATGGATTCTTCGGTTGATGCATTGGTTACTTTTGCCACCCTGATTCTTGAGGCAGCCAAGGGGCTATTTTGGCCCCAGAGCAATTTAGAGCAGCCTCAGGGCTGCTCTGACAGTGGCAGTAACAACTTAAATGGCCAGAGCACAGGGGCTTCAGCCACACCCCCACCTGTCCCCTATGCTGGGGAGGCCAAGACTCAGAAGGGCAGCTGTCTCTGCTGGTTTCCCCGACGCAAGAAGAACCACCAGCTGGCCATTACACCAGCTTCCTGCTGTCCGTGCTGCTGGAGTGGCGTAGGGGGGTGGAGCGGGGCTGTCTTGCAATAGGATGGAGAGCTGGCTGAACAGGGGAAGCTCACTCGCTAACTCAAGAGAGACTCATTCTTCATGGGCCGTGCTAGTCACACGGACTCACCCACCCATCCGATGCTCACGAGTCTGAGTGTTCAGCAGCGTTGGCACAAATGCTCCTTTCCCCACAAACTCACACGGGGCAGGATTTTCCCCCACACACTGTCTCCTACTTAAAAGTGTCACTGTCAAGGAGTGAGGGGGAGTCAGCGCCCTGCACTCCCACTTCCTGCAATTCACTGTGACTCTCAGCCAGACAGTAGAACAGAAGGTTTATTAGAGACGACAGGAACACAGTCCAAACCAAAGCTGGTAGGTACAAACAGGACCTCTCAGTCAGGTCCTTCTGGGGGGCAGGGAGATTAAACCTCAGCCTTGGGGATCCCTCCTCTTCCCCAGCCAAACCCCCAAACTGAAAACCCCTCCAGCATCTCCCCCAGCCTCCCCCAAATCCTCCTCCACCCTTTGTCCAGTTTCCCGGGCAGAAGGTGTCACCAGGCCCTAACCCCCTCCTGGCTCAGGTGACAGGCTCAGGTATCTTCCCTCACAGGAAGTCTCCCATCCCCAATGAAACTCCCCTCCAACATTCCCCGGTTAATACTCCCCGCTCCCTGCTGCGTCACATCTCTCCCCCCTTCGAGACTGAACTGAGCGGGGTCACTCTGACCAGTGGCCTGGGGAAGTTCAGGGCCCCCTCTCCGGGACAACGCGTCCGCTATCATGTTGGCACTTCCCTTCACATGGACCATGTCCATGTCGTAATCCTGCAGGAGCAGGCTCCACCTCAGGAGCTTGGCATTGGCCCCTTTCATCTGGTGTAGCCAGGTCAGGGGAGAGTGGTTGGTGTACACGGTGAAGTGTCGCCCAAAGAGATATGGCTCTAGTTTCTTGAGGGCCCACACCATGGCCAGGCATTCCTTCTCGATGGCTGTGTAGTTCTGCTCCCTGGGGTAGCAACTTTTTGCTCAAGTACACGATGGGGTGTCTCTGCCCCTTTTCATCCTCCTGCATTACCACCACCCCCAGCCCTGTGTCTGAGGCGTCAGTGAACACCATAAAGGGCTTGTCAAAGTCTGGGTTTGCCAGAACCAGGCCACTGACTGGGGCCTCCTTTAGCACACAGAGAGCCCTCTGGCACTCCTCGGTCCAGACCACCTTGTCTGGCTTCCCCTTCTTGCAAATCTCAGTAATGGGGGCAGTTATGGCGCTAACGTGGGGCACAAATCTTCGATAGTACCCCGCCATCCTGATAAAGGCCTGGACCTGCTTTTTGGTTTGAGGAGCGGTCCAGTCTCTGATCACCTCCACCCTAGCTGGTTCCAGCCTTAAGCAGCCGCTCCTCACCCGGTGACCCAAGTAGGACACTTTAGCCATCCCCACATAAAAACATAAGAAAGGCCGTACTGGGTCAGACCAAAGGTCCATCCAGCCCAGTATCCTGTCCACCGACAGTGGCCAATGCCAGGTGACCCGGAGTGAGTGGACCTAACAGGTAATGATCAAGTGATCTCTCTCCTGCCATCCATCACCTCCCTCTCACAAACAGAGGCTAAGGACACCATTTCTTACCCATTCTGGCTAATAGCCATTAATGGACTTAACCTCCATGAATTTATCCAGTTCTCTTTTAAACCCTGTTATACTCCTAGCCTTCACAGCCTCCTCAGGCAAGGAGTTCCACAGGTTGGCTGTGCGCTGTGTGAAGAAGAACTTCCTTTTATTTGTTTTAAACCTGCTGCCCACTAATTTCATTGGGTGGCCCCTAGTTCGTTTATTATGAGAACAAGTAAATAACTTTTCCTTATTCACTTCCTCCACTCCACTCCCACCTTGCACTTCTCAGCTTTTATGGTCAGCCCAGCCTCCTGGAGTCGGTCCAGCACTTGTTTAACCTGGGACACATGGTCCTCCCAGGTATGACTAAAGATGTCATCGATATACGCCACAGCAAAACTCTCCATCCCCCTCAGAAGCTGATCCACCAGGCGCTGGAAGGTGACTGGCATCCCCTTGAGGCTGAAAGGCAGGGCCAGGAACTCATATAGCCCCAGAAGGGTGATAAAGGCAGATTTCAGCCGGGCATCTGCATCCAGTGGTACTTGCCAGTAGCCCTTTGTAAGATCCATGGTGGTAAGGTAATGAGCTCCTCCCAGTTTGTCTAAGAGCTCGTCAGGCCAGGGCATGGGGTAGGCATCAGATACAGTGATGGCATTGAGCTTCTGATAGTCCACACAGAACCGGATCGACCCATCCTTTTTGGGGACCGGCACCACCGGTGAGGCCCAAGGGCTGGAAGATGGCTGGATCACCCCCAAAGCCAGATTGTCCCGGACCTCTCTTTCCAGGTCCTGAGCCGTCTTCCCTGTGACTAGGAAGGGGGAGCATCTTATAGGTGGGTGCGATCCTGTCTGCACCCGGTGGACAGTCAGATTAGTGCATCCAGGATGGTTGGAAAACAGCTGTCAGTACGAATGCAGCACCCCTCTGATCTCAGCTTGCTGGGCAGGGGTTAGCTGATCAGAGAGAGGAATTGTTTCCAGGGGGGAGCCAGCTCCTGTCTCAGGGAATAGATCCACTAAAGGATCATCTCCCTGCTCCTCCCAATGTCCACATACAGCCAGCACCACATTCCCCCTGTCATAATATGGCTTCATCATATTGACATGGTACACCCGGCAGTGGTGTGCCCGGTTAGACAGCTCCACCACATAGTTTACCTCATTTATTTGCTTGACCACCTTAAAAGGGCCTTCCCAAGCGGCCTGCAGCTTGTTTTTTCTCATGGCGATGAGAGCCATCACCTGGTCCCCGGTGGCGTAGGCGCGGGCCCGTGCCGTGCGGTCATGCCAGACCTTCTGCTTCCTCTGGGCTCTGGCTAGATTCTCCTGGCCAGGCCCATGAGCTCAGCAAGTCTTTCTCGGAAGATCAGGACATACTCCACCACTGATTCTCCATCGGGAGTGGCCTTCCCCTCCCATTTGTCTCTCATCAGGTCCAGGGGCCCCCTTACCCTCCTTCCGTATAACAGTTCGAAAGGCGAAAATCCGGGAGACTCCTGGGGCACTTCCCTGTATGCGGACAGCAGGTTGGCCAGGTTCCTTAGCTTCTGTAAGGAGGGCTCTTTCTGCAACTCAGCCTGGAACTCAGCGGCTGGGGAAGGGATGGGGACCTGCTCCCTCTCGCTGGCTGGGTCTGAGGCCACAGCCTCTCTGCGCCGTATCCCTGGGCACTCCCTCCCCACCGGGGTGGGGTCCTGTGCCTATGGTAAGATACCCTTCCCGAGGTCAGGGCGAGGTGCCCCTCACCGGCTCTGGCTATGGGTCATGACCAGAGCGTTCCGGGGGTGGGGTCTTCTCTCAGCAGCATGAAATGAGGGGTGGGGTCACTGTCAGGGCAGGAATGGCCCCACTCGCCCTTCCCCCACCCCAGTGATTTCTGTTTTACCTTCTAGGTTTTAAGGACTGGAACGATAAACCCTGTGACAAGCAAAACGCCTACGTTTGCAAGTATGAACGCTAGTGAGGGGAGTCACTCACCTGCGCCTGAAGCGGGAGCTCAGCGCCTGGGACGCGAAAGAACTGGGCTCCTTGGGCGTGATCAGGCAACGTCCCAGACTTTCCGATGACTTTGCTGCATCGAGGGCCTGTCCCCTCCCTCCCTGAGAGACCAGATCTCACTTACCCAGCTGCAAACTCTCTTCCCCCAAGTGTCTCTGTTCTCATTACACGCCTGCCCCTTCCCCCCTTCCCCTCAGTGGCTGCAGCCCCCTACAAGAATAAACTCTCCTGAGCATGCCGTTCTGTGTGTCTCCTCTGTCCCATTCCTGGATCCCCATAGATTTGTCCATCCAGCCCCCTCTGATTGTGTCCTGAGTAGCCTAGATCCAAGTGGAGGAGAGAAGAAGGGGACCCCCAGAGGGAGGCAGGATGGGCCTGGCCTTTTGGCTAAGGGACAGGACTTGGTCTCCCTCCAGATATCTGCAATACTCAGAGTTACCTCTCTCCCGGCCCACCCATCTCCGCCTGGTCTCATCTCCACTCAGCCACTGAGCTCCTCAAAGCAGGGACGTGTCTCGCTGTTGTGTAAATATCATTGTCCTTCAGAGCTGGAAGCGTGACCCTGCACAGCCAGAGCTAAAGGACTCTGAGCCTGTAGCAGACTCCAGGGATCGGGCACTGAGAAGTACACCTGGCACACACTTCCCAGTGGTACCCAGGCTCCAGGTCCATCTACTCTATGGTGCTACAGAAATCAAACTTCATTAATAGAACAAAAGACTGAGCCAGGACTCCTGGGTTCCATTCCTGGCTTGGCCGCCATCAGCTTCCTGTGTGACCGTGCCTGGGGAAAGCCCCTCCCCATCTCAGTCTGTGCAGTGGCGCTAATGACACCGACCTGCCGTTAAGGGCGGGGCAGAGGGTAACGCCAGGAGTGACTGTGATGAAGTAGGGAGTAGGGAGTATTAACCTGGTAATGTTGCATGGGAGTTTTACAAGTTTACTGTCTGCATTGATACTAGGTGGTGATGGGATATCAGGGTGTGACTTCACTTGAGGGATGATACGTGAGCATGTGACCTGAGCCCAGGACGGGGCTGGGGCCAGGTGACACCTTCTGCCCGGGAAACTGGACAAAGGCTGTAGGAGGAGCCGGAGGGTGTGGCTGGGGGAGGTGGCTGGAGGGGGTTTCAGTTTGGAGCTGGCTGGTTAAATGGAGGGAGGTCCAGAACCAGGATCTGATGGACCTGACTGAGGGGTCCTGTTTCCTGTACCTACAAGCTCTGTTTTGGACTGTGTTCCTGTTATCTAATAAACCTTCTGTTTTACTGCCTGGCTGAGAGTCACGGGGAATCACAGGAGGCGGGGGGGGGGGGGAGGGTGCAAGGCTATGACTCCCCCACCCTCCGTGACAGTGACACACTTGGGGATCGCCGGATGGATGGTGCCCTAGGGCAGCATTTCTCAAATGGAGCCACCAGCCTCCAAAGAATGGGCAGAGATTGCGGAGCGTGGGGGGTGTTGATAGTGGGGGGGCACAATTAAAAGATTTTTCTGCCCCCGAACAGCTTGAGTCATGGTCCCCCCGCCTCCAGTCAGGCCCCTCCCTTACCCTGTCTCCCCTCCCAGAAAGCAGCGGCCCCTCCCTGCAGCGCCCACCTGTCGCTCCCGAATAGCTGTTCCCAAGGGCAGCGAGAGCGGCCGTGGTGTTCACGCTGGTTCTGCCAGCAGGGGTCAGCAGCCTGCACCGCGGAACCTCCTCGGGGCTCCGGGCACGACTTCTGGAGAAACATGGTGCCGGTGTGCGCAGCGCCAGAGGCAGCTCTCGGCAGTGGGGCCGGCTGTGCCATTCCCGCCTCTGGGCAGCTCCCCCCTGGCCAGGGCAGGGGGACCCTGGGACTCCACAGGTGGCAGGTGAGTTCCCACCCCACCTTCCCCGGGGTGAGCTCTCGCTGAGGGGCCACGGGAGGCAGAGACAGAGAAATGGGGGGACACTCGGACGTATCTATACGCATGTTCGTTTGTCTTTCCCAAAGTTAATTAAGTATTTCAGGAAAATTCGTCAGAGCAGCCACCAGCCAGCGTTGGTGATATCTGGACCCTGGAGCTCACCGGTTGGAGGGGGCTCTAGCCAGCTGTGCCCTAGGTGGGTGGGAGTGGGGCCTGTGCCTGGGGGACTGACCCCCTGAGCAGGGCGAGGCTGAGGGTCTTGTGCTCATCTCTGTCTGAAGGCACCTGTACCAGTGAAATGGCTGCTGAGACTCCCAGCCTCATGTGGGCACGAACCTACCCTGCCCACGGACACATGGGGCTCACAGCCTGGCCCTTCCCCGGGAGCACTTCACACCAGCCCCTCCTAGCTGTGAGTTCATCACACCCCGGGCTGCCCACCCCTCCTTCCCCAGACAATGAGTGTGAGTGCAGAGCCCCCCTCCCGCTCCCGGCCCAGTTCGTCTCATCCTATTACATCGGGTCTGGTTTGGACTGTTGGCTCTTTGGGGCTGACACTGTCACAGAGTCTGTGCAGCACCAAACACCGGGGGGCCTGGTGTGATAACTGGGCCTACACCTTTACCCTCACTGTCAGCTCAACCGTGACAAGCGAGTGTGAGCTCGTAAGGTGTCACAATAACCTCTGACAACAACTGTCGATGGGAACAGAGGCATATGCTCTTCATGGTTAATGTCCGAGCACACAAAAAGTTATAGGCCCAGTTGTCACAACAAAACCCCAGAACGACGGCCTTTTTCACAAGTATATCACAGTCTATTTGAGAACCACTAAAACCCTCAGATCTTTGTCAGCAACACCGCCACCTCGCTGTTCTTCCCCAGTTTATAGTTGCACATTTTATTTTTCCTTCCTACGTGCTGTACTTTGCCCTTGTCTTTACTGAATTTCATCTTGCTGACTTCAGACCAATCCTACCATTGGTCAAGATCGTTTTGAAATCTAACCCTGCCCTCCCGAGTGCTTGCAACCCCTCCCAGCTTGGTGTCATCTGCAAATTTTCTAAGTATTTCCCCCCCCTCCATTATCCAAGTCATAAAGGAAAATATTGACTAGTACTGGACCCAGGCCTATCCCCAACGGGCCCCACTAAATACGCCCTCCCAGTTTGACAGCGAACCATTGATAACTACTGTGGAAGCAGAGAAAAGAGAAGCAGAGGATTTATGTGCAGCCATCTTAGTTTTGTTAAAGATAGAGCAACAGTCAGGCTAACCCAACCCTAATAACACGAGACTTGCAGCAAGCAGGCCTTATGCAAGTGGGAAAGTTACAGGCGGGGCTCCTTTGGCCTTGCTGTGTGATAAGAATGAAATGCTAACTCGAGCAGAAACCATGGGGATATGCAAAACATCAGGAAGGAAAACGTATAAACAAGATGCAGCTGTCAGTTGTTGATGTCTGTAATGAAAAGTATAAATACCTGTCCTAAACTGTTTGTTTTTTGAAGATCTGCTGAGGACAGGGGGAAACTCTGTCCAACTGTAATCTTCCCTTGCAATTGCAAGCAAATAAAGTTTCTCTGACTTGTTGCTAACAAACACAGAGTAAAGGCTTGTTTTCTTCCACAGTTTGGTGCCGTGACTCGGATGACAACACCCAGCTGAGACAGCGACAACTACTACGGACCGTTCCTGTTCGAACCCCAAGGTGCCAAACAAGAGGTAAGAGATCTTTTGAAATCTCTACTGGGGTATCAGAGGAGGACTGCCCGTGGAGCCGTCTGTCCTTTTGGGCTCACGCCATGCGAACTTATTGATTATGCAACAAGATCAGATGCTAACCAGTGCTGAGGGATTTTGCTGCCTCAAATAAGATTAGTTGCAACCAGGTACTCAGGGTCGCCTCAAATAAGGTTAGTTGTAACCCGGTGCTGAGGGATTTCGCCGCCTCAAATAAGGACAGATCTTGGTAAGTCCTGTGTTAAGTCCGGACATAAAGAATTAAGGTTATAGATAAAAGAGATGCATCCAGGTTTGGAGGAATGTATGAGAATGAGTGAGTAAGTGCATGTGTGAGAAGTGATTGCCGCTGACCAGGGCTAGAACTTAAACCGTCTCCAGCCGCGCCAAAGCTACCCCATGTAAGGTAGTTTTGAACCTTGTGACCCAGCGGAAAGTGCGAGAGAATGAAAGCCTTCCCTTGCTTATGAGAGGATACCCAGCAGACCTTTCCCTGGAGCGAGTGTAAAATCTTCCCTTACTTATGCGCCGCTGACCAGGTCTGAATTTCGTGACCCAGGGGACCCTTCCCCTGAGTGACTGAAAAATGGGAGGTGGTCAGTCTAAGACTATTCCCACCCCTCCGAAAGGCACCCATACGTATTATATGTATGTGTATTACAGTCCTAAGATGTGTAGGTATTGAGAAAATTGGAATTTTACACGTGTGATGATCCATCTAAACAATTCCTGCTAGAAGGTACCTTTGATTTAGATAAGACCTTAAGAGTTATACTAACGAACTGTGATGACATGCTCAAGAGACCAGGAGGGGTGGGGGCTAGTTGAGAAGCCCACCCTCCTTGCTAAATTGGTAGTGGAATGAAGCTGGTGCCCATAGAATCATAGACTATCAGGGTTGGAAGGGACCTTAGGAGGTCATCTAGTCTAACCCCCTGCTCAAATCAGGAACAATCCCCAATTTTGCCCCAGATCCCTAAATGGCCCCCTCAAGTATTGAACTCACAACCCTGGGTTTAGCAGGCCAATGCTCAAACCACTGAGCTATCCTTCCCCCCATGAAAAATGACACTTCAGCGAGAAAAGCAGGATCGGGCCCAGGCAAGCAGCTTGGCAGCAGATAAGAAAAAGGGGGGAAAAAAAAAAGGAAAAAATGTGATAGGAGTAAAGGAAGTAGTAATTACCGGCGTGGGGAATTAAAATCCCTGGAACAATAATTGAAATGGTAAAATCTGAGTTGATTGGGGGTGTCGTTTTGGGAAATAAGAAAGTAAGAAATTAACTTTGTAAATGCTGGAGAAAACTAAGTAATTAAAGGTTGTGAAAATGGTAAAGAGAAAAAGGATTCTTGGTTTCTTTGCTGCCATTCGAAAGGAAAAATGGGCCTTTTTCCAAAGGAATGTCTGTAAATAAGCCAGGCACGGTTTACTCAAATTAGCTAAAAGAATAATAAGGGGTTTCTATTGAAACTTAACTGCCCCAAATGT
Organism: Macrochelys suwanniensis; assembly: GCA_033296515.1. Classification (NCBI taxonomy): domain Eukaryota; kingdom Metazoa; phylum Chordata; order Testudines; family Chelydridae; genus Macrochelys; species Macrochelys suwanniensis. The sequence continues at coordinate 340,771,739 of CM065775.1, forward strand.
ATAAAAAGGAATGCAAATATACAATGCTACTTAACTAAAATCCTATTAGGCTCCAAGGGGCTATAATAGGTGATGTTTTCCTTTTCAGATTGCTGTGTGTTTTGAAAGCAGGAGTTAAAAGTAAAAAGCAATCAGAACTCTGGTGAAAGTTAATGGTGTCCCTTTTAAGTGAAAGTCTCTAAGCTGCTGATGGCGCCCCCGCTGGCCCTTGCCCAGATGGACAGTCATTTGATGGATGATATAATGCCAGGCGCTAATGAAATGTGTTAGGTCTCTTTATTCACAGGTGAAAGAAGCACTACCCAAGGACCCGGAGCAGCCCTGTCATTCGCTGGAACCAGGAGAATGGGTCTACATAAATGTCCATCAGCGAACGACTGCTCTGGCCCCACTCTGGAAAGGCCCTTACCAGGTTTTACTGGCTACCAACACCACTGTGAAGTGCCAAGGGCTGACTGCCTGGACTTACACGCCTCGACATGACTCCACTCCGGCTGCTGACCAGCCTGTCTCTCCTTCTGGTGCTTCTTCTTTTCCTTCTGGACAGCAGGAGAAGAGGGCATCGTGAAGTGCTAGTAACCTCTCCCTTGTCCTCTGACAGAACCACCATACATCCAACATCTGCGAAAGGCGTCAGATTATTACAGGGTGATATGGTAGTAACCTCTCCCCTGCATGGTGCTGAACCCCGACTGACCAGGGAAGAAGAAGAAACGCTCGTTCCGCTGAATCTGCCAAAGCCCAAGAATTCCTAACGTGTTGCTAACAAACACAGAGTGAAGCCTCGTTTTCTTCCACACTACTCTTGGAGCACAGTCTTTCAACCAGTTGTGCACCCACCTTATAGTAATTTCATCTAAACCACATTTCTCTAGTTTCTTTAGGAGAATGTCCTATGGGACCCTGTCAACAACCTTGTGCGACCGGCAGACCAGGCGCCAGCTCATGCCAAGGCCTCTAGGCCTCAGCTGAACTCTGACAATAAAGAGATGGATCCAGTCTGTGTCCCCTGTGTATTAGTACGTTTACACTGGAGATTAGAATTAAGAATGTGTTTAGAGTTTGGATTCAGTGAAATGCTTGCAGGGCCGGCTCTGGCCTTTTTGCCGCCCCAGGCAAAAAGCCACCCGCCGCCGTCCCCCCCGCGGCCGAGCCCGGCCGTGGCACCGCTCTCCCCGGCGGCCAGAGGGAGGGCAGCGAGCCCGGCCACAGCCCCACTCTCCCCGGCAGCTGGAGGGAGAAAAAATAATAATAATAAAAAAAACCCTGAGCGCCGCCCCTCTCCAGGTGCGGCCCCAAACACGTGCTTGGTAGGCTGGTGCCTGGAGCCGGCCCTGAATGCTTGTAAATTGCTGCCTGCCTTAATCTCCCTTATCATATCTGTCCCCTGTGTGATAAGGTAACGAAGTGTTTGCTCTGTAACCGTGAATCACCCGACAGGAGTGAGGCATTAATGAGTGTGAGATGGGAGAAGGTACAAAGGGAAGACAGACTGAATTAGCCCAAACAAAAAGACCTCCTGGTATAACTCAAGGATGTTGTTCAGATCATGCCTGGTAAACAAGAAAATGTGGGACTGGAAATCAATGAACCCAAATTGGTGTGTTGGAAATCAGCTAACAGCTGGACAAAAAAATCTCTCTGGAGATTTGCAGTTACAGAGGAAACACTTAATTGCCTTATCACACAGGGTGCAGATATGATAAGGGAGATTAACGCAGGCAGCAAGTTACAAGCATTTCACAGAGTCCAACCACTAAACACATTCTTAATTCTAATCCCCAGTGTAAACACACCAACACACGGGTGAGCAGACTAGCTGCAGCTCTGTATTGCCAGTGTCCAGGTGAGGCCCATTCTCCCCGAGGTCACAGCTGGCTAGAGCCCCCTCCAACCGGTGAGCTCCAGGGGCTGGATGTCGTGACCCGGCCCTCCCCTCGAGGTGCAGAGCTGGGGATGCCTCAGCCACACTAACAATGTTCCCTGGAGAACCATCCATAGAAGGATCCCCAAGTGCGTCACAGACACTCCTGGCATTACCCTCTCCCCATCCCTGAGCGGCAGGTCGGTGTCATTAGCCCCCCTGCACAGACTGAGATGGGGAGGGGCTTTCCCCGGGGATAGTCACACAGGAAGCCGATGGCGGCCAACCCAGGGATGGAACCCAGGAGTCCTGGCTCAGCCTTTTGTTGTTACGAAGAGTGTTTGATTTCTATACACCAGAGCTGTGTATGGAGCCTGTACCCCACTGGGAAGTGTGTGCTGCATGTCTAGGGTGACTAGAGAGCAACTGTGAAAAATTGGGACTGGGGTGGAGGCTAATAGGTGCCTATATAAGAAAAAGTCCCAAATATCGGGACTGTGCCAATAAAATCAGGACATCTGGTCACCCTATACGTGTCCCTCTCAATGCCTGATCCCAGGAGTCTGCTACAGCTCTCAGCCACGGGCTCTTAGTCCGTTAGCTCCAGTCATGCACGGTCACACTTCCAGCTCTGGAGGGGCCTGTTGTTTCCAGATCAGCTGCACATGTCCCTGCTTTAAGGGGCTCAGTGTCTGAGTGGAGATGAGACCAGGAGGAGAAGGCTGGGCCGGAAGAGAGGAAACTCTGGGTATTGCAGATATCTGGAGGGACACCAAGTCCTGTCTGTTATCCAGAAGGCCAGGCCCATCCTGCCTCCCTCTGGGGGTCCCCCTCCTCTCCTCCAGTGGGATCTGGGCAGCTCAGGACACAGTCAGAGGGGGCTGGATGGACACATCTACGCGGGGCCAGGAATGGAACAGAGGAGACACACACAGAATGGCATGCTCAGGAGAGTTTATTCTTGTAGTGGGCTGCAGCCACAGAGGGGAAGGGAGTGAAGGGGCAGGTGTGTAACGAGAACAGAGACACTTGGGGGAAGAGAGTTTGCAGCTGGGGAAGTGAGATCTGGTCTCTCAGGGAGGGAGGGGACAGGCTGATCACGCCCAAGGAGCCCAGTTCTTTCACATCCCAGGCGCTGAGCTCCCGCTTCAGGCGCAGGCGAGCGACTCCCCTCGCTAGAGTCCATACTTGCAAAGGTAGGCGTTTTGCTTGTCACAGGGAGAATCGTTCCATTCCTTAAAACCTAGAAGGCAAAACAGAAATCACTGGGGCGGGGGAAGGGCGAGTGGGGCCATTCCTGCCCTGACAGTGACCCCCCACCCGCTCATTGCTCACTGCTGAGAGAAGACCCCAGCTCCTGGGCATGAGGCTGTGAGGATGAGGAGGCTGGAGACGAAGGCCCATGTGCCTCAGACCGGGACAGGCTCCATCGTTCCCGGAGGGACGCTGTGTCAGCGTGACAGTGGAAGACCCTCTCCTGTTGTGTTGGAATGTGTCTGATGAGAGCACGATGGGGCCTCTTGGTGCTAGGCGCTGTGTCCATACACACACGGACAGACTATCCCTGCCCCAGAGAGCGCACAGTCTAAATAGACAAGAGCTGGGAGGGGAAACTGAGGCCCAGAGTGGGGACAGTCACCCAGCAGATCAATGGAAGGGCCGGGAATAGAATCCAGATCTCTGGAGTCACAGCCCCGTATCTGTCCACTAGACCAGGCTGCCTCTCGATCTGCTACCTCCCCTCCCCCTGATTACCCCTCAAAAGGCCAGAAAGGGGAGCACAGAGCCCTGGCCAGGTGCCAGCGGGGAGACCAGCTCAGGAAGAGGGATGTCGGCTCACTCTGTGCTGAACGAACCGGCCCCACCTCCACCTCCTCCACATCTGGGTTTGGGCGTGGCCCAGAGGCAGCATCTCTCCCCAGGGGACAGCACTGAGGATTCGGGTTGATGAATTCCTGTGAATTTGACCCTCTTCCCCGTTCGCAGAGCCACACCGCCCCGGGAGCGTTATTCAGAAACGGTTTCCCCACTTGTCTGGCAAACTTTTCACTTCAACTAGTAGCTGTGTGTGTGAAGGTCACACGGCACGGTTCCTGCTCCATGATTGGATGAGTGACACTTTTAAGTAGGAGACAGTGGGGGCGGGGGAATCCTGCCCCGTATGAGTTTGTTGGGGGAGGAGCATTCGTGCCAACGCTGCTGAACACTCAGACTCGTGAGCATCGGATGGGTGGGTGAGTCCGTGTGACTAGCACGGCCCATGAAGAATGAGTCTCTCTTGAATTAGCAAAAGCGACAAAGAGTTCTGTGGCACCTTATAGACTAACAGACGTATTGGAGCATAAGCTTTCGTGGGTAAATACCCACTTTGTCGGATGGTATTCACCCACAAAAGCTTATGCTCCAATACTTCTGTGAGTCTATACGGTGCCACAGGACTCTTTGTCGCTTCTACAGATCCAGACTAACACGGCTACCCCTGTGATACTTGAATTAGCGAGTGAGCTTTCCCTGTTCAGCCAGCTCTCCGTCCTATTGCCAGACAAAGGGACATGACCTTCAGCCTCGCTCCACCCCCCTATGCCACTCCAGCAACACGGACAGCAGAAACTGGCCTAATGGCCGGCTGGGAGTTCTTCTTGCGTCGGGGAACACAGCAGAGACAGCTGCCCTTCTGAGTCTTGGCCTCCCCAGCACAGGGGACAGGCGGGGGTGTGGCTGAAGCCCCTGTGCTCTGGCCATCCAAGCTGTTACTGTCACTGTAAGAGCATCCCTGAGGCTGCTCTAAATTGCCCTGGGGCCAAAATAACCCCCTGGCTGCCTCCAGAATCAGGGTGGCAAAAGCCACCAAAACATCAACCGAAGAATCCATACCCCGCCTGCACGTCAACAAGTGGGCAATAGCTATAGAATCTTAGAACTGGAAGGGACCTTGAGAGGTCACCTAGTTCATTCCCCTGCATTCAAGGCAGGACTAAATATTAGCTAGATCATCCCTGACGACTGTCTAACCTGCACTTAAAAAACTCCAATGATGGAGATTCCACAAACTCCCTAGGCAATTTGTTCCAGTGAGAGTGAGGAAGTCACCCTGAGAGTGAGGAAGTTTTTCTTAATGTCCAACCTAAACCTCCCTTGCTGCAATTTAAGCCAGTTGCTTCTTGTCTTATTCTCAGAGGTTCATGAGAACAATTTTTGTCCCTCCTCCTTGTAACAACCTTTTATATACTTGAAAACTGCTATCATGTCCCCCGTCAGTCTTCTCTACTCCAGACTAAACACAAAATTTTTTAATCTTCCCTCAGGTCATATTTTCTAGACCTTTAATCATTTTTGTTGCTCTTCTCTGGACTTTCTCCAATTTGTCCACATCTTTCCTGAAAGGGGGCACCCAGAACTGGACACAATACTCCAGTTGAGGCCTAATCAGTGTGGAGTAGAGCAGAAGAATTACTTCTCATGTCTTGCTTACAACACCCCTGCTAATATATCCCAGAAAGATGTTTGCTTTTTTTGCAAGTGTTAGACTTGTTGACTCATATTTAGCTTGTGAGCCACTATGACCCCTAGTACTCCTTTCCGCAGTATTGCTTCCTACACACTCATTTCCCCTATGCTCTGGTCTTTCCCTTTAACTGATCGTCTGGGGCCTAATGTACTGTATGGCCTGCCTCTGAGTGCAGCTGAGCCTCAAACTGGCAGGTATGGGAGAGGTGTTGCCATGTGAGATAAGGGGATTATCTCTGGAGAGCGGCAGTGTGATCTGAGGGAATGAGGCAGGGTGACAGGACAGGAGGCCATCCCCACAGAGAGAGCTGGAGGGTGTAGCAAGGGTCCTGTCTTGCCTCCTTTGTTGGTGCATGTGTGGATGAGCATCTGCTTACCCCTGTGGTTCAGCAGCTCAACACAGTACTCGTTGTTCAGGTTGTGTGGTTCTCCAGCTTTCCAAGTATTGTGGCGATACGGGGAGCCATCTGTCCATGTCCAGCGTCTGTTCTGCAGAGACAGGGGAGAAAGGTCGTGAGGTCCCGGGGAGAAGAGACCTTGGTGATAAGGCACCATAGAGACACCTAAACCCAACACAGTGCCCTACTGTGCCCTACTCAGGCAGTGGGAGAGAGTTGGGGAAGGGCCGTGGGGCAGTGGGTGGGAAGAGACCAGCTCAGGGGAACGGGACCTGGAGACGCTCATTTAATAGTAACACTTAGCACATGAACGTCAACTTCTCCCTTCCAAGCCCTCTGCCTGTATTAACAAATCTCCGCACCATGAAGCAGTCACTCTGGAGTGTGTTCTAGGCCCTAATGGGCAAGGCCTGCCGGGGGGCACTGGTGGTTTTAAGGCGGGTGATTTCATGCTGTGTAAGCAAAATAAAAGGGCATCTGTGATGGAGATGCTGGATGGATCGGGGAATGGGACATGGGGCCTTTTCCCCTCTAGTGGGCTCAGTGCCAGTCTGGCCCCAAGTTAGCAGGACTGGCTAGCTCAGTAGAATGGCACAGAATGGCCACTTAACCAGGTGATAGTCCATTTGATTTTGTTGACAGCTGGAAGAGGTGGTGGCTAGCCTTTTGTCTCTGGGGAACTGGCTTGAGCCTGATTCCCCAAACTTGCAGCATGTCTTATATAGTAGTATGTTATAACAGTACATATAATGTTGTGTCACGGATTCTACCAGTTCAATAATGTTCAGCAGATTATAAGTTTTCAAATGATACCTCACAAGGCATACTTTGTACAAAATGTATAATAGTCTTGTAAAAAAAGTAAACATAAGAGTATTGCCACACCCCAGCGCCTCCTTGAACAGGGAGGATAGAAAGGAAACTGATGGAGTCAAAGCTTCAGATGGCGCTTGATAAGTTTAGAAAAGGGATGGTATGACTGGGTTGCCAGCCATTGCACGGGCTGGACTTAGTGACCCCGGAGGCATAAGCGCCGACTTTTGTCGGTGCCGGAGGGTGCTCACACCCCTGCCTCCCCAACTTCATCCCCGGCCCCGCCCCAACTGCACTCTGGCCCCACCCCTTCCCCAAATCCCCATCCCTGCCTCCTCCCCCGGGCACGCTGCATCCCCCCCCCACACTTGCAAGCCCGGGATGGGGGGGAAGCAGCAGAGCTCCCACCGGGCCCGGCAGCTCCCCGCCAGCCCCCACTCTCCCGCGCCCCCAGCCCACCTCTCGGACACTCATCCAGATGTGAAGCGGCAGCCCGCCGCTTTTGGCTCCCTCCAGCTGGTCGGGGGAGGGAGGGGTATGGGGAGAAGGCTGGAGGGAGCCAAGAAAAGCGGCGAGCTGCCGCTTCGCGTCCGGCGGAGCCTCCGAGAGGCGGAGAGGTGAGCTGGGCACGCGGCGGGGGGGCTGGCAGGGAGCTGCCCGTGGGTGCTGGGCACCCACCAATTTTTCCCTGTGAGTGCTCCAGCCCCGGAGCACCCACGAAGTCAGCACCTATGCCCAGAGGTTCTTTCCAGTCCTATGTTCATAATGGCTCCTTCCCCCTCTGGGGCTCCTTCCCAGCCTGTGACTGCTCCCACTTCGTGTCCCTGCCCTAAGGAGCTGGGGGCTCTCCTCAGGAGACTCAGGCAAGGACGGGATCCCCAAGCTGAGGGAGCGACCAGCAGTGTCTGGGGCAGCGCAGAGGTCAAGGGGGAGCAGAGACTCAAGTCTTGGGCAGGACAAAGTGGCTAGAAAACGTGTTGAGCATGGAGTGGAGACGGGATGTGGGGTGCAGGGGGAGGACACGGCCCATTGCATGAGCTGGGAGGGGGGAAGGGAGGTGGGGCAGTAGTTGGAGAGGAGCGGGAGGGCAAAGGTGGAGTGCAGATGGAGACCCTGGTGCCCATGACAGGTGGAAGGGTTACTCCTGAGGGAAGTCTGCGCCAAAAGATTAAAAATTCTGCGCACAATATCTGAAAATTCTGCATGTTTTATTTGTCAAAATAACACAGTATAATCACAGCAGTTTTAATTAGTTTGGTAATTGATTTCAAAATATCTGTCAGTAAGTATGTCTGTAATAATAAAGACTAAAAAAATAAAGATTCTGGTAATTTTTTTGACAAATAGATTCCTTACGAGGCATATTAATACAGAACTTTGAGTAATTCATTTGAATTACAATGCAGAACTGTATTTCCTGCACCTGTCAGAAGCAGTGTAAAGGCTTGGGGGAGTCAGGGGTAACGGAGGAGCTGAGGGAGCGGGAAGGAGTCTGGGAGTGAACCTGGGGGGTGTTGGGTGGGGGTGGGAGAAGCTTTATTTTGGGGGGTAGTACTGTTAGGGAGTTGGGAAGCCTCCCCCATGCAGACCCTGGCTGACCCCAAGCCTCTCCCATTCAATCAGGCACGTCTGCCCCTGAACCCCCCCCATCCCCATGTGTCCCTGCAGCCCCCTTCCCCAGGCTCAGCACTGTCCCCCCACTAGCTCCTGAACCCATGTCCCAGTCTGTTCCCCCACTAGCCATTCTGAACCCCAGTCTGTGACCCCCCCACCCCAGCAGCCCCGTGTGCCCTACTCTTTGGGAAATTCTGCAGCACGGGGCACGCATATAATGTTTTCCCCCCACAGACAATACATTCTGCAGTTCCGCCTCTTGCCCAGCAGGGGCCGCTGTGGTGTCAGAACAGGCTGCGTTCCTGCAGCTGGCTGTTCTGGCACCACAGTGGCCTCCGCTGGTCGAAAGGCAGAACTGCAGCACTTCCTGGGCAGAATGTATTTCATGCGGGGGGGGGGGAATATCATGTGGGATAGATGAATAATGCACATCCTCAGACGCACAGAATCCCCCCAGGAGTCAAGGGTGTAGGGGTGGGGGAGAGAGATCCTGGCAGTAGTGTTCCCTCTAATTTTTCCTACACATTTGTGGCATGAATTTTGTGTGGGGGAGTCAGTGACTCTCAGCCAGCCAGTAAAACAGAAGGTTTATTAGACGACAGGAACACAGTCCAAAACAGAGCTTGTAGGTAGAGAAAACAGGGCCCCTCAGTCAGGTCCATCTTGGGGGCTAGGGAGCCCAGACCCCGGTTCTGGGCCTCCCTCCATTTCCACAGCCAGCTCCAAACTGAGACTCCCTCCAGCCCCTCCTCTGGCCTTTGTCTCTTTCCCGGGCAAGGAGGCCACCTGATCTCTTTGCTCTCCAACACCTTCTGTTGGCACCTTGCAGGGGAGGGGCCCAGGCCATCAGTTGCCAGGAGACAGGGTGTCGGCCATTCTCTGTGCAGACCCCTGCACACCCCTTCCCTCTAGGGCTCTGCAATAATCACACACCCTTATCCCACCACCTAGATAGTTAAGACATGCATAGGGGAAACTGAGGCACCCACACAGTATTCAGAGAAAACATTAAGAACATTCCCACTTCGTCACATCTCTCCCCCCTTCGAGACCGAACTGAGATGGGTCACTTTAGCTGGTGACTGAGGGAAGTTCGAACCCACCAATGTTCCTATGGATGCCCCAGCATCTCTCCCATTCCTTGGTGGGAGTTACACCAGGCCCTTCCAGTTTCACGCCCTCCCTTAGGTCGGAAGTGCTTGATGACACTCGCAGGCCTCATGTAGGAAGGTTTATGTGGCCCATGTGCTTTTGCCACCCCAAAGCCCCTGGGGTTCAAACCGAGATCGGGTCTTCTCCGAGCGCTCCAGTCTGGAGGGCTGTGATTTGGGCTCTCTTGGTTAAGAGCCCCCATCTTGACCTTGGCCACCCTCGGAGCAGGTGTCTCTGTCACCAGCAGCTCGGCATCAGCCCCTTTCATTTAGTGCTGCCACGTCGGGGCAGAGTGGTGAATATACAGAGTAAAGCGCTGCCCAAATAGATACGGTCGCAGCTTTTTAAGGGCCTGCACCATGGCCAGGCATTTCTTCTCTATGGCCACACAGTTCTGCTCCCCGGGGCAGCAGCTTCTTGCTCGGGTTCCCGATGGGGTGTCTCTCGCCCTTAGCCTTGGCCTGCATCAGCACCGCGGCCAGCCCTGCATCTGAGGCATCAGTGAACAGTGTAAATGGCTTGGCAAAGTCTGGGTTTACCAGATTTACTGAGGCCCGGGATAGAGCCTCCTTCAGCGCACAGAGAGCCCTCTGGCACTGCTCGGTCCAGACCGCCTCGTCTAGCTTCCCCTTCTTACATAGCAAAGTGATGGGGGCAGCTAGGGAGCTACAGTGGGGTACAAACCTCCGGTAGTACCACACCATCCCGATAAAGGCCTGGACCTGTTTCTTGGTCTGAGGAACGAGCCAATCTCTGATCATCTCCACCTTGGCTGGCTCTGGTTTTGGGAAGCCGCTCCCCACCTTGTGGCCCAGGTACGACACCTCTGTCATCCCCACCTTACACTTTCCAGCTTTTACTGTCAGTCCTGCCTCCCTGAGATAGCCCAGCCCCCTCTTCACCTGCGACACATGTTCCTCCCAGGTCTGGCTAGAGACACAGATGTCATCAATGCATGCCAGGGCCAAGTTCTCCACCCCACTCAGTAACCGACCCACCCAGCGCTGGGAGGTGGCCGATGCCCCCTTGAGGTTGAAGGGCAGGCCCAGGAACTCAAAGAGCCCCAAAGGGGTGGTGAAGGCAGATTTCAACCTGGCATCTGGGTCCAAAGGCACCTGCCAGTCGCCCTTGGTGAGATCCATAGTAGAGAGGTAATGAGTCCCCCTTCCCGCCCCCCCAGCTTGTCTAGAATCTCACCAGGCCTAGGCATGGGGTAGGCATCGGACACAGTGATGGCATTAAGCTTCTGATACTCCCCACAGAATCGGATTGACCCGTCTTTCTTGTGGACCAGCCTCACGGGTGAGGCCTGGGGGCTGTTGAATGACTGGATCACCTCTAAAGCCAGCATGTCCTTGAGCTCTCTCTCCAGGTTCTGGGATGTTTTCCCACTGACTCTGAACCGGGGACACCTGACGGGAGGATTGGCTCCCATCTCAGGGAAGAGATCCACCAGGGGGTCTTCCCCCTTCTCCTCCCAACCGTCCCTTACAAGGTCCAGGGGTCCCCTCACTCTCCTCCCATACAACAGCTCGAAAGGGAAGAACCCTGGGGGTTCCTGGGACACTTCCCTGTACCACAGGTGGGGCAGGTACCTGTCCCAGTCCTGCGGATGCTGATTCATAAAAGTCCTCAGCATCATCCTCAGGGTCCCATGAAATCTCTCCACCAGCCTGCTGGACTGAGGGTGATATGCAGAGGCCCAGGTGGGCCAGACCCCACATTTCTCCCTCAAGCCCCGGAGCAGGGCTGACATGACATTGGACCCCTGGTCTGTAAGGACCTCGCTGGATACCCCCACCCTGCTGAAGATGGTCAGCAGCACGTCTGCCACGGTGCCTGTCTCAGTGGACGACAGAGCCACCGCCTCTGGGTAGTGGGTGGCGAAATCCATCACCACCAGGATGTATTTCTTCCCCGACCGGGTCGCCTTATAGACTCATAGACTCATAGACTTTAAGGTCAGAAGGGACCATTATGATCATCTAGTCTGACCTCCTGCACAATGCAGGCCGCAGAATCTCACCCACCCACAGAATCTCACCCACCCGCCTTGCTGAGAGGCCCCACTCTATCCATAGCCACCTTCCGGAAAGGATCCTCTATGATGGGCAGGGGTCTCAAGGGAGCTTCACCCTTATCCCGGGCCTTCCCCACCCTCTGGCAGGGGTCTCAGGCCCTGCTGGACTGCGTCACAGACTCTGGGCCAGTAAAAGTTCTGCAGCACCTGCTGCCTGGGGCGCTGGATTCCCTGGTGTCCCGAGATCCGGACATCGTGGGCCAGGTACAATAGCCTGTGGCGGTACTTCTGGGGCACCACCAGCTGCCTCCTGATCTCCCACAGTTCTTCTTCCCCTGGGGGAGCCCATTTGCGGTACAGAAATCCCTTCTCCCACAGGAAACTCTACCTGCAGCCTTCCCCAAGGGGGTTTGCAGCGCTGTGGCCAGCAAGTTCCCTCAGCTTCTCCAAGGAAGGATCCTTCTGCAGCTGAGCCCTGTCCCTGGTGGCTCCCTCTCTGCCATGGAATCACTTCCCGGCAGCACCTCTGGACCAGGCAAACCTGGTTGGCAGCTGTCCTGCCCTGCCTGTGTCCCCCGACTCAGCTGGGGTCTCTGCTCCCACCGTGCTCAGCGCTGCCCTGGCTGTCCCAGTGGGCATAGGCAGCGAGCTCGCTGCTTTAATCACAGCATCAGAGCCAGCGTGAGCCCCCTCTCCAGTGTGCAGGGGGGTGGGGAGCATCTCTCTGTCCCACTCAGCCCCAGGGCTTTGGTTACAGGCAGGCAGGTATCCTGAGCCTAGCAGCTCCTCCCCCCTGCCAGCCAGGTCATTTGCATTTTCACTGACAATTTCAGTCTCAGCTGATTGGTTCCCTGGATTCAAATTCAAATCCTCAGCCGCTACAGGAGCAGGGCCTGGATCCTGTCCCAAAGAGACACAGTCACCCCCCAACAGGACCTCACAGCTGATATCCTGGAGAACCCCAACGACCAGCCAGCCTGACCCCTCCTGTGTCTGCACAGGGATCTGGGCCATAGGCAGGGTGAGGGGCTTCATCCCTGGGACTTTCACCCAGGTCTCACAGCCCCTCAGCATCTGGTGGGGGTGCACCACCCAGGGCCTGACAACAGTTCTCTCTGTCCCGAGGTCTCACCACCCCAGGAATGTCTCCTCATTGACCACCACCTTCCGCTCCCCCTAGGGGTCCAAGGGGCCTGAGCCCAGGAGAGTCCACACAGACATATAGGCCAGGGCCAGGAGTGGAAGCCTGTCCCCTACCCAACCCATCTGGCTGATGGAGTCTACGGCCTTGGGACCCAGCAAGGGAGCTAGATACCGGGGCTTTTCCACAGGGTCACCCTGGTTCAAATGGGTGCTCTAAGGCAGTGAGGTGGGCCTCCACATCCCACCCCTCCTTAACTAGGGGCAGCAATTTAGTATCGAGGTTTCATGCCAAACTGGCACCCCAGGGTCTATCCCCACTCACCCCTGGGAAGTCCCCTATGCCTCTCCGCTCCACCACCGCCAGTTCATGCTGCTGCTTCTCCTGCAGCTCTTTCTCGGGCTCTCGCTCTCTCAGACTCAGCTCCAATCCCATCCGTCTCCCATCCCCTGATGGGGAACCCGATCGTGAAGACCCCTGTTTGGTTGGGGACTGGAGTCTTGGGGATGCCTGGCTACTGCTCCAGCTGCTCCCAGATCCTCTTGTAGCCCCATTTGGGTCAGGAATCTGCTCCTTAGAATGGTCATCGTCCTCCAGCTGCACGATTAACTGCACTATGGTGAACTTCCCAATGAGTAACCCTCTCTTTTTGCACAGGATTACAATGTCCTTCTTAAGGAGATGGGGATAGGCCATCACTTCACTGCTCCCAAGTTGTTGTGGACTCATGGGCCTGTGTGCTCTCAGCTCCGCACAGTTTCCAGGAAGAACCCCTAGTGTGCCAGCCCTTCTCCAGGTCACCACCTCTCTCCCAGGGTCAAGCTGCAGACTCCTCCGCCCCTGAGAATGCTTGCCGCAGTCCCCAGGGTTTCGCTGGTCACACACTCCCAGGGGTTAAGCGTAGCTCCTCCGCCCCCCGAAACCGCTCTTCTCTGAGCCTTCAGCACGCCTGGTCCTCGTTAATTCCCCTTCGTTTTACTGTTCCTCAGTCACTTACTGCAGGAAGCGCCATCCACGGGGTGCATTACATCCCACCGCTGCCACCAGATGTCATGGAGTATGGGGGAGTCAGGGTCCTGCACCCCCCACTTCCTGAGATTCACTGTGACTCTCAGCCAGCCAGTAAAACAGATGGTTTATTAGACAACAGGAACGCAGTCCAAAACAGAGCTTGTAGGTAGAGAAAATAGGGCCCCTCTGTCAGGTCCATCTTGGGGGCAGGGAGGCCAGACTCTGGTTCTGGGCCTCCCTCTGTTTCTCCAGCCAGCTCCAAACTGAGACTCCCTCCTGCCCCTCCTCTGGCCTTTGTCTCTTTCCCAGGCAAGGAGGCCACCTGATCTCTTTGTTCTCCAACACCTTCAGTTGGCACCTTGCAGGGGAGGGGCCCAGGCCATCAGTTGCCAGGAGACAGGGTGTTGGCCATTCTCTGTGCAGACCCCTGCACACCCCTGCCCTCTAGGGCTCTGCAACAATCACACACCCGTATCCCTCCACCTAGATACTTAAGAAATGCATAGGGGCAACTGAGGCACCCACACAGTATTCAGAGAAAACATTAAGAACATTCCCACTTCATCATCTCCACATTGGTGCACATGACAAAATTTGTGTGGTGGGGGTGGGGCTGAGGGGATCAGAGTGTGGGAGAGGACTCAGGGCTGGGTCAGAGGGATGTGTGTATGTGGGGGAGGCTGAGGGCTCAGGATTGGGGTGCGGTCTCTGGGGTGGGGCTGGGGATGAGGGGCTCAGGGCTGGGACAGAGGGCTGGGGGAGGGCGGCAGGGCTAAGGGCTCTGGCTGGGTGTGCGGGCTCTGGAGTGGGGCCAGGGATGAGGGGTTTGGGGTGCAGGCTGCCCTTGGGCTATGGACTCCCCCAGCTCTCTCTCCCGGCAGGAGCACCTGGGCCGGGTGTGAGAGGCGTCTCTCCCCACAATGGCAGCTCTGGGGCTGGGGCCATGGGAGAGGCACCCTGCCCCCGGCCGTGGAAGGTCCGGGCTGAGGCTGAGTTGGGGCCGGGGTGGGGGGGAGAGTGCCCCTCCCCCAACCATGACAAGTCCCATCCATGCGGGTTCCCCGAGGGCCCGCACGGCGCTTAATAGGCTGCTGCGCAGCTGCAGAGCTTACAGGGAGCTGAGCCTGGCAGCCCCTGTGAAGAGCTCATGGGCCAGGGTCTCTGCACAGCCCCTGGGAAATAGCCAATGGGAGACGCAACTGCCAGAGGCAAAGCAGGTGCCGGGCACTCACCTTGTCGGGGTCGTGGAGTCCGATCCAGATGTAATCCTTGGAGCCTGACTTGGCGAGGTAGCTGGCCACCACGTCCCTTTCTGCCTCCGTGAGAATGGAGGCGAGATGGGCCCCATTGCGGTGATACTGACACTTCACCTGCAGCAGAGACACCAGCGAGGCCTGTTACCCCCCTGCAGGAGGACGCGGTTTGGCACTGGGGTGGGGTCCTGCCCCACCAGGCTGCAGCAGGAGCAGGGACGGCTGTGAGGGGAGAGAGCCCCCCTCTCTGTGCCTCTCCCCCAGCCCTAGTGCCTGGCACCAGCCTTCCCCACCCCACCTTTGCAGGGATACCCCCAGGGGCCAGAGGTGATGTCACCAAACCCCTTCAGCCCCTGCCCCTCCCGACTAACCTGCTCCGCTCTGTGGACCCCTGAGAAGAGCCTCATACCTCAGCCGCTGACCAGGTCTTCTTTTCGGGGAAGAACCTATAGCAGTGTTCGCTGTAGTACAGCCAGCCACTGGGACAGGGTGTGACCCGTATTCCTGGTCCGAGACGGGGAGAGAGGACACTGCGGGGAGAGGCTGTTTTGGAGAAGAGAATGGGAGCAGACCTGTCAGGTTTCATCATTCTAGCTTATCTAGATCTCCAAAAATCCTGTGAAATTTTGCCCTCTCTCAAAATGGCCACTATCTCCTATTACTTTCAATGGGGCTGAAGCCACTCAGTTAAAACAGCTGCCACTTCCTTGCCACCTTTGTCCGTAGCAGTGAGACTGTCCTAGTAAAAATTACCACTGTCTCCTTTTCAAGGGGACAGGAGCTGGGCTGTCCTCAAGGAAGATGGTCGCCTCCTATCGTCTGTGCAGGAGCACTGGGGAACCTGACGGGGAGGGGTATCAAGGGGGTTGAGTCAGAGTACACTATGAGGTGAAGATGGGAAGTACTGGGTGCCATGGAGATACTGGTGAGACTGGGAGCAGAGGTGAAGTTGGGGGCACTGGCGTATAGTAGAGGCTGAAGGGACAGCACACACCGACTTGCCAACCTAGTGAGGAGGGCTTTGAACTAGCTTCAAAAGCAGCAGGTGACAAAATCCCACAGGTGACCTTATCAGAAGGCTAAATGTTGGGAGGGAAATTGAAAAGTACAATTTAATCATAGTAGCAACAAGAGTGATAACAATGCAGGAATCTTCTGTACATCTCAGATGTCTATACACAAATGCAAGGAGTATAGGGAAGAAATGGAAGAAGTGGAAGTATTAGTATATAAGCTAAATTATGACTTAATCGGTGTGACGTTGCACCCCATAATGCTTTATAGAAATATGCTTATGAGTGTAAATATGACATAACTGGAATATGTTTTATGCTAGATATGCCATGTAACATATCTCTGCAAAGATTATGATCTACTGGACATATTCATCCTAGTTGTATGCATGTTGTAAAGGAGTGAGGGGGAGTCAGGGCCCTGCACCCCCACTTCCTGGTATTCACCATGACTCTCAGCCAGCCCATAGAACGGAAGGTTTATTAGAGACGACAGGAACACAGTCCAAAACAAAGCTTGTAGGCACAAACAGGACCCCTCAGTCAGCTCCTTCTAGGGGGTAGGGAGATTAAAACTCAGCCTTGGGACTTCCTCCTCTTCCCCAGCCGACTCTAAACTGAAAACCCCTCCAGCCATCTCACCCAGCCTTTGTACAGTTTCCCGGGCAGAAGGTGTCATCTTGCCCCATCCCCTCCTGGCTCAGGTTATAGGCTCAGGTATCTTCCCTCAAGGGAACTGCCCCGCAACATTTCCAGGTCAATACTCCCCGCTCCCTGCTGTGTCACACATGTATCAATTTTGTATTCGATGTTATGAATATGGGCTATGTATTTGTTTGATTTTAAGAAGCCTCAGTGAAGCAGTTGGTCAGCTTCTTGAGAAAAGACTATTCTTGGTAAGTGCCCAGTCAAGAAACACTCAAGTTAACAATGAACTTTGAGAGATGCCAATTCACATCTGAGCTTTCCTGGGAATGTGGCTCGGCCTGTAAAGTTCTGAGTCGTGCATGGACATGTGACTTGCCCATGTGACTACAAACTCCATCTTGCAGCTGGATTCTGCATGCAAGAAAGGAAGGGATTTCCACCCACAAGAGAAAGTCTATTTAAGCCCCTGGAAAGCCCTCCATTTTGTATTCAGCTAGCTCGAGAGGTAGCCTCTCCACCCCCAAGGATACCTGAAAGAAACTGGAACAAAGGACAGTAACCACAGGGGGTGTGAGTGACTGCTGGACCCAAACTAGAAGGAGACTAGTCTGTAAAAGAAGCTTATTGGAACATCTCTGAGGGTGACATTTCGTCTGTAATCACTTTCTTACTGTATTAGGCTTAGACTTGCGTGTTTTATTTTATTTTTCTTGGTAATTCACTTTGTTCTCTCTGTTATTACTTGGAACCACATAAATCCTACTGTTTTTATTTAATAAAATCACTTTTTACTTATTAATTAACCCAGAGTATGTATTAATACTTGGGGGGAGGTCAAACAGCTGTGCATATCTCTCTATCAGTGTCATAGAGGGCGAACAATTTATGAGTTTATCCTGTATAAACTTTATACAGGGTAAAATGGATTTATTTGGGGTTTGGACACCCATTGGTACCTGAGTGTTAGAGACAGGAACACTTCTTAAGTTGTTTTCAGTTAAGCCTGCAGCTTTTGGGGGACGTGGTTCAGACCTGGGTCTGTGTTTCTAGCAGGCTAGCGTGTCTGGCACAACCAGGCAGGGCACTAAAGTCCCAAGCTGGCAGGGAAAACAAGCTCAGAGGTAGTCTCAGCACATCAGGTGGCAGTCCCAAGGGGGTTTCTGTGATCCAACCCATCACAATCGGCATCCCAGAGACTTGGTGGGATAAATCTCCTGACTGGAATATTGGTAGAGAGAGGTATAGCTTGTTCAGGAAGGACAGGCAAACATATTAACTGTCTTTTAAAAGGGGAACAAAGAAGATCTGGGAAATTATAGACCAGTAGCTTAACTTCGAAACCTGGAAATATACTGGACCAATTTATGAATCAATGAATTTGTAAGCATCTACAGGATAATTAGCTTAAAAGAAAAAACCAACATGGAATTGTCAAGATCAAATCATGCCAAGCCAACCGAATTTTCTTCTTTCACAGGGTTACTGGCCCCATGAAAGGGGGGAAGCTGTAGACTTGGTATATCTTGATGTTAGTAATGTTTTGACAGTCCCACATGATGTTCTCATAAGCAAACTATAGAAATGTGATCCAGATGAAATTGCTATAAGGTGGTTGCACAACTGGTTGGAAGCCCCTACTCAAAGAGTAATTGGGGAGATGTACTTGTTTACTGTTAAACTAGGCAAACATGTCTGGTGGGGTCTCTCAGGGGTCTGTCCTGAGTCTGATACTGTTCAACATTTCCATGAATGACTTGGATAATGGAGTGGAGAGTACGCTTATAAATTTTGTGGATGACACCCAGTTGGGAGGGGTTGCCAGTGCTTTGGAGGACAGGATTAGAATCCAAATAGCGTTAAGAAACTGGAGACTTGGTCTGAAATCAACAAGATGAACTTCAATCAAGACAGATACAAAGTACTTCACTTAGAAAGGCAAAATCAAATGCACAACTACAAAATGGGGAAAAACTAGCTAGGTGATAGTACTACTGAAAAGGATCTGGAGGTTAGGGTGGACCACATATTAAATATGAGTCAAAACTGTGATGCCATAGAGAAAAAGGCCAACATCATTCTGGGGTGTGTTAACAGGAGTGTTGTATGTAAGACTCAGGCGGTAAGTATCCTGCTCTACTCGGCTCTGGCGAGGTCTCAGCTGGAGTTCTGTGTCCAGGTCTGGGTGCCGCACTTTCAGAAAGACGTGGATAAGATTGAGCGATTCCAGAGCAGAACCAAAAAATGCTAAAACATTTAGAAACCTGATCTGAACGTTTAAAAAAATGGGCATGTTCAGTCTATAGAAAAGAAGAATGAGGAGTGACCAGAGAACAGTCTTCACATGTATTACGGACTGTTATAAAGAGGATGGTGATCAATTGTTCTCCATATCCACTGATGGTAGGATAAGAAGCAATGGGCTTAATCTGCATCAGGAAGATGAAGGTTAGATATTAGGAAAAGCTTCCTGACACTAAGGGTAGTGAAGCTTCCAAGGGAGGTTGTGGGTTCCCTGTCACTGGAGGTTTGTAAGAACAGGTTGGACAAACACCTGTCAGGGATGACATAGATTTACTTGGTCCTGCCTCACTGTGGGGGGCTGGACAAGGTGACCTCTGGAGGTCCCTTCCAGTCCTACATTTCTATGATTCTCTGATAGTTGAGAGCCCAGAGAGGGAAGGGAAGGCAGAGAGCTAGTGACAGATGGGTGGGGGAAGAGATTAGGAGTATGTGGAGTAAGTGCAGAGGTTGGTGGGATAAGTAAGGAAGGGGAGCTGGGGGAGAGAAATACTCTATGGGTCCCAGGATTCTTCTTCGCACAGGAGCAGGGGGGAAGGGTTTGGATTATCCATAGCACAGAGATCAAGCTCATGAAGAGGCGCCATTTTGAGCCCAATGAAAACAGATGGAGGTTACTCGTTATTGGCACATTCTGTTCCCTGGTTGGGATGGGACCCCTCTGCCCCAATGGGGAAAGTCACCCCATAAGCAGGAACAGGAGATGGGGGTGGGTTTAGCTCCCAGCCTGTCTTCCACACTCAGCCCCAGGAGGTCTCAGAGATTCCCTCTGCACTCAGAGCCAGGGCAGCAGGAAGCAGCCTCGCCCCTTGGGCAGGTGCTGAGCTGGTGGCTGGGGTCTGGATTAGTGAGGGCAGTGGGGTAGGGGGTCTGAGGACCCAGCTGTGTTGGCTGCTCCCTGATGTTGGGGCTGGGGGCCCCTGAGTGAAATGAATTCACTTTCCATTGGGGGAAAACAGAGCCTGGGCCAGGCAGGCACTCACCTTCCAGCGAGGGGTTAAAGATCAGGCAGCCGAGGAGGCTGAGGCTGAAGTAGGTGACTGGCCCCATCTTCTCACTTACCCTGTGGATAAAACACACGAGGAGATGGGATCATGAGAGACTGAGACGCATCCTGGAGTGACCCTCCTCCCCTTTGTGGGATTTCACAAGGGGAGGTGCTTCATAGCTGGGGCTGTTTGTTATAGGGCCTGGCTGGGCTGGAAGGGACTCCCTGAACCAGGGCCTCAGGTCGGGAGGAATCAGGGGGGCAGCAGGGAGGCCGGGGTCACTCAGGTAGGGCCTGGGTCCCAAGCAACAGGGTCCTGTTTACAGAGCAAAGTGGTTCCCAGAAGGGCCATTTGCCATCTCCCGCTGTCCCTCTCTCCCCAGTGCTGGGGCTGGCAGGTCCCCACGGTAGCCACCTACATGGCACTTGGAGGGAGGGCACAGGGGGGAGGAGGGGAGAGTTTGGAAGAGGACCCAGAGCCACCAGGAGGGAGGCCAGTCTGTGTGCACGTGGCTGGAATGGCAGCGGCTGGTGCAGCCCCTCTGCAATCGTTCTCTGCCTAGAGACCAGTTTAGTGTGAGAAACATGGAGCCTCTCGTGTTCTCACCCAGCACCTGGTACATGAAATGCCCCCTGACCCCGCCCCCGGGGCCTTTCCCCACCGACAGGTGTTTGAATCACACTCAGATTTCCAGCTCCAGGAGATCGAGGGTCTGGGAAGCCAACACCGTGTGGTTGGGGTGGGGGGAGGGGTGATAGTTACTGTACCCTGCGGTCGGGGCTGGGACCCCCGTGGCACCATGACTGGGAGAAGGGGACCAATGGGAGAGCCGCCCAGCAGAGTGATGCTCCATCGGGGGCTGGACACAGGCCTGGATGCTGGGCCCAGCTCTGGGAGGGGCAGACGCTCGGCACAGCTCCGCGGGGCATTAGGGAGCCGTGTGCAGCGCCGTGCTGGGTGGGAGGAAGGGGTGAGACAGAGACGTCCCCGGATTAGGGGACACACACAGGGCACCCACCCCTGTAACGGATCAGCTGCCGCCAGCCACCCGGAGCAGGAGGAGGAAGAAGCTGGAGGAAGCCAGGGTCTCACCTGATTGTCTCTCTGCGGAGCCGCTCTGGTGCAAGGTCTGTTCAAGTGCAGCCTGCATGGGACACTGGCCGTGCCTGGGGCATTTATAGCCCAGTCCGGGGAAGTGGGTGGAATGCGTGTTAACACTGAACATGCAAATCTGTGCTGATGGCGGATACAATCATTTACTGCCCAGGCAAACAGAGATAAGAGGAGCCACGACCCACCCGCCAGCCGGGCTGTGAGCAGGAAGCACTTCTAAGGGCTCAGATAACAGATCAAATAAAAGCTGTTCCCTCCCCCCTCGTCTGTCCGCGCTGAGATCAGTGTGGCTGTCGGGAGCCATCATACCCTGGTCCTGACTGGCCCAACCGCTCACGTCCATCTCGTCCAATGGAAAGTTCCGGGCAGATACCAGGGAGTGTAAATCAGCTGGAGCCCCACTGAAGTCAGGGGCAGGATCCCCAGTGGGTCTGGTCTGGTTTGGGCTATTGGAGTTCTTGGGGTCTGTCACCCCTCCCATTGCTGTTTCACCAACTGTAATGGCCCTTTAACCTCGCGGCCATACACAAGTTCAAATGGTGAAAACCCTAAACTGGGATGTGGTACAGCCCTGTAGGCAAAGAGCAACTGCTGTAACACTAGGTCCCAATCGTTGGAGTGCTGGTTTACGAATTTACGTATCATGGCTCCCAAAGTTCCATTAAACTTCTCCACCAGACCATTTGTTTGATGGTGGTAAGGGGTGGCAACCAAGTGGTTCACCCCATGAGCTTCCCACAGGCTTTTCATGCTCCCTGCCAGGAAATTAGTTCCCAAATCAGTAAGGATGTCGGCAGGCCAACCTACCCTGGCAAAAATCTCTGTTAATGCCTGGCATACACTTTTAGCCCGGGTGTTGCTCAGAGCTACTGCTTCTGCCCATCGGGTGGCAAAATCCATGAAAGTCAGTATGTACTGCTTTCCTCTGGGTGTCTTTTTTGGGAAAGGACCCAGAATATCCACAGCTACCCGCTGAAATGGAACTTCAGTTATGGGGAGTGGCTGGAGAGGGGCTTTGACCTGGTCTTTGGGTTTTCCCACTCTTTGGCACACCTCACAAGGGGCACACCTCACAAGACCGGACATAGGTGTCCACCAGAAAGAGTCTTCTTATATAGAAGTTCTTTTTCTATAACAAACCGGGATCGATTAGAAGAGCTGAGAGGCAGTGATTTGCTCTGTCCCACTGTCCAAGCTCTCTGGAGGCTTTCATCTGCTTCCTGCTCAGCTTGGAACTGTTCCCTAGATGCTGGAGACATCAGTTCCTCACTGGGTTGTGGACTTGGGCTGGGTCCCTCTGGAAGCGATGTAAGTGATGGGTTTGTTTCCGTTGACTGTGAACCGCTCTCCGCTGGCGCACGACGTGGTAATTCAGGCTCTGGCTGAGCCTCTTGTATGGAGTTATCGGCTGCTGCTGCCATCGCAGGCTCGGTGGTGCCCTCTGGTGTTTGGCACTGTAGATGGGGTTGCAAGCGCTGGACTCAGTGCTGGCAATGGTTCTGGTGCTGGTTGCTTTGCCAGTTCCGGTTCCAAGACTGGCTTTGGTTGGGTTTCTGCGACTGGATCTATGACGGCTGTTGCAGTCGTTGGCAGGGTATCCGGTTCCACCACCTCTATCTGGGTCTCTGGTAGTACAGATGGGGTTCTGGTGGAAGTCTCAGGAACAGAGCTAGGTGTGACAGCTTGCTTAGCCTGGCTGCGGGTGACCATTCCCACCCTCTTGGCTAGCTTCACACAATTGGTCAAGTCTTCCCCCAGCAACATGGGAATAGGATAATCATCATAGACTGCAAAAGTCCAATTTCCTGACCAGCCCTTGTACTGGACAGGCAACACGGCTGTAGGTAAATCAAAAGAGTTGGACTTGAAGGGTTGAATTGTCACTTGTGCCTCTGGGTTGATTAAGCTGGGGTCCACTAAGGATTGGTGGATAGCTGACACTTGTGCTTCAGTGTCCCTCCACGCTGTAATCTTCTTTCCACCCACACTCACCTTTTCCCTTCGCTCCAAGGGTATCTGGGAGGCATCTGGGCCTGAGGACCTTTGGTGTGACCCCGGTGCAATGAACTGTATTCTGTTGGGGTTCTTGGGGCAGTTGGCCTTCACATGCCCCAATTCATTACATTTAAAACATCGCCAAGCTGACTGGTCAGTGGGGCGAGGTGGGTTGCTGGAGAATGGTGTGGTGGGGCAATAAGGGGTCTGGGGTTTTCCTTGTGGGGCCTTGGGCTGCCCCTGGTGATGTGGTGTGGTCTCAGGTTTTCCTTTCTGGTATCTCTCCAAACTATGACCAGGGTTGTTCCTCTCTGCTTCCTGCACCCCTTGTGTGCCAAATTTCCTTGTCCCTCTGCTAATCTGGGACTGTTCGTATTGATCAGCATAAACAGCAAGACTGTCTGCTGAGTCCATTTTCTTATCCCATAAACACTGTTTTATCTCATCCTTGGACATATTCAGGAATTGTTCCTGAGCCACCAAATCACACACTCCTTCAAAGCTATTAACACCCCTTCCCTTGACCCATTTATTTAACAGCTCCTTTATCCGGTTTACATAAGCTACATTACTTAGTCCAGGCCCTTGGATAAGGGTTCGAAATTTTACTCTGTAAGTTTCAGGTGTAACTTGAAATTGTTTTAAAACCAAATCCTTGAATTTATCATAGTCAGAAGCCTCAACAATAGGCATGTTATTGAATATGTCCAGAGCACTTCCAGTCAACTTTGTTACCAATGTGGTCATTTTGTGATCATCAGGAATGTTATGGAGATTGCATAGTCTCTCAAAGGTGAGAAAATATTCAGCAATATCACGGGATTCATGATATGATGGACATAGTCGCTCCCATTTGTGGATTGTTGGGGAAGGATTGTTAGTGTTATCTGGTAGATTCCGCTCCACCCTGGTCTTCTCCATCTCCAGGGCATGCTTCCTCTCTCTCTCCTTCTCCTCCATAGCATACTTCCTCTCCTCCTCAGCATGCTTCCTCTCTCTCTCCTTCTCCTCCATAGCATACTTCCTCTCCTCCTCAGCATGCTTCCTCTCTCTTTCTTTCTCATCAATCTCCATCTGTTTAAGTTGTAGCAGACTTGCATGTTTCTTCTCCTCCTCATCGGCTTGTAGTCGAGCTATCTCAAGTTTAATAGCTGCTTCACTGGCAGTCATCTTAGCCTTTCTGTTTTTAATCTGTCTTAACCCGAGAGAGTTAGAAAAGAAAAAAACACTTGCTTGGGTTTTCCCTGCAGGGGGTTAACTACCTGCTTTCATATGTAGATACTCTAGCTCCTAGCAGCTTAACCCCTCCCCCCTCCCTGCTTCCAAGCAGCTACAGGGAAGAGCCAGAGAGAAGAATTTTTTTTTCTAAACTCCCTGTGTCTGGTTCAAAAAAAATCTCTGGTTCAATATATCCCACCGCTCTGCCACCATGTCAAGGTTCCCTCCCCACTCTAAACTCTAGGGTAAAGATGTCATGAAGAGCCCCTAAGCTTATTTTTACCAGCTTAGGTTAAAACCCCCAAGGTACAAAATTCCCTGCACCCTGAGAAATGCTTCTTCCACTGCCACCATCAAGTGTTCTAAACAGGAATCCAGGAAAGGGGACCACTTGAAGTCCCTTCCCCCCAAAATATCCTCTCAAGCCCATACCCCCCATTCTTGGGAAGCTTGAGAATAATCTCCTAACCAGCTGGTTACACAGTGATCTAAAAAAACCCACCCCCGGGGTTTTTAACACCATAGAAAACAGTCAGCTTCTTAAAAGAAGGATTTTATTAAAACAAAGAAGGTAAAATCAGCTCTGTAAAATCAGGATGGTGACTAATTTACAGGGTACTCAATTTCAAACTCAGAGAGATTCCCCCTCTGGACAAACCCTTAAAGTTACATTAAAAAAAAGGAATAACCCCTCCCTCTCACACAGGGAACATACCAAGCAAAAATAAAGAGAAATCTACTCGCTATGCTATCTAAACTTACTTTAGACAAGTGAGGTTTTGATGAAAAGATGACTGATTCCTTTTTACTCCAAGATCACTCCGTGTCTGACAAAGAGCCACACACAAAGCTTTTCCCCTCCCAAGATTTGAAAGTATCTTGTCACCCCATTGGTCAGATGCCAGCCAGGTCAGGTGTCAGTCTGGCTACCTGCATTTCTTAACCCTTTACTAGTAAGATGATTTTATCTGCATCAGACCCTCTCCCCCTTCCCTTTATATTTATGACAGGGTCAGACCCCCAGCGGGTGGGGGTTGCTCAGCGCTCTGTTGCCGTTTACACCTGTGCAAAAAGACTGGGAAATGCACCAACCTCCCTGGGCGGCGAGTTACACGTACCGGGCACTGGTGTAAATGGTGACATGTGGAGCCAGGGGAAAGTAAGGCCCACGGGGACTGGACTATCTCTTGAGGTTGCTGCCTGTGGCCAAGGTATTGACCCTGTAATGGGCTCCCCATGCTCCCTCGTGTCTGTCTCTCTACTGTATTTCAAGGGAACCCGTTACCCTGGTATCTAGGTGCTGACCATGGCAAGATGAAAGTGGTGTAAGACTTGCACCCATAGTGACTCTGTTCTCACATGTCTGTGGTTTGGCTGCTTATATCTGGGGATATTTATTGTCTCTTTAATATGCTCATCATGGCTCCTGTTACAGTGAGGGGGAGGGGCTTTTGCCCTCAATTCCCAAGTAACAACCCCTGCCATTAGACTGTGAGGGTTTTATTTAACTCTCTCAGGACTTTGTCCTATCTTTTCTAAAAGGCCTTGATGCCTAGCCAATGCTTAACTAACAATCAATCCTAATTTTGGGCCATAGTCCCTACACTCCCATGACAGGAATAAGGGAGATCCAGTCTGAGACAAATGATCCCCACACTGGGGCTCCGTTCTCTCCGGGTGTGACAGAACTGGGAATGTCTGTGACGTTGTTATGAACACTATGCACCTCAGTTGCCCACTGGCCTTTGTATTGTTACTCACTTGGCACAGAGGAGTTAAAATGCTCCCCCTGGAATGGAGGGAAGGGATGAGGTGTTTGACTCATGGAGCTCTCTGGCTGGAGACCAGAATCATGACCACGAACGGAATAGAACCTGCCCAGGTGAGAGGAGGATCGGGCGATACAAAGGGAGAGCCAAAGACCAGGACACTAACGCTGACTGACTGGGAAGTCGAGTCAGGCTGAGCATGTGAACTCAGCGTGGCTGGCAGCAGGAGGACAAGGGACTGCAGATGTCAGGGGCCTGTGTTCAGAGCGGGGTTCACAGACACACGGCAGCTTTCATTTTGGGACTCCGAGAGCGGGAGATAGAAGAAGGAGGCCAGAGAAGCAGGGCATGGCGAAGCCCTGGCTTCCACCAAGGTGAATTCTGTCCTAAGCTTGACGCTCATGTGGCCTAAAGACCCTCCCAGCTGCTGTATTTCCGGTGACTAATAAACGTTCCCGTGTTTTGAGAAGGCTGCCCGGTGTCGCTGTCAATGCTGAAGTGCCTTGTACCCGGACGGGGTAAAATGTTTCTCTCAGGAGTCTGATGTCAGGTGGACTCACTGCAGGGAGCCACAGACAGACACGGGGGCTGCTGGAGCCAAAAGCCCAGACTCGACAGAGCAGAGGGGTTGTGCTCCGGAGACTGTTTAAAGGCCGGGCAGAGCACAGACCCTGTGAATTCATGACACGTGGTAACTTCACTCGTCTCATTTCCAAGCACCAGCTGACTCCGAATACAAATTTTATGCATCGATTCCAATGCCAGGAGGACACATTGTGATCGTGTGTCTGACCCCCGGTAAAACACAGGAAGAGACCTGCCCCACAATAATCCCTAGACCAGATCTTATGTAAAATCATCCAACCTTGATTCTAATATTGCCAGTGATGGGAAATCTACCAAGACCCTTGGGAAGTCGTTCCAATTACTCTCACTGTTAAAAATTGATGCCTCATTTCCAGTCTGAATTTGTTTAGCTTCAACTTCCAGCCACTGGGCTGTGTTGCACCTTTGTCTGCGAGACTGATGAGCCCATCACTAAATATTTGATCCCCAGATAGGTACTTACAGACTGCTCAAGTCATCTCTTAACCTTCTCTTCGTTCAGCTAAACAGCTTGAGCTCCTGGAGTCGATCACCATAAGGCAGGTTTTCTAATCCTTTAATTGTTCTCGTGAGTCTTCTCTGATCCTCTCCACAGTATCAACGTCTTTCTTGAGCTGTGGGCACCAGAACTGGAGACAGGATTCCAGCAGCATTTGCACCACTGCCAAACACAGGGGGGAAAATAACCTCTCCACTGCTACACGAGATTCCCCTGTTTGTGCATCCCAGGATGGCATGAGCCCTTTTGGCCACAGCTCTGCACTGAGGGGTCATGTTCAGTTGATTATCCATCCCCACCCCCAAATCTTTTACAGAGTCGCTGCTTCCCAGGATAGGGCAGACTTACAGGATGGAGGACTTTATGTTCTTTGTTCCTAGATGTCTACATTTACTTTTAGCTTCACTAAAACACCTATCAATGTCCTCTCCTCTTCATTATTTACCAGTTCCTGCAACAGACATCAAATACAATTAATATCCTGGTCTTCAAAGGTTTGTCTCAGAAATATTTCCCTCAGCAAACACTGATTCACAGTTTACTGCCATTCCTGGAACCTTTATTCAGCCCCTGCACAGATAGCAGCCAGCTCTATTGCTCACCTGACTATCACATGTTAGACAATAAATACGATCAACCCCCAGAAGCCAGTAGCTGTGGGGATCAGTTGACCCTCTGGCCCATTTTACAGCTCTTGAACCCTCCTTAGTGATGGTCAAACACCCAGAAATTCAGTGAAAAGCACCAACGGGTGGTGCAGAGCCAAAATATCTAAACAATTCAGGCCTCACTGTGGGACCTCGGCACCCGCAGTCCCAGCAGGCTGGGGAAAGCCAGGCTCTACAAGGATCCTTATTCTTCTCACATAGAAGGTCTGGCTGAGAGCTGCAGTTTCACTCATTGGCTCCAGTTCTCATTCAACACTGAGATTGGGATTGCTTGGCTGAGCCTTCAGCTCCGCCCCACATTCCCACATGGGTGCTGCCTCGGAACAGGGGGCTGTAGGAGAGGGTGGGGTGTGGGGTAGCAGCTCTCAGATAGCGTTACACCACGGTCTCATCTTCAGAGGGAGACCCACTCCCCCGGAGCCGGGGTCAGGAGTGGGGCCAGAGCCAGGACTGGGAGTGGGGCCAGAGCCATGTTCCGGAGCCAGGGCTGAGCCCAGGGTGGGCCTGAGGTCGGGAGCCGGGGCCAGAGCTGAAGCTGGGGCCACAGCCAGGAGTGGGGCTGGGAGCTGCAGGCTGAATGTGCAGTTGGGGCCAGGGGCGGGGCCGGAGTAGAGCTAGGGGAAGAGTGGGGCTGCGTGGCACTGCTTCCCTTCTCCCATGGGGGCTGGCCCAGGCCCCGCTGCGCCCCCCCAAATGTTCCTTCATGCCCCCTATGGGGTGTGCCCCACAGATTAGGGACCACTGGCTTAATGGGACTAAATCAGGGTCCTGGATAGTCTCCATCCAAGAATATTAAAGGAACCGGCACACAAAATTGGGAGCCCAATAGCAAAGGATTTTCAGTGAATCTGTTACCTCATGGGTCATACCCCGTGACTGGAGAATTGCTAACATAGCACCTATTTTGAAGAAAGGGGGAAAAAAGTGATCCAGGAAACTACAGGCCTGTTAGGTTGACCTCAACTGTGTGCAAGGTCTTGGAACACATTTTGAGGAGAAAGTAGTGAAGGACACAGAGTCAAATGGTAATTGGATAGAATCCAACACGGGTTACAAAAGGTAGATTGTAGCAGGAGAACCCAGCGACAGGAGCGGGTTTCCGGTCTCCATGGCAACCGGTAAAACCACGGCCCTTACCCCAGGGCCTCACAGCAGGGACATGCCTGGCATCACCTCCTGGCAGCTCACAGCCCGGCGGCACCCCATGGCTATCAAGAGGCGGGCAGAGGTGCTCTCGCTGCTCTGGGCTATGGTAGCACACGCCCAGGCGGTACCGGGGGTGTACGGCTGGTGGAGCCAGATGGCTTGAGCTCAGGTGTGTGGCTGGGTCCTGTGCGTTCAGCACCCAAGGGCTGGGGGGTCCCCACCGAGGACCATAGCCTGTGTGTGGAGCTGAGGCTTCCTTCCCCAGCCAGCCAGGCGCGGTGTGGGGTCGGGTGCTGCGGTGACTCCTCCCAGCCAGCTAGGGTTGCCAACGTTGTATTTCAAAAATACAGCACAGACCTCAGATGTCCCCAATCTTGACGTGAACCTCTGGGGACAAGTCTCTTCCATCCACTCCGGTACCCTGGCCTGATGCCTGCTGGCCTTTCTGTCTGCCACATCCGTTGGGATGGGGAAGGTGATGGTGTCCTGGAAGATGGGTATTGATCATCTCGGCTCGTGCGTGTGCATATTCCCAGCCCCACAGCACTGGGTCAGGTCATCTCTGTGACCCATCACAATGCCGGGCCCTCTCCCACCCTGGCACTAGACATCAATATGCCCGAGTCCCTCTCCTACCCAGCCCTTAGAGAGGAACAGCCCCCTCCACCTGATTGGAATTGACATGAGCAAGCACTCGAAGAAGAAAAAACGGTTACTCACCTTCTCATAACTGTTGTTCTTCAAGATGTGTTGCTCATGTCCATTCCAATACCCACCCACCTACCCCTCTGTCGGAGTAGCCGGCAGGAAGGAACTGAAGCGGTGGCAGATCGGTGGGGCTATATATAGAGCACCATGAAGGCGTGACTCCAGGGGGTGCCCAAGCTGACCCGACGGATGCTGCTTGGGGAAAACTCTTCTGGCTGCTGTGCACATGTGCGTGCACAGCTGATTGGAATGGACAGGAGCAACACATCTCGGAGAATAACAGTTACGGGAAGGTGAGTAGCCGTTTTATTTGGTCGTGCCACTAAGGATGATAAAAAAAGAAGTTGAAGTCAAATTTTCATTCGTCATATGATATTCCACTCTTTGTTCAAATTCTCTATTCTGTTCTGATCACATGGCAGCCCCATTGCTGGTAGAGCCTCACTACACTCAACTGCTGGTGTTTTATAAGACAGGCATCTGTAAAAGCTACGTAGAGGTTGAGTAGAATCCAGAAGTTGCTGTTGTAGATTTGTAAGAATCAAGTCGTGTACTTTTTCATCTGGTTTAACAAACGCTTGTTATCCTCCTCACTTGAGGATTCAACATAAGTGCCTTCATTAGTCAACTTCTTGATTAAAGTCTTTGCTTCTTCCAGTATGTTTTCAATGGATATCTCTCTGATTGATCCAAGTGTAGCTTTCATTGCTGGACAAAGATCTACTACTAGTGTAGCAGATGCCTGGATGGTATTGTTTAATCATAGAATCATAGAATATCAGGGTTGGAAGGGACCTTAGGAGGTCATGTAGTCCAACCCCCTGCTCAAAGCAGGACCAATCCCAATTTTTGCCCCAGATCCCCAAATGGCCCCCTCAAGGATTGAACTCACAACCCTGGGTTTAGCAGGCCAATGCTCAAACCAATGAGCTATCCTTCCCCCCACCCAAGTGGTTTCAACAGTAGACATACAAGAGAGAGAATGGCGATAGTCTTCTCTGAAGGTAGTAGCAAAATCAGTTCCACCAGCCTCACTCCTTAGATCCGTCCCATCTTGGTAGATACTTTCCAAAGCCATTAATAATGGTTGCAGTGATTTTAAGGCAACAGCCAAGGATTGCTCATGACAAAGCTAGTGGTTTTTCCCAGACTGGACTACTATGAACTTCAGTCCCAGTGTATCTTCTATTTTTTCCAAGACATTTAGTCTCTTTGGACTCTTGCTGAAAAAAAGAGTATAAAGAAGACATTAAATGTATGGCTTTTTAAATGTCTTTTGAAGACATTACAGCTCATACTAGTCCTAGTTGGAGTAGATGGCCTCTGCAGTGTGTATAAGAGAGGTTAGGGTTACACTTTTCTCTGAGCAAAGCTTGTACTCCACCATGTCTTCCAGAGAAGTTTCCAGCTCCATCAAATGCACAATCATCCATCTGTTTGAGATCCAATTTACAAGCATTTAACTTTTCTAAGTGTGGGTTGTCATAGATGCAATCAATGTGTCTGCTATAACCTGAACATCTAGAAATACATCTATTGGCCTACCGCTGACATCAAGATAACGTACGCAATGACTTAATACTTGATGCCCATTTGCATCGGAGCATTCATCAGCCATGTATGCAAATTTTTTTGAATGTGGGGAGAGTGTTCTTCACTTTTTCAACTGCTTAGTCCTTCACTTTTGCTCTGCATGCTTCTAACCAGTCAGTTGAGTTGCTTGCAGAAAGATAGTGAGGATTTGTCGGTCTTGTTTGGAACCAGTGCCAACTTCAGGGTTAACAGGTGACAATGCACTTAACATTGGCCTCCAGCTTGTAGTGTGCGGTATCTCTTGCTTAAATAGAAAGTCTGATGCGACAGCCATGTTTGTGGGCATAAACTGAGTTGTGTCTCCAGCATTCTTAACAGTCTTATTAAGTACTTCTAAAATGGGCTTTGACAGTGACTGGCTTATAGCACATTCTGCATATTGATGCAATCCAGAGGCTTGGTGTTTTGTAGCCTTTTCATGTAGTTTGTCCGCATTGGCTTTGCTGATCGGTCTAGCAAACCAAACTCCTCCACTTTTACCAATTGTAGCACGGGGAAGCTTTCCTTCTTCCTAAGCTTTTTTGCAAGAGGTGCACCATCTTTTGTAACTTCCATAAATGAGAAAACTTTGACCAACAAACATTGGGAACTGCCTTTAGGTTGTAGAGACACTGTTTCTTCAGTAGATAGCTGTATTTGTGCTTTGGGCAATTTGGATGCAGATACATCACTTGAAACTTCAGATGACAAGTTGGTATATTCTTGGTATGTTCTTCATCTTGGTTGGTTTTTGAGGTCTTTGAGTGGAAAAATTGTTGAATTGTTTTTTGTCTTTTCATTTTCAATTTGACCTGCAGCACATAAAAGAGATATGAATAAATTAAATGTTTTGTTAGGATAATGCATATTTAACATAAGGATAATGCAGATTATGCCGAAACACATAACAGTTTTAGATTTCTAGAACAAAACAATTAAATTAAAAAAAAAGGTATGCAAAACTGGCTCGAGCCCCCACCCAGTGACCTGGGACAAATATATATCACCCCCCTGGGCACCTCTAAGAGGCAATACTTCCCCTCTCGCAAGCACAGTGTCCAAGTGTAGCAAAAGCCTTTTAATGACAGAGAGAAACAATGCGGCATTATGTTGGGAAAACACCACAAACAGGATTCATAACCAAACCATGTGCGACAAGACCCACCCCAGCAAATTGGGCCGTGTCCTTTCCCTTTGGTTCTTGAGTCCGGCAATCCAAAAGTCGCCCAAAGTCCCAAAAGTCCAACAATCCCAAAGTCCAGCACTCAAAAGTCTCTGACCCTGGTCAGTGCAGCCCCAGAGTTCAAAAGTTCATCTGCAGAGCCGCCCCCACCCTCCCAGTAGAAATGGCGGCGGGGGGGAGAAAGGTAAAAGGGCACCTTATGTGGTCCGAGGCCGACTGCCCCCACCTCTCTATGGGGTTCTCCTGTGGCCTTCACCGCAAGCTACTCTGCCAGCTGCCCTGCTCCACCAGCCATCCCGTGAGCTGCTCCAGCCATCCCACTAACTGCTCCGCTCTGCCAGCCACTCAGCAATATATTTTCAGGCCCCGCCACTACGTAACACAGCACTCAGTGATTTCAGCCCCTAGTAATTTTAGCTCTTTAGTGATTTCAACTTGTAGCGGGGGGCCTCAGTGCAGGTGCACCATTAGCCCAAATTGAATCCAGTTCAGCAGCCTGTAACTAGACTCCTAATAGAATCAAAATTAGCTCTGATATTCCACAGTAGAAAGAGCAGGAGGTACAATTGGCATTTAGGGCCCTCAGAAAGAGGCCCATACCCCCAGGGACAAATACATATCCCCAGCCTCTCTCAATTCACTGGGGTTTTGGAACCCATGTCCCTTGCCTAGCGAGTGCTGCTTAGTTGATGGCGAGTCCCTCCATCATAACAAAAGGCCAAGTACAGCTCCACTGTCCTTGATTCACATAATCAATATAATAACAGTTTATTCTTTCTGCCCCAATAACAGAAATCCCTGCCTCAATAACAGAAGACTGGGAATCCTACAGCAGCCCAAAGTGACCATTTGGGAAGTGGGTGTGCCTATGTAAATGAGGTCAGCCCCTAAAGTTCTTTTCCACAACTTGCCACAATTCACCACCAGATGTCAGGGTGGAGCTCATCCTGACTCTGCTTACATATGTAAATAATAAAAATGTTTAGTACAGAAACTCCTCAAGATAATGACCTATTGAGATAGTGACAAGGTGAGCTAATGACCTTGGCAAATAATGCATTTTAACAATCTTGGTCTAGTAGGAAACATATATTTATACAAGTTTCCCAGTTACAAATCTAGCATTCTGGAGCAAAGTCATTAAAAAATATAGACAAAGCCCTGGCTGGGATGATTTAGTTGGGGTTGGTCCTGCTTTGAGCAAGAGGTTGGAGTAGATGACCTCCTGAGGTCCCTTCCAACCCTAATCTTCTATGACTCTATGATAGTCCAACAAACAAATGTTCCTTTAATGTGCTCCTCCCTTCTTCCTCCTCTGCACCCCACTCACAATAGTTGTCCTTAGTCAGTGGAGAGCCAGAGTTCGGAGGTGCTTTTGCTTGAGTTCATATCCCCTGGGGGAGGGAGGAAGGCACCTCACTCGTTCCTCTGGCCGCTTGCCGCTCCACTGGCTGCTGTCATTCCCTGGGCCACTGTTCACTCCACTACTCCGTCATCTGCTTCGTCGCCAATGGCCCTCCACCATCACCTTCTGCTGTCACCTGTCTCTCTACTGTGACCTCTGGGAGTCGGTCTCTTGTGGTTCCATCCAGCTCTCAGTGACTTCAGCTCTCAGTGGGGGAACCTCGCTGCTAGTGCAGGTTGGGCAGTGTCCTCCACAGAAATGCTGTCCTGAAGCAGGTCTAAGCACTTCGACCTGATTATCAGTGATTTCAGCTCTAATGGTAGGGTTGCCAGGTGTCTGGTTTTCAGCTGGAATACGCGGTCGGAAAGGGACCCTGATGGCTCCGGTCAGCACTGCTGACTGGGCCTTTAAAAGTCCGGTTGGCGCAGGGCTGGTAGGCTCCATACCCGGCTCTGCCTGGCTCCCGGGAAGCAGCCGACATGTCCCACTGGCTCCTAGGTGGAGGGGGGGCCATGGGGGCTCTGCATGCTGCCACACCCTGAGCGCTGGCTTCGCAGCTCCCATTGGTCAGGAACCACGGCCAATGGAAGCTGTGGGGGTGGTGCCTGTGGGTGGGGGCAGCGCACAGGGTGGCCTGGGTGTGCCTCTGCCTAGGAGCTGGAGGGACATGGCAGCTGCTTCCCGGGACCCGTCTGAGGTAAGCGCTGCCCAGAGCCCCCATCCCGAACCCCCACCCCGAATCCCTTCCTGCACCCCAACCCTCTGCCCCAGCTCTTAGCCCCCTCCTGCACCCAAACCCCTGCCCCAGCTCTGAGTCCCCTCCTGCACCCAAACCCCACATCCCCCTAGAGCCCACACCCCTAGCCAGAGTCCTCACCCTCCACAACGCAAACCCCTTGTGATGTGATGAGTATAATATAATATCTCATGGAAAGGTGACAGGGCCAGAAAGAGTTAATGAACTCTCAGACTGACCTGACCCATGGCCGAACTGTAAAGACTGGTTAGGAAGAGATGGAAATGAACAGAGCTTTGAAATGCAGCCGGCATTGTTAGAGATAGAAGAGTAGATGTTTGTTCAGCTCTTGTGATGTAAGCCAACAAGTCTGTGTCTATGGCTATAGCTTTGATTCAAAGATCAAAAAAGGAATATTAACATTTAGGAAGATATTTGAGTGAAATAGTATCATTGTCTATGTCTCTTTGAAGATTGGGATAACCTGTGTCTGAACTGTGTTGTTGGCGTCCGTTAGTCTCGAGAGACGATGGATATGTGCCCATGGGGAATGTTTAGCTGCTGGAGTGTCCTCTCCAGGGCGCAAGCCAGGGCAGGGTGATATGGAGGAACAGCTGTTGCCCATGCAGCAGAACCCCGCTCTCCACGCAACTGATGGATCCAAGGGAAAGACAATGTCGATACAACTTGGCACCAGTGGCGTTGCAGGAGTTGAGGACAATGTCAGACCGCCATCGGGACTCTGACACCGGATTTGGTTTCAGGGTTGACTCCCTTAGCCTTTCCCATGAGTGGGTATTGCCACAAGGCAGCGGAGGTTTTAAATCAGAGTTTTCCTTCTCCTAGGTGGGCTGCCTTCCAAGGCTGACGAGCCCCACCTACCCCACTGAACTCTGTAATGGATAAATTATCCTGTGCTAATTGCCAGGATGTTTGGGAGAAGGAAAGTTCAGCCTATTGTTTTCTCAGGCCCAAAAGGCTGCAGGAAATGTATAAAAACCCTAGGACACGATCCATCTTCATCTCAGATCTGCTTTGGGTTTCAAGAAGGGGAAACCCTAAACCATAAGGATTGAGATCTCCAGTCACTGACTGGAGTCACACTCAGGGCCGGTGCAAGGAAGTTTCACGCTTTAGGTGAAACTTCCTTGCACCAACCCTGCACCGCCCCCCCCGCAGCCAACGCCGCCCCCCCCCAGCCAGCCCCCAGCCTGTGGGCGCTGCGGGAGCTGAGCGTGGAGCTAGGAGGCGGCTCGCTGCGGCTGCCTCCCAGCTCAGCAGCTAAGCGGGGAGGCAGGGGGGCGGTTCACTGCAGCTGCCTCCTGGCTCCATGCTCAGCGGCTGAGCGGGGAGCCGGGAGGCAGGAGGCAGCCACCCACCGCCCCCCAAATCCTGGTGCCCTAGGCGACCGCCTAGGGTCGCCTAGTGCTAGCGCCGGCCCTGGTCTCACTGAATATGGACATTGGACTATAACCTATGGACTATTTCTAAAAGGACTTTTGGCAACTACAAACTCGTCTCTGCCATGTATCTGAACCTAAAGAATTGAATTCAAGTCTGTATGTATCTTGATCTTTTAACCAATACTCTCTCTCTCTTCTTTTTTAATAAATTTTAGTTTAGTTAATAAGAATTGACTAGAAGCGTGTATTTGGGGTAAGATCTAAGTTATTATTTGACCTGGGTCGGGGGCTTGGTCCTTTGGGGTCAGGAGAACCTTTTCTTTTATATGATTAAATAAGATTTTCAGAATTTATCATCATATGTTTGACATGTGTGTCTGGATGGAGGCCGGAGGCTGTGCACTTTAAGGGAACTGCATTATTTGGACTTCTGAGTATAGTATTATAGAAGCTGTTTCGGGCTGGTTGGTAAATCTAAGTACTGGAATATCCACCAGCGTTTGGGGTTTGTTTGCCTCGTTCTGTTTGCAGTTCACCCTGATTGAGTGACCTCAGCTGGCTCCTATGGGCATCACCGTCACACCCCTGCCTCAGCCCGGAGCTCCCGCCCACACTGTGTGAAAGTCTTTTCGGTGGGATGAAAGATGTTAATAACTGTCCTTAGAGGAAGAAGAGTTAGTCACAATGAGTTGGAGCCGGCGTTGGTGCTGTTAAAAGCTAACCCTGTTTCAAATCCCAGGTGGTGTTTGGGAGTCAGCCAAAGCCCAAAAAGGAGGTGATTTCACCTGGGTCCCTCTCCCTTGGCCCGAGCTGGTTGCCCCATCTCAAAAAAGATATATTGGAATTGGAAAAGGAACAGAGAAGGGGAACAAAAATGATTTGGGGGATGGAATGGCTTCTGTAGGAGGAGAGATTAAAATAATGGGGACTTTTAAACTTGGAAAAGAGACGACTGTAAGGGGGGTTATGATAGAGGCCTATAATATATTGACAGGTGTGGATTAAGTAAATAAGGAAGTGTTATGTACTCCTTCTTTTAACATAAGAACTAGGAGGGCAGCAGGTTTAAAACAAACACAAGGAAATATTTCTTCACACAAAACACAGTCAACCTGTGGAACTCCTTGCCAGAGGACGTTGTGAAGGCCAAGACTGTAACAGGGTTCAAAAAAGAACTAGATAAATTCAGGAAGGACAGGTCCATCAATGGCTATTAGCCAGGAGGGGCAGGGATGGTGTCCCTAGCCTGTGTTTGCCAGAAGCTGGGAATGGGCGACAGGGGATGGATCACTCGATGATTACCTGTTCTGATCATTCCCTCTGGGGCACCTGGCATTGGCCACTGTGGGAAGACAGGACACTGGGCTAGATGGACCTTTGGTCTGACCCACTATGGCCGTTCTTATGTTCTTTTGACTGGGGTGGGGAGCTCGGATGAGCCGTGGAGTTAAATGCTGCCTAAAGGGCAGCGAGTGCCAAGGTGGGCCCCTTCGGGTAGGTGCGTCCCCTGAAGGATATTTTGACCACTATATTTGCTGGGGCAGGTGTGCATGAAAGCCATTTCCCCTGGCTCTCTCGCCCTGCCTGGAGTGGTACCTGGGCTGCTGGTGCTGGGGGGCAGGGGAGGAGGGGAGATAGGCCAGCTTAACGGTGGGGGCGGGGGTCCCAGCTGCTGCTGCGAAGATGCAGCCACTCCAGCACCAGCTGCTGCAGAGATGCCACCGCTCTGGTGCCTCCTGGTGCTGCTGCGGCTGCCTTCCTGCCGGGGCTAATTCTGCTGCTGAGAGGATGGTGCATGCCAGGCTCCCGCTCCCCAACCCATTCCCCATCCCCCTCCCTTCCCCTTCCCATCCCCCTTCCTCTCCTCACTGTCCCCTGCCCCATTCCCCTATCCCCTTCCCTTCCCCCTCCCATCCCCCTTCCTCTCCTCACTGTCCCCTGCCCCATTCCCCTATCCCCTTCTCTTCCCCCTCCCATCCCCCTTCCTCTCCTCACTGTGCCCTGCCCCATTCCCCTATCCCCTTCCCTTCCCCCTCCCATCCCCCTTCCTCTCCTCACTGTCCCCTGCCCCATTCCCCTATCCCCTTCTCTTCCCCCTCCCATCGCCCTTCCTCTCCTCACGGTCCCCTGCCCCATTCCGCTATCCCCTTCCCTTCCCCCTCCCATCCCCCTTCCTCTCCTCACTGTCCCCTGCCCCATTCCCCTATCCCCTTCTCTTCCCCCTCCCATCCCCCTTCCTCTCCTCACTGTCCCCTGCCCCATTCCCCTATCCCCTTCCTTTCCCCTTCCCATCCCCCTTCCTCTCCTCACTGTTGCCTGCCCCATTCCCCTATCCCCTTCTCTTCTCCCTCCCATCCCCCTTCCTCTCCTCACAGTCCCCTGCCCCATTCCCCTATCCCCTTCCCTTCCCCCTCCCATCCCCCTTCCTCTCCTCACTGTCCCCTGCCCCATTCCCCTATCCCCTTCTCTTCCCCCTCCCATCCCCCTTCCTCTCCTCACTGTCGCCTGCCCCATTCCCCTATCCCCTTCCCTTCCCCCTCCCATCCCCCTTCCTCTCCTCACTGTCGCCTGCCCCATTCCCCTATCCCCTTCCCTTCCCCCTCCCATCCCCCTTCCTCTCCTCACTGTCGCCTGCCCCATTCCCCCATCCCCTTCCCTTCCCCCTCCCATCCCCCTTCCTCTCCTCACTGTCCCCTGACCCATTCCCCATCCCCTTCCCTTCCCTTCCCCCTCCCATCCCCCTTCCTCTCCTCACTGTCCCCTGCCCCATTCCCCTATCCCCTTCCCTTCCCCCTCCCATCCCCCTTCCTCTCCTCACTGTCGCCTGCCCCATTCCCCCATCCCCTTCCCTTCCCCCTCCCATCCCCCTTCCTCTCCTCACTGTGCCCTGCCCCATTCCCCTATCCCCTTCCCTTCCCTTCCCCCTCCCATCCCCCTTCCTCTCCTCACTGTCCCCTGCCCCATTCCCCTATCCCCTTCCCTTCCCCCTCCCATCCCCCTTCCTCTCCTCACTGTCCCCTGCCCCATTCCCCTATCCCCATCCCCTCCCCGATCCCATCCTCCTTCCTCCCCTGCCTTCAACCCCAACCCCTTCTCTGCCCTATCCCACCCCCCTTCCCCACTGTCTCGTTCCACCCCTCTCCCCCGAGTCCCTCTTGCCCTGTCTCCGCCCCCCACGGGCACTCAAAGGGGTGGGCACTAGGACCCAGGAGGCGATATTGAGCTGCAGAGAAGAGCCCCCAGCAGAGAACAGCGGCTCCATCCAGCCCCCTCTGCTGGGGCAGGGGGGAGTTGCACTTGACCCCGCATGCACCCCACGCGGCCATCTATGTCCATCTCCTCCATGTCTGTCTCCCAACACTGCAACCGGCCCCCAGCCGGACTTCCTCCGGAGTCCAGGCTGGGACCTGCAGCCACACACGGCGCCTGCCGGTCCTGGCTGAACAGGAGTTGGTGCTGCTGATACGACGCTCCCTACAGCCGGTTTCTTTTTGTTAAAAGAGCCTTCCCGATCCCGGAGCGCCTGCCTCTCAGTGCCGGATCCCCAGGAGTCTGCTACAGCTCTCAGCTCTGGTTGTACAGGCTCAGACTTCCACGCCTGATGTTTACACAACAGCGAGACACGTACCTGCTTTGAGGAGCTCAGTGTCTGAGTGGAGATGAGACCAGGAGGAGATGGCTGGCCCAGAAGAGAGGAAACTCTGGGTATTGCAGATATCTGGAGGGAGACCAAGTCCTGTCTGTTATCTAAAAGGCCAGACCCATCCTGCCTCCCTCTGGGGGGTCTCCTCTTCTCCTTTAGTGGGATCTGGGCAGTTCAGGACACAGTCAGAGGGGGCTGGATGGACACATCTACGCGGGGCCAGGAATGGGACAGAGGAGACACACACAGAACTACATGCTCAGGAGAGTTTATTCTTGTAGTGGGCTGAAGCCACTGAGGGGAAGGGAGGGAAGGGGCAGGCGTGTAACGAGAAGAGAGACACTTGGGGGAAGAGAGTTTGCAGCTGGGGAAGTGAGATCTGGTCTCTCAGGGTGGGAGGGGACAGGCTGATTACGGCCACGGAGCCCAGTTCTTTCGCATCCTGGGTGCTGAGCTCCTCCTCCAGGCGCAGGTGCATGACTCCCCTCGCTAGAGTTCATACTTGCAAACATAGGCGTTTTCCGTGTTACAGGGTTTATCGTTCCATTCCTTAAAACCTAGAAGGCAAAACAGAAATCACTGGGGCGGGGGAAGGGCGAGTGGGGCCATTCCTGCCCTGACAGTGACCCCCACCCGCTCATTGCTCACTGCTGAGAGAAGACCCCAGCTCCTGGGCATGAGGCTGTGAGGATGAGGAGGCTGGAGACGAAGGCCCATGTACCTCAGACCGGGACAGGCTCCATCGTTCCCGGAGGGACGCTGTGTCAGCGTGACAGTGGAAAACCCTCTCCTGTTGTGTTGGAATGTGTCTGATGAGAGCACGATGGGGCCTCTTGGTGCTAGGTGCTGTGTCCATACACACGGACAGACTATCCCTGCCCCAGAGAGCGCACAGTCTAAATAGACAAGAGCTGGGAGGGGAAACTGAGGCCCAGAGTGGGGACGGTCACCCAGCAGATCAGTCACAGGGCCGGGAATAGAAGTCAGGTCTCCGGAGTCACAGCCCCGTATCTGTCCACTAGACCAGGCTGCCTCTAAATCTGCTACCTCCCCGATTACCCCTCAAAAGGCCAGAAAGGGGAGCACAGAGCCCTGGTCGGGTGCCAGCGGGGAGACCAGCTCAGGCAGAGGGACACCGGCTCGCTCTGTGCTGAACGAACCGGCCCCACCGCCACCTCCTACACATCTGGGTTTGTGCGTGGCCCAGAGGCAGCATCTCTCCCCAGGGGACAGCACTATTCATGGTCCTGGGGGGGCAAAGCAATTTTGGGGGCCCTTTAATTAATTAAGCACCTTTTTGATTTTTACTCACTCGGCGGTGCTCCGGGTCTTCAGTGGTGGGCAGGGCCGGTGCAAGGAAGTTTCCCACCCTAGGCAAAACTTCCTTGCACCAGCCCTGCGCCGCCCCCACCCCAAAGCTGCCCCCAGAGCTCAGCCTCCGCCCCCCCATGCAATGCCGCCTTCCCCAGACAGCTGCCCTGCCCACGGGCACTCAGCCCACCCCCCACCTGTGTCCCGAGGGCCAGCAGCTGAGCAGGGAGCCAGGAGGCAGCCGCCCGCCGCCCCACAAATCTTGGCGCCCTAGGCGACCACCTAGGGTCGCCTAGTGGGCGCGCCGGCCCTGGTGGTGGGTCCTTCACTCACTCCGGGTGTGTTCGGCGGCACTGAAGGACCCGCTGCCAAAGACCAGGAGCGAGTATAGAACCCGCCGCCAAAGCGCTGCCCCGTCCGTAAAAGCACCGCTGGGTGAGTATACTATATTCTCGTGGGGGCCCCTGTTGGGCCCGGGGCCTGGGGCAAATTGCCCCACTTGCCGTCCCCTCTGGGCGGCCCTGGCTCCTGAACACTCAGACTCATGAGCATCGGATGGGTGGGCGAGGCCTTGTTACTAGCATGGCCCACGAAGAAAGAACCACTCATGAATTAGCGAGTGAGCTTCCCCTGTTCACCCAGCTCTCCATCCTATTGCCGGCGAATGAGACGAGACTTTTAGCCCCGCTCCGCCCCCCTATTCCACTCCAGCAGCACGGACAGCAGAAACTGGCTTATTGGCCTGCTGGGGATTCTTCTTGCGTAGGGGAACCCAACAGAGACAGCTGCCCTGCCCATCTCTGGCTTCCCCAGCACAGGGGACAGGTGGGGTGTGGCTGAAGTCCCTGTGCTCTGGCTGTCCCGGTTGATACTGCCACTGTCAGAGCAGTCCCGAGGCTGCTCTAAATTTTCCTGGGGCCCAAATAGTCCCCAGGCTGCCTCCAGAATCAGAGTGCCAAAAGCCACTAAGGCACCAACCGAAGAACCCGTATCCCACGTTCATGGCTCCTAGTGGGCAATAGCTCTGCTCTGGTCTTTCCCTTTAACTGATCGTCTGGGGCCAAATGTACTGTATGGCCTGCCTCTGACTGGAGCTGATGCTTGGGGGAGGAGTTACCAGGTGAGATAAGGGGGGAGAGAGCGGCAGTGTGAGCTGAGGGAGACAGGCAGGGTGACAGGACAGGAGGCCATCCCCACAGAGAGAGCTGGAGGGTGCAGCAAGGGTCCTATCTTGCCTCCTTTGTTGGTGCATGTGTATTTGGACTGTCTGCTTACCCATGGAGCTCAGCAGCTCGACACAGTACTCAAAACCATAATCGTTGTTTGGCTCCCCGGCGTTCCAAACCTTGTAGCGATACGGGGAGCCATCGGTCCACCTCCAGCGTCTGTTCTGCAGAGACAGGGGAGAAAGGATATAAACTGGCCATCAGGAAGTTTAGACTTGAAATTAGACGAAGGTTTCTAACCATCAGAGGAGTGAAGTTCTGGAACAGCCTTCCAAGGGAAGCAGTGGGTGCAAAAGACCTATCTGGCTTCAAGATTAAGCTAGATACGTTTATGGAGGGGATGGTTTGATGGGATAACGTGATCTTAGTCAAAGGTCAATTAATTGCCATCAGTGGTAAATAGGACCAATGGTCAATGATGGGATGTTAGAAGTTACTACAGAGAACTTTTTTCCTGGGTGTCTGGCTGGTGAATCTTGCCCACATGCTCGGGGTTCAGCTGATCGCCATATTTGGGGTCGGGAAGGAATTTTCCTCCAGGGTAGATTGGCAGAGGCCCTGGAGGTTTTTTGCCTTCCTCTGCAGCATGGGGCACGGGTCACTTGCTGGAGGATTCTCTGCATCTTGAAGTCTTTAAACCAGGATTTGAGGACTTCAATAGCTGAGACATAGGTAAGAGGATTATTCCAGGAGTGGGTGGGTGAGATTCTGTGGCCTGCATTGTGCAGGAGGTCAGACTAGATGATCATAATGGTCCCTTCTGACCTTAAAGTCTGAGTCTATGAGTCTATGAAAGGTCGTGGGGTCCCGTGGAGAAGAGACCTTAATGGTAAGACACCATAGAAACACCTAAACCCAACAGAGACGTGCCCTCCGCAGGCAGTGGGAGAGAGTCAGGGAAGAGCCGTGGGGCAGTGGGTGGGGAGAGGCCAGCTCAGGGGGATGGGACCTGGGGACGCTGATCTAATAGTAACACTTAGCACATAAACATCACCTTCTCCCTCCCAAGCTCTTTGCCTGAATTAACTAATTATCTCGTGATGGAGCAGCATCATTCTGGAGTGTGTTCTAGTCCCTAATGGGCACAGCCCACTGGGGGGCACTGGTGGTTTAATGCGGGTGATCTTGTCCTGTTTAAAGAAAATAAAAGTGTGTCTGTGATGGAGATGCGGGATGGGTCAGGGGATGGGACACGGGGCATTTCCCCTCTAGTGAGCTCAGCACCAGTCTGACCCCAAGTTAGCAGGACTGACTAGCTCAGTAGAATCAGAGAAGGGGACATGGAGCGTTTCACCTCTAGGGGTGCTGGCTCTGGCCTGGCCTCAGCTCACGGGGGACTAGCTGGCTTTGGGGGTCAGAGAACTGGATCCAATCCATTGCCAGGCCGGGGGGAGCTGGATGGCCGAGGACACCAGAGAATGGGACACGGAGCCTCTCACTCCTCCCGTTGTGAGTCCAGCCCAGGCTCCAGTCTGGGGCGGGGGATCCAGGGGCTGAGTCTGTGCGTGTGTTCGGGGAGCCCCCTGACCCCAGCACCTCCCTAGCAGCGGGGAGGGAAAGGAAACTGATGGAGACAAAGCTTCAGATGGAGCTTGATAAGTTTACGAAGGGAGTGGTGTGACGGGGTTGCTGGCCATAGCCTGGGCTGGACTCTGTGACCCTGGAGGCTCTTTCCAGTCCTATGTTCATAATGGGTCCTTCCCCCTCTGGGGCTCCTTCCCAGCCTGCGACAGCTCCCCCTTCGTGTCCCTGCCCTAAGGAGCTGGGGGCTCTCCTCAGGAGACCCAGGCGAGGACAGGATCCCCAAGCTGAGGGAGCGACCAGCAGTGTCTGGGGCAGCGCAGAGGTCAAGGGGGAGCAGAGACTCAAGTCTTGGGCAGGAAAAAGTGGCTAGAAAATGTGTTGAGCGTGGAGTGGAGACGGGCTGTGGGGTGCAGGGGGAGGACATGGCCCATTGCATGAGCTGGAAGTGGGGAAGGGAGACGGGGCAGTACTTGGAGAGGCAGGTTCAGGTCAAAGGTCGGTTTGATGACTGGGGAGACCAGAGACTGGAAAATCCAAAGGGGAGTCAGAGCTCACGGAAGGATGGAGATGGAAAGGCTGCAGGAGGACAGGGGTTAAAGGTGGAGGGCAGATGGGAGACTCTGGTGCCCATGACAGGGGGAAGGGGGTAGGAGTGGGGGAGGGAGCTCCTGGCAGCCCCTATGAAGGGCTCATGGGACATGGTCTCTGCACAGCCCCTGGGAAACAGAGTCATGGGCGGGGGGGCAGCTGCCAGAGCTAAGGCAGGCTCCGAGCACTCACCTGCCGGGGGTCGTGGAGTCCGATCCAGATGTTATCCTTGGAGCCTGACTCGGTGATGTATCTGGCCACCGTGTTCCCCTCTGCATCAGTGATAATCGAGGCGAGATGGGCCCCCTTGCGGTGATACTGACACTGGACCTGCAGCAGGGAAATCAGCGAGGCCTGTTACCCCCCTGCAGGAGGATGCTGTTTGGCACTGGGGTGGGGTCCTGCCCCGCCAGGCTGCAGCAGGAGCAGGGACAGCTGTGAGGGGAGAGAGCCCCCTCTCAGTGCCTCTTCCCCAGCCCCAGGGCCTGGCACCAGCCGTCACCTCTGCAGCCTCCCCACCCAACCTCTGCAATGATTCGCCCCGGGGCCAATGGTGATGTCACCAAACCCCTTCAGCCCCTGCCCACTCACCCACCCCACCCTGTGGATCCCTGAGAAGAGCCTCATACCTCAGCCTCTGACCAGGACACCTTGTCGGGGAAGAACCCATAGCATTGGCCTTGGTAGAGCAGCCATTCAGGGAGACAGGACGTGGCCCCTATTCCTGATCCAAGACAGTGATGGGACGGGGAGAGAGAACAGTGTGGTGAGAGGCTGTTTCGGAGACTGGGAGCAGAGCTGCCGGCTGTCATCCTTCCAGCTTCTCCAGATCTCCCAAAATCCTGTGAACATTTGCCCT
The DNA here is from genome assembly GCA_033296515.1 of Macrochelys suwanniensis. Lineage (NCBI taxonomy): Eukaryota > Metazoa > Chordata > Testudines > Chelydridae > Macrochelys > Macrochelys suwanniensis. The sequence continues at coordinate 340,816,632 of CM065775.1, forward strand.
CTCTCAAAATGGCCACTATCTCCTATTACTTTCAATGGGGCTGAGGCCACTCAGTTAAAGGAGCTGCCCCTCCCTTGCCACCTTTGTCAGTAGCAGTGAGGCTGCCCTACTGAAAATTACCACTGTCTCCTCTCCAAGGGGACAGGAGCTGGGCTGCCTTCAAGGAAGATGGTCGCCTCCCATCTTCTGTGCAGAAGCACTGGGGGACCTGATGGGGAGGCGTATCAAGGGGGTTGAGTCAGAGTACACAGGACAGTGTGGGGTGAGGATGGAGAGCACTGGGTGTCATGGGGACACTGGTGAGACTGGGAGCAGAGGGGAGGTTGGGGGCATTGGAGTATAGACAGTAGAGGCTGAAGGGAGAACACACTGATTTGCCAACCTAGTGAGAAGGGCTTTGAACTAGATTTAAAAGGGGCGGGTGACAAAATCCCACAGGTTTCAGTGTAGTAGCCATGTTAGTCTGTGTCAGCAAAAAGAAAAGAAAAATACCTGTGGCACCTTAGAGACTAACAAATTTATTTCAGCATAAGCTTTCGTGGGTTAAGAACCCACTTCATCGGATGCATGGAATGGAACATACAGTAGACAGATATTTATCTGTTCACTGTATCATCCCTCAGGTGACTTTAACAGAAGGTTAGATGTGGTTAGGGGGAGGGGTTGGAAAATTATAAAAGGGTCATAGGAGCAACAAGAGGGATAACAGTGCGGGAATCTGCTGTACATCTCCGATATCTCAACACAAATGCAAGGACTATGGGGAATAAATGGAAGAACTGGAAGTATTAGTATACAAGCTCTACTATGACTTAATCAGCATCCCAGAGACTTGGTGGGATAAATCTCCTGACTGGAATATTGGTAGACAGAGGTATAGCTTGTTCAGGAAGAACAGGCAAACATATTACATGTCTTTTAAAAGGGGAACAAAGAATATCTGGGAAATTATGGACCAGTAGCCTAAGCTTGATACCTGGAAAGATACTAGATCAAATTATGAAACAATCAAATTTGTAAGCATCTAGAGGATAATTGGGTTGTAAGTAATGGCGAATATGGAATTGTCAAGATCAAATCATGCCAACCCAACCTAATTTCTTTCTTTAATTCTTTTCTTTAGGGTTACTGGCCCCGTGAATAGGGGGAAGCTTTAGACTTGATAGATCTTGATTTTAGGAATGCTTTTGACAGTTGTGGAAGCAAGGGTTAAAGGTTTGGACTATAGGCCCCTCAGTTATGTCGAGACTTGGGAAAGCAGACTCTGTGTTCTCTGTCTTGACATAACTGAGGGGCCTATAGTCCAATCCTTTAACCCTTGGATTTATTTTCTTCCACACAGTCCCACACGATATTCTCATAAGCAAACTATGGAGATATGCGCTAGATGAAATTACTATAAGGTGGGTGCACAACTGCTAGGAAGACCCTACTCAAAGTGTAGTTGGGGAGGTTTGCCTGTTTCCTGTCATACGGGTGGAACATATCTAGTGGGGTCCCTCGGGGGTCTTTCCTGGGTCTGCTACTAGTCAACATTTCCATGAATGACTTGGATAATGGAGCGGAGAGTATGCTTATAAATTTTGTGGCTGACACCAAGCTGGGAGGGGTTGCTAGCACTTTGAAGGGCAGGATTAGAATCCAAGAGGCCTTAATAAATTGCAGATTTGGTCTGAAATCAACCAACTGAAATTCAGTAAAGACAGGACCACATATTAAATATGAGTCAACAATGTGATGCAGCTGAGAAAAAGGCCAACATCATTCTGGGGTGTGTTAACAAGAGTGTTGTATGTAAGACCCGGGCGGTAATGGTCCTGCTCTGCTCAGCACTGGCGAGGTGTCAGCTGCAGTACTGTACCCAGTTCTGTGTGTCACACTTTCAGAAAGATGTGGACAAGATGGAGAGATGTCAGAGGATAACAAGAAAAATGATAAAAGCTTGGAAACCTGACCTGTGAGGAATGTTTAAAAAACTGGGCATGTTCAGTCTATAGAAAAGAAGACTGAGGGGTGAGCAGAGAACAGTCTCCACATATGTTACGGACTGTTATAAAGACGACTGTGATCAATTGTTCTCTATGTCCACTGATGGTAGGACGAGCAGTAATGGGCTTAATCTGCAGCAGGGTGATTTAGGTTAGATATTAGGAAAAATTTGCTAACTCTCAGAGTAGTTAAGCTCTGGAACAGGCTTACAAGGGAGGTTGTGGGTTCCCTGTCACTGGTGGTTTGTAAGAACAGGTTGGAAAAACACCTTTCAGGGATGATGTAGATTTACTTGGTCCTGCCTCAGTGTGGGGGCTGGACAAGGTGACCTCTGCAAGTCCCTTCCAGCCCTACATTTCTATGATTCTCTGATAGTTGAGGGCCCAGAGAGGGAAGGGAAGGCAGCGATCTAGTGACGGATGGGTGGGGGAAGGGATTAGGAGTATGTGGAGTAAGTGCAGAGATTTGTGGAGATAAATAAGGAAGGGGAGCTGGGGGAGAGAACTAGTCTATGGGTCCCAGCATTTTTCTTTGGAGGGGAGGAGGATGGAAGAGTTTGGATTATCCCAAAGCAGAAGGATCAAGTATACGAAGAGGTGCCATTTAGAGCCCAATGAAAATGTTATTGGCACATTCTGTTCCCTGTTTGGGGTGGGACCTCTCTGCCCTGGTGGGGAAAGTTGCCCCGTAAGGAGGAAGAGGAGATGGGGGCAGGTTTAGCTCCCAGTCTGTCTCTCACACTCAGCCCCAGATCAAGAGATCTCAGGGATTCCCTCTGCACTCAGAGCCAGGGCAGCAGGAAGCAGCCTCGCCCCTTGAGCAGGTGTTGAGCTGCTGGGTGGGGTCTGGATTAGTGAGTTTAGTGGGGAAGGGGCTCTGAGGACACAGGTGTGTTGGCTGCTTCCACATGGTGGGGCTGGGGGCCCCTGGGAGAAATTAATTCACTTCCCATCAAGGGAAAATAGATCCTGGGGTCTCCAGCTCTGAGGGGCCGGGCAGGGACTCACCTTCCAGCGAGGGGTTAAAGATCAGGCAGCCGAGGAGGCAGAGGCCGAAGTAGGTGACTGGCCCCATCTTCTCACTTCCCCTGAGGAGAAAACCCACAAGGGAGATGGTGCCATGACATCCTGAGATGCTCCCTTGAGAGACCCGTATCCCCTGCGTGGCATTTCACAGGGGGAAGTGCTTCGGAGCTGGGGCTGTTTGCTAAAGGGCCTGGCTGGGCTGGAAAGGCTCCAAGAGGGATCCCATCCCCCATCCCCGGGGGACCCAGCTCAGAGCCCATGTCCCTGGTTCCGAAGGGCCCTTCTGCCTCCAGCCCTCACCGAGCCCTGCCCCAGGGACAGAACTGGGCACCCGGCAGGGAGCCTGGTCCCAGCTCCTCAGTGGTTGGGCTCTGCAAGCCGCACCACCAGGGACTCCCCGAACCAGGGCTGCAGGTGGGGAGGAGCCGGGGGGCAGCAGGGAGGCCGGGCCCACTCAGAGGCAACAGGGTCCCATTTGCAGAGCAAAGCGGTTCCCAGAAGGGGCATTTGCCATCTCCCGCTGTCCCTCTCTCCCCAGTGCTGGGGCTGGCAGGTCCCCACGGTAGCCACCTACATGGCACTTGGAGGGAGGGCACAGGGGGGAGGAGAGGAGAGTTTGGAAGAGGCCCCAGAGCCACCAGGATGGAGGCCAGTCTGTGTGCACGTGGCTGGAATGGCAGCGGCTGGTGCAGCCCCTCTGCAATCGTTCTCTGCCTAGAGACCAGTTTAGTGTGAGAAACATGGAGCCTCTCGTGTTCTCACCCAGCACCTGGTACATGAAACACCCCCTGACCCTGCCCCCGGGGCCTTTCCCCACCGACAGGTGTTTGAATCACACTCAGATTTCCAGCTCCAGGAGATCGAGGGTCTGGGAAGCCAACACCGTGTGGTTGGGGTGGGGGGAGGGGTGATAGTTACTGCACCCCGTGGACGGGGCTGGGACCCCCGTGGCACCATGACTGGGAGAAGGGGGCCAATGGGAGAGCCGCCCTGCAGAGTGATGCTCCATCGGGGGCTGGACACAGGCCTGAATGCTGGGCCCAGCTCTGGGAGGGGCAGACGCTCAGCACAGCTCCGCGGGGCGTTAGGGAGCTGTGTGCAGCGCTGTGCTGGGTGGGAGGAAGGGGTGAGACAGACACTGCCCTGGATCCGGGGACACACACTGGGCACCCACCCCTGTAATGGATCAGCTGCCACCAGCCACCCGGAGCAGGAGGAGGAAGAAGCTGGAGGAAGCCAGGGTCTCACCTGATTGTCTCTCTGCGGAGCCACTCTGGTGCAAGGTCTGTTCAAGTGCAGCCTGCATGGGACACTGGCCGTGCCTGGGGCATTTATAGCCCAGTCCGGGGAAGGGGGTGGAACGCGTGTCAACACTGAACATGCAAATCTATGCTGATGGCGGATACAGTCATTTAATGCCCAGGCAAACAGAGATAAGAGGAGCCTTGACACACCCACAAGCCGGGGGGTGACCAGGAAGAATTACCTGGCAGGGGTCAGATAGCAAATAAAATAAAAGCTGTTCCCTCCCTGCCCTCGTCAGTCAGTGCTGAGGTCATTGTTGATTTAGGGAGCCCTCATGCCCTGGCCCTGACTGGTCCAACTGCTCCTATCACGTGAAAAGTTCCGGGCAGATCCCCAGGGAGTGTAAAGCAGCTGGAGTCCCTCTGAAATCAGTGGGTGAGATCCCCAGAGGGTCCGGTCTGGTTTGGGCTATTGGAGTCATTGGGGTCAGACCCCCAGCGGGTGGGCGTTGGTCAGAGCTCCCAGTATCAACGAAGATGACGTTTTCGAAATCACCTTTGGCGATAAGACGCGGCGTTTCATCCTACATTGAGGTTATTACTCGTCCATACATGAATCACTAGATCATATGAACAGTACCAGGGTTACCTAGGGAGGTGGTGGAACCTTCACACAAGGAAGAAAGGAGAGCAGTAGAACAGAGACCCTGGACTTCAGAAAAGCAGACTTTGACTCCCTCAGGGAACTGATGGGCAAGGACCCCTGGGAGAATAACATGAGGGGGAAAGGAGTCGAGGAAAGCTGGCTGTATTTTAAAGACTCCTTATTGAGGTTGCAGGAACAAACCATCCCGAGGTGTAGAAAGAAAAGTAAATATGGCAGGCGACCAGCTTGGCTTAACAGTGAAATCCTTGCTCGTCTTAAACACAAAAAAGCAGCTTACAAGAAGTGGAAGATTGGACAAATGACCAGGGAGGAGTATATAAATATTGTTCAGGCATGCAGGAGTGAAATTAGGAAGGCCAAATCACACTTGGAGTTGCAGCTAGCCGGAGATGTTAGGAGTAACAAGAAGGGTTTCTTCAGGTATGTGAGCAACAAGAAGAAAGTCAAGGAAAGTGTGGGCCCCTTGCTGAATGAGGGAGGGAAGCTAGTGACAGAGGATGTGGAGAAAGCTAGTGTACTCAATGCTTTTTTTGCCTCTGTCTTCACAGACAAGGTCAGCTCCCAGGCGGCTGCACTCCGCAGCATGGTATGGGGAGGAGGTGACCAGCCCTCTGTGGAGAAAGAAGTAGTTCGGGACTATTTAGAAAAGCTGGACGAACACAAGTCCATGGGGCCGGATGCACTGCCTCCGAGGGTGCTAAAGGAGTTGGCCGATGTGATTGCAGAGCCATTGGCCATTATCTTTGACAAATCATGGCAATCGGGGGAGGTCCCGGATGACTGGAAAAAAGCTAATGTAGTGCCCATCTTTAAAAAAGGGAAGAAGGAAGATCCGGGGAACTACAGGCCAGTCAGTCTCACCTCAGTCCCTGGAAAAATCATGGAACAGGTCCTCAAGGAATCAATTCTGAACCACTTAAAGGAGGGGAAAGTGATCAGGAACAGTCAGCATGGATTCACCAAGGGCAAGTCATGCCTGACTAACCTAATTGCCTTCTATGATGAGATAACTGGCTCTGTGGATGAGGGGAAAGCAGTGGATGTGCTATTTCTTGACTTTAGCAAAGCTTTTGATACAGTCTCCCACAGTGTTCTTGCCAGCAAGTTAAGGAAGTATGGGCTGGATGAATGCACGGTAAGGTGGATAGAAAACTGGCTGGATGGTCGTGCGCAACGGGTAGTGATCAATGGCTCCATGTCTAGTTGGCAGCCGGTATCAAGTGGAGTGCCCCAAGGGTCGGTGCTGGGGCCGGTTTTGTTCAATCTCTTCATCAACGATCTGGAGGATGGTGTGGACTGCACCCTTAGCAAGTTTGCAGATGACACTAAACTGGGAGGAGTGGTTGATACGCTGGAGGGTAGGGACAGGATACAGAGGGACCTAGACAAATTAGAGGATTGGGCCAAAAGAAATCTGATGAGGTTCAACAAGGACAAGTGCAGAGTCCTGCACTTAGGACGGAAGAATCCCATGCACTGCTACAGACTAGGGACCGAATGGCTGGGCAGCAGTTCTGCAGAAAAGGACCTAGGGGTTACGGTGGACGAAAAGCTGAATATGAGTCAACAGTGTGCCCTTGTTGCCAAGAAGGCTAACGGCATTTTGGGCTGTATAAGTAGGGGCATTTCCAGCAGATGGAGGGACGTGATTATTCCCCTCTATTCGGCACTGGTGAGGCCTCATTTGGAGTACTGTGTCCAGTTTTGGGCCCCACGCTACAAGAAGGATGTGGATAAATTGGAAAGAGTCCAACGGAGGGCAACAAAAATGATTAGGGGGCTGGAGCACATGACTTATGAGGAGAGGCTGAGGGAACTGGGATTGTTTAGCCTGCAGAAGAGAAGAATGAGGGGGGATTTGATAGCTGCTTTCAACTACCTGAAAGGGGGTTCCAAAGAGGATGGATCTAGACTGTTCTCAGTGGTAGAAGATGACAGAACAAGGAGTAATGGTCTCAAGTTGCAGAGGGGGAGGTTTAGGTTGGCTATTAGGAAAAACTTTTTCACTAGTAGGGTGGTGAAGCACTGGAATGGGTTACCTAGGGAGGTGGTGGAATCTCCTTCCTTAGAGGTTTTTAAGGTCAGGCTTGACAAAGCCCTGGCTGGGATGATCTAATTGGGTTTGGTCCTGCTTTGAGCAGGGGGTTGGACTAGATGACCTCCTGAGGTCCCTTCCAACCCTGAGATTCTATGATTCTATGATTCTATGATTCATCCTTAGAGTTTAAGGCCTGGCTTGACAAAGCCCTGGGTGGGATGATTTAGTTGGAGTTAGACTCATAGACTCATAGACTTTAAGGTCAGAAGGGACCATTAGGATCATCTAGTCTGACCTCCTGCACAATGCAGGCCACAGAATCTCACCCACTCACTCCTCTAGATCATGTTATCCCATCAAACCATCTCCTCCATAAACGTATCTAGCTTAATCTTGAAGCCAGATAGGTCTTTTGCCCCCACTGCTTCCCTTGGAAGGCTGTTCCAGAACTTCACTCCTCTGATGCTTAGAAACCTTCGTCTAATTTCAAGTCTAAACTTCCTGATGGCCAGTTTATATCCATTTGTTCTTGTGTCCACATTGGTACTGAGCTGAAATAATTCCTCTCCCTCCCTGGTATTTATCCCTCTGATATATTTAAAGAGAGCAAGCATATCTCCCCTCAGCCTTCTTTTGGTTAAGGTAAACAAACCAAGCTCCTTGAGTCTCCTTTCATACGACAGGTTTTCCATTCCTCGGATCATCCTAGTGGCCCTTCTTTGTACCTGTTCCAGTTTGAATTCATCCTTCTTAACATGGGAGACCAGAACTGCACACAGTATTCCAAATGAGGTCTCACCAATGCCTTGTATAACGGTACTAACACCTCCTTATCTCTACTAGAAATACCTCGCCTAATGCATTCCAAGACCGCATTAGCTTTTTTCACAGCCACATCACATTGGCGACTCATAGTCATCCTGTGATCAACCAGGACTCCGAGGTCCTTCTCCTCTTCCGTTACTTCCAACTGATGCGTCCCCAGCTTATAACTAAAATTCTTGTTATTAATCCCTAAATGCATAACCTTACACTTCTCACTATTAAATTTCATCCTGTTGGAGTTGGTCCTGCTTTGAGCAGGGGTTTGGACTAGGTGACCTCCTGAGGTCTCTTCCCACCCTATGATTCTGTGATTCATCATCGCAGAGCACCTGAGGTGGTCATGAACTATGACCCTGTGTGTAGAAAAGTCAGACTTAAATCCACCGATGTTACTTATATGTTTTCCAGTGCCATGTCGTGAGCGTAAAGAAGTCATGCGGTCGATTGTACATGTTGCTGTTTATGCTCTCTGCCTTCCCTTCCCTCTCTGGGCCCTCAACTATCAGAGAAGGGACTTGCAGAGGTCACCTAATCCAGCCCCCCCCCCCCATACTAAGGCAGGATCAATTAAACTTAGATCATCCCTGACAGATGTTTTTCAACCTGTTCTTAAAAACCTCTGGTGACAGGGAATCCACAACCTCCCTTGCAAGCCTCTTCCAGAGCTTCACTACCCTGAGAGTTAGCAAGTTTTTCCTAATATCCAACCTAAATCTCCCTGATGCAGATTAAGCCCATTACTGCTCTTCCTATCATTAGCAGACATAGAGAACAATTGATCACAATCCTCTTTATAACAGCCCGTAACATATGTGGAGACTGTTCTCTGCTCACCCCTCAGTCTTCTTTTCTATAGACTGAACATGCCCAGTTTTTTAAACATTCCTCACAGGTCAGGTTTCCAAGGCTTTTAGCATTTTTGTTGGTATCCTCTGGACTCTCTCCACATCTTGTCCACATCTTTCTGAAAGTGTGACACCCAGAACTGGATAAAGTACTGCAGCTGAGACCTCGCCAGTGCTGAGCAGAGCAGGACCATTACCGCCCAGGTCTTACATGCAACACTCCTGTTAACATGAGCCAGAATGATTGTAGCCTTTGTCTGAACTGCATCACATTGTTGAGTCTCATTCAATTTGTGGTCCACTATAACCTCAAGCTCCTTTTCAGCAGTACTATCACCTAGCTAGTTATTCCCCATTTCGTAGTTTATGCATTTGATGTTTCCTTTCTATGTGAAGTACTTTGCACCTGTCTTTACTGAATTTCAGTTGGTTGATTTCAGACCAAATCTGCAATTTGTTAAGGCCACTTGGATTCTAATTCTGTCCTCCAAAGTGCTAGCAACCCCTCCCAGCTTGGTGTCAGCCACAAAATTTATAAGCATACTCTCCGCTCCATTATCCAAGTCATTCATGGAAATGTTGACTAGTAGCAGACCCAGGACAGACCCCCGAGGGACCCCACTAGATATGTTCCATCCGTTTGACAGGAAACAGGCAAACCTCCCCAACTACACTTTGAGTAGGGTCTTCCTAGCAGTTGTGCACCCACCTTATAGTAATTTCATCTAGCACATATCTCCCTAGTTTGCTTATGAGAATATCGTGTGGGACTGTATCAAAAGCATTACTAAAATCAAGCTCTATCAAGTCTACAGCTTCCCCCTATTCATGGGGCCAGTAACCCTGTTAAAGAAGGAAATTAGGTTGGGTTGACATGATTTGATCTTGACAATTACATGTTTGCCATTACTTATAACCCAATTATCCTCTAGATGCTTACAAATTGATTGTTTCATAATTTGATCCAGTATTTTTCCAGGTATCAAACTTAGGCTACTAGTCTATAATTTCCCAGATATTCTTTGTTCCCCTTTTAAAAGACAGGTTCTATGTTTGCCTGTCCCTCCTGAACAATCTATACCTCTCTATACCAATATTCCAGTCAGGAGATTTATAACACTAGGTCTCTGGGATGCTGATTAAGTCATAGTTTGGCTTATATACTAATACTTCCAGTTCTTCCATTTATTCCCCATAGTCCTTGCATTTGTGTTGAGATATTGGAGATGTACAGCAGATTCCTGCACTGTTATCCCTCTTGTTCCTATGACCCTTTTATAATTTTCCATCCCCTCGCCCCAACCACATCTAACCTTCTGTTAAAGTCACCTGTGGGATTTTGTCACCTGCCCCTTTTAAATCTACTTCAAAGCCCTCCTCATTAGGTTGGCAAATCAGCATGTGGTGTCCCTTCCGCCTCTACTATACTCCAATGCCCCCAACCTCTCCTCTGCTCCCAGTCCCACTGACATCCAGAGCTCCCCATCCTCACTCCATAGTCCCCTCTGTACTCTGACTCAACCCCCTTGATACCCCTCCCCGTCAGGTCCCCCAGTGCTCCTGCACAGAAGATGGGAGGCGACCATTTTCCTTGAGGGCAGCCCAGTTCCTGTCCCCTTGGAAAGGAGACAGTGGTAATTTTCAGTAGGACAGCCTCACTGCTACTGACAAAGGTGGCAAGAGAGGGGCAGCTGTTTTAACTGAGTGGCTTCAGCCCCATTGAAAGTAATAGGAGATAGTGGCCATTTTGAGAGAGGGCAAACGTTCACAGGATTTTGGGAGATCTGGAGAAGCTGGAAGGATGACAGCCAGCAGCTCTGCTCCCAATCTCTTCTCTGAAACAGGCTCTCACCACACTGTTTTCTCTCTCCCCGTCCCATCCCCTCTCTCGGATCAGGAATAGGGGCCACGTCCTGTCCTGAGGAGTGGCTGCTCTACAAAGACCACTGCTATGGGTTCTTCTCTGAAAAGATGACCTGGTCAGAGGCTGAGGTACGAGGCTCTTCTCAGGGATCCACAGGGTGGGGTGGGTGAGTGGGCAGGGGCTGAAGGGGTTTGGTGACATCACCATTGGCCCCGGGGTGAATCATTGCAGAGGATGGGTGGGGAGGCTGCAGAGGTGACGGCTGGTGCCAGGCCCTGGGGCTGGAGAAGAGGCACTGAGAGGGGCTCTCTCCCCTCACAGCTCTCCCTGCTCCTGCTGCAGCCTGGTGGGGCAGGACCCCACCCCAGTGCCAAACCACGTCCTCCTGCAGTGGGGTAACAGGCCTCGCTGATTTCCCTGCTGCAGGTAGAGTGTCAGTATCACAGCAATGGGGCCCATCTCGCCTCCATTCTCACTGAGGCAGAAGGGAACACAGTGGCCAAATACATCAGCATGTCATCCTTCACGGATCAGGTCTGGATCGGACTCTACGACCCCCGAAAGGTGAGTGTCTGGAGCCTGCTTTGCCTCAGGCAGCTGCTCCCCTCCCCTCCATGGCTCTGTTTCCCAGGGGCTGTGCAGAGACCATGTCCCATGAGCCCTTCATAGGGGCTGCCAGGAGCTCCCTCCCCCACTCCTACCCCCTTCCCCCTGTCATGGGCACCAGAGTCTCCCATCTGCCCTCCACCTTTAACCCCTGTCCTCCCGCAGACTTTCCATCTCCATCCTTCCATGAGCTCCAACTCCCCTTTGGATTTTCCAGTCTCTGGTCTCCCCAGTCATCAAACTGACCTTTGACCGGCACCTGCCTCTCCAAGTACTGCCCTGTCTCCCTTCCCCCTTTCCAGCTCATGCAATGGGCCGTGTCCTCCCCCTGCACCCCACATCCCGTCTCCACTCCACGCTCAACACGTTTTCTAACCACTTTTCCCTGCCCAAGACTTGAGTCTCTGCTCCCCCTTGATCTCTGCGCTGCCCCAGACACTGCTGGTCGCTCCCTCAGCTTGGGGATCCCGACCTCGCCTGGGTCTCCTGAGGAGAGCCCCCAGCTCCTTAGGGCAGGGACACGAAGGGGGAGCAGTCACAGCTGGGAAGGAGCCCCAGAGGGGGAAGGAGCCGTTATGAACATAGGACTGGAAAGAGCCTCCAGTTTCCTTTCCCTCCCCCCTGCTAGGGAGGTGCGGGGGTCAGGGGGCTCCCCGAACACACGCACAGACTCAGCCCCTGGATCTCCCACCCCAGACCGGAGGCTGGGCTGGACTCAGAACGGGAGGAGTGAGAGGCTCTGTGTCCCATTCTCTAGTGTCCTCGGCCATCCAGCTCCCCCCGGCCTGGCAATGGATTGAAACTAGTTCTCTGACCCCCGAAGCCAGCCAGTGCCTCGTGAGCTGAGCCAGCACCCCACAGGTGAAACGCCCCATGTCCCCTTCTCTGATTCTTCTGAGCTAGTCAGTCCAGCTAACTTGGGGCCAGACTGACGCTGAGCCCACTAGAGGGGAAAAGGCCCCGTGTCCCATCCCCTGATCCATCCAGCATCTCCATCCCAGACGCACTTTTTTTTCTTTAAACAGGACGAGATCACCCGCCTTAAAATCACCAGTGCCCCGCAGCGGTCTGTGCCCATTAGGGGCTAGAACACACTCTAGAGTGACTGCTTCATGGTGCGGAGATTTGTTAATACAGGCAAAGGGCATTGAAGGGAGAAGGGGAAGTTCATGTGCTAAGTGTCCCTAATAGATTAGCATCTCCAGGTCCCGTCCACCTGAGCTGGCCTCTCCCCACCCACTGCCCCACAGTTCTTCCCCGACTCTCTCCCACAGCCTGAGTAGGGCACTTCTGTGTTGGGTTTAGGTGTCTCTATGGTGCCTTATCGCCAAGGTCTCTTCTCCCCGGGACCCCACGACCTTTCTCCCTGTCTCTGCAGGACAGACACTGGAGGTGGACCGATGCCTCCCTGTATAGCTAGAAAACTTGGAATGATGGGGAACCAAACAACGATTATGGTGTCGAGTACTGTGTCGAGCTGGTGAGCTACAGGGGTAAGCAGATGCTCAACCACACATGCATGAACAAAGGAGGCAAGACAGGACCCTGGCTACACCCTCCAGCTCTCTCTGTGGGGATGGCCTCCTGTCCTGTCACCCTGCCTGTCTCCCTCAGCTCACACTGCCGTTCTCCAGAGATAATCATAGAATCTCAGGGTTGGAAGGGACCTCAGGAGGTCATCTAGTCCAACCCCCTGCTTAAAGCAGGACCAACCCCAACTAGATCATCCCAGCCAGGGCTTTGTCAAGCCTGACCTTAAAAACCTCTAAGGAAGGAGATTCCACCACCTCCCTAGGTAACCCATTCCAGTGCTTCACCACCCTACTAGTGAAAAAGTTTTTCCTAATAGCCAACCTAAACCTCCCCCTCTGCAACTTGAGACCATTACTCCTTGTTCTGTCATCTTCTACCTCTGAGAACAGTCTAGATCCATCCTCTTTGGAACCCCCTTTTAGGTAGTTGAAAGCAGCTATCAAATCCCCCCTCATTCTTCTCTTCTGCAGGCTAAACAATCCCAGTTCCCTCAGCCTCTCCTCATAAGTCATGTGCTCCAGCCCCCTAATCATTTTTGTTGCCCTCCGCTGGACTCTTTCCAATTTATCCACATCCTTCTTGTAGTGTGGGGCCCAAAACTGGACACAGTACTCCAAATGAGGCCTCACCAGTGCCGAATAGAGGGGAATAATCATGTCCCTCGATCTGCTGGAAATGCCCCTACTTATACAACCCAAAATGCCGTTAGCCTTCTTGGCAACAAGGGCACACTGTTGACTCATATTCAGCTTTTCGTCCACTGTAACCCCTAGGTCCTTTTCTGCAGAACTGCTGCCCTGCCATTCGGTCCCTAGTCTGTAGCAGTGCATGGGATTCTTCCGTCCTACGTGCAGGACTCTGCACTTGTCCTTGTTGAACCTCATCAGATTTCTTTTGGCCCAATCCTCTAATTTGTCTAGGTCCCTCTGTATCCTGTCCCTACCCTCCAGCGTATCAACCACTCCTCCCAGTTTAGTGTCATCTGCAAACTTGCTAAGGGTGCAGTCCACACCATCCTCCAGATCGTTGATGAAGATATTGAACAAAACCGGCCCCAGCACCGACCCTTGGGGCACTCCACTTGATACCGGCTGCCAACTAGACATGGAGCCATTGATCACTACCCGTTGCGCACGACCATCCAGCCAGTTTTCTATCCACCTTACCGTCCATTCATCCAGCCCATACTTCTTTAACTTGCTGCCAAGAACACTGTGGGAGACTGTATCAAAAGCTTTGCTAAAGTCAAGAAATAGCACATCCACTGCTTTCCCCTCATCCACAGAGCCAGTTATCTCATCATAGAAGGCAATTAGGTTAGTCAGGCATGACTTGCCCTTGGTGAATCCATGCTGACTGTTCCTGATCACTTTCCCCTCCTTTAAGTGGTTCAGAATTGATTCCTTGAGGACCTGTTCCATGATTTTTCCAGGGACTGAGGTGAGACTGACTGGCCTGTAGTTCCCCGGATCTTCCTTCTTCCCTTTTTTAAAGATGGGCACTACATTAGCTTTTTTCCAGTCATCCAGGACCTCCCCCGATTGCCATGATTTGTCAAAGATAATGGCCAATGGCTCTGCAATCACATCGGCCAACTCCTTTAGCACCCTCGGATGCAGTGCATCCGGCCCCATGGACTTGTGTTCGTCCAGCTTTTCTAAATAGTCCCGAACTACTTCTTTCTCCACAGAGGGCTGGGCACCTCCTCCCCATACCGTGCTGCGGAGTGCGGCCGCCTGGGAACTGACCTTGTCTGTGAAGACAGAGGCAAAAAAAGCATTGAGTACACTAGCTTTCTCCACATCCTCTGTCACTAGGTTCCCTCCCTCATTCAGCAAGGGGCCCACACTTTCCTTGACTTTCTTCTTGTTGCTCACATACCTGAAGAAACCCTTCTTGTTACTCCTAACATCTCCGGCTAGCTGCAGCTCCAAGTGTGATTTGGCCTTCCTAATTTCACTCCTGCATGCCTGAACAATATTTTTATACTCCTCCCTGGTCATTAGTCCAATCTTCCACTTCTTGTAAGCTGCTTTTTTGTGTTTAAGACGAGCAAGGATTTCACTGTTAAGCCAAGCTGGTCGCCTGCCATATTTACTTTTCTTTCTACACATTGGGATGGTTTGTTCCTGCAACCTCAATAAGGATTCTTTAAAATACAGCCAGCTTTCCTCTACTCCTTTCCCCCTCATGTTATTATCCCAGGGGACCTTGCCCATCAGTTCCCTGAGGGAGTCAAAGACTGCTTTTCTGAAGTCCAGGGTCTCTGTTCTACTGCTCTCCTTTCTTCCTTGTGTCAGGATCCTGAACTCAACCATCTCATGGTCACTGCCTCCCAGGTTCCCATCCACTATTGCTTCCTCTACTATTTCTTCCCTGTTTGTGAGCAGCAGGTCAAGAAGAGCTTTTCCCCTAGTTGGTTCCTCCAGCACTTGCACCAGGAAATTGTCCCCTACACTTTCCAAAAACTTCCTGGATTGTCTGTCTACCGCTGTATTGCTCTCCCAGCAGATATCGGGGTGATTAAAGTCACCCATGAGAACCAGGGCCTGTGATCTAGTAACTTCTGTTATTTGCTGGAAGAAAGCCTCATCCACCTCATCCCCCTGGTCTGGTGGTCTGTAGCAGACTCCCACCACGACATTACCCTTGTTGCTCACACTTCCAAATTGAATCCAGAGACTCTCAGGTTTTTCTGCAGTTTCATACTGGAGCTCTGAGCAGTCATACTGCTCTCTTACATACAATGCAACTCCCCCACCTTTTCTGCCCTGCCTATCCTTCCTGAACAATTTATATCCATCCATGACAGTACTCCAGTCATGTGAGTTATCCCACCAAGTCTCTGTTATTCCAATTACATCATAATTCCTTGACTGTGCCAGGACTTCCAGTTCTCCCTGCTTGTTCCCCAGGCTTCTTGCATTTGTGTATAGGCATTTAAGATAACTCACCGACTGTCCTGCTGTCCGAGTATGGGGCAGGAGCCCTCCCCTCTTGCACTCACCTGCTTGTGCTTCCTCCCGGTATCCCACTTCCCCAGTTACCTCAGGGCTTTGGTCTCCTTCCCCCGGTGAACCTAGTTTAAAGCCCTCCTCACTAGGTTAGCCAGCCTGCTTCCAAAGATGCTCTTCCCTCTCTTCGTCAGATGGAGCCCGTCTTTGCCTAGCACTCCTTCTTCTTGGAAGACCATCCCATGGTCAAAGAATCCAAACCCTTCTCTCCAACACCATCTGCGTAGCCATTTGTTGACTTCCACGATTCGACGGTCTCTACCCCGGCCTTTTCCTGCCACAGGGAGGATGGATGAGAACACCACTTGCGCCTCAAACTCCTTTATCCTTCTTCCCAGAGCCACGTAGTCTGCAGTGATACGCTCAAGGTCATTCTTGGCAGTATCATTGGTGCCCACGTGGAGAAGCAGGAAGGGGTAGCGATCTGAGGGCTTGATGAGTCTCGGCAGTCTCTCCGTCACATCATGAATCCTAGCCCCTGGCAAGCAGCACACCTCTCGGTTTTCCCGGTCAGGGCGGCAGATAGATGACTCAGTCCCCCTGAGGAGAGAGTCCCCGACTACCACCACCCTCCTCCTCCTCTTGGGAGTGGTGGTCGTGGAACCCCCATCCCTAGGACTGTGCATCTCATGCCTTCCTATCAGTGGAGTCTCCTTCCGCTCTGTTCCCTCAGATGTATCATTCACTCCACTCTCTGCACTAGTACCTGTGGAGAGAACATGAAATCCCCTTATCTCACTGGTAATTCCTCCCGCACGCATCCATTTGAGGCTCAGCTGCAGTCAGAGGCAGGCCACACAGTACATTTGGCCCCAGACAATCAGTTAAAGGGAAAGACCAGAGCAGAGCTATTGCCCACTACGTGCCATGAACATGGGATACGGGTTCTTCGGTTGGCACCTTGGTGGCTTTTGGCACCCTGATTCTGGAGGCAGCCAGGGGGCTATTTTGGCCCCAGGAAAATTTAGGCTCTGACAGTGACAGTAACAGCTTGGATGGCCAGAGCACAGGGGCTTCAGCCACACCCCCGCCTGTCCCCTATGCTGAGGAGGTCAGGGCTAGGCAGGGAAGCTGTCTCTGCTGGGTTCCCCGACACAAGAGGAATCCCCAGCTGGCCATTAAGCCAGTTTTTGCTGTCTGTGTTTCTGAAGTGGCGTAGGGGGGTGGAGCAGGGCTGAAGGTCATGTCCCTTTGGCTGGCAATAGGACAGAGAGCTGGCTGAACAGGGGAAGCTCACTTGCTAATTCAAGAGAGACTCATTCTTCATGGGCCGTGCTAGTCACACGGACTCACCCACCCATCCGATGCTCACGAGTCTGAGTGTTCAGCAGCATTGGCACAAATGCTCCTCTCCCCACAAACTCACACGGGGCAGGATATTTTCCCCACTGTCTCCTATTTAAAAGTGTCACCCATCCAGTCCTGGAGCAGGAACCGTGCCATGTGACCTGCACGACCAGTCACACACACAGCTACTAGTTGAAGTGAAAAGTTTGCCAGACAAGTATGGAAACCGTTTCTGACTAACGCTCCCGGGGCAGTGTGGCTCTGCGAATGGGGAAGAGGGTGAAATTCACAGCAATTCATCAACCCGAATCCACAGTGCTGTCCTCTGGGGAGAGATGCTGCCTCTGGGCCACGCCCAAACCCAGATGTGTAGGAGGTGAAGGTGGGGCCGGTTCGTTCAGCACAGAGCGAGCCGACATCCCTCTTCCTGAGCTGGTCTCCCTGCTGGCACCTGGAAAGGGCTCTGTGCTCCCCTTTCTGGCCTCTTGAGGGGCGTTGGTGGGGAGGGGAGGTAGCAGATTGAGAGGCAGCCTGGTCTAGTGAACAGATACGGGGCTGTGACTCCAGAGATCTGGCTTCTATTCCCGGCCCTTCCGTTGATCTGCTGGGTGACCTTCCCCACTCTGGGCCTCAGTTTCCCCCACCCCCAGCTCTTGTCTATTTAGACTGTGCACTCTCTGGGGCAGGGATAGTCTGTCCGTGTGTATGGACACAGCGCCTAGCCACAAGAGGCCCCGTCGTGCTCTCATCAGACTCATTCCAACACAACAGAAGAGGGTCTTCCACTGTCACGCTGACACAGTGTCCCTCGGGGAACGATGGAGCCTGTCCCTGTCTGAGGGACATGGGCCTTCGTCTCCAGCCTCCTCATCCTCACAGCCTCAGGAGCTGGGGTCTTCTCTCAGCAGCATGGAATGGGGGTGGGGGGGGTCACTGTCAGGGCAGGAATGGCCCCACTCGCCCTTCCCCCGCCCCAGTGATTTCTGTTTTACCTTCTAGGTTTTAAGAAGTGGAACGATAAAGCCTGTGACATGCAAAACGCCTACATTTGCAAGTATGAACTCTAGCGAGGGGAGTCGCTCGCCTGTGCCTAACGGGGGAGCTCAGCACCTGGGATGCAAAAGAACTGGGCTCCTTGGGCGTGTTCAGCCTGTCTCCTCCCTCCCTGAGAGACCAGATCTCACTTCCCCAGCTGCAAACTCTCTTCCCCCAAGTGTCTCTGTTCTCGTTACACGCCTGCACCTTCTCTCCCTTCCCCTCAGTGGCCGCAGCCCACTACAAGAATAAACTCTCCTGAGCATGCCGTTCTGTGTGTGTCTCCTCTGTCCCATTCCTGGCCCGTGTAGCTGTGTCCATCTAGCCCCCTCTGACTGTGTCCTGAGCTGCCCAGATCCCACTGGAGGAGAGGACGGGACCCCCAGAGGGAGGCAGGATGGGCCTGGCCTTTTGGCTAAGGGACAGGACTTGGTCTCCCTCCAGATATCTGCAATACCCAGGGTTTCCTCTCTTCTGGCCCACCCTTCTCCTCCTGGTCTCATCTCCACTCAGACACTGAGCTCCTCAAAGCAGGGACGGGTCGAGCTGTTCTGTAATCATCAGGCGTGGAAGTCTGAGCCTGTACAACCAGAGCTAAAGGACTCAGAAGAGCCCATAGCTGAGAGCTCCTGCAGCAAAGTCTGTGTACAGGGAGTGGGGCGGGGGCGGGGTGGGGGAACGGGACTGACTGGAGTAGCAAAGAAAGAAGAGTGTTAGTTTCAAGCGGGAGAAAAGGAAAAATTATTTAAAAGGTTAAATAATATTGATGGTGTTTGCCCTAGTACCAGGCAAGCGAGCGCTTTAAAATTGCCCGATGAGGAACAGCATTGGGGCCTGTTAACCCAACGATTCCATTTACAGTCATACAATATTTCTGGAGTTCTACGCAGTACCTGGGAAACAGACAATTGTTTCTAAAATATAAAAAAATAGACTATAAAAGTCTGTTATTCTCTTGGCTCAACACAAGAGGCAAACAGTGTATTCAAGGGAAACAGTAACTTGACAGAAGGTGTGTGACTATGTTGTTTTGTTAAGGAAATTTGAAAGAATGCACAGAAGGAAGTTGTTAAAAGCGAATTTTACGAGAATAACGTTTCTGGAGCGCACGTCTCGACCACGGCTGATACCTGGCTGCCAAACAGGCTGATAAGATCCCGGTGCAGCTTTTCTCCCACTTGAAATGAACACTCTTCTTTCTTTCTTTTCTCCTCCGGTCAGTCTGCATCTCTAGAACCGTTTGCAAGGAATCTTGGCCCCTCTGCTCTCTCTAAACACTGCTGGCATTGATCGGGACAATCAGGGCCGGCCTTAGGCAAAATGGCGCCCTATGTGAACGTGTATTTTGGTGCCCTTTGTTGTTGTGGGATACAGGAGATGGGGGGTTGGGTCCTGGAGACCGTGAGTGGGCTGCCCCCTCATGGGGTGGAAGGGCTGTTATCCTATGGGTTGCTCAGTGTGCTGTGAGGGGCTGGTCGGCAGGGGCTGCCTCAGGGAGGGGCTGGATTGGGGGGCAGCTTAGGGGGGCAAGGCCCCGGCACTCACCTCCGGGAAGGTTCCTTCACGTACACCGTGAGCAGAGACCTTTTCCTGCAGCCTCCATCCCCCACGATCACGATCTTCAGCTGCTTCTTCCTGTCAAGAGTGGGCAGGCTCCCGCTCTCCTTGGCCCCTGGTCGCCTTGCCAGGGACGGACCCATTCACTTCTGCCATGTGCATGGAGACATGAGGTCCCCGGGGTGCTGGGGGGGGTCAGGCGGGCTCTGGGGTGCTGGGGGGGGTGGGTCAGGCGGGTCCCAGGGTGTGGGGGGACAGGTGGGCCCCAGGGTGTGTGTGTGTGGGGGTGGGAGGGGTTGGGCTCAGCTGTGGAGCAGCGGTGACCCTGGGGGAGCAGGTATCTCTGTCCGGTCGGCTCCCATTGAGGCTCCGTCGGCAGCCGGGGGTCGCTGCTCTCTGCAAGCTCCGGGCTGAGGAGGACGGGGAAGGGGCCGAGCGGGCCTCGCTCCTGGCTCCCCAGGGACTGGCTGAGGTGAACAGTCGTGAGCTGCCTGCAGCCACCCCAGCCCTGCTCCCTGCAGGTGCCCCACAAATGGGAGACCTGGCCCCAGCCCCGAGGTGGCCGCATTGCCCACAGCGCCGCCCTCCCCCCCGCCCCACTCCCCATACACAGACTTCGTTGCAGGATCCTTCTGTGCAGACACTGAGACACCGCACCCCCCTTGGACACGGAGACCCTCCTCCCCCCGCGTAGGTGCCCTATGGGCACTGAGACCTCCCTACAGACAGGGGCTCTATGGACAGTGGGACACCCCTAACCACAGTGCCCCCTCTGACCACGGCGCCCTGGCCTGTCGCCCACCCCTGAGGCCGGCCCTGGGAACAATGCAAACGTTACGCGATTTGAGACTGCCCTGTGTACCACACCCTCAGATCCCTCTTGGCGCTGACGGCACTAAACCCATCGTGCCGAGCTGACGTGCCACCCAACCCAGCCTTGTTTCCTTCCTAGGGACTGCTCCGTCCAAAGCTGTACAGCCACCGGCCCAGCCGAAGGGAGGTTTGATCATTTACCATCACCTACGAGCTGTATCCACACTGGTTGTTTTTGGATTTATCAGGTATCCCAGAGGTTTCATCCCCGACTAGGCGTCTGCCACTGCTCCCTTGTGCCATGTTCTGAAGGGAGCCGTTCCCTGGCATTGGACAGAGGAGCACACACAGGCAGCGATTCCTCTCAAACAGGCTGTGGAACGGCCATCTATACGTGGCCCCTCACACCCTCCCACTTGCAGGGGGCTGCCAGCGGAGAGAAAGCATCAGTGCTTTTAGCTCAGCAGGTGCACGGTAAACAAAGTCCTCTTGCTTTGGCTTCCAATTGACTCTTGCCTGTGGAGCTTAACTTTCCCTGTACAAAGGCATTTTATTTGCCATATTCTGGGCAATCAAATATTTCACCTTTTTAATAGGCCTCTCTCCTGTAATCTTACACACCTACCAATTTCCTCCTTTCTCACTGAGCTCCTAAAGTGCAAGTGGTGTAAATGGTCTTAAATTAAGTGGATGAATACAGTTAAGTTGGTAAATAAAATTAATGGAGAATTCTTATTAAAAGTCTTTAAATGACCAGGCAACAAATTATCTGCCTAACCAATTGCATAATTTTTTTTTGTTACATTTTTCAGTATGCATTACCTTCCTAAATTTAAGTTCTTAAAGTTTTATTTTCTATATTTGTCTTTAAGTGTAAGTTTTCCTCAAAGTTATGTTTTTGTGTGTCACATAACTATTTTTTTAAATTAATTTTAGTTTTTTAGTTTTCACTTATTTTTTGTTTCCACCACAGAATTAATTTTGCAAGCAGATTCATAATTTTTGAAAAAAATATATGTTTTAGTGGTACCACATTATTGTCAATATTATCACTGTCATGACCATTATAAATTTGTTATGAACTTTAATCATTTAATGGATTTTTTTTTGTTTCCTCTCCTGTCCCCTCCCAAAGAATTGATGAAGCTACAAATGAAGTGAGTTGTAACTTTTTAGCTTGGTTAAAAACAAACCTATAAAATGAGTGTTAATGGACAAAAGGGCAAAAGCACAGACAAACCTAAAAGGCCTACTTTTCTCACTTAAAAAAGAAAAATATACTGATTCCATAGCTGATTCTGTTGCTAGACCGGAACCTCAGGAGGGGGATAACTGACCCTTCTTATGTAAAATCGTGAGTTCTCCTGTCTTAGCAATTAGCACTACAAAAATCGAATCTGATTTGCAGACACTGCAGAAGCTGGGATACAGTGTTGTCAGAAGCAATAAAACAGGTATACTTATATATAGCTGAAGAATTGGGGAAGTCCAAACAAAAAGCAAAAATAAACTTTGATAAAGATATAAAAGAAAATGATTACATTCCACTGTAGATTAATTAAGTTCCTCTGTGAACAAAATTAGAGTTACTTGAGAGAAGAGAAATTTGGATAAAATTTACCATGCTAACCAGCCCAGACTGTGCAAGGGAACTGTTTCTCAACTCCAGTTATCATGAAAATTGCTATGGTGATTGTCGGTGTGATGTATCTTTGGAGAATACTTCACAGATTCAAGATTGAACCAACAAACTGCATAATGGATTGTCATTAAAGAATATCTATTCTCCATCTGAGCTTTAAGATCTAGCTCAGAGATACAGAAGACTTATGTAGAATGTGGACTAAAAGTGAACAATTAGTTACTACCCTAAGGTAAAAATAAAGCATGCCTCAAAGTAGGGACAGATCTAACTGCTACTTAAATTGAACATTATGAAGCAAAGTGAGTTATGCATATGCCTTTTGTTTTAAACCTCTCTCACTGGAATACGGCAGAATTTGGTCATCATATAAAAACAAAGGTATTGTTGTGGTATGCTCTTGTTACTAGATACCACAGCCTTTTATCAGGAAAGGGTATGAGATCCGATAGCAGGAGAAAAATCTGTCCAGCATCTGGTATTATCAGACCAGCCGGCTCCAGGATTTAGAAGGTATTGTTGGTTCCATTTCAGGGTATTTGGATCAGGAATGTCTATTTGCTACAGGACAGATATGGAAAACATTGAGAGATATCTTACATATTTTGAGCATCAGGTTACTAAACCTATGTACATGACACTGATCGTCTGGCTACTGAAGAAAGATATTCTGTAGTTATTATGTGTGAAACTGCTAAATTGTTTAACCAGACACCAGTACAAATTAATGAATTGATTACAGAAAATAATAAGGAAGTACAAGAGCACCACAAAGGTAAGAAGATTATCTGTGCAGCCTATGGTAGCTATGTGCTAACTGGTGTAACCAATTTGTTAAGGAATGCTGATCTAGGTAAATTGCCTGATTTAATCAGTGATGAACAATTATCTAAATAGTATTGCCTGATATGTATATCAAAGACGCTTGTAAATTGGCAACGTGTCAGCTCATGGAAACAACACATTTATAATCCATACAACACAATTAGCAATTTGGAGTGTGTAACACCACATCCTAACACAGGTTATTTACTCCTTCTGATAACACAAGAACTAAGGGTCACTAAATGAAATTAATAGGCAGGAGGTTTAAAGCAAACAAAAAAGTATTTTTTCACTCAACGCATAGTCAACCTGTGGAACTCCTTGCCAGAGGATGTTGTGAAGGCCAAGATTATAACAGGGTTCTAAAAAGAACTAGATAAATTCATGGAAGATGGGTCCATTAATGGCTATTAGCCAGGATGGGCAGGGATGGTGTCTCTAGATTCCGTTTGCCAGAAGCTGGGAATGGGCAACAGGGGATGGATCACTTGATTCCCTGTTCTGTTCCTTCCCTCTGGGGCACCTGGCATTGCCCACTGTTGGCAGACAGGATACTGGGCTAGATGGACCTTTGGGCCGACACAGTCTTGTTAACGGCAGCAAATGCTTGAGGCAGCAGTAACAGGGTTCGCTGCCCGGTGTGCTTCGCTCCAATAAGTATACCAGGGTGGAGAAGCAAACAAAGTTTATTTGAGATCTCAAAGCGGTGCGAGGAGACAGACACGTCTCAAATCAGGCACACAGCAAAAAGCAGTTTTTCTGTCTTTATACTTTACAGGAACAAAACCCCTCCTTTTCTCCCCCCTTCTCCTCCCCCTTTCTGTTCCCACAGTAAGCTTACATTCAAGCAGTGAAGTCATTTTTGGCAGTAATCACCCTGGCTGTTAGTATCTCTGCTCTAAAGTTTATCTTGTTCCCTCCTTCCCTGCTGTCCTTGTTTCACACGGGTTTGGGAGCTCAAAGCAACTGATAACACAGCCTGTTTGCACATTCCATTCTCGTTACTAGCCTGCTAGATCAAGTAGAATTCAAACATAATTCAACATGGAGGAAGTTTGGTTCATAAAGGCCCAGAGCAAGGGGGCTTCATCGACACTCATGGTCTTCCACCCCCCCGAGTTACCTGGGGGGTATGCCTAATGACACCAACAACTCCGTCCTTTGAGAATACTCCACAAACCTTTGGCTGAGTTTTCTCATATTCTACGGACAAGATATGATTAAGCGCCATGGAGCTGGGGTTATCAATGAGAGGGTATATGGGGTGTGCAGGGGAACGGGGGGAAGAAAGCTTACGGAGGAGCATCTTAAAACAAGCAAGCACGAGGAGGGTGACCAGACACAGGACCACACCTGTGAGGAGGAGACGCACAAGGCCACCCCCCAGTCCTCCCAGGTTGGGCAACCAACTCCGAAGGGAATCAAAAACCGTGGGTTCCCCTTCCCGGGCCTTCCACTGCTCGAAGGCCTGTTCGGCCGACAGGACGTGCTCATTAATGTCCTGTGAGTGTTCTGGGACATAAGTACAACATTCACTCCCACCAAGGGCACACACCCTGCCCTGGGAGGCTAAAACATAATCTAAGGCCTGTCTGTTTTGCAGGGACAGCAACCTGAGCCGGTAAAGCTCGGAGGTAAGGCTATTCTCTATGGCCAAGGCCTCGTTGGCAAACTTGGTGAGAAACACAGAGAGCCTACGATACAATTGAGCCAGCCGTCCCACCCCATAAGATGGGAGGAAAATCATACCTAATCTGTTTCCTTCTGTAATGGGCTCTGGGGTGGCATACAGGGACCGATGGTATCTGGGGCGACCTGAGGGGGCTTGGGCTAGGACGTGGAGGGGAGGAGCTAGATAGCCTAAATAACAGCTCCCATGCCAGCCATGAGGAAGCTATATGTAGGCACCATCACCACAAACCCAGAATGATTCACCATAACTAACCAGTCCACCCGTAGGGCAGCCTGTGTGGGAAGAGTAAGAGAGGCAGCGCCGGTCTGCCAACCGGTGGCATTGAGTACAGGGACAGTGAGAGTCATACCAGGACCAATGTAAAATTTACATGTACTATTACCTGCAAACCAGGTATGGTTACTTGTACTGGCTTGCTGGAAGCATATGAGGCCAGTGGGTGGAGAGTGTAAACAAATAGGCCTGGGCTTAAGAGTGCTATTATAGCGGGGAGTCCAGGAGCCATTGTGCAGGCCATAAGCGGTCTCCATGGTACAATTAGATCGTAAACTGTCATTGTCAGAGGTGCTGTTTCTGGTTACCATCCACCTTTGACATAAATCTGACCAATTTTGGGGGAACAACTCTCCAGGGCAACCCAGCGGCGTGATGTGGGGTTTGGGCACAAACCCAGCAGTTAGAGAGGTTAAACTCTTGGGCAAAGGAAATGTTCAGGGCCTCATACATATTTGTGTCCAAGTTGATAGGGACTCCTCCCCATCCTGCATGTGACTGGGGGGAAACGGTAGTTACTGAGAGGAGTGCCCCTATGGCAAAGAGTAACACAGTGGCAGACCCTGGACCTGATTCCATTTCGGGCAGGTGACCCTAGGGTCTAACAATTACAAATCCCCAAATACCCACAAAATAACAATAACAAATAACAAACAGATTAAAAACAGAATAACCCAGGCCAGCAAACGAGGCCATCCTTCTGAAAAAGACCACCACCATGTTAAGGCGTTGTCAGCTGCAGTCCAAGCTTCAGGTCACCCAAAGGGGTTGCAGTCCATTTGTCTCGAGCACAGATGTTGTCTGCTTCTGGTTCACCCGGTTCACGGTGGGGTGAACGTGCGTGGCTCCCTTGAAGTCCGACGCCGTCTGCTTCTGGGGAATCCTTTACCTGGTCGGATTCCCTAGCGGTGCTCCTCTTGACCCTTGTATGATGGATCCTGGTGGGCAGCTCCCTTACGCGAATGGCAGTAGGGCTCACCAGAAGAGTTTCAAAGGGTCCCAGCCACTGTGGGTGGAGTCTTCTTATATGCTTTTACTTACACCTGATAAAAAAAAATGAACAGCTTCCCACAAGTGTGCAGAATACTGCTGTAATGTCACTAGATGGAAAAGGTCGGAGGCACGTGTCCAAACAAGATTTCATAAGGTGGCAAGCCAGTCCGAGCAGTTGGAGTTGTTCGGATAATATAGAGGGTGAGAGGAAGGACAGTAGTCCACCTCAAGCTGAGTTCTTGGCACGGTTTTGTCAATAGACCTTTCAAAGTCCCATTCATACGCTCCACCTGGCCTGAACTCTGCGGGTGCCAAGGAGCATGAAAGGCCCATTTTGTTCCCACCGCTTTGGTCAGTTTGTTACAAATCTTTGTTGTGAAATGAGTACCTCGGTGAGAGTCAATTATTTCAGGGGGCCAAATCTTGGTATAACTCCATTTAGTAATACCTTACATGCCGTAGTTGCAGTAGCTCGAGCAGTGGGATAGGCTTCCACCCATCTGGTAAGTTGGTCTATTATAACTAATAAATACCGTTTTCCATCAGAGGGAGGTAAATCAGTAAAATCAATCTGTAAATGCTGCATGGCAGGGCTGCTAGGGTCTTTGGGTAACGCTTCTTTTGCCTGTGAGAAAGGAAACCTAACAAACACATCTTATTAATGCCTGGCAGTGAGTTGAAATGCTGTATGGGTACATTCAAGCCCTCCCTTCTTCTTGGCTGCCAGCCAGGTGCTAGCTGTGAGAAAGAAGCCTGAGTCTCATCCTTCTTTTTTTTTTTTGAGCCGTCTAGTTACAATTAACTCGTTCTGTTCCGTTTCATTTCTCCCCTTCTCGCCTTCTTTTAACCTACAAAGGAAATCCCCTTTCTTTGCTCACACCTTTGTCCAAAAAATAAACACATATACAGTACCCATTATACAGCACTTAAGTCTTATTATTCAATATATATAGACCACATACACCCTTCCAATAAAATGACTGTATTATAGATCTGTGGAGCAACAAGTCAGGAGAAGCTCACCCACTTTTGAGGAGTCCACTCGGGACAACCTCTAGTGTCAAATAGCTTTCCTCCCTCCCCAGCCCTCTGGCTAGAAATCTGAGGTAGCCAGAAGGATCCTATGTGCAATATGGGGAGTGGGTTAACCTTTCATGTCATTGCTTCCAAAGTCTATTGGTATGCAATTTTAACAACAATTTTTTTCAATTAAAAGATCTGGCCAATGAATTTTTTTTTCTTACTTTAACAAGTATATTACACTTTAGTATACCACATTTCCTGATATTATCCAAACCATTTTGTGTTTCAAGTTGACTAAAAAGTATCTGCATTTTGATTTAACCCTTCTATTTGATTTTTAGCTAGACTGTCTTATGAAAATATTAAACAACTATTTTGACCACAAGACAAGACAGGACATATAACACAAAACGTAATTTCTATTGTGCCAGTAAATGCATGGTATTGATTGCTTTTCAGCTGGCATCAGCTTTCTCTGATTTTCTGAAAGACAAAAAGAACATATGTCCACCCCTTCTGGGGCCATCAGTCATTGCTTAAAATATTTCTTTTTATACAAATACCCTTGTGGATTGCAGGCAAAACAGAGGAATTACCCCCATTGGTCCTATGTTTCTGTCATAGGCAGACCAGGTTTCAGTAACTTTTACCCTTATCAGGTAGGTAATTTGCATTTTTAGCTTTTTAGCTTGCTTCTGGATCCAAAGCTATCCTTAGCTTAAAGATTTTTACTTAAAAAGGGACACAATTAACCTTTACCAGAATTTTGACTGCCTTTTAGCATTTTTACAAAGTTCAACTGTTAAATTCCCTCCAGTAACCACAGAGTTAACTTCTCACTCTCTCTTTAAATCACGTGCTTATTTCCCAAACCGACACTCAATCAACTTAGATTTTACCATTTCAACTCTTGTTCTAGGGATTTAAATTTCCCATGCCTGTAATTTACAATGCCCTCAAAGTTTCCAACCTGTTTTTCCAATATCTCTGTCTGTTGTCTGCCTGGGCCCGATCCTGATTTTCTCGCTGACCGTCTCTTTCCATGCTTCTTTTTCTTTTATTTGAAAGCTGATGCTCCCCCTTGCCTGATGTGAAATCCTAAGTACTGTACTTCGGGGAGGGCAATCTGAGCCTTACTCGGTGCTACCCGATATCCTCCTCGGAGTCCAACAAAGTTCAGAAGGCTTACAATGGCTTGGAGGCAAGGGGTTAAACCTACAGCAGCAAAGCTGCTTTTTAACCCTTCGTTTATCTGGGGGGGAACTGTAGCCGAAGGAGACACCAACTCTACCATCACAAACGGGGAGTGGGGGGAACTAACATTAACCACTGCCGATCCTGTCGGAGTTAAATTACACCTCTACAAAAGATCTAACCTATCTCTTAACAACATAAACAACTGTGCATACATACATTCATTCCATTTACCCGTACGCTGACAAAACAAAAGCAATTGAAGGATCGTATTATAATTAAGTGATCCCTCCGGTGGCCACCTTTTCCTGGTCTCCTAGTTGGTACTGAGACCAGTCTATTGTACAAAACCTTTCCAGTTCACCATAATGCATTCCAAGGGCATACACCATGCCCTGCCTGGAGTACTCTGTCCCTGCCCCATTATAGGGAGACACTGGGCATCCCCAGGTCAAACAGGGGGAAAGTCCACACCACTGGACTGTTCCTACCTTATCCACGAGACTGGTTCTCCACCGTCGCCCGCAGCTGCTTCTCCACTACTCGAGTGCGTTGCACCGTTGTGCCCTCCGGGGTTAACCAAACTGCATCTCTGCCGAGGCCCCCGGTGAAGTCACCGGTGCGCGCTGGGCGTCGGTCATTGCCGCAATCAGTCGACCTCCGGGAGGGGTCCGGGCAAGGCTAAATTTCAGCCTCTGGCCCACCCAGGGACGCCAAAGCTGTTACCGGCAGCAAGTGCTTGAGGCAGCAGTAACAGGGTTCGCTGCCCGGTGTGCTTCGCTCCAATAAGTACACCAGGGTGGAGAAGCAAACAAAGTTTATTTGAGATCTCAAAGTGGTGCGAGGAGACAGACACGTCTCAAATCAGGCACACGGCAAAAAGCAGTTTTTCTGTCTTTATACTTTACAGGAACAAAACCCCTCCTTTTCTCCCCCCTTCTCCTCCCCCTTTCTGTTCCCACAGTAAGCTTACATTCAAGCAGTGAAGTCATTTTTGGCAGCAATGACCCTGGCTGTTAGTATCTCTGCTCTAAAGTTTATCTTGTTCCCTCCTTCCCTGCTGTCCTTGTCTCCCAGTCGTTTCACACGGGTTTGGGAGCTCAAAGCAACTGATAACACAGCCTGTTTGCACATTCCATTCTCGTTACTAGCCTGCTAGATCGAGTAGAATTCAAACATAATTCAACATGGAGGAAGTTTGGTTCATAAAGGCCCAGAGCAAGGGGGCTTCATCGACACTCGTGGTCTTCCACCCCCCCGAGTTACCTGGGGGGTATGCCTAATGACACCAACAGTCTGGCCGTTCTTATGTTCTTACCGTCATAGCTGCTATCACCATTAGAACATCTTAGAACATCAGGCCTTCCTCATCATAATCCTAAAAAATGTCCTGACCAGACTCGGCCTAAAAAAACACCCCAAGTGGCATTGCCACCTCTGCTGGCACCAGATAAATCCAAACACCACATAGAATTAGGGTGACCAGATGTCCCGATTTTATAGGGACAGTCCCAATATTCGGGGCTTTTTCTTATATGGGCACCTATTACACCCCACACTCAGTCCTGATTTTTCATACTTGTTGTCTGGTCACCCTACCTACAATCAAATGCAATCGAATCAAACTTTAACACCAGCAGTAACAACAACAGCTCCAGCCCACCCCAACTAACTTCCTCTCTTTCCTCCAGCCCACCCCAACTAACTTCCTCTCTTTCCTCCAGCCCATCCCAACTAACTTCCTCCCCAACATACAGGTTTACTAACCTGTTCTAAAAAGTGTCCAACAAGGGTGATTTCTTTTTAAAACTTTCTCCAGCTCAAACAAAAGATGTTGTTAAAATAAAAGCCTCACTTACTGCTTTACATTTCCAATTTTTTAACCATTGTTCTTTCTTCTTTTCTGTATCTTTAATCAAAAGTTTTAAAAAAATTAATAGTGCATTTTCATGGTACTGAGCAGGCAGAGGCTTCTGTATACCACACTGCAAACCTTGTTTATAACTGTTTAATCCTAAACAGTAACTACGTTATTTTAACATTTTTGGCCCATATGTTCCATTTAAATTAATATGTTTAGTAGGCCAATGTGAGGCTTAAAGGGTTAATACACAGTCAAAAGCTTGTACCTTGACAAACAAGCATTTTCAAAGCTGATTTAAAACAAAAGTTTGTTTTAAAATCCTTAAATGTGTTGAGCTTCCTTTAAATGAGCATGCAAAGCATGTAATTAGTAATAATTTAAAATGTTTAATTAAAGTTTTTTTAAATAAAAACCGGTTAAAATAAAGTATTTTAAATTGTTAAAAATTAAATTGCTAAAGCAGACTTTTACTGACATAACATCTTGGGTAACTCTCCCTTGTTAACAAAATACCAGCTTAATTCAAAGCTGCTACTGCATCAATTGTAAAATCTCAAACCACCAAACTTTTCTGGTGATTTGTCAAATTATTTTGTTTCTGCAATTTTTTTCTTGTTGTTTCATTTTTAAAATGATTTTTCCTTGTTTTATTTTGCAATTTTTCTTTGTTTTTTCTTTTTCTTGTTATTTTTACCACTTTTGGGTGTTTCAAATGTCTATGAAATGTAAAAGGGGTTCCAAAAA
Source organism: Macrochelys suwanniensis (assembly GCA_033296515.1). Lineage (NCBI taxonomy): Eukaryota > Metazoa > Chordata > Testudines > Chelydridae > Macrochelys > Macrochelys suwanniensis. The sequence continues at coordinate 340,847,225 of CM065775.1, forward strand.
ACAATAATTTTGTTGTTTTTTTCAAAAGAGAGAACATACTTGGGGGAAAATGCCATCAGAGCTTAAGTTTTTCTCCAAGTAAGCAGCCTTAACCACTAATGTACCAAATGTTTGTAGTTTATGTAAGTTCATTTCACCCTGAACTGCCTAAAGCAGCAAAACAGGGATTTTTTTTTCACATTTGCCCATTCTGGGCATACAGCCACAAAAGCAATAAAAGTTAATATGTTCTTAAACATCGAACAAACATATAATAGCAACAGTTTCAGTTTTATTTTAGCTACAAAAACAGCTATAAATTCTTAAGCTAATATCTAAAAAGTTTAACTGTAATTTATGTAATATTTAATCAAATATAATTTGTAAGTGCCAATTTTAAAATAAAATATTTGCAAATCTTAACATATAACCAAGTACCATTTTCTTTTCCTTTTTCTAAATGCTTAAACTAAAATAAAGTTTTTGTTTGTAATTGTGGTTTTATGAAGAACTGTCCAATCCTAGGCAGAACTGGTTCATTAAAAGAAAAAAAAAGTTGTAACAATTAGTCTATAATTTTTGCCCACTTAAAAATTCATCAAAGTAAGACAAATTATTTGCAGTAAAATATTACAAACCAATACAAGACAACTCCTAAATTACTCTGATAGTTTCAATGATAATATTATAAACAAATACAAAAAATCCTTAATTAGTACATACAAAAAATTAGTACAACTGAAAAAATATATTAAATTTATACTTAATAAAAACTTAATAAAATATATTAAAATTATACTTAATAAAAACTTAATAAAATATATTAAAATTATACTTAATAATACTTAATAAAAATATATTAAAATTATACTTAATAAAAACAAACAATATATAATCAAACTTAATAAATGAAAACAGATCAAATATTAAACCTAATTAATAAACAAAATAAAAAGTGAACTGTTCCACCCCTCTCTCTCTTACGGCATTAAAAAAAAACCCCTTAAAAAACCCTCAACCAATCAATCTAAAACAAGAAATCAAACAAAAGCCCGCTCAGTCCCAAACACCACCCAAAATGAAATGAAATTTTATCAATGGCAGCAACAATGGCTCCAACCCAGATCAACTAACGTCTTCTCTCCCTACCCCCAAAATAGTTATTAGTATCTTTAACACCATCAAAAAGCTGTCACACAAGAGGGGGCTTTTCCTTTTACAAACTCTCCCTAGCTAAAAAGAAAACAAAAAATGCTATTAAAATAAAAGTGTAGTGGTGCTGTGTTGGTCCCAGAATACTAAAGAGACCAGATGGATGAAGTAATATCTTTTTTACAGTCCAATAAAAGATATTACCTCACCCACTGTGTCTCATTAAAATAAAAATCTTACCTAATACTTTACATTTTAAGTGCTTTAACAGTTTTTCTTTCCATTCTATATATTTAATAAACATTTTAAAAAAATTTAATAGTCTGAAGTTGTTATTAAATCACAGACTGCCTCCATCTCATTCAGATCAACCATAATAAGCAAATAGCAGAAAGAGTTACAGATGATCATATACATGATGGTGATTTAAAAAAACCTGATTTCTAACCCATAGACAGCAATTACTTTAAGATTTTGATTGTTTTTCCAAGAGATTTTAGGTCTGACTGTACTAATTTTGTTTGTTGTTTCCATGTGTTAAAAAAAGTATAACTATCCTGTGGATGCGTTACCATTAGCCACGAGGCATTGCAAGAAGGGGCTGCCCTAACTGTCTAATCAGATCGTCAAGAGTGGGACTGTTGCCAACATTATTTAGCCAAGTAATATGTATCTGTAAGAGAATCCATACCTATGCTAAAGTGAACCATTTCCCCAGCATCCTGTCTACTGAAGTGTATTAAAAATGGTGTGTAAGCTTTTATTCTTGCTGTACACAGAAATGCTGTACACAGTATTTTGCCGAGATTTATGAAAAAAATTATCACTTGATATAATTGTTGCTAGACACTAGGTACAAATTTCTAACAAACTCGGCTAGCAAGTGCAGACTGCAAGGACATGGAAATATTAGAGTAAGAATGAGGCAAACTAGTTCAGGTGAGTTTTGTGCCCATGGGAACAGCCTAAGGTATATGTACTCCTCAGCTATAAGTTATATTTCCCGAACCGTCCAGGCTGCTGGCTGTCTCCCTAGAGCGATGGAGTGGGAAGGTATTTAATCCAGATCTTTCTGTATTGGTGCTGATTAATCTTTGACTCACACCCACAGGTTAATAAATCTGATTGACTGTGATTATTTGATGGCATATTGATCAAAGAAGGGAACCCCCCAAGAGCCCACCTGATGGAGGCCTGCGGGAAGGTCCCAGTGCCCCAGGCTGTAACGGCACCGGCCAGTAGGGGGCGGCAGCAGCACTGACTAGCCCAGAAGCCACATCTCCGTCATGACGTGGGGTCATTCCAGCAATGCCACCACTCGTAGCACAGCGATTTAAAGGGCCCCACCCCGAGCGATTTACAAGAAGTCGCAGACGAAACCACAGGGGCAGCCTGGGCCTTAGAACCAGCATTTTATTTACTACCTCGAACATGATCAACTTACAGCTGTTGTCATCAGACCCTTAACTAACGGTGACAGGGAGAACTTGACAGCAGGCTCCTGGCCCCGCGTCCCCCTCAATGCGGTTGTGCTGAACAGGGTCTTGAGGCCTGCAAGGTGCTGGGGCGGGGTAGATCCATAGACACCGCCACTCTGCTCCTTCTTCCACACTCGCCCGGCTGCTTAGTTCCCCCCGAACCTGGCTGGTCATATCTTCCCCCACTGGGTGTGGCAGGGTGAGGGGTGTCTAGTGGGCCATGGGTGGCGGAGGGGTAAGGAGACTTGGGGAAGCCCCTCTGGGGGGCTCACGGCCTGAGCACCTAAAATTCCAATCCCCCACCCGCACTGTCCCCGTCTCTCTCAGGCGCCCCTGCACTGGGTCGCTCTGGCTTCAGCTCCTGCCATTTAAGAGGCCGAACGGGGACAAAATGCTGTGGAACGAAGCAAAAATCAAACCTGCCCAGTGGCTGATGGGGGAGCCAGCCCAGGGGCAGCCCCAGAGGGGGAAGTTTAGCAGGAGCCCCCCAAGAAAGGAGAGGCCAGCCAAGAACCCCCCAAGAAGGGAGAACCCAGGAGGCCGTTCTGCAAGAAGCGTCGTCTTTGGCAGTACGTGTGCGAGGAGCAGAGGACTGCATGTCACAGCAGGGCTCCCACGGTAACTGGGGCAGGTGGTGTGGCTGTTGTCTCTTGTTGCAGCCTGTAGACTCTTTGGGGCCAGACACAATGGGGTCCTGGGCTGTGTTGTGTGGGGCTCCTAGGCGCTACCACAATACTGTAACCCAAACACTCCCAGTGTCATGCTTCTGAGAAGCAACCCTTCCTGGCTCTGAATCAGAGATTGACAGGCAGTTACTAATCCCTTGCAGGTCCCCTCCACACCCGTCTGCCAGACTTTGCCCAGGAAGAACGCCACCCACACCGCCGTTTGAATGTAAACGTTCCTTTAATTACTACGGGAAGATTGTAAAAGGAAACAAGGGAGTAACAAAGCCTTAAGCTAACATACACACACAGGCAAGCACAGGAGGTGGTCATTGGTGGTCATTGGAAACCTTCTACCTTCACTTCTCCACAGGAGGATTGATTCCTAGCTGAGCTGGACCAGAGGCCTCCTCCGACAAGGACCGCTGACGGCGGAGTTCAGGTGAGCGTCCCTGACACTAGTTGCCCACCCTAACCCCTTTGCGCCGTGGTGGTGGCTGCAAGTAAGCCCCTAGCTCTAAGCACCTGCGAGTGTGCTCCCCAACAAACCCCGACGACAACGCACTCCCCGGTAGCAGCAGCTGTCAGGGGCTGACAGCTAGTCCCTGCTGTTAGGGAGAGAGATCCTGACTGCCGCTGTGCTTAAAGTCACAGCTCAGCCGGCAGCCACCTTCCCACTCTCCCAAGAAAGAGCCCCATCTCTACCCCACCGGCTTCCCCATATACCCTCCCCGTTGCTAGGCAACTCCTTTCTTTCCTCCCTGCCCCGGGCCTTTTGCAAGGAACTGAAACGTCACAAAACCTATGTCCGTGGACAATCTCAGGACCAATAAACATATGACAACCATCACTTAATAAAAACCTATACATAGCCCTTATTAGTTACATACACGCCCCCTACAGGGCTGTGTCCCAAGCATGCACAATTTAACTAAGGGGCCTCGGTCTTTACAAGACAGGTAGCCAGAAGTGAAAGTAAGCCGGTACGCGCCGGTACGACATACCGGCAAGAGCTGGTGCGCCGTGCCGGGGCGGACCAGCTTTCCCAGGCAGCAATTTAAAGGGCCTGGGGCTCCCAGCAATGGCTAGAGCCCAGGGACCTTTAAATTGCCACCAGAGCCCCACTGCCGGAGCCCTGGGGTAGCAGCGGTGGGGTTCCGGCGGCTATTTAAAGGGTCCCGGGCTCCCGCTGCCTCTACCGCCCCGGGCCCTTTAAATAGCCACTGGAGCCCCACCGCCGCTACCCCATGGCTCCGGAGTACTGGTAAGTCCTTTAAGTTACTTTCACCCCTGCAGGTAGCTAATAATAATTATAAGAAGCAGCAGCAGCATGTGCCGTGGTCTGAACTAGTCAGGGGACCGAGAATCATTTGCAACACGAATGTCATTGTTACACAGGTGGGGAAAGTGACTTGCTTCAGAAGGAGGTCTTGGTGTGTCCAGGGAAGGGAACGGATCCCCCATTTTTTCCACATCTCCAGTCTCCTGCTCTTTTGTTGCTACCAGTGAACTTTACAGTGTCCCATGGAGTTTCATTCTCTTGAATGAAGTCATGTATGGCCTCAGCTGCCGTGGTTTGGGAGCTCTGCTGGAATTCTCCTGCCACCTTTTCCAACCTGGTTTTCAGTTGTTGCCTCTCCATGTAGTTGTCTGGAATGGCGAAACCTGCTTTGTACGTCTGAGCTGCCTCCCACAGTGACCTCTGCTTGTAGAAGAGGAAATCCCCCCAGTGAAGGTAGACTGCCTGCCGACATCTCTTGCTGAGGCTGGGCATTTCACTCATGATATTGAGATAAATCTCTTCTTGGTAGTGAGGTGTATTTTCTCCATACATTTCAGCTAAAGCCAGCTTTGAAAACACAGAGGTTGGATCTTTTTGCACAGCCTTTTTGAAGGCCTCAATACCTGCTGCCAATATTTCTTCTCTTCCGCCTGATTTGGCCTCCTCCAGTTGTTTCTTGTAGCAGACGCCAAGGTCATAGTGAAGGAGATGATAAGTGGGATTCAGCGATATTGCTCGTTGTAGGATAGCAATTGCTCGTTGTGGGGATTCTGGTTGAAAGAACTTGGCTGCATTTCTCAGGACCTCAGGGTCCAGGCTATTCTGAACAACATCTTCTAAGAGGGCTTCAGCTTGCTGCCTATCTGCACTCTTAAGGAGCTTGGCTAAATACACCTTAGCTTCATAGTTTTGCTGCTGTTCATGGATAATGGCACCCAACTTCTCTCTGGCAGCATTCCAAGACACAGAATTGTGTGTGTGAGTCCATGATGCGAAGGCCGCGATTGCCGACCCAGCAAGAAATTCCCCATTTGCTTTGTCTTCTCTTAATGCCATTTGGAAACACTCTGTGGCTTCTCTGCCATTACGGAAGCCTGCTGCCAGGAGAGACCAGCCTTTCTGTGCATGTATCTCCGGGATCTGAGCGGTATATGGAGAGCGGCTCTTCAGGGAGCTGCAGATCTTTCTAACCTTGTCCAGGTAAAGCTCAACCAAATCATAGTGGGCCAAGTGATAATAGATCCAGGCGTAGTTTCCGTAAATGACCAGGACCTGCCGGGGGAAGTTATCTGGATGATCTCTTTGCAGAATCCCTTCGGCTTCTCTAAGGCTTTGCAGAGCGTCTTCATATTGCCCTTGCAGGTGGCAGAGATAAGCCTGCATGGCACGGAGCGTGGCCTGGTTCTGGTAGTGAGTGTGGGCAATCCTGAGAGCCAGAGTTTGGAGGATGTGAACTGCATCTACCTTGTCTCTGATTTCAAAGTTCCAGGTGAAGTGGCACTGGAGGGTCTGCAGCTTCTCCTTCAGGCGCAGGGTGCTGCAAAGAGAGGGGAACATGAGACTGTCTGGGCTGAATGAATTTCCACTACAAGCTAAAATCATTTACACAAAGGCTAGTTCCCGGCAGCGTAAAGCGAGTGTAAATGCAAAGGCCCCTTCACCCAGCCAGGGCGCTGCGAAATGGCCGCAGGGTGTGTCTACCCTGCAGTGAGGGGTGGGACCGCAGCATGGGCTGCCCTACCCGCACTAGCTGTGACCTCGCTAGCACAGCTAAAAACAGCAGTGACAACATGGCGGCGCGGGATCCGCAAGCGTGTCTAACCCCCCGGGTATGTAGTCGTGTTTCTAGCCCACATCCGGGTCTGTGTCTCTGCGGCTTCACTGCTCATTTTAGTCCCACCAGCTAGACTAAAGCTAGCACAGGTATACCTACCTGAGCGAGACACACCTGCCACTGCAGTGTAGCCTACCCTTAGTATCCATGGGAACGGGGCCCACTCTAGTCAGCAGGCAGGAGAGAAATATAATGGGGAGATTCTGAGGGTGGGCAGAATGTAAATATTCTTTTTCCGGATATTTAATTGAGGCAATCTAGGCCTGTTACACCCCTCCACGTGCTGTGCACCCTGTATGCAGATGTGGTCGCCCCATCTCAAAAAGGAGATATTGGAATTGGAAAAGATTCATAAAAACAAAATGATTAGGGGTCTGGAACGGCTTCTGTATGAGGAGAGATTAATAAGACTGGGACTTTTCAGCTTGGAAAAGAGATGACTCAGGGGGGATACGATTGAGGTCTATAAAATCATGACTGGTGTGGAGAAAGTAAATAAGGAAGTCCTTCTCAGAACTAGGGGTCACCAAATTAAAATCATAGGCAGCAGGTTTAAAAGAAACAAAAGGATGTATTTCTTCACTCAATGCACAGACAACCTGTGGAACGCCTTGCCAGAGGATGTTGTGAAGGCCAAAACTATATAACAGGGTTCAAAAAAGAACTAGATAAGGTCATGGAGGATAGGGCAAAAAATGGCTATTAGCCAGGATGAGCAGGGATGGTGTCCCTAACCTCTGTTTGCTAGAAACTGGGAATGGGCGACGGGGATGGATCACTCGATGACTACCTGTTCTGTTCATTCCCTCTGGGGCACCTGGCATTGGCCACTGTTGGCAGACAGAATACTGGGCTAGATGGACCTTTGGTCTGACCCAGTATGGCCGGTCTTATGTACCTACCCGCTGCCTCTCCCATCACCTGGCTATTGCAAGCTGCAGCACTGGTCACTGGAGTTGCTATCAATTTGCTGAAAATTGCTATTTTTCACCAGCCAGGCTCCTTTACACCATGAATCCCCCAGTACATACAACAGGGGGTGGGGGTGGGGGGGTGGAGGGAGGGGAACAGAACCAATCAAACCCAATACACATTAGGATGCTCTAAAATGACCTAAACTAGCTGTTGTATACCAGAGATGTCCCAGTTCTCCCTCTGTCCCAGAGCTCCCCCAAGCCCCAGCTGACTGGGGGAGGGGACGACGGGTCTCCCAATCTGCTGTTATGTCCCTGCTGAATGAGTGTTTGAAAGCATTGGGCGGACAGAAGGTGCTGTGGAAATGCTCCGCGTGATTGCCACCATTGAAAAATCCGCGTCTGATGATGCTGAGGGACGTAGGGAAAATGGAATGGACAGCTGGAGAGGAGGGGGTGCTATCCAGACAGTTACAGCAAGGTGAGCTTCCAGGAGAAGGATGTGAACAGCTAACTCTTGTTAAATGACCGAGATCTCACTTTACCCAGTGGGTCACCACCCTGGAGATTCAACACGGATGCACAATTATATGAGATTGACCCCCACCTGCAGGCCCAGAGGTATAAAAGCCGGAGATTTACAGCCCCAGAAATGCACAGAGAGGGGTGGAAAGCTGTTTGTATTTAGTCCTTGCTGGAAATGCGCCCCCTCCTCCCCCCGCCCAGAGCCCCCAATGCTCCTACCTCATTGCGATCAGCTGAGTCCCCAGCCCTGCCAGGTGACGGCTACTTTCACTGCCCTGGTTTTCTCCCTAGGTGGTAGCAGTGCCCGAGTTCTGTCCGTGGCCAGAATGGACTGTGTCTGCTAAGATGATGCTCATCTTTATATGCAGGCTGGGCTGCTAGCTGGTGAGCTCACTTGTTTGGTTGGTCAGATGAATTTCCACAGAAAGGGAGAGTGAGCTGCAGAAAAGGAAACTGAAACTTAACTTTCAGTTCCACTTGCAATCTTTAGCTTTCCCTCTGCCTGAATTGCCCTCTGCAGCTCCCTGGATGACATGGGACTAGTTACGGCGCGCGCGTGTGTGCACTCACATGTGTGCACATGTACAATCCTGCCCTGGGTGTCCCAGCACACAGACGGGGTCGCTCACCATTACAACGCCACGGAGCGCTCCCTGCTACGCACCCAGCCAGCTCCACAGCCCTGTGCAGTGAACGGGTTGGCCGTGTCCCGGCGTCCGGCCTGCCCTTCCCCAGCACCTTGGGGTGTTTGTATCGCCTGGGTGGGAACAGCTCCTGGCCGCCCTGAGCACAGGGGCTGCGGTGGTGTGCAGAGGATGGGCCCACAGCACAGAGGAGCTCTCCCTCCTGCACAGGGCAGTGGGCAGCCCGGCCTCCTGCTACACACGGGGATTGTGTGGCACAGTTGGCAGCCCCCCCGCCCACCCCCTGCATGGGGCACTTAGTAGTGAGCAGCAGAGGGCAATGACTGAGGCGGGGCAATTAGGAAAATGTGAGTGCTTTGTACCTGCTCCCCCAGGTCTCCTCCTCCTCCCCGAACCCTCCCCCAGCTTTCACCACACGAAGAGGGAGGAGAACTAACTCCCCTCTGTGCAGTAGCTGGATTTCTTCGAGATGTGTGTCCCTGGCTGCTCCACTACTTGCCCTCCTTCCCTGCTGTTTCAGAGTGCCCCTGCGGGACTTTGTGGTGGAGAAGGAGCTGGGGGTAGTTTGCCCACGTAGGGCTATGTAGCCTGGTGTGGGGCATGAGGAGATGTAGGGCGCATGAGCACTACCACCAAAAACCTCCAATCAAAGGGGTGTGAAGTGTAAGCGGACGAGAAGCGGAGTGCCCATCGGGACGCACATCTCAAGGAACCTGAGTAACAGCACCAGGTGAGTAACGTCTCTGCCATGATCCTAAGGGAAGGAAGGAGGGGGAGCAGCAGAATAAAGACAATAGGCTTAAAAAAGCCAACTTCAGCAAACTCAGGAAATCTTTTGCCTACGTCCTTTGCCCTCAATTGTTTTGGGGGGACTCTCCCACCATTGAGGGGCAAGGGGGGAGCAGCCAACACCCTACAGCCACACTTGGAGTATTTTATTTAAAGGGGGTGCAAAGCTGTTGTTGCTTTTTGTTGGGGGGTGTCGGTGCCTGAGGCCTGGGCTTGCGAGGGTTAACGGGCCCTGAGCAGTTCCCAGCCCAGAGCATCTTGCTGGAGATGCACAAAAGGCTCCTTAAAGGCACAAATCCCGCCATGTCCCGTGCGCTCCCCAGCCCCGGTCTTCCGAGGCTCTCAGAGCAGCCTGAGGCCTTGCTGGGGGGTGGATTGGCCCCAGAGTGAGGCAGGCTGGCAGGGGAGGTGGGCTCACCACGGCCCGCTGCGTTTCCCGGCCCAGCACTTTCTGTTTCCTCACGGTCCCTTTAGGTTTCATTTCTCTGAGTTTCAGCTTCCTGATCCCCTGTGCCAAGAGCTGGCAGGCGCCCAGGACGGGGAGGAGGAGCAGCAGGAGAGACGTCACTCACTCTCTCCCTGAGAATGCCCTTCCCCTGCCGCCCTCCGCTGTGCTGGGGCTAATTGCGGGTCCGGGCAACTCTGCAGAGAGCGTAGGGCGGGGGCTGCATCTTCCCTGTCTCATGCCCTGGTCTCTGCACAAACTCCCTGCAGGGCTGAGCCACTGAGGTGCCTACGAGCTAGGAGGGAGCCGTGTTCCCCACAGGCTTGTTAGCCACCCTGCCCCCATTCCTGTTATTAGCTTCATTACATTACGGGAGGCAGCGCCTAGAGACCCTCCCCGGGCCGGGACCACATGGTGCTCAGTGCCCCACACACCCAGGAAGTGACCGTGTCAGCCCCAAAGAGCCCACTGTCAAAGAAGAGCAGCTGTAACAGGGGGATGAGACAAGCCGGGTGCAGAGAGGAGACGCGGTCTCTGCTCACAGTCATTGCCTGGGGAAGGAGGGGCACGTCCCCAAGGAGGTATCCATGGGACTAGCACGAGGGAGTAGGGACAAAACCAGGAGAGCCGAGGCAAGGAATGAGTCACAACTGGCAAGAAACGTTAGAGACAACAAGAACGGGTGCTTAAAAATATCAAGCAAAAAAGAAAGATCAGGGATGGTGTGGGTGTGGGCAGGGGTGGCAGGTTTGCACAATTTTTGGTGGTGCCCAGAACGGGTCCACGTCGCGCCCCCCGCTCCACCTTTCTAAGTTTGGATGCGGGAGGGGGGAAGGGTCAGGCTCTGGGAGGACGTTTGGGTGCGGGCTCTGGGCTGGGGCAGAGGGTTGGGGTGCAGGGGACGGGCTCTGGGAGGGAGTTGGGGTATGGGGTGCCAGCTCTGGGCTGGGGCAGGAGGAAGGGGTGCGGGGGATGGGCTTGGGGAGGGAGTTGGGGTGTGGGAGGGGAGGCAGAGGGTAGGCTCTGGGAGGGAGTTGGGGTGAGGGGTCTGGGCTGGGGGATGGGCTCTGGGAGGGAGTTGGGGTGTGGGGTGCCAGCTCTGGGCTGGGGCAGGGGGTTGGGGTGTGGGAGGGGAGGCAGGGGGTAGGCTCTGGGAGGCAGTTGGGGTGAGGGGTCTGGGCTGGGGGATGGGCTCTGGGAGGGAGTTGGGGTGTGGGGTGCCGGCTGGGGCAGGGGGTTGGGGTGTGGGAGGGGAGGTGGGGGTGGGCTCTTAGAGGGAATTGGGGTGCGGGGGGTAGGCTCTGGGAGGGAGTTGGGGTGTGGGGCCTGGGCTGGGGAAAGGGGTTGGGGTGCAGGGAATGAGGGCTCTGGCTTGGGGTGCAGACAGGCTGCCCTGGGCCTAGGGCAAGAGAGGAGGACTCCCCCCCACAACCCTCTCCCCTCTCGCAGCAGCGAGCTCCAGGGACCCCCCTGGGAGGGACCCCCCCCGGAGGGACCCCCCCTTCCCTCGCTCTTCCCCCCCACCCCGGCAGCACACTCACCTCGCACCACTGTCACTGCACATGCTCCTAGGGCCCCTCTCAGGTCCAGGAATCCCCCTCGCCTCCCCTGTGGCGGGTGCTGGGGAGGGGGGCTGCCATCACATGCGGCCTCCTCCCCTGCTGCTGCCCCTCACCGTAGCCTCACGGGGGATGAGGCTGCCCCATCCAGCGTGGGGCAGGAGCAGTGGCGGGGGGGAGGGGCGGTCACGGGGTCAGACACTCACGGAAGCCCCAGCAGCTGCTCTGGTGAGTGAAATCCAGACAGGTGCCAGGGGAGGGGAGGGCTGCCAATCATGTGTGCGCCTCCTCCCCCTCCTCAGGTGCAGCAGCCTGGCCTGCTCTTGTGCTGTGGCCTCGCCTTAGGCAGCAGCAGCCGGCAGTGCAGGCGAGGGAGAGCAGCGCCCGCTTCCAATCAGGGCGAGGCAGGCAGGGGCCGGGGGATGCTCCAAGCAGGGCCAGGGGAAGACCCGGCTTCAAACATTGTTGGATCCAGGCCCCCGGCCCTGAATATTCCTGGAGCCCAGGCACCACGGGCCCATATAACTCGCTGCCCCTGGGCGTGGTTGCTCAATGGAGAAGGTGAGCTGATGATGGAAGATGTTAAGAAGGAAGAGCTGTTCAATGCCTACTTTTGCTTCAGTGGTCATGCTCAACGGGTAGTGATCAATGGCTCCATGTCTAGTTGGCAGCCGGTATCGAGTGGAGTGCCCCAAGGGTCGGTGCTGGGGCCGGTTTTGTTCAATATCTTCATCAACAATCTGGAGGATGGTGTGGACTGCACCCTTAGCAAGTTTGCAGATGACTCTAAACTGGGAGGAGTGGTTGATACGCTGGAGGGTAGGGATAGGATACAGAGGGACCTAGACAAATTAGAGGATTGGGCCAAAAGAAATCTGATGAGGTTCAACAAGGACAAGTGCAAAGTCCTGCACTTAGGACGGAAGAATCCCATGCACTGCTACAGACTAGGGACCGAATGGCTGGGCAGCAGTTCTGCAGAAAAGGACCTAGGGGTTACAGTGGACGAAAAGCTGAATATGAGTCAACAGTGTGCCCTTGTTGCCAAGAAGGCTAACGGCATTTTGGGCTGTATAAGTAGGGGCATTTCCAGCAGATCAAGGGACGTGATTATTCCCCTCTATGACCTCCTGGCCGGGGAAGGAGACAAAGGGAGAGGCGGGGCTGGACAGTTTCAGTTTGGAGCTGGCTGGGGAAGACAGGGTCTGGCCTCCCTGCCCCCGTTTGGAGCTGTGGGGTGAAATGCAGGGAGCCCCGAGCTGGGGTCTAAGCTCCCTGCGCCCCGGAAGGGCCCGGCTGACGGGTCCTGAATGTACTGACAAGCTCTGGTTGGACTGTGTTCCTGGCATCTCTAATAAACCTTCTGTTCTACTGGCTGGCTGAGACTCCCAGTGAATCCGGGAAAGAGGGGTGCAGGCGCTGACTCCCCCACACTCCGTGACAACTGGTGGCAGCGGTGGGATGGTCTGCACCCCATGAACGACGCTTCCTGCAGTAAGTAACTGGGGAGCAGTAGAACGAAGGGGGGCTAACGAGGACCAAGCGTGCTGAAGGCTCACAGAGGAGCGGTTTCGGGGAGCGGAGGAGCTACGCTTAACCCCTGGGAGTGTGTGACCAGCGAGAAGGACTGTGCAACGATGGGGTCCTCCTGGGGGCTGCAGTGAGCAGTCCCAGGGGCGGAGGAGCCTGCGGCTTGGCCCTGGGAGAGAGAAGGATTTTTGCAGTGACAGGGTTCCCCTGGGGGTGCCGTGAGTGGACCCAGGGGGCGGAGGAGCTGCAGCTCGACCCTGGCAAAGAGGCAGTGACCTGGAGAAGGGCTGGCACACTTGGGGTTCGTCCTGGAAACCGTGGGGAGCTAAGAGCACACAGGCCTGCGAACCCACAGCAACTTGGGAGCAGTGAAGTGATGGCGTATCGCCTTCTCCTTAAAAGAAGCATTGTAACCCTGTGCAAAAAGAGAGGGATACGCATTGGGAAGTTCACCAAAGCACAGTTAATCGTGCAGCTGGAGGAGGATGACCATTCTAAGGAGCAGATTCCTGACCCCGATGGGGCTACAGCAGGATCTGGGAGCAGCTGGAGTGGTAGCCTGGCATTCCCAAGAGTCTGGTCCTGAACCAGATGGGGGGCTTCACGATCGGGTTCCCCAGCAGGGGATCGGAGACGGATGGGACTGGAGCTGAGTCCGAGAGAGCAAGAGGACTGTGAGAGACAGCGAGAGCCCGAGAGAGACCTACAGGAGAAGCAGCAGCAGCAGCATGAACTGGCGGTGGTGAAACGGAGAGGCATCGGGGACTGGCCAGGGGTGAATCGGGATGTGGAGACCCACCTCACTGCCTTTGAGCAGGCTGGCGATTTGAACCAGGGAGACCCTGCGGAAAAGCTCCGGGATCTAACCCCCTTGCTGGGTCCCAAGGCCGTAAACTCCGCCAGCCAGATGGGTGGGATGGTGGACGGATTTCCACTCCTGGCCCTGGACTCAAGCCCTATGGACCCCCAGTGGGAGCGGAAGGTGATGGTCAATGGAGAGACATTCTTGGGGTGGCGAGATCCCGGGACAGAGAGAACTGTGGTCAGGCCCCGGATGGTGCACCCCCACCAGATGCTGAGTGGCTGTGTGACTTGGGTGAGGGTCCCAGGGACGGACCCATTCGCCCTGCCTATGGCCCAGATCCCTGTGCAGACCCAGGAGGGGTCGGGCTGGCTGGTTGTTGGGGTTCTCCAGGATATCAGCGGTGAGGTGCTGTTGGGGGGTGACTGTGTATCTTTGGGACAGGATCCAGGCCCTGGCCCTGTAACGGCCGAGGATTTGAATTTGAACTCAGGGAACCAATTGGCTAAGAGGGAAATGGTCAGTGAAAATGCAAATGACCTGGCAGGCATGGGGGAGGAGCTGCCAGGCACGGGATATCTGCCTGCCTGTAACCAGACCCCTAGGGCGGGGTGGGACAGAGAGATGCTCCCCACCCCCCTGCACACCGGAGAGGCTGGCTCTGATGCGGACAGCAAAGCAGCGAGCTCGCTGCCTGGCCCCACAGGGACAGCCAGGGCAGCGCTGAGCATGGGGGGAGCAGAAACCCCAGCTGAGTGGGGGAACACACAGGCAGGGCAGGACGGTTGCCAACCAGGCTTGCCTGGTCCAGAGGTGCTGCCGGGAAGTGATTCCACGGCAGGGAGGGAGCCACCAGGGACAGGGCTCAGTGGGGCGGTGACCCCAGGCCTGGCCAGTGAGCTGCAGAAGGATCCCGCCTTGGAGAAGCTGAGGGAGCTTGCTGGCCACAGCGCTGCAAACCCCCTTGGGGAAGACTGCAGAGACAGATCCCTGTGGGAGAAGGGATTCCTGTGCCGGGAATGGGCTTCCCAAGGGGAAGTAGAACTGTGGGGAATCAGGAGGCAGCCGGTGAGGCCCCAGAAGTATCATCACTGGCTATTGTACCTGGCCCGGGGTAAGGGAGAAGATCCCTGGAGATCCCTGCCCATCAGAGAGGAACCTTTCCAGAAGGTGGCTATGAATAGGGTGGGCCCCCTCAGCAGGGCAACCTGGTCATGGAAGAAATGCATCCTGGTGGTGATGGATTTCGCCACCCACTACCCAGAGGTGGTGGCTCTGTCCTCCACCGGGGCAGACACCGAGGCAGACGCGCTGCTGACCATCTTCAGCAGAGTGGGGGTCCCCAGCGAGGTCCTTACAGACCAGGGATCCGAGGTCATGTCAGCCCTGCTCCAGGGCGTGTGGGAGAAAGGTGGGGTCTGGCCCACCTGGGCCTCTGCATATCACCCTCAGTCCAACGGGCTGGTGGAGAGAGTTCAGGGGACCATGAGGCTGATGCTGAGGACTTGTATAAATCAGCATCCACAGGACTGGGACAAGTACCTGCCCCACCGATGGCACAGGGAAGTGCCCCAGGAATCACCAGCGTGCTTCCCTTTCAAGCTGTGGTATGGGAGGAGAGCAAGGGGACCCCTAGAACCGGTAAGGGATGATTGGGAGGAGAAGGGGGAAGACCCCCTGGTGGATCTCTCCCCTGAGATGGGAGCCAATCCTCCCAGCAGGTGTCCTCCATTCAGAGTAACTGGGAAAACAGCCCGGAACCTGGAGAGAGAGGCCACGGACATGCTGGCTTTAGAGGTGAACCAGTCATTCAACAGCCCAGGGCTGGCCAAGGTGGAGGCGATCAGAGATTGGCCTGTTCCCCAGACCAAGAAACAGGTCCAGGCCTTTAGCGGGATGGCGGGGTACTACCAGAGGTTTGTACCCCCCTTTAGCTCCCTAGCTGCCCCCATCACAGAGCTAGGTAAGAAGGGGAAGCCAGACGAGGCAGTCTGGACCGAGCAGTGCCCGAGGGCTCTCTGTGCGCTGAAGGAGGCTCTAATCCAGGGCCCAATAGATCGAGTAAACCCAGACCGGGCCAAGCCCTGTATAGTGTTCACCGAAGCCTCAGACACAGGGCTGGGCGCGGTGCTGATGCAGGCCCATGCTAAGGGGGAGAGACACCCCATCAGGTATCTGAGCAAGGAGCTGCTGCCCTGGAGGCAGAACGGTCAGGCCATAGAGGGAATGCCTGGCCATGGTGCAGGCCCTTAAGAAGCGGCAGCAGGATCTATTTGGGTGGCGCTTTACGGTGTATATTCACCACCTTGCCCCGACGTGGCTGCATCCAGGAAAAGGGGCCGATGCCGAGCGGCTGGTGACAGAGACACGTGGTCAGAGAGGGGACCAGATCAAGAGGGAGGCTCTTAACCAAGAGAGCCTGAATTACAGTCCTCCAGACTGGAGCGCTGGGAAAAGACTTGATCTCAGCTTGAACCCCAGGGGTTTTGGGATGGGAAAAGGGCACGGGCCGCATAAACCTTCCCACATGCGGCCTGCGGGTGCCATCAAGGACGTCGAACTGTAACGGCCTGGTGTAACTGGGTTCGAACTTCCCCAGGTCACTGGCTAAAGTGACCCCGCTCAGTTTGGTCTCGAAGGGGGGAGAGATGTGACGAACTAGGACTGTTGTTAATGTTTTCCCTGAGTACTGTGTGGGTGCCTCGGTTTCCCTATGTAGTGCTTGAGTATCTAGGTGGTGGGACAAGGGTGCATGAGTGTTACCGAGGGGCCTGGACACAGAGAATGGCTGACACTCTGTCTCTTAGCAACTGATGGCCCCGGCCCTCCCCTGCAAAGGTGAGAGCTAAAGGTGTTGGAACAAAGGGATCAGGTGACCTCCTGGCCGGGGAAGGAGACAAAGGGAGAGGCGGGGCTGGACAGTTTCAGTTTGGAGCTGGCTGGGGAAGACAGGGTCTGGCCTCCCTGCCCCCATTTGGAGCTGTGGGGTGAAATGCAGGGAGCCCCAAGCTGGGGTCTAAGCTCCCTGCCCCCCGGAAGGGCCTGGCTGAGGGGTCCTGGATGTACTGACAAGCTCTGGTTGGATTGTGTTCCTGGCATCTCTAATAAACCTTCTGTTCTACTGGCTGGCTGAGACTCCCAGTGAATCTGGGGAAGAGGGGTGCAGGCGCTGACTCCCCCACACTCCGTGACACATGCCACCAGCCGGGGCCCTGCCCCACTCTGAGAAATGAAACTCGGAGCAGAGTCAGATGCTGTATGGTTGAAAGAGGACCACGTATATCACTGAAATTGCCACTGTTAGACAATTGCCACAAGTCTGGTACAAAGTATCTCCTGTGGGATCCCCTCTGGAGCCTTTTTAAAAAACTGGCGTCATTAACTATCCTCCATTCATCTGGTACAGCAGCGGATTTCAATGATAGGTTGCATACCAGTTGGTAGTTCTGCAATTTCCCATTTGAGTTCCTTCCGAACTCTTGGGTGATCCCATCTGGTCCTGGTGACTTATTACTGTTTAGTTTATCATCCAGTCTGGCCAGTCCATGGTGGATTATTCAAGCTTGATCACCCATTAAAGGAAATTAATTCTCATAATGGGCCATAGAGGAAGCCCCACCCAGAGCAATTTGAGGAATCACAGACTAAAGCACAAGGGCTTCTTTGGCCTTTTCAAACCAGCATTTTATTTACTGCCTCAAACACAGTCAAACACACCTGTAACTAACGGTAACCCGGAGAACTTGGCAGCAGGCTCCTGGCCACGTGTCCCCACTGGGCTCAGTGCGGTTGTGATGAACAGGCTGAGCGTGACACCCACATGGTGCCAGGCTGGGGAAGATCCGCAGACTCCTTCTGCTGCACCTGCCCTGCTTCTCAGTTCCCCCCAAACTTGGCTGGCTTCTCACAGATATAAACCTCCCATTTGGCGCAGCTCTGCGTGTGGATGTCCCCCTTCATTATGTACACGCAGCCTTCAGCTCCCGGGACCCGGAACCTGCCAAGCACAAACCCCATCTCACTGCCAGCCATGGGGGGACAGCCGCAGGCTGGGGCATTTACCCCGTCTTGGCTGCCTTGGTAAGAATTGTCTTCCAAGTGCATTTACCATAATGCATAAATGGGAGGGGCCAGACTGACAGTCCTGGGTGAGTTTCCCCTGCCCGGCATCTGGGTCATCACTCTGCAAAGCGGGGGGAAAACCAAATCCGAATGCTGGTAGTTAACACCCACTTTGCCTGACACCCGGGCCAGGCACTGCAGTCAGGCCCATGTTGCCATTTTGCTAATGGTTGGTTCTTATATGGCTCCCATCACCATGTGCGTCTCTGTGTCCAGCAGGGACAAGGTGGGGGAGGTAAAATCTTTTATTGGACCAGCTTCTGTTGGTGAGAGAGACAAGCTTTCGAGCCACACTGAGCTCTTCTTCAGTGCTGGGAAAGGTATGTGGTGTCACAGTTACATACGAGGTGGAACAGATTGTTTAGCCTAAGAAGTTAACAACTATTTCAAGGGAGACAAGGTGGCCGAGCGACTATTTGTTATTGGACCAGCGTCTGCTGGAGAGAGAGACAGGCTTTCGAGTGGAAGATGGGAGGGAGTGGAAGATGGGAGGGATCAGCAAAGAAACCTACCTTATTGAGGTCAGAGCATGTAGGGATAAAGTGAGACAGGCTAAAAGGCATGTAGAATTGGACCTTGCAAAGGGAATTAAAACCAGTAGTAAAAGGTTTTATAGCCATATAAATAGGAAGAAAACAAAGAAAGTAGAAGTGGGACCGCTAAACACTGAGGATGGAGTGGAGGTTAAGGATAATCTAGGCATGGCCCAATATCTAAACAAATACTTTGCCTCAGTCTTTAATGAGGCTAATGAGGAGCTTAGGAATAGTGGCAGCATGACAAATGGGAATAAGGATGTGGGGGTAGATATTACCATATCCGAGTTACAAGCCAAACTTGAACAGCTTAATGAGAGTAAATCAGGCGGCCCAGATAATTTTCATCCAAGAATATTAAAGGAACTGGCACATGAAATTACAAGCCCATTAGCAAAATTTTTTTATGAATCTCTAAACTCAGGGGTTGTACCATTTGACTGGAGAATAGCTAATATAGTTCCTGTTTTTAAGAAAGGGAAAAAAAGTGACCCGGGTAACTACAGGCCTGTTAGTTTGACATCTGTAGTATGCAAGGTCTTGGAAAAAATTTTG
Organism: Macrochelys suwanniensis; assembly: GCA_033296515.1. Classification (NCBI taxonomy): domain Eukaryota; kingdom Metazoa; phylum Chordata; order Testudines; family Chelydridae; genus Macrochelys; species Macrochelys suwanniensis. The sequence goes on from CM065775.1 coordinate 340,866,036, forward strand.
AAGGAGAAAGTAGTTGAGGACCTTGAGGTCAATGGCAATTGGGACAAATTACAACATGGTTTTACAAGAGGTAGATCGTGCCAAACCAACTTGATCTCCTTCTTTGAGAAAGTAACAGATTTTTTAGATAAAGGAAACACAGTGGATCTAATCTACCTCGATTTCAGTAAGGCATTTGATACAGTACCACATGAGGAATTATTGGTTAAATTGGAAAAGATGGGGATCAATATGAAAATTGAGAGGTGGATAAGGAACTGGTTAAAGGGGAGACTACAGCGGGTCATACTGAAAGGTGAACTGTCAGGTTGGAGGGAGGTTACTAGTGGAGTTCCTCAAGGTTCAGTTTTGGGACCAATTTTATTTAATCTTTTTATTACTGACCTCGGCACCAAAAGTGGGAGTGTGCTAATAAAGTTTGCAGATGACACAAAGTTGGGAGGTATTGCCAATTCAGAAAAGGATCGGGATATCCTACAGGAAGATTTGGATGACCTTGTAAACTGGAGTAATAGTAATAGGATGAAATTTAATAGTGAGAAGTGTAAGGTTATGCATTTAGGGATTAATAACAAGAATTGTAGTTATAAGCTGGGGACACATCAGTTGGAAGTAACGGAAGAGGAGAAGGACCTCGGAGTCCTGGTTGATCACAGGATGACTATGAGTCGCCAATGCGATGTGGCCGTGAAAAAAGCTAATGCGGTCTTGGGATGCATTAGGCGAGGTATTTCTAGTAGCGATAAGGAGGTGTTAGTACTGTTATACAAGGCATTGGTGAGACCTCATTTGGAATACTGTGTGCAGTTCTGGTCTCCCATGTTTAAGAAGGATGAATTCAAACTGGAACAGGTACAAAGAAGGGCCACTAGGATGATCCGAGGAATGGAAAACCTGTCGTATGAAAGGAGACTCAAGGAGCTTGGTTTGTTTACCTTAACCAAAAGAAGGCTGAGGGGAGATATGATTGCTCTCTTTAAATATATCAGAGGGATAAATACCAGGGAGGGAGAGGAATTATTTCAGCTCAGTACCAATGTGGACACAAGAACAAATGGATATAAACTGGCCATCAGGAAGTTTAGACTTGAAATTAGACGAAGGTTTCTAAGCATCAGAGGAGTGAAGTTCTGGAACAGCCTTCCAAGGGAAGCAGTGGGGGCAAAAGACCTATCTGGCTTCAAGATTAAGCTAGATACATTTATGGAGGGGATGGTTTGATGGGATAACATGATCTTAGTCAGTGGTAAAATTGCCCTCAGTGGTAAATAGGACCAATGGTCAATGATGGGATGTTAGAAGTTACTACAGAGAACTTTTTCCTGGGTGTCTGGCTGGTGAGTCTTGCCCACATGCTCGGGGTTCAGCTGATCGCCATATTTGGGGTCGGGAAGGAATTTTCCTCCAGGGTAGATTGGCAGAGGCCCTGGAGGTTTTTTTGCCTTCCTCTGCAGCATGGGGCACGGGTCACTTACCGGAGGATTCTCTGCATCTTGAAGTCTTTAAACCATGATTTGAGGACTTCAATAGCTGAGACATAGGTGAGAGGATTATTCCAGGAGTGGGTGGGTGAGATTCTGTGGCCTGCATTGTGCAGGAGGTCAGACTACATGATCATAATGGTCCCTTCTGACCTTAAAGTCTATGAGTCTATGAGGCACAGACCTCAAGAAGAGCTCTTGTGTGGCTCAAAGCTCGTCTCTCTCACCAACAGAAGTTGGTCCAATAAAAGCTAATACCTCCCCCTCTTTTACCTCTCTAATATCCTGAGACCAACACAGCTACAACTACACTATATCCACATTTCAAGGGACCCTGCCCTGCCCCTATCCCAACCCCTTCCCCAAATCTGCCCCCTCCCTGCCCCCTTGGACTCCTTCCCCAAATCCCCAGCCCGGCCTCCTCCCCTGAGCACGTCGCGTTCCCGCTCCTCCCCGCTCCCTCCCACAGCTTGTTACGCCACCAAACATCTGTTTTGCGGCGACAAGCGCTGGAAGAAGCGGGGACACAGTGCACTCAGGGGAGGAGGCGGAGGTGAGCTGGGGCATGGGGGGGTGGGGCAGGGATCTTGGCTGCTGGTGGGTGCCTATGTCTAGTCTAATCCCCTGTCAATATGCAGGATTTGTGGTGTCTAAACCACCCAAGACAGATGACTATCCAGCCTCTTTGAAAACCTCCAGTGAAGGAGATTCCACGACTTCCCATGGCCGTCTGTTCCACTGTCCTACTGGTCTTACAATTAAGAAGTTTTTCCTGAGATTTACTCTAAATCTGGTATGCTGTAATAAACGATACTTGTCACTTTACAGCCAAAGGTCCCAAAACACTTTGCAAAGGCGGATCATTGTGATTAGAGCCGCTCAGAAACTACCTATTTTCCACCTGGGCTTTTTTTTTTTTTTTAAATTTCCCCCTAAATATTCTCATTTTGGTAAAAATGTTTGGTTTCTGAAAATCAAAACCAAAACCTTTTTACTAAAAAGTGGAAACTTTTACCAAAAACTTTTCTGTTTACATTGGAAAATTTTGAAAAAAAAAAAGAAAATTTTATATGAAAAGCCATTTGTCACCGAAAAAAATGTTCTGATGAAAAATGTTCGGCTGGTTCTAACCGTTATCCCCATTTATGGAGGAGGAGCTACCCCGTTCAGAGCCAGCATTGAACTGAATCAGTGCCCTTGGATGGGCACAGACAGCAAGGAGAGACGTACACCTGGAAGGAGAAAGGGGAGCCGTCAGCCCATGTCCAGTTCCCGATGTCGTTGTCGTAGTTCAGCCCTGTCCAGAACCTGAAGTGGAACTTCTTTCTCTGGCTCACGTACACGTGCTTGGAGCTCTCATGTTTCAAGAACTCCTGCTCCGAACAGCATAGGACAACAATCAATCCCCGAATCACAGGGGGGGAAATGGTTAAGGCATCTGGCTGAGAACAGGGGCTGAGTCCCTCTGGAAATCAGGCCAATGATTTAATGGTCTAAACTATGGGTAGAGGTGTCTGACTCTGTAGGCCTCCGTGTTTGATAACATTGGCCTAAGTGACCCTCCCAGGGATACGTACTGAATCAATGGAACAGACCCCAGATCTCCAGGCTCCTAGTTCCTGACTTAACCCCCAAACCATCCTACCCCTCTGTGCTGTTCCCAAACAAGACTTCCCCATAGATTATTCTTGGCAAGGAGGAATGAAAGCAGGAACCAAGGGCCCAGGAACTGCCAAACCAGAGCACAGTGATGGCCCATCTCGTGCAGTAGCTCACCGCCATGAGGGGCCAGTGCTGGATGCTTCACCACGAGGTGGGAAAAGACCCATAATGCATCTTGCCCACTGTGCAATACAGCAGCATGGAGGTCATTTCTCCATGACCCCCAAGTTAGCTGATCTGCTTATGCCCTGAAGCACAAGGATCAATGGCCCTAGCCCTCTTATCCTAGCTCATGTTGCTAAATGCTCTTCTCATTCAGGCAGAAATCTGATCCTTTCCTAAATCTCCCTAAATTATTTGCCTCAATATCCTGCGGAAGTGAGTTCCATAGTTATCTTGACTTTTTCACTTGCTTACTAATTCACAAAGTTCAGTCATTTGCAATGGGTCTCCCAGTCACTAATGCTAACTAATAAGACCTAACTGTTCTTTAAATGCACTTTGTGCTCTTGAAAGGATGACAGAAGCAGAGACTGGACTCCGAGGGCAAGCTCCCTCCTCCTCATGCTCTGCGTGATGACTTCTATAGAGAAAGAGGTTTTAGCTCCCGTAGCCTGTTCCATCCTTGGACTCTAACGAGGATGACAACAAGCAGGCCAGTTAACACCTGCCCCACTGGGAACTCAATGGAAGGTGTCACTACTGACTTGGGTCTGGGCTGGAACTGGTGCATTAGAGATGACAGGCCTCATGTCCTAGCCAGTCAGTCCCCCACTTTGCTCCTCCCCAGAATGCTACAGATACTAAGGCTTTGTCTACGCTGGCAAGTGAAAGACAAAACTTTTGTCGTTCAGAGGTGTTAAAAAAATACCCCCTCCCCCCCGAAAGACAAACGTTTTGTAGACAACAAGGTCCAGTGTGAACAGCACTTTGTTGGCAGGAGCGCTCCCCTGGCGACAACGCTAACGCTACTCGTTGGGGGTGGAAGTAGTAAACATGGCGTCAGTGTGCATGCAACTGTCTTATCAGCAACCAATAGCAATAAAGAAAAGAAGAGGCGGCGGCTCAGTACCAGCTCCTTCTTCGTGTCTATCTTCACCAGACTGGCCGACATTGCAGTACACACGTCTAAGCTATTATGCTAGGATTTCGTGTTCACAGAAAAGGAGTAACAGCTGGCTGCACACTGGTCCCAGTCCACCTCACATGTGCTGCAGTTGTCCGCTTGAAGAAAAGGGAAAATAGACAGACTTTCAATCCTCCTTCTCCAAGATCATTTTGTTCCCACAGCTCCACGATGCTGGGTGTGAAGGATGATGGGAAATTCCCCTCGCTTAGAATTCTAAACCGCTGACCCATCTCTGCATATGTCTTCTCACACTGAGAGGTCCGGCTGGCCCTACTGCCTTTGACCATCGGCTCCTTTCTTCAAGCAACAAATAGGATGCACAGTAAACTGGTACCATGAGTTCTCATCTCAGAGGGGAGGGCTGGGGAAGGATGGATGGAGGGACAGTTATAGCCCATCTTCTGAGAACAGGAGTTATAGGAAGATGGAGTCAAGAATTAGTAGGAACTGAGTTCCCACAGTGATGAACACAGTAAAAGGAAGACAGATCAGATAAAGATCTGGAACAGAGGGAATAGATGAGGATCTAAGGATGGAAGGAAAGATAGAGAAGGATATAGGGAGAGAGTGAGAGCTTAGAGAAGGATCTAGGGAGGCGGGGAGGGATCAGAGATATGTAGGAATATAGGTAAAGGTGAGATTAGCTGAGGGTGTAAGGGGGGAGGGAGGAATTGGTGGATGGGTGGAGTCTTTTCCTCAGAGGCTCTAGCTGTGATTCCTTACCTATGCCAGTTGTCAGCTGCTGCAGAGTGTCCGAGAGGATTATGTTTTCCATTTCAATGACCTCCAGCTCTTGCTCTGATTTCTGGGACAGCTGGTAAACTTTAAAGACACAAGAAAAATCATAAGATAATGGGGTGCCCAGAGCCAGTGGATTGCTCCAGCATGGATCACCCCGGGGTGTTTTACAGCATGAGATGGACTGTGAGCATGTGGGTACAGTGCCACCTACTGACTGACAGGGAATTTGAGGCATGGGTCTCCTCTTGCTTGCACCGATTTTACACTAGTCAAATTCCACGGAGATCAGAGGAGTCATTCCTTATTTACCCCAGGGTGAGCGAGAGGGAAACTGGCACCATTGTTTTGAAACTGGTTTCTCTGCGGGGAATATCAGAGATGGGTGCTCCCTGGGTTTTATCAACCAATAACCACCATGCGTGGAACTTGCATGTTGTACATTTCAGCTGGGGCTGACAAACGTTAACTCATCAGATGACAGAGACCTATTTGGCTACCGAATCCATCCTCCCTCCCAGGAACAGAACCGTCAACATGTACATTGAGGATAATCTAGCAAATGTACTCAAGGCTGTATGCTTGTAGAGGGAGATCAGCAACATCCCACAACCCAGAGGTCAAGGGTCAAATCCTTTTTATGCTTATCTGTACCTAGGCAGGTATTTATACAGCCAGTGTCACCATAGGACCAGAGTGCCTCTGGGCACACACTAAGGGAAGAATCTCTCTCTCCAGTATCCATCACCATGGTACCAAGGCACCTACAGTTACCATTCCAATGGCCATGGCAATACCCTTTGACTCCTGATGGTCCAGGAGGAGTTCAGAGCCAGCCTGTACAACCAGAATCCCCCCTGGTGGCACCTTTAGCCTTTGTCTATCCAGAGGGCCCTGATCTACCATGGACCTCACAATACACCAGCTAGTGCCCCAGCTCTGATTCCCCATGCGAGGTCCTGAGTCTCTCCACCTGCACTGCATTGTGCCTATCACTGTAGCCTCTACTGATTGAGGGGTTCACGATTATACATGTTCAAAGATGGATGTCACTCTGCACCCCATTTATAGCCACCGCTGCAGGTCAGATCAGTCTAGGTGGATGTTTTCCAGGGTAGAACCTTAGGTAGAGGTCTCACTCCAAGAGGCAGGTCTTGTCCTGGGCATTAAAATGGCAGGACTCAGGCCTAATCTGATCCGCAGTGCCAATGAGGTCGCTCTGGCCCTTACTCCCTTGCGTTTCACTCTCCAGGGCAATTAGAGGGCCAGGCCACAGGGTCAGTTCCTTAGCAGCTCTACCCACCTCACCAACTGGAACACGAAGCTAGGACTGACTCCTGGCTTCCAGGTTCATGGACAGGGGACATCAGAGGCCTTGGATCTTGCCAGAGCCTGAGGGGCTCATTGGCATGAGGGGTGACAGATGAGGTGGTGGATGTTACTCCCGTGAGGGCCCCACAAACTGCCAGCTCCACCTCTGTTACCAACTCAGCCCATTGTTCATTGTCACCTGTAAGTGTCCTGCAGGGGAGGACCATGCAGTGTACAGGTAACGGGCTTGAGCCATGTCTTACAGGTAACCGTTACATCCCCAGCCCCATGGAAAGCAGCAGCTGGAAGGTTCAGTAAGAGAGATGGGGCTGAATGATCACTTCACATTACAGATTAACAGGTGAAATGCAAAAAAGACAGTGATCAATTTCTGTTCTCTATTTGGGAAAATTCAGATAATATAGTCCGATGATGATGATGATGACGAGTAAATACTTTGCATTCCAACAGTAACTCAGGAGGATGTTAAATAGTAGCTACTAATGTCAGACATTTTAAAATGAGCAGGTCTGGATTACTTGGATCAAATGGGTTTAGAAGAGCAGGCTCTGGACCATGAATGTTGATTCTCAATAAGTCTTGCAATACTGGGTAAGTTCCAGAGAACTGGAAGAAAATGAAAGTTGTGCCAATATTTAAAACGGGTAAAGGGGATGATCCAGGTAATTATATTGCCCTGTCAACCTGATGTCAATCCTGGTCAAAATAAAAGAATGGCTGATGGAGGACTGAATAATTATGGATCAATGTCCTATCAGATAAAGCATAAGATGGGTGTTAGTTGGTGTCTGCTACAGACCAGCAAATCCCATTAGGGAGAAGAGGATGACTGGATCCTCACTTACCTAATTATAATATTTTTTTGGGAAAAAACTGTGTGATCACTGGGGACTTCAATTTAAGTGACATATGTTGTAGGTCTCATGCTGCCAGTACTAAAACATCACTGGAATTTCTAAATAATATAGGTGACAATTTTCTAAGTAAAAAAGTGTTGCAGCCAGGAGCATTCTGTATTTGTCTTGACAGATAAAGATGAACTGATCACAGAACTAAAAATGAGTGGCTGATTACACACAAGTGATCATGATTTGATCAAATGTATAATGTGCAAACAGAATAAGGTCCAAACCAGTAATATAGATACTTAGTGCTTTAAAAGGGCCAATTTCACAAAACTGAAAATAATTATGAGCCAAATCAGCTGGGACTTAATCCGGGGAAGAACTTAATCAAAAAATGTGAATGATAATAGGGAATTGTTTAAGAACACTTTACTACATGCCCCAAAATCATTACGCCGCAACCAGGGAAGAAGACCATGCTGGTTAAAACACCAGCCTTTTTTAGAGGGGTTATGAAGGCAGCTATAAAAACCTCCAATACATAATAATCAGAAGAAAAGGGAAGTCAACAATAATGAATATAAATCCCAAATTAGGAACTGTAGAAAATGTATAAGGGAAGCAAAGGGGCACCACGAGACATCCATGGTCAGCATAATTAAGTAAATAAGAACTTTTAAAAATATATTTGTAACAAAAAGTATCCTAACAATGGGACTGGTCTATTACTAAACTGAAATAATAGAATTAACAATGCAGAAAAGGCAGAAGTGTTCAATAAATATTTCTGTTGTATATTTGGGAAAAAATAAATGTACTCATATCAGATCATGATGAGGACACTCCTTCCATTCCAGTGGTAATTCACGAGGAGATTAAATAATAGCTACTAAACACAGAAATTTTTAAATCAACTGGCTAAGGAGCAGGATGGACCATTCATGTTGATTTTCAATAATTCTTGGAACCCTAGAGAAGTTCCCAAAGACTGTAAGAAAGCTAATGTTATGCCAATATTTTAAAAAAGTAAACAAAATGGCTTGGGTAGTTATAGGCCTGTCAGTCTGACATCAATTCCAGGCAGCATAATGGGGCAGCTGATACGGGACCCCATTAATAAAGTATTAAAGGGTAATATAATTAATGCCAATTAAAGTAATAATAATTAAAGGGTAATATAATTAATGCCAATCAACATAGGTTTATAGAAAACAGATCCTGTCAAATTAATTGATATCTTTTTGTGATGAGATTAAAAGTTTGACTGATAAAGGCAACAGTGTTGATATAATATATTCAGTCTTTTGTAAGGCATTTGACTTGATACCACATGACATTTTCATTAAAAATTAGAATATAAATTTAACATAGGACACATTAAATGGATTAACAACTGGCTAAAAGATAGGTCTTAGAATGTAACTGTAAACAGAGAATCATCCTCAAGCAGGTGTGTTTCTAGTGAGTTCCCACCACTGTTCCCTCTAAGCTGTGCGCGTGTGCGCGTGCACACAGATCCTAAACCCTGCGCACAGGGCGAAACACTGCGCGCACAAAAATTTGCACAGAAGCACCACAATTTGCATAGAAGAATTTTTTTGCGCACACGACCTGTCAAAAATTAGAGGGAACATTGGTTCCCACAGGGATTGGTTCTTGGCCCTACACTATTTAACATTTTCATCAGTGACCCGGAAAAGAATGGAAAATCACCACTGAGAAAGTTTTCAGAAGGCAAAAAGCCTGGGGGAGCGGTAAATAAATAAGAGGACAGGTCACTCATACAGAGCAATCTGGATCATTTGGTAAGCTGGACACGAGCAAACAATATGAGTTTTAATATGACCCAATGTAAATGGAGACACCTAGGGACACAGAAAATAGCTCATACTTCTAGGATGGTGGACTTTATCCTGGGAAGCAGTGACCCCGATAAAGATTTCAGGGTCATGGTGGATAGTCCACTGAACATGAGTATTCAGTGTGAGATGAGGCCAAAAGGAGCTAATGTGATTCTCAGACGTATAAACAAGTGAATTCTGAGTAGGAGAGGGGAGGTTCTATTATCTCGGTATTTGGCACTGGTGCGAGTGCTACTGGAATACGGTGCCCAGTTCTGGTGTCCACAATTCAGAAAGGATTTTGAAAGCTGGAGAGGGTTCAGGAAATGAGCCAGGAGAATTATTAAAGGATTGGAAAACTTGCATTATACTGTGATAGATTTAAGGAGCTCAGTCTATTTAACTTAAGAAAGACAAGGTTAAAGGGTGACTTGATCACAGTCTATATCTACCTGGGGCACAGAAATGTAATACTAGAAGGCTCTTCAATGTAGCCAGGGTATAACAAGATCCAATGTATAGAAATGGAAGCTAGACAAATTCTGACCAGAACCTCAATTTTCTGACAGGGAGGGTAAACCACCATTGGCCCAACTTACCAAGGGCCATGGTGGATTTTCAATCACTGACAATTTTGAAATCAAGATTGGATTTTTTTTTCTAAAAGATCTGCTGTAGTTCAAAAATAATTAATTCAGTTACTCCTGTGTTCTACAGGACATCAGATCAGATGATCAAAACGGTCCTTTCTGGCTTTATAATCTATGAATCTACGAAACACTCACTCTGTTGAGCCATCACGATCACCAGAATCAGCAAGATCAGGCAGATGGGCCCAAGGATGATGGCAGAGAGCCGCCATGGAGATGCACTGGGAGATGCTAACAGGAAGGAAATGGAGAACATGAACATGCACTTCCTTCTGCTTGGGATCCTCAGCCGGGAACGCTCTTCTGGAGTTAGGTGCCTAAGCCAATAGCCTAGTGGTAGGGGCTCTCACCTGGGATGTGGGTGACCCAGATTTAAATCCCTGCTCTGCCTGATTTGAAGCCAGGTGAGTGCCCCAAATGCCAGGCTGTTGGCTATTCGGGGGTGAGGCTCTCTCAGTCTTGTATGTTGGAGCTGTTCCACGTTGTACAAATCACTAAATATTCATTGGGCCAGAGAGAGAAAGCGAGAGACTGACTGGTGGCTTGGGCACTCACTTGGGATGCGGGAGAGTCAGGTTCGGTCCCTGCTCCAATAAATTGTGTATTTATTTACACAAACGGAAAGAGATTGTGAGAGCTGCCGAACCCCCACCCCAGAGGCTGGTGTTTAAGGCTCTCACCTGGGATGTGGGAGACCTGGGTTCAAGAGTCTCTCACATCCCAGCCGAGTGCCCTATCCACTGGGCTACTGGGTGTTCCAGGACACACACACCTGGCTGTCTTTTGTGCAGGCCCCAAGCCATAGGTATGCAGTGAGGGGATCAGGCCCCGTTAGTGAGACAGATGGAGGAACATGTAGTTAGAGAATCTTGTTTCAGGGCTCCCAGGGCTTTGGCTTGAGCCAGGGCTCTGAGCAGCTCATTAGCTGGGGGGCGGTGCCAGGAGCTAGGCATGGGCAAAGCCAACTACCAGCAGAAACATAGGTGCCTAGTAAACGTAAGCATCTAGTGGGTTAGACAGCAGCTGAGCTGTGGTTTTGAGAACGCCAGGAGCACCAAAATGTTGGACTTAGGTGGCTAAAAAGATAGCTAGGCCCTAAGCCCCTTTGTGAACCTGGCCTTTCTTTTCTGTGCCTCAGCTTCCTGTCTGTAAAATGGGGATAACGAGACTGCCTTTCTCCCACGTCTATTTAAGCACTTCAGATCAGAGACTCTCTCTCACTGTGTGCATAGAGCAGCAGCACAATGGGGCCCTGAGATTGGGTGGGCCTCTAGGCGCTACGTTAATAATAACCACCTTGTCCTATACAACTAAGTTAAACAGGTTGGCAGCCAAGGTGCCCTCTTTTCATAGCCTTCCAGCACCCGGCTACCTGCCTCTTGGATGGCGCAGGGAATCCTTGTGTGCTGCGTCCTAGCTGTCCAGGTAAGGCAGCCTGCAGCCAGGGAACCCAGCAAAATGGGGGTGACTTCCTGCCAGAAACCTTCCTGATCTCCCCAGACAGGGGCACCCCCATTCTCCCCTCCAGCAGAAATCCTCCTAGATCACATCTCCAGGCAGCCTCCCTGCCAATTCTGGCCCTGGTCAGTGGACTATGGAGGGAGGTGGGATGAAGTGTGGACAGGAGCACAGGTCCTAGAGATCAGGGTAGGCCAGGCAGGAGTGGGGCTGGGAAGGCCGTGGGGAGCCGCTCTGCAGGGAAGCAGAGAGAGGCAGAGGAGATTTAGGGATCATCCTCTTTCCCTTACTGCGATAAAGCCTCTTTCGGTGATTCTTCACTGTTGTCACATGAGAAAAGGGAGGCGTTTGACAGGGAGGGTCTGGCAAGGCTGGGCACAGACCAGGGAGGGGGTCAGGGCACCCGTCTCAGGGGCGAGCAGGGAGAAGGGAGGCTGAGTGGTTGGGTCACCTTTCCCCTTGCTGTGGGAGGAGACAGCAGCAATGAAAGCAGCTTGCCCGGCCTGCGCATTGGCTTTCCCTTCATCCTTGGTCTCGTAGATGACATTTATGTCAGATGGAGTGCCCGTCACTTTCCTCTGCTGCACAGACATGGGAGAACCCACCGACAGGAGAGGGTCTCACTTGAAGAGATCAAAAATCATTCCTCAGACCCTCAAGAATCATGAAATTGGCTCAAGAAATCATGTCTTCTTTAAAAAAAAATCAATTCCTGTTTTTTAGTCAGTTTCTATTTCTTTGCCAATGTATGTGACGATTTCAGGCTGAAAAGTCAACCTTTAATGCACTCAGAAACGCATGCCTCTTTGCCTGATTGGATGGAGACCCCGCTTAGCTCAGGGGAACTGCCATCCATTTCCTATTACTCTCTTCACCCGACACCAGCACTCAAGGATCTCAATCTACTTAGCTTAACCAGGAGAAGGTTAAGGGGTGACTTGATCACCGTCTATAAAGTACCTCCACAGGGAACAAGGATTTAATAACGGGCTCTTCAATCGAGCAGACAGAGGCATAACATGATCTGATCATGATCAGCCTCCCTCCTACCCCTACCTCTCCTGCCCCCCTCAGTATCCCTCCTACCCCCACCTCCCCCACCCCCGCCAGGCTCCGTCCTACCCCACACCTCCTGCCCCTCCTCAGCCTCCCTCCTACCCCCACCTCTCCTGCCCCCCTCAGCATCCCTCCTACCCCCACCTCCCCAGCCCCCGCTCAGCCTCCCTCCTACCCCCACATCCCCTGCCCCCCTCAGCCTCCCTCCTACCCCCACATCCCCTGCCTCCCCAGCCTCCCTCCTACCCCCACATCCCCTGCCCCCCTCAGCCTCCCTCCTACCCCCACATCCCCTGCCCCCCTCAGCCTCCCTCCTACCCCCACATCCCCTGCCCCCCTCAGCCTCCCTCCTACCCCCACATCCCCTGCCTCCCCAGCCTCCCTCCTACCCCCACATCCCCTGCCCCCCTCAGCCTCCCTCCTACCCCCACATCCCCTGCCCCCCTCAGCCTCCCTCATACCCCCACACCTCCTGCCCCTCCTCAGCCTCCCTCATACCCCCACATCCCCTGCCCCCCTCAGCCTCCCTCCTACCCCCACATCCCCTGCCTCCCCAGCCTCCCTCATACCCCCACACCTCCTGCCCCCCTCAGCCTCCCTCCTACCCCCACACCTCCTGCCCCCACATCCCCTGCCCCCCTCAGCCTCCCTCCTATCCCCACACCTCCTGCCCCCACATCCCCTGCCCCGCTCAGCCTCCCTCCTACCCCCACATCCCCTGCCTCCCCAGCCTCCCTCCTACCCCCACATCCCCTGCCCCCCTCAGCCTCCCTCCTACCCCCACATCCCCTGCCCCCCTCAGCCTCCCTCCTACCCCCACATCCCCTGCCCCCCTCAGCCTCCCTCCTACCCCCACATCCCCTGCCTCCCCAGCCTCCCTCCTACCCCCACATCCCCTGCCCCCCTCAGCCTCCCTCCTACCCCCACATCCCCTGCCCCCCTCAGCCTCCCTCATACCCCCACACCTCCTGCCCCTCCTCAGCCTCCCTCATACCCCCACATCCCCTGCCCCCCTCAGCCTCCCTCCTACCCCCACATCCCCTGCCTCCCCAGCCTCCCTCATACCCCCACACCTCCTGCCCCCCTCAGCCTCCCTCCTACCCCCACACCTCCTGCCCCCACATCCCCTGCCCCCCTCAGCCTCCCTCCTATCCCCACACCTCCTGCCCCCACATCCCCTGCCCCCCTCAGCCTCCCTCCTACCCCCACCTCCCCTGCCTCCCCAGCCTCCCTCCTACCCCCACATCCCCTGCCCCCCTCAGCCTCCCTCCTACCCCCACATCCCCTGCCCCCCTCAGCCTCCCTCCTACCCCCACATCCCCTGCCCCCCTCAGCCTCCCTCCTACCCCCACCTCCCCTGCCTCCCCAGCCTCCCTCCTACCCCCACATCCCCTGCCCCCCTCAGCCTCCCTCCTACCCCCACATCCCCTGCCCCCCTCAGCCTCCCTCATACCCCCACATCCCCTGCCCCCCTCAGCCTCCCTCCTACCCCCACATCCCCTGCCCCCCTCAGCCTCCCTCCTACCCCCACATCCCCTGCCCCCCTCAGCCTCCCTCCTACCCCCACATCCCCTGCCTCCCCAGCCTCCCTCCTACCCCCACATCCCCTGCCCCCCTCAGCCTCCCTCCTACCCCCACATCCCCTGCCCCCCTCAGCCTCCCTCCTACCCCCACATCCCCTGCCCCCCTCAGCCTCCCTCCTACCCCCACATCCCCTGCCTCCCCAGCCTCCCTCCTACCCCCACATCCCCTGCCCCCCTCAGCCTCCCTCCTACCCCCACATCCCCTGCCCCCCTCAGCCTCCCTCATACCCCCACACCTCCTGCCCCTCCTCAGCCTCCCTCATACACCCACATCCCCTGCCCCCCTCAGCCTCCCTCCTACCCCCACATCCCCTGCCTCCCCAGCCTCCCTCATACCCCCACACCTCCTGCCCCCCTCAGCCTCCCTCCTACCCCCACACCTCCTGCCCCCACATCCCCTGCCCCCCTCAGCCTCCCTCCTATCCCCACACCTCCTGCCCCCACATCCCCTGCCCCGCTCAGCCTCCCTCCTACCCCCACATCCCCTGCCTCCCCAGCCTCCCTCCTACCCCCACATCCCCTGCCCCCCTCAGCCTCCCTCCTACCCCCACATCCCCTGCCCCCCTCAGCCTCCCTCCTACCCCCACATCCCCTGCCCCCCTCAGCCTCCCTCCTACCCCCACATCCCCTGCCTCCCCAGCCTCCCTCCTACCCCCACATCCCCTGCCCCCCTCAGCCTCCCTCCTACCCCCACATCCCCTGCCCCCCTCAGCCTCCCTCATACCCCCACACCTCCTGCCCCTCCTCAGCCTCCCTCATACCCCCACATCCCCTGCCCCCCTCAGCCTCCCTCCTACCCCCACATCCCCTGCCTCCCCAGCCTCCCTCATACCCCCACACCTCCTGCCCCCCTCAGCCTCCCTCCTACCCCCACACCTCCTGCCCCCACATCCCCTGCCCCCCTCAGCCTCCCTCCTATCCCCACACCTCCTGCCCCCACATCCCCTGCCCCGCTCAGCCTCCCTCCTACCCCCACATCCCCTGCCTCCCCAGCCTCCCTCCTACCCCCACATCCCCTGCCCCCCTCAGCCTCCCTCCTACCCCCACATCCCCTGCCCCCCTCAGCCTCCCTCCTACCCCCACATCCCCTGCCCCCCTCAGCCTCCCTCCTACCCCCACATCCCCTGCCTCCCCAGCCTCCCTCCTACCCCCACATCCCCTGCCCCCCTCAGCCTCCCTCCTACCCCCACATCCCCTGCCCCCCTCAGCCTCCCTCATACCCCCACACCTCCTGCCCCTCCTCAGCCTCCCTCCTACCCCCACATCCCCTGCCCCCCTCAGCCTCCCTCCTACCCCCACATCCCCTGCCTCCCCAGCCTCCCTCATACCCCCACATCCCCTGCCCCCCTCAGCCTCCCTCCTACCCCCACATCCCCTGCCTCCCCAGCCTCCCTCATACCCCCACACCTCCTGCCCCCCTCAGCCTCCCTCCTACCCCCACACCTCCTGCCCCCACATCCCCTGCCCCCCTCAGCCTCCCTCCTATCCCCACACCTCCTGCCCCCACATCCCCTGCCCCCCTCAGCCTCCCTCCTACCCCCACCTCCCCAGCCCTCGTCAGACTCCGTCCTACCCCCACATCCCCTGCCCCCCTCAGCCTCCCTCCTACCCCCACACCTCCTGCCCCCACATCACCAGCCTCCCTCCTACCCCCACCTCCCCTGCCCCCCTCAGCCTCCCTCCTACCCCCACATCCCCTGCCTCCCCAGCCTCCCTCATACCCCCACATCCCCTGCCCCCCTCAGCCTCCCTCCTACCCCCACATCCCCTGCCCCCCTCAGCCTCCCTCCTACCCCCACACCTCCTGCCCCCCTCAGCCTCCCTCATACCCCCACATCCCCTGCCCCCCTCAGCCTCCCTCCTACCCCCACATCCCCTGCCTCCCCAGCCTCCCTCATACCCCCACATCCCCTGCCCCCCTCAGCCTCCCTCCTACCCCCACATCCCCTGCCTCCCCAGCCTCCCTCATACCCCCACACCTCCTGCCCCCCTCAGCCTCCCTCCTACCCCCACACCTCCTGCCCCCACATCCCCTGCCCCCCTCAGCCTCCCTCCTATCCCCACACCTCCTGCCCCCACATCCCCTGCCCCCCTCAGCCTCCCTCCTACCCCCACCTCCCCAGCCCTCGTCAGACTCCGTCCTACCCCCACATCCCCTGCCCCCCTCAGCCTCCCTCCTACCCCCACACCTCCTGCCCCCACATCACCAGCCTCCCTCCTACCCCCACCTCCCCTGCCCCCCTCAGCCTCCCTCCTACCCCCACCTCCCCTGCCCCCCTCAGCCTCCCTCCTGCCCCCACATCACCAGCCTCCCTCCTACCCCCACCTCCCCTGCCCCCCTCAGCCTCCCTCCTGCCCCCACATCACCAGCCTCCCTCCTACCCCCACCTCCCCTGCCCCCCTCAGCCTCCCTCCTGCCCCCTCTCTTTCCATCCACCTTTCCCAGGGTCTCTCTCTGAAGCGCCTCACAGTCTAGTCCTGTGCCCTCTCCCAGTCCAGCTCCCTGACCCATACAGCGGCGGCCATATTGCCTGTGGGCACGGCTTCAACCTCATTGAAAACAATGGGAGATGGCGGCCATCTTTGCTTAGGGCAGCGCCACGGGCCCCCTGCAGCCAGCCCACAGGGAAATGGCGGCCGCCGTGCTGGCTTCAGCCCCATGGACAGGAATGGGAGGTGGCAGCCATTTTGAATCAGGGAAAATTACCAAGTTTCCCTCCTGTGTTCATCAAACAGATTAACCCCCTCCAAGGGGGCTAGAGGCGCAACAGGATGATGAGAGGTGGCACTGCGGGGTTCCCGCCTCCATGGCCCGCAGCAGGGACACACCTGGTGCCGCCCCCTGGCAGCCCCCAGCAGCGGCTCACAGCCCGGCGGCACCCCACGGCCATCGGGAGGCGGGCAGAGGGGCGCGCGCTGCCGTGGGTTATGGTAGCACACGCCCAGGCGGTGCCGGCCGGGGGTGTACGGCTGGTGAAGCAGGTGCCTTGAGCTCAGCTGTGTGGCTGGATCCTGGGCGTTCAGCACCCAGGGCCGGGGGATCCCCGCCGAGGACTAGGGTGTGTGGATGGAGCCGTGGGGTCCTTCCTAGGGTGACCAGATGTGCTGATTTCACAGGGACAGTCTGGACGTGTGGGGCTTTGTCTTATATAGGCCCTTATTACCGTCCACCCCCGTCCTGATTTTTCACACTTGCTGTCTGGTCACCCTAGCCCTTCCCCAGCCAGCCAGGCGCGGTGTGGGGGGGGGGTCGAGCCCTGGGGTGACTCTCGCCAGCCAACTGTGCGTCTGGAGCTACTGCTCCCCTCGCTCCCCCGGCTGCCCTGGCCTAGCTCCTGATTTCCCCGGGGTGAGTGAGCGGAGAATCAGGCCTGAGTCTCTGCTTCATTGCTCCAGGAGCGTCCGGTGGGGGCCATACTGAGCCTCCCCCCTGCAATGGGCTGTGTCAGGCCAAGGAGGGCCGCCCCAGCAGGTAATGGAGCTGCCGGGATTGTGCTGAGCCCTGCAGGGGCAGGACTTGTCCCAGCCGGCTGTGGGCACTAAGGGGAGGCTGGGCTGGCAGCTGCCTATGGGCTCCTGTCTGGGCACAGCCTGGGAAAGCTCCGAGCAGCTCAGTCTCCATGGGAACTGAAGGCAGCTGCCCCCCACTGCCCCTACCCGGCCTCGCCAGGCCCCGATCCTCAGAGCAACTCAGCCCATTGAGGGGAGCGGGGGCAGCATGGCCTGGTGAGGGGAGGACAAGGTCACAAGGGGCATTGGAGGGCAGAGGACCCTCACTGGGTGTTTCAGGGTGAAGGGTGCCTGGTGGGTGTTTGTGGGGTGTGTGTGAGGACACCTCAGGACGCCTCTCAGAGGGTCACAGCCTGAGCTCCCCCGGTTCCCACCCCCCACTGTCCCCGTCCCTCTCTGAGGAGCCCCTGTGCTGGGTTGTTCTGGTTCCAGCTCCTGCCACCTTTATAACATTTCCCTTTTTCTCCCTCTGACCAGTATACCCAGATAGCCAGACAGTACGCCCACCTTGTGCCGGTGTGATTCTAGAGCCCATTCTAATCCTACCCGCGGTAGAACTACACTTACAACTGTTACTGTTCTAGAGGGATGGTGCCATTCAGATGCCAGGTGATGAGTCTAAATGTCTAGCTAGGGTTTTCACCATGAAGGCACATCCAAGCAGAATTTAGACCCTGCTCTGAGATCACTGAGGTCCTGCACTTCTTGTTTCTGTGTGGTCCCTGTGCGGTAAACCAGCCCCAGCCCCTATGGGAACTCTGAATTTTAATTGATCATCTGGAAGCTTATCAGGAACAATAGAATATACAGTTTTACACACCTTTCAGCAGTTTCTGATGAAGGAATGGAGCTGATGGAAGAAAGCTCATGAGTGCTTTTTGTGTGTGTCTGAGTCATGAGATGTTCCATATATGTTAGGCCGGGCCTACACTGCAAACATTCCCAATATAGCTATGTTGGTCACGAGTTTGGAGAGATGTGGTCCCTCACCAGCATAGTTGTGCTGGCAAAAGCCCTCCAGTGTAGATGGAGTTATACGGGTAAAACTGTGCTTTTGATGGCATAGCTTATTTAACTCAGGGGTGGATGGTGAAATAAGCTGTATCAGTAAAAGCACATATTTGCCAGTATAAGCTGCATCCACACTAGGAATGCTTTTCTGGTGTACTATAGTGATACAGCTACACTGGCAAAATGCTTTGGCCATGTCTACACTACAATAAGACAGAAAATATCATATTGCCTTTACACAAATCCACGATACGCCCACATCTTGAATGCTACAGGCAGATGTGGTCACCCCATCTCAAAAAAGATGTATTGGAAGGTTCAGAAAAGGGCAACAAAAATTATTAGGGGTATGGGGCTGCTTCCGTATGAGGAGAGATTAATAAGATTGGGACTTTTCAGCTTGGAAAATAGACGACTAAGGGGGAATATGATTGGGGTCTATAAAATCATGACTGGTGTGGGGAAAGTAAATAAGGAAGTGTTATTTACTCCTTCTCAGAACACAAGAACTAGGGGTAACCATAGGAAATTAATAGGTAGCAGGTTTAAAACAAACAAAAGGATGTATTTCTTCACACAATGCACAGACAACCTGTGGAACTCTTTGCCAGAAGATGTTGTGAAGGCCAAGAGTATAACAGGGTCCAAAAAAGAACTAGATAAATGCATGGAGGATAGGTCCATCAATGGCTATTAGCCAGAAGCTGGGAATGGGCGACAGGTGATGGATCACTTGATGATTATCTGTTCTGTTCATTCCCTCTGGGGCACCTGGCATTGGCCACTGTCGGAAGACAGGATTCTGGGCTAGATGGACCTTTGGTCTGAACCAGTATGGCCATTCTGATGTTCTAATCTTTGGTTGACTCAGGTTATGTCAGCATAAAGCCAGCGTAGTTAGTATATCACTTGTTCATGTAGACTCATAGACTTTAAGGTCAGAAGGGACCATTATGATCATGTAGTCTGACCTCCTGCACAATGCAGGCCACAGAATCTCACCCACCCACTCCTGCAATAATCCTCTCACCTATGTTTCAGCTATTGAAGTCCTCAAATCATGGTTTAAAGACTTCAAGATGCAGAGAATCCTCCAGCAAGTGACCCGTGCCCCATGCTGCAGAGGAAGGTGAAAAACTTCCAGGGCCTCTGCCAATCTACCCTGGAGGAAAATTCCTTCCCAACCCCAAATATGGTGATCAGTTGAACCCTGAGCATGTGCACAAGACTCACCAGCCAGACACCTTGGCTCCTCATGCTGGTGCTGCGAGTACTCACCAGGAGTGCTTGTGTCGATGCACAGTGCAGTGCACTGTGGATAGGTATCCCAGCATGCAATTCATCACCATCCCGTGCACTGTCTTGGGAAGTTTTGGCATGTGATGCTGGCAGACCAGGTGCCAGCTCATACCAAGATCCCTAGGCCTCAACTGAATGCAAATACATAACTTAAACCAGTCTGGCTCACCTGTGTGATAGCACTGTTAAAATAGATACTAGTTATAAAAATGTGTTTAGTGTTTAGACTTTGTGAAACACTTGTAGCATGCCGCATGTTTTAATCTCACTTACAATATCTGTACCCCATGTTATAAGGTGATATTAAGTGTTTGCATTATACTCCTTTGTAATTGTGCAAATCTTCAAACAGGAAAAAAGCATTAATATATGTAACAGGCTGGCTTCCTCCAGAAGGTGTTAGGACTTGCCCACCAAGAAAGCTCATTGAAACCAAAGAGGCCATTGTGAAACACCAAAGAACAAAGACTTTATTAACTGCATTCCTCCCCCGCCTCCATGAAGGTGATACATGCACGTGAAATCATCCCATCCCGTTGAACTCTGGGGGGAAGGGAATAAAAATCCCTAACAAGAAGAAACTGTATCTCTATGCTGCTTAGACTTTGGGAGGGCAATCTTTAGATAATTGATTATAGGATTGGCTACAAGTGTTGTCTTTGGTGGGAAATCTAAGGTGCAATTGACCTGGAGTAAATGACTGGCCCTTTGGGACTGGCAGTAATCTGAATATAGGAGTAAGGGACCCTCTATCACAAAGGCAGGCTCACCTGGATGGCAAGACAGAGACAGTGTAACCAAGGGGATTGTCTGTGACTCCATGTTAAGCCTGTTACACTGTCTGAGGAGTTTACACTTGATATTTGCTTGAAGAAATCCAAGTGTAGAACTCACAGCCAATTTGGGGTTTGTGCCCCTATTCTTAACAGTCTGCCCTGAAGTTGGTGCTCATGCTCTTGAGTCACTGCAGGAAGACTGACAGGATGGCGTAGGGAACAACAACCATGGAGTTCTCCAAAGAGTGCGAAGGCTATTGTGTCTGGGATTTTTGGATCTGTAGATGAGCCAGGGTCTGTATCATTTGGGTTTGCTGCCTGAGAAGACGCATAATGTTCTGGTGCATTTCTCACTCTTTGGCCTGCTGGGACTCCCAAGCCTTTTGCTTGTCCTCCCTTTTTTCTCCATGCTCTTGGTTACATTGGCCCACCAAGCGCTTTGTTCCCATCTGATGCAGTATTGGCTTGTAGGATCTCACAGAACATGTCCTCCCTGGTCCTCTTCTTCGTCCTCCTCATCCAGGTCAAGCATCCTGCAGGTGTGGAGGAGGAACCCGATGAGGCCATGACAGCAGAAGCTGCTGATAAAAACAGACAGATTCACCAAGAGATTCGTAGTCACAACAGAAAGGGAAAGGCGAGTTTTCAAACTCCCTTCCTTTATTCTCAGAAATACTTTTAATAAGAAATGCTTCTTGACACTTTAGTTTTGGAGCGCTTTGGTACAGCACTGCTCTCCAGATCCAATCATGGTGAGTATGGCCTGCCATGGAAGAGTGGGGGTGGGTGGATGAAGCTATACAATTCAGGCCCTATTCCATGGGTACCAGTGTATGGCAATGGCAGTGAATACTGGTGCTATCTTTCACAGGCAGTGGTGATTTTGGCTGAGGGTCACAAAGGCACAGCGAACCCAGCTACGACTGGTGTCCTGAAGCTGCCCAAGCTTGTATGATGCTATCCTGTCCGCTGCGATGGTGCCAGCCAAACTCTTTGCGGAGTGGTGTGGGAAAGCATCTTACCACAGAGGACGAAATAAGGCTGCCATCCCTAGAAACATTTGCGACTGTCATCAAGGACAAGGCAGTTTTACAGGGTGATCTGGATTGCTAGATAAGCTGGGCCCCTTCCAACAAAATGGGACATGATCATTCCCCTCTATTCGGCACTGGTGAGGCCTCATTTGGAGTACTGTGTCCAGTTTTGGGCCCCACACTACAAGAAGGATGTGGATAAATTGGAAAGAGTCAAGCGGAGGGCAACAAAAATGATTAGGGGGCTGGAGCACATGACTTATGAGGAGAGGCTGAGGGAACTGGGATTGTTTAGCCTGCAGAAGAGAAGAATGAGGGGGGATTTGATAGCTGCTTTCAACTACCTAAAAGGGGGTTCCAAAGAGGATGGATCTAGACTGTTCTCAGTGGTGGAAGATGACAGAACAAGGAGTAATGGTCTCAAGTTGCAGAGGGGGAGGTTTAGGTTGGATATTAGGAAAAACTTTTTCACTAGTAGGGTGGTGAAGAACAGGAATGGGTTACCTAGGGAGGTGGTGGAATCTCCTTCCTTAGAGGTTTTTAAGGTCAGGCTTGACAAAGCCCTGGCTGGGATGATCTAGTTGGGGTTGGTCCTGCTTTGAGCAGGGGGTTGGACTAGATGACCTCCTGAGGTCCCTTCCAACCCTGAGATTCTATGATTCTATGATAGCTAACTGCAAAGTTACACATCTAGGTACAAGGAATACAGGCCAGGCCTACAGAATGGGGGCCTGGAAGGCAGAGACTCTTTAAAGGATGTAGGGATTATGGCAGACAAACAACTCAGTGTGAGCTCTCAGTGCAATGCTGTGACAAAAAGGGCTAATGCAGTCCTTGGATGTCTGTACAGGGGAGTAGCAAGTAGGAGCAGGGAGGGGATTTTACCTCTGTACATGGCACTGGTGAGATCGATACTGGATACCGCGTCCAGTTCTGGTGTCTTTTCATCGTTTCACACAGATTAAGGCCAGAAGGGGCCGTATGTCATCTAGACTGACCTGGTGCCTTTCACAGGCCATGAAACCTCCCCCAGATACCCCTATATTAAGCCCAAAGATTTCAGTTAGATCAAAACCATTCAGCTCTCAGGAAACTATCCAGTGGCTGTCATGGCCTAGCTCCTGGTTTCCCCGGGGTGAGTGGGTGGAGAATCAGGCCCCAAGTCTCTGCACTGCAGGGCCCGGAGTGGCTCCAGGAACATCCAACAGGGGCCACTGCAACAACCTCCCCTAGGAGCAAACATTGTTACAGGCCCCGCTGCCTCCCCCCTGCAATGGGCCGTGGCAGGCCAAGCCAAGGAGGGCAGCCCCCGTTAGCAGGAGCCATGGGGGCTGTGCTGAGCCCTGCAGGGCAGGACTGTCCCAGCCGGCTGTGGGCACTAAGGGGAGGCTGGGCTGGCATCTGCCTCTGGGCTCCTGGCTGGGCACCGCCTGGGAGAGCTCCGGCCAGCTCGGTCTCCATGGGAACCAAGGGCAGCTGCCCCGCACTGCCCCTACCCGGCCTCGCCAGGCCCCGATCCTCAGAGCAACACAGCCCATTGGGGGGAGTGGGGGCAGCATGGCCTGGTGAGGGGAGGACGAGGTCCAAAGGGGCATCAGAGGGGCAAGGACCCCCACTCGGTGTTTCAGGGTGAAGGGTGCCTGATGGGTGTTTGTGTGTGGGGGGGGAGGTGAGGAGACCTTGTGTGGCCCCTGAGATGGTCACAGCCTGAGCTCCCCTGGTTCCCAGCTCACCCCCCAATGTCCCCGTCCCTCTCTGAGGAGCCCCTGTGCCGGGTCGTTCTGGTTTCAACTCCTGCCACTTAAGAGGCCAAAGGGGGAGAAAATGCTGTCGAAACAGGCAAAAATCAAACCTGCCCCAGTGGCTGAGGGGGGAACCAGCCCAGGGGCTGCCCCGGATGGGGAAGCTGGGCCAGAGGCTCTCAAGAAAGGGGAGGCCAGCCAAGAACCCCCAAAGAGTGGAGAACCCAGGCAAGAGGCCCCCAAGAAGGGAGAGGTCAACCCGGAGTCTCCCAAGAAGGAAGAAGCCAGGGAGGAGATGCCCCAGGAGGGAGGGGCCAGCCAAGAGGCCCCCAAGAAGCCAGTCTTCCCCTTTGTCAGTAAGTATGTGATGAGCAAGGGGATTTTACATCACAGCTGCAACTCCCATGGGGACTCAGGCCTGGTCTACAGTAGACAATTCAGTCAGCTTAACTATGTCACTCAGGGATGTGAAAAATCCCCACCTCTGAGTGGCATAGTTAAGCCAACCTAACCCCCAGTGTAGACAGCACTAGGTTGATGGAAGAATTCTTCTGTCGACGTAGCTACTGCCTGTCGGGAAGGTGGATTAACTACAGCAATGGGAGAGCCCCTCCGCTGGCATAGGTAGTGTCTACACTGAAGCTCTACAGCGGAGCAGTGCACTGCTGTAGCATTTCAAGAGTAGACAAGTCCTCAGGCTGCTGGGGGCTTGGAGGTTTGTCCAGGGCATCCTCAAGCATTAGGCACCAAATGCGATTTGTGTGCGTGGTGCTGAGGGGCCTGTCAAAGTCCCCTCATGAAGCCTGGGGGCGGGCTCCAAAGCCCAGAAAGAAGCAGGGATGCTGGGGCGGAGGGTTCTTTTACTGTCCACGTGATTTGTGGCATGGCAACGGAGTCTCCATGTTTCTCTGGAAATTGTCCCCCATTGAACAGAAAAAGGGACTGTGACCAGGGGAGTAATGGAACCTGCTGCCCTAGGATCTCCTGGCTTTTACTGCCCATAAGCACACCCCGCCCACCAGAACCTGTCCATTGTCCCCAGTATCACAGTTTAATGTAGAGATCCCTCACAGCCCTCTGATGGTGGCTCCCTCACCTGTGTGGGGGGGACTCACTCCTGGTTCCAGTGGGACAGTCTGCCCTCATCCCAGAGGGATAAATACCAGGGAGGGAGAGGAATTATTTCAGCTCAGTACCAATGTGGACACAAGAACAAATGGATATAAACTGGCCATCAGGAAGTTTAGACTTGAAATTAGACGAAGGTTTCTAACCATCAGAGGAGTGAAGTTCTGGAACAGCCTTCCAAGGGAAGTAGTGGGGGCAAAAGACCTAACTGGCTTCAAGATTAAGCTAGATACATTTATGGAGGGGATGGTTTGATGGGATAACATGATCTTAGTCAAGGGTCAATTAATTGCCATCAGTGGTAAATAGGACCAATGGTCAATGATGGGATGTTAGAAGTTACTACAGAGAACTTTTTCCTGGGTGTCTGGCTGGTGAGTCTTGCCCACATGCTCGGGGTTCAGCTGATCGCCATATTTGGGGTCGGGAAGGAATTTTCCTCCAGGGTAGATTGGCAGAGGCCCTGGAGGTTTTTTGCCTTCCTCTGCAGCATGGGGCACAGGTCACTTACCGGAGGATTCTCTGCATCTTGAAGTCTTTGAACCATGATTTGAGGACTTCAATAGCTGAGACATAGGTGAGAGGATTATTCCAGGAGTGGGTGGGTGAGATTCTGTGGCCTGCATTGTGCAGGAGGTCAGACTAGATGATCATAATGGTCCCTTCTGACCTTAAAGTCTATGAGTCTATGAGAACAGCATTACAATTGGCACTAACTGGCCCCCTCAGTGGAGAGGCCGTGGATGGAGTGGACCATGGAGAATTAACAGCCCTTTCTGTACAGGGAGGCTGACCCACACTGGCAGGCCACACCTTGGGATAAACAAAGGATGCTGTCTTCAGGGTTGGCCCAAGCAATGTTAAGGGCCCTGATAATACCCTTAACCAGCTTCCAGGGCCATTGGAATGCAATATCCCTGCCCCAGCCTGCCCCTTACTTCTCCCAGGTGGAGGAGGGAATTCAACGTGGAGCAGCTCATCCGTCACGCTGCACGGCATTGGCGAGTGAGCAGGAAACACCCTGCTGCAGTGGTAGGGCCCCCTAGCCTGGGAGAACCCTGGCTGGAGTTTTGGTAGCATTGGCTAAACTGGCCCTGATGTGGAGATACCAGAGCTGGTGCTCTACATGTGGAGATACCAGAGATTATGGAGCATCCCGCAAGCGGGATGTGTTTTTGAAGGGAGTTTTCAGCCCGGGTGATTAGTTCTGGTTTTGGGAACTTGATTCTGCCCTGAGAATCAGGCTCAGAGTCTCAGGCGGGGGGCTTGACTCTTGTCTTCCCCCTTTCCTTTCCACTAGAAGTTCCTTTGGGGCCTCATCACTGGCGGCTGGTGACGTTGATTCTGGGGGTCTGTAGCCTGGTCTTGCTCATCGTACTGCTGGGCTTGATTGGCAAGTGTGAGTATCTGCTGGAGAGCCTGATTTCAGCAGAAGCATGTTATTTCATGTGCCCCCATGCTGGCTCTGTCATCCTACTCCCTAGCGGCTGCCCCTTGCCCCCCATGAAAAGGGGGTTCCCTACTAGCTGTGGAGCAGTAATCTGGCCTTTGCATTGTTTTTATCTGGGGAACTCCTGAGGGCTGTTGTGGGAGGCCGATGTGCATCTCTCCATTCCAGCTCACCCAGTGCTCCCACGGCCATACCAGGGCCCTTTCCTGCAGAGATTCTCAGACTGTCAGACAGCCCTCCGCAGGGTCCCAGGAAATGCTGCTGAAAATTGGGCTGCTCCCCATTCCTCATGGGTGGGGGAGAGCCGTATGTGAAGGGTGAGGCCCCCTGTAATGACTTCTCCAATTCCATTGGCATCCCTTCCCCTTTCCATCTCTCTAGCTCTTCGTTGCCCTAACACAGGCAGACAGCTAATATGGTTTTGAGAAACACACTTTCCTTCCTTTCTGGTCTTTGCAAGCGCCCAGAAGAAGGTGAAATGTTCAACGGCATCTCTGGCGGCTTCACTGTCAAAGTCTAAAGGACAAAGATTTCACTCAAATGACCCACACCAGCAGTGCCACCCCGTGCTGCCTCATTAGTTTCACAGGGAGCGTTTGGCATTATCTGTCCCGGTGTATTTCAGATTTGCATTTTTCGGAAGCAACAAGGAGAAAGATGGCGACGCTCCAAAGACAGACCCAGAAGCTCAAGGATTCAGTGAAGAAGCAGGCAGGCGGCAAAGGTGAGGGATGAGCTGCGGGCAGGGGTGCCCCCTTTAACAAAGCAACCAAATACAGATGGGGAGCAAGTGACCTGGGGTAGGATCTATCCCAGCATGTAACCAGCCAGCCTGGGATGCATTTTGCTGGTAATCGCCACACAAGACACTGTAGCACACCCAAGCTCTCCAGAAAGGGGGAAATCCACCAGCTGTGTTTTGTCTTCCAAGGCAGCAAATGCGACTCGTGTCTGGACACCTGGGTGCAGCATGGTGACGCCTGCTACCTTTTCTCCAATCTGAGTGCAAAGTGGCCAGAGTGCGTAGAGCATTGTAAGAAGCAGGACGCCAAACTCGTTAAGATGGACTCTCAGGGAGAACTGGTAAAACTATGGTTTTTATTCTCTCCCCCCATTACTAATATTTGACCTAATGGTTTAATACACTGATATCAGTAGGCTGAGGAATTGGTTGGCTCACCCTAGAGGCGTGTGATTGTCTAACTGCCTGCCTGCCTAGCTAAGGTTTTCTAGTGCAGTGGTACACGTACCCCTGGGAGTACACAAAGGTCTCCCAGGGGTTACATTAAATCATCTAGATATTTGCCTAGTTTTACAACAGGCTACATAAAAAGCACTAGCAAAGTCAGTACAAACTAAAATTTCATGCAGACAATGACTTGTTTATACTGCTCTATAGACTATACACGGCAATGTACGTGCAATATTTATATTCCGATTGATTTATTTTATAATTCTATGGTAAAAATGAGAAAGTGAGACGTTTTTGAGAGGTAGTCTGTTGAGACACTTTAGTAATTTTATGTCTGAGTTTGCAAGGAAGTAATTTTTAAGCGAGGGGAAACTTTGGGTGTGCAAAAGAAATCAGACTCCTGAAATGGGTACAGTAGTCTGGAAAGGTTGAGAGCCACTGTTCTAGGGCACCGTCATTGTCAAGTCCATTGATGATGAGACATACTATTCATCTGGGTCCTGGAAGTGGTGGGAGAGTGACTGGCTTTGAAAGTCCCAACACTTTCAGGGTCAGGGTTTGGAGCAGGAAGGAAAGGGTTAATCAGCAGGCTCATGAAAGTTAGCCTCCCAGGAAGCCTACCTGGAGCAGATAAGAGGAAGTGCAAGCTAGCAGCCAGGGGATAGGGTCGGCTGAGCAAAGCTACCCTTTGGATAGGCTATGGAGGCTAGGTCATCAAGCAGATGCAACCCCATGCTCTGGATGTCCCTAAGCCTCAGACTGCATGACAGTGGATGGATCACTCAATAATTGCCCTGTTCTGTTCATTCGTACTGAAGCATCTGGCGGCAGCTGTCCTGCCAGAAGACAGGACCCTGGGCCATGCTGACCCAGTACAGCCATTCTTAGGTTCGTACTGCTGACTTCAGAGTAAACCTGCTTTGTTTAAAGGCAGTTTGCTTTGGGCAGGTCTACACTACCCGCCGATTCGGCGGGTAGCAATCGATCTTTCAGGGGATCGATTTTTTGCGTCTAGTGTAGACGTGATAAATCGATCCCCGATCACTCTGCTGCCGACTCCGGTAATCCACCCCGGCGAGAGGCGGAAGCGGAGTCGACGGGGGAGCGGCGGCAGTCGACCCTGCGGCGTCCTCACGGCGCGGTAAGTCGAGCGAGGTACATCGACTTCAGCTACGTTATTCAAGTAGCTGAAGCTGCGTACCTTACATCAACCCCCGCCCCTAGTGTAGACCAGGCCTCTGACACGCTTTATTTGCACCCTCGTGAAAGGCATTACTTCCTCTTGGCTCTGAGGTGGAGAAGGTCAGGCTTGACAAAGCCCTGGCTGGGATGATTTAGTTGGGGTTGGTCCTGCTTTGAGCAGGGGGTTGGACTAGATGACCTCCTGAGGTCCCTTCCAACCCTGAGAGTCTATGATTCTATGATTCTAAGGCTCCAAGGGGGTGTGTGTGTTTGCAGCTCCGTTTATAGCCTTTATTCCCTCTTTGGATTTAAGTGGTGAATGTGCGACAGCCCCTGTCTTGGGGTGGCTGTCACAGCGGGGATCGAACCGCAGACCTCTAAAGCTAACAGCAGGCTTTGCTACAACTAGAGCTAGAGCTAAACACTCTCCCTCACAGTAGCATTGTCCCCTGTAGCTTCAGACCACTATTGTGTGACCCAGTTCTCGTCACACCCACCTTCTGGGTTGTTCCCATCCATCCTGTCGAGTCCCCACTGCCTAGCTCTGGCAAATCTGCCGGCACCCAACGCACTCCGAAACGAGGAAGCTATGTGTTCTTCCCTTATTTCTGTTATTATATGCTGAAACGCGAGCCTTGGGGTTCCTTCTGCTTTCCCCTCTGCACAGGGAATTGTTACCCCCCTGACCTGAGCGGATGTTCACAGCCAGGATCCCCGGGAGGAAGCAGGGTTTGATGGTGCGTGTGTTTATCCTTGTACAGGCGTTCCTCAAGCGGGAGACGCGTAAATTGTTCCGGGTCGAGTTCTGGTACCGCCGGCACTACAGTTACTGGATTGGCCTGACCTACAAAGCCAGCCTCAAGAAGTGGGTCTGGCTGGATGGGTCAGCATTCGCGTTGGATCTGTAAGTGTCCCCTCCTCACTAGAGCCAGAATTAACCAACGAACAACAACCGCCCCTCAGTGAAATGGGTGCAACTACATGTCGTGGATCGGTGCCCCTCTCTGACCAAGCTCTCTCCCCTCCTGGCTTTAATCCCAGGAGCAGTGACAGCATTTAAAAGGGCAAAGAAACATTGGGCTAAACTACGGGCCCATAAAGGGGTAGAGCTCTCTGACATGGGCTGCCTGGGCCTTGGCTCCAGACATGCGGGGTAAGTGGGCAGCTCCCCTGCTTCCTTCCCTGGCACCCGGTGGGTGGCGGATGGGCTGAGCCTTGCACTGCCTGCCACTTATTGGTCAAAGCTGCCGAGCCAGCACGGTGGGCTGGACGTGGGCCAGCAGCAAATGGAACTCACATGCATGCCCCCTTGGTCACAGAGGACATGGGAGGATCTGTGCCTCAGTATACCCTCTGAGTCACAATGCCTCCCCGGGGCAGTGCAGTTTACACACCCCTCCTTGCTCAAGGGTGGCTGGATTACTTGTGGCACCTTAGAGACTAACAAATTTATTTCAGCATAAGCTTTCGTGGACTACAGTCTGCTTCATCAGATGCATAGAATGGAACATACAGTAAGAAGATATTTATACATTCAGAGAAACATGAAAAGGTGGAAGTAATCATACCAACTGTAAGAGGCTAATTAATTTAGAGGAACTATTATCAGCAGGGGAAAAAAACTTTTGAAGTGACAATCAAGATGGCCCATTACGGACAGTTGACACAAAGGTGTGAGGATACTTAAGTAGGATATTTAACTAGGGGAAATAGATTCAATTAACGTAATGACCGAGCCACTTCCAGTCTCTGTTCAAACCTGAGTTAATGGTATCTAGTTTGCATGTTAATTCAAGTTCAGCAGCTTCTCGTTGGAGTCTACAAGTGCTGCCAAAGTGTCAAGGGGACAGATTTCATGCAGCTGTCAGACGCAGATACAACGTGTTATAGGTAACCACCGACTTTCCTGGAAGATAGCTGTAGGAAACAGTTATGCTCCTTTAGAGCAGCCCCCACCTAAACCATGGCATATGCAAGTTGACCCAGGAATTAGAACTATGTGGGTGGACAGCTTTGCTGGGAATTGTTTTGGGAAAGGGTGGGCGAAGGGAAACAAGCAGAGATGCTCACAGAAAGAGAGGAAAGCTCCAGACCCAGCCTGGATGGTGTGTGGCCCCGAGACAAGCCCAGAGAAAGGGCTTTTGGGTCAGGTGCTGGCTGAAAGAGTCTTGGAGCTATCAGCAAAAGCTGTCTGCTGTTGTTTGGGTCCTTCTGTGTTCAGGGAAACGGGGCTTTGTACCTTCTTTCTACATAAACAAAATTGCATAAAAGAAATGCGTGATTCCATCACCAATTTCTCCTCCCAACTGGAACAATCTACTAGACCCCAAATTTTTGGCTAGCCACTTGGGTCTAAAGGGTTGGCGCTGGTGTTAAAAGTGAGATCCGGTGTCCAAGGAGAGAAATTGTGAGTTGGCATTCCTCTTGACCCAAGAGGGGACAAAGAATGGAAATGCTTGCAAAACTCAAAGCTGGCTAACAGAAGTTAAAACAAGGCCTAGAACAGGAGCTGGAGACTTCACACCAGGAATTTAAAGAAAAGGGGCAAGAAACCAATGAAGCACCTGCCCCGGTTAGGACCTCACAATGGGCTTAGGGCTCTGTCCATTTGTCAAGCTAGCAGACAAAGGCAGAAAAAATTGTAAGTTGAAACTAGACCAATTCAAACGGGAAAGAAGGTGCACATTTTTCTCAGTGAAAGCGATGGATCACTGGAAGGACTGATTTGACTCACAGCAGCAGGGGAGCTGGCTCAATGCCTAAAGTTGTGGTTGGGTTTTTTTCTTCAGTGTGAAGCTGACAAACATGTTAGAGCTGCTCACTTCCAACCCACACAGGTACATGCCCACCTGCACACAGCGGAGTTGTCCAAAGATGTAAGGGGTGTGCCCCGGGGGGTGGCAGGGTGGGGCGCTGCATGGGCGCAGAGAGGAGTAGGGTAGCAGTGAGGTAAGTGGGGAAGCTGGGATGGTAAAAGGGGGGACCTAGACAAATTAGAGGATTGGGCCAAAAGAAATCTGATGAGGTTCAACAAGGACAAGTGCAGAGTCCTGCACTTAGGACGCAAGAATCCCATGCACTGCTACAGACTAGGGACCGAATGGCTGGGCAGCAGTTCTGCAGAAAAGGACCTAGGGGTTACGGTGGACGAAAAGCTGAATATGAGTCAACAGTGTGCCCTTGTTGCCAAGAAGGCTAACGGCATTTTGGGCTGTATAAGTAGGGGCATTTCCAGCAGATCGAGGGACGTGATTATTCCCCTCTATTCGGCACTGGTGAGGCCTCATTTGGAGTACTGTGTCCAGTTTTGGGCCCCACGCTCCAAGAAGGATGTGGATAAATTGGAAAGAGTCCAACGGAGGGCAACAAAAATGATTAGGGGGCTCGAGCACATGACTTATGAGGAGAGGCTGAGAGAACTGGGATTGTTTAGCCTGCAGAAGAGAAGAATGAGGGGGGATTTGATAGCTGCTTTCAACTACCTGAAAGGGGGTTCCAAAGAGGATGGATCTAGACTGTTCTCAGTGGTAGAAGATGACAGAACAAGGAGTAATGGTCTCAAGTTGCAGAGGGGGAGGTTTAGGTTGGATATTAGGAAAAACTTTTTCACTAGTAGGGTGGTGAAGCACTGGAATGGGTTATCTAGGGAGGTGGTGGAATCTCCTTCCTTAGATGTTTTTAAGGTCAGGCTTGACAAAGCCCTGGCTGGGATGATCTAATTGGGTTTGGTCCTGCTTTGAGCAGGGGGTTGGACTAGATGACCTCCTGAGGTCCCTTCCAACCCTGAGATTCTATGATTCTATGATTCTATGACTCGCAGGACCCAGGCTAGCCCGGAGGTGGTCGGGGTGGGCACTGGCTGTGCCTCCCCTCCCACAAGGGGAGCCAGGGAAAGCGGCCTAGCCCCCAAAGAAGGAGCGGGAGGCCGGAGAATCGGGCCAGGTCCGAGACTGCTCCGAAAGAGGGGGTGGTGACGACCAGGGCCTTAGAAAGGGGATTGTCCGGGGCAGAGGGGCCCCAGACAAACCTGGGATCCCATGGGGGAGCTGGAAGGGCTAACATGGGGACCCAAACCCTTGAGGAAAAGAGCCAGGTGCTCCAAATGGTGGAGAGCCTGAGGCAAGAAAGGGATTCCTTGTGAGCCCAGCTGCAAGCTATGCTGGGGTGCTAGGGACAACCCCCCCCCCCCAGTGGAGGGGATCTTGAGATGGGGGGGGTGTAGCGGGGTGGCACCCCGCTCGGGCTCTGAGGGGCTGGAAGCTGGGCTGATTGGCAAAGCAGCCACAGCTGTGGCCAGTTTAATCAGGGCCCAGCTGGCCCTTATAACAGGGCAGTGGGCCTGGAGCAGGAGAAGGGCCTGGATGCAGGAGCTAAGGAGGGACCTGAAGTGGAGCAGGGCTGGGGAAAGGCTAAGGGAGCCGGGGAGCTCCGGCCTAAGAAAATCCCAGGCTGCAGGCCTGGTAAGGCCAGACCAGGTACTGGGGTTGCAGGGGCAGCCCATGGGTAGGCAGAGGCAGCAGGTTCAAACCCCCTTTGCCGATGATGAGTGGCTTACACTGCAGTCTGCCCCAGTGCGTGGGGCTAGATGGGGACTGGCAGTAGCTGTAAACTGAGGCGAAGTGGGGATAGTGGGTGGGGGGTTCCCCTGGGAGGGGGAGACCCTGAGAATAAGGCTGTAGGGGTATTGCCAGGGGGCAGCACCCCAGTTAAAGGGGCACCGGGTCCTGGGAGGGACACGGGGCCAGCATGGTAAGGCGGATCACCGGCCTGCAGAGGGCGCTCTGGAGCTGGATGAGGTAATTCCCAAGGACAGCCAGCGGGAGGCGCCGCAGGGGTGAGTCCGACCCTGTTACAGGGGAGTTTGTTTATACTAGCGTGGGGCAGCAGCATGCCCAGCTTAGCCCCTTGTGATTAACTCTCTCATTCTACCCAATACATGCTCTGCTCATGCACAGTTCAAGTTTCCTAGCTCTGCCTCGGACCAGGAGCTGGCGGGAGGCTGAAATCTCTGAAACCCAGGAAATACAGTCAACCGGGTAACTGCCCCCGTGGCGCTGACAAGAAACGCAATGTGCTCCCCTCTTGAATCTGTAAGCAGCGTCAGGATGAGCTTCACCCTGACATCTGGTGGTGAGTTGTAGCAAGTTGGGAAAAGAACTTCAGGGACTGATCTCAGTTATGTAGGCACACCCACCCCACCTACCATGAGCCCATAACAGCCCATATGGTCAGTTTGGCTGCTGTAGGATCCCTAGTTTTTCTGTTAGTGGGGCAGGAAGAATAAACTTGTTATCCTGATTGTGTGAATCAAGGACAGTGGCCTTTTGTTATGATGGAGCGACTTGCCATCAACTAAGCAGTACTCGCTAGGCAAGGGACATGGGTTCCAAAACCCAGTGAATTGAGAAAGGCTGGGGACAGGTTGTTGGACCTGGTGGCATGGGCCCCCTCTGAGGGCCCTAGATGACAATTGCACCTCCTACTCGCTCCACTGTGGAATATCAGAGCTAATTTTGTTTCTATTAGGAGTCTAGTTACTGCTGAACTGGATGCCCTTTGGGCCAAGGGTGCATCTGCACTGAGGCCCCCCCTTACTACAAGCTGAAATCACTAAAGAGCTAAAATTACTAAAGAGCTGAGATCACGGAGTGCTGTATTACATGGGGGGGGGCGGGGGCTGAAGATATATTACTGAGTGGCTAGCAGAGAGAAGCTGGCAGAGCGTAGCAGTTCGTGGGATGGCTGGAGCGGCTCTCGGGACGGCTGGTGGAGCGGAGTGGAGTGGCTGGTGGAGTGGCTTGCGGGATGGCTGGCAGAGCAGAGGGGAGCAGCTTGTGGTGAAGGATGCAGTAGAACCCCACAGAGGCAGGGTGATCGGCCTTGGACCATGTAAGGTGCCCTTTTTAACACCCCCCATTTCCACTGGGGGGCGGGCGCTCTGAATTTTTGAACTCTGGGGCTGCACTGACCAGGGACAGAGACTTTTGGGTGCTGGACTTTGGGGTTGTTGGACTTTTGGGACTTTGGGTGATTTTTGGATTGCCGGACTCAAGAACCAAAGGGAAGGGACACAGCCCAATTTGCTGGGGTGGGTCTTGTCGCTCATGGTTTGGTTATGAATCCTGTTTGTGTGTTCCCAACAAAATGCTGCATTGTTTCTCTCTGTCATTGAAAAGCTTTTGCTACACTTGGACTCTGTGCTTGTGAGAGGGGAAGGATTGTCTCTTAGAGGTGCCCAGGGGGGTGATATATATTTGTCCCAGGTGACTGGGTGGGGGCTCGCACTGGTTTTGCATTGTGTTATTGGAACGGAATCCCTAGATATTGAACTCGGCCCTTGTTGCTGTCAACTCTGACGGGCAGAAGGGTTACAAATCTCTCTCCTGTTAGGTTTATTTGCTATTGGTTATTGGTGTTAGCCCCCAGAGGGGAAGCAGACAGATGGGTAGTAGCCCTCAGAGGCTCCAATCAGGGTCAGGCTCCACTGAGCTGGGCACTGTGCAAACAGAGTAAAATGTGGTCTCCACCCTGAAGCGCCTACGATCTAATTTACTACAAGGTGCAAAAAGTGGAGTGGGGAGGGAAGGATGAGGGTAACGAGGACAGGAACATGGCCACAACTTGGTTCCATTTACATTTGTTTATTGCAATCCCAAGACACAGTTAAATAAGTGAGATGAACATCCCTAGTCCCCATCCACCACCCACCCTGTTGGCCACCGTCACGGCTTGGAATTTCCCAGAGGCACCATGGTAGACGTAGGTCTTGTGGTGAGATTTGAAGGAGAAGAGGGTAAAAGGTTTGGGGTCCTGGGGAAGTAGTTGCAACGTTGCTTTTGGGGAGAAGCTGTGTGCGTGTGTGCGTGCGCGTGTGTGCGCGCGCACAGAGATGATGCCCTGGGTAGCAGGTTTCTGGTCTGGAGTAACCTGGCAGCCACATGGTGGAGCTCTCATTAATCAGGGATCAAGTCCCTCCGTGTTGTCATAGAATCATAGAATCTCAGGGTTGGAAGGGACCTCAGGAGGTCATCTAGTCCAACCCCCTGCTCAAAGCAGGACCAAACCCAATTAGATCATCCCAGCCAGGGCTTTGTCAAGCCTGACCTTAAAAACCTCTAAGGAAGGAGATTCCACCACCTCCCTAGGTAGCCCATTCCAGTGCTTCACCACCCTACTAGTGAAAAAGTTTTTCCTAATATCCAACCTAAACCTCCCCCTCTGCAACTTGAGACCATTACTCCTTGTTCTGTCATCTTCTACCACTGAGAACAGTCTAGATCCATCCTCTTTGGAACCCCCTTTCAGGTAGTTGAAAGCAGCTATCAAATCCCCCCTCATTCTTCTCTTCTGCAGGCTAAACAATCCCAGTTCCCTCAGCCTCTCCTCATAAGTCATGTGCTCCCGGCCCCTAATCATTTTTGTTGCCCTCCGTTGGACTCTTTCCAATTTATTCACATCCTTCTTGTAGCGTGGGGCCCAAAACTGGACACAGTACTCCAAATGAGGCCTCACCAGTGCCGAATAGAGGGGAATAATCACGTCCCTCCATCTGCTGGAAATGCCCCTACTTATACAGCCCAAAATGCCGTTAGCCTTCTTGGCAACAAGGGCACACTGTTGACTCATATTCAGCTTTTCGTCCACCGTAACCCCTAGGTCCTTTTCTGCAGAACTGCTGCCCAGCCATTCGGTCCCTAGTCTGTAGCAGTGCATGGGATTCTTCCGTCCTAAGTGCAGGACTCTGCACTTGTCCTTGTTGAACCTCATCAGATTTCTTTTGGCCCAATCCTCTAATTTGTCCTTTCTTCTGATTACCTGTTACGTGGCCCTCTGCACCTGCACTGGGCAGAGTCAAGCTCAAAGTCTTTGCCGAACAGCTTCTTTCTCTGGGGCTCTGGGGCTATTTCCAAACCAAGAAGGGAAAACTTCATCTCGTAAATTATTTTCTGCAGATGGTTTGCCCGACTTTACTTTTAACAGAGAAGCCAGGGCTCACGGGCCACTCAAACGTCAGCTGCTGGCGTAGGATCCCATCACAGTGCTCTGCAATCCAGTCCCTGAATTTAGGAGATGGGTGGGGCACCAGGACTAGGGCAAAGTGGAAGTGGGAATCACTGAGGTTAGGAGAAGGGAGTATCAGTTTCCCTGTGGAGGGCTAATGCTGGTGGAAAAGGCGTCATTGGGGCCAATGGGTGGATGTCATTAGGGCTGGGCAGAAGCAGCTGCAGCTGTGATGAGGAGGAAAGCAACACTGTGGTGTAGAGGGAAGGGGGCATCCCGGGGGTGGGCTGGGGGGAACTGGCTTTGAGTTGGTTTAGTAAAGTCCACACTCTGTTCTTTGTCAGTACAGGACAGAGTGAGGTTCATGAAAAATACCACCTCAGACCTGGAACTTGAGGAGCTTTGTCTGTTTCAGCTATAACCTCGCCAGGGTTTTGTGGTCCCACTGGCCAGGAAGGCAGCCGGCTCCCTGGGGGCACTACTGAGATAATAAATGTACCTCCTCCCTTCCAGGACGTCAGGCATGTCTCTGCCTGAAACGGTACGTTCCGAACACGGCGTACCGACATCCGAGTCAATGACACGCTGAGGAAGGTCTCCAGCGTTCACGTGCATGAGGTACTGCCCTACATGCTCTTTGTGTCCACCCCTGACAGCTGTCTCTCTCCGCTTTCCCGGGGCCTGGCCAAGGCTGGGGTGTGGGTGTGAGTGGACTGCACAGAAGCGATGCTGGCTGGCTGGGTGAAGCACTAGAGGAATGGGCTAGGGGGTGCCTGCCGGGCACTCTCAGGGGGGGGGGGGTTGATATTCATCCCCTTTTCCACCATGGTGCAGTCTTGGCATCTTCTGGACCCCCAGGGGGTGGAAAGAGCAGTGCCACTTTCAGACTCTTGCGTGGAAAGCGACGCTGATCTTTTCCTCTCTGCTGCGGGCCTGGCCATGGGCTCCTTTCCTGTAGCCCTGTGGGCAGGGCCGGCACTTGGACTAGGCAACCCTAGGCAGTCACCTAGGGCGCCAGGATTTGGGGGTTGGCAGGCGGCTGCCTCTTGCCTCCACGCTCAGCCACTGAGCATGGAGCCGGAGGCAAGGGGCGGCTCGCTGTGGCTGCCTCCTGAGTCCTGCCTCTCAACTCGGGGTGGCTTGCCGCGGCTGCCTCCTGCCTCGTCACTGAGCGGGGAGGCAGGTGGTGGCTCGCCGCGAGCGGGTGGGGAGGCGGCCGCGGCCTGCATGGGGGTGGTGAGCTGCTGCGGAGCTGGGGGGGGGGGGGAGCTGCCTGCTGCGGGCGGGGGAGCTGGCTGCCGCTGGGGGTGGGGGGCAGTGCCGGTGTAAGGAAGTTTTGCCTAGAACATGAAACTGCCTTGCACCGGCCCTGCCTGTGTGGTTAATGGGCGCTGCATGGGGCTCTGGCCAGAGCCCTCAGCAGGTGCATCAGACCACCAGGAGTGGGTCAAGAACAAATGGGGAGAAACTGGCTGTGGGTAAACTTGGGCTGGAATTGAGAAGCAGGTTTCTAACCACCAGGGGAGGGAGGTGCTGGAACAGCCTCCCGAGAGGAGGAGGAGCCTGTAGGGGGTGCTGTGATTGTGGAAGAAAGATCTTCAGCCTCTGGCAGGACTGGTGGCCCTACCGTCATCCTGGGAACCCCACTGCGCCCCCTTGTGGCTGAGGGAGAGCGAGGAAGATGCATGACTAACCTAATTGCCAAGGGCAAGTCATGCCTGACTAACCTAATTGCCTTCTATGATGAGATAACTGGCTCTGTGGATGAGGGGAAAGCAGTGGATGTGCTATTTCTTGACTTTAGCAAAGCTTTTGATACAGTCTCCCACAGTGTTCTTGCCAGCAAGTTAAGGAAGTATGGGCTGGATGAATGGACGGTAAGGTGGATAGAAAACTGGCTGGATGGTCGTGCTCAACGGCTCCATGTCTAGTTGGCAGCCGGTATCAAGTGGAGTGCCCCAAGGGTCGGTGCTGGGGCCGGTTTTGTTCAATATCTTCATCAACGATCTGGAGGATGGTGTGGACTGCACCCTTAGCAAGTTTGCAGATGACACTAAACTGGGAGGAGTGGTTGATATGCTGGAGGGTAGGGACAGGATACAGAGGGACCTAGACAAATTAGAGGATTGGGCCAAAAGAAATCTGATGAGGTTCAACAAGGACAAGTGCAGAGTCCTGCACTTAGGACGGAAGAATCCCATGCACTGCTACAGACTAGGGACCGAATGGCTGGGCAGCAGTTCTGCAGAAAAGGACCTAGGGGTTACGGTGGACGAAAAGCTGAATATGAGTCAACAGTGTGCCCTTGTTGCCAAGAAGGCTAACGGCATTTTGGGCTGTATAAGTAGGGGCATTTCCAGCAGATGGAGGGACGTGATTATTCCCCTCTATTCGGCACTGGTGAGGCCTCATTTGGAGTACTGTGTCCAGTTTTGGGCCCCACGCTACAAGAAGGATGTGGATAAATTGGAAAGTGTCCAACGGAGGGCAACAAAAATGATTAGGGGGCTGGAGCACATGACTTATGAGGAGAGGCTGAGGGAACTGGGATTGTTTAGCCTGCAGAAGAGAAGAATGAGGGGGGATTTGATAGCTGCTTTCAACTACCTGAAAGGGGGTTCCAAAGAGGATGGATCTAGACTGTTCTCAGTGGTAGAAGATGACAGAACAAGGAGTAATGGTCTCAAGTTGCAGAGGGGGAGGTTTAGGTTGGATATTAGGAACAACTTTTTCACTAGTACGGTGGTGAAGCACTGGAATGGGTTACCTAGGGATGTGGTGGAATCTCCTTCCTTAGAGGTTTTTAAGGTCAGGCTTGACAAAGCCCTGGCTGGGATGATCTAATTGGGTTTGGTCCTGCTTTGAGCAGGGGGTTGGACTAGATGACCTCCTGAGGTCCCTTCCAACCCTGAGATTCTATGATTCTATGAGGCTGGCCGCTCAGGGCAGCAGAAGTAGCTGGGTGAAGGGACTTCCAGCCACAGTGCTGAGCCCAGAAAATGGTCCCTGGCTCAGCGACGGCTGGCTGGGCCAGAGTGGCTTGTCCAAAAAGAAGGGCCTTGCCTCACGCCCTGATACTCCGCCAACGCAAGCTGTGACGTGCGGCCAGAAGGGGCCGGAAGCACAGTGGAGGGTGCGCCACCGGGAATGCCTTCCTGCTCCACAAAGGGGAAAGAGCTGAATCCAGGATGAGTGATGAAGATCTAGACACCATTGTCTCCTGCAGGGGCCATTTGGTATTACCTTTCCTCAGCCACACACCCTGCTATTGCATAGACCTGTTAGGTCCTGACATGTTCGGAATAGTTAGAGGGGGGTTGTTGTATGAATAAAGGCTGTGAGATGGATCTGACTCTGCTAATTCCCTTTTCATTACAGTGTTTACTGTAATGTAAGAGTATCAGAGGGGTAGCCATGTTAGTCTGGATCTGTAATGTAAGAGTTATGTAATGTAAGAGTTACTCTGTAAGAGTACAGAGTTAGGAATAGTTGGATATGTGGCATTTCCTTTGATTAAGTAGGCAGGAGTGGTTTTTCAAGACTGGCAAGAAAGCATGTGAAATAATGGTACAGCTTTTAAATGGTGGGTACAGAATAAACCTCTTCTTGCCTGCAGCCCATTGTCCCTGTCTCCCCAGATCTCCCCAGAGTTTGGTCCTGCCCCCTACATCTTTGCCACCGCTCTGATTGGGGATTGTCAGCAAATCTGATCCCTGTTCAGTTTACACCTTCTTCTAGATTACCTATAAAATACTACATCCAAAGCCCAGTGAAGTTGATGGGAGGCTTCCAACTGACTTCAGTTGGATTTAGATCAGGCCCTAACATACTGCAGTTGGCTTTGATCCAGTTTCCTTAAAGGTCTGTTGCAACGCGATACTTCTCCCACTTGTAGGTCTTACTCTTTTTATATATTCCTTGTTTACCATCCACTTTCTAATCCCTGCAACAATATCTTCAATGACTGCAGGTGATGTTTTTCCCCTCCCATTTCCAGAAAGGTTTGTTGCCATTTGTAGCACTTTGTCAAGTGCCTGATTGAAACTCAAATATTGAGAGGTTGTGACACCGTCAGCTCATGTTAGTTTAGAAAAGTTTCCTTATGGTTACTGTTGATAGAGTTCAACATAATGAGAAATTGAGGGTTTTGTCCTGACTCCATCAGACACAATTCTTGTTGTGGCTTTCCAGAGTGTATAATCTCGTGAACATCATTTGAATGGCCGCCCTATCTGGAGAGACATGGATGACTAATGTGTGAAAATTCTTCATTGTCTTAAGCAAAACACAATACAGACACTTCAGTGGGCAGAGCCAAAGAACAGAATCCAGGAACTCCTGGCCGCTAATCCTTTCTCTGACACTGACTCTTTGTAGTCTTGTAATAGTAATTGGATCTCTGCCTTAGTTTCTCATCTGTTAACAACACCCTCACATAGGAGCGTAGGTTCAGTAATGTTTGTTCATCAGTTTGAAAATTAAAAGTCCCATATATATATACTAAATACCAAGAGATTAATTTTCATTTGCATTAAGTTTTGCAGGCATACAGAATTAAGATGATGTAACACTGTTGCAAAAAAAAACAACCCCAAAACCCCCAACCAGAATATCATTCTGGGATGTATTAGCAGAAGTGTTGTAAACAAGACAGGAGAAGTAATTCTTCTGCTCTACTCTGCACTGATAAGGCATTAGCTAGAGAATTGTCTGGTTCTGGGCACCACATTGCAGGAAAGATGTGGACAAATTGAAGACAGTCCAGAGGAGAGCCACAAAAGTGATTAAAGGTGTAGAAAACATGACCCTTACAAGGAAAAACTGAAAAAAAATTTAGTCTGGAGAAGAGAAGATGGACATGTAACAGTCTTCAAATATGTGAAAAGTTGTTATAAAGAGGAGAGTGATAAGTTGGTCTCTTGAACCACTGAGGATAGGACAAGAAGCAATGGGCTTAAATTGCAGCAAGGGAGGTTTAGGTTAGACATTAGGAAAAACTTCCTAACTGTCAGGGTGGTTAAGCGCTGGAATAAATTGCCTGAGAGAGGCTGTGGAATTTTCATTATTGGAGATTTTTAAGAACAGGTTAGACAAGCAGAACTCAGGGATGGTCTAGAACAGGGATCGGCAACCTTTCAGAAATGGTGGGCCGAGTCCTCATTTAGTTACTCTAATTTAAGGCTTCGCGTGCCAGTAATACATTTTAACGCTCTGGAGTTCCCGCTGCTGGCTCCTGCCAGCCGGGGTCTCAGCCCGCTGCCAGCCTGGGTTCCTTCACCCAGGCCAGCAGTGGGCGCTTGGTGGGGCCCAGGGGCGGCTCTAACGTTTTTGCCGCCCCAGGCAAAAAAAAAACAAAACCCCAAACGCCGCCCCCCCAAACAAAAAACCACACACCCCCAACGCCCGCCAAAACAACCCCCCACCCCGGAGCGCCAGCGAGGAGGACGGCGCGCCTGCCGCCCCGGCTGGGGCGCTGGCGGGGAGCGCGGCAGGCCCCGCTACCCTGGCTGGGGAGCGCGGCGGGCCCGCGGCAGGCCCCGCTGTCCCGGCCAGGGTGCAGGCGGAGAGCGCGGCAGGCCCCGCTACCCTGGCTGGGAAGCACGGCGGGCCCGCGGCAGGCCCCGCTGCCCCAGCCAGGGCGATGCCGCACTCCCCAGCTGCCGGGTGCCGGCAGGGAGTGCGGCATCCCCGCGGCCCCGGTCCCTCGGCCGGGGCGATGCCGCTCCCTGCTGCCGCCCCGGCCAGGGGGCCGGCAGCATCCCCGCTGCTACCACGCCCTCCCCGCTGGCCGATGGGGAGCGCAGCTTCCCCACTGCCCGGGCCGGGGCGCCGGCTGGGAGTGCGTCTTCCCCGCTGCCCCGGCATCCCCGCTGGGGAGGGTGGCATGCCTGCCGCCCCGCTCCCCCAGCCAGGGCGATGCCGCGCTCCCCAGCTGACGGGCACCAACGGGGAGCGCGGCATCCCCGCTGCCACCCCGGCCGGGGTGCTGGCTGGGAGGACGGCTTCCCCGCGGCCCCGGTTCCCCGGCCG
Source organism: Macrochelys suwanniensis (assembly GCA_033296515.1). NCBI lineage: Eukaryota > Metazoa > Chordata > Testudines > Chelydridae > Macrochelys > Macrochelys suwanniensis. The sequence continues at coordinate 340,908,166 of CM065775.1, forward strand.
CGGCGATGCCGCTCCCCATTGCCACCCTGGCCGGCGTGCCGCCTGGGAGCCGGGCTGGCCCGGGGCTCCGCTGCCCCAGCCAGGGTGGGGCTTGCCCGGTGCCCTAGCTGGGGAGAGTGTTGTGGGGTGTGGTGTATTTTTTTTTTTTTTTTTTTTTTTAACAAACCTCAGCGCCGCCCCCCTCCAGGTGCCGCCCCAAGCACGTGCTTGGTTGGCTGGTGCCTGGAGCTGGCCCTGGTGGGGCCAGGGGCGGGACCCCAACTGGCAGGAGCCCGTGGCAGGAATCCCAGAGCGGCGGTGGGCTGAGCAGCTCAGCCTGCCACGTGCCATCAAAAATTGGCTCGCGTGCCACCTTTGGCATGCGTGCCGTTAGCCGTAGGTTGCCGACCCCTGGTCTAGAAAATACTTAGTCCTGCCTCAGTGCAGGGGATTAGACCAGTGACCTATTGAGGTCCTTTCGAGCCCTACATTTCTGTGATTCTATGATGCTGTATGTGTCAGGATCTGGTACTGCTTCTTTAAAACTAGCAGCAAGCCAGGCAAGAGGGGACTTGGGAAGGTCCTTGACAGAAATTGTGCAGTGAAGGAGAGAGAGAGAAGCAACTTCAGGCAGTGTAAGTGTTTCTGGAGCAATTTCACTGACTACAATGGGGTTATTTTAAACTTACCGCATTGTAACTGAGAGCAGAATTTGGTCCTGTCTTCAAATAGAGTTCCTTGTTCAGTGTTAGAAGAAAGCAGCTCTTCCTCTGATTCTTTCCATCATTCTCTTTAGCCCTAATCATTTTTAAATGGTTTGTCTCCTATTACTTTTCACCCTGTCTCTTTTACAAAGTATCTGTTGTAAACTCCCATGGAGGCTAATGGAAGGCCAGATGACTGAGTAGCTAAAGTCTTTGCTTTATGCTATGAGGGTTCAGAGATAATGAGGGTTCTTACAAAAACTTTTTCTATCTGTTGTTCTCTGTGTCAAATCACAACACTGCCAATGCTGCCCTAACGGGTACAAACTCGCTATGAATAGATGTAGGCCAGAAATGAGATGGTTTCGTACCGGCACAGGAGGCAGGCTCTGGAACAGCAATGGATTCACTACAGGTGTTGGCTTTGATCTAAGGTGCCAACTGATCTGGGGAGAATGACTGGTCTCTCGGGACTGGAAGCAACCTGAAAGTGGTGTGCTTTCTGATGTAAGTAAGTGACCATTTATCACGAAGTCCAGCTTCTCTCGGCAGCAAGACAGACTGGAGAGTCTAAGGAAATGTTTCTCAAATGTGGACACCATGCCTGCATGCGGCCACCCATGGATTTTTTTTTTTACAGGCACGAGACCCTCCAAAGCATAGGCGGAGATTGGGGGGCGTGGTGCAAAGCAATGGCCTGACCCTGCAACACCCACCTGTTGCTGCAGAATAGCTGTTACCAAGGGCAGTCTTTAACTAAGCTGGTGGAATATAAGCTTATGGGGTCTTCCATGGATGTCCCCACATCTGTACCCCAGAGTTCAGAGTGGGGAGGGAACCCTGACAGAGATGTGTTTCCAAAAAAAGAAAAAGTAGTACAGACGGTGCATGTGGTGACTTCAGCCTAACAGGTGCTATGACTTAAAGCAAGTTAGTGATGGTTGAATTAGATATGGAGATTTACAAGGCTACCGCACGCATGGACACAGTTGAAAATGACAGACCTGAAATTCCTTTGGAGAAGTATTAGCCTCATTTTTAAGAAGACACAGTGAAAGTGGATCACAACATTAGCCATTCTTTTTAATTGCTGATGCTTAGATCCAAGGATACAATCATTTTTTAACCGGACATGTTACTAACCTTGTCTTGTAAGACAGTGTAACAGGGAACAACCTTGAGCTCAGCCTGTGGTAGGATGCCCAGTCCAGTTACTGGCAGCTGCAACCAGCCATGTGTTGGGCAGTGCCCTGACTCCGAAGTGGTGATCAGACCCTCCGCGGTTGTCGTGACACTCCCAGGACCAATTATGAACAATTTCCCTCAGCACAGTGGAGTGGGAACTGTTGGAGCACCGGTGGTCGGACCCGGTTTCAGGGGCTCATTTGGTTTGGGGGGATTGTACGGCTATGGAGGCTGTTACGGAGGCTGGTACAGTTTAGGGGATATGATGGTTATGGTGGTCCTTACGGTTATGGGGCATCATGTGGTTATGGGGGATTAGGCGGTTACTTGGGCGGTTCTGGTTACAGGGGAATATGTGGTTGTGGGGTATCTTGCCATAGGTAGCATGGTGCACAGCTTCCACTGAGGTAAACCCAGCAGGAACATCCGTGGAAGAAGGAAGAACCAGGAAACGAACGGCAAGATACAGATTCACCCCTGACCTTTTGGGCTTGGCTTTCAGAAGTGCTGAGCAAACATGGCTCCAGTTGAAGTCAGTGGGAGCTGTGTGTGCTCAGCACCTTGGTCTGATGGTCATGCTGCATGTCTAATGTTATGCTTTATCACTCCTTCTGCCAACGTTTTCCCAGCCATGGGCCAATTCTCTTATTCCCATGTGGACTCACTCTGAATTACACGCAGGCTGTTTACACTGACCCCGCAGGATAAAGGAAACCGGGGCCTGAAGACAGGCATCATTTACATTTCTTATCATTTGAAGTCCCTTGAGAGTGGGAAAAGGAGACCTCACTCTCAAGGAGAATTAGGTCCTATATGTTCTATCCTTTGCATCACTACGTACCTCTAGTGTCCTGTTTTGACGTTTGCTGCAGCAGATGTCTAATGGAGAAGCTGCGTAGTCTCTGCCTCTCTTTGGCTTTGTCTCATTTCCCACCAACTGGGGTAAAACAATCCACTTAAAATGGTTATAAAGGGGACTTGTTTGTGAACCTCTGCAGCTGCAACATCGCAAAAAGAACTTTGTGTCTGAACTACATCCCATTGAGGCCTGGGCTCGGTTGCAGTCCTCCTTGAAACACTGGAAATGCATTCTTTCTGCTTTGTAGTATTTCTTGCTGTAACTGTGTACTGCCAATTTCATTTGCATTAAAAACTCTGCTGCATCATAATATCCGTCTTCTGGTTCTCCTTGTTCCTCCTTCCTTGTTTAAAAATGGCACTGGATGAAATTCATCCCTGTAGTGGCAGCAGCACCAGGAACTTCTCAAGTTGCACCTTTTCGAAGCCACGGAGAGATAGGAGTCATTGAAGTGGTTCATAGCATTATGAGGGCCGTCCGTACCATGGTGGCGTTCCACCTTGGTTTACCTGTTTTAGCGACTCTTTTCCTGCAAAGACCAGACAGGTTTTCCATTTAAGAAGGTAAGTTTTCCTACGGTTTGAAGAAGACTAGTCACATAGACCACAGTAAGAGTGTTTGTGAGTCTTTCCAGAATAGCAACTCAGGATTTTAGAAGGAAAAGACAAGTGGTCACCAAATAACCTTGCATTAAGAAAGCTAACTCAAGCCCCAACTCCTTGAATGACAGAGCAACTTTCAGGACAGGATGACTTTGCTTTTAGAGCGCTTTGAAAGTTTGGCTCTTCACGAGAAAGGTCTTCTCAGACTGCACACCACACACCACCCTCCCTATTCAACGGAGCCTGCCTTCCCTAGGCTTTGGGGGTTCAGTAGGGATTATTCATACAGACTAAAGCTAGGAAAACTTTGCTAACCTGGCTGTTAGTTATGGGTAATTTATAAGACAGAAAATATCATATTGCTTCTAGATAAATCTATGGCCTGTCCACATCTTGAATACTGCATCCAGATGTGGTCACCCCATCTCAAAAAAGCAGTAGGGGTACGGAACAGCTCTCCTATGAGGAGAGATTAATAAGATGGGCCCTTCACCTTGGAAAAGCAACTACTAAGGGGAGATATGATTGAGGTCTATAAAATGATGACTGGTGTGGAGAAAATAAATAAGGAAGTGTTATTTACTCCTCCTCATAACACAACACAAGAACTAGGAGTCACCAAATGAAATTAATAGGCAGCAAGTTTAAAACAAAGAGAAGGAAGTATTTCTTCACACAACTCTGTCAGTCAATCTGTGGAACTCTTACCAGAGGATGTTGTGAAGACAAAGACTATAACAGAGTTCACCAAAAATAACCTAGATAAATTCATGGAAGATGGATCCATCAATGGCTATTAGCCAGGATGGGCAGGAATGGTGTCCCTAGCCTGTGTTTGCCAGAAGCTGGGAATGGGAGACAGGGGATGGATAACTTGATGATTAACTGTTCTGTTCACTTCCTCTAAAGCACCTGGTATTGGCCATGTTTGGAAGACAGGATACTGGGCTAGATGGACCTTTGGTCTGACTCAGTATGCCTTTTCTTATGTTCTTAATTTTTTCTCTGGAGCCCTCAGCCAAAGCCAATCCCTGTTTCCATTCCTATTGCTCCGCCAGGGGCTAAGGATGAATGTTTGGCGCAATGTATCTCTGGCATGTCATGTTGTTGAGCATCTTGAAAAATAAACGTTCCAACAGACTCTGCAGAAACTTAATTATGGAGCCAGAAGCCCTCTGTTAAAATAATTCTCCTTTTCCCAGGACATTATTCTCTTCTGTTCTGCTGGGACCCCAGTGACATGTAGCACTTAGAATCCATCTAGAAAGCTGTCTTTTATGACAACCTAGTGGGAGGTGTAAATTCAACCAGGTCTGCTCCTTGACACCAATTTTGTACTCACGCTGCAATGCTGGAGATGAGCTGAGAGGTTGCCTGCTCCTGCCCTAAATCTTATGTCATGCATGCCAAAGGCGGCATGGGAGCTGATTTTCAGTGACACTCACACTGCCCGGGTCCTGGCCGCTGGTCCCGGGGTCTCCACTGCCAGCTTGGGGTACTGGGCGCCGGGCCCCTGCCAGCCGGGGTTCCGTCTGCCAGCCCCGCTCAGCCTGCTCTTGGCCCCGGGTCCCGGCCACCAGTCTGGGGGGGTCTGCTGCCGACCTGGGGTCAGTAGCGCAGCCAGGTCCGGAGCGCAGGGGGAGCGGCGCTATAAAAAGGCGCCTCCCCCTGTACTCACCCGGCGGCGCTCCGGGTCTTCGGCGGCACTTCGGCGGCTCACTCCGGGTCTTTGGTGGTACCCGCCGCCGAAGACCCGGAACGCCGCTGGGTGAGTGCAAGAAGCGGCGCTTAAAAAGAAGCAGTGCCTTTTTTTAGTGCTGCTAAAAAAAGGCGCCGCTTCTGCTCGAGGGGGAGTGGCCGCTCCCCCTGCTCCCCCCCTGGCTACGCTACTGCCTGGGGTTCCGGCCACCAGCCCGGGGCTCTGCTGCTGCCCCTAGCTGTGGCCCACTGGCCCTAGCCTGGGGCAGTGAGTGGTGCAGACAGGGGCAAGAGGGGGCCCAGCTCAGTACCCCCACCTTAAAATTTTTTCCAGCGCCACTGTACTGGGATATTTTTAGGTCCTGATTTGCTGCTGAAATCGCTATCACGGCACGTGGAACAGTGCACTGCGTTTGACATTGAGATTAGAACGTACATGCAAGAACTGGAATCAGAATTTTCTGACACATTTTAAGATTTCCAGCGATTTGGCCCAATGCTTTCTTCTCTAATTAAACCCGAAAGTTCAACGAAAGCGACTTGGATTTGTCTGTATTTCAGTGGATGAGTGTTGAAGATTTCGAAATGCAGCTCATTCAGTTAAAAAGCTCAGAATTGTGGGCATCAAAGTTTGGAGATCTGCGGAGTGCACTTGAAGCTACCGAGAGAGATCATGGGGCCTCTATTCTGACCTGCTGGACGTCCCTGCCAGTGAAATGTAACTGTTTGGAGAAAATTGTGTTTGCGATGCTTTCAGCATTTGGATCCACATACCTGTGTGAACAGGTATTTTCACACATGAAATCTGTCCTTTGTCCCTCTCGGAGCTGGTTAACAACTGATCACTCAGAAGCCTGGGTGCAGCTTAAGTATCCAAATACATGCCAGACACTGGAAAACTCAGCAAGGAAATGCAAGGGCAAGGATCACACCAAACTGATAAGATGTGCATTTTATTTTTATTTTAAATGAAGCTTCTTAAACATTTTAAAAACCTTATTTACTTTACATACAAAAATAGTTTAGTTATATATTATAGACTTATAGAAAGAGACCTTCTAAAAACGTTAAAATGTACTACTGCAACGCGAAACCTTAAAATAGAGTGAATAAATGAAGATTCGGCACACCACTTATGAAAGATGGCCGACCCCTGATCTAGGGCAATGGGGCAGAAATAGTTCAGCTTCATATGGGATTTTGGGTTTCATTGCACCAGTACATCTCAATTCAGTTAATCTTCTAAGTCTTTGTCCACATGTGTTCATCAGCTGGTCAGCAGCAATGTCCACTCCTTGGTCAAATGACATGATCTACAGTTGATTTCAGAAGGATATTGCAAATACACCTGGCTGCATCCGTTCTGACCATAGAGATAAATTACACTACACCAAAGTCAGCTGCAGGAGTCACGAAAGACAATGGAGCAAATAATTAAGGAATCAATTTGCAGATTCCTAGAAGATAATAAGATAAGTAATAGCATGGTTTTATCAAGAACAAATTATATCAGACAAATGAATAGATTATTTGACAGGGTAACAAGCCTTGTGGATAGGGGGCATGCGGTAGATGTGATATATCTTAATTTTAATAAAGTTTTGATACTTTCTTGCATGACTTTCTCAAAAACACACTGGCAAAATAAAACCTGGGTGGAGCTACTAAAAGGTGGTGCATAACTAGTTGGTAAACCATTTCCAGAGAGTATTTATCAGAGGTCCACAGTCAAGCTGGAAGCGTATACGAAAATGGGTCCCACAGGGATCAGTTCTGGGTTCAATATCTTCATCCGCGAGTTAGATTATGGCACCGAGAGTACACTCCTAGAGTTTGCGGATGATACCAAGCTGGGAGGGGTTGCAAGAGTTGTGGAGAATAGGATTAAAATCCAAAATGAGCTGGACAAACTGGAGAAATGATGTAAAGTAAATAGGAGGAAATTTAATAAGGACCAATGCAGACTACTCCACTTAGGAAGGCACAATCAGTTGCACACATACAAAATGGGAAATGACTGCCTGGGAAGGAGTACTCTGGAATGGGATCTGAGGGTCATAATGGATCGGAAGCTAAATATGAGTCAACAGTGTAACACATGTATGAGCAGATGTATTGTAAGCAAGACACAAGAAGTAATTACTCCCTTCTACTACATGTTGATTAGGACTCAACTGGAATATTGTGTCCAGCTCTGGAAGCCACATTTCAGGAAAAATGTGGACAAATTGGACAAAACTCTAGAGAAGAGCAAAAAAAAAAAAGATTCAAGGTCTAGAAGACATGAGCTATGAGAGAAGATTGAAAAAATTGGGTTTGTTTAGTGTAAAAAGAAGATTGAGATGGGACAGGATAACACTTTTCAAGGCTTAAATTACAGCAAGGGCAGTTTAGGTTGGACATTAGGAAAATCTTCCTAACTGGCAGAGCAGCTAAGGGCTGGAATAAATTGCCTAGGAAGGTAGTGGAATCTCCATCATTGGAGAATTTTAAGAGCAGGATAGACAAACACCAGTCATGGGTGGTCTAGATAATACTTTGTCATGCCTTGAGGGCAGGGGACTGGACTAGACGACCTCTCGAGGTCCCTTCACTTTTATGATTCTATGATTCTTCTATCCAAGTCCCTTTATGTACTATGACTTCATGTTGCAGGAACTGCAGATAAAAAGATGACATGTCCCACCATAGAATCATAGAATCTCAGGGTTGGAAGGGACCTCAGGAGGTCATCTAGTCCAACCCCCTGCTCAAAGCAGGACCAACCCCAACTAGATCATCCCAGCCAGGGCTTTGTCAAGCCTGACCTTAAAAACCTCTAAGGAAGGAGATTCCACCACCTCCCTAGGTAACCCATTCCAGTGCTTCACCACCCCACTAGTGAAAAAGTTTTTCCTAATATCCAACCTAAACCTCCCCCTCTGCAACTTGAGACCATTACTCCTTGTTCTGTCATCTTCTACCACTGAGAACAGTCTAGATCCATCCTCTTTGGAACCCCCTTTTAGGTAGTTGAAAGCAGCTATCAAATCCCCCCTCATTCTTCTCTTCTGCAGGCTAAACAATCCCAGTTCCCTCAGCCTCTCCTCGTAAGTCATGTGCCCCAGCCCCCTAATCATTTTTGTTGCCCTCCGTTGGACTCTTTCCAATTTATCCACATCCTTCTTGTAGTGTGGGGCCCAAAACTGGACACAGTACTCCAAATGAGGCCTCACCAGTGCCGAATAGAGGGGAATAATCACGTCCCTCGATCTGCTGGAAATGCCCCTACTTATACAGCCCAAAATGCCATTAGCCTTCTTGGCAACAAGGGCACACTGTTGACTCATATTCAGCTTTTCGTCCACCATAACCCCTAGGTCCTTTTCTGCAGAACTGCTGCCCAGCCATTCGGTCCCTAGTCTGTAGCAGTGCATGGGAGGATTCTTCCGTCCTAAGTGCAGGACTCTGCACTTGTCCTTGTTGAACCTCATCAGATTTCTTTTGGCCCAATCCTCTAATTTGTCTAGGTCCCTCTGTATCCTGTCCCTACCCTCCAGCGTATCAACCACTCCTCCCAGTTTAGTGTCATCTGCAAACTTGCTAAGGGTGCAGTCCACACCATCCTCCAGATCGTGGATGAAGATATTGAACAAAACCGGCCCCAGCACCGACCCTTGGGGCACTCCACTTGATACCGGCTGCCAACTAGATATGGAGCCATTGATCACTACCCGTTGCGCACGACCATCCAGCCAGTTTTCTATCCACCTTACTGTCCATTCATCCAGCCCATACTTCTTTAACCTGCTGGCAAGAATACTGTGGGAGACTGTATCAAAAGCTTTGCTAAAGTCAAGAAATAGCACATCCACTGCTTTCCCCTCATCCGCAGAGCCAGTTATCTCATCATAGAAGGCAATTAGGTTAGTCAGGCATGACTTGCCCTTGGTGAATCCATGCTGACTGTTCCTGATCACTTTCCCCTCCTTTAAGTGGTTCAGAATTGATTCCTTGAGGACCTGTTCCATGATTTTTCCAGGGACTGAGGTGAGACTGACTGGCCTGTAGTTCCCCGGATCTTCCTTCTTCCCTTTTTTAAAGATGGGCACTACATTAGCTTGTTTCCAGTCATCCGGGACCTCCCCCGATTGCCATGATTTGTCAAAGATAATGGCCAATGGCTCTGCAATCACATCGGCCAACTCCTTTAGCACCCTCGGATGCAGTGCATCCGGCCCCATGGACTTGTGTTCGTCCAGCTTTTCTAAATAGTCCCGAACTACTTCTTTCTCCACAGAGGGCTGGTCACCTCCTCCCCATACCGTGCTGCGGAGTGCAGACGCCTGGGAGCTGACCTTGTCTGTGAAGACAGAGGCAAAAAAAGCATTGAGTACACTAGCTTTCTCCACATCCTCTGTCACTAGGTTCCCTCCCTCATTCAGCAAGGGGCCCACACTTTCCTTGACTTTCTTCTTGTTGCTCACATACCTGAAGAAACCCTTCTTGTTACTCCTAACATCTCCGGCTAGCTGCAGCTCCAAGTGTGATTTGGCCTTCCTAATTTCACTCCTGCATGCCTGAACAATATTTATATACTCCTCCCTGGTCATTTGTCCAATCTTCCACTTCTTGTAAGCTGCTTTTTTGTGTTTAAGACGAGCAAGGATTGCACTGTTAAGCCAAGCTGGTCGCCTGCCATATTTACTTTTCTTTCTACACATCGGGATGGTTTGTTCCTGCAACCTCAATAAGGATTCTTTAAAATACAGCCAGCTTTCCTCGACTCCTTTCCCCCTCATGTTATTCTCCCAGGGGACCTTGCCCATCAGTTCCCTGAGGGAGTCAAAGTCTGCTTTTCTGAAGTCCAGGCTCTGTATTCTACTGCTCTCCTTTCTTCCTTGTGTCAGGATCCTGAACTCGACCATCTCATGGTCACTGCCTCCCAGGTTCCCATCCACTATTGCTTCCTCTACTATTTCCTCCCTGTTTGTGAGCAGCAGGTCAAGAAGAGCTTTTCCCCTAGTTGGTTCCTCCAGCACTTGCACCAGGAAATTGTCCCCTACACTTTCCAAAAACTTCCTGGATTGTCTGTGGACCGCTGTATTGCTCTCCCAGCAGATGTCGGGGTGATTAAAGTCACCCATGAGAACCAGGGCCTGTGATCTAGTAACTTCTGTTAGTTGCTGGAAGAAAGCCTCGTCCACCATGTATTTCTTCAACATTTTTTGGGGCTCCCCGTTCCTAGAATCAGGAATCCACTAATCAGCTTTTTGATCTGACAACACACAAGGAAAAATGTATCCAGACCAGTCAGCCTCATTCAGAACATGATAAAATATCCAGGTGGTGGGGGGAGATTTAGCCATATGGCTCTCGGTTTGGTTTATGAGCCATCCAGCTCAACTCTTCTATATCAAACTATGCCTTTGGACCGCTCCTTGGAACGGAAGAACATAGGTATTGCTACGGAAGATCAGGCCTCTCTCCCACAGTGGGCAGTACTAGAGGTTTCGCAGGGAGGTGCAAGAAACCTAGTAGAAAATAGGTATGGGATCACCTGCCCATCGAATAACTTTTTCACTCTCCCACATCGGTCACATCTACCTCCATTATTGGACGATACCCTGAAGCACAAGAGTTTATATCATTGCCAGAGTTCAGTGTACTCAACACATAAGGCAGGCCTTTCATTTCATGTAACCATAAAGCCCCTCCTAACTATATGAGCCCTGTAGCGAAGCGAAGACTCACTGGTGCGGCGCCTCCTGCTGGTTATCCTGGGAATTAGCTCAATTCCAGCCCAGAGTACCCTCTGCAGGCCTCTAGTACTGCCACTCTAGTACTCCCGGTGCCCCTTTACCTTGGGGTGCTGCCCAATGGCAGTGCCCCTTTATCTCAGGGTTCTGTCTCCAGCAGTAACCCACAACCTGGGTCTCCCCTCCCAGGGGAGCCCCCAACCCTCTATCCCCACCTTGAATCAGTGGCTACTGCCAGTCAGCATCTAGCCCCCGCCCACTGGGGCAGACTGCAGTCTGTACGACTCATCATTGGCAAGGGGGGGTTGGACCTGCTGCCTCTGCCTAACCCCGGGCTACACCTCTGCAACCCCAGTATCTGCTTTGGCCTTTCCCCAGGCCTGCAGCCTGGGGAATTGCCAAGCCGGAGCTCCCCAGCTCCTCTTGCCCTTCCCAGCACTGCTCTATCCCAGCACCCTGAGCTCCCAGACAGCCAGGGCCATCTCTCTTCAGACCTAGAGAGAGACTGCCTGAGTCCCGGGCTCACTGCCCTTTTACAGGACCAGCTGTGGCTGCTTCCCCAATCAGCATAGGCTTTTCGCTCAGGAGCGGGGTGACTGCCCCATTACAAGCCCTCATAACTATATCATCTCCCAAAAACAACAGGGACACCCCTAACCATAGCATCCGCCAATTGCTCCTGGGAAGGTCACGACAGCTGGAGGTGGTTGATCAGCACTGTAGAGTCAGGGCACCGCCGTACGTCTGGGTTGTTGCAGCTGATACGCATGCTATGTGGAATGTCACTGCACATGTTTGTGAAGCAAGACGTCTTTCTGCTGTGGAGATAAATTTGAAACATGCAGCAGGCAACACTAAACTGAAGGTACGTGAGTTAGTGGAATTATAGAAAAAGAAAAAAGAAACATTCATCAAGGTCTTCTGAACTCTTTTTATTCTCTTTGTCTTAAGGAATGCTGTCACTAAACCGTATAAATATATAAAATATGTATCATTAATGGTTGTGATTTCCAGTCCATTAAAAACAATATCACACCAAACATGGCTGGGATACTATTAATAATGCTAGTTTCTTTATTAGGATGTAACCTCCTCTTACAAATGAGTTCAGTCCAGCATCAAAATGCGCTGCTTTCGTTTGTAAACCAGAGCACGTGACCAACACTTATTGATGACTAAACAAAAGTGGTGGGTTTTTGACTCAAAACAAAACAAAAACCACCACATCCGCCCCTGGTGTAAATCTAACCTTCTTCCGCAGGCTTCATTGCAGATACACTAATTTAGAACAGACGAAAATGTTCACCTAGAATTACCTCTGCACATGAGAATGTAGTAATTGCCATGCTGAAAGAGACAAGTGGTCCATCAAATCCAGTATCCTGTCTTAATGAGTATCACTTACCAGCTGCTTCAGAAGCTAGCAGAAGAACAATGAATTAGTCCTTTATGGAGGAAATTTAGAGAATTTCTTCCTGAACCCTAAATTAAAAATGGGCGGTGAAATTTTTCACAGTTACCTAAGGGATTTGAATGCTGAAATTCCAACTAAAATTAATAGGCTCTAGTGCACCAACTCCATGACTTGCTCTGAAAATCCAAGCCTTAACTTCTAAACCACGAAGAAATCAATGCCTGCAACGCAGTAATCCGGGAAGCCTTGTATGGGAACTGTCCAAGGCAGTTCAGGAGCACCTGGGAGTATGGGGATGAGTTTTATTGCTGGGTTTTATTGCTGACTCTCCCACTTGCTTCATGTGTAACCTTCACCTCAATGTGCTTGTTCACCTCCGCATCAACCAGATCTCACAGTGATATTCTGCTCGAAGATCAGAGGCTTCCTGAAATCAAAGGACTTCAAAGCTCTTCAGGCTCATTAAACTTGTGTGTGTGCACAGGGCTGTATTATTTTAATAATAATTTTTTTCTTAGGATTAGGTGCCCCCAAATTGTGGATTAGAATTCAAGGGCTCTCTCAAGCTATTTTTTGGGTTTCCTTTTGAAAATCCTGCCTCTGTGTCCCTACTTCCTGCACCGCTTCAGAGAGAGCCTGCCCTGGGGAAGGTGGATTGGGAACGCACCGACTGCCTGTGGAATCCCAGGTCCCCGAGCCCTGGCCAGGTGTGGGTGGGGAGCTGTGCGTGGTAGAGCCCCATCGATCGAATACTACAACCGACTTCACAGACAAGACAGACAGCACCTCCGGCTCTGCGCACACCGGCCCCACATGTCTCCAGAGCCGCTGCCCACAGCCCCCGAGGCAGGGCACCTCCCCAAGCTGGTGGCACCAGCACAAGCACCAAGATGGCGCCTCTCGCTGCCATGGTAACAGCTGTTCTTCAGTCGCTATCCTGCAAAGACTGACACACACTCTTACCAGGGACCATGTGACTGGCCCTCTTCAAACCACAGGAGAACGTACCTTCCTAAATGGAAAATCTGTCTGGTCTTTACAGGAAAAGAGTCTTTCTTGGAACAGGTAAAGCAAGGTGGGCGGGGGGAGAGGGATAGCTTAGTGGTTTGAGAATTGGCCTGTTAAGCTCCGGATTGTGAGTTCAATCCTTGAGAGGGCCGTTTAAATAACTGGGGCAAAAAAATCTGTCCAGGGACAGTGCTTGATCCTGCTAGTGAAAGGAGGGGCCTGCACTCAATGACCTTTCCAAGTCTGTGAGATAGGCATATGTCTGTATGTTTACTTATATTTAACAAACACCATGGTATGGACGGCCCTCAGAATGCTATGAACCACTTCAATGGCTCCTATCGCTCCGTGGCATTGAAAACATGCAACTTATAGACTCATAGACTTTAAGGTCAGAAGGGACCATTATGATCATCTAGTCTGACCTCCTGCACAATGAGATGTACTTGAGAAGTACCGGATGCTGCCGCCTATACAGGGATGAATTTCATCCAGTGTGATTTTTAAACAAGTAGGGAGGAACAAGGAGAACCAGAAGACTGATATTATGATGCAGCAGAGTTTTTAATGCAAATGAAATTGACAGTACACAGTTACAGGAAGAAATATTACAGAGCAGAAAGTATGTATTTCCAGTGTTTCAAGGAGGGCTGCAACCGATCAAAGGCTTCAGTGGGATGTATTTCAGACACAATTTGTACTTGAGAAACAAAGACGTATTTCTTTTTACATTTTTCGAACTGGAGAGGTTGACAAAAAAGTCCCCTTTGTAACCATTTTAAGGGTATTGTTTTACCCCAGTTGGTGGGAAATGAGACAAAACCAAAGAGAAGCAGAGACTGCACAGCTTCTCCATTAGACATCTGCCGCAGCAAACGTCAAAACAGGACACTAGATGTACGTACTGATGGAAAGAGCGAGGTCTCTTTTTCCCACTCTCAAGGGCCTTAAAGTGATAATAAATCTGATACCTATCTTCAGGCCCCTGTTGCCTTTCTCCTGCTGGGTCAGTGTAAATAGCCTGCGTGTAATTCAGAATGAGTCCACATGGGAATAAGAGAATCAGCCCATACCTGGGAAAGCATTGGCAGAAAGAGTCAGAAAGTGTAACATTAGAAATGCAGCATGGAGTTCAGACCAAGGTGCTGAGCACACACAGCTCCCACTGACTTCAACTGGAGCCATGTTTGCTCAGCACTTCTGAAAGCCAAGCCCAAAAGGTCAGGGGTGAATCTGTATCTCGCTGTTCGTTTCCTTCCTTTTTCCACGGATGTTCATGCTGGGTTTAGCATGTCCCACAGTTTCCACTGAGGTACTTATGGCAAGATACCCCAGAACCACATATTCCCCCGTAACCATAACCGCCCAGGTAACCGCCTAAACCCCCATAACCACATAATCCCCCATAACCGTAACCGCCGAGGTAACCGCCTAATCCCCCATAACCCCCATAACCGTAAGGGCCACTGTAACCACCATATCCCCCTAAACCGTACAATCCTCCATAATAGCCTCCATACCCATACAATCCCGGATAACCGAATGAGCCCCCGAAACCGGGTCCAACCACAGGTGCTCCTATGGCTCCCACAGCACTGTGCTGAGGGAAAGTGCTCATAATTGGTCCTGGCATGGTCACAGCAATCGGTGAGGGTCTGATCACCACTCGGGAGTCAGGGCACTGCCTAACGCACGGCTCATTGCAGCTGCCAGTAACTGGACGGGGTCGGGCCACCCCGCATTCTGGATAGCCCAGGCAGGAGAAAGTCATCTTTCTGGGATGGAGGTAAACCTGAAACACACAACAGGGACTAGAGTAAAGAGAAGGTACAAGGGGAGATGGAAGAAAGGTTTCAAAGCTCGGTTACTATTGCAGCCAGGTCTGCGCGGGGCCCGAGAGCAAGAGGAGAAGTGGCCTTAGTCCCTATGTTCATGGCCATGTATTTGTTCCTATAAACTCTTTGTACGCCTCTTGTCCACTCGCACTAAACTTCCCTCCCAACAGGCCCCTTTCAGCCTCTCTCAATGACTTTGTGTAAAAAAACACCGACTGGAATAAGTGTCTCTATTTCTATGCTGGACACCTGGGATTCTGTGTCCATTTGAGACATTTCTCAAAGAGAACCTGACTGGGATCATGCTAATTGCAACCTTTCGTTTGAGGATTTAACCTCTGCATGCAATCCAGTTGAGTCTGGTGTCACAGTGTTGTTTTTTGAGTTTCCTAAACTTTGGGAAAAAGAACAAAAAGTCCCTGTGGCACCTTAGAGACTAACCAATTTACTTGGGCATAGGCTTTCGTGGGCTAAAACTAAATTCATCAGATGCATGGAGTGGAAACTACAGAGGCAGGTATAAATACACAGCAAATGAAAAGATACGTGCGTCTGTAGTTTCCACTCTATGCATCTAATAGGGGGTTTTGCCCACGAAAGCTTAAGCCCGAATTAATTTGTTGCACCAAAGTGCACCAAGGGGCAGGAAGGACTGCTCGTTGTTTTTGCAGATACAGACTAACACGGCTGCCACTCTGAAACCTTGTGAGTCATCAATACTTGCTGATGACAAAACAGAGACTTTGCTTTTCTCCAAAGAAATAACTAAGGACAAGCTCCTCAGTTGGCGTAAAATGGGTTCAGGTTCAGCGACTTCCATGGAGTGACACTAAATTACACCATCTGAGGAGAAGCACCTTCAATGGGTATTTCTGCCCAGAAGAAGATAGGAATTGCTAGATTGGATCACACCACTAGTCAACTTAATCCATTCTCCTGTCTCCAAAGTGAGGAGTAAAAGCAGCAAACACATAAGGAGAAGACCACTGAATTGGCCCTTTCTGGACTAACCTGAACAAGTTATTTCCCAACCCAACTAAATGAAAAATGTCTAAGGGACTTCCTAAAGTTACTGAGAGGATGTAAATCTCCTAATTCTATTTCCAGTTCTTCGGAATTGTGTTTCCCAATTGTATATGTTGCTCCTAAATTTCCCGTTCAGCTTCTAATCGTGAATCCTGTAATGCCGGCAACTGATCAGTTGCACAAGATAATTATGGAAGTAAACCCTGATCCCTGACACAAATCACAGCGACTAAGTGCAAGATTCAGTCCTAAATAAAAATGGACCCAACTGCAACATCTCTAGGGTTAGAAAGAAATTGATTCAAAAGGGACTTACCTAATTCACCGAGGAGATGAAATCCAGAGAACTGTTTGGAAGAGCGCTGAGTCTTGTGTGCTTTTATACTGTCCCTAGGACTGCCTGGAGGATCTGCGATGCCATTTGTGGAGGAGGTCCTATTTAGTTACCAAACAAACTTGATTGCCTTGCTCTGTCCTCCTTTGGATGGAGCTGTTTTCCTCAGGGGTTGCAATGACTGGGCTAATCGCAGCCTGAGCAGGCGTGACATGCACACTACACTCTTCATCTTTCTTTCATCTTAAAATTGTACTAGACAACTGTATTCCGTGTGTCATTCCATTGATGGAATTGGGCCTGAAATGAGAATGAATGTCAAGGTCATTCTGAGCAGCATCAGTAGCTCAACAGGCTCTGATGAAAGGAATGAAGGTTGGTCCTTTCAATTCATGCTGGTTGTGGTTCGGGGCATTAGGCAATTCATTGTAAAGCTGCTTGGAAGGAGGGAGCCACTTTTCTGCATTCTTACCAGCTCCATCCCCAGTGGGTCAGATCCAATTCCATTTCAACTTAATGGGAATCATTCATTGCCTCCAGCGTGTTTCCTGTCAGGACCTGAAGTCTGAAATTCACCCTTTGGAATGAGGTATGGTACCATGCCTACAGACAACTTTAGTCCCACATTGAACTTATAAACTAGGTCTTATCAGGGACTTAAGTGGAGCATGGGCCTTTGTGATGACACGCTGCCCAGGGGTGAATTTCACCCTATGGTTAGTACAACTTGACTTCACCCTGGACCTCCATTTGCGTCACCAACGCTGTCTCAAAGGGCTTCCTTCAGCAGATTTGTTCATGGGTCAAGTGCAGGGATGGTGGAGAGTGAAAGAAAGCAGTGCTCTTTTATGGAAAGAAATTGAGGTGTTGTAAGACAATGCAGTTCACTAAAAGCAGCAAAAAGTCCAGGAGAGACGAAAATAATTCCTTCTTGGAGAAGGAGATGGCCGTGTGATGAGATTTGCAATAAAGTCTGAGTTTGTCTCAGATAAACTCGGATTTAAAATCTGAGTTAAAGTTGGTTGAGAAAAAGTCTGAGATAAAGTCTAAGTTTGAAGCATGCTGAGGAACTTCCAGTTTTAACACCCCGACTCCCTGTGTTTGATAGGCCTAGAAAAAGAGGCATGTTGAGGTGAAGGTCACATGGGGTCAGTTGCAGAAACAGAAATACAACCCAATTCTTCTCATTCCTCCTACCACAAGCTCAGCTGAAGGTTGATCCCTGTTACACTGTGTTACAAGACAAGGTTAGTAGCAGTGTGTGGGAGGGAGTTAAGGTGCAGGAGGGGGCTCAAGCTGGGGGCGGGGGGTCTGGGAGGGAGTTAGGGACTTATGGTGCGGGAGGGGTCTCAGGTCTGTGGCAGGCTTGGGGTGTAGAGCACTTACCTGGGGTGGCTCCTTTTTGGTGTACGGGGGGCGTGCAGGTGGCTCCGCACAGCGCAGCACCGCCCCCATGGCCGCGATTCTGGGAGCTGCCCTCCTCCCCACCAGGCAGGGACTCCCAGAACGCAGGGGTTGCAGGAGCATTAGGGGCGCAGCCAGCAGCCGGAGACAAGCCGCGCTTTCCCCTTCAAAGCGCCCATTGTCTCCGGCCGGCTGCGTGGTCGCCCAGTGCTCCTCATTAGTCCTTCGCCCACGTTTGCGGTGCTTCCACCTCACGCACCTCCTGCCTGCTCCCCTGAGGCTGCAGGTGAGCCCCCCTCCCTGCTCCCCTGCCCAGCGCGACCCCTCCCACACCCCGCGCAAGGGTGTGGGGAGCTGCCGGTGCTGAGCTGCCCGAGTGCCCGGCCCTGGGGTCCCCTGTTGTTGGGGAGACCCATGCCAGGGAACCCTGAATGTACAGGTAAATGCGCCTCTGAAGAGAGGGTAGTATTGACATAAGGAGTCCCAACCATTGGGGTTTATTTCTGACTCTGCCAATCACTCCTAACTGACCTCCAACTGAATGTGTCTCCGGTGACCTCCGGGGTAAACAGGTATAATTATAACTCTCATGGGGCATTGTCTGAGGCTTCCTCTGTTCTAAGCTATTCAAAGCACTTCACACTTCACAAACACTCATTAAGTGTAATACGGCTGAAGAGGTGTATTTATTAGAGGAATAAGAACATTTTACTGGCATTAGATGTTCCAATATTGAAGATTAGGTTGACTTTAAAAATGCATGTCAAGTTCTCAGATATCCGATACTCAGTTCCTGATTTCTTTAGCCCCTCCGAAATTGGGGCGCTTTCATTTTCGTTACTGTACCTTTGCATTTCCCTTTTATACATATTTTAAAGTTTAGGGGAAGACGCTGAGCCAGTGAAATGAAAGGGAAACATCAGCTACTGCGTCTCTATCCATGGGTAGCCAAGAGCACTGGGTCTTGTGAGCGACATCAGCTAATAAAGATAAGGAAGAAGCACAAGACAGATGGAGATAAGGGGAACTTCTTCAATGGTCACATTGCTGTGGGATTAGACGTGGTTAATTGGAAGACTGACCAACCTACAGAATTCTGCAAGACTCTTCTCTGACAGAAAGCTTTTCAGCCCTTATTAGAATGATTTTAAAGTGGAAAATACGCCTCCAACAGGATTGGTTCTAACCCCAGCAGCGTAAAATGCCTTAGCTCATTTTTAAGGCACAGAATCTTTTGAAATATACCAAATGCAAAGCTCTCACTGGACCCTGAGATCAACCGTAGAATCGGCAATGGCCTTCACAATTTTGGCCCGATTGTCACAGAGAGTATGGAACAACAACATGCTGACCATCAACACAAAGGTCGCTGTGTACCGTGCATGTGTGTTAAACACTCTTCTCTATGCCAGCGAAACTTGGACCCTCTACGCTTCGCAAGAAAAGAGACTGAACACCTTCCACATGCGCTGCCTCCGTCGCATACTCGGGATCACTTGGAGTGATCGAATAACGAACAACGAGGTGCTGGAATGTGCCAAGATCTCCAGCATGTTCAGTCTCCTCCGTCAACGCCGCCTCAGATGGCTTGGCCATCTAAGTAGCATGGAAGATGGACGGATCCCCAAAGACTTGTTGTATGCCGAACTTGCCTCCGGAAACAGAGCTACAGGACGGCCCCACCTTCGCTTCAAGGATGTTTGTAAGAGGGACCTGAAGACTGTTCAAATCGACACCAACAGCTGGGAAAAGCTCGCCCAGGACAGATGCAGATGGAGACACGCTCTGACCACTGGATTGAAAACTGGCGAAGACAAGCTGCGGCAGCTTGCCGAGGAAAAGCGGGTTCAACAAAAAAGGAAGCAGCGGCTCCAACCCACAGCTGACAACGCCTTTAAATGCAGCAAATGCAATCGAGACTGCCACTCTCGTGTGGGGCTCCACAGCCACAACAGACGGTGCACAACCATCAACTACACATTCCCCATGGGCGCATATCCATCGTCTCTCGAGACTAACGGACGCCAACAACATTTGAATGAAAATGTAACAGCCCCGAATTGTGTGGCTTTCAGTGATAACCTGATTAACAGAATGATACTAGAGACCTTGGACTCCATTTTTTTTATAAGGACTCTATTATTCAATGCATTTACTATATTTCAAAATATTTTTTTTGGAAAACGACGGTGCTCTCGGTGTAAATCAGCCCAGTTAATTCAACTTCAAAGAAGTTCAAGTGGTTCCTTAAAATCAAAGGAAGATATTTCTGAATTCTGCCCTGCACATGGCACTCACTCTTGAGGACATAGTTTACACTTTAAACAACATTCTAGTTCAGGCAGGAATGTTTTCTGCAACATACCCTGTGGTTAGTGAGATTTTATGTGAAATCTCATCTCACAGCCATCTCCTCCTTCCCCAAGACTGCGTGATTTTCATCTCCTGGTCCTGCTGCTGGTCATGATGGTAAAGCTGGAAGTTCTTCAGCGTGCTTCAAACTCAGAATTTATCTCAGACTTTACCTCAACCAACTTTAACTCAGACTTTTTCTCAGAGTTTATCTGAGACATACTCAGACTTTATCGCAAATCTCATCACACGGCCATCACCTCCTTCTCCAAGAAGGAATTATTTTCCTCTCTCCTGGACTTCTTCCTGGTTTTAGCCAACTGCATTGTCTTACAACGTTTTTCCATAAAAAAGCACTGCTTTCTTTCACTCTCCACCATCCCTGCACTTGACCAATGAGCAAAGCTGCTGTAGGAAGCCCTTTCAGACAGCATTGGTGACCTAAATGGAGGTCCAGGGTGAAGTCAAGTTGCACTCATCATAGGGTGAAATTCACCCCTGGGCAGTGGGTTATCACAAAGGCCCATTCTCCACTTAAGTCCCTGATAAGACCGAGTTTATAAGTTCAATGTGGGACTAAAGTTGTCTATAGGCATGGTACCATCCCCCATGCCAAAGGGTGAATTTCAGACTTCAGGTCCTGACAGGAAACACGCTGGAGGCAATGAAGGATTGCCATTAAATTCAGAGGGAACTGGATCTGACCCACTGGGGATGGAGCTGGTAAGAATGCAGAAAAGTGGCTCCCTCCTTCCTAGCAGGTTTACAATGAACTGCCCAGTGCCCCTAACCACAACCAGCATGAATTGAAAGGACCAACCTTCATTCCTTTCATCAGAGCCTGTTGAGCTAATGATGCCGCTCAGAATCACCTTGACATTCATTCTCATTTCAGGCCCAATTCCATCAGTGGAATGACACGCGGAATGCAGTTGGCCAATACAATTTTAAGATGAAAGAAAGATGAAGAGTGTAGTGTGCATGTCACGCCTGCTCAGGCTGCGATTAGCCCAGTCATTGCAACTCCTGAGGAAAACAGCTCCATCCAAAGGAGGACATAGGAAGGTAATCACGTTTGTTTGGTAACTAATTAGGACCTCATCCACAAATGGCATCACAGATCCTCCAGGCAGTCCTAGGGACAGTATAAAAGCACGCAAGACTCAACGCTCTTCCAAACACTTCTCCAGACTTCATCTCCTCGTTGAATTAGGTAAGTCCCTTTTGAATCAATTTCCTTCTAACCCTAGAGATGTTTCGGTAGGGTATATTTTTACTTAGGACTGAACCTTGCACTTACTCGCTGTGATTTGTATCAGGGATCAGGGTTTTCTTCCATAATTATTTTTGCAACATCTCAGCTGCCGGCATTACAGGATTCACGAATCGAAGCTGAATGGGGAATTTAGGAGCAACATATACAATTGGGAAACACAATTCCGAAGAACTGGAAATAGAATTAGGAGATTTACATCCTCTCGGTAACTTTAGGAAGTCCCTTAGACATTTTTCATTTTGCTGGGTTGGGAAATAACTTGTTCAGGTTAGTCCAGAAAGGGCCAATTCAGTGGTCTTCTCCTTATGCGTGTGCTGCTGTTACTCCTCACTTTGGAGACAGAAGAATGGATTAAGTTGACTAGTGGTGTGATCCAATCTAGCAATTCCTATCTTCTTCTGGGCAGAAATACCCATTGAAGGTGCTTCTCCTCAGATGGTGTAATTTAGTGTCACTCCATGGAAGTCGCTGAACCTGAACCTATTTTACGCCAGCTGAGGAGCTTGTCCTTAGTGATTTCTTCGGAGAAAAGCAAAGTCTCTGTTTTGTCATCAGCAAGTATTCATCACTCCCAAGGTTTGAGAGTGGTAGTCGTGTTAGTCTGTATCTGCAAAAACAACGAGGAGTTCTTGGTGCACCTTGGTGCACTTTGGTGCAACAAATTAATTTGGGCTTAAGCTTTCGTGGGCAAAACCCCCTATTAGATGCATAGAGTGGAAACAACAGACGCACGTATCTTTTCATGTGCTGTGTATTTATACCTGCCTCTGTATTTTCCACTCCATGCATCTGATGAAGTCGGTTTTAGCCCACAAAAGCCTATGCCCAAGTAAATTGGTTAGTCTCTAAGGTGCTACAGGGACTCTTTGTTCTTTTTCCCAAAGTTTAGGAAACTCAAAAAACAACACCGTGATACCAGACACAACTGGATTGTATGCAAGGTTAAATCCTGAAACGAAAGGTTGCAATTAGCATGATCCCAGTCAGGTTCTCTTTGAGAAATGTCTCAAATGGACACAGAATCCCAGGTGTCCAGCACAGAAATAGAGACACTTATTCCAGTCGGTGTTTTTTTACACAAAGTCATTGAGAGAGGCTGAAAGGGGCCTGTTGGGAGGGAAGTTTAGTGCGAGTGGACAAGAGGCGTACAAAGAGTTTATAGGAACAAATACATGGCCATGAATATGAGGACTAAGGCCACTTCTCCTCTTGCTCTCGGGCCCCGCGCAGACCTGGCTGCAATAGTAACCGAGCTTTGAAACCTTTCTTCCATCTCCCCTTGTACCTTCTCTTTACTCTAGTTCCTGTTGTGTGTTTCAGGTTTACCTCCATCCCAGAAAGATGATTTTCTCCTGCCTGGGCTATCCAGAATGCGGGGTGGCCCGACCCCGTCCAGTTACTGGCAGCTGCAACGAGCCGTGCGTTAGGCAGTGCCCTGACTCCCGAGTGGTCATCAGACCCTCACCAGTTGCTGTGACCATGCCAGGACCAATTATGAGCACTTTCCCTCAGCACAGTGCTGTGGGAGCCATAGGAGCACCTGTGGTCGGACCCGGTTTCGGGGGCTCATTCGGTTATCCGGGATTGTATGGGTATGGAGGCCATTATGGAGGATTGTACGGTTTAGGGGGATATGGTGGTTACGGCGGCCCTTACGGTTATGGGGGTTATGGGGGATTAGGCGCTTACCTGGGCGGTTACGGTTATGGAGGATTATGTGGTTATGGGGGGTTAGGTGGTTACCTGGGCGGGTATGGTTATGGGGGATTATGCGGTTACGGGGGATATGGCCATGGGTATAACAGTGGATGTGGTGGGACATGCTAAACCCAGCAGGAACATCCGTGGAAAAAGGAAGGAAACGAACAGCAAGATACAGATTCACCCCTGACCTTTTGGGCTTGGCTTTCAGAAGTGCTGAGCAACCATGGCTCCAGTTGAAGTCAGTGGGAGCTGTGTGTGTTCAGCACCTTGGTCTGAACGCCATGCTGCATGTCTACTGTTACACCATCTTACTCTTTCTGCCAATGCTTTCTCAGCTATGGGCTGATTCTCTTATTCCCATGTGGACTCCTTCTGAATTACACGCAGGCTGTTTATACTGACCCAGCAGGAGAAAGGCAACAGGGGCCTGAAGATAGGTATCAGTTAGATTTATTATCACTTTAAGGCCCTTGAGAGTGGGAAAAAGAGACCTCGCTCTTTCCATCAGTACGTACATCTAGTGTCCTGTTTCGACGTTTGCTGCGGCAGATGTCTAATGGAGAAACTGTGCAGTCTCTGCTTCTCTTTGGCTTTGTCTCATTTCCCACCAACTGGGGTAAAACAATACCCTTAAAATGGTTACAAAGGGGACTTTTTTGTCAACCTCTGCAGCTGGAAAAATGTAAAAAGAAATACGTCTTTGTTTCTCAAGTACAAATTGTGTCTGAAATACATCCCACTGAAGCCTTTGATCGGTTGCAGCCCTCCTTGAAACACTGGAAATACATTCTTTCTGCTCTGTAATATTTCTTCCTGTAACTGTGTACTGCCAATTTCATTTGCATTAAAAACTCTGCTGCACCATAATATCAGTCTTCTGGTTCTCCTTGTTCCTCCCTACTTGTTTAACAATCACACTGGATGAAATTCATCCCTGTATAGGCGGCAGCATCCGGTACTTCTCAAGTACATCTCATTGTGCAGGAGGTCAGACTAGACGATCATAATGGTCCCTTCTGACCTTAAAGTCTATGAGTCTATAAGTTGCATGTTTTCAATGCCACTGAGAGATAGGAGCCATTGAAGTGGTTCATAGCATTCTGAGGGCCGTCCATACCATGGTGTTTGTTAAATATAAGTAAACATACAGGGATATGCCTATCTCATAGACATGGAAAGGTCATTGAGTCTAGGCCTCTGCTTTCACTAGCAGGATCAAGCACTGTCCCTGGACAGATTTTTTTGCCCCAGATATTGAAACACCACCCTCAAGGATTGAACTCATAATCCTGAGTTTAAGAGGCCAATTCTCAAACCACTAAGCTATCCCTCTCCCTCCTTACACCTTGCTTTACCTGTTTTAACAAAGACTCTTTTCCTGTAAAGACCAGACAGATTTTCCATTGAGGAAGGTACGTTCTCCTGTGGTTTGAAGAGGACCAGTCACATGGTCCCTGGTAAGAGTGTGTGTGAGTCTTTGCAGGATAGCGATTGAAGAACAGCTGTTACCATGGCAGCGAGAGGCTCCATCTTGATGCTTGTGCTGGTGCCACCAGCTGGGGGAGGTGCCCTGCCCCACGCAGCCTCCTCGGGGGCTGTGGGCAGCAGCTCTGGAGACATGTGGGGCCGGTGTGCGGAGAGCCGGAGGTGCTGTCTGTCTTCTCTGCGGAGTCGGTTGTAGTATTCGATCGATGGGGCTCTACCACGCACAGCTCCCCTCCCACACATGGCTAGGGCATGGGAAGCCTGGGACTCCACAGGCAGCTGGTGTGTTACCAATCCACCTTCCCCAGGGCAGGCTCTCTCTGAAGCGGTGCAGGAAGTAGGGACACAGAGGCAGGATTTTCCAAAGGAAACCCAAAAAAATAGGTTGAGAGAGCCCTTGTATTCTAATCCACAATTTGAGGGCATCTAATCCTAAGAAAAAAAATTATTATTAAAATAATACAGCCCTGTGCACACATACAACTTTAATGAGCCTCAAGTGCTTTGAAGTCCTTTGATTTCAGGAAGCCTCTGATCTTCGAGCAGAATATCACTGTGAGATCTGGTTGATGCCGAGGTGAACAAGCACTTTGAGCTGAAGGTAACACATGAAGCAAGTGGGAGAGACAGCAATAAAACCAGTCACAGTGATTACTCATCCCCATACTCCCATTGCTTCTGAACTGCCTTGGACAGTTCCCATACAAGGCTTCCCCGATTACTGAGTTGCAGGCATGGATTTCTTCGTGGTTTAGAAGTTAAGCCCTGGATTTTCAGAGCAAGGCATGGAGTTGGTGCACTAGAGCCTATTAATTTTAGTTGGAATTTTGGCATTCAAATCCCTTAGGTAACTGTGAAAAATGTCAATGCCCCCCAATTTTTAATTTAGGGTTCAGGAAGAAATTCTCTAAATTTCCTCCATAAAGAACTAATTCATTGTTCTTCTGCTAGCTTCTGAAGCAGCTGGTAAGTGATACTCATTAAGACAGGATACTGGATTTGATGGGCCACTTGTCTCTTCCACCATAGTAATTACGGCATTCTCATGTGCAGAAGTAACTCTAGGTGCACATTTTCATCTAGTCTAAATTAGCGTATCTCCAATGAAGCCTGTGGAACAATGTAGATTTAGACCAGGGGTGGATGTGGTGCTTTGTGTTTTCTTTTGAGTAAAAGAATGAAAAAGAGTGGGGGAGACTGAAAAAGTTATTCGATGGACAGGTGATCCCATACCTGTTTTCTACTGCGTTTCTTGCACCTCCCTGTGAAGCCTCTAGTACTGCCCACAGTGGGAGGGAAGCCTGATTACCTGTAGCAGTGCCTATGTTCTTCCGTTCCAAGGAGCGGTCCATAGGCATAGTCTGATATAGAAGACTGGAGCTGGATGGCTCATAAACCAAACCCAGAGCCATATGGCTAAATCTCCCCCCACCACTGGGATATTTCATCATATCCTGAATGAGTCTGGCTGGTCTGGATACATTTTTACCTTTGTGTGGTCAGATCCAAAATCATATTAGTGGAGTAGGTTCATCTTCTGGGAATGGGGAGCCCTAAAAAAGTTGAAGAAATACGTGGTGGGACATGTCATCTTTTTATCTGCATTTCCTGCAACATGAAGTCATGGTACATAAAGGGACTTGGAGAGAAGAATCATAGACTCATAGAAGTGTAGGACTGGAAGGGACCTCGAGAGTCCCCTGCACTCATTGAAGGACTAAGTATTATCTAGACCATCCATGACTGGTGTTTGTCTAACCTGCTCTTAAAAATCTCCAATGATAAAGGTTCCACAACCTCCCTAGGCAATTTATTCCAGCCCTTATCTGCTTTACCAGTTAAGAAGACTTTCCTAATGTCCAACCTAAACTGCCCTTGCTGCACATTAAGCCCATTATTTCTTGTCCTATCCTCAGAGGTTAAGGAGAGCTATTTCTCTCCCTCCTCTTTGGAACAACCTTTTATATACTTGAAAACGGTTATCCTGTCCACTCTAAATCCTCTCTTCTCACTAAACAAACCGAATTTTTTCAATCTTCTCTCATAGCTCATGTCTTCTAGACCTTGAATCTTTTTTTTTTCTCTTCACTAGAGTTTTGTCCAGTCTGTCCACATTTTTCCTGAAATGTGTCTCCCAGAGCTGGACACACTATTCCAGCTGTGTCCTAATCAACGCGGAGTAGAAGGGCAGAATTACTTCTCGTGTCTTGCTTACAATACTTCTGCTCATACATCCCAGAATGACATTTGCTATTTTTGCAAAAGTGTTACACGGTTGACTCATATTTAGCTTCTGATCCACTATGACCCTCAGATCCCAATCCAGAGTGCTCCTTCCCAGGCAGTCATTTCCCATTTTCTATATGTGCAACTGATTGTTCCTTCCTAAGTGGAGTGGTCCTCCTATTTACTTCACATCATTTCTCCAGTTTGTCCAGCTCGGTTTGAATTTTAATCCTATTCTTCACAACACTTGCAACCCCTCCCAGCTTGGTATCATCCGCAAACTCTATGCGTGTACTCTCGGTGCCATAATCTAACTCGCTGATGAAGATACTGAACCCAGAACGGATCCCTGTGGGACCCATTTTCGTATACCCTTCCAGCTTGACTGTGGACCTCTGATAACTACTCTCTAGTTACCAACTAGTTATGCACCACCTTTTAGTAGCTCCATCTAGGTTGGATTTCGTTAGTGTGTTTATGAGAAAGTCATGCAAGAAAGTATCTAAACCTTATGAAAATTAAGATATACCACATCCACCGCATGCCCCCTATACACAAGGGTTGTTTCCCTGTCAAATTAGCTATTTGTTTGTCTGATACAATTTGTTCTTGATAAATCCATGCTATTACTTATCATCTGATTATCTTCTGGAATCTGCAAATGGATCCCTTAATTATTTGCGCCATTGTCTTTCATGACTCCTGCAGATGACTTCGGTGTAGTGTAATTTATCTCTAGGGTCAGAACGGATGCACGTGTATTTGCAATATCCTTCTGATCCTTCTGAATGCAACTGTAGGTCATGTCATTTGACCAAGGAGTGGACATTGCTGCTGACCAGCTGATGAACACATGTGGGCAAAGACTTAGAAGATTATTTGAATTGACTTGTACTGGTGCAATGACACCCAAAATCCCATATGAAGCTGAATTATTTCTGCCCCATTGCCCTAGACCTTCTCAGCTCATCTCCAGCATTGCAGAGTGAGTCCAAAATTGGTGTCGAGGAGCAGACCTGGCTGAATGTACACCTCCCACTAGGTTGTCATAAAAGACGGCTTTCTAGAGGGATGCTAAGTGCTCCATGTCACTGGAGATCCCAGCAGAGCAGAATAGAAGAATGTCTTGGGAACAGAAGACTTATTCTGAAAGAGGGCTGCTGGCTCCATGATTAAGTTTCCACAGAGTCTCTGTTGGAGCGTGTATTTTTCAAAATGCTCATCAAAATGACATGCCAGAGATACATTGCTCTGAACATTCATCCTTAGCCCCTGGCAGAGCAATAGGAATGGAAATGGGGATTGGTTTTGGCTGAGGGCTCCAGAGAAGAAATTAAGAACATAAGAAAAGGCATACTGG
Organism: Macrochelys suwanniensis; assembly: GCA_033296515.1. Taxonomy (NCBI): domain Eukaryota; kingdom Metazoa; phylum Chordata; order Testudines; family Chelydridae; genus Macrochelys; species Macrochelys suwanniensis. Next base: position 340,936,355 of record CM065775.1, read on the forward strand.
GTCACACCAAAGGTCCATCTAGCCCAGTAGCCTGGCTTCCAACAATGACCAATGCCAAGGCATGTAGAATTGGACCTTGCAAAGGGAATTAAAGCCAATAGTAAAAAGTTTTATAGCCATATAAATAGGAAGAAAACAAAGAAAGAAGAAGTGGGACCGCTAAACACTGAGGATGGAGTGGAGGTTAAGGATAATCTAGGCATGGCTCAATATCTAAACAAATACTTTGCCTCAGTCTTTAATGAGGCTAATGAGGAGCTTAGGAATAGTGGCAGCATGACAAATGGGAATAAGGATGTGGGGGTAGATATTACCATATCCGAGGTAGAAGCCAAACTTGAACAGCTTAATGAGAGTAAATCAGGCGGCCCAGATAATCTTCATCCAAGAATATTAAAGGAACTGGCACATGAAATTGCAAGCCCATTAGCAAAAATTTTTAATGAATCTCTAAACTCAGGGGTTGTACCGTTTGACTGGAGAATAGCTAATATAGTTCCTATTTTTAAGAAAGGGAAAAAAAGTGACCCGGGTAACTACAGGCCTGTTAGTTTGACATCTGTAGTATGCAAGGTCTTGGAAAAAATTTTGAAGGAGAAAGTAGTTAAGGACCTTGAGGTCAATGGCAATTGGGACAAATTACAACATGGTTTTACAAAAGGTAGATCGTGCCAAACCAACTTGATCTCCTTCTTTGAGAAAGTAACAGATTTTTTAGATAAAGGAAATGCAGTGGATCTAATCTACCTCGATTTCAGTAAGGCATTTGATACAGTACCACATGAGGAATTATCGGTTAAATTGGAAAAGATGGGGATCAATATGAAAATTGAGAGGTGGATAAGGAACTGGTTAAAGGGGAGACTACAGCGGGTCATACTGAAAGGTGAAATGTCAGGTTGGAGGGAGGTTACTAGTGGAGTTCCTCAAGGTTCAGTTTTGGGACCAATTTTATTTAATCTTTTTATTACTGACCTCGGCACCAAAAGTGGGAGTGTGCTAATAAAGTTTGCAGATGACACAAAGTTGGGAGGTATTACCAATTCAGAAAAGGATCGGGATATCCTACAGGAAGATTTGGATGACCTTGTAAACTGGAGTAATAGTAATAGGATGAAATTTAATAGTGAGAAGTGTAAGGTTATGCATTTAGGGATTAATAACAAGAATTGTAGTTATAAGCTGGGGACGCATCAGTTGGAAGTAACGGAAGAGGAGAAGGACCTCGGAGTCCTGGTTGATCACAGGATGACTATGAGTTGCCAATGTGATGTGGCCGTGAAAAAAGCTAATGCGGTCTTGGGATGCATTAGGCGAGGTATTTCTAGTAGAGATAAGGAGGTGTTAGTACCGTTATACAAGGCATTGGTGAGACCTCATTTGGAATACTGTGTGCAGTTCTGGTCTCCCATGTTTAAGAAGGATGAATTCAAACTGGAACAGGTACAAAGAAGGGCCACTAGGATGATCCGAGGAATGGAAAACCTGTCGTATGAAAGGAGACTCAAGGAGCTTGGTTTGTTTACCTTAACCAAAAGAAGGCTGAGGGGAGATATGCTTGCTCTCTTTAAATATATCAGAGGGATAAATACCAGGGAGGGAGAGGAATTATTTCAGCTCAGTACCAATGTGGACACAAGAACAAATGGATATAAACTGGCCATCAGGAAGTTTAGACTTGAAATTAGACGAAGGTTTCTAACCATCAGAGGAGTGAAGTTCTGGAACAGCCTTCCAAGGGAAGCAGTGGGGGCAAAAGACCTAACTGGCTTCAAGATTAAGCTAGATACGTTTATGGAGGGGATGGTTTGATGGGATAACATGATCTTAGTCAAAGGTCAATTAATTGCCCTCAGTGGTAAATAGGACCAATGGTCAATGATGGGATGTTAGAAGTTACTACAGAGAACTTTTTCCTGGGTGTCTGGCTGGTGAGTCTTGCCCACATGCTCGGGGTTCAGCTGATCACCATATTTGGGGTCGGGAAGGAATTTTCCTCCAGGGTAGATTGGCAGAGGCCCTGGAGGTTTTTTGCCTTCCTCTGCAGCATGGGGCACGGATCACTTGCTGGAGGATTCTCTGCATCTTGAAGTCTTTAAACCAGGATTTGAGGACTTCAATAGCTGAGACATAGGGGAGAGGATTATTCCAGGAGTGGGTGGGTGAGATTCTGTGGCCTGCATTGTGCAGGAGGTCAGACTAGATGATCATAATGGTCCCTTCTGACCTTAAAGTCTATGACTGAGTCTATGACTACGTGCTTCAGAGGGAATGAACAAAACTGGAAATCATCCAGTGATCCATCCCCTGTTGCTCATTCCCCAGTTCTGGCAAACAGAGACTAGGGACACCATCCCCGTTCATCCTGGCTAATAGCCATTGATGGACCTATCCATATGAATTTATCTAGGGTTGTTTTTTTTCAACCCTATTAGAGTCTTTGCCTTCACAAAATCCTCTGGCAAAGAGTTCCAGAGGATGACTGAGTGCTGTGTGAAGAAATACTTCCTTCTCTTTCTTTTAAACCTGCTGCCTATTAATTTCATTTGCTGACCCCTAGTTCTTGTGTTCCGAGGAGGAGTAAATAACACTTCCTTATTTATTTTCTCCACACCAGTCATCATTTTATAGACCTCTATCACATCTTCCACTAGTCGTCTCTTTTCCAAGGTAAAGGGCCCATTTTATTAATTTCTCCTAATAGGGAAGCTGTTCCATACCACTACTGCTTTTTTGAGATGGGGCGACCACATCTGCATGCAGTATTCAAGATGTGGCCGTGCCATAGATTTCTCTAGAGGCCGAGCCCTGGCCAGGTGTGGGTGGGGAGCTGTGCATGGTAGAGCCCCATCAATCGAATACTACAACCGACTCCACAGACAAGACAGACAGCACCTCCGGCTCTGCGCACACCGGCCCCACATGTCTCCAGAGCCGCTGCCCACAGCCCCCGAGGAGGCTGCGTGGTGCAGGGCACCTCCCCCAGCTGGTGGCACCAGCACAAGCATCAAGATGGTGCCTTTCGCTGCCATGGTAACAGCTGTTCTTTGGTCGCTATCCTGCAAAGACTCACACACACTCTTACCAGGGACCATGTGACTGGCCCTCTTCAAACCACAGGAGAAGGTACCTTCCTCAATGGAAAATCTGTCTGGTCTTTACAGGAAAAGAGTCTTTGTTGGAACAGGTAAAGCAAGGTGGGCGGGGGGAGAGGGATAGCTTAGTGTTTTGATAATTGGCCTGTTAAGCTCCGGATTATGTGTTCAATACTTGAGGGGCCGTTTAAATATCTGGGGCAAAAAAATCTGTCTGGGGACACTGCTTGATCCTGCTAGTGAAAGCAGGGGCCTACACTCAATGACCTTTCCAAGTCTGTGAGATATGCATATCTCTGTATGTTTACTTATATTTAACAAACACCATGGTATGGACGGCCCTCAGAATGCTATGAACCACTTCAATGGCTCCTATCTCTCCGTGGCATTGAAAACGTGCAACTCATAGACTTTAAGGTCAGAAGAGACCATTATGATCGTCTAGTCTGACCTACTGCACAATGAGATGTACTTGAGAAGTACCGGATGCTGCCGCCTATACAGGGATGAATTTCATCCAGTGCGATTGTTAAACAAGTAGGGAGGAACAAGGAGAACCAGAAGACTGATATTATGATGCAGCAGAGTTTTTAATGCAAATGAAATTGACAGTAGACAGTTACAGGAAGAAATATTACAGAGCAGAAAGTATGTATTTCCAGTGTTTCAAGGAGGGCTGCAACCTATCAAAGGCTTCAATGGGATGTATTTCAGACACAATTTGTACTTTAGACACAAAGACGTATTTCTTTTTACATTTTTCCAGCTGCAGAGGTTGACAAAAAAGTCCCCTTTGTAACCATTTTAAGTGTATTGTTTTACCCCAGGTGGTGGGAAATGAGACAAATCCAAAGAGAAGCAGAGACTGCACAGCTTCTCCATTAGACATCTGCCGCAGCAAACGTCAAAACAGGACACTAGATGTACATACTGATGGAAAGAGCGAGGTCTCTTTTTCCCACTCTCAAGGGCCTTAAAGTGATAATAAATCTAACTGATACCTATCTTCAGGCCCCTGTTGCCTTTCTCCTGCTGGGTCAGTATAAACAGCCTGCGTGTAATTCAGAGTGAGTCCACATGGGAATAAGAGAATCAGCCCATAGCTGGGAAAGCATTGGCAGAAAGAGTCAGAAAGCGTAACATTAGACATGCAGCATGGCCATCAGACCAAGGTGCTGAGCACACACAGCTCCCACTGACATCAGCTGGAGCCATGGTTGCTCAGCACTTCTGAAAGCCAAGCACAAAAGGTCAGGGGTGAATCTGTATCTCGCTGTTCGTTTCCTTCCTTTTTCCACGGATGTTCGTGCTGGGTTTAGCATGTCCCACAACATCCACCATTATACCCATGGCCATATCCCCCGTAACTGCATAATCCCCCATAACCATAACCACCCAGGTAACCACCTAACCCCCCATAACCACATAATCCTCCATAACCGTAACCGCCCAGGTAATCCCCTAATCCCCCATAACCCCCATAACCGTAAGGGCCGCCGTAACCACCATATCCCCCTAAACCGTACAATCCTCCATAATGGCCTCCATACCCGTACAATCCCCCATAACCGAATGAGCCCCCGAAACCGGGTCCGACCACAGGTGCTCCTATTGCTCCCACAGCACTGTGCTGAGGGAAAGTGCTCATAATTGGTCCTGGCATGGTCACAGCAATCGGTGAGGGTCTGATCACCACTCGGGAGTCAGGGCACTGCCTAACGCACGGCTCGTTGCAGCTGCCAGTAACTGGACGGGGTCGGGCCACCCCGCATTCTGGATAGCCCAGGCAGGAGAAAGTCATCTTTCTGGGATGGAGGTAAACCTGAAACACACAACAGGAACTAGAGTAAAGGGAAGGTACAAGGGGAGATGGAAGAAAGGTTTCAAAGCTCGGTTACTATTGCAGCCAGGTCTGCGCGGGGCCCGAGAGCAAGAGGAGAAGTGACCTTAGTCCTTATATTCATGGCCATCTATTTGTTCCTATAAACTCTTTGTACGCCTCTTGTCCACTCGCACTAAACTTCCCTCCCAACAGGCCCCTTTCAGCCTCTCTCAATGACTTTGTGTAAAAAAACACCGACTGGAATAAGTGTCTCTATTTCTGTGCTGGACACCTGGGATTCTGTGTCCATTTGAGACATTTCTCAAAGAGAACCTGACTGGGATCATGCTAATTGCAACCTTTCGTTTGAGGATTTAACCTCTGCATGAAATCCAGTTAAGTCTGGTATCACAGTGTTGTTTTTTGAGTTTCCTAAACTTTGGGAAAAAGAACAAAGAGTCCCTGTGGCACCTTAGAGACTAACCAATTTACTTGGGCATAGGCTTTTGTGGGCTAAAACCGACTTCATCAGATGCATGGAGTGGAAAATACAGAGGCAGGTATAAATACACAGCACCTGAAAAGATACGTGCGTCTGTAGCTTACACTCTATGCATCTAATCGGGGGTTTTGCCCACGAAAGCTTAAGCCCGAAATAATTTCTTGCACCAAAGTGCACCAAGGTGCACCAAGGACTGCTCGTTGTTTTTGCAGATACAGACTAACACGGCTACCACTCTCAAACCTTGGGAGTCATGAATACTTGCTGATGACAAAACAGAGACTTTGCTTTTCTCCAAAGAAATCACTAAGGACAAGCTCCTCAGCTGGCGTAAAATGGGTTCAGGTTCAGCGACTTCCATGGAGTGACACTAAATTACACCATCTGAGGAGAAGCACCTTCAATGGGTATTTCTGCCCAGAAGAAGATAGGAATTGCTAGATTGGATCACACCACTAGTCATCTTAATCCATTCTCCTGTCTCCAAAGTGAGGAGTAACAGCAGCACACGCATAAGGAGAAGACCACTGATTGGCCCTTTCTGGACTAACCTGAACAAGTTATTTCCCAACCCAGCAAAATGAAAAATGTCTAAGGGACTTCCTAAAGTTACTGAGAGGATGTAAATCTCCTAATTCTATTTCCAGTTCTTCGGAATTGTGTTTCCCAATTGTATATGTTGCTCCTAAATTCCCCGTTCAGCTTCGAATCGTGAATACTGTAATGCCAGCAACTGAGCAGTTGCACAAGATAATTATGGAAGAAAACCCTGATCCCTTATACAAATCACAGCGAGTAAGTGCAAGATTCAGTCCTAAGTAAAAATATACCCTTTGAAACATCTCTAGGGTTAGAAGGAAATTGATTCAAAGTGGACTTACCTAATACACCGAGGAGATGAAGTCCGGAGAAGTGTTTGGAAGAGCGCTGAGTCTTGTGTGCTTTTATACTGTCCCTAGGACTTCCTGGAGGATCTGGGATGCCTTTTGTGGAGGAGGTCCTATTTAGTTACCAAACAAACTTGATTGCCTTGCTCTGTCCTCCTTTGGATGGAGCTGTTTTCCTCAGGGGTTGCAATGACTGGGCTAATCGCAGCCTGAGCAGGTGTGACATGCACACTGCACTCTTCATTTTTCTTTCATCTTAAAATTGTATTGACCAACTGCATTCCGCGTGTCATTCCACAGATTTAATTGGGCCTGAAATGAGAATGAATGTCAAGGTGATTCTGAGCGGCATCAGTAGCTCAACAGGCTCTGATGAAAGGAATGAAGGTTGGTCCTTTCAATTCATGCTGGTTGTGGTTAGGGGCTTTGGGCAGTTCACTGTAAACCTGCTAGGAAGGAGGGAGCCACTTTTCTGCATTCTTACCAGCTCCATCCCCAGTGGGTCAGATCCAATTCCCTCTGAATTTAATGGCAATCCTTCATTGCCTCCAGCGTGTTTCCTGTCAGGACCTGAAGTCTGAAATTCACCCTTTGGCATGGGGGATGGTACCATGCCTACAGACAACTTTAGTCCCACATTGAACTTATAAACTAGGTCTAATCAGGGACTTAAGTGGAGCATGGGCCTTTGTGATGACGCGCTGCCCAGGGGTGAATTTCAGACTATAGTGAGTACAAATTGATTTAACCCTGGGCCTCCATTTGGGTCACCAATGCTGTCTGAAAGGGCTTCCTACAGCATATTTGCTCATGGGTCAAGTGCAGGGATGGTGGAGAGTGAAAGTAAGCAGCGCTCTTTTATTGAAAGAAATTGAGGTGTTGTAAGACAATGCAGTTGACTCAAACCAGCAAAAAGTCCAGGAGAGAGGAACATGATTCCTTCTTGGAGAAGGAGGAGATGGCCGTGTGATGAGATTTGCGATAAAGTCCGAGTTTGTCTCAGATAAGCTCTGATTTAAAGTCTGAGTTAAAGTTGGTTGAGATAAAGTCTAAGATGAAGTCTGAGTTTGAAGCATGCTGAGGAACTTCCAGTTTTAACACCCCGACTCCCTGTATTAGATAGGCCTAGAAAAGGAGGCATGTTGAGGTGAAGGTCACATGGGGTCAGTTGCAGAAACAGAAATAAAGCCCAATTCTTCTCATTCCTCCTATCACAGGCTGAGCTCAAGGTTGATCCCTGTTACACTATGTTACAAGACAAGGTTAGTAGCAGTGTGTGGGAGGGAGTTAAGGTGCAGGAGGGGGCTGAGGATGGGGGTTGTGCGGAGGTCTGGGAGGGAGTTAGGTACTTAGGGTGCAGGAGGGGTCTCAGGGCTGAGGCAGGCAGGGGGTGCAGAGCACTTACCTGGGGCTGCTCCTGTTTGGTGCACGGGGGGTGCAGGTGGCTCCGCACAGCGCGGCACCGCCCCCATGGCCGCGATTCTGGGAGCCGCCCTCCTCCCCACCAGGCTGGGCCTCCCGGAACGCAGGCGTTGCCGGAGCTGTGGAGGCTGCAGGACCCTGGTCTAAAGGGCCCCGGCTGCAGCTCTAAAGCCCCTTTTGCAATGTGGCCCTGTGAACATGGGCGGGGGACTCAGGAGGAGCAGGGGCAGCCGCGCAGTCAGCGGCCGGAGACAAGCCGCGCTTTCCCCTTCAAAGCGCCCATTGTCTCTGGCCGGCTGCGTGGTCGCCCAGTGCTCCTCATTAGTCCTTCGCCCGCGTTCGCGGCAATTCCGCCTCCTGCACCTCCCGCATGCTCCCCTGAGGCTGCAGGTGAGCCTCCCTCCTTGCTCCGCTGCCCAGCGCAACTCTCCCCACCTCCCCCACTCAAGGGTCTGGGGGGCTGCCAGTGCTGAGCTGCCCAAGTGCCCGGCCCTGGGGTCCCCTGTCGTTGGGGAGACCCATGCCTGCGCTCCATGTGTGTACAGGTAAATCCGCCCCTGAACAGAGGGTAGTATTGACATAAGGAGTCCCAACCATTGGGGTTTATTTCTGACTCTGCCAATCACTCCTAACTGACCTCCAACTGAATGTGTCTCCGGTGACCTCCGGGGTAAACAGGTATAATTATAACTCTCATGGGGCATTGTCTGAGGCTTCCTCTGTTCTAAGCATTTCAAAGCACTTCACAAACACTCATTAAGTGTAATACGGCTGAAGAGGTGTATTTATTAGAGGAATAAGAACATTTTACTGGCATTAGATGTTCCAATATTGAAGATTAGGTTGACTTTAAAAATGCATGTCAAGTTCTCAGATGTCCGATACTCAGTTCCTGATTTCTTTAGCCTCCGAAATTGGGGCGCTTTCATTTTCGTTACTGTACCTTTGTATTTCCCTTTTATACATATTTTAAAGTTTAGGGGAAGACGCTGAGCCAGTGAAATGAAAGGGAAACATCAGCTACTGCGTCTCTATCCATGGGTAGCCAAGAGCACTGGGTCTTGTGAGCGACATCAGCTAATAAAGATAAGGAAGCAGCACAAGACAGATGGAGATAAGGGGAACTTCTTCAATGGTCACATTGCTGTGGGATTAGACGTGGTTAATTGGAAGACTGACCAACCTACAGAATTCTGCAAGACTCTTCTCTGACAGAAAGCTTTTCAGCCCTTATTAGAATGATTTTAAAGTGGAAAATACGCCTCCAACAGGATTGGTTCTAACCCCAGCAGCGTAAAATGCCTTCGCTCCATTTTAAGGCACAGAATCTTTTGAAATATACCAAATGCAAAGCTCTCACTGGACCCTGAGATCAACCGTAGAATCAGCAATGGCCTTCACAATTTTGGCCCGATTGTCACAGAGAGTGTGGAACAACAACAACATGCTGACCATCAACACAAAGGTCGCTGTGTACCGTGCATGTGTGTTAAACACTCTTCTCTACGCCAGCGAAACTTGGACCCTCTACGCTTCGCAAGAAAAGAGACTGAACACCTTCCACATGCGCTGCCTCCGTCGCATATTCGGGATCACTTGGAGTGATCGAATAACGAACAACGAGGTGCTGGAATGTGCCAAGATCTCCAGCATGTTCAGTCTCCTCCGTCAACGCCGCCTCAGATGGCTTGGTCATCTAAGTCGCATGGAAGATGGACGGATCCCCAAAGACCTGTTGTATGCCGAACTTGCCTCCGGAAACAGAGCTACAGGATGGCCCCACCTTCGCTTCAAGGATGTTTGTAAGAGGGACCTGAAGACTGTTCAAATCGACACCAACAGCTGGGAAGAGCTCGCCCAGGACAGGTGCAGATGGAGACACGCTCTGACCACTGGATTGAAAACCAGCGAAGACAAGCTGCGGCAGCTTGCCGAGGAAAAGCGGGTTCAACGAAAAAGGAAGCAGCGGCTCCAACCCACAGCTGACAATGTCTTTAAATGCAGCAAATGCAATCGAGACTGCCACTCTCGTGTGGGGCTCCACAGCCACAACAGACGCTGCACAACCATCAACTACACATTCCCCATGGGCGCATATCCATCGTCTCTCGAGACTAACGGACGCCAACAACATTTGAATGAAAATGTAACAGCCCCGAATTGTGTGGCTTTAAGTGATAACCTGATTAACAGAAAGATACTAGAGACCTTGGACTCCATTTTTTTTTATAAGGACTCTATTATTCAATGCAGAGGCTGTTTCATTTTCATTGAAATAGAGTTTTGCATTTACTATATTTCAAAATATTTTTTTTGGAAAACGACGGTGCTCTCTCGATGTAAATCAGCCCAGTTAATTCAACTTCAAAGAAGTTCAAGGGGTTCCTTAAAATCAAAGGAAGATACTTTTGAATTCTGCCCTGCACATGGCACTCACTCTAGAGGACATAGTTTACACTTTAAACAACATTCTGGTTCAGGCAGGAATGTTTTCTGCAACATACCCTGTGGTTAGTGAGATTTTATGTGAAATCTCATCTCACAGCCATCTCCTCCTTCCCCAAGAATGCGTGATTTTCATCTCTCCTGGTCCTGCTGCTGGTCATGATGGTAAAGCTGGAAGTTCTTCAGCGTGCTTCAAACTCAGAATTTATCTCAGACTTTACCTCAACCAACTTTAACTCAGACTTTTTCTCAGAGTTTATCTGAGACATACTCAGACTTTATCGCAAATCGCATCACACGGCCATCTCCTCCTTTTCCGAGAAGGAATCATTTCCCTCTCTCCTGGACTTCTTGCTGGTTTTAGCCAACTGCATTGTCTTCAAGCGTCTTTCCATAAAAAAGCACGGCTTTCTTTCACTCTCCACCAACCCTGCACTTGACCCGTGAGCAAAGCTGCTGTAGGAAGCCCTTTCAGACAGCATTGGTGACCCAAATGGAGGTCCAGGGTGAAGTCAAGTTGCACTCATCATAGGGTGAAATTCACCCCAGGGCAATGGGTCATCACAGAGGCCCATGCTCCACTTAAGTCCCTGATTAGACCTAGTTTATAAGTTCAATGTGGGACTAAAGTTGTCTGTAGGCATGGTACCATCCCCCATGCCACAGGGTGAATTTCAGGCTTCAGGTCCTGACAGGAAACACGCTGTAGGCAATGAAAGATTCCCATTAAGTTAAAAGGGAATTGGATCTGACCCACTGGGGATGGAGCTGGTAAGAATGCGGAAAAGTAACTCCCTCCTTCCTAGCAGGTTTACAATAAACTGCCCAATGCCCCTAACCACAACCAGCATGAATTGAAAGGACCAACCTTCATTCCTTTCATCAGAGCCTGTTGAGCTACTGATGCCGCTCAGAATCACCTTGACATTCATTCTCATTTCAGGCCCAATTACATGAGTGGAATGACACACAGAATGCAGTTGGCCAATAGAATTTTAAGAAGAAAGAAAGATGAAGAGTGCAGTGTGCATGTCACGCCCGCTGAGGCTGCGATTAGCCCAGTCATTGCAACCCCTGAGGAAAACAGCTCCATCCAAAGGAGGACATAGGAAGGTAATCACGTTTGTTTGGTAACTAATTAGGACCTCCTCCACAAATGGCATCGCAGATCCTCCAGGCAGTCCTAGGGACAGTATAAAAGCACACAAGACTCAGCGCTCTTCCAAACACTTCTCTGGACTTCATCTCCTCGGTGAATTAGGTAAGTCCCTTCTGAATCAATTTCTTTCTAACCCTAGAGATGTTGCAGTTGGGTCCATATTTACTTAGGACTGAATCTTGCACTTACTTGCTGTGATTTGTATCAGGGATCAGGGTTTTCTTCCATAATTATCTTGTGCAACTGCTCAGTTGCCGGCATTACAGTATTCACGAATCGAAGCTGAATGGGGAATTTAGGAGCAACATATACAATTGGGGAATACAATTCAGAAGAACTGGAAATAGAATTAGGAGATTTACATCCTCTCGGGAACTTTAGGAAGTCCCTTAGACATTTTTCATTTTGCTGGGTTGGGAAATAACTTGTTCAGGTTAGTCCAGAAAGGGCCAATTCAGAGGTCTTCTCCTTACGCGTGTGCTGCTGTTACTCCTCACTTTGGAGACAGGAGAATGGATTAAGTTGACTAGTGGTGTGATCCAATCTAGCAATTCCTTTGTTCTTATGGGCAGAAATGCCCATTGAAGGTGCATCTCCTCAGATGGTGTAATTTAGCGTCACTCCATGGAAGTCGCTGAACCTGAACCCATTTTACGCCAGCTGAGGAGCTTGTCCTTAGTGATTTCTTCGGAGAAAAGCAAAGTCTCTGTTTTGTCATCAGCAAGTATTGATAACTCCCAAGATTTCAGAGTGGTAGCCGTGTTAGTCTGTATCTGCAAAAACAACGAGCAGTCCTTGGTGCACCTTGGTGCACCTTGGTGTAACAAATTAATTTGGGCTTAAGCTTTCGTGGGCAAAACCCCCTATTAGATGCATAGAGTGGAAACTACAGACGCACGTATCTTTTCACGTGCTGTGTATTTATACCTGCCTCTGTATTTTCCACTCCATACATCTGATGAAGTCGGTTTTAGCCCACGAAAGCCTATGCCCAAGTAAATTGGTTAGTCTCTAAGGTGCTACAGGGACTCTTTGTTCTTTTTCCCAAAGTTTAGGAAACTCAAAAAACAACACTGTGATACCAGACTCAACTGGATTGCATGCAAGGTTAAATCCTCAAACGAAAGGTTGCAATTAGCATGATCCCAGTCAGGTTCTCTTTGAGAAATGTCTCAAATGGACACAGAATCCCAGGTGTCCAGCACAGAAATAGAGAGACTTATTCCAGTCGGTGTTTTTCTACACAAAGTCATTGAGAGAGGCTGAAAGGGGCCTGTTGGTAGGGAAGTTTAGTGCGAGTGGACAAGAGGCGTACAAAGAGTTTATAGGAACAAATACATGGCCATGAATATAAGGACTAAGGCCACTTCTCCTCTCGCTCTCGGGCCCCGCGCAGACCTGGCTGCAATAGTAACCGAGCTTTGAAACCTTTCTTCCATCTCCCCTTGTACCTTCTCTTTACTCTAGTCCCTGTTGTGTGTTTCAGGTTTACCTCCATCCCAGAAAGATGACTTTCTCCAGCCTGGGCTATCCAGAATGCGGGGTGGCCCGACCCAGTCCAGTTACTGGCAGCTGCAACGAGCCGTGCGTTAGGCAGTGCCCTGACTCCCGAGTGGTGATCAGACCCTCACCGATTGCTGTGACCATGCCAGGACCAATTATGAGCACTTTCCCTCAGCACAGTGCTGTGGGAGCCATAGGAGCACCTGTGGTTGGACCCGGTTTCGGGGGCTCATTCGGTTATGGGGGATTGTACGGGTATGGAGGCCATTATGGAGGATTGTACGGTTTAGGGGGATATGGTGGTTATGGCGGCCCTTACGGTTATGGGGGTTATGGGGGATTAGGCGGTTACCTGGGCGGTTACGGTTATGGAGGATTATGTGGTTATGGGGGATATGGCCATGGGTATAATGGTGGATGTTGTGGGACATGCTAAACCCAGCACGAACATCCGTGGAAAAAGGAAGGAAACGAACAGCGAGATACAGATTCACCCCTGACCTTTTGGGCTTGGCTTTCAGAAGTGCTGAGCAAACATGGCTCCAGTTGAAGTCAGTGGGAGCTGTGTGTGCTCAGCACCTTGGTCTGAAGGCCATGCTGCATGTCTAAGGTTATGCCCTCTTACTCTTTCTGCCAATGATTTCCCAGCTATGGGCTGATTCTCTTATTCCCATGTGGACTCATTCTGAATTACACGCAGGCTGTTTACACTGACCCAGCAGGAGAAAGGCAACAGGGGCCTAAAGATAGGTATCAGTTAGATTTATTATCACTTTAAGGCCCTTGAGAGTGGGAAAAAGAGACCTCGCTCTTTCCATCAGTACATACATCTAGTGTCCTGTTTTGACGTTTGCTGCGGCAGATGTCTAATGGAGAAACTGTGCAGTCTCTGCTTCTCTTTGGCTTTGTCTCATTTCCCACCAACTGGGGTAAAACAATACCCTTAAAATGGTTACAAAGGGGACTTTTTTGTCAACCTCTGCAGCTGGAAAAATGTAAAAAGAAATACGTCTTTGTGTCTGAAGTACAAATTGTGTCTGAAATACATCCCATTGAAGCCTTTGATCGGTTGCAGCCCTCCTTGAAACATTGGAAATACATTCTTTCTGCTCTGTAATATTTCTTCCTGTAACTGTGTACTGCCAATTTCATTTGCATTAAAAACTCTGCTGCATCATAATATCAGTCTTCTGGTTCTCCTTGTTCCTCCCTACTTGTTTAAAAATCGCACTGGATGAAATTCATCCCTGTATAGGCGGCAGCATCCGGTACTTCTCAAGTACATCTCATTGTGCAGGAGGTCAGACTAGATGATCATAATGGTCCCTTGTGACCTTAAAGTCTATGAGTCTATAAGTTGCATGTTTTCAATGCCACTGAGAGATAGGAGCCATTGAAGTGGTTCATAGGATTCTGAGGGCCGTCCATACCATGGTGTTTGTTATATATAAGTAAACATACAGGGATATGCCGATCTCATAGGCTTGGAAAGGTCATTGAGTCTAGGCCCCTGCTTTCACTAGCAGGATCAAGCACTGTCCCCGGATAGATTTTTTTGCCCCAGATATTTAAACAGCCCTCTCAAGGATTGAACTCATAATCCGGAGCTTAACAGGCCAATTCTCAAACCACTAAGCTATCCCTCTCCCCCCGCCCACCTTGCTTTACCTGTTTTAACAAAGACTCTTTTCCTGTAAAGACCAGACAGATTTTCCATTGAGGAAGGTACGTTCTCCTGTGGTTTGAAGAGGACCAGTCACATGGTCCCTGGTAAGAGTGTGTGTGAGTCTTTGCAGGATAGCGACTGAAGAACAGCTGTTACCATGGCAGCGAAAGGCGCCATCTTGATGCTTGTGCTGGTGCCACCAGCTGGGGGAGGTGCCCTGCCCCACGCAGCCTCCTCGGGGGCTGTGGGCAGCGGCTCTGGAGACATGTGGGGCCGGTGTGCGCAGAGCCGGAGGTGCTGTCTGTCTTGTCTGTGGAGTCGGTTGTAGTATTCAATCGATGGGGCTCTACCACGCATAGCTCCCCACCCACACCTGGCCAGGGCACGGGGAGCCTGTGACTCCACAGGCAGCCGGTGCGTTCCCAACCCACCTTCCCCAGGGCAGGTTCTCTCTGAAGCGGTGCAGGAAGTAGGGACACAGAGGTAGGATTTTCAAAAGGAAACCCAAAAAATAGCTTGAGAGAGCCCTTGAATTCTAATCCACCATTTGGGGGCATCTAATCGTCAGAAAAAAAATTATTATTAAAATAATACGGCCCTGTGCACACACACAACTTTAATGAGCCTCAAGTGCTTTGAAGTCCTTTGATTTCAGGAAGCTTCTGATCTTCGAGCAGAATATCACTGTGAGATCTGGTTGATGCCGAGGTGAACAAGCACTTTGAGGTGAAGGTAACGCATGAAGCAAGTGGGAGAGACAGCAATAAAACCAGTCACATTGATTACTCATCCCCATACTCCCATTGCTTCTGAACTGCCTTGGATAGTTCCCATACAAGGCTTCCCCGATTACTGAGTTGCAGGCATGGATTTCTTCGTGGTTTAGAAGTTAAGCCCTGGATTTTCAGAGCAAGGCATGGAGTTGGTGCACTAGAGCCTATTAATTTTAGTTGGAATTTTGGCATTCAAATCCCTTAGGTAACTGTGAAAAATGTCAATGCCCCCCAATTTTTAATTTAGGGTTCAGGAAGAAATTCTCTAAATTTCCTCCATAAAGAACTAATTCATTGTTCTTCTGCTAGCTTCTGAAGCAGCTGGTAAGTGATACTCATTAAGACAGGATACTGGATTTGATGGGCCACTTGTCTCTTCCAGCATGGTAATTACGGCATTCTCATGTGCAGAAGTAACTCTAGGTGCACATTTTCATCTAGTCTAAATTAGCGTATCTCCAATGAAGCCTGTGGAACAATGTAGATTTAGACCAGGGGTGGATGTGGTGCTTTGTGTTTTCTTTTGAGTAAAAGAGTGAAAAAGAGTGGGGGAGACTGAAAAAGTTATTCGATGGACAGGTGATCCCATACCTGTTTTCTACTGTGTTTCTTGCACCTCCCTGCGAAGCCTCTAATACTGCCCACAGTGGGAGGGAAGCCTGATTACCTGTAGCAGTGCCTATGTTCTTCCGTTCCAAGGAGCGGTCCATAGGCATAGTCTGCTATAGAAGACTGGAGCTGGATGGCTCATAAACCAAACCCAGAGCCATATGGCTAAATCTCCCCCCCCACCACTGGGATATTTCATCATATCCTGAATGAGTCTGGCTGGTCTGGATACATTTTTACTTTTGTGTGGTCAGGTCCAAAATCTTATTAGTGGAGTAGGTTCATCTTCTGGGAATGGGGAGCCCTAAAAAAGTTGAAGAAATACATGGTGGGACGTCATCTTTTTATCTGCATTTCCTGCAACATGAAGTCATGGTACATAAAGGGACTTGGAGAGAAGAATCATAGACTCATAGAAGTGTAGGACTGGAAGGGACCTCGAGAGTCCCCTGCACTCATTGAAGGACTAAGTATTATCTAGACCATCCATGACTGGCGTTTGTCTAACCTGCTCTTAAAAATCTCCAATGATAAAGGTTCCACAACCTCCCTAGGCTATTTATTCCAGCCCTTAGCTGCTCTACCAGTTAAGAAGACTTTCCTAATGTCCAACCTAAACTGCCCTTGCTGCACTTTAAGCCCATTATTTCTTGTCCTATCATCAGAGGTTAAGGAGAGCTATTTCTCTCCCTCCTCTTTGGAACAACCTTTTATATACTTGAAAACTGTTATCCTGTCCACTCTAAATCTTCTCTTCTCACTAAACAAACCCAATTTTTTCAATCTTCTCTCGTAGCTCATGTCTTCTAGACCTTGAATCTTTTTTTTTCTCTTCCCTAGAGTTTTGTCCAGTCTGTCCACATTTTTCCTGAAATGTAGCTCCCAGAGCTGGACACAATATTCCAGCTGTGTCCTAATCAACGCGGAGTAGAAGGGCAGAATTACTTCTCGTGTCTTGCTTACAATACTTCTGCTCATACATCCCAGAATGACGTTTGCTACTTTTGCAAAAGTGTTACACGGTTGACTCATATTTAGCTTCTGATCCACTATGACCCTCAGATCCCATTCCAGAGTGCTCCTTCCCAGGCAGTCATTTCCCATTTTCTATATGTGCAACTGATTGTTCCTTCCTAAGTGGAGTGGTCCTCCTATTTACTTCACATCATTTCTCCAGTTTGTCCAGCTCGGTTTGAATTTTAATCCTATTCTTCACAACACTTGCAACCCCTCCCAGCTTGGTATCATCCGCAAACTCTATGCGTGTACTCTCGGTGCCATAATCTAACTCGCTGATGAAGATACTGAACCCAGAACGGATCCCTGTGGGACCCATTTTCATATACCCTTCCAGCTTGACTGTGGACCTCTGATAACTACTCTCTAGTTACCAACTAGTTATGCACCACCTTTTAGTAGCTCCATCTAGGTTGGATTTCGTTAGTGTGTTTATGAGAAAGTCATGCAAGAAAGTATCTAAACCTTATGAAAATTAAGATATACCACATCCACCGCATGCCCCCTATACACAAGGGTTGTTTCCCTGTCAAATTAGCTATTTGTTTGTCTGATACAATTTGTTCTTGATAAATCCATGCTATTACTTATCATCTGATTATCTTCTGGAATCTGCAAATGGATCCCTTAATTATTTGCGCCATTGTCTTTCATGACTCCTGCAGATGAAAGTGTACATCGGTGTAGTGTAATTTATCTCTAGGGTCAGAACGGATGCACGTGTATTTGCAATATCCTTCTGATCCTTCTGAATGCAACTGTAGGTCATGTCATTTGACCAAGGAGTGGACATTGCTGCTGACCAGCTGATGAACACATGTGGGCAAAGACTTAGAAGATTATTTGAATTGACTTGTACTGGTGCAATGACACCCAAAATCCCATATGAAGCTGAATTATTTCTGCCCCATTGCCCTAGACCTTCTCAGCTCATCTCCAGCATTGCAGAGTGAGTCCAAAATTGGTGTCGAGGAGCAGACCTTGCTGAATGTACACCTCCCACTAGGTTGTCATAAAAGACGGCTTTCTAGAGGGATGCTAAGTGCTCCATGTCACTGGAGATCCCAGCAGAGCAGAATAGAAGAATGTCTTGGGAACAGAAGACTTATTCTGAAAGAGGGCTGCTGGCTCCATGATTAAGTTTCCACAGAGTCTCTGTTGGAGCGTGTATTTTTCAAAATGCTCATCAAAATGACATGCCAGAGATACATTGCTCTGAACATTCATCCTTAGCCCCTGGCAGAGCAATAGGAATGGAAATGGGGATTGGTTTTGGCTGAGGGCTCCAGAGAAGAAATTAAGAACATAAGAAAAGGCCTACTGGGTCACACCAAAGGTCCATCTAGCCCAGTAGCCTGGCTTCCAACAATGACCAATGCCAGGTGCTTCAGAGGGAATGAACAAAACTGGAAATCATCCAGTGATCCATCCCCTGTTGCTCATTCCCCGGTTCTGGCAAACAGAGACTAGGGACACCATCCCCGTTCATCCTGGCTAATAGCCATTGATGGACCTATCCATATGAATTCATCTAGGGGTTTTTTTTCAACCCTATTAGAGTCTTTGCCTTCACAAAATCCTCTGGCAAAGAGTTCCACAGGATGACTGAGTGCTGTGTGAAGAAATACTTCCTTCTCTTTCTTTTAAACCTGCTGCCTATTAATTTCATTTGGTGACCCCTAGTTCTTGTGTTCCGAGGAGGAGTAAATAACACTTCCTTATTTATTTTCTCCACACCAGTCATCATTTTATAGACCTCTATCACATCTTCCACTAGTCGTCTCTTTTCCAAGGTAAAGGGCCCATTTAATTAATTTCTCCTCATAGGGAAGCTGTTCCATACCACTACTGCTTTTTTGAGATGGGGCGACCACATCTGCATGCAGTATTCAAGATGTGGACGTGCCATAGATTTATCTAGAGGCAATATGATCTTTTCTGTCTAGGAATTACCCATAAATAATGGTCAGGTTAGACATTTTCCCCCAGTATTCCTCTGTATGAATAATCCCTGCTGAAACCCCCATAGTCTGGCGAAGGCAGGCCTCATTGAATCAGGAGGGTGGTGTGTGGATTTCAGGTTGAGAAGACCTTTATCGTGATGAGCCAAACTCTCAAAGCACTCTAAAAGCAAAGTCATCCTGTCCTGAAAGTTGCTCTGACATTCAAGGAGTTGGGGCTTGAGTTAACCTTGCATTAACAAAGCCATTTGGTGACCACTTGTCTTTTCCTTCTAAAAACCTGAGTTGCTATCCTGCAAAGATTCACAAACACTCTTACTGTGGTCTATATGACTGGTCTTCTTGAAACCATAGGAAAACTTAAATTCTAAAATGGACACCCATAACCCCAGCATCTGCCATAACATTATAAGCCTCTATCACCACATGCGCCCCCATCAGCACCTCTGATGTCAGCTGCTCCTAAGGATCCCACTCTGCTTTCCTGATGGAAGGAGCTGAGAATTGCTCCTGGGAAGGTCACGACAGCCGGTGGTGGTTGATTAGCACTGTAGAGTCAAGGCACCGACTTACGTCTGGCTTATTGTAGCTGTTAGGCATGCTTTCTGGATTGTCACTGCACATGATTGTGAAGCAAGATGTGTTTCTGCTGTGGTGATACATTTGAAACACGCAACAGGCAACACTAAACAGAAGGTTTCAGTGTAGTAGCCGTGTTAGTCTGTGTCAGCAAAATGAAAATAAGAAAGAAAAACTTGTAGCACCTTAGAGACTAACAAATTTATTTCAGCATAAGCTTTCGTGGGTTAGTACCCACTTCATCGGATGCATGGAATGAAACATACAGTAGACAGATATTTATACAGTCAGAGAAACATGATAAGGTGGAGGTGCATAGACCAACCTTAAGAGGCTAATTAATTGAGAGGAACCATAACAGCAGGGGAAGAAAAACCTTTGAAGTGATAAACAAGATGGTCACACAGGTGTGAATGAGGATCGTTAACTTAAGGGAAATAGATTCAGTTAACGTAATGGCCGAGCCATTCGAGGTCCTTATTTAATCCTGAGGTAATACAATCTAGTTTGCATATCAATTCGAGTTCAACAGTTTCTCTTTGAAGTCTGCTTTTCGAGTTAATCTGTCGCAACACTGCTACCCTCAAGTCTGTCAGTGAGTGATTAGGGAGGTTGAAGTGTTCTCCTACTGGTTTTTGAATGTTATGATTCCTGATATCAGATTTATGTCCATTTATTCTTTTGCGTAGAGACTGTCCGGTTTGGCCAATGTACATGGCAGAGGGGCATTGCTGGCACATGATGGCATATATCACATTGGTAGATGTGCAGGTGAATGAGCCCCTGATGGTGTGGCGGATGTGATTAGGCCCTGTGATGGTATCACTTGAATCGATATGTGGACAGAGTTGGCATCGGGCATCCAGGGACAGTGCTTGATCCTGCTAGTGAAAGCAGGGGTCTACACTCAATGACCTTTCCAAGTCTATGAGATAGGCATATCCATTTATGTTTACTTATATTTGACAAACACCATGGTATGGACGGCCCTCAGAATCCTATGAACCACTTCAATGGCTCCTATCTCTCCGTGGCATTGAAAACATGCAACTTATAGACTCATAGACTTTAAGGTCAGAAGGGACCATTATGATTGTCTAGTCTGACCTCCTGCACAATGATATGTACTTGAGAAGTACCGGATGCTGCCGCCTATACAGGGATGAATTTCATCCAATGCGATTTTTAAACAAGTAGGGAGGAACAAGGAGAACCAGAAGACTGATATTATGATGCAGCAGAGTTTTTAATGCAAATGAAATTGGCAGTACACAGTTACAGGAAGAAATATTACAGAGCAGAAAGAATGTATTTCCAATGTTTCAAGGAGGGCTGCAACCTATCAAAGGTTTCAGTGGGATGTATTTCAGACACAATTTGTACTTCAGACACAAAGACGTATTTCTTTTTACATTTTTCCAGCTGCAGAGGTTGACAAAAAAGTCCCCTTTGTAACCATTTTAAGGGTATTGTTTTACCCCAGGTGGTGGGAAATGAGACAAAGCCAAAGAGAAGCAGAGACTGCACAGCTTCTCCATTAGACATCTGCCGCAGCAAACGTCAAAACAGGACACTAGATGTATGTACTGATGGAAAGAGCGAGGTCTCTTTTTCCCACTCTCAAGGGCCTTAAAGTTATAATAAATCTAACTGATACCTATCTTCAGGCCCCTGTTGCCTGTCTCCTGCTGGGTCAGTGTAAACAGCCTGCGTGTAATTCAAAAGGAGTCCACATGGGAACAAGAGAATCAGCCCATAGCTGGGAAAGCATTGGCAGAAAGAGTCAGAAAGCGTAACCTTAGACATGCAGCATGGCCTTCAGACCAAGGTGCTGAGCACACACAGCTCCCACTGACTTCAGCTGGAGCCCTGTTTGCTCAGCACTTCTGAAAGCCAAGCCCAAAAGGTCAGGAGTGAATCTGTATCTCGCTGTTCGTTTCCTTCCTTTCTCCACGGATGTTCGTGCTGGGTTTAGCATGTCCCAAAACATCCACCATTATACCCATGGCCATATCCCCCGTAAGCGCATAATCCCCCATAACCATACCCGCCCAGGTAACCACCTAACCCCCCATAACCACATAATCCCCCATAACCGTAACCGCCCAGGTAACCGCCTAATCCCCCATAACCCCCATAACCGTAAGGGCCGCCGTAACCGCCATATCCCCCTAAACCGTACAATCCTCCATAATGGCCTCCATACCCGTACAATCCCCCATAACCGAATGAGCCCCCGAAACCGGGTCCGACCACAGGTGCTCCTATGGCTCCCACAGCACTGTGCTGAGGGAAAGTGCTCATAATTGGTCCTGGCATGGTCACAGCAATCGGTGAGGGTCTGATCACCACTCGGGAGTCAGGGCACTGCCTAACGCACGGCTCGTTGCAGCTGCCAGTAACTGGACTTGGCCGGGCAACCCCGCATTCTGGATAGCCCAGGCTGGAGAAAGTCATCTTTCTGGGATGGAGGTAAACCTGAAACGCACAACAGGGACTAGAGTAAAGAGAAGGTACAAGGGGAGGTGGAAGAAAGGTTTCAAAGCTCAGTTACTATTGCAGCCAGGTCTGCGCGGGGCCCGAGAGCGAGAGTAGAAGTGGCCTTAGTCCCTATGTTCATGGCCATGTATTTGTTCCTATAAACTCTTTGTACGCCTCTTGTCCACTCGCACTAAACTTCCCTACCAACAGGCCCCTTTCAGCCTCTCTCAATGACTTTGTGTAAAAAAACACTGACTGGAATAAGTGTCACTATTTCTATGCTGGACACCTGGGATTCTGTGTCCATTTGAGACATTTCTCAAAGAGAACCTGACTGGGATCATGCTAATTGCAACCTTTCGTTTGAGGATTTAACCTCTGCATGCAATCCAGTTGAGTCTGGTATCACAGTGTTGTTTTTTGAGTTTCCTAAACTTTGGGAAAAAGAACAAAGAGTCCCTGTGGCACCTTAGAGACTAACCAATTTACTTGGGCATAGGCTTTTGTGGGCTAAAACCGACTTCATCAGATGCATGGAGTGGAAACTACAGAGGCAGGTATAAAGACACAGCACATGAAAAGATACGTGCGTCTGTAGTTTCCACTCTATGCATCTAATAGGGGGTTTTGCCCACGAAAGCTTAAGCCCAAATTAATTTGTTGCACCAAGGTGCACCAAGGTGCACTAAGAACTCCTCGTTGTTTTTGCAGATACAGACTAACACGGCTACCACTCTGAAACCTTGTGAGTCATCAATACTTGCTGATGACAAAACAGAGACTTTGCTTTTCTCCAAAGAAATCACTAAGGACAAGCTCCTCAGCTGGCGTAAAATGGGTTCAGGTTCACCGACTTCAATGGAGCGACACTTAATTACACTATCTGAGGAGAAGCACCTTCAATGGGTATTTCTGCCCAGAAGAACATAGGAATTGCTAGACTGGATCACAGCACTAGTCATCTTAATCCATTCTCCTGTCTCCAATAGTGAGGAGTAACAGCAGCATCACCCATAAGGCGAAGACCACTGAATTGGCCCTTTCTGGACTAACCTGAACAAGTTCCTTCCCAGTCCAGCTAATTGAGAAATGGTTCAGGGACTGTCTAACGTTACTCAGAAGATGTAAATCTCCTAATTCTATTTCCAGATCTTTGGAATTATGTTTCCCAATTGTATATGTTGCTCCTAAATTCCCCATTCACTTCGAATCGTGAATCCTGTAATGCCGGCAACTGAGCAGTTGCACAAGATAATTATGGAAGAAAACCCTGATCCCTGATACAAATCACAGCGAGTAAGTGCAAGATTCAGTCCTAAGTAAAAATGGACCCTACTGAAACATCTCTAGGGTTAGAAAGAAATTGATTCAGAAGGGACTTACCTAATTCACCAAGGAGATGAAGTCCGGAGAAGTGTTTGGAAGAGGGCTGAGTCTTGTGTGCTTTTATACTGTCCCTAGGACTGCCTGGAGGATCTGCAATGCCATTTGTGGAGGAGGTCCTAATTAGTTACCAAACAAACGTGATTACCTTGCTCTGTCCTCCTTTGGATGGAGCTGTTTTGCTCAGGGGTTGCAATGACTGGGCTAATCGCAGCCTCAGCGGGCGTGACATGCACACTGCACTCTTCATCTTTCTTTCATCTTAAAATTGTATTGGCCAACTGCATTCCGCGTGTCATTCCACTGATGGAATTGGGCCTGAAATGAGAATGAATGTCAAGGTGATTCTGAGCGGCATCAGTAGCTCAACAGGCTCTGATGAAAGGAATGAAGGTTGGTCCTTTCAATTCATGCTGGTTGTGGTTCGGGGCATGGGCAGTTCATTGTAAACCTGCTAGGAAGGAGGGAGCCACTTTTCTGCATTCTTACCAGCTGCTTCCCCAGTGGGTCAGATTCAATTCCCTTTCAACTTAATTGGAATGATTCATTGCCTCCAGCGTGTTTCCTGTCAGGACCTGAAGTCTGAAATTCACCCTGTGGCATAGGGGATGGTACCATGCCTATAAACAACTTTAGTCCCACATTGAACTTATAAACTAGGTCTAATCAGGGACTTAAGTGGAGCATAGGCCTTTGTGATGACCCACTGCCCAGGGGTGAATTTCACCCTACGATGAGTGCAACTTGACTTCACCCTGGACCTCCATTTGGGTCACCAATGCTGTCTGAAAGGGCTTTCTACAGCAGCTTTGCTCATGGGTCAAGTGCAGGGATGGTGGAGAGTGAAAGAAAGCAGTGCTTTTTTATGGAAAGACGTTGTAAGACAATGCAGTTGGCTAAAACCAGCAAGAATTCCAGGAGAGAGAAAAATGATTCCTTCTTGGAGAAGGAGGAGATGGCCGTGTGATGAGATTTGCAATAAAATTCTCCCGATGTGTAGAAAGAAAAGTAAATATGGCAGGCGACCAGCTTGGCTTAACAGTGAAATCCTTGCTCGTCTTAAACACAAAAAAGCAGCTTACAAGAAGTGGAAGATTGGACAAATGACCAGGGAGGAGTATATAAATATTGTTCAGGCATGCAGGAGTGAAATTAGGAAGGCCAAATCACACTTGGAGTTGCAGCTAGCCGGAGATGTTAGGAGTAACAAGAAGGGTTTCTTCAGGTATGTGAGCAACAAGAAGAAAGTCAAGGAAAGTGTGGGCCCCTTGCTGAATGAGGGAGGGAACCTAGTGACAGAGGATGTGGAGAAAGCTAGTGTACTCAATGCTTTTTTTGCCTCTGTCTTCACAGACAAGGTCAGCTCCCAGGCGTCTGCACTCCGCAGCACGGTATGGGGAGGAGGTGACCAGCCCTCTGTGGAGAAAGAAGTAGTTCGGGACTATTTAGAAAAGCTGGACGAACACAAGTCTATGGGGCCGGATGCACTGCATCCGAGGGTGCTAAAGGAGTTGGCCGATGTGATTGCAGAGCCATTGGCCATTATCTTTGACAAATCATGGCAATCGGGGGAGGTCCCGGATGACTGGAAACAAGCTAATGTAGTGCCCATCTTTAAAAAAGGGAAGAAGGAAGATCCGGGGAACTACAGGCCAGTCAGTCTCACCTCAGTCCCTGGAAAAATCATGGAACAGGTCCTCAAGGAATCAATTCTGAACCACTTAAAGGAGGGGAAAGTGATCAGGAACAGTCAGCATGGATTCACCAAGGGCAAGTCATGCCTGACTAACCTAATTGCCTTCTATGATGAGATAACTGGCTCTGTGGATGAGGGGAAAGCAGTGGATGTGCTATTTCTTGACTTTAGCAAAGCTTTTGATACAGTCTCCCACAGTGTTCTTGCCAGCAAGTTAAGGAAGTATGGGCTGGATGAATGGACGGTAAGGTGGATAGAAAACTGGCTGGATGGTCGTGCTCAACGGGTAGTGATCAATGGCTCCACGTCTAGTTGGCAGCCGGTATCAAGTGGAGTGCCCCAAGGGTCGGTGCTGGGGCCGGTTTTGTTCAATATCTTCATCAACGATCTGGAGGATGGTGTGGACTGCACCCTTAGCAAGTTTGCAGATGACACTAAACTGGGAGGAGTGGTTGATACGCTGGAGGGTAGGGACAGGATACAGAGGGACCTAGACAAATTAGAGGATTGGGCCAAAAGAAATCTGATGAGGTTCAACAAGGACAAGTGCAGAGTCCTGCACTTAGGACGGAAGAATCCTCCCATGCACTGCTACAGACTAGGGACCGAATGGCTGGGCAGCAGTTCTGCAGAAAAGGACCTAGGGGTTACGGTGGACGAAAAGCTGAATATGAGTCAACAGTGTGCCCTTGTTGCCAAGAAGGCTAACGGCATTTTGGGCTGTATAAGTAGGGGCATTTCCAGCAGATCGAGGGACGTGATTATTCCCCTCTATTCGGCACTGGTGAGGCCTCATTTGGAGTACTGTGTCCAGTTTTGGGCCCCACGCTACAAGAAGGATGTGGATAAATTGGAAAGAGTCCAACGGAGGGCAACAAAAATGATTAGGGGGCTGGAGCACATGACTTATGAGGAGAGGCTGAGGGAACTGGGATTGTTTAGCCTGCAGAAGAGAAGAATGAGGGGGGATTTGATAGCTGCTTTCAACTACCTGAAAGGGGGTTCCAAAGAGGATGGATCTAGACTGTTCTCAGTGGTAGAAGATGACAGAACAAGGAGTAATGGTCTCAAGTTGCAGAGGGGGAGGTTTAGGTTGGATATTAGGAAAAACTTTTTCACTAGTCGGGTGGTGAAGCACTGGAATGGGTTACCTAGGGAGGTGGTGGAATCTCCTTCCTTAGAGGTTTTTAAGGTCAGGCTTGACAAAGCCCTGGCTGGGATGATCTAATTGGATTTGGTCCTGCTTTGAGCAGGGGGTTGGACTAGATGACCTCCTGAGGTCCCTTCCAACCCTGAGATTCTATGATTCTATGATTCTATGATAAACTCTGAGAAAAAGTCTGAGTTAAAGTCGGTTGAGGGAAAGTCTGAGATAAATTCTGAGTTTGAAGCACGTTGAAGAACTTCCAGCATTACCATCATGAGTCTCTGTGTTTGATAGGCCTAGAAAAAGAGGCATGTTGAGGTGAAGGTCACATGGGAGTCAGTTGCAGAAACAGAAATACAACCCAATTCATCTCATTTCTCCTAGCACAGGCTGAGCTCAAGGTTGATCCCTGTTACGCTGTGTTACAAGACAAGGTCAGTAACAGGACCTGGAAGGGAGTTAACGTGCAGGAGGGGGCTCAGGGTGGGGGTTTAGTGTCTGGGAGGGACTTAGCGTGTAAGAGGAGGCTCAGAGTTGGAGTGCGGGGTCTAGGCTGCAGTTAGGGTCTTAGGGTGCGGTAGGAGTCTCAGGGTGGGAGTGTGGGGTCTAGGCTGGCGTTAGGGACTTAGGGTGCTGGAGGGGTCTCAGGGCTGGGGCAGGCAGGGGGTGCAGAGCACTTACCTGGGGCTGCTCCTGTTTGGTACACAGGGGGTGCAGGTGACTCTGCACAGCGTGGCACCGCCCCCATGGCCGCGATTCTGTGAGCCGCCCTCCTCCCCACCAGGCTGGGCCTCCCGGAACGCAGGGGTTGCAGGAGCTTTAGGGGCTGCAGGGCCCTGGGCTAACAGGCCCCGGGGCCCCGGGCTGCAGCTCGAAAGCCCCTTTTGGAATGCGGCCCTGCGAACATGGGCGGAGGACTCAGGAGTATCAGAGGCAGCCGCGCAGTCAGCGGCCAGAGACAAGCCGCGCTTTCCCCTTCAAAGCGCCCCTTTGCCCAGTGCTCCTCCTTAGTCTTCCTGAGGCTAGGAATCATCACTGAGTATTGGTATGACATCAGAAACTTTAACGTGAATTTGTAAAGTTCATTGAATCCTGTCCGGATGCTAAGTCTGAAATTCACCCTTTGGCACGGGGGCATGGGCCTTTGTGATGACCCAGCGCCCCTCAGGGGTGAATTTCACTCTATGGTGAGTACAACTTGACTTCACCCTGGACCTCCATTTGGGTTACCAATGCTGTCTCAAAGGGCTTCCTAAAGCAGATTTGCTCATGGGTCAAGTCCAGGGATGGCAGAGATTGAAAGAATTCAGCGCTCTTTTAAAGCAAGGGGTTGAGTTAACTCATGGAACATCTACTCTATCAGAAACCATCTCTCCATTCATGAACAGCCAAGAAATTTGAGGTTTTGTAAAACAATGCAGCTGACTGAGACCGGCAACAGACCAGGAGAGATGAAAATCACTCATTCTTGGGGAAGGAGGAGATGGCTGTGAGATGAGATTTCACATAAAATCTCACTAACCACAGGGTATGTTGCAGAAAACATTCCTGCCTGAACCAGAATGTTGTTTAAAGTGTAAACTAAGTCCTCAAGAGTGAGCCCCATGTGCAGGGCAGAATTCAAAAGTATCTTCCTTTGATTTTAAGGAACCACTTGAACTTCTTTGAAGTTGAATTAACTGGGCTGATTTTCACCGAGAGAGCACCTTCCTTTTCCAATAAAAATGTTGTGAAATATACCAAATGAAAAACTCTATTTGAATGAAAATGAAACAGCCTCTGCATTGACTAATAGAGTCGTTATAAAAAAAATGGAGTCCAAGGTCTTGTTGAGATGAGTTCCTGTCTGCTTCCTGTAAAACTTGCCCATACCGGTATTGGCCTGGCCTCTTCTTTTGTCATTCAGTGTTGCACGCATTCTAAAGCAATATGCATTTCCTCACCTTTTGGGGGCAAAGCCAGACTTTGAGGCACCTGCTCCCCTACTTGGTGTAAACTTTGCTTGTGCCAATCAGAAACGAACACAAACAGGTTTTGGGCCCCGTCCCCTATGACACTTCTATGATGTCATAGTTGGTACTTTATGGGCCTGCCTGCCATGTGCAGGCAGGAAGAGGAGAAAGAAAAACGAATCCTGTGTATCCTGTGTACACCCGTAACCGAGCCTGATCACCTCGAAGCCTCTCTCTCAGCTCACGTGTTTCAAACAGAGTTTCTACGTTTGCCGGTCATTGGTTTGTATTTGTGAGAATCAGTTATTACTAAATGCTGCATCTTTGTTTATCAATATTGTTAGTAGATATTTTAGTCATTGTGTGTTTTAAGTTTCATTAACTCTATTAGCTAATCTAACGCTGCTCCCTTACCCCTTGTAATTATCCCCAATAAAACTTTCAATTGATTAATTTTAGTTGTGTGTGTGTGTGTGCGTGTCCGCAGTTTGCATCGTGACCCATATTCTCCTTCCATCCCTTACCAATATAGTCTATTGCCACGTGAAGCCTAGTAAATAACAGGCCTGCATTTTCTTTTGCCCCTGCGGGCCCGTGGCAATCCACAGGTCTCTAGTATCATTCTGTTAATTAGGTTATCACTTAAAGCCACACAATTCAGGGCTCTTTCATTTTCATTCAAATGGAGCTTTGCATTTGGTATATTTCAAAAGATTCTGTGCCTTAAATCTGAGCGAAGGCATTTTACGCTACTCTGGTTAGAAGCAATCCTGCAGGAGGTGTATTTTCCATTTAAAATCATTCTAAAAATGGCTAAAAAGCTTTCTGTCAGAGAAGAGTCTTGCAGAATTCTGTAAGTTGGTCAGTCTTCCAATTAACCGCGTCTAATCCCACTGCAATGTGACCACTGAAGAAGTTCCCCTTATCTCCATCTGTCTTGTGCTTCCTTCTTATCTTTATTAGCTGATGTAGCTCTCAAGACCCAGTGCTCTTGGCTACCCATGGATGGAGATGCAGTAGCTGATGTTTCCCTTTCATTTCACTGGCTCAGCGTCTTCCCTTAAACTTTAAAATATGTATAAAAGGGAAATGCAAAGGTACAGTAACGAAAATGAAAGAGCCCCAATTTCGGAGGCTAAAGAAATCAGGAACTGAGTATCGGACATCTGAGAACTTGACATGTATTTTTAAAGTCAACCTAATCTTCAATATTGAAACATCTAATGCCAGTAAAAAGTTCTTATTCCTATAATAAATACACCTCTTCAGCCATATTACACTTAATGAGTGTTTGTGAAGTGCTTTGAAATGCTTAGAACAGAGGAAGCCTCAGCCAATGCACCATGAGAGTTATAATTATACCTGTTTACCCCGGAGGTCACCGGAGACACATTCAGTTGGGCCACCAACGCTGTCTGAAAGGGCTTCCTACAGCAGATTTGCTCATCGGTCAAGTGCATGGATGGTGGAGAGTGAAAGCAAGCAGTGCTCTTTTATAGAAAGAAATTGAGGTGTTGTAAGACAATGCAGTTGACTAAAACCAGCAAAAAGTCCAGGGAGAGGAACATGATTCCTTCTTGGAGAAGGAGGAGATGGCCGTGTGATGAGATTTGCGATCAAGTCCGAGTTTGTCTCAGATAAACTCTGATTTAAAGTCTGAGTTAAAGTTGGTTGAGATAAAGTCTGAGAAAAAGTCAGAGTATCAAAGGAAGATACTTC
Source organism: Macrochelys suwanniensis (assembly GCA_033296515.1). Taxonomy (NCBI): domain Eukaryota; kingdom Metazoa; phylum Chordata; order Testudines; family Chelydridae; genus Macrochelys; species Macrochelys suwanniensis. The sequence continues at coordinate 340,966,173 of CM065775.1, forward strand.
TGAATTCTGCCCTGCACATGGGACCCACTCTTGAGGACATAGTTTACACTTTAAACAACATTCTGGTTCAGGCAGGAATGTTTTCTGCAACATGCCCTGTGGTTAGTCAAGAATGCGTGATTTTCATCTCTCCTGCTCCTGCTGCTGATCTCAGTCAGCTGCATTGTCTTACAAAACCTCAGATTTCTTGGATGTTCATGAATGGAGAGTTAGTTTCTGATAGAGTAGATGTTCCAAGAGTTAACTAAACCGCTTGTTATAAAAGAGCACTGCTTTCTTTCACTCTCCACCATCCCTGGACTTGACCCATGAGCAAACCTACTGTAGGAAGCCGTTTGAGACAGCATCGGTGTCCCAAATGAACGTCCAGGGTTAAATCAAGTTGTACTCACCATAGGGAGAAATTCACCCCTGGGCAGTGGGTCATCACAAAGGCCCATGCTCCACTTAAGTCCCTGATAAGACCGAGTTTATAAGTTCAATGTGGGACTAAAGTTGTCTGTAGGCATGGTACCATACCTCGTTCCAAAGGGTGAATTTCAGACTTCAGGTCCTGACAGGAAACACGCTGGAGGCAATGAATCATTCCAATTAAGTTGAAAGGGAACTGGATCTGACCCACTGGGGAAGGAGCTGGTAAGAATGCAGAAAAGTGGCTCCCTCCCTCCCTAGCAGCTTTACGATGAACTGCCCAATGCCCCTAACCACAAACAGCGTGAATTGAAAGGACCAACCTGGAGTCCTATCATGAGAGCCTGTTGAGCTAATGATGCCGCTCAGAATCACCTTGACATTCATTCTCATTTCAGGCCCAATTCCATCAGTGGAATGACACGCGGAATGCAGTTGGCCAATACAATTTTAAGATGAAAGAAAGATGAAGAGTGCAGTGTGCATGTCACGCCTGCTGAGGCTGTGATTAGCCCAATCATTGCAACCCCTGAGGAAAACAGCTCCATCCAAAGGAGGACAGAGCAAGGTAATCATGTTTGTTTGGTAACTAATTAGGACCTCCTCCACAAATGGCATTGCAGATCCTCCAGGCAGTCCTAGGGACAGTATAAAAGCACACAAGACTCAGCGCTCTTCCAAACACTTCTCCGGACTTCATCTCCTCGGTGAATTAGGTAAGTCCCTTCTGAATCAATTTCTTTCTAACCCTAGAGATGTTGCAGTTGGGTCCATATTTACTTAGGACTGAATCTTGCACTTACTCGCTGTGATTTGTATCAGGGATCAGGGTTTTCTTCCATAATTATCTTGTGCAACTGCTCAGTTGCCGGCATTACAGTATTCACGAATAGAAGCTGAATGGGGAATTTAGGAGCAACATATACAATTGGGGAATACAATTCAGAAGAACTGGAAATAGAATTAGGAGATTTACATCCTCTCGGGAACTTTAGGAAGTCCCTTAGACATTTTTCATTTTGCTGGGTTGGGAAATAACTTGTTCAGGTTAGTCCAGAAAGGGCCAATTCAGAGGTCTTCTCCTTACGCGTGTGCTGCTGTTACTCCTCACTTTGGAGACAGGAGAATGGATTAAGTTGACTAGTGGTGTGATCCAATCTAGCAATTCCTATCTTCTTCTGGGCAGAAATGCCCATTGAAGGTGCTTCTCCTCAGATGGTGTAATTTAGCGTCACTCCATGGAAGTCGCTGAACCTGAACCCATTTTACGCCAGCTGAGGAGCTTGTCCTTAGTGATTTCTTCGGAGAAAAGCAAAGTCTCTGTTTTGTCATCAGCAAGTATTGATAACTCCCAAGATTTCAGAGTGGTAGCCGTGTTAGTCTGTATCTGCAAAAACAACGAGCAGTCCTTGGTGCACCTTGGTGCACCTTGGTGTAACAAATTAATTTGGGCTTAAGCTTTCGTGGGCAAAACCCCCTATTAGATGCATAGAGTGGAAACTACAGATGCACGTATCTTTTCACGTGCTGTGTATTTATACCTGCCTCTGTATTTTCCACTCCATGCATCTGATGAAGTCGGTTTTAGCCCACAAAAGCCTATGCCCAAGTAAATTGGTTAGTCTCTAAGGTGCTACAGGGACTCTTTGTTCTTTTTCCCAAAGTTTAGGAAACTCAAAAAACAACACTGTGATACCAGACTCAACTGGATTGCATGCAAGGTTAAATCCTCAAACGAAAGGTTGCAATTAGCATGATCCCAGTCAGGTTCTCTTTGAGAAATGTCTCAAATGGACACAGAATCCCAGGTGTCCAGCACAGAAATAGAGACACTTATTCCAGTCGGTGTTTTTCTACACAAAGTCATTGAGAGAGGCTGAAAGGGGCCTGTTGGGAGGGAAGTTTAGTTCGAGTGGACAAGAGGCGTACAAAGAGTTTATAGGAACAAATACATGGCCATGAATATAAGGACTAAGGCCACTTCTCCTCTCGCTCTCGGGCCCCGCGCAGACCTGGCTGCAATAGTAACCGAGCTTTGAAACCTTTCTTCCATCTCCCCTTGTACCTTCTCTTTACTCTAGTCCCTGTTGTGTGTTTCAGGTTTACCTCCATCCCAGAAAGATGACTTTCTCCAGCCTGGGCTATCCAGAATGCGGGGTGGCCCGACCCAGTCCAGTTACTGTCAGCTGCAACGAGCCGTGCGTTAGGCAGTGCCCTGACTCCCGAGTGGTGATCAGACCCTCACCGATTGCTGTGACCATGCCAGGACCAATTATGAGCACTTTCCCTCAGCACAGTGCTGTGGGAGCCGTAGGAGCACCTGTGGTTGGACCCGGTTTCGGGGGCTCATTCGGTTATGGGGGATTGTACGGGTATGGAGGCCATTATGGAGGATTGTACGGTTTAGGGGGATATGGTGGTTATGGCGGCCCTTACGGTTATGGGGGTTATGGGGGATTAGGCGGTTACCTGGGCGGTTACGGTTATGGAGGATTATGTGGTTATGGGGGATATGGCCATGGGTATAATGGTGGATGTTGTGGGACATGCTAAACCCAGCATGAACATCTGTGGAAAAAGGAAGGAAACGAACAGCGAGATACAGATTCACCCCTGACCTTTTGGGCTTGGCTTTCAGAAGTGCTGAGCAAACATGGCTCCAGTTGAAGTCAGTGGGAGCTGTGTGTGTTCAGCACCTTGGTCTGAACGCCATGCTGCATGTCTACTGTTACGCCATCTTACTCTTTCTGCCAATGCTTTCTCAGCTATGGGCTGATTCTGTTATTCCCATGTGGACTCATTCTGAATTACACGTGGGCTGTTTACACTGACCCAGCAGGAGAAAGGCAACAGGGGCCTGAAGATAGGTTTCAGTTACATTTATTATCACTTTAAGGCCCTTGAGAGTGGGAAAAAGAGACCTCGCTCTTTCCATCAGTACGTACATCTAGTGTCCTGTTTTGACGTTTGCTGCGGCAGATGTCTAATGGAGAAGCTGTGCAGTCTCTGCTTCTCTTTGGCTTTGTCTCATTTCCCACCAACTGGGGTAAAACAATACCCTTAAAATGGTTACAAAGGGGACTTTTTTGTCAACCTCTGCAGCTGGAAAAATGTAAAAAGAAATACGTCTGTGTCTGAAGTACAAATTGTGTCTGATATACATCCCATTGAAGCCTTTGATCGGTTGCAGCCCTCCTTGAAACACTGGAAATACATTCTTTCTGCTCTGTAATATTTCTTCCTGTAACTGTGTACTGCCAATTTCATTTGCATTAAAAACTCTGCGGCGTCATAATATCAGTCTTCTGGTTCTCCTTGTTCCTCCCTTCTTGTTTAAAAATCGCACTGGATGAAATTCATCCCTGTATAGGCGGCAGCATCCGGTACTTCTCAAGTACATCTCATTGTGCAGTAGGTCAGACTAGAGGATCATAATGGTCCCTTCTGACCTTAAAGTCTATGAGTCTATAAGTTGCATGTTTTCAATGCCACGGAGAGATAGGAGCCATTGAAGTGGTTCATAGGATTCTGAGGGCCGTCCATACCATGGTGTTTGTTATATATAAGTAAACATACAGGGATATGCCTATCTCACAGGCTTGGAAAGGTCATTGAGTCTAGGCCCCTGCTTTCACTAGCAGGATCAAGCACTGTCCCTGGACAGATTTTTTTGCCCCAGATATTTAAACAGCCCTCTCAAGGATTGAACTCACAATCCGGAGCTTAACAAGCCAAGTCTCAAACCACTAAGCTATCCCTTACACCTTTCTTAACTGTTTTAACAAAGACCCTTTTCCTGTAAAGGCCAGACAGATTTTCCATTGAGGAAGGTACGTTCTCCTGTGGTTTGAAGAGGACCAGTCACATGGTGCAGTGTAAGAGTGTGTGTGAGTCTTTGCAGGATAGCGACTGAAGAACAGCTGTTACCAAGGGCAGAGAGAGGCGCCATCTTGATGCTTGTGCTGGTGCCACCAGCTGGGGGAGGTGCCCTGCCCCACGCAGCCTCCTCGGGGGTTGTGGGCAGCGGCTCTGGAGACATGTGGGGCCGGTGTGCGCAGAGCCGGAGGTGCTGTCTGTCTTGTCTGCGGAGTCGGTTGTAGTATTTGATCGATGGGGTTCTACCACGCACAGCTCCCCACCCACACCTGGCCAGAGCACGGGGAGCCTGGGACTCCACAGGCAGCCGGTGCGTTCCCAATCCACCTTCCCCAGGGCAGGCTCTCTCTGAAGCGGTGCAGGAAGTAGGGACACAGAGGCAGGATTTTCAAAAAGAAACCCAAAAAATAGGTTGAGAGAGCCCTTGAATTCTAATCCACAATTTGAGGGCATCTAATCCTAAGAAAAAAAATTATTATCAAAATAATACAGCCCTGTGCACACATACAACTTTAATGAGCCTCAAGTGCTTTGAAGTCCTTTGATTTCAGGAAGCTTCTGATCTTCGAGCAGAATATCACTGTGAGATCTGGTTGATGCGGAGGTGAGCAAACACTTTGAGCTGAAGGTAACACATGAAGCAAGTGGGAGAGACAGAAATAAAACCAGTCACATTGATTACTCATCCCCATACTCCCATTGCTTCTGAACTGCCTTGGATAGTTCCCATACAAGGCTTCCCCGATTACTGAGTTGCAGGCATTGATTTCTTCGTGGTTTAGAAGTTAAGCCCTGGATTTTCAGAGCAAGGCATGGAGTTGGTGCACTAGAGCCTATTAATTTTAGTTGGAATTTTGGCATTCAAATCCCTTAGGTAACTGTGAAAAATGTCAATGCCCCCCAATTTTTAATTTAGGGTTCAGGAAGAAATTCTCTAAATTTCCTCCATAAAGAACTAATTCATTGTTCTTCTGCTAGCTTCTGAAGCAGCTGGTAAGTGATACTCATTAAGACAGGATACTGGATTTGATGGGCCACTTGTCTCTTCCAGCATGGTAATTACGGCATTCTCATGTGCAGAAGTAACTCTAGGTGCACATTTTCATCTAGTCTAAATTAGCGTATCTCCAATGAAGCCTGTGGAACAATGTAGATTTAGACCAGGGGCGGATGTGGTGGTTTGTGTTTTCTTTTGAGTAAAAGAGTGAAAAAGAGTGGGGGAGACTGAAAAAGTTATTCGATGGACAGGTTATCCCATACCTGTTTTCTACTGTGTTTCTTGCGCCTCCCTGCGAAGCCTCTAGTACTGCCCACAGTGGGAGGGAAGCCTGATTACCTGTAGCAGTGCCTATGTTCTTCCGTTCCAAGGAGCGGTCCATAGGCATAGTCTGCTATAGAAGACTGGAGCTGGATGGCTCATAAACCAAACCCAGAGCCATATGGCTAAATCTCCCCCTCACCACTGGGATATTTCATCATATCCTGAATGAGTCTGGCTGGTCTGGATACATTTTTACTTTTGTGTGGTCAGGTCCAAAATCTTATTAGTGGAGTAGGTTCATCTTCTGGGAATGGGGAGCCCTAAAAAAGTTGAAGAAATACGTGGTGGGACGTCATCTTTTTATCTGCATTTCCTGCAACATGAAGTCATGGTACATAAAGGGACTTGGAGAGAAGAATCATAGACTCATAGAAGTGTAGGACTGGAAGGGACCTCGAGAGTCCCCTGCACTCATTGAAGGACTAAGTATTATCTAGACCATCCATGACTGGTGTTTGTCTAACCTGCTCTTAAAAATCTCCAATGATAAAGGTTCCACAACCTCCCTAGGCAATTTATTCCAGCCCTTAGCTGCTCTACCAGTTAAGAAGACTTTCCTAATGTCCAACCTAAACTGCCCTTGCTGCACTTTAAGCCCATTATTTCTTGTCCTATCATCAGAGGTTAAGGAAAGCTATTTCTCTCCCTCCTCTTTGGAACAACCTTTTATATACTTGAAAACTGTTATCCTGTCCACTCTAAATCTTCTCTTCTCACTAAACAAACCCAATTTTTTCAATCTTCTCTCATAGCTCATGTCTTCTAGACCTTGAATCTTTTTTTTTCTCTTCCCTAGAGTTTTGTCCAGTCTGTCCACATTTTTCCTGAAATGTAGCTCCCAGAGCTGGACACAATATTCCAGCTGTGTCCTAATCAACGCGGAGTAGAAGGGCAGAATTACTTCTCGTGTCTTGCTTACAATACTTCTGCTCATACATCCCAGAATGACGTTTGCTACTTTTGCAAAAGTGTTACACGGTTGACTCATATTTAGCTTCTGATCCACTATGACCCTCAGATCCCATTCCAGAGTGCTCCTTCCCAGGCAGTCATTTCCCATTTTCTATATGTGCAACTGATTGTTCCTTCCTAAGTGGAGTGGTCCTCCTATTTACTTCACATCATTTCTCCAGTTTGTCCAGCTTGGTTTGAATTTTAATCCTATTCTTCACAACACTTGCAACCCCTCCCAGCTTGGTATCATCCGCAAACTCTATGCGTGTACTCTCGGTGCCATAATCTAACTTGCTGATGAAGATACTGAACCCAGAACGGATCCCTGTGGGACCCATTTTCGTATACCCTTCCAGCTTGACTGTGGACCTCTGATAACTACTCTCTAGTTACCAACTAGTTATGCACCACCTTTTAGTAGCTCCATCTAGGTTGGATTTCGTTAGTGTGTTTATGAGAAAGTCATGCAAGAAAGTATCTAAACCTTATGAAAATTAAGATATACCACATCCACCGCATGCCCCCTATACACAAGGGTTGTTTCCCTGTCAAATTAGCTATTTGTTTGTCTGATACAATTTGTTCTTGATAAATCCATGCTATTACTTATCATCTGATTATCTTCTGGAATCTGCAAATGGATCCCTTAATTATTTGCGCCATTGTCTTTCATGACTCCTGCAGATGAAAGTGTACATCGGTGTAGTGTAATTTATCTCTAGGGTCAGAACGGATGCATGTATATTTGCAATATCCTTCTGATCCTTCTGAATGCAACTGTAGGTCATGTCATTTGACCAAGGAGTGGACATTGCTGCTGACCAGCTGATGAACACATGTGGGCAAAGACTTAGAAGATTATTTGAATTGACTTGTACTGGTGCAATGACACCCAAAATCCCATATGAAGCTGAATTATTTCTGCCCCATTGCCCTAGACCTTCTCAGCTCATCTCCAGCATTGCAGAGTGAGTCCAAAATTGGTGTCGAGGAGCAGACCTGGCTGAATGTACACCTCCCACTAGGTTGTCATAAAAGACGGCTTTCTAGAGGGATGCTAAGTGCTCCATGTCACTGGAGATCCCAGCAGAGCAGAATAGAAGAATGTCTTGGGAACAGAAGACTTATTCTGAAAGAGGGCTGCTGGCTCCATGATTAAGTTTCCACAGAGTCTCTGTTGGAGCGTGTATTTTTCAAAATGCTCATCAAAATGACATGCCAGAGATACATTGCTCTGAACATTCATCCTTAGCCCCTGGCAGAGCAATAGGAATGGAAATGGGGATTGGTTTTGGCTGAGGGCTCCAGAGAAGAAATTAAGAACATAAGAAAAGGCCTACTGGGTCACACCAAAGGTCCATCTAGCCCAGTAGCCTGGCTTCCAACAATGACCAATGCCAGGTGCTTCAGAGGGAATGAACAAACCTGGAAATCATCCAGTGATCCATCCCCTGTTGCTCATTCCCCAGTTCTGGCGAACAGAGACTAGGGACACCATCCCCATTCATCCTGGCTAATAGCTATTGATGGACCTATCCATATGAATTTATCTAGGGTTGTTTTTTTTCAACCCTATTAGAGTCTTTGCCTTCACAAAATCCTCTGGCAAAGAGTTCCACAGGATGACTGAGTGCTGTGTGAAGAAATACTTCCTTCTCTTTCTTTTAAACCTGCTTCCTATTAATTTCATTTGGTGACCCCTAGTTCTTGTGTTCCGAGGAGGAGTAAATAACACTTCCTTATTTATTTTCTCCACACCAGTCATCATTTTATAGACCTCTATCACATCTTCCACTAGTCGTCTCTTTTCCAAGGTAAAGGGCCCATTTAATTAATTTCTCCTCATAGGGAAGCTGTTCCATACCACTACTGCTTTTTTGAGATGGGGCGACCACATCTGCATGCAGTATTCAAGATGTGGACGTGCCATAGATTTATCTAGAGGCCGAGCCCTGGCCAGGTGTGGGTGGGGAGCTGTGCGTGGTAGAGCCCCATCAATCGAATACTACAACCAACTCCACAGACAAGACAGACAGCACCTCCGGCTCTGCGCACACCGGCCCCACATGTCTCCAGAGCCACTGCCCACAGCCCCCGAGGAGGCGGCGTGGGGCAGGGCACCTCCCCCAGCTGGTGGCACCAGCACAAGCATCAAGATGGAGCCTTTCGCTGCCATGGTAACAGCTGTTCTTTAGTCGCTATCCTGCAAAGACTCACACACACTCTTACCAGGGCCCACGTGACTGGTCCTCTTCAAACCACAAGAGAACGTACCTGCCTAAATGGAAAATCTGTCTGGTCTTTACAGGAAAAGAGTCTTTCTTGGAACAGGTAAAGCAAGGTGGGCGGGGGGAGAGGGATAGCTTAGTGGTTTGAGAATTGGCCTGTTAAGCTCCGGATTATGAGTTCAATCCTTGAGGGGCCGTTTAAATATCTGGGGAAAAAAATCTGTCTGGGGACAGTGCTTGATCCTGCTAGTGAAAGCAGGGGTCTACACTCAATGACCTTTCCAAGTCTATGAGATAGGCATATGTCTGTATGTTTACTTATATTTAACAAACACCATGGTATGGACGGCCCTCAGAATGCTATGAACCACTTCAATGGCTCCTATCTCTCCGTGGCATTGAAAACGTGCAACTCATAGACTTTAAGGTCAGAAGAGACCATTATGATCGTCTAGTCTGACCTCCTGCACAATGAGATGTACTTGAGAAGCACTGGACGCTGCCGCCTATACAGGGATGAATTTCATCCAGTGCGATTTTTAAACAAGTAGGGAGGAACAAGGAGAACCAGAAGACTGATATTATGATGCAGCAGAGTTTTTAATGCAAGTGAAATTGGCAGTACACAGTTACAGGGAGAAATATTACAGAGCAGAAAGTATGTATTTCCAGTGTTTCAAGGAGGGCGGCAACCGATCAAAGGCTTCAGTGGGATGTATTTCAGACACAATTTGTACTTTAGACACAAAGACATATTTCTTTTTACATTTTTCCAGCTGCAGAGGTTGACAAAAAAGTCCCCTTTGTAACCATTTTAAGGGTATTGTTTTACCCCAGTTGGTGGGAAATGAGACAAAGCCAAAGAGAAGCAGAGACTGCACAGCTTCTCCATTAGACATCTGCTGCAGCAAACGTCAAAACAGGACACTAGATGTACGTACTGATGGAAAGAGCGAGGTCTCTTTTTCCCACTCTCAAGGGCCTTAAAGTGATAATAAATCTAACTGAAACCTATCTTCAGGCCCCTGTTGCCTTTCTCCTGCTGGGTCAGTGTAAACAGCCTGCGTGTAAATCAGAAGAGAATCAGCCCATAGCTGGGAAAGGATTGGCAGAAAGAGTCAGAAAGCCTAACATTAGACATGCAGCATGGTCTTCAGACCAAGGTGCTGAGCACACACAGCTCCCACTGACTTCAACTGGAGCCATGTTTGCTCAGCACTTCTGAAAGCCAAGCCCAAAAGGTCAGGAGTGAATCTGTATCTCGCTGTTCGTTTCCTTCCTTTTTCCACGGATGTTCGTGCTGGGTTTAGCATGTCCCACAACATCCACCGTTATACCCATGGCCATATCCCCCGTAACCGCATAATCCCCCATAACCATACCCATCCAGGTAACCACCTAACCCCCCATAACCACATAATCCTCCATAACCGTAACCGCCCAGGTAACCTCCTAATCCCCCATAACCCCCATAACCGTAAGGGCCGCCGTAACCACCATATCCTCCTAAACCGTACAATCCTCCATAATGGCCTCCATACCCGTACAATCCCCCATAACCGAATGAGCCCCCGAAACCGGGTCCGACCACAGGTGCTCCTATGGCTCCCACAGCACTGTGCTGAGGGAAAGTGCTCATAATTGGTCCTGGCATGGTCACAGCAATCGGTGAGGGTCTGATCACCACTCGGGAGTCAGGGCACTGCCTAACGCATGGCTCGTTGCAGGTGCCTGTAACTGGACGGGGTCGGGCCACCCCGCATTCTGGATAGCCCAGGCAGGAGAAAGTCATCTTTCTGGGATGGAGGTAAACCTGAAACACACAACAGGGACTAGAGTAAAGAGAAGGTACAAGGGGAGATGGAAGAAAGGTTTCAAATCTCGGTTACTATTGCAGCCAGGTCTGCGCGGGGCCCGAGAGCAAGAGGAGAAGTGGCCTTAGTCCCTATGTTCATGGCCATGTATTTGTTCCTATAAACTCTTTGTACGCCTCTTGTCCACTCGCACTAAACTTCCCTCCCAACAGGCCCCTTTCAGCCTCTCTCAGTGACTTTGTGAAAAAAAACACTGACTGGAATAAGTGTCTCTATTTCTGTGCTGGACACCTGGGATTCTGTGTCCATTTGAGACATTTCTCAAAGAGAACCTGACTGGGATCATGCTAATTGCAACCTTTCGTTTGAGGATTTAACCTTGCATGCATTCCAGTTGAGTCTGGTATCACAGTGTTGTTTTTTGAGTTTCCTAAACTTTGGGAAAAAGAACAAAGAGTCCCTGTAGCACCTTAGAGACTAACCAATTTACTTGGGCATAGGCTTTTGTGGGCTAAAACCGACTTCATCAGATGCATGGAGTGGAAAATACAGAGGCAGGTATAAATACACAGCACATGAAAAGATACGTGCGTCTGTAGTTTCCACTCTATGCATCTAATAGGGGGTTTTGCCCACGAAAGCTTAAGCACCAAATTAATTTGTTGCACCAAAGTGCACCAAGGTGCACCAAGGACTGTTCGTTGTTTTTGCAGATACAGACTAACACGGCTACCACTCTCAAACCTTGGGAGTGATGAATACTTGCTGATGACAAAACAGAGACTTTGCTTTTCTCCAAAGAAATCACTAAGGACAAGCTCCTCAGCTGGCGTAAAATGGGTTCAGGTTCAGTGACTTCCATGGAGTGACACTAAATTACACCATCTGAGGAGAAGCACCTTCAATGGGTATTTCTGCCCAGAAGAAGATAGGAATTGCTAGATTGGATCACACCACTAGTCATCATAATCCATTCTCCTGTCTCCGAAGTGAGGAGTAACAGCAGCTCACGCATAAGGAGAAGACCACTGAATTGGCCCTTTCTGGACTAACCTGAATAAGTTATTTCCCAACCCAGCAAAATGAAAAATGTCTAAGGGACTTCCTAAAGTTACTGAGAGGATGTACATCTCCTAATTCTATTTCCAGTTCTTCAGAATTGTGTTTCCCAATTGTATATGTATTTCCTAAATTCCCCGTTCAGCTTCGAATCGTGAATACTGTAATGCCAGCAACTGAGCAGTTGCACAAGATAATTATGGAAGAAAACCCTGATCCCTGATACAAATCACAGCGAGTAAGTGCAAGATTCAGTCCTAAGTAAAAATATACCCTACCGAAACATCTCTAGGGTTAGAAGGAAATTGATTCAAAAGGGTCTTACCTAATACACCGAGGAGATGAAGTCCGGAGAAGTGTTTGGAAGAGCGCTGAGTCTTGTGTGCTTTTATACTGTCCCTAGGACTTCCTGGAGGATCTGGGATGCCTTTTGTGGAGGAGGTCCTATTTAGTTACCAAACAAACTTGATTGCCTTGCTCTGTCCTCCTTTGGATGGAGCTGATTTCCTCAGGGGTTGCAATGACTGGGCTAATCGCAGCCTGAGCAGGTGTGACATGCACACTGCACTCTTCATTTTTCTTTCATCCTAAAATTGTATTGACCAACTGCATTCCGCGTGTCATTCCACAGATTTAATTGGGCCTGAAATGAGAATGAATGTCAAGGTGATTCTGAGCGGCATCAGTAGCTCAACAGGCTCTGATGAAAGGAATGAAGGTTGGTCCTTTCAGTTCATGCTGGTTGTGGTTAGGGGCTTTGGGCAGTTCATTGTAAACCTGCTAGGAAGGAGGGAGCCACTTTTCTGCATTCTTACCAGCTCCATCCCCAGTGGGTCAGATCCAATTCCCTCTGAATTTAATGGCAATCATTCATTGCCTCCAGCGTGTTTCCTGTCAGGACCTGAAGTCTGAAATTCACCCTTTGGCATGGGGGATGGTACTATGCATACAGACAACTTTAGTCCCACATTGAACTTATAAACTAGGTCTAATCAGGGACTTAAGTGGAGCATAGGCCTTTGTGATGACACGCTGCCCAGGGGTGAATTTCAGACTATAGTGAGTACAAATTGATTTAACCAAGGACCTCCATTTGGGTCACCAATGCTGTCTGAAAGGGCTTCCTACAGCAGATTTGCTCATCGGTCAAGTGCATGGATGGTGGAGAGTGAAAGCAAGCAGTGCTCTTTTATAGAAAGAAATTGAGGTGTTGTAAGACAATGCAGTTGACTAAAACCAGCAAAAAGTCCAGGAGAGAGGAACATGATTCCTTCTTGGAGAAGGAGGAGATGGCCGTGTGATGAGATTTGCGATCAAGTCCGAGTTTGTCTCAGATAAACTCTGATTTAAAGTCTGAGTTAAAGTTGGTTGAGATAAAGTCTGAGAAAAAGTCAGAGTATCAAAGGAAGATACTTCTGAATTCTGCCCTGCACATGGGACCCACTCTTGAGGATATAGTTTACACTTTAAACAACATTCTGGTTCAGGCAGGAGTTGTTATATGTCTCAGATAAACTCTGATTTAAAGTCTGAGTTAAAGCTCTACAGCCCCTTTTGCAGTGCGGCCCTGCGAACATGGGCGGGGGCTTGAGGAGGAGTAGGGGCAGCCGCGCAGCCAGTGGCCGGAGACAAGCCGCGCTTTCCCCTTTCAAAGCTCCCATTGTCTCCGGCCGGCTGCGTGGTCACCCAGTGCTCCTCATTAGTCCTTCTACCGCGTTCGCGGCACTTCCGCCTCCCGCAGCTCCCGCCGGCTCCCCTGAGGCCGCAGGTGAGCGTCCCTCCTTGCTCCGCTGCCCAGCACGACCCCTCCCACACCCCGCGCAATGGTGTGGGGAACTGCCGGTGCTGAGCTGCCTGAGTGCCCGGCCCTGGGGTCCCCTGTTGTTGGGGAGACCCATGCCAGGGCACCCTGTATGTACAGGTAAAACCGCCCCTGAATAGAGGGTAGTATTGACATGAGGAGTCCCAACCATTGGGGTTTATTTCTGACTCTCCCAATCACTCCTAACTGACCTCCAACTGAATGTGTCTCTGGTGACCTCCGGGGTAAACAGGTATAATTATAACTTTCATGGGGCATTGTCTGAGGCTTCCTCTGTTCTAAGCATTTCAAAGCACTTCACAAACACTCATTAAGTGTAATACGGTTGAAGAGGTGTATTTATTAGAGGAATAATAACTTTTTACTGGCATTAGATGTTCCAATATTGAAGATTAGGTTGACTTTAAAAATGCATGTCAAGTTCTCAGATGTCCGATACTCAGTTCCTGATTTCTTTAGCCTCCGAAATTGGGGCTCTTTCATTTTCGTTACTGTACCTTTGCATTTCCCTTTTATAATTTTTTTAAAGTTTAAGGGTAGATGCTGAGCCATTGAAATCAAAGGGAAACATTAGCGACTGCGTCTCTATCCGGGGTAGCCAAGAGCACTGGCTCTTGTGAGCTACATCAGCTAATAAAGAGAAGGAAGAAGCACAAGACAGATGGAGATTAGGAGAACTTCTTCAATGGTCACATTGCTGTGGGATTAGACGTGGTTAATTGGAAGACTGACCAACCTACAGAATTCTGCAAGACTCTTCTCTGAGAGAAAGCTTTTCAGCCATTATTAGAATGATTTTAAAGGGGAAAATATGCCTCCAACAGGATTGGTTCTAACCCGAGCAGCATAAAATGTCTTCGCTCAGTTTTATGGCACAGAAGTCAATGAAGTCTGTGGAGCTCCACTTATGTCCAGTGATCAGCGTCTGCTTTTTGAGCATGACAAGGGACGGTTTGTTAAAGAAATGGAAATGTAAAAGTTTTTTTCAATGAAAATCAAATAGCCCCCAATTCTGAGGCCAATTTTGAGGCTAGGAATCATCACTGAGTATTGGTATGACATAAGAAACCTTAATGTGAACTTGTAAAGTTCATTGAATCCTGCCAGGACTTTAAGTCTGAAATTCACCCTTTGGCATGGGGGATGGTACCATGCATACAGACAACTTTAGTCCCACATTGAACTTATAAACTAGGTCTAATCAGGGACTTAAGTGGAGCATAGGCCTTTGTGATGACGCGCTGCCCAGGGGTGAATTTCAGACTATAGTGAGTACAAATTGATTTAACCCTGGGCCTCCATTTGGGTCACCAATGCTGTCTGAAAGGGCTTCCTACAGCATATTTGCTCATGGGTCAAGTGCAGGGATGGTGGAGAGTGAAAGTAAGCAGCACTCTTTTATTGAAAGAAATTGAGGTGTTGTAAGACAATGCAGTTGACTCAAACCAGCAAAAAGTCCAGGAGAGAGGAACATGATTCCTTTTTGGAGAAGGAGGAGATGGCCGTGTGATGAGATTTGCGATAAAGTCCGAGTTTGTCTCAGATAAGCTCTGATTTAAAGTCTGAGTTAAAGTTGGTTGAGATAAAGTCTAAGATGAAGTCTGAGTTTGAAGCATGCTGAGGAACTTCCAGTTTTAACACCCCGACTCCCTGTATTAGATAGGCCTAGAAAAGGAGGCATGTTGAGGTGAAGGTCACATGGGGTCAGTTGCAGAAACAGAAATACAGCCCAATTCTTCTCATTCCTCCTATCACAGGCTGAGCTCAAGGTTGATCCCTGTTACACTATGTTACAAGACAAGGTTAGTAGCAGTGTGTGGGAGGGAGTTAAGGTGCAGGAGGGGGCTGAGGATGGGGGTTGTGCGGAGGTCTGGGAGGGAGTTAGGTACTTAGGGTGCAGGAGGGGTCTCAGGGCTGAGGCAGGCAGGGGGTGCAGAGCACTTACCTGGGGCAGCTCCTGTTTGGTGCACGGGGGGTGCAGGTGGCTCCGCACAGCGCGGCACCGCCCCCATGGCCGCGATTCTGGGAGCCGCCCTCCTCCCCACCAGGCTGGGCCTCCCGGAATGCAGGCGTTGCCAGAGCTTTAGGGGCTGCAGGGCCCTGGTCTAAAGGGCCCCGGCTGCAGCTCTAAAGCCCCTTTTGCAATGTGGCCCTGCGAACATGGGCGGGGGACTCAGGAGGAGCAGGGGCAGCCGCGCAGTCAGCGGCCGGAGACAAGCCGCGCTTTCCCCTTCAAAGCGCCCATTGTCTCTGGCCGGCTGCGTGGTCGCCCAGTGCTCCTCATTAGTCCTTCGCCCACGTTCGTGGCAATTCCGCCTCCCGCACCTCCCGCATGCTCCCCTGAGGCTGCAGGTGAGCCTCCCTCCTTGCTCCGCTGCCCAGCGCAACTCTCCCCACCTCCCCCGCGCAAGGGTCTGGGGGGCTGCCAGTGCTGAGCTGCCCGAGTGCCCGGCCCTGGGGTCCCCTGTCGTTGGGGAGACCCATGCCTGCGCTCCATGTGTGTACAGGTAAATCCGCCCCTGAATAGAGGGTAGTATTGACATAAGGAGTCCCAACCATTGGGGTTTATTTCTGACTCTGCCAATCACTCCTAACTGACCTCCAACTGAATGTGTCTCCGGTGACCTCCGGGGTAAACAGGTATAATTATAACTCTCATGGGGCATTGTCTGAGGCTTCCTCTGTTCTAAGCATTTCAAAGCACTTCACAAACACTCATTAAGTGTAATACGGTTGAAGAGGTGTATTTATTAGAGGAATAAGAACGTTTTACTGGCATTAGATGTTCCAATATTGAAGATTAGGTTGACTTTAAAAATGCATGTCAAGTTCTCAGATGTCCGATACTCAGTTCCTGATTTCTTTAGCCTCCGAAATTGGGGCTCTTTCATTTTCGTTACTGTACCTTTGCATTTCCCTTTTATACATATTTTAAAGTTTAAGGGTAGACGCTGAGCCAGTGAAATGAAAGGGAAACATCAGCTACTGCGTCTCTATCCATGGGTAGCCAAGAGCACTGGGTCTTGTGAGCGACATCAGCTAATAAAGATAAGGAAGCAGCACAAGACAGATGGAGATAAGGGGAACTTCTTCAATGGTCACATTGCTGTGGGATTAGACGTGGTTAATTGGAAGACTGACCAACCTACAGAATTCTGCAAGACTCTTCTCTGACAGAAAGCTTTTCAGCCCTTATTAGAATGATTTTAAAGTGGAAAATACGCCTCCAACAGGATTGGTTCTAACCCCAGCAGTGTAAAATGCCTTCGCTCCATTTTAAGGCACAGAATCTTTTGAAATATACCAAATGCAAAGCTCTCACTGGACCCTGAGATCAACCGTAGAATCAGCAATGGCCTTCACAATTTTGGCCCGATTGTCACAGAGAGTGTGGAACAACAACAACATGTTGACCATCAACACAAAGGTCGCTGTGTACCGTGCATGTGTGTTAAACACTCTTCTCTACGCCAGCGAAACTTGGACCCTCTACGCTTCGCAAGAAAAGAGACTGAACACCTTCCACATGTGCTGCCTCCGTCGCATATTCGGGATCACTTGGAGTGATCGAATAACGAACAACAAGGTGCTGGAATGTGCCAAGATCTCCAGCATGTTCAGTCTCCTCCGTCAACGCCGCCTCAGATGGCTTGGCCATCTAAGTCGCATGGAAGATGGACGGATCCCCAAAGACCTGTTGTATGCCGAACTTGCCTCTGGAAACAGAGCTACAGGACGGCCCCACCTTCGCTTCAAGGATGTTTGTAAGAGGGACCTGAAGACTGTTCAAATCGACACCAACAGCTGGGAAGAGCTCGCCCAGGACAGATGCAGATGGAGACAAGCTCTGACCACTGGATTGAAAACTGGTGAAGACAAGCTGTGGCAGCTTGCCGAGGAAAAGCGGGTTCAACGAAAAAGGAAGCAGCGGCTCCAACCCACAGCTGACAACGCCTTCAAATGCAGCAACTGCAATTGAGACTGCCACTCTCGTGTGGGGCTCCACAGCCACAACAGACGCTGCACAACCATCAACTACACATTCCCCATGGGTGCATATCCATCGTCTCTCGAGAGTAACGGACGCCAACAACATTTGAATGAAAATGTAACAGCCCCGAATTGTGTGGCTTTCAGTGATAACCTGATTAACAGAATGATACTAGAGACCTTGGACTCCATTTTTTTTATAAGGACTCTCTTATTCAATGCAGAGGCTGTTTCATTTTCATTGAAATAGAGTTTTGCATTTACTATATTTCAAAATATTTTTTTGGAAAACGACGGTGCTCTCTCGGTGTAAATCAGCCCAGTTAATTCAACTTCAAAGAAGTTCAAGGGGTTCCTTAAAATCAAGGGAAGATATTTCTGAATTCTGCCCTGCACATGGGACTCATTCTTGAGGACATAGTTTACACTTTAAACAACATTCTAGTTCAGGCAGGAATGTTTTCTGCAACATACCCTGTGGTTAGTGAGATTTTATGTGAAATCTCATCTCACAGCCATTTCCTCCTTCCCCAAGAATGCGTGATTTTCATCTCCCGGTCCTGCTGCTGGTCATGATGGTAAAGCTGGAAGTTCTTCAGCGTGCTTCAAACTCAGAATTTATCTCAGACTTCATCTCAACCAACTTTAACTCAGACTTTTTCTCAGAGTTTATCTGAGACATACTCAGACTTTATCGCAAATCTCATCACACGGCCATCTCCTCCTTTTCCGAGAAGGAATCATTTCCCTCTCTCCTGGACTTCTTGCTGGTTTTAGCCAACTGCATTGTCTTCAAGCGTCTTTCCATAAAAAAGCACGGCTTTCTTTCACTCTCCACCAACCCTGCACTTGACCTGTGAGCAAAGCTGCTGTAGGAAGCCCTTTCAGACAGCATTGGTGACCCAAATGGAGGTCCAGGGTGAAGTCAAGTTGCACTCATCATAGGGTGAAATTCACCCCAGGGCAATGGGTCATCACAGAGGCCCATGCTCCACTTAAGTCCCTGATTAGACCTAGTTTATAAGTTCAATGTGGGACTAAAGTTGTCTGTAGGCATGGTACCATCCCCCATGCCACAGGGTGAATTTCAAGCTTCAGGTCCTGACAGGAAACACGCTGTAGGCAATGAAAGATTCCCATTAAGTTAAAAGGGAATTGGATCTGACCCACTGGGGATGGAGCTGGTAAGAATGCGGAAAAGTGACTCCCTCCTTCCTAGCAGGTTTACAATAAACTGCCCAATGCCCCTAACCACAACCAGCATGAATTGAAAGGACCAACCTTCATTCCTTTCATCAGAGCCTGTTGAGCTACTGATGCCGCTCAGAATCACCTTGACATTCATTCTCATTTCAGGCCCAATTACATCAGTGGAATGACACACGGAATGAAGTTGGCCAATAGAATTTTAAGATGAAAGAAAGATGAAGAGTGCAGTGTGCATGTCACGCCCGCTGAGGCTGCGATTAGCCCAGTCATTGCAACCCCTGAGGAAATAGGTAAGTCCCTTCTGAATCAATTTCTTTCTAACCCTAGAGATGTTGCAGTTGGGTCCATATTTTTATTTAGGACTGAACCTTGCACTTACTCGCTGTGATTTGTATCAGGGATCAGGGTTTTCTTCCATAATTATCTTGTGCAACTGCTCAGTTGCCGGCATTACAGTATTCACGATTGGAAGCTGAACGGGAAATTTAGGAGCAACATATACAATTGGGAAACACAATTCAGAAGAACTGGAAATAGAATTAGGAGATGTACATCCTCTCAGTAACTTTAGGAAGTCCCTTAGACATTTTTCATTTAGTTGGGTTGGGAAATAACTTGTTCAGGTTAGTCCAGAAAGGGCCAATTCAGTGGTCTTCTCCTTATGCGTGTGCTGCTGTTACTCCTCACTTTGGAGACAGGAGAATGGATTAAGTTGACTAGTGGTGTGATCCAATCTAGCAATTCCTATCTTCTTCTGGGCAGAAATACCCACTGAAGGTGCTTCTCCTCAGATGGTGGAATTTAATGTCACTGCATGGAAGTCGCTGAACCTGAACCCATTTTACGCCAGCTGAGGAGCTTGTCCTTAGTGATTTCTTTGGAGAAAAGCAAAGTCTCTTTTTTGTCATAAGCAAATATTGATGACTCACAAGGTTTGAGAGTGGTAGCCGTGTTAGTCTGTATCTGCAAAAAGAACGAGCAGTCCTTGGTGCACCTTGGTGCACTTTCGTGCAACAAATTATTTCGGGCTTAAGTTTTCATGGGCAAAACCCCCTATTAGATGCATAGAGTGGAAACTACAGACGCACGTATCTTTTCACGTGCTGTGTATTTATACCTGCCTCTGTATTTTCCACTCCATGCATCTGATGAAGTCGGTTTTAGCCCACAAAAGCCTATGCCCAAGTAAATTGGTTAGTCTCTAAGGTGCTACAGGGACTCTTTGTTCTTTTTCCCAAACCTTAGGAAGCTCAAAAAACAACACTGTGACACCAGACTCAACTGTTTTGCATGCAGAGGTTAAATCCTCAAACGAAAGGTTGCAATTAGCATGATCCCAGTCAGGTTCTCTTTGAGAAATGTCTCAAATGGACACAGAATCCCAGGTGTACAGCATAGAAATAGTGACACTTATTCCAGTCGGTGTTTTTTTACACAAAGTCATTGAGAGAGGCTGAAAGGGGCCTGTTGGGAGGGAAGTTTAGTTCGAGTGGACAAGAGGCGTACAAAGAGTTTATAGGAACAAATACATGGCCATGAATATAAGGACTAAGGCCACTTCTCCTCTCGCTCTCGGGCCCGCGCAGACCTGGCTGCAATAGTAACCGAGCTTTGAAACCTTGCTTCCATCTCCCCTTGTACCTTCTCTTTACTCTAGTCCCTGTTGTGTGTTTCAGGTTTACCTCCATCCCAGAAAGATGACTTTCTCCAGCCTAGGCTATCCAGAATGCGGGGTGGCCCGACCCAGTCCAGTTACTGGCAGCTGCAACGAGCCGTGCGTTAGGCAGTGCCCTGACTCCCGAGTGGTGATCAGACTCTCACCGATTGCTGTGACCATGCCAGGACCAATTATGAGCACTTTCCCTCAGCACAGTGCTGTGGGAGCCGTAGGAGCACCTGTGGTCGGACCCGGTTTCGGGGGCTCATTCGGTTATGGGGGATTGTACGGGTATGGAGGCCATTATGGAGGATTGTACGGTTTAGGGGGATATGGTGGTTACGGCGGCCCTTACGGTTATGGGGGTTATGGGGGATTAGGCGGTTACCTGGGCGGTTACGGTTATGGAGGATTATGTGGTTATGGGGGGTTAGGTGGTTACCTGGGCGGTTATGGTTATGGGGGATTATGCAGTTACGGGGGATATGGCCATGGGTATAATGGTGGATGTTGTGGGACATGCTAAACCCAGCATGAACATCTGTGGAAAAAGGAAGGAAACGAACAGCGAGATACAGATTCACCCCTGACCTTTTGGGCTTGGCTTTCAGAAGTGCTGAGCAAACATGGCTCCAGTTGAAGTCAGTGGGAGCTGTGTGTGTTCAGCACCTTGGTCTGAACGCCATGCTGCATGTCTACTGTTACGCCATCTTACTCTTTCTGCCAATGCTTTCTCAGCTATGGGCTGATTCTGTTATTCCCATGTGGACTCATTCTGAATTACACGTGGGCTGTTTACACTGACACAGCAGGAGAAAGGCAACAGGGGCCTGAAGATAGGTTTCAGTTAGATTTATTATCACTTTAAGGCCCTTGAGAGTGGGAAAAAGAGACCTCGCTCTTTCCATCAGTACGTACATCTAGTGTCCTGTTTTGACGTTTGCTGCGGCAGATGTCTAATGGAGAAGCTGTGCAGTCTCTGCTTCTCTTTGGCTTTGTCTCATTTCCCACCAACTGGGGTAAAACAATACCCTTAAAATGGTTACAAAGGGGACTTTTTTGTCAACCTCTGCAGCTGGAAAAATGTAAAAAGAAATACGTCTGTGTCTGAAGTACAAATTGTGTCTGATATACATCCCATTGAAGCCTTTGATCGGTTGCAGCCCTCCTTGAAACACTGGAAATACATTCTTTCTGCTCTGTAATATTTCTTCCTGTAACTGTGTACTGCCAATTTCATTTGCATTAAAAACTCTGCGGCGTCATAATATCAGTCTTCTGGTTCTCCTTGTTCCTCCCTTCTTGTTTAAAAATCGCACTGGATGAAATTCATCCCTGTATAGGCGGCAGCATCCGGTACTTCTCAAGTACATCTCATTGTGCAGTAGGTCAGACTAGAGGATCATAATGGTCCCTTCTGACCTTAAAGTCTATGAGTCTATAAGTTGCATGTTTTCAATGCCACGGAGAGATAGGAGCCATTGAAGTGGTTCATAGGATTCTGAGGGCCGTCCATACCATGGTGTTTGTTATATATAAGTAAACATACAGGGATATGCCTATCTCACAGGCTTGGAAAGGTCATTGAGTCTAGGCCCCTGCTTTCACTAGCAGGATCAAGCACTGTCCCTGGACAGATTTTTTTGCCCCAGATATTTAAACAGCCCTCTCAAGGATTGAACTCACAATCCGGAGCTTAACAAGCCAAGTCTCAAACCACTAAGCTATCCCTTACACCTTGCTTAACTGTTTTAACAAAGACTCTTTTCCTGTAAAGGCCAGACAGATTTTCCATTGAGGAAGGTACGTTCTCCTGTGGTTTGAAGAGGACCAGTCACATGGTCCCTGGTAAGAGTGTGTGTGAGTCTTTGCAGGATAGCGACTGAAGAACAGCTGTTACCATGGCAGCGAAAGGCGCCATCTTGATGCTTGTGCTGGTGCCACCAGCTGGGGGAGGTGCCCTGCCCAACGCAGCCTCCTCGGGGGCTGTGGGAAGCTGCTCTGGAGACATGTGGGGCCGGTGTGCGCAGAGCCGGAGGTGCTGTCTGTCTTGTCTGTGGAGTCGGTTGTAGTATTCAATCGATGGGGCTCTACCACGCACAGCTCCCCACCCACACCTGGCCAGGGCACAGGGAGCCTGTGACTCCACAGGCAGCCGGTGCGTTCCCAACCCACCTTCCCCAGGGCAGGTTCTCTCTGAAGCGGTGCAGGAAGTAGGGACACAGAGGTAGGATTTTCAAAAGGAAACCCAAAAAATAGCTCGAGAGAGCCCTTGAATTCTAATCCACCATTTGGGGGCATCTAATCGTCAGAAAAAAAATTATTATTAAAATAATACGGCCCTGTGGACACATACAACTTTAATGAGCCTCAAGTGCTTTGAAGTCCTTTGATTTCAGGAAGCTTCTGATCTTCGAGCAGAATATCACTGTGAGATCTGGTTGATGCCGAGGTGAACAAGCACTTTGAGGTGAAGGTAACGCATGAAGCAAGTGGGATAGACAGCAATAAAACCAGTCACAGTGATTACTCATCCCCATACTCCCATTGCGTCTGAACTGCCTTGGACAGTTCCCATACAAGGCTTCCCAGATTACTGAGTTGCAGGCATTGATTTCTTCATGGCGTCACGAACAGGATGCAAGGGAGTTGGGCCATGCCCGTGGCACTCTGCAGACCGTGCAGATGATGAAACTGAACAATTCCAATATTTGCAGTTTCACCTTTTGACTAGCCAAAATTCGACTGATCCAAAAATAGAATGGATCTGTTCCCTTGGCTCGGGTAAAACTCTAAAAGGCTATACTGTACCATTAACCCTGACAGATACGGGATGCCTACTTCGGTGCCACCCGAGCTTTAGGTGTCAGCCAGCCGATTGTTCCCTACAGCCTCAGTGTACGGAGACTGTGGAGAACCTCGGTGCTGCAGATCCCTCTCAGCTTTGGAGAGAGTGTAGCCGCATTGTTAGAAAATCCGGAGGTACCGTTTCCAAATTGATTCCCCCACCTCGGGTAATACCTGCTGATCCGGCACACAAATTATTATGCCAGATGATAAAAGAATTAGATTTAATTAAGAAAACCAAAAAATTGCGACCCGATGAATATAAATCTGAGGATGTTTCCACCGTCCTGTTTAGCATGATATGCAAGGCCCTCAATCTGTGCTCTGTCCTCCATGGGGGCACAATGTTTGCAGCTAAACAGGCAGCCCCAGGCTCTCCTAAAGATGATAATGAGGAGAAGACAGAAAAGGTAGAGCCCATCACTACCTCCCCCTCCCCAAGTCCCTCTCAGAAAATTTTGCCACCCCATATGAATCTCCTAAAACTCCTCTGCCAACAGCCCCAGAATTTACTGAATCTGAAACTGTAGCAGAAGCTTTGCCTATTGCGATAACTAAAACTAAAATAGATGCACAAACAGGCAACACCACGCAGGTTACTGAACTGCGAACACGTACTAAGGCCGAACTTAAAGAGTTTTTAAAGGAAACGCAACGAAAAGCCAATGAGGCACCTATGGTTTGGATTGGGCGGCTAGCCTTAGAACACGGAGCAGAATTGGTGGACCGTGAGGAGGCTGGCATCTTAGCCAAAACGGCCAATTGGGCACGAGGCTTCCCGGGTCATGCTTTATTAAATAATCACTTTTGGCCACTTACCACCCCGGCAGCTGCCATTTTAGCAATGCAAGGCAGTTTTAAAGGATTGTATATCCCCCCGGGAGCCTTAGTTACTCCACACGATTTAATATGGGCAATCGCAGGAGCTTCCATAGTCCTGTGGGATCCACTACAAAACCCACTTCATTTAACTGTTCAACAGCAATTGGTGGTCACACCCTTTATACATGTTACTGACCCCACCCAAATTCCTGTCTCAGCAGAGGCAGTTGATTTAGCATTAGAAGCTGCCCCTGGACCTGACACCGGTGCCATGCTGCACTTGCATGCGGCTGTTCGCAGATCCATCTTAACGTTATTTGAAGTAGTTAGTAAAATTAAGTTGTCGCTGCCGCCCCCGCCTGTTGCCCTCCCAGTTGATTCGCCACCAAAAGACCCTCCAAAGAGTCAGTTTAATCCCCAAAAATATCCTGAGCGAACTAAAGCTGAACGGGCATGATTTGGCTTCCTTCTTAACAAAGGAATCCCCAAAGAAGCCCTGCATAAAATGTCAGACCACGGGCAGCAAAATATAGCCGAACAGCTAGGCTGGAAAAATTGGGAGGACTATGTTAGGTCAAAAAACGAATAGGGGCCGGATGCTGCCCGGCCCAAATTAAAGATCCCACCGATGAACGCCCATACGCCACCCTGTTAGTTAACGGTGACACCCCCACCTCCTTTTTATTAGACACTGGAGCTCAAGTTAGCATTATTGAGCCCAACGTTCCCCACTGTTATCTGGCTTTTCTGACCAAAAGCCTGACGTTAGCCGCAGTCAGTGCGAGCTCATTGTTCAGTCCTGCTTGCAGTGTGTGCAGGTAAAAACTATGAATTGTCCCCGATATGAGCGCTCTGCATACGCTGCAGAACACTTTGCCCCAGGTAGTACATGGCAAATTGACTTAATAGGACCCCTGCCAGGTGCTCGTCGTTTTCCAAAAGCCTTAGTTACTGTCGATCTGGGGTCTCGGCAAACTTTGTGTGTCCCTCTTACTAAAACCAATGCTGCTTCTGTCGCTGTAGCTCTTAGGCAAACAGCAGCGGCCTGGGGCACTCCCACTGAAGTCCAAGCAGATGGTGGGCCACCCTTTACCAGCAAAAGCATTGAACAGCTCATTTTTGGATGGGGGGCTTCCCTTCACATCCATACTAAATATCATCCTCAAAGCAATGGTGTGGTGGAGCGAAAAATCGCAGTCCTTAAGACTATGCTGCGAACAGCAAACCCCAACCCTGATTTTAAAAACTGGAGCTCATTTTTACCCCAGGTACTTATCGCACTCAACAAAAGTTACTCTCGCTGGCCTCACATTTCACCTACACCTAAGCCGCCTTGGTCCCCCGTGTTTAACACCGGCCAACTGGTTTGGCTTACAGAACCCCAAGCCTCTGGCCTTCGAGAACCTATAAAAGCCACCATTCTCCGGGCCGGCAAGTACCCTAACACCTACTTAGTGGCTACAAGTACCCCCGGTGACAAGCTAGTTCATCATAACCGGCTCAGCAAATGTAATTCTTAATAAACAAACTAATGCCCCTGAGCAGGGCTCGTATTATTCTGTTTTACAGGTTATGCTGCTCTCCCTCACAACATCTTTGCCCACGGAGCCCTTAGGAAAAGGTGGACTACAAACCTGGTTCGCCGCCTACTGGGTGCAGGAGGTCAGCGGAAACCAGTCGCTGTCAGCGCTGAGTCCAGAAGATTGTCTTGTTTGCTCCACTCAGTTCTCACCTAAATCTCCATTACCCTTTCAATTTGTACCAATAGTTTATAATTTTTCTTCATTTAATATTTCTAGTGTGAATTGTTCTTCCCCCTTTGTGCAGTGGGCTGCTTCTAGTGTTTGGAATAATTGTTCCTCACAATTTAATTCTTATGTGTTTCCAGTTCTTAATGCTTCAGGTCGAAGTGATTATAGCTTTCCTTTAATTGAGAGTATTAGAGTTCCAGCATCTCATTGTTGGGTTTTTGTTGGTAATAGTTTAACCCCAGCCCCTACTTGGGTTGGTACTTATTCTAATTGATCTATGTGGAGTTTTTCTTATGCTAATACCTCCCTAACTAAACCCACTCTTAATTTTACCTATCCCCCTCCCATTAATTGTTCTTATCGTCTTAATGATAATATTTTTTTTGGAACCTTCTATACCTCCATAACACATACATATCTGTTTCATGCCCAGCATATGCATCATGCTGAGGCTGCATGTGTCAATCGTGCATCCAGCTTTTATTCTGTAACCAATAATGGGTGGAGCCGTACCACAGTTTCTTCCTTAAGACCCGGTCATTTTTGGATTTGCGGTAATGTTGCGTTTGCTGTGCTTCCTCCCAATCCCCGGGGTATATGCACCATTGGCACCCTGTATCTACAAGGCGGAGGTATTTACACCTTGCCATCTAGCCACCGACACCATCGTAGTACCCACTCTGTTTGGACTCGTTTGCAAACAGCAGCGTCCTCCCTCGCCTCCTCTATTGTTAGTTTTAACCCTGTTGGTTATATGATGTTACGTGATCAAGTGCTGTTTCAATCCCTTGCTATTGAAATGCTTGCTAATACTACGGGCAAGGGCCTCTCCTTAATTAATCAGCAGTTAAATTCCCTTGTTCAGTATAGTATTCAAAATAGATTAATGATTCAATATTTGTTACAATCTTCCTCATTTTGTACTAAATTTGCTGACGTATATCCCGACTTTGCTGATAAATGCTGCGTTTCTTTGCCTTCTATTTCTCCTAATTTGTCCTCAATTGTTAAAGACCTGCAAACGTTGAGCTCTACTGTCCGAGAGTCACGAGAGTCCTTCCAGTTTTGGTCATGGCTCGATTGGCTTGGCCTTGCACCCTACAAATCCTATTTCCAATCCCTGTTTGTGTCCCTTCTAGTTGGGCTCGCTCTTCTCTGTCTCGGATGTGCCTTCATTAAAGCCTGCATTCACAAGTTTGTTGCCTCGGCCTACATCGCTTCCACCCCCGAAGCGCATCCCCTCGTAGGTGGGAATGAGGAGATGGACTCGGAAGTTTAGGTTCTCGGCCTAACTATTTCGGCCAGGGCACGGGGGCATGTTGAGATGAGTTCCTGTCTGCTTCCTGTAAAACTTGCCCATACCGGTATTGGCCTGGCCTCTTCTTTTGTCATTCAGTGTTGCACGCATTCTAAAGCAATATGCATTTCCTCACCTTTTGGGGGCGAAGCCAGACTTTGAGGCACCTGCTCCCCTACTTGGTGTAAACTTTGCTTGTGCCAATCAGAAACGAACACAAACAGGTTTTGGGCCCCGTCCCCTATGACACTTCTATGATGTCATAGTTGGTACTTTATGGGCCTGCCTGCCATGTGCAGGCAGGAAGAGGAGAAAGAAAAACGAATCCTGTGTATCCTGTGTACACCCGTAACCGAGCCTGATCACCTCGAAGCCTCTCTCTCAGCTCACGTGTTTCAAACAGAGTTTCTACGTTTGTCGGTCGTTATGCATTGGTTTCTATTTGTAAGTATCAGTTATTACTAAATGCTGCATCTTTGTTTATAAATATTGTTACTAGATATTTTAGTCATTGTGTGTTTTAAGTTTCATTAACTCTATTAGCTAATCTAACGCTGCTCCCTTACCCCTTGTAATTATCCCCAATAAAACTTTAAATTGATTAATTTTAGTTGTGTGTGTGTGTGTGTGCGTGTCCGCAGTTTGCATCGTGATCCATACTCTCCTTGCATCTCTTACCAATATAGTCTATTGCCACGTGCAGCCTAGTAAATAACAGGCCTGCATTTTCTTTTGCCCCTGCGTGCCCGTGGCAATCCACAGGTCTCTAGTATCATTCTGTTAATTAGGTTATCACTTAAAGCCACACAATTCAGGGCTCTTTCATTTTCATTCAAATGGAGCTTTGCATTTGGTATATTTCAAAAGATTCTGTGCCTTAAATCTGAGCGAAGGCATTTTACGCTACTCTGGTTAGAAGCAATCCTGCAGGAGGTGTATTTTCCATTTAAAATCATTCTAAAAATGGCTAAAAAGCTTTCTGTCAGAGAAGAGTCTTGCAGAATTCTGTAAGTTGGTCAGTCTTCCAATTAACCGCGTCTAATCCCACTGCAATGTGACCATTGAAGAAGTTCCCCTTATCTCCATCTGTCTTGTGCTTCCTTCTTATCTTTATTAGCTGATGTAGCTCTCAAGACCCAGTGCTCTTGGCTACTCATGGATGGAGATGCAGTAGCTGATGTTTCCCTTTCATTTCACTGGCTCAGCGTCTTCCCTTAAACTTTAAAATATGTATAAAAGGGAAATGCAAAGGTACAGTAACGAAAATGAAAGAGCCCCAATTTCGGAGGCTAAAGAAATCAGGAACTGAGTATCGGACATCTGAGAACTTGACATGCATTTTTAAAGTCAACCTAATCTTCAATATTGGAACATCTAATGCCAGTAAAAAGTTCTTATTCCTATAATAAATACACCTCTTCAGCCATATTACACTTAATGAGTGTTTGTGAAGTGCTTTGAAATGCTTAGAACAGAGGAAGCCTCAGCCAATGCACCATGAGAGTTATAATTATACCTGTTTACCCCGGAGGTCACCGGAGACACATTCAGTTGGGCCACCAACGCTGTCTGAAAGGGCTTCCTACAGCAGATTTGCTCATCGGTCAAGTGCATGGATGGTGGAGAGTGAAAGCAAGCAGTGCTCTTTTATAGAAAGAAATTGAGGTGTTGTAAGACAATGCAGTTGACTAAAACCAGCAAAAAGTCCAGGGAGAGGAACATGATTCCTTCTTGGAGAAGGAGGAGATGGCCGTGTGATGAGATTTGCGATCAAGTCCGAGTTTGTCTCAGATAAACTCTGATTTAAAGTCTGAGTTAAAGTTGGTTGAGATAAAGTCTGAGAAAAAGTCAGAGTATCAAAGGAAGATACTTCTGAATTCTGCCCTGCACATGGGACCCACTCTTGAGGACATAGTTTACACTTTAAACAACATTCTGGTTCAGGCAGGAATGTTTTCTGCAACATGCCTTGTGGTTAGTCAAGAATGCATGATTTTCATCTCTCCTGCTCCTGCTGCTGGTCTCAGTCAGCTGCATTGTCTTACAAAACCTCAGATTTCTTGGATGTTCATGAATGGAGAGTTGGTTTCTGATAGAGTAGATGTTCCAAGAGTTAACTCAACCACTTGTTATAAAAGAGCACTGCTTTCTTTCACTCTCCACCATCCCTGGACTTGACCCATGAGGAAACCTGCTGTAGGAAGCCCTTTGAGACAGCATCGGTGTCCCA
Source organism: Macrochelys suwanniensis (assembly GCA_033296515.1). Taxonomy (NCBI): domain Eukaryota; kingdom Metazoa; phylum Chordata; order Testudines; family Chelydridae; genus Macrochelys; species Macrochelys suwanniensis. The sequence goes on from CM065775.1 coordinate 340,995,461, forward strand.
AATGGACGTCCAGGGTTAAATCAAGTTGTACTCACCATAGGGTGAAATTCACCCCTGGGCAGTGGGTCATCACAAAGGCCCATGCTCCACTTAAGTCCCTGATGAGACCTAGTTTATAAGTTCAATGTGGGACTAAAGTTGTCTGTAGGCATGGTACCATACCTCGTTCCAAAGGGTGAATTTCAGACTTCAGGTCCTGAGAGGAAACACGCTGGAGGCAATGAATCATTCCAATTAAGTTGAAAGGGAACTGGATCTGACCCACTGGGGAAGGAGCTGGTAAGAATGCAGAAAAGTGGCTCCCTCCCTCCCTAGCAGCTTTACGATGAACTGCCCAATGCCCCTAACCACAAACAGCGTGAATTGAAAGGACCAACCTGGAGTCCTATCATGAGAGCCTGTTGAGCTACTGATGCCGCTCAGAATCACCTTGACATTCATTCTCATTTCAGGCCCAATTCCATCAGTGGAATAACATGTGGAACGCAGTTGGCCAATACAATTTTAAGATGAAAGAAAGATGAAGAGTGCAGTGTGCATGTCACGCCCGCTGAGGCTGTGATTAGCCCAATCATTGCAACCCCTAAGGAAAACAGCTCCATCCAAAGGAGGACAGAGCAAGGTAATCATGTTTGTTTGGTAACTAATTAGGACCTCCTCCACAAATGGCATCGCAGATCCTCCAGGCAGTCCTAGGGACGGTATAAAAGCACGCAAGACTCAGCGCTCTTCCAAACACTTCTCCGGACTTCATCTCCTCGGTGAATTAGGTAAGTCCCTTCTGAATCAATTTCTTTCTAACCCTAGAGATGTTGCAGTTGGGTCCATATTTACTTAGGACTGAATCTTGCACTTACTCGCTGTGATTTGTATCAGGGATCAGGGTTTTCTTCCATAATTATCTTGTGCAACTGCTCAGTTGCCGGCATTACAGTATTCACGAATAGAAGCTGAATGGGGAATTTAGGAGCAACATATACAATTGGGGAATACAATTCAGAAGAACTGGAAATAGAATTAGGAGATTTACATCCTCTCGGGAACTTTAGGAAGTCACTTAGACATTTTTCATTTAGTTGGGTTGCGAAATAACTTGTTCAGGTTAGTCCAGAAAGGGCCAATTCAGTGGTCTTCTCCTTATGCGTGTGCTGCTGTTACTCCTCACTTTGGAGACAGAAGAATGGATTAAGTTGACTAGTGGTGTGATCCAATCTAGCAATTCCTATCTTCTTCTGGGCAGAAATACCCATTGAAGGTGCTTCTCCTCAGATGGTGTAATTTAGTGTCACTCCATGGAAGTCGCTGAACCTGAACCCATTTAACGCCAGCTGAGGAGCTTGTCCTTAGTGATTTCTTTGGAGAAAAGCAAAGTCTCTGTTTTGTCATCTGCAAGTATTCATGACTCCCAAGGTTTCAGAGTGGTAGCCGTGTTAGTCTGTATCTGCAAAAAGAATGAGCAGTCCTTGGTGCACCTTGGTGCACTTTCGTGCAACAAATTATTTCGGGCTTAAGTTTTCGTGGGCAAAACCCCCTATTAGATGCATAGAGTGGAAACTACAGAGGCACATATCTTTTCAGGTGCTGTGTATTTATACCTGCCTCTGTATTTTCCACTCCATGCATCTGATGAAGTCGGTTTTAGCCCACAAAAGCCTATGCCCAAGTAAATTGGTTAGTCTCTAAGGTGCTACAGGGACTCTTTGTTCTTTCTCCCAAAGTTTAGGAAACTCAGAAAACAACACTGTGATACCAGACTTAACTGGATTGCATGCAAGGTTAAATCCTCAAACGAAAGGTTGCAATTAGCATGATCCCAGTCAGGTTCTCTTTGAGAAATGTCTCAAATGGACACAGAATCCCAGGTGTCCAGCACAGAAATAGAGACACTTATTCCAGTCGGTGTTTTTTTACACAAAGTCATTGAGAGAGGCTGAAAGGGGCCTGTTGGGAGGGAAGTTTAGTGCGAGTGGACAAGAGGCGTACAAAGAGTTTATAGGAACAAATACATGGCCATGAATATGAGGACTAAGGCCACTTCTCCTCTTGCTCTCGGGCCCTGCGCAGACCTGGCTGCAATAGTAACCGAGCTTTGAAACCTTTCTTCCACCTCCCCTTGTACCTTCTCTTTACTCTAGTTCCTGTTGTGTGTTTCAGGTTTACCTCCATCCCAGAAAGATGATTTTCTCCAGCCTGGGCTATCCAGAATGCGGGGTGGCCCGACCCCGTCCAGTTACTGGCAGCTGCAACGAGCCGTGCGTTAGGCAGTGCCCTGACTCCCGAGTGGTCATCAGACCCTCACCAGTTGCTGTGACCATGCCAGGACCAATTATGAGCACTTTCCCTCAGCACAGTGCTGTGGGAGCCATAGGAGCACCTGTGGTCGGACCCGGTTTCGGGGGCTCATTCGGTTATGGGGGATTGTACGGGTATGGAGGCCATTATGGAGGATTGTACGGTTTAGGGGGATATGGTGGTTACGGCGGCCCTTACGGTTATGGGGGTTATGGGGGATTAGGAGGTTACCTGGGCGGTTACGGTTATGGAGGATTATGTGGTTATGGGGGGTTAGGTGGTTACCTGGGCGGGTATGGTTATGGGGGATTATGCAGTTACGGGGGATATGGCCATGGGTATAACGGTGGATGTTGTGGGACATGCTAAACCCAGCACAAACATCCGTGGAAAAAGGAAGGAAACGAACAGCAAGATACAGATTCACCCCTGACCTTTTGCGCTTGGCTTTCAGAAGTGCTGAGCAAACATGGCTCCAGTTGAAGTCAATGGGAGCTGTGTGTGCTCAGCACCTTGGTCCGAAGGCCATGCTGCATGTCTAATGTTAGGCTTTCTGACTCTTTCTGTCAATGCTTTCTCAGCTGTGGGCTGATTCTCTTATTCCCATGTGGACTCCTTCTGAATTACACGCAGGCTGTTTACACTGACCCAGCAGGAGAAAGGCAACAGGGGCCTGAAGATAGGTATCAGTTAGATTTATTATCACTTTTAGGCCCTTGAGAGTGGGAAAAAGAGACCTCGCTCTTTCCATCAGTACGTACATCTAGTGTCCTGTTTTGACGTTTGCTGCGGCAGATGTCTAATGGAGAATCTGTGCAGTCTCTGCTTCTCTTTGGCTTTGTCTCATTTCCCACCAACTGGGGTAAAACAATACCCTTAAAATGGTTACAAAGGGGACTTTTTTGTCAACCTCTGCAGCTGGAAAAATGTAAAAAGAAATACGTCTTCGTGTCTGAAGTACAAATTGTGTCTGAAATACATCCCACTGAAGCCTTTGATCGGTTGCAGCCCTCCTTGAAACACTGGACATACATTCTTTCTGCTCTGTAATATTTCTTCCTGTAACTGTGTACTGCCAATTTCATTTGCATTAAAAACTCTGCTGCATCATAATATCAGTCTTCTGGTTCTCCTTGTTCCTCCCTACTTGTTTAAAAATCACACTGGATGAAATTCATCCCTGTATAGGCGGCAGCATCCGGTACTTCTCAAGTACATCTCATTGTGCAGTAGGTCAGACTAGATGATCATAATGGTCCCTTCTGACCTTAAAGTCTATGAGTCTATAAGTTGCATGTTTTCAATGCCACGGAGCGATAGGAGCCATTGAAGTGGTTCATAGGATTCTGAGGGCCGTCCATACCATGGTGTTTGTTAAATATAAGTAAACATACAGGGATATTCCTATCTCACAGGCTTGTAAAGGTCATTGAGTCTAGGCCCCTGCTTTCACTAGCAGGATCAAGCACTGTCCCCGGACAGAATTTTTTGCCTCAGATGTTTAAATGGCCCCCTCAAGGATTCAACTCACAATCCGGAGCTTAACAGGCCAATTCTCAAACCACTAAGCTATCCCTCTCCCCCCGTCCACTTTGCTTTACCTGTTTTAACAAAGACTCTTTTCCTGTAAAGGCCAGACAGATTTTCCATTGAGGAAGGTACGTTCTCCTGTGGTTTGAAGAGGGCCAGTCACATGGTCCAATGTAAGAGAGTGTGTGAGTCTTTGCAGGATAGCGACTGAAGAACAGCTGTTACCATGGCAGCGAGAGGCTCCATCTTGATGCTTGTGCTGGTGCCACCAGCTGGGGGAGGTGCCCTGCCCCACGCAGCCTCCTCGGGGGCTGTGGGCAGCGGCTCTGGAGACATGTGGGGCCGGTGTTCGCAGAGCCGCAGGTGCTGTCTGTCTTCTCTGCGGAGTCGGTTGAGGACCGGGGGAGGGGGATAGCTTAGTGCAGGGGTCTCAAACTCAAATGACCACGAGGGCCACATGAGGACTAGTATACTGTCCCGAGGGCCACATTACTGACACCTTCCCCACGCTGCCATCGGCCCCACCCCCACTCCACGAGGCCCTGCCCCTGCCCCGCCTCTTCGCACCCCTTCCCTGCCCCCATTCCAACCCCTTCCCTGAAATCCCCAATCCAATTCTGCCCCCCCATCCCCGGGGGTGCAGGAGGGGTGTGGTGGGAGCTGATGGCTGGGAGTTGGGGTGTGGGGTGCAGGAGGGGTGAGGGGTGCAGCAGGGGGCTCAGGGCAGGGTGTTGGGGTGCAAGAGGGGGTGGGGGAGGCAGGGGGCTCAGGGCAGGGGGTTCGGCTGCAGGAGGGGGGCGGGGCAACCCGCGGTTCCCCTGCCCCCCTGCGTTTACCTAGAGCAGCTCTGGCCGGTGTGCACTGGGGGTAGGGCAGGCTCCATTGGCCGGGAACGGGGAACCAATGGGAGGCCAATGGAAGCTTCGGGGGATGTACCTGGAGAAACACACAGGCGTGACATGCACACTGCACTCTTCATCTTTCTTTCATCTTAAAATTGTATTGGCCAACTGCATTCCGCGTGTCATTCCACTGATGGAATTGGGCCTGAAATGAGAATGAATGTCAAGGTGATTCTGAGCGGCATCAGTAGCTCAACAGGCTCTGATGAAAGGACTCCAGGTTGGTCCTTTCAGTTCATGCTGGTTGTAGTTCGGGGCATTGGGCAGTTCATTGTAAACCTGCTAGGAAGGAGGGAGCCACTTTTCTGCATTCTTACCAGCTCCATCCCCAGTGGGTCAGATCCAATTCCCTTTTAACTTAATGGGAATCATTCATTGCCCCCAGCGTGTTTCCTTTCAGGACCTGAAGTCTGAAATTCACCCTTTGGCATGGGGGATGGTACCATGCCTACAGACAACTTTAGTCCCACATTGAACTTATAAACTAGGTCTTATCAGGGACTTAAGTGGAGCATGGGCCTTTGTGATGACCTACTGCCCAGTGGTGAATTTCACCCTATGGGGAGTACAACTTGCCTTAACCCTGGACCTCAATGTGGGTCACTAATGCTGCCTGAAAGGCTTCCTACCGCAGATTTGCTCATTGGTCAAATCCAGGGATGGCGGAGAATGAAAGAACGCAGTGCACTTTTAAAGCAAAGGTTTGAGTTAAGTCTTGGAGCCTGTCCTCTATGAGAAACCATCTCTCCATTCATGAGCAGCCAAGAAATGGAGGCCTTGTAAGACAATGCAGCTGACTGAGACCAACAACAATTCCAGGAGACATGAAAATCACGCATTCTTGGGGAAGTAGGAGATGGCTGTGTGATGAAATTTCATATAAAATCTGACTAACCAGAAGGCATGTTGCAGAAAACATTCCTGCCTGAACCAGAATGTTGTTTAAAGTGTAAAACTATGTCCTCAAAAGTGGGTCCCATGTGCAGGGAAGAATTAAGAAGTATCTTCCTTTGATTTAAGGAACCACTTGAACTTCTTTGAAGTTGAATTAACTGTGCTGATTTACGCCAAGAGAGCACCTTCATTTTACAATAAAAATCATTTGAAATATACCAAATGCAAAACTCTATTTGAATGAAAATGAAACCACCCTGAATTGTGTGGCTTTAAGTGATAACCTGATTAACAGAATGAAACTAGAGACCTTGGCTTCCATTTTTTTATAACAACTACATTACTCAATGCAGAGGTAACTAATCCCCATAACAATGTTTTAATATTCTGAAAATACGAGCCTTTGCATATGTGAAACACCAGTAAGTGTTTGTTAAGTACTTTGAAATCTTGAGTTTGAAGCACGCTGAAGAACTTCCAGCCTTAACATCCTTACTCTGTATGTTTGATTGGCCTAGAAAAAGAGGCACGTTGAGGTGAAGGTCACATGGGAGATAGTTGCAGAAACAGAAATACAACCCAATACTTTTGACGCATCCTACCACAGGCTGAGCTCAAGGTTAATCCCTGTTACACTGTCTTACAAGAAAAGGTTACTAACATGTCTGGTTAAAAAACATTTGTATACTTGGATCTAAGCATCAACAATAATAACTTTTTACTGGCATTCGATGTTCCAACATTGAAGATTAGATTGACTTTAAAAATGCATGTCAAGAATACTGTAGGTTGGTCAGTCTTCCAAATAATCGCAGCTAACCCCACAGCAATGTGACCATTGAAGAAGTTCCCCTTATCTCCATCAGTCTTGTGCTTCTTCCTTATCTTTATTAGCTGACGTATCTCACACGACCCAGTGCTTTTGGCCACTCATGGATAGAGATGCAGTAGGTGATGTTTCACTTTGATTTCACTTGCTCAGCGTCTACCCTTAAACTTTAAAATATATATAAAAGGGAAATGCAAAGGTACAGTAACAAAAATCAAAGAGCCCCGATTTTGCAGGCTAAAGAAATCAGGAACTGAGTATTGGACATCTGAAAACTTGACATGCATTTATAAAGTCAATCTAATGTTCAATATTAGACCATCTAATGCCAGTAAAAAGTTATTATTGTTATAATAAATACACTGCTTTGGCCGTATTACACTTGATGAGTGTTTGTGAAGTGCTTTGAAATGCTTAGATCAGAGGAAGCCTCAGACAATGCACCATGAGAGTTATAATTATACCCATTTATCCCGCAGGTCAATGGAGATACATTCAGTTGGAGGTCAGACAGGAGTGATTGGCAGAGTCGGAAATAAAGTCCAGTGGCTGGGACTACTCATGCTGATACTACCCTCAATTTCCTGAACTTCTCTGGACACTAACCATTCATAGCTTCCAGATACCTCACTAACCTGAGAGTAACTCTTAGGGAGGCTCATTCTGGATATTTTTTTATTTTGTTTTGATAATTTTAGGGGGAACTTTTGGGTGAAACATCTTCTCATCTACATGTGAACAATGATCAACCATCGAAAGTCTGGCAATGCACTTTAACTCTCTTTATTAGAAGGTGTTGGCTCAGTGGTGGGTATTTATACTTGAGCAGACTTAAATTGTCTTGTAAGAAAATTTTTCCCATTTGAGTTCTATATTGAGCGGTTTTTCTTTCAGTACACATAAACAAGTTATTCAAATATACAAACTTACAATTCCTTTGGACCATTATTATTCTCATGTATTAAGAAGGCAATGTGACAGAGATAACCTATCTTGTACCTCATTTCACAAAGCTGAAAGACTTCATTACCATTGTGACAAAGAGTCCTGTGGCACCTTATAGACTAACAGACGTATTGGAGCATAAGCTTTCGTGGGTGACTACCCACTTCGTCGGAACCACTGCATGCATACGACGAAGTGGGTAGTCACCCACGAAAGCTTATGCTCCAATACGTCTGTTAGTCTATAAGGTGCCACAGGACCCTTTGTTGCTTCTACAGATCCAGACTAACACGGCTACCCCTCTGATAGTCATTACCATTGTGTTACTCTCACACATTAGAGAGATGTATTTCCAAGAAAAGAAAAAGTAGTACACACCATAGGGTGAAATTCACCCCTGGGCAGCGGGTCATCACAAAGGCCCATGCTCCACTTAAGTCCCTGATAAGATCCTGCAGGCAGTCCTAGGGACTGTATAAAAGCACACAACACTCAGCGCTCTTCCAAACACTTCTCCGGACTTCATCTGCTCGGTGAATTAGGTAAGTCCATTTCAACTCAATCTCTTACTAATCATAGAGAATTCACAGTAGGGTCCATTTTTATTTAGGACTGAATCTTGCACTTACTCGCTGTGATTTTTATCAGGGATCAGGGTTGTCTTCCATAATTATCTTCTGCAGGTACTCAGTTGCTAGCGCTCGAGGATTCACGATTCGAAACTGCTCGGGAAATTTAGGAGCAACATATACAATTGGGAAACATAATTCCTATTAACTGGAATTAGAATTGGGGCATTTACATCTTCTCAGTAACTTTAGGAAGTCCCTGAGCAATTTTTCACTTAGCTGGGTTAGGAAGGAACTTGTTCAGGTTAGTCCAGAAAGGGCCAATTCAGTGGTCTTCCCATTTATACTTTTGCTGCTGTTACTCCTCACTATTGGAGACAGGAGAATGGATTAAGCTGACAAGTGGTGTGATCCAATGTGGCAATTCCTAAGTTCTTCTGAGCAGAAATACCCATTGAAGGTGCTTCTCCGCAGATGGTGTAATTTAGTGTCGCTCCATGAAAGTCAGTGGGCCTGAACCCATTTTACCCCAGTTGAGGAGTTTGTTCTTAGTGATTTCTTTTAGGAAAACAAAGTCTCTGTTTACACATCAGCAAGTATTCATGACTCCCAAGGTTTGGAAACTCAAAGAACTACCTATGATACCAGACTCAACTGGTTTCCATGCAGAGGTTAAATCCTCAAATGAAAAGATGCAATTGCCATGAACCCAGCTATGTCCAGCATAGAAAGAGTTACCCTTATTTCACTCGGTGTTTTTTAGATAAAGTCATTGAGAGGGTCTCAAAGGGGCATGTTGGGAGGAAAGTTTACTGTGAGTGGACAAGAGTAGTAAAAAGTGGATATAGGAACAAATACATGGTCATGAACATAGGGACTAAGGCCACTTCTGCTCTCTCTCTCGGGCCCCGTCCAGACCTCGCTTCAATAGTAACAAAGCTTTGAAACCATTCTTCCACCGGCACTTGCACCTTCTTTTGACTCTAGTCCCTGTTGTGTGTTTCAGGTTTACCTCCATCCCAGAAAGATGACTTTCTCCAGCCTGGGCTATCCAGAATGCGGGGTGGCCCGACCCAGTCCAGTCACTGGCAGCTGCAACGAGCCGTGCGTTAGGCAGTGCCCTAACTCCGAAGTGGTGATCAGACCCTCCCCAGTTTGTGTGACCCTCCCCGGACCAATTATGAGCAATTTCCTTCAGCACAGTGCAGTGGGAGCCGTAGGAGCACCTGTGGTCGGACCCGGTTACGGAGGCTCACTTGGTTTGGGGGGATGGTACGGCTATGGAGGCCATTACAGAGGATTGTATGGTTTAGGGGGTTATGGTGGTTACGGCGGCTGTTACTGTTATGGGGGATTAGGCGGTTACGGCAGCTGTTATAGTTATGGGGGTTTAGGCGGTAATCTGGGCGGTTATGGTCACGGGGGAATATGTGGTTCCGGGGTATCTTGCCATAGGTACCTCAGTGGAAGCTGTGGGCCATTCTAAACCCAGCAGGAACAGCCGTGGAAGAAGGAAGAACCAGGAAACGAACGGCGACATACAGATTCACCCCTGACCTTTTGGGCTTGGCTTTCAGAAGTGCTGAGCAACCATGGCTCCAGTTGAAGTCAGTGGGAGCTGTGTGTGCTCAGCACCTCGGTCTGATGGCCATGCTGCATGTCTAATGTTACGTTCTATCACTCTTTCTGCCAACGCTTTCCCAGCCATGGGCTGATTCTCTTATTCCCATGTGGACTCACTCTGAATTACTCTCCTACTTTTTACAGTAACCCTGCATGGTGAAGGTAATAGGGTCCTGAAGACAGGCATCATTTACATTTATTATCACTTTAAGTCCCTTGAGAGTGGGAAAAAGAGACCTTGCTCTCAAGGAGAATTAGGCCCTATACGTTCTATGCTGTCCATCTCTATGTACCTCTAGTGTCCTGTTTTGACCATTGCACGGCAGATGTCTAATGGAGAAGCTGTGCAGTCTCTGCTTCTCTTTGGCTTTGTCTCATTTCCCACCGACTGGGGTAAAACAATCCACTTAAAATGGTTACAAAGGGGACTTGTTTGTCAACCTCTGCAGCTGCAACAACGCAAAAAGAAGATTGTGTCTGAAATACATCCCATTGAGGCCTGGGATCGGTCGCTGCCCTTCTTGAAACACTGGAAATACATTCTTTCTGCTCTGTAATATTTCTTCCTTGAACTGTGTACTGCCAATTTTATTTGCATCAAAAACTTTGCTGCATCATAATATCAGTCTTCTGGTTCTCTTTGTTCCTCTCTGTTTGTTTAAAAACCGCGCTGGATTAAATTCATCTGTGTAGAGGAGGCAGCATCAGGTACTTCTCAAGTTGCACCTTTTCTAAGCCATGAAGTAATAGGAGCTATTGAAGTGGTTCATAGCATTATGAAGCCTGTCTGTACCATGGTGGAGTTCTTCCTTGGTTTACCTGTTTTAGGAAAGGCTGTTTTTGTGCAGACACCAGACAGATTTTCCATTAAGAAGCTACGTTTTCCTATGGTTTGAAGAAGACCACTCACATGGTCCACGGTATGAGCGATAGTGACTGAAGAACAGCTGTTACTAAGGGCAGCGAGATGTGCCACCTTGATGCTTGTGCTCGTGCCAGCAGTGGTAGGTGCCCTGCACGACGCAGCCTTCCCTGGGGCTCTGGGCAGCGGCTCTGGAGACATGTGGGACCGGTGTGCGCAGAGCCAGAGGTTCTGTCTGTCTTGTCTCTGGAGTGTGTTGTAGTATTCAGTCGATGGGACTCTCCCACACACAGCTCCCCCACTCCCACCTGGCCAGGGCACAGAGAGCCTGGGACTCCACAGGCAGCTGGTGCGTTCCCAACCCACCTTCCCCAGGGCAGGCTCTCTCTGAAGCGGTGCAGGAAGTAGGGACACAGAGACAGGATTTTCAAAAGGAAACCAGAAAATAGGTTGAGAGAGCCCTTGAATTCTAATCCACAATTTGGGGACATCTAATCCCAGGAAAAAATTCTACTATTAAAATAATACAGCCCTGTGCACACACACAACTTTAATGAGCCTCAAGTGCTTTGAAGTCCTTTGATTTCAGGAAGCCTCTGATCATCGAGCAGAATATCAGTATTAGATCTGGTTTATGTGGAGGTGAGCAAGCACATTGAGGTGAAGGTTACACAGGGAACAAGTGGGAGAGTCAGCAATAAAACCTGTCATAGTGATTCCTCAGCTGCATACTCCCAGTTGCTCCTGAACTGCATTGGACAGTTCCTTTTCAAAGCTTCCGAATATCCCACTGCAGCATCAGTGAAGTCAGTAGAATGATTGCAGGAATGTAGCTGGCCCACAAAGTTTTCAGAGGAAAGAGCTGCAGGGTGTAATGTGCACCTTGCCACATGTCGAGTTAAGAATCATAGAATTCTAGGGTTGGAAGAGGCCTCAGGAGGTCATCTAGTTAGGAACAAACTAATAATGAAAAACATGGAGGAAAAAAATTCCGTGAATGGAAGGAGTTCTCAAAGTTCGTTTTGTAACTAATTGGGCCTTCAGGAACAAAGGGCCTCTCAAGTCCTTCAGCAGCCTAAAATACTGTCTAAAAACACTCATGACTCAGGGGTCTTCTCACAGCTTTATCTAGTTCTCCGATGTGAACTTGAGAAGTCCTGTTTAACTCGCTCTCTCCATAACCATTCAGATGATGTGCTAGGGATCCTTTTAATTTTGTTGGTGTCCCCCCACCCCTTATTAAGTTGCAGGCATTGATTTCTTCGTGGTTTAGAAGTTAAGGCTTCGATTTTCAGAGCAAGGCATGGAGTTGGGACACTAGAGCCTAATAATTTTATTTGGGACTTTGGCATTGAAATCCCTTAGGTGACTGAAAAATCTCACCCCCCAATTTTTAATTTAGGATTTAGGATGAAATTTTCTACATTTCCTCCTTAAAGGACTATTTCATTATTCTTCTGCTACCTTCTGAAGCACATGGTAAGTGATACTCATTAAGACAGGATATTGGATTTGATGGGCCACTTGTCTCTTCCAGCATGGCAATTACTACATTCTTATGGCAGAAGTAATTCTAGGTGCAGATCTTCATCTGGTCTAAATTAGTGAATCTCCAATGAAGCCTGTGGAATAAAGTAGATTTACACCCGGGGAGGATGTGGTGGTTTGTGTTTTGTTTTGAGTAAAAAACCCAGCACTTTTGTTTAGTCATCAATAAGTGTTGGTGACTTGCTATGGTTTACAAACCAAAGCACCGCCTTGTGATGCTTTACTGAACTCGTTTGTAAGTAGAGGTTACAGCCTAGTGCCGTTCTGCTCATTCTCTCGGAAGCATCTGGCATTGGCCATTGTTGGAAGACAGGATACTGGGATCGATGGACTTTTGGTCTGACCCAGTATGTGTTTTCTTATGTACTGCACACATGGGCCCCACATGTCTACAGAGGTGCTGCCAAGAGCTCCCGAGGAGGCTGCGTGGTGAAGGGCGCCTACCCCTGCTGGTGGCACAAGCATCAAGGCGGCTCATCTCGCGGCCCTTGGTAACAGCTATTCCTCAGTAACAGGTGGGCGCTGCAGGGAGCCGCCGCTGCTTTGCCTCCACCCCAATCTCCGTCCATGCTTTCCAGGCCATCATGGCTGCAAAAAATCCGCTAGTGACCACATCTGAGTAACGCTGGATTAAATGACCTTTACAAATGCACCTTAAGGTTTCTGATGTCATACGAATAGTCAGTGATGATTTCTAGGGTCAGAATTTTGGGCTGTTTGATTTTCATTCAAAAAAGTTTTCCATTTCCATTTCTCTAACCAGGGGTTCTCACACTGGGGGTCGGGACCCCTCAGGGGGTTGCGAGGTTATTACATGGGGGTTCGCGAGCAGTCAACCTCCACCCCAAACCCCGCTTCGCCTCCAGCATTTATAATGGTGTTAAATAGATAAAAATGTATTTTTAATTGATAAGGGGAGGTGACACTCAGAGGCTTGCTATGTGAAAATGGTCACCAGTAAAAAAGTTTGAGAGCCACTGTCATTAACAAATATTCCCTTGTAATGCTAAAGGGACAGATACTGAGCTACCAGACATTAGTAGAGCTCCACAGACTTCATTGACTTCTGTACCTTAAAACTGAGCTAAGGCATTTTATGCTGCTAGGGTTAGAACCAATCCTGTTGGAGGCATACTTTCCACTTTGAAAATCTTAATAATAATGGCTGAAAAGCTTTCTGTCAAAGAAGAGTCTTGCAGAATTCTGTAGGTTGGTCAGTCTTCCAATTAATCGGTCTAATCCCACAGCAATGTGACCGTTGAAGAAGTTCTCCTTATCTCTACCTGTCTTGTGCTTATCTTTATTAGGTGAAGTATGTCACAAGACCTAGTGCTCTTAGCTACTCATGGATAGAGATGCTGCTATATAATAAATACTGCTCTTTGGCCGTATAACTCTTGATGACTGTTTGTAAAGTGCTTTGAAATGCCTAGATCAGAGGAAGACTCAGACAATGCCCCATGAGAGTTATAATTATACCTAAAAAAACGAAAATAAGAAAGAAAAACTTGTAGCACCTTAGAGACTAACACATTTATTTCAGCATAAGCTTTCGTGGGTTAATACCCACTTCATCGGATGCATGTTTACCTCGCAGGTCAAAGGAGACACATTGAGTTCGAGGTCAGACAGGAGTGATTGGCAGAGTCAGAAATAAACCCACAGTGGTTGGGACTATTCATGCCAATGCTACTCTCTATTTCCATAACCTCTCTGGACACTTACCATTCATGGCTGCCAGATATGTCACTAACCTGAGAGTAACTCTTAGAGAGACTCATACTGGATTTTTTTTGATGATTTTTTGGGAGAACTTTTGGGTGAAACATCTTCTGATTTAACTGTGAACAATGATCATTCATCGAGAGTCTTGCAAATGCGCTTTAACTGTATTTATTTGAAGGTGTTGTCTCCGTGGTGGTTTACATTTAAGCAGACTTAAATTGTCTTGTAACCAAATTTTTCCCGTTTTAATTCCATATTGAGGGTTTTTTCCCTTCAGTACACATAAACAAGTTCAAATGTACACACTTGCAATTCCTTCAGCCAATTGTCATCCTCGGGTATAAAGAAGTCACCGTTGGGTTACTCTGACCCATTACAGAGATGTGTTTACAAAAAAGAAAAAGTAGTGCATATGGTGCATGTGGTGACGTCATCCTAACAGGTGTTTTGACTTAAAGCAAGTCTGTGATGGTCGATTTAGATATGGAGAGTTACAAGGCTACCGCACTCATGGAGAAAATTGAAATGGACAGACTTGTAATTCCTTTGGAGAAGTATTATCCTCATGTTTAAGAAGACACAATGTAGGTGGATCACAACATTAGCCATTTTTTAATTGTTGATGCTTAGATCCAAAGATGCAAACGTTTTTTAACCAGACATGTTACTAACCTTGTCTTGTAACATGGTGTAATGGGGATCACCCTAGGGCACAGCCTGTGGTAGGATGCGTCAGACGTATTGGGTTGTATTTCTGTTTAAAAAAAAATGCTTTTTTTGCCTCAATGCTTTTTTTGCCTCTGTCTTCACAGACAAGGTCAGCTCCCAGGCGGCTGCACTCCGCAGCACGGTATGGGGAGGAGGTGACCAGCCCTCTGTGGAGAAAGAAGTAGTTCGGGACTATTTAGAAAAGCTGGACGAACACAAGTCCATGGGGCCGGATGCACTGCATCCGAGGGTGCTAAAGGAGTTGGCCGATGTGATTGCAGAGCCATTGGCCATTATCTTTGACAAATCATGGCAATCGGGGGAGGTCCCGGATGACTGGAAAAAAGCTAATGTAGTGCCCATCTTTAAAAAAGGGAAGAAGGAAGATCCGGGGAACTACAGGTCAGTCAGTCTCACCTCAGTCCCTGGAAAAATCATGGAACAGGTCCTCAAGGAATCAATTCTGAACCACTTAAAGGAGGGGAAAGTGATCAGGAACAGTCAGCATGGATTCACCAAGGGCAAGTCATGCCTGACTAACCTAATTGCCTTCTATGATGAGATAACTGGCTCTGTGGATGAGGGGAAAGCAGTGGATGTGCTATTTCTTGACTTTAGCAAAGCTTTTGATACAGTCTCCCACAGTGTTCTTGCCAGCAAGTTAAGGAAGTATGGGCTGGATGAATGGACGGTAAGGTGGATAGAAAACTGGCTGGATGGTCGTGCTCAACGGGTAGTGATCAATGGATCCACGTCTAGTTGGCAGCCGGTATCAAGTGGAGTGCCCCAAGGGTCGGTGCTGGGGCCGGTTTTGTTCAATATCTTCATCAACGATCTGGAGGATGGTGTGGACTGCACCCTTAGCAAGTTTGCAGATGACACTAAACTGGGAGGAGTGGTTGATACGCTGGAGGGTAGGGACAGGATACAGAGGGACCTAGACAAATTAGAGGATTGGGCCAAAAGAAATCTGATGAGGTTCAACAAGGACAAGTGCAGAGTCCTGCACTTAGGACGGAAGAATCCCATGCACTGCTACAGACTAGGGACCGAATGGCTGGGCAGCAGTTCTGCAGAAAAGGACCTAGGGGTTACGGTGGACGAAAAGCTGAATATGAGTCAACAGTGTGCCCTTGTTGCCAAGAAGGCTAACGGCATTTTGGGCTGTATAAGTAGGGGCATTTCCAGCAGATGGAGGGACGTGATTATTCCCCTCTATTCGGCACTGGTGAGGCCTCATTTGGAGTACTGTGTCCAGTTTTGGGCCCCACGCTACAAGAAGGATGTGGATAAATTGGAAAGAGTCAAGCGGAGGGCAACAAAAATGATTAGGGGGATGGAGCACATGACTTATGAGGAGAGGCTGAGGGAACTGGGATTGTTTAGCCTGCAGAAGAGAAGAATGAGGGGGGATTTGATAGCTGCTTTCAACTACCTAAAAGGGGGTTCCAAAGAGGATGGATCTAGACTGTTCTCAGTGGTAGAAAATGACAGAACAAGGAGTAATGGTCTCAAGTTGCAGAGGGGGAGGTTTAGGTTGGATATTAGGAAAAACTTTTTCACTAGTAGGGTGGTGAAGCACTGGAATGGGCTACCTAGGGAGGTGGTGGAATCTCCTTCCTTAGAGGTTTTTAAGGTCAGGCTTGACAAAGCCCTGGCTGGGATGATCTAATTGGGTTTGGTCCTGCTTTGAGCAGGGGGTTGGACTAGATGACCTCCTGAGGTCCCTTCCAACCCTGAGATTCTATGATTCTATGATTCTGCAACTGACCCCCATGTGACCTTCACCTCAACATGCCTCTTTTTCTAGGCCTATCAAAGATAGCGAGTAAGGATGTTAAGGCTGGAAGTTCTTCAGCGTGCTTCCAAATCAAGATTTCAAAGCACCTCACAAACACTCACTGGTGTTTCACACATGAGAAGGGTTCTATTCTCAAATTGTTGTGGGGATTACACACCTCTGCATTGAATAGTAGAGTAGTGTAATGGAAGATCTAGATAAAAATTCAGGAAAAAGGTCACTTGGAGTCCCTAGTTCCCCAAAATATTCCCCCCAAATCCCTTCACTCCCTTTCCTGGGGAGGCTTGAGAATAATATACTAACCAATTGGTTACAATGCGAGCACAGACCACAGCCCTTGGTTTTTAGGACACTGAAAATCAATCAGGTTCTTAAAGGAAGAATTTTATTTATAAAAAAAGTAAGAGACTCACACCTGCAAAATCAGGATGGAAGGTAACTTTACAGAGTAAATAAAAAGATTTAAAACACAGAGGATTTCCCTCTGACTCTGCTTCCCATTACAAAACAGGAATGAAATAACCTCTTAGCATAGGGAAAATTCACAAGCTAAAGCAAAAGAATCTAATGCATTTCCTAGCCCTTACTTACAATTTTTATAATCTTATATGCTCATTTCAGGTATGTTTTCAGGAGATGTCTTTTCCTCCCTGGTCTCTCTCTCCATCCAGAGAGGGAACAACAAAGACAGCACAAACAAAAGCTCCCCCCAACCAGATTTGAAAGTATCTTCTTTCCTTATTGGTCCTTTTGGTCAGGTGCCAACCAGGTTATTTGAGCTTCTTAACCCTTTACCGGTCAGGATTCAGTACAGATGCTCAGGAGGGATTTTATGCTACCCTTAACTGTATGTTTATGACACAAGCTAATCCTTAATTCTATGATCACATACCGGCTTTCCATAGGACTGCTGCCTCCAAGCTTTCTGCTGTTTCCTTCTCTTACCCCTGCTGGCTTCTATCCTCCCCACGCACCATGCTCCTACCCTTCCCCATATCTTGGACCTGCCTCTCTCCCCCTTCTTGTACCTATTCCCCCATCACGCTGTCTGAAATGGCTCAAGACTGTGAATCCTGCCTCAGGGCAGACACCCCAAAATGGCTGTATGTTCTATAATTAGATTTCACCGAGCCAGTAACAAAAGTGAACTCCTGGGTCACTGTAACAGTTTTATCAGGGAGTCACAGACAGTTCCCTTAGACCAGGGGAGTGACGCTGTTTGGAATACGGGTGACCATTTATAATCTTGTTGATATCAATATTACAAGATTGCAATGAATTTTACAAGATATGCCATCTCAGGTATCAGTGGAAATGGTATGATTTGCTAAGTATGATCATCATGTTTATACTAGGGACCGAATGGCTGGGCAGCAGTTCTGCAGAAAAGGACCTAGGGGTTACGGTGGACGAAACGCTGAATATGAGTCAACAGTGTGCCCTTGTTGCCAAGAAGGCTAACGGCATTTTGGGCTGTATAAGTAGGGGCATTTCCAGCAGATCGAGGGACGTGATTATTCCCCTCTATTCGGCACTGGTGAGGCCTCATTTGGAGTACTGTGTCCAGTTTTGGGCCCCACTCTACAACAAGGATGTGGATAAATTGGAAAGAGTCCAACGGAGGGCAACAAAAATGATTAGGGGGCTGGAGCACATGACTTATGAGGAGAGGCTGAGGGAACTGGGATTGTTTAGCCTGCAGAAGAGAAGAGTGAGGGGGGATTTGATAGCTGCTTTCAACTACCTAAAAGGGGGTTCCAAAGAGGATGGATCTAGACTGTTCTCAGTGGTAGAAGATGACAGAACAAGGAGTAATGGTCTCAAGTTGCAGAGGGGGAGGTTTAGGTTGGATATTAGGAACAACTTTTTCACTAGTACGGTGGTGAAGCACTGGAATGGGTTACCTAGGGAGGTGGTGGAATCTCCTTCCTTAGAGGTTTTTAAGGTCAGGCTTGACAAAGCCCTGGCTGGGATGATCTAGTTGGGGTTGGTCCTGCTTTGAGCAGGGGGTTGGACTAGATGACCTCCTGAGGTCCCTTCCAACCCTGAGATTCTAGGATTCTATGATATGTATGTATAATCTTTGTATGTGAGTTATAAATATGTAAGGTAGATTTGTATATCAAAATTGTGCTGTGTTTCTTGGTGACAGCCCCAAACAGACTGGCATCAGCACTACCTAGCCTGTTGGATGGCCCATGAATGGCAATCATCTATACAATGAATCCATTGAGAGAAGCCAGGGGCTACACATATAAATCAGCAGGACATGTAGAGACATGCCTGTGGACAGGTGATACCAAAGGCTTTTACATGCCATGTGCTGTGAGATTGTGTTTGGTATAAAAGGATGTACAAGCCACATGGCAAAGGATATAAAAGGCAGCTGCATCTTTTCCATTTTGTCTTCAATCCTGCTTCTTACTTCTGGAATAACTTCTCTATACACTGAAGCTCTGGACAAAGGACTGAATGTCCCATCCAAGCTTTGGATGTGTTCCGGAGGGACTTTCAAGACAACAAACTCACCAATGCTGCGAAGAATCTGAAATATAGACTCTGAAGCCATATGTATGGATCTGATTGCTTGGACCATTTAACAACTCTCTTTTCTTTTATAATAAAATCTTTAGTTTTAGATGCCAAAAGAGTGGTTGGCAGTGTGGTATTTTGGGTAAGATCCAAACTAGAAAACCTGAAACGGAAGCCAGACCAGGGCAGGGCATTTGAGGCGATGTGTAAGTGGCACGCCAGCAACCACTTCCTCCCCGGGGGCAGCTTCACCGAATTTGATGACTGGAGGTTCATCCACAGGACCCGTCTCAACTACATTCCGCTGAATGGAGCCGTCCACCATGGGAATCGGAACAAGCGATGCAGGAAGTGTGGCTATGCCAACAAGACGCTACCCCACGTCCTGTGTAGCTGCAAGCCCCATTCGAGAGCTTGTCAGCTGCGACACAACATCATCCAAGATTGTCTGGTCAGAGCCATCCTGCCACCCATAGAGAAGGTTGCCATAAATGCCACCATCCCCGGAACTGACAGCCAACTGGAACCAGACATAGTCATCACCACCAAGGACCGGAAGAAGATCATAATGGTGGACATCACAGTGCCCTTCAAGAACAAGACCCCAGCCTTCCATGACGCCCGAGCTCGAAAGGTAGAGAAACATGCCCCTCTAGCCAAAACCTTGAGAGCTAAGGGTTACCAGGTTCAGACACACTCACTGCTTGTCGGAGACTTGGGTGCATGAGACCCCAGTAATGAGCGAGTGCTGAGAAAACGCGGACTTGGTCAACGCTACACTCGGCTGATGTGGCAACTCATGATGTCAGATGCCATCAGGGGGTCAAGGGACATCTACACAGAACACATCACCGGACATCGGCAATACCAGGAGCGATGAGCTGGAGTGTCGATGAGAAGCGCCGTCAGGAAAGTAACTGAAATACTTTCCTCATGGATTGAATTTTCTAAATGGACAACCAACCTAATTCTCAATTACTGACGGACAATCTCCACTCATTGATATATTTTGCTTTCCACAACCAAATCTCTGTACAACTTTTCATGAGTTATGTACCTGAATATTCGGATTCTAATATCTAAACTGTATGGTTAAATCTATTGACCTAAATTTGGATTATTGCTGATTGTTTTCTATGTATCATATGACTTTTAAAAACAAACTTGGTATTAGTGGATAATCTAAGCACTGTACCCGGATGTACAAACACTCTTTTCTCAACCTAGGTATTATATAATTTTTTTAACATTAGCTTTAGTGAAAAATGTTGATCTGGTAACGTGGCTGGCCCGTTGGGGATGAGAAGCACTTTTGAGCAGAGTTTCAAATAACTCCTCACCTTACTGGACCTATCTGCTTATTGGGAGCCAGAGAACTGGAATGCAAGAAAGGGGGCTGTGTGTGATTTCTTTTTCCAGCTTCCTGATAACCCATGTGGAGGATCAGAAGCACAGTTTGCCACTGGTTGGTGAATCTAACTTTAGTGTTAACCCCAGTTTGGGGGAGAATCTGCTCTCCTTTTTGCAACCCTTGATGTTGGCATTTTCAGTGAGGGCTGCCCTAGTCACCTTGAGTCACATTGGTGTAGTCAGCAGGATCCACAGAACAGATCATTTAGTGTTTGCATCAGAACCTCACCCTATTCCAAATTTAAAAATTGGTACTGAGAGTGTTAAAAGTTAAGATTAGTCACAATCAGTGACCCACAATCTTATGAGGCTATGAATACAAAAGAGCTTAACAGCTATGCAAAGATAGAAAATAACCCTTAAAGGGGACACCTCAGATCAGAAGATGAGAGATTTGCTTATGGACAGGATCTCTGCCTGCCCCTCTCACAGATGTAGCTACTGCAGAAGTAATTAAACTGCAAGCCCCGAGAGATAGACAGAATCTTCAGCATGAAATAAAAATGGCAGAACTTTGAATGCAAGAGAAGCAAGCCTTGGCCCAGTTGGAAAAAGAAGCTGAGAAGAGAGCCAAACAAGCTGAGGAGAGAGCCAAGCAAGCTGAAAAGAGAGACAAATAATCTTACAGGATGTGAATGGAACTGCTGCAATCTGAGACAGAAGTTGCCAAACTTAAACTCCAAATCAAAGTAATAAAAGAAAAGCAGAAACTGTATCATTCTGGAACTCCTGCTCCTCTCAACACTAAAGATTGGGATAGAATCTGTCGTTAATAACAATGTTGGTAGGTTGTTTGATAATGACATGGTCACGATGCTTAATCAGGTTGATGTCATAACAGAGTACCAAAGAGAATATTACTATGAATCTTCTGTGCTTCTCTAATTAACAGGAAGATTTGTGAAGGGTGGTGGGGTGTATGACTGTAATCAGTTGTCTGTGTTTAGCCAGGCATGGTAAGACAAAGAAGAGAGTGTCTCTAGCCTTGAGGTTGTGGAAAATAGCTATTTGTCTTTTCAGAAAAGGAGTTTATAGGTTGAAGAAATTTCTGAAGGTCTGTCTAATATCTCAGAAGTGAATCTGGAATTAGAGGAAGCTCAGAAAGCACTCATTGCTAAGGGAAGGGAAGATTTTTGGTGGGTAATGGATTGTTGTCAAGTGACATTTGGGAAAGTGAGCCTGAACAATGTAGAAGTGATTTGTTTAAAGTAGCTCAGTATGATATGAGACTATCTGTGAAAAGCAGCAGTTTGTTGAGGGAGAAACTGTCTTCAATTGTTTGTCTGTTGCAAATAGCAGCATACCTGATGAAGAAGCGTGTATCTCCTCCAGTCCTTTGTCTGTGGAGCGGACAGAAGGAGCCTCTCAGCTTATGCTGGTAGGGGATTTCTCAGTTGTTGGTTCTGGACTTCACTGAAACCCAGGAAGGAAGTGTTCCTAAGTTTGTGTCTGTTAGGGATAATGACATTGTAACTAGATAGCATCCAGTGAATGTCATAACTGAGTCCCAGGGACTGGGGCATTCTGATGCTTCTATCTTGCCTGTTGCTGGTGTAGTGCTGGATAAAGATATGACAACTTTCTTTAATCAGGTTAATATCATGACCAGGGCACAAGGAAAGCATGAAGGTGATTTAACTGTGTTATCCACTACCAGTGTAGAAACTTGAACAAGGAGGGAATGGTCTCTAGGCTTGTGAGTGTTGAGCCTGATAACCTGCATGTTGCCAGTGAGAAAAGCTGCAAAGGGAAGCAGAGTGCCTCTAACCCTTTGACTATGGAGTTTAACAGCTTGCCTGAAAGGGGGTTGTGTGAAAATCCCCGCCATGTTCCAGAAGTCATTCTGGATTTAAGTGAAATTCAGAAGGAGTTTGCGGTGGCTCAACAAAGCAATGCTTCTGTAGAGCAAGATAAAGATAGATTGCTGCTTTAAAAGGCTCCCGAAGAAGAAAAATCTTTAGGCTAGTTTTTGCAAGCAGTTTGCTGCAGCTGAGGGGTGTGAAAGTGACTTGACTGAGTTAGCTGAGAGTAAATCACTGTCTGTAGAAAGCAACAGTTTAGCTGCTGAGAAACTTG
Organism: Macrochelys suwanniensis; assembly: GCA_033296515.1. Lineage (NCBI taxonomy): Eukaryota > Metazoa > Chordata > Testudines > Chelydridae > Macrochelys > Macrochelys suwanniensis. Next base: position 341,017,707 of record CM065775.1, read on the forward strand.
CTTCAGTTTCTGACTGCCAGAATTTTTCAGATGTGTACGGATCCACTGACCGTGCTTTAGAGAGACCCAGGGTGGATACACTAGAGAAGGCCTCAGATGGAGTAAAAATTGTTTGGGAGGTTGAAGAGCCCTAAAACCAAGTGACTGTGCTTGCCCAGCCTGTTGGGGAGACAATGTGGTCGGAACATGACTGTCTCCATGCTGATTCTTGAAGTGAACAGTTTGTGTCTCAGGTTCAGAGGAGGGACTGGGTATCTGATTCTGCAGAGAAGAACAGCAGTGCAGTTGATCCCATGAGAATACAGGTGGTGGCAGGAAAAATCTCAGCCCTCGACACTTTGGATATGTTTGGTAGTTTCTTAGGGTTTTGAGTACATCTGATTCTGTGTGGAATGTTTGAAATAATGCATTTCATCAACACCACTGCAAACGTTCCTAATGTTTCCTGTGTTGCACTTGATGGTTCTTTCTTCTAATGCCTTCCTGGCTATGGGCTTCCTCTATTATCAACACAGTGGGCCTGATTATCAAATACACAATGGGTTTTTAGACCACTCTGTAAAATGCAAATGGATCAGGGCTGTAAGGTGTATGTTATCTACATCTACATTGACTTGAATGCCTCTTGCCCATGCCAGAGCAATGTCAAAAGGCTTTAGTGTCATTGAGAATTAGGCTAGGTTATCTCCTATCCATGAATATGGATCATCTCTTTCTGCCTTTTAACTTTCTAACAGAGCTGCATAATGGAGAAGCTTTTTAAACTTCTGCTTTTATTGTGTTTTGCTTTAGTTGAGACTGACCGGGGTGAAACGTGTAATTAAAAATGGTGGCAAACAGATTTGAGTGTCAAACTCTACAACTGCAATAAAGAAGTCAGAAAACTGTGTGAGAAATACACCACTTTGGAGCTGTGGATAGGATACAGCACTTTATGAAACCATGGCAATATAGTCTTTCTACTCTGCTTTCTTTCTTCTTTATTTTGACAATTTTTGACCCCCCTTTATTTCAAATTCAAATATATACTACCTCATACTATAGGACTTCTGGTTTAATTGCTCTTCCATTTGTTAGCTTTTAATATCACCAAAGACTTCCACATCTTTTGGCCAAAAGGGTCCTTTAGTTTTGGATGGCTCCAGTGTTGGTGCACAAGTCAAGAAAGCTAGTGGCCCGTTATAAAAAAATGTTGGGCACAAACGTCTCCCATTAACTACAATGGGAGTTTTGAGTACTCAGCACTTCAGAAAAATGGGCCTGGAGACTCCCCTGTCAGGCATCTAAAATCAACAGCTCCTTTGCAAAGAGGTTGTCTTAGCTGCTTCCAAAGGGGAGATTATTGGAATAGTGGCTGATTTAGTTCAGGTTCAGTTCTGTTAGGTCTGGAGTCTTGCAAGAAATGCTCTCACTGGAATGTTGGTGTACCTCAAATGACAGGGGTGAGTTGAGACATGTCTCTTGGTGATGTGTACAGAATGGTTCTTGCAGTACTCTAGAGCAAACGGAGACTGAGAAAAATGTACGCATTTCTTTAAATTTGGCAAGGATATAAACTCTTGTGCTTCAGGGTATTGTCCAATAATGGAGATAGATCTGATTGACAGGTATAAGTGAAACAGTTACTCCATGGGAAGGTGATCTCATCCCTGTGTTCTGCTGGGTTTCTTGAACCTCCCTATGATGTCTCGGGTACTGACCACTGTGGGAGAGAGCCCTGATCTTCTGTAGCAATGCCTATGTTCTTCCATTCCAAGGAGCGGTCCATAGACATGGTCTGATATAGAAGACTAGAGCTGGATTGCTCTTAAACCAAACCCGTGGCCAGATGGCTAAACCTCCCCCCACCACCTGGGTATTATATCATGTCCTTAAAAAGGTAGGGTGGTATGAATAAAATTTTCCTTTTGTGTAGTCAAATAAAAAAACTCATTAGAGAATAGGTTCGTCTTCAGGGAATGGAGAGAGACAAAAGTGTTGAAGAAAAATGTGTTGGGAAATGTAATCTTTTTATCTGCAGTTCCTCCAATATCAATGCATAGTGCATTCAGGGAGTTTTAAACAGGAATAATAGAATAGGAGGACTGGAAGGAACCTTAAAAGGTCTTCTAGTCCAGTCCCCTGCACTGATGGAAGGACTAAGGAGTATCTAGACCATCCCTGACTGGTGTTTCTCTAACCTGCTCTTAAAAATTTCCAATGAAAAAGATTCCACAACCTTCCTAGGCAATTTATTCCAGTGTTTAGCTGTCTTCACAGGAAGTTTTTCCTAATGTCCAACCTAAACCACCCCGGCTCCAAATTAAGACCATTACTTCTTCTCCCATCCTAAGAGGTTAAAGAGAACAATCTTTCCCTCCTTGTAACAACCATTTACGTATTTGAAAACTGTTATCATGTCCCCTCTGTCTCCTCTTCAGACTAAACAAACCCAATTTTTTCCTCATAGGTCATTTATGTTGCTCTTCTCTGGACTTTCTCCAATATCTCCACTTTTTTCCATGCAGTGGGGCTTCGACTTTCTGCCATGGGCCACAGTATGTCTAATGCTAGCCCTGCTTGGCAGACCCCCTGAAACCTGCTCGGAGCCCTGGTTGAGAACCATTGCTCCAAAGGACTTGAAACCCCTCCCAGCTTGGTATCATATGCAAACTCTATAAGTGAACTCTCTGTACCATAATCTAAATCACTGATGAAGATATTGATCCGAAATGGACCCAGAACTGATACCCGTGGGACCCAATTTGATATACCCTTCCAGCTTGACTATGGACCACTGACAACTACTCTCTGGGAGCGGTTTACCAACCAGTTACGCACCACCTTATAGTAGCTCTATCTAGGATGTATTTCCTTAGTTTACTTATGATAAGGTCACACAAGAAAGTATCAAAACTCTTACTAAAAATATGATATACCACATCCACCACTTGCCCCCTATCCATAAGGCTTGTTACCCTGTCAAAGAAAGATATTAGGTTGTTGTGATTCAATTTGTTCTTGATAAATCCATGCTGAGTGTTGCTTATCACCTTAGAGGCAACAAAGAGTCCTGTGGCTCCTTATAGACTAACAGACGTATTGGAACTGTTTTGAGTTAATCTTGGAACCTGTATTCTATCAGAAACCAACTCTCCATCCATGAGCAGCCAAGAAACTGAGATCTGGTAAGACAAAGCATCTGACTGAGCCCAGCAAGAAGCCCAGGATAAATTAAAAACACACCTTCTTGGTAAAGGACGAGCTCGCTGTGGGATGAGATTTGACAAAAAGTCTGACCAGCCATAGGGCATGTTCAGAAAACATTCCTGCCAGAACCAGAATGTTCTTTAAAGTGTAAAAGAAACCCCCACACATGGGTTCTATATCCAGGGAACAAGGCAGAAGTATCTTCCTTTGATTTTAAGGCCTTGAAACTCTGAAGCTGAATCAACTGTGCTGATTTACACCAAGACGGCACCTTCATTTTCCAATAAAAATGTTTTAAAATATACCAGACACAAAACTACAATTGAATGAAAATGAAACAGTCCCAAAGCTACGACCTGATTAAGGGAATGACTCAAGAGACCTTGGCTTCCGTTCTGTTTCTCAATGCGGAGGTGTCTAATCCCAACAGTTTATTAATGCCAAAATGTGTGAACCACCAGTGAGTGTTTGTGAGCTGCCTTGAAATCTGAGTTCTGAGAATGCTGAACAACTTCCAGCCTTAGCATCCTTACTCTCGATGTTTGATAGGCCTAGAAAGAGAGGCATATTAAGTAGAATGTCACACAGGGGTCAGTTGTGGAAACATAAATGCCACCCAATACTTCTGATGCATAGTACCCCAGGCTGTGTTCTAGGCTGATCCCCCTTACACTGTGCTACAAGACAAGGCTAGTAAAATGTCTTGTTACAAAATCATTGCATCCTTGCGTCTAAGCATCAACAATAAAAAATTAGCTTATATTGTGATCCACTTTCACCGTGGGTTCTTTATTCGGGAGGATAGTACGTCTTCAAAAGAATTACAAGTCTGTCGATGTCTATCTTTTCCATGAGTGTGGTAGAACTGTAAATACATATTTCAATCATCAAAAACTTGCGTTAACTCACACCACCCGTTGCTATGAAAGCCACCAGGTGCACGGTGTGCGCTACTTTTCCTTTCCGTGTAAACACATCTCTCTAATGGGTCACAGTAACCCAGGGGTAAGTAATTTTTTCAGGTTTGTGAAATGAGGTACAGGGTAGGTTCTCTCTTTAACATTGCCTTCTTTATACATTAGCATAATAATGGTTCCAAGAAATTACAAGTGTGTACAGTTAAAGCTTGCCCATGTGCAGTGTAGGAATAAACATCTCAATATAGAATTTAAATGGGAAAAATTTTGGTACAAGAAAATTTATGTTAGCTCAAGTGTAAATACCCACCACTAAGCCAACACTTTCAGAGAAAGGGAGTTAAAGTGCGTGGCAAGCCTCTGGATGGTTGATCATTGTTCTCACGTATGTAAGCAGAGTCAGGATGAGCTCCACCCTGACATCTGGTGGTGAGTTGTGGCAAGTTGTGGAAAAGAACTTCAGGGGCTGATCTCATTTGCATAGGCATACCCACCCCACCTAACATGAGCCCATAGTAGCCCAAATGGTCACGTTGGCTGCTGTAGGATCCCCAGTTTTTCAGTTATTGGGCCAGGAAGAATAAATTATTATACTGATTATGTGAATCAAGGACAGTGGAACTGTACTTGGCCTTTTGTTATGATGGAGGGACTCACCATCAACTAAGCAGCACTCGCTAGGCAAGGGAAATGGGTTCCAAAACCCAGTGAATTGAGAGAGAGAGGGACTGGGACTGATTTGTATTTGTACCTGGTGGTATGGGCCCTAGATGCCAATTGCACCTTCTGCTCTCTGCGCTGTGAAATATCAGAGCTAATTTTGTCTTCTTTAGGAGTCTAATTACAGACTGCTGAGCTGAAATCACTTTGGGCTAATGGTGCATGAGCACTAAGGCTCCCCTTACTACAAGCTGAAATCATTGAGCGCTGTGTTAAGTAGTGGGGGAGCCTGAAGATATATTTCTGAGCAGTTGGCGGGGCGGCTGGTGGAGCGGAGTGCAGCAGTTTGCGTGGCAGCTGGAATGGCTCATAGGACGGCTGGCAGAGCAGGGCGAAGCCCCGTGAAGGGGCGGGGCAGTCAGTTTTGAGTCACGTAAGGTGCTGCTTATCTATCCCCTCCCCGTTTCCACCCAGACTTGGGGTGGGGGGTAACCCTCTGCAGATGAACTTTTGAACTCTGGGGCTGGACTTTTGGATTGTTGGACTTTTGGGACTTTGGGTGATTTTGGGGTTGCTGAACTCAAGAACCAAAGGGAAGGCACAGCCCAATCTGCTTGGGGGGGGGGGCATGTCTTCTCGTGCATGGTTTGTTTTATGAATCCTGTTTGTGGTGTTTCCCCAACATAATGCCACATTGTTTCTCTCTGTCATTAAAAGTCTTTTGCTACACTCAGACTCTGTGCTTGCGAGCGGGGAAGTATTGCCTCTTAGAAGTGCCCGGAGGGGGGTGGTATATACTTGTCCCAGGTCAAAGGGTGAGGGCTCGAGCTGGTTTTGCATTGTGTTATTAGAATGGAACCCCTAGATACTGAACCCGGCCCTTGTTGCTGCCATCTCTGACGTGCAGAAGGGTTACACTAAGATGAGAAGATGTTTCACCCAAAAGTTCCCCCCAAAAATCATCAAAACATCAATAAAAAAAATATCCAGAATAAGCCTCTCTAAGAGTTCCTCTCAGGTTACTGACATAGTTGGAGCCATGAATGGTAGGAATCCATTAGGGTTCAGGAGATACAGATTAGTGTTTGGCATGAGTAGTTCAAACTAATGGGGTTCATTTCTGACTCTGCCAATCACTCCCTGTCTGACCTTCACCTCCGGTATTTCCGTCTCACACAGGTTTAATTATATCTCTCATAGTGGATTGTCTGAGGCTTCCTCTGATCTAAGCATTTGAAAGTACTTCACAAATGCTCATCAAGTTTTATATGGCGAAAGAGGTGTATTATTATAGTAGTAATAACTTTTTACTGGGATGAGATGTTCCAATATTGAAGATTAGATTCACTTGAAAAACACATGTCAAGGTCTCAGATGTCATTCCCATACTCAGTTTGTGATTCCTAGCCTTCGAAATTGGGGCTCTTTGATTTTCATTCAATGTACCTTTGCATTTCCCTTTTATATCTATTTTAAAGTTGAAGGTTAGATGCTGAGCCAGTGTAAAAGAGCACAGTTCCATCAACTTCAGACTGAATGAAGGCGCTTTAACCAACCCATGTTAGAGAAATCCTTGTTTGGAGTGTCTCTTTCTGTGTGTACCGTATCCAATGCTTTTAGTTTATTGTTCATTTATTGTGTGGTTATGATTAACTAACATGTTATGTCATATATAATCCTATGGTAAATAGAGTTATATTGTAGGATTATAAAAGTATAAGATTGATTAGTAGTTAGAAGAGAATTATGTATTAGGTATCATAGAATCATAGAATCTCAGGGTTGGAAGGGACCTCAGGAGGTCATCTAGTCCAACCCCCTGCTCAAAGCAGGACCAAACCCAATTAGATCATCCCAGCCAGGGCTTTGTCAAGCCTGACCTTAAAAACCTCTAAGGAAGGAGATTCCACCACCTCCCTAGGTAGCCCATTCCAGTGCTTCACCACCCGACTAGTGAAAAAGTTTTTCCTAATATCCAACCTAAACCTCCCCCTCTGCAACTTGAGACCATTACTCCTTGTTCTGTCATCTTCTACCACTGAGAACAGTCTAGATCCATCCTCTTTGGAACCCCCTTTCAGGTAGTTGAAAGCAGCTATCAAATCCCCCCTCATTCTTCTCTTCTGCAGGCTAAACAATCCCAGTTCCCTCAGCCTCTCCTCATAAGTCATGTGCTCCAGCCCCCTAATCATTTTTGTTGCCCTCCGTTGGACTCTTTCCAATTTATCCACATCCTTCTTGTAGCGTGGGGCCCAAAACTGGACACAGTACTCCAAATGAGGCCTCACCAGTGCCGAATAGAGGGGAATAATCACGTCCCTCGATCTGCTGGAAATGCCCCTACTTATACAGCCCAAAATGCCGTTAGCCTTCTTGGCAACAAGGGCACACTGTTGACTCATATTCAGCGTTTCGTCCACCGTAACCCCTAGGTCCTTTTCTGCAGAACTGCTGCCCAGCCATTCGGTCCCTAGTCTGTAGCAGTGCATGGGATTCTTCCGTCCTAAGTGCAGGACTCTGCACTTGTCCTTGTTGAACCTCATCAGATTTCTTTTGGCCCAATCCTCTAATTTGTCTAGGTCCCTCTGTATCCTGTCCCTACCCTCCAGCGTATCAACCACTCCTCCCAGTTTAGTGTCATCTGCAAACTTGCTAAGGGTGCAGTCCACTACTAAGGGTGCAGTCAATTATCAAAGTAATTAAAGCTAAAACACAAGACCTACAGGCTGAGGCCTGTAAGATTTTAGCTTAGCCATACTGGCCATAGAGTTAATTAATGCTGATATAAGTAAGTGACCCAAGAATGACCTGGTGCCCTAAGATTACGGAAAAAGATGTACCAAGTGGTAATATTCCCAAAAATTAGCCGCAAGATTAATTTTAAATCATAAAAATGCTGTAAAGGAGCATCCGTTTCCAACATGTGCCTTAACCATAGCATACAGATTGTGCGTCAGTGCTAATGAGAATAAAGAGAACATAGAAAACCTATAGAAATCAGGGTCATTTAAATTTCATGGGGACATCAGACCAATAAGGAAAAAGAGGGTTGACACTTTTATGGACATGCGCAGAACGTAGGCATAGACAGAATCACATTATAAAAGAGGGTGCCCAGAGCAGGAATATTGAGCTCCCTTTGGGAAACTCTGTCAGGAGCCACCCCTCTACCGAGGATCAATCTATAAGATATGCTATGGTTAAGGATGTGAGTATAGCTATATTTGTAACTTGTGCATAGAATTTCTATATGCTCAATAATGATAACCTAAATTGCAACTTTAATAAAACTTGTAAAACAGTCTAGACCTTGTACTGGTGAATGTATGTGTGGTCATTACCCTTGGGCTGTAGGTGTTCCCAGAGACTCTAAGTCTGAAGCAAGTAGCTGAGGGGACTTTCACTCTGTTAAGCTTGAAATTGTATCCACCAGAGCCGAACCCACGGTGGTGTAATACCACATTACAAAATTCACTTTAAATAAAAGAAAAGGCTACAGTTTTCTGCATCTCCACCCCCAGCTGCTCAGATCCAATGTACAGTGAAATCAATGGGAAACATCAGCAACTGCATCTCCATCCATGAGCAGCCAAGAGAAGTGGGTCTTGTGAGAGACGTCAGCTAATGAAGAAAAGGAAGAAGCGCAAGACAGACCTAGGGCGTTCTGCAAGACCCTTCTCCGGCAAAGCTTTTCAGCCATAATTTGAATGATTTTAAAGTGGAAAATACACCTCCAACCGCATTTCTTCTAACCCAAGCAGTATAACATGCCTTCCCTCCGTTGTAGGGCACAGAACATTATTGAAGTCAATGGAACTGGACTGATGTACATTGGCTCAGCATCCTTTACAAAGCAACGTTTGTTAAGGAAAGGGAAATGCAAAGCTTTTTTGAATTCAAGTCAAACAGCCCCAAATTCAGAGGCCAGGAATCATGAACTGATGACTGGCATGACGTCAGAAACCTTAACATGCATTTGTAAAGTTCATCTCATCCAGCATTTCTCACGTGCGGCCACCATTGGACTTTTTTGCCGCCACCACAGTCTCCAAAGCATGGGTTGAGGTATGATGGTGGCGGGGGAGGGGAAAAGCAGTGTCTCCTCCCTGCCATGCTCACATGTTGCTCCTGAAGAGCTGTTATAAGGCCAGTGAGATGCGCCACCTTGGTGTTTGTGCTGGTGCCGCCAGCATTCATCAGCACCCTGTAGCCTCCTCGGTGGCTCTGGGCAGTGCCTCTGGAGACACATCGGGCTGTGCGTATGGCATTTAGTCACTGAGTGTTCTCCTGGGCAGCTTTCCTACTCCCTCCTGGCCAGGACCCAGGGCGCCTGGGTCTCCACAGGCGACCAGTAGGTTCCTGGGGCAGGCTCTTGCTGAAGGGTCAGGAGAGGCAGGGACAAAGAGACGGTTTTGTCAGAGCAGCCGTCAGCAAGAATGAGTGGCTGCACTCTGAGTCCACCAAAGCATTTGTTGTGAGAACTCCTGCCCTAAACATACCCGTGTTGGTAAGACATGAATAGAACTGGGTCCACGGATGGTTTACGTTAACACAGATTTCCCAATAGCTGAGACAGAGCGGTAAATGTAGCAATTACTTGTACCAGCCAGGGGTTTGTTTAGGGTATTACTTTTAGCTGCCTTGCTGGTCATGGGCTCACAGCTGTATTGTGAAAGAGACAGGCTTGGCAGGATAAGCCAGTCTCCTATTAAACAGGGCAAAAGGAGAAAGGGAAAAACAAATGTAAAGTACTTTACTAAGGAAAAAAAATCAAATGCACGTGAGACGCGGTCTGAAGAGACTCATGACTATGAGTGCTGTCCTCAGGGCAGACTGTCAAAAAGCAGGGCAGAGACCCTAGCTGGTGGTATGTTCCATAATTAGATTTCACCAACCCAGTACAAAGTGTGAACTTCCGAAGTACAACAATAGTTTTATAATGGAGTCTCAGAAAGTCCCCTTAGACACTGCAGTCTATCTCGTCTCCCACGCAAGCTGGGTTATGTGATAAATGGTGACTTACAGCAAAAATATTCACGTTACACCCAGTCACAAGACGCCAGTCTCTCACCCAGGTCAATTTGCCTCCCAGATCTCACACCAAAGACAACACTGCTAGCCAAGTCTACAGTAAACTAACTAAAGTTTATTAGCTAAGAAAAAGGAATGAGAGTTATTGAGATTTTAAGCAGATAAAAATATATGTACAGGTTAGTCACAGTCTATAATTCCTAAAGGTAGCAGAGATTTGGGAGCCGTTTCCCCAAAGTCTTTTAGGGCTACCCAGAGCAACTCTTCTTCTCATTCGGTTATTCTGCCTGTTAGAATCCAACCAGTCCAGAGATGAAGAATTTTTCCTTGTGTCCATACTTATAGTTTCTTCTCACAGAAAAGAAGCTGACAGGGTCTCTACCTATGTGGGCTCTTTCTCTGATGGCAGCGAGAGAAAGATGCATTTAAAGTCTTTGATCAGTGCACACAATGACCACTTGCCTTCAAATGCACAAGGATTCACACCTTCCTGTTACATTTCTTTATTTGCATTACACAAGGCTTCTTTCACCTTGGGTGGGTTATTTAGTTACAGGGGTATATCCAGTGTAAGTGTTTGCTATTACATTCTAACTGGGTACAGATAAGTGAAAACAATGCATGCACCATCCCATTAGTTGTCAGGATGTTTAAACACCAAATACATTCTTATACATTTAACGATCACTTTCATTTATACTTATACACAAGTGAATTAGCCTGGCTTCCAGCTGTGAGTTTCTCAGCTGACACCTGGCTTACCAGCATCACAGCCCAACTGGACAATGGGGAATAACTGGCTAGGTAGTAGTATTGCTGAAAAGGATCTGGGGTTTCTAGTGCAGGGGTGAGGGCCACATCGGGGTTGCAAAATTGAATGGCGGGCCAGGTAGGGAAGGCTGTGACTCCCCAAGCATCCTGGCTCTGCCCCCTATCCAACCCCCTCCCACTTCCAGCCGCCCTCAGAATCCCCAACCCATCCAACCCCCCTTGCTCCTTGTCCCCTGGCCGCCCCTTCCAGAGACCCCCCTGCCCCTAACCACTCCCTGGGACCCCACACTCTACTTAAGCTCCCCTGCTCCTTGTCCCCTGACCGCCCCCTCCCGATACCCCCTACCCTAACTGCCCCCCAGGACCGCACCCCCTACCTAACGCCCCCTTCTCTCTGTCCCCTGACTGCCCTGACCCCTATCCACACCTCTGCCCCCTGACATACCCCTGGGACTCCCATGCCTATCCAACCACCCCGTCCCCTGACCACCCCCACAGAATCTCACCCCATCCAACCGTCCCCTGCTTCCTGTCCACTGACTGTCCCCCGGGACTCCTGTCCCTTATCCAACCCCCCGGCCCCGGCCCCCTTGCCATTCTGCTCAGAGCAGCGTGTCTGGCAGCCACGCGGCCCGGACAGAGCCAGACACGCTGCCCCGCAGAAGCTTTCAGCCCTGCCCCTCAGAGCGCTGCTGGCGCAGTGGCTTGGCTGTGGGAGAAGGGGGACAGCAGGGGAGGGGCCGGGACTAGCCTCCCCAGCCGGGAGCGCAGGGGTGGGCAGGACGGGCCCACGGGCCATAGTTTGCCCACCCCTGTTCTAGTGGATCACAAAGTGAATGTGAACCAACAATGTGATGGAGTTGCCGAAAAAGCTGATATCATTCTGGGGTGCATTAACAGCAGTGTCATATGTTAAACAGGGGCGATCATTCTCCCGCTCTCCCAGAACCTGGAACACTTTAAGAAAGAGGGGGAGAAACTGGAGAGAACCCAGAAGAGAGCAACAAAAGGGATAAAAGGTTTAGAAAACCTGACCTATAAGGAAAGATTAAAAAACTGGGCATATTTACGTAACCTTTGGGTGGGCTAGAGTTCATAGAATCATAAAATCATAGAATCTCAGGGTTGGAAGGGACCTCAGGAGGTCATCTAGTCCAACCCCCTGCTCAAAGCAAGACCAACCCCAACTAAATCATCCCAGCCAGGGCTTTGTCAAGCCTGACCTTAAAAACCTCTAAGGAAGGAGATTCCACCACCTCCCTAGGGAACCCATTCCAGTGCTTCACCACCCTACTAGTGAAAAAGTTTTTCCTAATATCCAACCTAAACCTCCCCCTCTGCAACTTGAGACCATTACTCCTTGTTCTGTCATCTTCTACCACTGAGAACAGTCTAGATCCATCCTCTTTGGAACCCCCTTTCAGGTAGTTGAAAGCATCTATCAAATCCCCCCTCATTCTTCTCTTCTGCAGGCTAAACAATCCCAGTTCCCCCAGCCTCTCCTCATAAGTCATGTGCTCCAGTCCCCTAATCATTTTTGTTGCCCTCCGTTGGACTCTTTCCAATTTATCCACATCCTTCTTCTAGTGTGGGGCCCAAAACTAGACACAGTACTCCAAATGAGGCCTCACCAGTGCCAAATAGAGGGGAATAATCACGTCCCTCGATCTGCTGGAAATGCCCCTACTTATACAGCCCAAAATGCCGTTAGCCTTCTTGGCAACAAGGGCACACTGTTGACTCATATTCAGCTTTTCGTCCACTGTAACCCCTAGGTCCTTTTCTGCAGAACCGCTACCCAGCCATTCGGTCCCCAGTCTGTAGCAGTGCATGGGATTCTTCCGTCCTAAGTGCAGGACTCTGCACTTGTCCTTGTTGAACCTCATCAGATTTCTTTTGGCCCAATCCTCTAATTTGTCTAGGTCCCTCTGTATCCTATCCCTACCCTCCAGCGTATCAACCACTCCTCCCAGTTTAGTGTCATCTGCAAACTTGCTAAGGGTGCAGTCCACACCATCCTCCAGATCGTTGATGAAGATACTGAACAAAACCGGCCCCAGCACCAACCCTTGGGGCACTCCACTTGATACTGGCTGCCAACTAGACATGGAGCCATTGATCACTACCCGTTGAGCGCGACCATCCAGCCAGTTTTCTATCCACCTTACCGTCCATTCATCCAGCCCATACTTCTTTAACTTGCTGGCAAGAACACTGTGGGAGACTGTATCAAAAGCTTTGCTAAAGTCAAGAAATAGCACATCCACTGCTTTCCCCTCATCCGCAGAGCCGGTTATCTCATCATAGAAGGCAATTAGGTTAGTCAGGCATGACTTGCCCTTGGTGAATCCATGCTGACTGTTCCTGATCACTTTCCCCTCCTTTAAGTGGTTCAGAATTGATTCCTTGAGGACCTGTTCCATGATTTTTCGAGGGACTGAGGTGAGACTGACTGACCTGTAGTTCCCCGGATCTTCCTTCTTCCCTTTTTTAAAGATTGGCACTACATTAGCTTGTTTCCAGTCATCCGGGACCTCCCCCGATTGCCATGATTTGTCAAAGATAATGGCCAATGGCTCTGCAATCACATCGGCCAGCTCCTTTAGCACCCTCGGATGCAGTGCATCCGGCCCCATGGACTTGTGCTCGTCCAGCTTTTCTAAATAGTCCCAAACTACTTCTTTCTCCACAGAGGGCTGGTCACCTCCTCCCCATACCGTGCTGCGGAGTGCAGCCGCCTGGGAGCTGACCTTGTCTGTGAAGACAGAGGCAAAAAAAGCATTGAGTACACTAGCTTTCTCCACATCCTCTGTCACTAGGTTCCCTCCCTCATTCAGCAAGGGGCCCACACTTTCCTTGACGTTCTTCTTGTTGTCTTCATTGTCCTTCTCCAGTGCCAAAAACCCCCCCAACTCCCCTAGAAAAGCAGCTAGAGACCCAAAATTCAGTCTCTAAGGATTTTCAGCAAGGATTGCACAGGGTCACCCTCCCCATATTCACGTCCCCAAAAGAACAAAAGGGGTTAATTTAATTAAGTACCAACATTATCAATTTTATGATAAAGAAACATCACAAATAATAATAATTTAATTTTTACAACATAACATGGCTATTTTATAATCCACAGACATTATCTTCACAGTTAAACATAAATCAAGAAAACAAATTACACCTAAACAGGTCAGTCCCCACAGGAACACAGTGAGAAGAAACTCAGAGTTCCCAAAAGCTTAGGTTGAGTTCACTGGAGTCTAAGCCCAGGGCTACACTAGGGGAGGGGGGTCGATCTACGATACGCAACTTCAGCTACGGGAATAGCGTAGCTGAAGGTAAGTTCCAGCTACGCGGGAATAGCGTAGCTGAAGTCGGCGTATCGTAATCGACTTACCTGGCGATGAGGACGGCGGCGAGTCGATCGCTGCTGCTCCCCCGTCAACTCCGCTTCCGCCTTTCAATGAGGTGGATTGCCGGCGCCGACGGGGAGCGCGATCGGGGATCGATTAATCGCGTCTTAACGAGATGCAAAAAATCGATCCCCGATAGATCGATTGCTACCCGCCGATCCGGCGGGTAGTGAAGACCTGCCCTAAGTTAGTCTTTGACCACCAAATCTACACAGTATGCTGAGTGAAAAGCAACATCTTCCCTCCACTTGCTTGCAGGAATCTTCAGCTGGAATCCATACAGATAAGGGCTGCCAACTTTCTAATCGCACAAAACCAAACACCCCTGCCCTGCCCCGCCCCTTTCCCTGAGGCCCTGCCCCTTCTCCGAAGCCATGCCCCCCACTCACTCCACCCCCCTTCCTCCATCGCTCGCTCCCCCCCACCCTTTCACCAGGCTGGGCAGGGGGTTGGTGTGCGGGACGGGGTGCGGGCTCCAGGTGGTGCTTACCTCAGGCGGCTCCCAGAAGCAGCCGACGTGTCTGGCTCCTAGACGCAGGGACGGCCAGGGAGGCTCCACGCGCTGTGGGAGCCACCTTAACCCCACTGCGCCACTGATCAGACTTTGAGTGACCCAGTCAGTGCCGACAGGAGCCATTAGGGTCCCTTTTCCACTGAGAGTTCCGGTCAAAAACCGGACACCTGGCAACCCAAATACAAACTCTTCCTCCTTTGCCGCTGACTGGCCAGTCAGCTAACTGATTAACCAACCACCCTGCTAAGGATATAGATTTTTTTAAAATTGTTATAAGGAAATACAAAACTGAGAATAGCAAAACATAAATGACTCTTCCCCACTATCACATTTACAGGAAAGTTGGTGACTCACACTTGTTGAGACAATTTAATTAAAACAGTTTCAAAGTACACAATTAAAATAAAAGAAATTAACTTTTCCCTCCCAGTTTCCCCTGTAATTAACATTCCCCAGGCTTCCCTGCTGGGGGGTTATAGCGCTGCTGGAGACATGTGGGGCCGGTGTGCGCAGAGCCGGAGGTGCTGTCTGTCTTGTCTGTGGAGTCGGTTGTAGTATTCGATCGATGGGGCTCTCCCATGCACAGCTCCCCCACTCGCACCTGGCCAGGGCACGGGGAGTCTGGGACTCCACAGGCAGCTGGTGCGTTCCCAACCCACCTTCCCCAGGGCAGGCTCTCTCTGAAGCGGTGCAGGAAGTAGGGACACAGAGGCAGGATTTTCAAAAGGAAACCAAAAAATAGGTTGAGAGAGCCCTTGAATTCTAATCCACAATTTGGGGACATCTAATCCCAGGAAAAAATTCTACTATTAAAATAATACAGCCCTGTGCACACACACAACTTTAATGAGCCTCAAGTGCTTTGAAGTTCTTCGATTTCAGGAAGTCTCTGATCATCGAGCAGAATATCACTGTGAGATCTGGTTGATGCGGAGGTGAACAAGCACATTGAGGAGAAGGTTACATAGGGAGCAAGTGTCAGAGTCAGCAATAAAACCAGTCCTAGTGATTACTCATCCTCATACTCCCAGTTGCTCCTGAACTGCATTGGACAGTTCCCTTTCAAAGCTTCCGAATATCCCACTGCAGCATCAGTGAAGTCAGTAGAATGATCGCAGGAATGTAGCTGGCCCATAGAGTTTTCAGAGGAAAGAGCTGCAGGGTGTAATGTGCGCCTCGCCGCATGTGGAGTTAGAATCATAGAATCATAGAATTCTAGGGTTGGAAGAGGCCTCAGGAGATCATCTAGTTAGGAACAAACTAATCATTAAAAACACGGAGGAAAAAAATTCCGTGAATGGAAGGAGTTCACAAAGTTTGGTTTGTAACTAATTGGGCCTTCAGGAACAAAGGGACTTTCAAGCCCCCCAGCAGCTTAAAAAACTGTCTAAAAACACTCAGGCGTCTTCTGACAACTTTATCTAATTCTCCAAAATGAACCTGACAAGTTCTGTTCAACTCACTCTCTCCCTAACCGTTCAGATGGTGTGCTTTCCCTCAGGCCCTGCCCCTTCTCCGAAGCCACGCCCCCCATGCCCCCCACTCACTCCACCCCCCTTCCTCCATCGCTCGCTCCCCCCCACCCTTTCACCAGGCTGGGCAGGGGGTTGGTGTGCGGGACGGGGTGCGGGCTCCAGGTGGTGCTTACCTCAGGCGGCTCCCAGAAGCAGCCGGCGTGTCTGGCTCCTAGACGCAGGGATGGCCAGGGAGGCTCCACGCGCTGTGGGAGCCACCTTAACCCCACTGCGCCACTGATCAGACTTTGAGTGACCCAGTCAGTGCCGACAGGAGCCATTAGGGTCCCTTTTCCACTGAGAGTTCCGGTTGACAACCGGACACCTGGCAACCCAAATACAAACTCTTCCTCCTGCGCCGCTGATTGGCCAATCAGCTAACTGATTAACCAACCACCCCATTAAGGATATAGATTTTTTTTTTAATATTTGTTACAAGAAAATGCAAAATCGAGACTAGCAAAACATAAATGACTCTTCCCCACTATCACATTTACAGGAAAGTTGGTGACTCACACTCGTTGAGACAATTTAATTAAAACTGTTTGGCTGAAATCAAACAACATTCAAAGTACACAATTAAAATAAAAGAAATTAACTTTTCCCTCCCAGTTTCCCCTGTAATTAACATTCCCCAGGCTTCCCTGCTGGGGGGTTGTAACAATATCACTGACCTGCTGCAAAATACTTCAGTGTCAGGAAAAACAGCCTGCTTCCCGCTGCTGAGCTCAGCTTCTCCCAGCATGCACAGGGCCTGGTGCAAAGGAGCTGTCCTGGCTGCTTAACCTCCTGGAGTCTGACCCCAGCAACAGGGAACCTGTTGGAGCAGACCCTAAACTCCACACCCAATTCCAGAAGCTTCTAGATGGGGAGTGCTAAATCCGCCTAGCAACAATGACCCAGACACAACTCACCCCTATCCACCCCAGCCCCCACCACAGAGCTCTTAAAGAGAGATCTCCCTGTTAGGGTCGTGGGTTACATTTAGTCTAGAGAAAACAAGACTGAGGGGGGATCTGAGAAGTCTTCACATCTGTTACAGGCTGTTATAAAGAGGCCGGGGATCGATTCTTCTCCATGTCCACTGAAGGTAGGGCAAGAAGAAATGGGCTTAATCTGCAGCAAGGGGGGGTTACGTCAGATACCAGGAAAAACCGAACTCTAAGGGTAGTTAAGCTCTGCAACAGGCTTACCAGTGGCTACAGCTTTATTCACCATTTTGAGCAGATTAGTTTTCCCCAGAGAAATCTGGACAGACTGTGGTGCAAATTCCATGTCTGTAGTTTTTCAAAAGCCATAGGAATGATGTGGAGCAAAGCATATCAAGACTGCTCCCTATCACCCACAAACGAATGGGTTCACAGAAAGATTTAATGGAACTTTAAAAGCTATGCTAAGAACGTACGTCACCAGGCATGAGAATGATTGGGACGTTTTACTTCATTATTTGCTAATTGCGGACAGAAGTGTTCTCCAAGAATCTACTGGCTTTGTCCCCTTTGACTTCCTGTATGGGAAGCAGGTTAGAGGAGCCGTAGATTTGACTGGAGGCTCTGGGGAGGGTAGTAGTGAGGAAAGAGGACAGCCTGTGGGGGCGTATGTCATTCGTTTTAAGGAGAATTCACAGGTAATCAGGAATTGAGTGTGACAGACCATTGAAAAAAGTCAGGGAACTCAGCGCGTTTGGTATGATCGGCACACTGGAGAATGATCGTTTGATACTGCTGATTCGGTGTTAGATATCAGGAAAAACTAACTCTAAGGGGAGTTAAGCTCTGCAATAGGCTTACCAGTGGCTACAGCGTTTTTCCAGTGAGGGAAAACAAAAGGCAGGATTATTGGGAAGGACCTTTTGAGGTGATTGAAGGGGTGAATGCCGCCACACATGATGTAAGGAAGCCCAACGGCAGAGGAACGGTGCAAACCGTGCACATCAGTAGATTAAAATTTACTCAGAAAGGGAGATGGCAGTACATTTGATTTGTTGTGCTGATGAGGAAACCTTCTCCGTCCTTTTAATGGATTTGGTCAGGGAGAGCAGGGCAGGGAATCCCCTGGAAAGCACTGAGTATGTGGGGGGGGGGGGGGGGGTTAAATCCAATCCCAAATCAGGAACGGCTGGCTCTTTTAAAACACCACACACAGGTATTTTCCTCGCCAGGTGTGACTGCCAAGATTGCACACTCCATGCAAACCTCAGGGCCCCGCCTTGCTCCTAGCAGAGCATCCAAGACTGAAGGGGAAATGCAGAAACAAGTTCAGGAGGAGGTGGAGCGCATGCTGGAAATGGGGTAATCACTGAGTCAAAAAGCCCGTGGGTGTCTCCTCTTGTACCTAAACAGGGCAAAGCCATGAGAGTGTGACATACCCAGGGCACTAGTGAGTAGCTGTGTCACCCTGGCTCTAACCTGGGGTGCCCTGCACACTGCTCTGCTTCGGTAGCCTCCAGGCCTGGACTGCTCACAAACAGACTCCAGCACGTAAGTCGCTTCCAGCTTGGTCTGCATGTGATCTGCAGCCAGCCACACCTCAGCTCTTACCAGCCTTGTTCATGCTGCAGGTGACGCCCACACACTCCCAGTCCTAGATTTCCCCCCAGAAACAGATGTCCTGTACTGCTCCGCTGGACAATACAAGCTTACTCTGCAGCAAGGGAGAGTTAGGTGAGGTATGAGGACAAACTTGCTAGCTACAAGGATAGTTGAGAACTGGAACAAGCTTCCAAGGGAGGCCCTGCCAGACCCCTCTCCCTTGGAACGGCTACGCAGCAGAAAAGTTACCAGCTCCAGACTGATGCCCTGGAGCACAGCGCTGCAGGAATATGATGTGGAAAGTGTCCATATTAAAGGCAAAGACAATGTGGTGGTGGATGCACTGTCCGGGCAAGAGGGTTCCGAGCTGACGTATACGGATTAGCCAGCGACGGAGTCAAGTCAGTGTAAGGGGCGAGGGGTGACCCAGGACCCTGAGCAGGCATAGGGGTGGGTGGCGTTTTACAGGGATACCTTGGGTCGGATGTGTACACGTGAAGCTTACCAAAGGGTGACATGTGAGGGCTCTGCCCAGAGCTGGGCAACATAATCGTTGCAAAGCGTACGGACAGAGAATGTTTCTGGAATTACGTATCTACTGGAAATCATGTTCTTAAGGTCTGGGAGTTCGGGCAGGTCACCAAAAAGGGATGAACATGCTTCTGTCAGGCAGGAGGGAAGAGGCCTGTCTCTCTCGCTCTCCGGCTTGCCCGGTGTGTATTGGGTATTGTCCGCTTCACAAAGGAAGCCTGTCCACAGACGGAGACAAACGCTAATCAAGAGCTTGTGAAAGTGACAAGAAAGAGGCACACAGGAAAAATAAAAACAACCTGTTTTTAGTGGCGCCCTGTTTATGAGCAAAGACAATGGAGTGTTGGAGCATCCCTGGGGGGCAGAGGTTACCTCCCCCCCACCCCCCGCACCCTTCACCCAGGAGACAAGCTGATAGCGTGGCTTCCCTCATGAAAACTGGAGCACAGCTAGGCCTGGCTGCAAAACACGGCAAGGACTCTGGGTGAGCGTTAGTTAAATACGTCCAGGTTTTAGAATGCGGGTTCTGCTTTTATTGTATACGTAACCATTCGCTTCCAGAATGTCTATTTGCTACCATCTGAATCTCTTTGTTAAATAAACTCTCCTTGTTTTCACTCTAAACATACCTAAGGGCTGTGTGTGAAGCGGTGCTGTGATCTCAGGAGGAGCTGGTAAGGTGGGCTGGGCTGTCCCTTCGGGAGCAGTGAACCTTGCGAGTGTCCAGTGGAGCAGGGCTGGATGCTCCAGGAGGGCTCGGGGGTTGAGATGTGCCTGTTGCTAGCCCGCAGAGGGACAGCGAAGCCTGCATAGGCTGAGAAGGGGGGACTTGTGTTGCCCATGGCTGAGGAGGCAGGAGCTGACCCATGGCAGGTACAGTCATGGCTTCCCTACATTAGTGCATGTTGGGCTCAGTTCTGGTGACCGCACTTCAGAAAAGATGTTGAAAAATTGGAGAAGGTTCAGGAAAAGGATCTGAGCTCTGGACCACCTGGCTTACAGTGAGAGACTAAGGAAACTTGTCCGCTTTAGTTTATCCAGGGGTAGGTTAAGAGAGGACTTGACCATGGTCTTCAAGTACCCACAGGGGGAAGAGATTTCTGATTGCCGATAGTTCTTTAAGCTGGCAGGCAAAGGAGGAACCTGCAGGCAGACAAACTCAGACTAGAAATAAGATGCCCTGTTTTCACAGTGAGGGTAATTAAGCATTGGAACAGCTGAGCTAGGGACGCAGTGGGACAAACCTGGATGCCTTTCTAACAGGGCTTTGGCGCGGAGCCTGGAGCTGGATCCCGGAGCAGTAGGTTTATGCCCAGAGCTGAAGCAGAGCCGTTCAAAAATGTGATTGCTCCAAATCCCTGCTTTCTAAAGGCTATGCACTAGCTCAGTCAGGCGTTCTGGGCGTGATGCAGAAACAATTGCATGAGGTTCTCTGTGTTATATAGGAGATCAGGCTGGGTCATCCGAATGGTCCCTTCTGGTCTTAATGTCTGTGAATCTATGGGGCTGGTGAATTGTCTCCCAGGGAAGGAGTGGGAGTATGCTCGCATGGGATATTTATAACTTCCTTAGACGGAACAACGTTCCAGACAGGGCTGTGAGCTCTCTAACATCTAGGCCTAGAAGCGACAAAGAATCCTGTGGCACCCTATAGACTAACAGAGGTATTGGAGCATAAGCTTTCGTGGGTGAATACCCACTTCTTCAGATGCATGCAGTGGAAATGTTAAGGGGCAGGTATAAATGTGCAGGGAAGAGTCAGGCTAGAGATAACGAGGTTAGCTCAATCAGGGAGGGTGAGGCCCTCTTCTAGCAGCTGAAGTGTGAACACCAAGGGAGGAGAAACTGCTTTTGTAGTTGGCTAGCCATTCATAGTCTTTGTTTAATCCTGACCTGATGGTGTCAAATTTGCAAATGAACTGAAGCTCAGCAGATCCAGATCCAGACTAACACGGCTACCCCTCTGATATCTAGGCCTAGGTAACCCCACTGCTCAGTGAGCCAGAGCAGATCCTTCCTCCCCAGACCCGCCCCCGAGGGTGGTTTGTGCCTCACCTGGAGCTTGTTCTTGTGTTCAATTTCCCTACAGAGATGGGGGTGTGGTTATTGTAACCACATCTGGGTATACATCTACACTGTCTGTAATGAACTAGCTAGAGTGTGTGACACAGAGAACGAGAGAGCACTGCCCTCTAATGGACAGAATCAGAACGGCACAAGGGTGTATCGTGAGCCTTATTACAGGGACTGCTAAGGGGGGATCCTCCTGTAGCCCAAGTGGGTGGGGCCTGTGTTTTTGGAGCAGGAGGATCCAATTTCTATCCTGAGTGGCCTCAGCTGCCCCTTGGCTGTCCCTTAGCCAGCCTCGACAGGGTTAGTGCTTTCAGCCTCCCCCACAGCTCAGTGGTCCCCAGCCCCTCAGCTCCTATTTGAGTTCCCTCCACTGTGTTGACATCTGTGTGGCGCTCGGGTCCCTGGAGCGGAGCACACGCTGGGGTCTCCCTGGAGCAGTGCAGAGAGGGCCCCCGGCCTGCGTTGGGATGAGGGGCCCAGCACGGAGCGTTCCCCAAGCTGCTCCCGCTGAGCCCCGTTCGCGAGTCCCTGTCCCGTTCTGGTTTCCATTTGCTGAACCTTTTCCTGCCTTCCTTGTGTCAGGGGAAGGATCCCACTGCAATATGCTATAATAATATATGGAGATATGCCAATCTCCTAGAACTGGAAGGACCTTGAAAGGTCACCAAGTCCAGTCCCCTGACTTCACTAGCAGGACCAAGTACTGTCCCCTGACAGATTTTTTTTTCCTCCCGATCCCTAAATGGCCCCCTCAAGGATTGAACTCACAACCCTGGGTTTAGCAGGCCAATGCTCAAACCACGGCAGGGGAGCACCGAGAGGAGAGCTTGGGCGCGTTGGCCACCCCGCTGTGAACGGATCTCCCCCGGGATTGAAAGTCAGAACGTGAGGGGGGCCCCCCCGAGCTACTGGGGCTAGTGCAAATGAGCCTGGCCTGTCGGGGGCGCCGCAGCCAGCCTGACCTCGCCTCACCCCCTTTCCACGCGCCCCCTGGAGCTCAGCACTCCCAGGACGGCCTGCTCCGGTTCCACGGCCCAGCTGCTGCCGAACGGCCCGAGGGACCCAGGCCCAAGCTCCCCGGGTCTCCCTGGGCCTGCGGAGCCGGGGGGCTGACTCGCCCAAGGCAACCGGACAGAGCGTTAAGTCAGCAAAGATTTTCAAATGCACAATTCTTGTCCAGCCCGTCTCTCTCGCTAACGCCCGCGGCCAGCCGCTCCCTCAGCTCCTCCGACCGCGCTCGCCTAATCCACCACGTCCACAATGAGGGGCGCCAGGTAGTCGGAGTGGCGGATCCCAAAGGTCTGGCCCCGCTGCTGGATGTACTGCAGGGAGAGGGAGCAGAACAGGTCCGGATCAGTGCCTGAGATCTCAGCTCCTCCTCCCAGCACCCGCTGGAACCCCGCGGAGATCCTGGCTTCCCCGTTATAAACACACGCGCCCCCCATATCAGATCTCAACGCCCCCCCGCCCCCACAGCTACAATCCTGCATGAGACCTTTGCTCCCCCACTGCGCGCGCACAGACACACACACACTGCATCACCCCCCCACACACCACACACACACTGCATCACCGCTCCACACACACACTGCATCACCCCCCGCACACCACACACACACTGCATCACCGCTCCACACACACACTGCATCACCCCCCG
Organism: Macrochelys suwanniensis; assembly: GCA_033296515.1. NCBI lineage: Eukaryota > Metazoa > Chordata > Testudines > Chelydridae > Macrochelys > Macrochelys suwanniensis. The sequence continues at coordinate 341,040,499 of CM065775.1, forward strand.
CACACCACACACACACTGCATCACCCACACACACTGCATTCCCCCATACACACACTGCATCACCCCCCACACACACACTGCATCCCCCCATACAAACACTGCATCACATCACCCCCCACACAAACTGCATCACCCACACACTGCATCCCCCCATACACACACTGCATCCCCCCCCACACCACACACACACTGCATCACCCCCCACCCACCCACTGCATCACCCCATACACACCACACACACACTGCATCACCCCTACACACACCACTCACACACATCACCCCCCTACACCACACACACACTGCATCACCCCCCCCCACACACTGCATCACCCCCCACTCACACCACACACACACTCTACATCACCCCTCCTACTCTCACACTGCAATCACCCCCCTGCACACCACACACACACAGAATCACCCCCCCACTCACACACACACACTGAAATCACCCCCCCTCACACACACACACTGAATCACCCCCGCAAACCACACACACACTGCATCACCCCACACTCTCACACACACTGCATCACCCCCTCCCACTCACACACGCAACCCCCCCTGCACACTACACACACATACACACACTGCATCATCTCCTCCCACACACACATACACTGCCTCACCCCCTCCCAATCACACACACACACACACACACACACACACACACACGCTGTTCAACTGCCAGGGAAATCTCATGAGCTCTCCAGTCTCTCCGCCAGCCAACACATACCCAACATTTCCCTGCCACAACAGGGTGTGTGTGTGTGTGTGTGTCCCGGCCCACTCCTCACCTTCTCCGGGCTGTGTGCCCCGGGCCCTGGTTTCTGCGTGTTGTCCCCGGGCAGCTGGTTGCGGGCCAGCATGCTGTACTGGGGGGCCCGGGTCTTGTACACGCTGGGTTCCACCACACGGTAGTTGCAGGGCCCTGGCGTCTGCGCACAAGGAGAGCGGAGCTCAGTCGCCAACGGGCCACTCCCAGGGGTGCCCCTCCGTCCCCCCAAAGCAGGCCGAGCCGCACCCCCGCTGGCACCCTGAACCCCCATCCCCCTTCCCTCACCCCCCTTCCACCCGCGTACCCGCCCCACCCAGCTCCGCTGCGCCTCCCACCTTGCTCAGGTCCTCACAGAAGGTGCCGATCAAGCTGCGCCCCAGGAGGGAATAGTTGGGGGCCGAGCTCTTGTTGACGACCTTGGGCCCGATCATTGGGGGGAGCCCGTAGGCGGCAGGCCCTGAGATGGGGGGAAGAGGGGGTCAGAGCTGCCATTCAAACACCACTGTGGACAAATCAGAAATCGGACAGGGCAGCTCCGGGGCATGGGGCGGGGGCAGGGCAGGAGTGAGAAGAGACCGGGGAGGGGCAGAGCTCGGGGGGGGGGGGTGAGGGCAGATGGGAATGGGGAGGGGCGGGGAGGGCAGGAGTGAGGAGAGACTGGGGAGGGGCAGGGCTCGGGGGGGTCAGGGCAGAAGGGAATGGGGAGGGGCGGGCAGGACAGGAGTGAGGTGAGACTGGGGAGGGGCAGGGCGAGGGCAGAAGGGAATGGGGAGGGGCAGGCAGGCCAGGAGTGAGGTGAGACTGGGGAGGGGCAGGGCGAGGGCAGAAGGGAATGGGGAGGGGCAGGCAGGACAGGAGTGAGGTGAGACTGGGGAGGGGCAGGGCGAGGGCAGAAGGGAATGGGGAGGGGCAGGCAGGACAGGAGTGAGGTGAGACTGGGGAGGGGCAGGGCGAGGGCAGAAGGGAATGGGGAGGGGCAGGCAGGACAGGAGTGAGGTGAGACTGGGGAGGGGCAGGGCTCGGGGGGGTGAGGGCAGATGGGAATGGGGAGGGCAGGAGTGAGGAGAGACTGGGGAGGGGCAGGACTCCTGGGGGTGAGGGCAGATGGGAATGGGGAGGGCAGGAGTGAGGAGAGACTGGGGAGGGGCAGGGCTCGGGGGGGGGCGAGGGCAGAAGGGAATGGGAATGGGGAGGGGCAGGCAGGCAAAATCTGAGCCAGTGGCTACGAGTCGGTGCAGCCCCCCCCCCCCCCCGCCACCGAGATGGGGACCCTGGACTCCATCAGCTACAGTGCCAAAGCCTAGGAGACTAAGGAGCCAGCAGGAACAGTCTCTACCCACGAATCGGCCTGGCCCCCGCTCCGAGAGCCCCATCCACCTGGGCCTTAGTCATCTGAAAAGCCCCCTCACAAGCCTCCGGGGCCAGCCCGGCTCCGCTCTCCTAGCCGGGCGAGCTTTGCGTTGGCATCAGAGCACCCAGCGCAAGGGCATCCCCGGCAGAGAGCCGGGCCCGGCTCCCCCTGTTCCCGTGACGCCAGCAGGGAAACTCCCAACTGACGCCAGGCCCTGATCCCCGCCGTCTCTCGGCTCCGAAGTCCTGGCAGGCGCTCCATCACCAAGGGCTTGGATACTGCCGCTCCCAGCCAAGCGCACAGGGCCCAGGAATGTAAATACCCCCCTCTGAGGTGCTGTTGCATCCCATCCCCTCACCACCAGGGCTGCGGGGCTCCGGAGTTGGGATAGAAGCACAGCGGGATCTCAGCTCCATCCCTGTAGCTGTCGGGGACACCCCCCACCCCCATACGTGCCGTTCACTGCACTCCAGCTGGCCGGGGATCAGGCTTCTGCCATGGCGGGGGCACCAAGGAGCTGAGTTTCTGCCCCTCAAGTCCACGTCTCCCCATTGAAAGGTGCTTTGCTTCTCACCTCTCTTCGGTCTAGAAGCTGCCCCCTCCCGCACTGCCCCCAGGCAGGACGTTCGCGTTCCAGGTGGGGGAAGCTGCTCTTTGATGGTTATTTGATGATAGCACTGGCCCCCGGTGAGCAATTGGGGGCTGTGGGTGAGGAACGACCGTTATCCCCCAGCTGTATAGGGATAATGTACCGTTCACACCCTCTGAACCCGGCCCCTCTCCCCAAGGCAGCGCGCAGCGCAGAAGTGTGCTAGGGAGAAGCCGAGCAGTCGGGGGGCGAGGGGTGATCACAAACAGAGCCGGTAGCAATCCTGCGGTGGGCTGGGCAGAATCGTCTCCTCCAGCAGCTCTGGCCTCTGTTCAGCATTCAGCAGGTGCCAGGATCCGGGGTCCGCTTGCACCCCGAACCGGCGGGTTGATCCCCTCTCTGACGGTCTGTCGCCACCCTGCCTGTTGGCACCCGCTTTGGCTAAGAGGCTGGGAAAGCCGGGAACTGGCTCTAGGGTCCCTGGGCGTGGAGACAGGCACACGCTGGAGCCAGGGCTTCCGGAAAGGGGAGAATGGGGACGAATCCAGAGCAAACGGGCCCTGATTTGCGCCTGGGAACCTCGAGGTGTTTGGCCAGCTGTGCAGTGGGGTGGGGGGGTGCAGGAGCTGGGTCGGAGCTCAGCCCCGGGAGCTCTCCCACCTGGAGTCTGGTCATTCGCAAACTCCTTCGTGCGCGAGGCGAGCGAGTAGATGGGCGCGGAGTGATAGGCCCATTTCCCTGCCTTCTCTGGAGAGTATCGACCTGAAACAAAGAGGGAGGATAATATCGGAGCATAGACACGAGGGGCTCGCCCCACTCCTCACCGATTGGCAGACCCTGGACTGGAGCCGCTGGGAGCTCACAGATAGCCAGCGCTCCTGTCCTACGCTCTACAGCACCGCCTGCCGGCAGAGGCTGGAACTGGAGCAGCCAGGAGCTCCTCCCCACAGCGTCCCCTGCTGGAGGAGGCTGGGGCTGGAGTCAGTGGGAGCTCCTCCCCCTCCCCACAGCGCCCCCTGCTGGAGGAGGCTGGGGCTGGAGTGACTGGGAGCTCCTCCCCCTCCCCACAGCGCCCCCTGCTGGAAAAGGCCAGGGCTCGAGCAGTTGGGAGCTGCCACATAGCTAGTTCTCCTGTCCTGCTCCCTACAGTGCCCCCTGCTGGGAGACGGTGAGACTAGAGTAACTAAGAGCTTCCCCCATATCTAGTGCTCCTGCCCTGCTCCCTGCGCTCTACATACAGGTCTGCAAATATCAGAAGGGTGTAAAGCCCAGGACAGAGAGGGATTAGCAAGGAGGCTACACAAAGGGGGAGGGGAATTAGGAGGAATGTGGTTGGAATTTACAAGAAGGGAATTTAGGCTGACTCTCCAGATCAGTCCTTGGCAGTGATATCTATGGGGCTGGGAATCATCTCACCAGGGTAACGTAAGAACATAATGGCCATAGGATCAGTCCAATGGTCCATCTAGCTCAGTGTCCTGTCTTCTGACAGTGGCTGGTGCCAGACTCTTCAGTGGGAATGAACTGAACTGGGCAATTTATCGAGTGATCCATCCCCCGTCGTCCAGTCCCAGCTTCTGGCAATCAGAGGCTTAGGGACACCCAGAACGTGGAGTTACATCCCTGACCATCTTGGCTAAAAGCCATTGATGGACCTATCCTCCAGAAACTTCTCTAGTTCTTTTTTGAACCCTGTTATAGTTCTGGCCTTCACAACATCCCCTGGCAATGGGTTCCACAGGTTGACTGTGTGTTGTGTGAAGAAATACTTCCCTTTGTTTTAAACCTGCTGCCTATTAACTTCATTGGGTGACCCCTGGTTTGTGTGTTATGTGATGGGGTAAATAACACTTCCTTGTTCACTTTCTCCACACCAGTCATGATTTTATAGACCTCTACCTATAGACTCCTCTTAGTCATCTCTTTTCCAAGCTGAAGAGTCCCAGTCTTTTTGATCTCTCCTTATATGGAAGCTGTTCCAGACCCCTAATCATTTTTATTGCCCTTCTCTGTACTTTCTCCAATTCTAATCTATCATTTTAGGGCTGTCGATTAATTGCAGTTAACTCATGTGATTAACTCAAAAAACTTTACTGCGATTAAAAAAATTAATCGTGATTAATCACACTGTCGAACAATAGAACACCAATTGAAATGTATTAAATATTTTTGGATGTTTTTCTATATTTCCAAATATATTGATTTCTATTGCAACACAGAACACAAAGTGTACAGTGCTCACTTTATATTAGTTTTTATTACAAGTTCAACTTTCATGATAAAGAGACTGTATTACACTACTTGTATGAGGTGAATTGAAAACTACGATTTCTTTTGTTTTTATAGTACAAATATTTGTAATCAAAAATAAAGTGAGCACTGTACACTTTGTATTCTGTCTTGTAATTGAAATCAATATATTTGAAAATGTAGAAAACATTTAAATAAATGGTATTATGTTATGACCAGTGTGATTAATCAAGCGATTAATCGTGATTAATTTTTTTTAATCGTGCTATTTTAAAATTTTTCTAATTGCATGATTAACCACGATTAATTTTTTTAATCACTTGACAGCCCTAATCTTTTTTTTTTTTTTTTTTTTTAGATGATGTGACCAGAACTGCACACAGTATCCAAGGTGGGAGTGTATCATGGATTTATATAGTGGCACTATGATATTTTCACTTTTCTGTCCCTTTCCTAATGGTTCCTTACATTGTTAGCTTTTCTAACTGCCGCTGCATATTGAACAGATGTTTTCAGAGAACTATCCACAATGACTCCAAGATCTCTTTCTTGAGTGGTAACAGCTCATTTAGACCCCATCATTTAGCAAGTATAGTTGGGATCATGTTTTCCAATGTGCATTACTTTGCATTTATCAACATGGAATTTCATCTGCCATTTTGTTGCAGTTTTGTGAGATCCTTTTGTTACTCTGTGCCGTCAGCTTTGGACTTAACTATCTTGAGTAATTTTGTATCGTCTGCAAACTTTACCACCTCACTGTTTACCCCTTTTCCAGATCATCTATGAATATGCTGAACAACCCAGGTCCGAGTACAGATCCTTGGGGGACCTCGCTATTTACCTCTCTCCACCATGAAAACTGACCATTTATCCCTACCCTTTGTTTCCTACCTTTTAACCAGTTACTGAGCCACGAAAGAACCTTCCCTCTTATCTGTCGCTGCTTCCTTTGCTTAAGAGCCTTTGGTGTGGGACCTTGTCAAAGGCTTTCTGAAAGTCCAAGTACACTATAGCCACTGGATCACCATACCCACATGATTGTAGGCCCCCTCAAAGAACTCTAATAGATTGGAGAGGCATGATTTCCCTTTACCAAAGCCGTGTTGACTCTTCCCCATCAAATTGTGTTCATCTATATATCTGATCATTCTGTTCTTTACCATAGTTTCAATCAATCTGGCTGCACCTGAAGTCAGGCTTACCAGCCTGTAATTGCCAGGATCGCCTATGGAGCCTTTTTTTTAAAAAAATAAAAAATCGGTTTTACAGGGAGCTCTATCACTCGGGACAAACACACCTGGATTGTCCAGAGCCCCGGAGCATGCACTGGAAGGAACAACCCTGTGCTGACATTTTCCATTACAGACATCAAATTACGCGCGCGCACACACACACACACACACACACACACACACACACACACACACACACACACACACACACACACACACACACACACACACACACACACACACACACACACACACACACACACACACACACACACACACCCCCAAGCCGGCCCCACATAGCTTGGCTATACACAGCAAGTGAGAAGGGGACAGACTGACCTGGCCCGGGGGTCAGGAAGGGCATCAGGTCCCTGGGACGGCCGTAGATGGAGTAGGCAGGGTCCCCATCTTTGCCCTTCATGGTCATCTTGGCTGGTACCATGTACTTGGGCCCTGGGGAGCACTCATCCTGCAGATGGAGGCGGCGGATGCCGAAGCTGTACGCAGGGGCTCGGTAGCGGGAGGGGTCGTGAAGGGGGTAACCTGCAACAGGAAGGAGAGATAGAGCCAGGGCGCAGAGGGCCTGGGCCAGAGAGTGAGAGTCCCCAAGCCCGGCCCTGAAGGGAGCGTGGGGCATGGCAGAGGTGTCTCCACACAGGCCACTGGGGCAGGCCTGGACCCCAGCCCAGAGCTGAGAGGGGCAAGGGGAGGGGAGAGCTCCCTCAGCACAGGCCTTGTTGTGTAGGAAGAGCAGTGAGTGGCGGAGAGGAGATCCCTTGGTGCAAGGGGGCACGGTGAGGGGCACCCTTGGGGCGAGCGCGGGGTGGGTGAGCAGCCCCATTCGGCTGCGGGTGGAGAGCGCCCCCAAAACAGAGCACCGGGCATGTGCGTGGAGCTGCCAGCTGGTCCGTGTGTCCCTCCCTCCGTGACGCTGGCGGGGAGCCCCGGGCCACCCCTCCTCGTGGAGCCTGGGGGGCTCCCCAGCCTGGCCAGCTCCTCGCCACTGCTCTCGCTCACCTACGTTTGTGGGGAGCCCGTACTTGGGCCCAGGACTGCTGTAGAGAGCGGCGATGGGCCCTTTGGGCCGGTGGGGTCTCCACGTTCCCACCCAGACGTCGGTCGACATGCTGGATCCCCGGCGCTTTCACACAGCTGCTAAGGAGACAGAGAGCCCCGGTTAGGGAGAGGGCTGGACAGCAGCAGCAGCCCTTTGCCCCCCACGGGTCGGAACGGGGCCCCCAAGCCTACTTGATGCCCATCCCCCTGCAACACACAGGCCGGCCTGTCACACTCCAGTAGGGGGCAGCGTGCACACAGCTCACCGCCCACACTTCAGGAGTCCTGTCCCCCGGGTCCTGACCCCAGGGGCTAGCGCAGAGTTGGTGGGCAGCTCTCAGGTGACCCAGTCACCCTAGTCCCACCCCCGCGCTCTGCTCTAGCTCCTTGGGGGATGCAGCTTTCTCTGCCGGGTCTCGGGCCCTAGAGAGGAAGCGGTTGGGACGTTGCTGCTGTCCCTGCGTCACGGGGTCTGCAGCGGCAGTCGCTCCATTGCAGGAGAGATGGCCTGGTGGATTGGAGCACGTCAAGGAAGGATCCTACTTTTTCTCTGCTTTTGTTTGTCCCCGCTCGCGGCTCCCTGGACTGCTCCTACCATCCCTAGCGGTGCATCAGAGGCCACCCCGCAGGGAGACCTGCGCTGGCACCCAGAGGTGCAATGAGATGTCACTCCTGTCAAGCACAGGAGCTCAGTAGCAGGGCGGACTAGCGTCGTCACTCCTGGGCTACTGCACCCGCTCCCCCCCGACGCTCCCCCCCAAGGATCACCCCGGCTATCCGGAAGGTCCGAGGGGGTGAACTGCTTAAGGAGGCAAGATCAGCAAGGCCAATGAGCTCTACCTGCCAGAGCTGCCGGGATTTCCCGAGGCAGAGCCCCAATTGGGTTTGCCCCAAGGAGATCCTCGCCCTCTCTTTTATCCAGTCACTATGGCATCAGGGACAACAAACAGAGGCTGCCCATCCGCGGTGGGTGGAGCCAGCTGAAACTTCGCCAGGGGAGGAAACGGGGCAGGGGCAGCCCCAGCACAAAGGGGAAAGTTCATTTCCAGGGCGACTGGAGACCAACCTCTGGGAGCTCCAGGGCTCCGATTCCGGCAGAGGCAGGAGGGAGTCCCAGCCCCAGAACAGGCAGAGAACACGCCACGTTTCGGAGGAACCGCTGCTGCTGACCACACATCACGGCCTCTGCAGCACTGCCCGATCTCAAGGGCTGGGCAAACTTTCAGGAGAGGGTGGGGAGGAAAGGGCGCGGAGCTGAAGAACAGGCCTGGGCATCAGGACTCCCAGGTTCTCTCTCTGGTTGTGCCTCTGACTACCTGTCTCTGTGCCTCAGTTTCCCAATAGGTAAAATAATGATATTGATCCCAGGGGCTAATTCGTTCATATCTGTACAGCGCTCGGAGATCTTTGGCTGGGAGACACTAGGGAGGGCAAAGGATCACTATGATAGACTGGCAAAGCTGGAAATAGAGGCGGTGACCGTGAAGGGACAACCCCCAGCAGGAAAGTTAGAGGGGCTAGGATCAGCGCTGGGGTCGGAGAGATTTGCTCAGCACACACTGTGCGGAGAGGAAGCTCAGAAAGAGCAGCTGCTCCCACTAGTCCCAGGAGTCCAGAGGTAGAACTGGGGGCCCTGGGAGATCTGGGGGGAGGGGGCAGGCAGGAGTGTCCCTGGGAGATCTGGGGGATCTGGGCAGGGAGCTGAGGGATTTGCGCTGCGGGCAGGGAGCTGGGGGACCTGGGGACAGGGAGGGGTGTCCCCAGGAGATCTGAGGGTGCAGGCATGGAGCTGGTGGCCCCAGGGATGTGGAGGTCCCAGCAGGGAGATGGGGGGTCCCAGGGAATGTGGGGGTCTGAGCAGGGAGATGGGGGCCCCAAGGGATGTGGCGGTGCAGGCAGGGAGATGGGGCTCCATGGGGATCAGGGGGTGCAGGCAGGGAGCTGGGGACCCCAGAGGGATTGGGGGCTTCCGCAGGGAGATGGGGGCCCCAGGGGAATAGAGGGGTTTGAGCAGGGAGCTGGGGGTCCCTGGGGTATTGCAGGGTGTGGGCAGGGAGCTGGGGCCCCAGGTGGATCGGAGGGTTTGGGCAGGGAGCTGGGGGCCCTGGGGGGATGCGGGCAGGGATCTGGGGGCCCCAGGAGGATCTGGGGGTTCTGGCAGGGAGCTGGGGGCCCTGGGGGGATCCGGGGGTTCTGGCAGGGAGCTGGGGGCCCCAGGAGGATCCAGGGGTTCTGGCAGGGAGCTGTGGGCCCTGGGGGCATGCGGGCAGAGAGCTGGGGGACCCAGGAGGATCCGGGGGTTCAGGCAGGGAGCTGGGGGTCCCGGGGGGATCCGGGGGTTCGGGCAGGGAGCTGAGGGCCCCGGGGGGATCCGGGGTTCATGCAGGGAGCTGGGGGCCCCAGGGGAATCAGGGGGTTCATGCAGGGAGCTGGGGCGGGGGGATCGCGGGGTTCAGACAGGGATCTGGGAGCCCCAGGGGAATCGGGGGGTTCGTGCAGGGAGCTGGGGCGGGGGGATCGCGGGGTTCGGACAGGGATCTGGGAGCCCCGGGGGAATCGGGGGGTTCGTGCAGGGAGCTGGGTGCCCAGGGGGATCGCGGGGTTCGGACGGGGAGCTGGGGGCCCCGGGGGGATCCGGGGTTCGTGCAGGGAGCTGGGGGCCCCAGGGGAATCGGGGGGTTCGTGCAGGGAGCTGGGGCGGGGGGATCGCGGGGTTCGTGCAGGGATCTGGGAGCCCCAGGGGAATCGGGGGGTTCGTGCAGGGAGCTGGGGCGGGGGGATCGCGGGGTTCGTGCAGGGATCTGGGAGCCCCGGGGGAATCGGGGGGTTCGTGCAGGGAGCTGGGGCGGGGGGATCGCGGGGTTCGGACAGGGATCTGGGAGCCCCAGGGGAATCGGGGGGTTCGTGCAGGGAGCTGGGTGCCCAGGGGGATCGCGGGGTTCAGACAGGGATCTGGGAGCCCCGGGGGAATCGGGGGGTTCGGACGGGGATCTGGGGGCCCCGGGGGGATCGGGGGGTTCGTGCAGGGAGCTGGGTGCCCAGGGGGATCGCGGGGTTCGGACGGGGAGCTGGGGGCCCCAGGGGGATCCGGGGTTCGTGCAGGGAGCTGGGGCGGGGGGATCGCGGGGTTCGGACAGGGATCTGGGGGCCCCGGGGGGATCGGGGGGTTCGTGCAGGGAGCTGGGTGCCCAGGGGGATCGCGGGGTTCGTGCAGGGATCTGGGGGCCCCGGGGGATCGGGGGGTTCGGACGGGGATCTGGGGGCCCTGGGGGGATCGGGGGGTTCGTGCAGGGAGCTGGGGGCCCCGGGAAGATCGGGGGTTCGGGGTGGGGTGTCCCCGGGATTCCCGCCGCGGGGCGGGGGATGGAACCCAGCTGCGTCAGCGCCCACAGAACACTGACCTGGATGCGGACCCGAGAGAAGCCTGCGGCTGGCGCTGCGGACCCGAGGGAAGCCTGCGGGGGGGGCGGCGGCCGCAGCACTGAGCCGGGCGGCAGTGGGGCCGGGATTAACCCCGCCCCCGCCCCCCCCCCATTGTTTACAGCGTCTCCCGGCAACCAGCCCGGTCCGCGCCGCCCCCGCCCGCTGCCTCCCGGCAACGGGGCCGGGCAGCCCGGGCAGAGCCCCCCCGCCCCTCCCCCGCAGCCCACGTGGGGGACCCGCCCCCGCAGGATCCCCGCGGGGGGGTCCCCAGCAGCCCCCACCCCCTCGGGCTCTCGCTCTCTGCTCCCGCCCTGCTGAGCGCGCCCATCACCCTGGTATCGGCCACGGAGCCGGGTCCCCTCCCCCTGGGGTCCCCCCGGCCCGTGCCCAGCTCAGCACAGATCCGGCCCCGGGGAAAGGTGTGGGGGAGCCCCCAGGAAAGGGCTCCAGGGAGGGACTCACAAACAGGAGGTCTGGGACAGGGGGTCTGGAGCCACAAGGCCGGCAGCCAAGCTAGGACCCGGGGGCCCCCAGCCCGGCTGCCGTGGGGGGGAAGGGGCAGGGCAGGGATCCTGCGGCCACATGGAGGACAACCCTGGACAGCAACAAGGGGGGTGGGTGGGTGCCGGGCGCCTATGATAGCTGCTTTCAACTACCTGAAAGGGGGTTCCAAAGAGGATGGATCTAGACTGTTCTCAGTAGTAGCAGATGACAGAACAAGGAGTAATGGTCTCAAGTTGCAGAGGGGGAGGTTTAGGTTGGATATTAGGAAAAACTTTTTCACTAGTAGGGTGGTGAAGCACTGGAATGGGTTCCCTAGGGAGGTGGTGGAATCTCCTTCCTTAGAGGTTTTTAAGGTCAGGCTTGACAAAGCCCTGGCTGGGATGATTTAGTTGGGGTTGGTCCTGCTTTGAGCAGGGGGTTGGACTAGATGACCTCCTGAGGTCCCTTCCAACCCTGGGATTCTATGATTCTATGTCGCCTTGTGGTCACCGTTCCCGCCCGCTGTGCCAGACAAAGAGCCCACGCCATGAGGCGCGGAGTCACCCCTGGGTGCAGGGCAGTCCAAGCCATTGCCCTACAAACCAGAGCTGTGTAAGGCAACTGGCGTGAGGCGGCCGGAGGTGCTGGGCTCCCAGGGATAGGTTGGGTCCAGCCAGACAGCCTAACCCACGGCGGAGGGAACAGTGCCACTCGAGGGTGAGCGCCGGTGACTGGGTGCCAGGACCGGGCATTCCCCTCCCCAGCACAGCAGGGCCGTGGAGTACATTGCACGTGAAAAAACGATGGACCTTAAGGTTGCCGAGTCAAGAAGTCCAAAGGGAGGAAATGCCAGTGTCAGGGTTCCCTCCCCACTCTGAACTCTGGGGTACAGATGTGGGGACCCGCATGAAAGACCCCCTAAGCTTATATTCCATCAGCTTAGGTTAAAACTTCCCCAAGGCACAAATTCCTTTCCTTGTCCTTGGACGGTATTGCTGCCACCACCAAGTGATTTAAACAAACATTCAGGGAGGGCCCCTTGGAGCCCTATCCCCCCCCCAAATATCCCTCCAAGCCCCTTCACCCCCTTTCCTGGGGAGGCTTAAGAATAATATATTAGCCAATTGGTTACAAAGGGAGCACAGATCAAACCCCTGGGTCTTTAGGACACTGCAAATCAATCAGGTTCTTAAAAGAAGAATTTTATTAAAAAAAAAAAAAAGTAAAAGAATCACACCTGTAAAATCAGGATGGAAGATAACTTCACAGGGCATATAAAAAGATTTAAACCACAGAGGATTCCCCTCTAGGCTTAGCTTCAAAGTTACAAAAAACAGGAATAAACCTCCATCTTAGCATAGGGAAAATTCACAATCTAAAACAAAGATAATCTAACGCCTTTCCTTGCTATTACTTACAATTTCTGTAACTTGTTTGTATCATTTCAGGATCTTGTTAGGAGGTTTTTTTTCCTGCCCTGGTCTCTCTCTCTCTCTCTCTCTCTCTCTCTCTCTCTCTCTGTCCGAGAGGGCACACACAAAGAGAGCACAAACAAAATCTTCCCCCCCTGCCCCGATTTGAAAGTATCTTCTTTCCCCATTGCTCCTTCTGGTCAGGTTAATTGAACTGATTAACACCTTACAGGTAAGTGATTCTGTACCTCTGGCCAGGAGGGATTTTATGTTACTGCAAACATAAAGGTTGTTACCCTTCCCTTTATATTTATGGCAGCCAGACTGAAGGTTGCCCCTTGCAACCCAAATTCAGCCCCCTTGTGAGAGACAATGCACTAAAACACAGTCTTTAATTCCATGATCACGTACCGGCTTTCCACAGGACCTCTACCTCTATGAGTCCTGCTGTTTCTTCTCCTTGATCCTACTGGTTCCTATCCTCTCCCTCCCCACACACGCTCCTACCCTTCCCCCTTCTTGTATCTATTCCCCCATCACGCGGTCTGGAGTGGCTCACGACTGTGAGTCCTGCCGCAGGACACATAGGCACTGACTCTATGATTGCTCCGGGGCTGGAGCACCCACCAGCAGCCCCCCCATCAGCTCCTCCCCCTCCCCCAGCACTTCCTGCCCACCAGCGAGCCCCCGTGATCAGTGCCTCCCCCTCCCTCCCCGCACCTCCCCCCGCCCCGCCGGAATTAGCTGTTTCGTGGCGTGCAGGAGGCTGGGGGGGGGGGGGGGGAGGATCAAGGACATGGTGCATTTGCGGGAGGGGGCAGAACCGGGCACGAAGAGGCCGAGTGGGGGCAGGGCAGAGCGGAGGTGTGGCAATGAGGGGAGGGGTGGAGTGGGGGCAGGCTTGAGGGGTCGAGCACCCTCCAGCACAACGAAAGTTGGCGCCTGTATCAGGGCAGACACCCCAAACCGGTGGTATGTTCTATAATTAGATTTCACCAAGCCAGTAACAAAGGCGAATTCCTGGCTCACTGTAACAGTTTGACCAGGGAGTCACAGACAGTCCCCTTACACCAGGGGTTAGCACAACACATGTTTTGGTGATCTCAGAGTCTTGCTGGTGGCTGCTCTGGCAATCTAGTCTCTCTGTCCTGTCTCCTGCAGCTTTCAGTGAGACACCATCCCAGGGAAGGAGGGCTGGAAATTCACCAGCTGTCTTGGAGTTCCAGGCGCCCCATGGACCACCCAGGTGGGAGCGACGGAGCTGCCAAGGGGAGCGACCAGAGACCAAAGGCGACAGCTGCCTCCACGCACGAGAGCTGCCTCCAGCTCCACACACACCAGCCCTACATATGTCCAGAAGCGCTGCCCAGAGCCCCCGAGAAGGCTGGGCCGTGCAGGGTGCCAACCCCTGCTGGCAGCACCCTGCAAACACCAAGGTCATGCATCTCACTGCCCTTGGTAACAGCTATTCAGGAGCAGCAGGTGGGCACTGTGGGGAGGGGCCACTGCTCTGCCCTCACCCCCCCCCCCCCCCCCACTATCCACCCAAGGCAGTCCTGGCAGTTCCATAGAAATCCGTGACATTCTGTGCCTTACAACTAAGGAAAGGCATTTAATGCTGCTCAGGTTAGAAGAAACCCTGGCGGGGGGGGGAGGGTGTATTTTCCACTTTAAAAATCATTCAAATCATGGCTGAAAAGCCATGTGTGGGAGACGGGTCTTGCAGAATGCCCTCGGTTGGTCATAATTGCAATTAACCCAGTCTCGTCCCACAGTAATCTGACCGTTGACATGCTCCTTAACTCTGCCCGTTTTCTGCTTCTTCCTTTTCTTTATTAGCTGAAGTCTCTCACTAGACTCAGCCCAGGGCTACACTAGGGGAGGGGGTCGATCTATGATACGCAACTTCAGCTACGGGAATAGCGTAGCTGAAGTCGGCGTATCGTAATCGACTTACCTGGCGATGAGGACGGCGGCGAGTCGATCGCTGCCGCTCCCCCGTCGACTCCGCTTCCGCCTCTCGATGAGGTGGATTGCCGGCGCCGACGGGGAGCGCGATCGGGGATCGATTAATCGCGTCTTAACGAGACGCGAAAAATCGATCCCCGATAGATCGATTGCTACCCACCGATCCGGCGGGTAGTGAAGACCTGCCCTCAGTTCTCTCAGTGGCTCATGGATGGAGATGCAGTAGCCGATGTGTCCCATTGATATCACTGTACATTGGATCTAATAGGCTGGGGGTGGAGGTGCAGACTCTGCAAACAAAGATGCACTCCAAGCAACATTTTGTCTAACCTCGGCTGGGTAAAGTGCCTTCCTTGAATGGGAAGTTGATGGAACTGTTCCCTTTTACACTGGTTCAGCATCTACCCTTCAACTTTAAAATATAGCTAAAAGGGAAATGCAAAGCTACACTGAACAAAAATCAAAGAGCCCCAATTTCGGAGACTAGGCACCAGGAACTGAGCACTGCAATGATATGTGAGACCTTGACATGCATTTTTACAGTGAATCTAATCTTCAGTGTTGAAACATCTAATCCCAGTAAAAAGTTATTACTACTATAATAATACACCTGTTTGGCCATATAAAATTTGATGAGTGTTTGTGAAGTGCTTTGAAGTTCTTAGATCAGAGGAAACCTCAGACAATCCACCCTGAAAGTTACAATTATACCTGTTTGCCACGGAGGTAAAGGGTGGCACATTCAGGTGAAGGTCAGACAGGGAGCGACTGGCAGAGTCAGAAATAAACCCCAATAGTTGGGACTACTCATGCCAAACACTAGCCTGTATCTCCTGAACCCTATTGGATGCTTCCAGATACAGCAGTAACCTGAGAGTAACTCTTAACCCTGGTCTACACTAGGTGGGGGGGATCGATCTAAAATACGCAACTACAGCTACAAGAATAGCGTAGCTGAAGTCGGCGTACTTAGCTTGACTTAGATCTTCACGGCGCTGAATTGACTGCTGCTGCTTCCTCGTCGACTCTGCCTGCTCCGCTCGCAGCGGTGGAGTATTGGATCCTACGGGAGAGTGCTCGGGCATCGATTTATCACATCTAGACTAGACGCGATAAATCGACCAACGATCCGGCGGGTAGTGTAGACGGGCCCTTAGAGAGACTCATTCTGAAACTTTTTTTATTTTGTTGGGATGATTTTGGGGGGAACTTTTGGGTGAAACATCTTCTCATGTAAGTGTGATCAACGATCAACCATCTAGAGTCTTGCCATGCACTTTAACTCTATTTATTTGTAGTTGTCTCAGTCGTGGGTATTTGCACTGGAGCAGAATTAAATAGTCGTGTTCCAAACATTTTCCCGTTTGAATTCTATATTGAGATTTTTATTACTAAACTGCAGATGAACAAGCTTGAAATGTACACGCTTGCAATACCTTTGGAAAATTATTATCCTCATCTCTAAAGAAGGTAATATTAAAGAGAGAACCTACCCTGTACCTAATTTCACAAACCCATTAGAGAGATCTGTTTCCAAGGAAGGAAAAAGTAGAGCACACAGTGTACCTGGTGACTTCATCCCAATGAGTGCTCTGATTTAAAGCAAGTTTTTGACACTTGAATTATATATTGAGATGTACAGGACAAGCTTACCGCACTCTTGGAAAATTGACAGGCTTGTAATTCCTTTGCAGAAGTTTTATCCTCACATTTAAGGAAAACACAAATAAACTGAGTCTAAGCATTAGTCAGTTTTTCCTGCTGATCCTTAGATCCCAGGATGCAAATATTTTGTAACAAGACATGTTACTAAATCTCGTCTTGTAACATGGTGTAACAAAGATCAATCTAGAGCTCTCCCTGTGGTAGGAGGAGTCAGAAGTATCGGGTCGTATTTCTGTTTCTGCAACTGACCCCCCTGTGACCTTCAACGAAACATGCCATTTTTCTAGGCCTATCAAGCATAGTAAGGATGTTAAGGCTGAAAGTTCTTCAGCGTGCTCAGAACTCCAGATTTCAACGCCCCTCACAAACACTCGCTGCTGTTTCACACGTGGAAAGGGTTGAATTCTTAGAATATTAATACATTATTGTTGGGATTAGACACCTCTGCACTGAGTCGTAGAGTCACTTTAAAAAAAATGGAGGCCAAGGTCTTTCGTGTCATTCCCTTAATCAGGTCATGATCTAAAGCCACAGAATCCGGTGCTGTTTAATTTTCATTCCCATGTCGTTTTGCATGGGGTATTTTGTGAAACATTTTTATTGGAAAATGCAGGTGCTCTCTTGGTGTAAATCAGCACAGTTGCTTCAACTTCAAAGAGGTTCAAGGCCTTCAAATCAAAGGAAGATATTTCTGCCCTCTTCCCTGCATATGGAACCCACCCTTGGGGATCTCTCTTCCATTCTAAACAACATTCTGGTTCAGGCAGCAATGTTTTCCGCGACATGCCCTACGGCACGTCAGACGTTACGTCAAATCTCATCACACAACCATCTCCTCCTTCCTCAAGAATGCGTGATTTTCATTGCTCCTCAGCTTCTTGCGGGGCTCAGTCAGCTGCATTGTCTTACAAGATTTCAGTTTCTTGCTTGCTCATGGATGGAGAGATGGTTTCTAATGGCGTACAGCTTCCAAGACTTAACTCAAACCTTATCTATCAAAGAGCACTGCTTCCTTTCACTCACCACCATCCCTACTTTGACCCATGAGCAAATCTGTCCTAGGCAGCCCTTTGTGACAGCATTTGTGACCCAAGTGGAGATCCAAAGGGAGGTAAAGTTTTACTCACCGTAGGGTAAGATTTACCCCTGGGCAGACGGCCATTACAACAGCTCATGCTCCACTTAGGTCCCTGGTAAGATCCAGTTTGCAAGTTGAAAGTGGGACTAAGATTGTTCATAGGACATTTTACTATCCCCCTGCCAGCAGATAAATTTCAGATTTAAGGTCCTGACAGGAAACCCACCAGAGGAAATGGACTAATTCCCACTGACTTCAAAGGGAACTGGACCTGATCTGCTTGGGATGGAGATGGTGAGAATGCACAGAAATGGCTCCCTCCTTCCTAGCAGGTTTACAATGAACGACCCAATACCCGTGGCCACGACTAGTATGAATTGAAAGGACCAAACTGGATTCCTTCCATCCCAGCCTGTTGTGCTACTGATGCAGCTGATAATCACCTTGAGATTCATTCTCATTTCAGCCACAAAAAAGTCAATGCAATGACCTGAGGAATGCAGTTGGCCCGTACCATTTGAAGATGAAAGAAAGATGAAGAGTGCAACATGCATGTCACACCCTCTGAGATTAGCCCAATAATCACAAACCCTGAGGAAAATTGCTCCATCCTGACAGGCTTTAGCAAGGCAATCAAGTTTGTTGGTAACTAATTAGGACCTCCCCCACAAACAGCATCGCAGATCCTCCAGGCAGTCCTAGGAACTGTATAAAAGCACTCACAACTCAGACCTCTTCTAAACACTTCTCCGGACTTCATCTCCTTGGGGAACTAGGTAAGTCCAGTTCAACTCAATCGCTTTTGAACTCAAGAGGTGTGACAGTAGGGGCTATTTCCATTTAAGATGGAATCTTGCTTTTACTCACTGTGATATTTATTAGGGATTAGGGTGTTCTCCCATAATGATTTGGGGTAGTGATTCAGTTACAGGAGCTGGTGGATTCATGATTTGAAGCTAATAGGGGCATTTTACGAGCAACATTTGCAATTGGGAAACATATTTCCTATTCATTGGAAATAGATTTAGGGCATTGACGTCTTTTCAGTAACTGTCGAAAGTCATTTAGCCATGTGTCACTTGGCTGCATTAGGAAGAAACTTTCCCAGGTTAGTCCAGAAAGGCCTAATTCAGTGGTCTTTTACTTTCGTCTGAGGCAGCTGTTACTTCTCACTATCGGAGACAGGCGAATGGATTAAGCTGCAAGTGGTGTGACCCAGTCTAGCAATTCCTATGTTCTTCTGAGCAGAAATATCCATTGAAGGTGCTTCTCCTCAGATGGTGTAATTTAGTGTGGCTCCATGGAAGTCAGTGGACCTCAACCCATTTTACCCCAGCTGAGGAGCTTGTCCTTAGTCATTTCTTTGGAGAAAAATAAAATTTCTGTTTCTTCATCAGCAAGTATTGATGACTCCCAAGTTTTGGAAAAGCAATCAGCCACACTCTGACACTGGACTCAACTCGTTTGCATGCAGAGGTTCAATCCTCAAACGAAAGGATGTGATTACCATGATCCCAGCCATGTTCTCGTTGAGAAATGTCTAAAATGGACCTAAAATCCCAGCTGTCCATCATGGAAATAGTGACATTTATTCTAGTCAGTGATTTTCAGACAAAGGCATTGAGAGGAGCTCAAAGGGGTCGGCTGGGAGGAAAGTTTATTGCGAGTGGAGAAGAAGTGTAGAAAGAGAAAATAGGAACAAATACATGACCACACACACAGAGAGACTAAGTCCACTCCCTCACTCTCTCTTGGGTTCCATGCAGACTTCACTACAATTGTAACCGAGCTTTGAAGCCTTTCTTCCACCTGCCCTTGTACCTTCTTGTGACTGTAGTCCCTGTTGTGTGTTTCAGGTTTACCTCCATCCCAGAAAGATGACTTTCTCCTGCCTGGGCTATCCAGAATGCGGGGTTGCCCGGCCCAGGCCAGTTACTGGCAGCTGTAACGAGCCGTGCGTTAGGCAGTGCCCTGACTCCCGAGTGGTGATCAGACCCTCACCGATTGCTGTGACCATGCCAGGACCAATTATGAGCACTTTCCCTCAGAACAGTGCAGTGGGAGCAGTAGGAGCACCTTTGGTCGGACCCGGTTTCGGGGGCTCATTCGGTTATGGGGGATTGTACGGCAATGGAGGCTATTACGGAGGATTGTACGGTTTAGGGGGATATGGTGGTTATGGTGGCCCCTACGGTTATGGGGGATTAGGCGGTTACGGCAGCTGTTACGGTTATGGGGGTTATGGGGGATTAGGCGGTTACCTGGGCGGCTACGGTTATGGGGGATTATGTGGTTATGGGGGTTTAGGCGGTTACCTGGGCGGTTATGGTCACGGGGGAATATGTGGTACCGGGGTATCTTGCCATAGGTACCTCAGTGGAAACTGTGCGCCATGCTAAACCCAGCACGAACATCCGTGGAAGAAGGAAGAACCAGGAAACGAACGGCGAGATACAGATTCACCCCTGACCTTTTGGGCCCGGCTTTCAGAAGTGCTGAGCAAACATGGCTCCAGTTGAAGTCAGTGGGAGCTGTGTGTGCTCAGCACCTCGGTCTGATGGCCATGCTGCATGTCTAATGTTACGCTTTCTGACTCTTTCTGCCAATGCTTTCCCAGCCATGGGCTGATTCTCTTATTCCCATGTGGATTCACTCTGAATTACACGCAGGCTGTTTACACCAGGGTGACCAGACGTCCCGATTTTATAGGGACAGTCCCGATTTTGGGGATCTTATTCTGATGTAGTCTCCTATTATCCTGCACCCCGCATCCCTATTATTCACACTTGCTGTCTGGTCACCCTAGTTTACACTAGCCCCGCAGTGGAAAGGAAACAGGGGCCTTAAGAAGGATATCAGTTACATTTATTATTAGTTTAAATCCCTTTATAGGGGGGAAAAAGACCTTGCTGCCAAGGAGAATTAGGCCCTATATGTTCTATCCTTTCCGTCACTACGTACGTCTAGCAACTCACTTTGACCTTTGCTACGGCCGACGTATAGGCAGAAGTTGCATCATTCTCTGCTTTTATTTGGTTTGTCTCATTTTCCATCAACTGGAGTAAAACAAGGAACTTAAAATGGTTATAAAGGGGACTTGTTTGTCAACCTCTGCAGCTGACGCAAAGCAAACAGAACATCTTGTCTGAAATGTGCCCCATTGAGGCAGATCGGTCGTGGCCCTCCTTGACACACTGGAAATACATTCTTTCTGCTGGGTAGTATTTCTTCCTGTGACTGTGTACTGCCAATTTCATTTGCATTAAAATCTTTGCTGCATCATTATATCAGTCTTCTGGTTCTCTTTGTTCCTCCTTCCTTGCTTAAAAATTGTGTTGGACAAAATTCCTCCCTGTGGAGCTGGGCACTTCTTCAGTTGCAATTTTCGAAGGCCCGGAGTGATCGGAGAATCTGGCCCTTGGAGTGCTTGATAGCATTCAGCAGGCCCTGAGTACCAGGGTGGACTTCCTCCTGGCATTACCTGTTTTAGCAAAGAGGCTTTTCCTGGAAATACTTAGACCGATTTTCACTTGAAGAAATGTACGTTTTTCAGTTGGTTTCATGAAGACTAACCATTCGGTTCATGGTGAGCATCTGGGTGAGTCCCAGGTTTTTGTAAGTGTCACCTGGCCTCAGTGGGTGACAGCTCAGAATACCAGATTCAGGACAAACTGCTGAGGAATAGGGCAGACTCACCCCCACGCTGCTGGTTATTCTCACATTACATTCCGAGCCAGTAACAAAAGTAAATTTCTGTCTCATCACAGTGGCTGACACGAAGTCAAAAATGCCGTCTTCTTAGGCATTCCAGCTCTTATTTCACCACCACAGCACTTTATGATGACTGGTTATTGACGACCAATTTCATCATATAGCAGGTTCTACTAATCCTAAGAGATCAGCCACATAGCCAGGCCAATATATAACTCAGATCTAACGCAGTTCCTGGCCAATGGGAGCTGAAGAGTCGGCGCTAGGGGAAGGGGCAGCACGCAGAGCCCCCTAGCTCCCACCAGGGGCTGCAGGGACATGCTGGCCGCTTCCTGGAGCGGCGCGGGGCCAGGGCAGTCAGGGAGCCTGCCTTAGACCCGCTGCACCACCTACTGGGAGCTGCCTGAGGTTATCCCAGTCAGAGCCCGCACCCCTTGCCCCCACTTCACCCCTGCCCCAGCCCGGAGCCCCCTCCTGCACCCAAACTCCCTTCCAGAGCCTACACCCCCTAATGCACCCCAACTCCCTGCCCCAGGCTCAGCCCAGAGCCCCCCTATAACACTTCGAACCACTCGGCCCCAGCCCAGATCCTGCACCCCCTCAAGCACTCCTACCCCCTATGCCAGCCCGGTGAAAGTGAGTGAGGATGGGGGAAAGCGAGTGACCGATGGAGGGGCGATGGAGTGAATGGGGTGGAGCTTCAGGGAAGGAGCGGGGCAGGGGTGGGGCCTTGGGGAAGGGGCAGGGGTGAGGCAACTGTGTTCGGGTTTCTGTGACTGGACAGTTGCCAACCCTAGCCACAGCCCTCTTACCAAACCAAACCCCATTTCCATCACTACCGCTCCTCCCTGTGCTAAGGATGAATGTAAAAACCAATGTCTCTCTGGCATGTCATTTGAGAGCATTTTGAATCATAAACTCTCCAACACAGACTCTTCAGAAACTTAATTATGGAGCCAGCAGCCGTCTCTGAATAATTCTCCTTTTTTCAGGACATTCTTCTCTTCCCCTCTGATGGGATGTCCAGTGACATGTAATACGTCGCATCCATTTGGAAAGCCGTCTTTTCGGGCAACCTACTGTGGGCGGGGGGAGGTATAAATTCAACTAAGTCAGCTCCTTGACATGAGCGCTGAACTTACTTTGCAATGATGGAGTTGTAGGGTATTGGGGCAGAACTAAGTTCAGACTCATATTGAGATTGTTTTGATTTCATTGCACCAATACAACTCAATGAAATTAATCTTCTTCTCATTCATTGTCCTGATGTGTTCATCAACTGGTCAGCAGCAATCTCCACTCCTTGCTCAAATGACATGACCAAACGTTGATTTCACAAGCATGTTGCAAACACAACTTTTCTTTTCTTTAACGTGGAAGGCCTAGCAAATCTGATCCTTTGAATTCCAGTAAGAGCATTTCACACAAGACTTCAGACCTAACAGAATTGGACCTGGGCTAAATCAGCCACTATTCCAATGATCTCGCTTCGGAACGCAGCTAAGGCAACCTCTTTCCAAAGGAGCCATTGATTTCATATGCCTAACAGGCGAGACTTCAAACCCATTTTTGGGAAGTGATGTGTACTCAAAACTCCCACTGAATCAAACTGGAGCACTTCATGCTCAACATTTATTTATAACAGGCTACAAGGTTTCCTTAGTTGCGCACCAACACTGGAGGTATCCAAACCTGGAGGACATTTTTGGCCAAACGATGTCGAAGCCTTTAGTGACATGGAAAGATAACGAATGGAAGAGCAAATTAAAGTAGAAAACCAATAGTATGAGGTAGTATATAGTTGAATTTGAAATAAAGGGGAGTCGAAAATTGTCAAAATAAAGAATAAAGAAAGGAAGCAGAGTATCAAGACTAGATTTCCATGGTTTCACGAAGGGCTGTGTCCTATCAGCAGCTCCAAAGCGGGGTGTTTCTTACACAGTTCTCTTATTTATTGCTCTTGCAGAGTTTGACAATCAAGTCTGTCTGCCACCATTTTTAATTACTTGTTTCACCCTGGTCAGTCTCAACGAAAGCAAAACACAATAAAAGCAAAAGTTGAAAAACTTCTCCGTTAAGCAGTTTCTGTTAGAAAGATAAAAGGCAGAACGGTCCATATTCATGGATAGGAGTTCATCTAGCATCATTCTCATTGACACTAAAGTATTTTCACCCTCCTCTTTCATGGGAAAGAGGCATTCAAGTCAATGTAGATGTAGGTATCATACACCTTACGGTCCTGGTTCCATTTGCACTTTGCAGAGTGGTGTTAAAAACCCATCGTGTAGTTGAGAATCGTGCCCACTGTATTGTTAGTAGATTAAGCCAATAGCTAGGAAGGAACTAAAAGAAAGCTATCATGTGTAACATGGGAAACATGAGGAATGTTTGCACAGGTGGTGATGATATGCAGCGCTCTCATTATTTCACACAGAGTTCGGTGTACTCAACACTTCTCAAAGCCAGGCCTATGCGATCAGACGTGAATCTGTATCTTGACATTCATTTCCTGGTTCTTCCTTTTCCCATAGATATGCCTGCTGGGTTTAACATGGCCCACAGTTTTCATTAACCTAACGATGGCCCCTCGCCATCCCCCAGAACCCTGTAGTCCCCCAGAACCATATGGGCCCCTGTGACCATAGAGCCCGTCCTAACTGTATGGGCCCCCATAACCATATCATCTCCCATAACCACAGGGACACCCATAACCACAGCATCCGCCATAACGTTATAAGCCTCTATCACCACATGCTCCCCCATCAGCACCTCTGATGTCAGCTGCTCCTGAGGATCCTGCTATGCTTTCCTGAGGGAAAGAGCTGAGAATGGCTCCTGGGAAGGTCACGACAGCCGATGGGGGTTGGATCAGCACTGTGGAGTCAGGGCACCGCCTTACGTCTGGCTTGTTGCAACTGTTGTGCATGCTTTGTGCAATGTCACTGCTCACATGAAGCAAAACATCTCTCTGCCGTGGAGATAAATTTGAAACACACAGCAGGCAAGGGAGAGAGAGAGAGAGAGAGAGAGAGAAAGAGAGAAAGAAAGAAAGAAAGAAAGAAAGAAAGAAAGAAAGAAATGCAGTAAAACCTCAGAGTGATGAACACCAGAGTTACAAAGGGACCAGTCAACCACACACCTCATTTTAACTGGACGGATGCAATCAGGCAGTAGCAGAGACAAAGAAAAAAAGCAAAAGACGGCACAGTTATTGTGTGAAATGTAAAATACTAAAAAATAAAAGTAAAGTTAAAAATAATATTTGAGAAGGTAAGTAAACTGTGTGTTTGTTTAGTTTAAATTAAGATGGTTAAAAGCAGCATTTTTCTTCTGCATAGTAAAGTTTCAAAGCAAGAAAAGTCAGTGTTCAATTGTAAATTTTTGAAAGAACAGCCATAACAGTTTTTTCAAAGTCACAAACATTTCACAGTTATCGACAACCTCCATGCCCGAGGTGTTCGTAACTCTTTGGTTCTACTGTTTGTAACATTTCTTTCATGAATACTTGGGATTTCCAGTCCCTTAAAAAAAATATCACACAGAACATGGCTGGGATAGCAGGTGCTTTGGTTTGTAAAACCTTAGCAAAACAGAAGGTTTTTGTTCTTTTTTATCAAAAGCAAACACTAAACACAACCTCCTCCCCTGGTGTAAATCTGTGTTGTTTCACTGGACCTGCACTAAGTTAGACCAGATGAACATCTGTACCTAGAATTACTTCTGCACATGGTCAGAAGGGTAGCCGTGTCTTTCTGCACATGAGAAGGTAGCAGTTGTCATGCGGGAAGAGACGAGTGGCCCATCTAATGCAGCATCCCGTCTCAAAGAGTGTCACTCACCAGCTGCTTCAGAAAAAAGCAGAAGAACAATGAATTAATCCTTTATGGAGGAAACAGGAAATTTCTTCCTAAACCCTAAATTAAAAATTGCGGATGAGATTTTTTAGAGCTCCCTATAGGATTTGAGTGCTCAAGTTCCAACTAAAATCAATAGTCTCTAGTGTCCCAACTCCATGTCTTGCTCCAAACATCCAGAGCTTTACTTCTAACCAAGAAGAAACCAACGCCTGCAACTCGATAATGGGGAAAAAATGAAAATACCCCAATCCATTCCCATTGTTGAGAGTTACAAAGTGTATGTGTATGCTGCAGTACTAAATTAAAATGATCACTAACACATCATCTGAACCGTTATGGAGAAAGCA
Source organism: Macrochelys suwanniensis (assembly GCA_033296515.1). Lineage (NCBI taxonomy): Eukaryota > Metazoa > Chordata > Testudines > Chelydridae > Macrochelys > Macrochelys suwanniensis. Next base: position 341,065,702 of record CM065775.1, read on the forward strand.
AGTTGACTAGGACGTCTTCAGGTCGCATAGGAGAATAAGTTAACATGGTTAGAAGACCCCTTAGTCATGAATGTTTTAATACACTTTTTTAGACTGCCTGGAGGACTTGAGAGGCCCTTTGTTCCTGAAGGCCTAATTAGCTACAAACCAAACTTTGAGAACTCCTTCCCTTGAAATAATTTCTTTCTCTGTGCTTTTGATGATTAATTTGTTCTAGGACTGTCGATTAACTCACATGATTAACTCAAAAAATTGAAATTGAAATTTATTAAATATTTTTGGATGATTTTCTACATTTTAAATATATTGATTTCTATTACAACACAGAATACAAAGTGTGCAGTGCTCACTTTATATGATTATTTTTGATTACAAATATTTGCACTGTAAAAATGGAAAACAAAAGAAATAGTATTTTTCAATTCACCTCATACAAGTACCGTAGTGCAATCTCGTTTTCGTGTAAGTGCAACTTAAAAAGTTTGATATTTTTGTTACGTAACTGCACTCAAAACCCAAACAATTTAAAACATTACAGCCTGTAAGTCCACTCAGTCCTACTTCTTGTTCAGCCAATTGCAAAGACAAAGACGTTTGTTTACATTTATGGGAGATCATGCTGACTGCTTATTACTTACAATGTCACCTGAAAGTGAGACCATGTGTTTGCATGGCACTTTTGTAGCCGGCGTTGCAAGGTATTTACGTGCCAGGTATGCTAAACATTCATATGCCTCTTCGTGCCTCAGCCCGCATTCCAGAGGACATGCTTCCATGCTGATGATGCTTGTTAAAAAAATAATCTGTTCATTAAATTGGAGACTGAACTCTTTGGGGAAGAATTGGGATATGTAAGGGTTAAAGCAAGAAAACTGGGAAACTGCTGGTGAACAGAGGAGGCATTAGGGAGTAAAGACACAGGCAAGCACCATTTTTGCACTTGATAGAGAAAGTGTGGGCATTTTTCTGTGTGTGATAGGTTTAGGGCTACCCCTCTCCCCTTCCTTCTCCTTGTTAAGGGCTTGATAAGGTTGCAGATGCCTAAGGAATGTGGGGATCAAAAGGATGCCTTTGTGGGTAGAGTAGTGTTATCTCCCTCTCCCTTTCTTTCCCAATTTGGAGTCACAGCCCCTTTCTCCCTCTCCTGCAAACTGCTGATCCAAGGAGTTCATAACTGCAGTTATAGCAATAAATTGCATCTTCAAAGTAAAACGTATCAGTAGAAAATGCTAATAAGGTAAATAGTAATCAAGGGCGGGGATAATTATATTCAGTATAGGGTTATCAATATTCATTGTACGGGCGTTCATATTACTCCGTAAGGGTTTACGGGGGTGTTGTAATAAATTCAGGAATTTACATATTAAAGTGGATAAAAAGAGCATGATGTAACTAATCCAGTGCTTACTGGACAAATGGGTCCAGGGGAAAAAGTACCGCAATAAAGAAGACCATCTACTCAAATCCGCCTCTGGGTCAGCCTGTTCTTCTTCCAACAATTTCATGTTAAAGCAGTCTCAGCTGATGACCCAGCACATGGTGTTCGTTTTAAGAACACTTTCACTGCAGCTTTGACAAAACGCAAAGAAGGTACCAATGTGAGATTTCTAAAGATAGCTACAGCACTCGACCCAAGGTTTACAAATTGCAAGTCCCTTCCAAAATCTGGCAGGCAGGAGGTGTGGAGCATGCTTTCAGAAGTCTTTAAACAGCAACACTCCAATGCGGAAACAACAGAACCAGAAACCTCCAAAAAGAAACTCTGCCTTCTGCTGGTGGCATCTGACTCAGACGATAAAAACAAACATGCGTCAGTCCGCACTGCTTTGGATCGTTATCGAGCAGCATGGACGCATGTCCTCTGGAATGGTGGTTGGAGCGTGAAGGGACATATGAGTCTTTAGCACATCTGGCACATAAATATCTTGCGATGCCGGCTACCACAGTGCCATACGAAAGCCTATTCTCACTTACAGGTGACATTGTAAACAAGAAGCAGGCAGCATTATCTCCTGCAAATGTAAACAAAAGTTTCAGTGATTGGCTGAACAGGAAGTAGGACTGAGTGGACTTGTAAGATCTAAAGGTTTACATTGTTTTAGTTCTCAATGCAGTTTATTTTTTGCACATAATTCTACATGTGTAAGTTCAACTTTCATGATAAAGAGATTGCACTACAGTGCTTTTATTATCTGAATTGAAAAATACTTTTTCTCTTGTTTTTTTACAGTGCAATTACTTGTAACCAAAAATAAATATCAAGTGAGCACTGCACACTTTGTATTCTGTGCTGTAATTGAAATCAATATATTTGAAAAAATAGAAAACATCCAAAAATATTTAAATAGTATTCTATTATTAACAGCATGATTAATTGCATGATTTTTTTAATCGCTTGACAGCCCTAATATATCTATAAAAGGGAAATGCAAGAATTTCAGAGACTTGGAATCATGAACTGAGCACTAGAATGACAGCTGAGACCTTGACATTCATTTTTAAAGTGAATCTAATCTTCAATATTGGAGCCTCTAATCCCAGTAAAAAGTTATTACTATTATAATAATACACCTCTTTGGCCATATAAAACTTAATGAATGATTGTGAAGTGCTTTGAAGTGCTTAGATGAGAGGAAGCCTCAGACAATCCACCCTGAAAGTTACAATTACACCTGTTTGCCACGGAGGTAAAGGGAGGCACATTCAGGTGAAGGTCAGAAAGGGAGCGACTGGCAGAGTCAGAAATAAACCCCAATAGTTGGGACTACTCATGCCAAACACTAGCCTGTATCTCCTGAACCCTATTGGATGCTTCCAGATACAGCAGAAACATGAGAGTAACTCTTAACCCTGGTCGACACTAGGTGGGGGGGATCGATCTAAAATACGCAACTACAGTTACAAGAATAGCGTAGCTGAAGTCGGCGTACTTAGATAGACTTACTGCAGCATCTTCACGGCGCTGAGTTGACTGCTGCCGCTCCCTCGTCGACTCTGCCTGCGCCGCTCGATGGGAGAGCGCTCGGTGATTGATTTATCGTATCTAGACTAGACGCGATAAATCAACCCACCATCCGGCGGGCAGTGTAGACCTGCCCTAAGGGAGGATCATTCTGAAACCTTTTTTTGTGTGTTGATGATTTTGGGGGGAACTATTCGGTGAAACATCTTCTCATGTAAGTGTGATCAACGATCAACCATCTAGAGTCTTGCCATGCACTTTAACTCCCTTTATTTCTAGTTGTTGTCTCAGTCGTGTTTATTTACACTGGAGCAGAATTAAATTGTCGTGTTTCAAAATTTTTCCCGTTTGAATTCTATATTGAGATTTTTATTACTACACTGCAGAAGAACAAGCTTGAAATGTACACGCTTGTAATACCTTTGGAAAATTATTATCCTCATGTATAAAGAAGGTAATATTAAAGAGAGAACCTACCCTGTACCTCATTTCACAAACCTGATAGACTTAATTGGGTTACTCTGACCCATTAGAGAGATGTGTTTCCAAGGAAGGAAAAAGTAGAGCACACAGTGTACCTGGTGACTTCATCCCAATGGGTGCTCTGATTTAAAGCAAGTTTTCGACACTTGAATTCTGTATTGAGATTTACAGGACAAGCCTACCGCACTCTTGGAAAATTGACAGGCTTGTAATTTCTTTGGAGAACTTTTATCTTCACCTTTAAAGAAGACACAAATAAAGTGAATCTCAGCATTAGTCAGTATTTATTGCTGATGCTTAGATCCCAGGATGCACATATTTTGTAACAAGACATGTTACCAGACTAGACTTGTAACATGGTGTAACAGGGGTCAATCTAGAGCTCAGCCTGTGGTAGGAGGAATCAGAAGCAATGTTCCCTCTAATTTTTGACAGGCCGTGTGCGCAAAAAATTTCTTCTGTGCAAATTTTTGAAGCAGAGTTCGAATCTGTGCGCACTACCACCTCTGCCGGGTCGGGGGGGGGCAGGCACGGAGCCCACGCGCCCCCTCCTCCGCCCCCACGGGACAGGGGCACGGAGCCCTCACGCCCTGCCGGCTCCCCTCCCCAGTGGGACAGGGGCACGGAGCCATTGTGCACGGCTGGCCCTGCCCCAAGCGGGACACGGAGTAATCGCGCGCCGCTGGCCCTCCCCCTGTCCCAAGTGGGACACGGAGCCCTCGCGCGCCACCATCACCCCCTCCCCAAGTGGGAGACAGGCACGGAGCCCTTGCCCCCCTCTCCACCAGCGAGACATGAGGCTCAGCCGCCACCCCATCCTGAGCGGTTATGCTGAATTCTCACATGGAAATGTGCTTGCCGGTTCCTCCGTGATGATCATAGCAACAAGAGTTCTGTGAGACGGGCCTCTTCCCTCCTGCCAGCATGGCTGTCCTAGGCTGGCCAGTGTGCGCGCGGTGTTTCCCCGTGTGCGCGGGGTTTAGAATCTCTGTGCTCGCGCACAGCTTAGAGGGAACTGTGGTCAGAGGTATCCGGTCGTATTTCTGTTTCTGCAACTGACCCCCCTGTGACCTTCAACGAAACATGCCATTTTTCTAGGCCTATCAAGCATAGTAAGGATGTTAAGGCTGAAAGTTCTTCAGCATGCTCAGAACTCCAGATTTCAACGCCCCTCACAAACACTCGCTGCTGTTTCACACGTGGAAAGGGTTGAATTCTTAGAATATTAATACATTATTGTTGGGATTAGACACCTCTGCACTGAGTCGTAGAGTCACTTTAAAAAAAATGGAGGCCAAGGTCTTTCGTGTCATTCCCTTAATCAGGTCATGATCTAAAGCCACAGAATCCGGTGCTGTTTAATTTTCATTCCCATGTCGTTTTGCATGGGGTATTTTGTGAAACATTTTTATTGGAAAATGCAGGTGCTCTCTTGGTGTAAATCAGCACAGTTGCTTCAACTTCAAAGAGGTTCAAGGCCTTCAAATCAAAGGAAGATATTTCTGCCCAATTCCCTGGATATGGAACCCACCCTTGGGGATATCTCTTCCATTCTAAACAACATTCTGGTTCAGGCAGGTATGTTTTCCGCGACATGCCCTACGGCACGTCAGACGTTACGTCAAATCTCATCACACAACCATCTCCTCCTTCCTCAAGAATGCGTGATTTTCATTTCTCCTCAGCTTCTTGCGGGGCTCAGTCAGCTGCATTGTCTTACAAGATTTCAGTTTCTTGCTTGCTCATGGATGGAGAGATGGTTTCTAATGGCGTACAGCTTCCAAGACTTAACTCAAACCTTATCTATCAAAGAGCACTGCTTCCTTTCACTCACTACCATCCCTACTTTGACCCATGAGCAAATCTGTCCTAGGCAGCCCTTTGTGACAGCATTTGTGACCCAAGTGGAGATCCAAAGTGAGGTAAAGTTTTACTCACCGTAGGGTAAGATTTACCCCTGGGCGGACGGCCATTACAACGGCTCATGCTCCACTTAGGTCCCTGGTAAGATCCAGTTTGCAAGTTGAAAGTGGAACTAAGATTGTTCATAGGGCATTTTACTATCCCCCTGCCAGCAGATAAATTTCAGATTTAAGGTCCTGACAGGAAACCCACCAGAGGAAATGGACTAATTCCCACTGACTTCAAAGGGAACTGGACCTGATCTGCTTGGGATGGAGATGGTGAGAATGCACAGAAATGGCTCCCTCCTTCCTAGCAGGTTTACAATGAACGACCCAATACCCGTGGCCACGACTAGTATGAATTAAAAGGACCAAAGTGGATTCCTTCCATCCCAGCCTGTTGTGCTACTGATGCAGCTGATAATCACCTTGAGATTCATTCTCATTTCAGCCACAAAAAAGTCAATGCAATGACCTGAGGAATGCAGTTGGCCCGTACCATTTGAAGATGAAAGAAAGATGAAGAGTGCAACGTGCATGTCACGCCCTCTGAGATTAGCCCAATAATCACAAACCCTGAGGAAAGATGCTCCATCCTGACAGGATTTAGCAAGGCAATCAAGTTTGTTGGTAACTAATTAGGACCTCCCCCACAAACAGCATCGCAGATCCTCCAGGCAGTCCTAGGAACTGTATAAAAGCACTCACAACTCAGACCTCTTCTAAACACTTCTCCGGACTTCATCTCCTTGGGGAACTAGGTAAGTCCAGTTCAACTCAATCGCTTTTGAACTCAAGAGGTGTGACAGTAGGGGCTATTTCCATTTTAGAAGGAATCTTGCTTTTACTCACTGTGATATTTATTAGGGATTAGGGTGTTCTCCCATAATGATTTGGGGTAGTGATTCAGTTACAGGAGCTGGTGGATTCATGATTTGAAGCTAATAGGGGCATTTTACGAGCAACATATGCAATTGGGAAACATATTTCCTATTCATTGGAAATAGATTTAGGGCATTGACATCTTTTCAGTAACTGTCGAAAGCCATTTAGCCATTTGTCACTTGGCTGCATTAGGAAGAAACTTTCCCAGGTTAGTCCAGAAAGGCCTAATTCAGTGGTCTTTTACTTTCGTCTGAGGCAGCTGTTACTTCTCACTATCAGAGACAGGCGAATGGATTAAGCTGCAAGTGGTGTGACCCAGTCTAGCAATTCCTATGTCCTTCTGAGCAGAAATATCCATTGAAGGTGCTTCTCCTCAGATGGTGTAATTTAGTGTGGCTCCATGGAAGTCAGTGGACCTCAACCCATTTTACCCCAGCTGAGGAGCTTGTCCTTAGTCATTTCTTTGGAGAAAAATAAAAGTTTCTGTTTCTTCATCAGCAAGTATTGATGACTCCCAAGTTTTGGAAAACCAATCAGCCACACTCTGACACTGGACTCAACTCGTTTACATGCAGAGGTTCAATCCTCAAACGAAAGGATGTGATTACCATAATCCCAGCCATGTTCTCGTTGAGAAATGTCTAAAATGGACCTAAAATCCCAGCTGTCCATCATGGAAATAGTGACATTTATTCTAGTCAGTGATTTTCAGACAAAGGCATTGAGAGGAGCTCAAAGGGGTCGGCTGGGAGGAAAGTTTATTGCGAGTAGAGAAGAAGTGTAGAAAGAGAAAATAGGAACAAATACATGACCACACACACACACAGAGACTAAGTCCACTCCCTCACTCTCTCTTGGGTTCCATGCAGACTTCACTACAATTGTAACCGAGCTTTGAAGCCTTTCTTCCACCTGCCCTTGTACCTTCTTGTGACTGTAGGCCCTGTTGTGTGTTTCAGGTTTACCTCCATCCCAGAAAGATGACTTTCTCCTGCCTGGGCTATCCAGAATGCGGGGTTGCCCGGCCCAGGCCAGTTACTGGCAGCTGCAACGAGCCGTGCGTAAGGCAGTGCCCTGACTCCCGAGTGGTGATCAGACCCTCACCGATTGCTGTGACCATGCCAGGACCAATTATGAGCACTTTCCCTCAGAACAGTGCTGTGGGAGCAGTAGGAGCACCTTTGGTCGGACCCGGTTTCGGGGGCTCATTCGGTTATGGGGGATTGTACGGCAATGGAGGCTATTACGGAGGATTGTACGGTTTAGGGGGATATGGTGGTTATGGCGGCCCTTACGGTTATGGGGGATTAGGCGGTTACGGCAGCTGTTACGGTTATGGGGGTTATGGGGGATTAGGCGGTTACCTGGGCGGCTACGGTTATGGGGGATTATGTGGTTATGGGGGTTTAGGCGGTTACCTGGGCGGTTATGGTCATGGGGGAATATGTGGTACCGGGGTATCCTGCCATAGGTACCTCAGTGGAAACTGTGCGCCATGCTAAACCCAGCACGAACATCCGTGGAAGAAGGAAGAACCAGGAAACGAACGGCGAGATACAGATTCACCCCTGACCTTTTGGGCCCGGCTTTCAGAAGTGCTGAGCAAACATGGCTCCAGTTGAAGTCAGTGGGAGCTGTGTGTGCTCAGCACCTCGGTCTGATGGCCATGCTGCATGTCTAATGTTACGCTTTATCACTCTTTCTGCCAATGCTTTCCCAGCCATGGGCTGATTCTCTTATTCCCATGTGGACTCACTCTGAATTACACGCAGGCTGTTTACACCAGGGTGACCAGACGTCCCAATTTTATAGGGACAGTCCCGATTTTGGGGATCTTATTCTGATGTAGTCTCCTATTATCCTGCACCCCGCATCCCTATTTTTCACACTTGCTGTCTGGTCACCCTAGTTTACACTAGCCCCGCAGTGGAAAGGAAACAGGGGCCTTAAGAACGATATCAGTTACATTTATTATTAGTTTAAGTCCCTTTATAGGGGGGAAAAAGACCTTGCTGCCAAGGAGAATTAGGCCCTATATGTTCTATCCTTTCCGTCACTACGTACGTCTAGCAACTCACTTTGACCTTTGCTACGGCCGACGTATAGGCAGAAGTTGCATCATTCTCTGCTTTTATTTGGTTTGTCTCATTTTCCATCAACTGGAGTAAAACAAGGAACTTAAAATGGTTATAAAGGGGACTTGTTTGTCAACCTCTGCAGCTGACGCAAAGCAAACAGAACATCTTGTCTGAAATGTGCCCCATTGAGGCAGATCGGTCGTGGCCCTCCTTGACACACTGGAAATACATTCTTTCTGCTGGGTAGTATTTCTTCCTGTGACTGTGTACTGCCAATTTCATTTGCATTAAAATCTTTGCTGCATCATTATATCAGTCTTCTGGTTCTCTTTGTTCCTCCTTCCTTGCTTAAAAATTGTGTTGGACAAAATTCCTCCCTGTGGAGCTGGGCACTTCTTCAATTGCAATTTTCGAAGGCCCGGAGTGATCGGAGAATCTGGCCCTTGGAGTGCTTGATAGCATTCAGCAGGCCCTGAGTACCAGGGTGGACTTCCTCCTGGCATTACCTGTTTTAGCAAAGAGGCTTTTCCTGGAAATACTTAGACCGATTTTCACTTGAAGAAATGTACGTTTTTCAGTTGGTTTCATGAAGACTAACCATTCGGTTCATGGTGAGCATCTGGGTGAGTCCCAGGTTTTTGTAAGTGTCACCTGGCCTCAGTGGGTGACAGCTCAGAATACCAGATTCAGGACAAACTGCTGAGGAATAGGGCAGACTCACCCCCACGCTGCTGGTTATTCTCACATTAGATTCCGAGCCAGTAACAAAAGTAAATTTCTGTCTCGTCACAGTGGCTGACACGAAGTCAAAAATGCCGTCTTCTTAGGCATTCCAGCTCTTATTTCACCACCACAGCACTTTATGATGACTGGTTATTGACGACCAATTTCATCATATAGCAGGTTCTACTAATCCTAAGAGATCAGCCACATAGCCAGGCCAATATATAACTCAGATCTAACGCAGTTCCTGGCCAATGGGAGCTGAAGAGTCGGCGCTAGGGGAAGGGGCAGCACGCAGAGCCCCCTAGCTCCCACCAGGGGCTGCAGGGACATGCTGGCCGCTTCCTGGAGCGGCGCGGGGCCAGGGCAGTCAGGGAGCCTGCCTTAGACCCGCTGCACCACCTACTGGGAGCTGCCTGAGGTTATCCCAGTCAGAGCCCGCACCCCTTGCCCCCACTTCACCCCTGCCCCAGCCCGGAGCCCCCTCCTCCACCCAAACTCCCTTCCAGAGCCTACACCCCCTAATGCACCCCAACTCCCTGCCCCAGGCTCAGCCCAGAGCCCCCCTATAACACTTCGAACCACTCGGCCCCAGCCCAGATCCTGCACCCCCTCAAGCACTCCTACCCCCTATGCCAGCCCGGTGAAAGTGAGTGAGGATGGGGGAAAGCGAGTGACCGATGGAGGGGCGATGGAGTGAATGGGGTGGAGCTTCAGGGAAGGAGCGGGGCAGGGGTGGGGCCTTGGGGAAGGGGCAGGGGTGAGGCAACTGTGTTCGGGTTTCTGTGACTGGACAGTTGCCAACCCTAGCCAGAGCCCTCTTACCAAACCAAACCCCATTTCCATCACTACCGCTCCTCCCTGTGCTAAGGATGAATGTAAAAACCAATGTCTCTCTGGCATGTCATTTGAGAGCATTTTGAATCATAAACTCTCCAACACAGACTCTTCAGAAACTTAATTATGGAGCCAGCAGCCGTCTCTGAATAATTCTCCTTTTTTCAGGACATTCTTCTCTTCCCCTCTGATGGGATGTCCAGTGACATGTAATACGTCGCATCCATTTGGAAAGCCATCTTTTTGGGCAACCTACTGTGGGCGGGGGGAGGTATAAATTCAACTAAGTCAGCTCCTTGACATGAGCGCTGAACTTACTTTGCAATGATGGAGTTGTAGGGTATTGGGGCAGAACTAAGTTCAGACTCATATTGAGATTGTTTTGATTTCATTGCACCAATACAACTCAATGAAATTAATCTTCTTCTCATTCATTGTCCTGATGTGTTCATCAACTGGTCAGCAGCAATCTCCACTCCTTGCTCAAATGACATGACCAAACGTTGATTTCACAAGCATGTTGCAAACACACCTTTTCTTTTCTTTAAAGTGGAAGGCCTAGCAAATCTGATCCTTTGAATTCCAGTAAGAGCATTTCACACAAGACTTCAGACCTAACAGAATTGGACCTGGGCTAAATCAGCCACTATTCCAATGATCTCGCTTCGGAACGCAGCTAAGGCAACCTCTTTCCAAAGGAGCCATTGATTTCATATGCCTAACAGGCGAGACTTCAAGCCCATTTTTGGGAAGTGCTGTGTACTCAAAACTCCCACTGAATCAAACTGGAGCACTTCATGCTCAACATTTATTTATAACAGGCTACAAGGTTTCCTTAGTTGCGCACCAACACTGGAGGTATCCAAACCTGGAGGACATTTTTGGCCAAACGATGTCGAAGCCTTTAGTGACATGGAAAGATAACGAATGGAAGAGCAAATTAAGGTAGAAAACCAATAGTATGAGGTAGTATATAGTTGAATTTGAAATAAAGGGGAGTCGAAAATTGTCAAAATAAAGAATAAAGAAAGGAAGCAGAGTATCAAGACTAGATTTCCATGGTTTCACGAAGGGCTGTGTCCTATCAGCAGCTCCAAAGCGGTGTGTTTCTTACACAGTTCTCTTATTTATTGCTGTTGCAGAGTTTGACAATCAAGTCTGTCTGCCACCATTTTTAATTACTTGTTTCACCCCGGTCAGTCTCAACGAAAGCAAAACACAATAAAAGCAAAAGTTGAAAAACTTCTCCGTTAAGCAGTTTCTGTTAGAAAGATAAAAGGCAGGACGTTCCATATTCATGGATAGGAGTTCATCTAGCATCATTCTCATTGACACTAAAGTATTTTCACCCTCCTCTTTCATGGGAAAGAGGCATTCAACTCAATGTAGGTGTAGGTATCATACACCTTACGGTCCTGGCTCCATTTGCACTTTGCAGAGTGGTGTAAAAACCCATCATGTAGTTGAGAATCATGCCCACTGTATTGTTAGTAGATTAAGCCAATAGCTAGGAAGAAACTAAAAGAAACCTATCAAGTGTAACATGGGAAACATGAGGAATGTTTGCACAGGTGGTGATGAAATCCAGCGCTATGATTATTTCACACAGAGTTCGGTGTACTCAACACTTCTCAAAGCCAGGCCTATGCGATCAGACTTGAATCTGTATCTTGACATTCATTTCCTGGTTCTTCCTTTTCCCATAGATATGCATGCTCGGTTTAACATGGCCCACAGTTTTCATTAACCTAACGATGGCCCCTCGCCATCCCCCAGAACCCTGTAGTCCCCCAGAACCATATGGGCCCCTGTGACCATAGAGCCCGTCCTAACTGTATGGGCCCCCATAACCTCCCTCACTCTCTCTTGGGTTCCATGCAGACTTCACTACAATTGTAACCGAGCTTTGAAGCCTTTCTTCCACCTGCCCTTGTACCTTCTTGTGACTGTAGTCCCTGTTGTGTGTTTCAGGTTTACCTCCATCCCAGAAAGATGACTTTCTCCTGCCTGGGCTATCCAGAATGCGGGGTTGCCCGGCCCAGGCCAGTTACTGGCAGCTGCAACGAGCCGTGCGTTAGGCAGTGCCCTGACTCCCGAGTGGTGATCAGACCCTCACCGATTGCTGTTACCATGCCAGGACCAATTATGAGCACTTTCCCTCATTTCCCTCATTTCCCTCAACAGTGCAGTGGGAGCAGTAGGAGCACCTTTGGTCGGACCCGGTTTCGGGGGCTCATTCGGTTATGGGGGATTGTATGGCAATGGAGGCTATTACGGAGGATTGTACGGTTTAGGGGGATATGGTGGTTACGGCGGCCCTTACGGTTATGGGTGTTATGGGGGATTAGGCGGTTACGGCAGCTGTTACGGTTATGGGGGTTATGGGGGATTAGGCGGTTACCTGGGCGGCTACGGTTATGGGGGATTATGTGGTTATGGGGGATTAGGCGGTTACCTGGGCGGTTATGGTCACGGGGGAATATGTGAAATCCAGCGCTATGATTATTTCACACAGAGTTCGGTGTACTCAACACTTCTCAAAGCCAGGCCTATGCGATCAGACGTGAATCTGTATCTCGACATTCATTTCCTGGTTCTTCCTTTTCTCATAGATATGCATGCTCGGTTTAACATGGCCCACAGTTTTCATTAACCTAACGATGGCCCCTCGCCATCCCCCAGAACCCTGTAGTCCCCCAGAACCATATGGGCCCCTGTGACCATAGAGCCCGTCCTAACTGTATGGGCCCCCATAACCATATCATCTCCCATAACCACAGGGACACCCATAACCACAGCATCCGCCATAATGTTATAAGCCTCTATCACCACATGCGCCCCCATCAGCACCTCTGATGTCAGCTGCTCCTGAGGATCCTGCTATGCTTCCCTGAGGGAAAGAGCTGAGAATGGCTCCTGGGAAGGTCACGACAGCCGATGGGGGTTGGATCAGCATTGTGGAGTCAGGGCACCGCCTTACGTCTGGCTTGTTGCAACTGTTGTGCATGCTTTGTGCAATGTCACTGCTCACATGAAGCAAAACATCTCTCTGCCGTGGAGATAAATTTGAAACACACAGCAGGCAAGGGAGAGAGAGAGAGAGAGAGAGAGAGAGAGAGAGAGAGAGAAAGAAAGAAAGAAAGAAATGCAGTAAAACCTCAGAGTGATGAACACCAGAGTTACAAAGGGACCAGTCAACCACACACCTCATTTTAACTGGACGGATGGAATCAGGCAGTAGCAGAGACAAAGGAAAAAAGCAAAAGACGGCACAGTTATTGTGTGAAATGTAAAATACTAAAAAATAAAAGTAAAGTTAAAAATAATATTTGAGAAGGTAAGTATACTGTGTCTTTGTTTAGTTTAAATTAAGATGGTTAAAAGCAGCATTTTTCTTCTGCATAGTAAAGTTTCAAAGCAAGAAAAGTCAGTGTTCAATTGTAAATTTTTGAAAGAACAGCCATAACAGTTTTTTCAAAGTCACAAACATTTCACAGTTATCGACAACCTCCATTCCCGAGGTGTTCGTAACTCTTCGGTTCTACTGTTTGTAACATTTCTTTCATGAATACTTGGGATTTCCAGTCCCTTAAAGAAAATATCACACAGAACATGGCTGGGATAGCAGGTGCTTTGGTTTGTAAAACCTTAGCAAAACAGAAGGTTTTTGTTCTTTTTTATCAAAAGCAAACACTAAACACAACCTCCTCCCCTGGTGTAAATCTGTGTTGTTTCACTGGACCTGCACTAAGTTAGACCAGATGAACATCTGTACCTAGAATTACTTCTGCACATGGTCAGAAGGGTAGCCGTGTCTTTCTGCACATGAGAAGGTAGCAGTTGTCGTGCGGGAAGAGACGAGTGGCCCATCTAATGCAGCATCCCGTCTCAAAGAGTGTCACTCACCAGCTGCTTCAGAAAAAAGCAGAAGAACAATGAATTAATCCTTTATGGAGGAAACAGGAAATTTCTTCCTAAACCCTAAATTAAAAATTGCGGATGAGATTTTTTAGAGCTCCTTATAGGATTTGAGTGCTCAAGTTCCAACTAAAATCAATAGGCTCTAGTGTCCCAACTCCATGTCTTGCTCCAAACATCCAGAGCTTTACTTCTAACCAAGAAGAAACCAACGCCTGCAACTCGATAATGGGGAAAAAATGAAAATACCCCAATCCATTCCCATTGTTGAGAGTTACAAAGTGTATGTGTATGCTGCAGTACTAAATTAAAATGATCACTAACACATCATCGGAACCGTTATGGAGAAAGCAAGTTGACTAGGACGTCTTCAGGTCGCATAGGAGAATAAGTTAACATGGTTAGAAGACCCCTTAGTCATGAATGTTTTAATACACTTTTTTAGACTGCCTGGAGGACTTGAGAGGCCCTTTGTTCCTGAAGGCCTAATTAGCTACAAACCAAACTTTGAGAACTCCTTCCCTTGAAATAATTTCTTTCTCTGTGCTTTTGATGATTAATTTGTTCTAGGACTGTCGATTAACTCACATGATTAACTCAAAAAATTGAAATTGAAATTTATTAAATATTTTTGGATGATTTTCTACATTTTAAATATATTGATTTCTATTACAACACAGAATACAAAGTGTGCAGTGCTCACTTTATATGATTATTTTTGATTACAAATATTTGCACTGTAAAAATGGAAAACAAAAGAAATAGTATTTTTCAATTCACCTCATACAAGTACCGTAGTGCAATCTCGTTTTCGTGTAAGTGCAACTTAAAAAGTTTGATATTTTTGTTACGTAACTGCACTCAAAACCCAAACAATTTAAAACATTACAGCCTGTAAGTCCACTCAGTCCTACTTCTTCTTCGGCCAATTGCAAAGACAAAGACGTTTGTTTACATTTATGGGAGATCATGCTGACTGCTTATTACTTACAATGTCACCTGAAAGTGAGACCATGTGTTTGCATGGCACTTTTGTAGCCGGCGTTGCAAGGTATTTACGTGCCAGGTATGCTAAACATTCATATGCCTCTTCGTGCCTCAGCCCGCATTCCAGAGGACATGCTTCCATGCTGATGATGCTTGTTAAAAAAATAATCTGTTCATTAAATTGGAGACTGAACTCTTTGGGGAAGAATTGGGATATGTAAGGGTTAAAGCAAGAAAACTGGGAAACTGCTGGTGAACAGAGGAGGCATTAGGGAGTAAAGACACAGGCAAGCACCATTTTTGCACTTGATAGAGAAAGTGTGGGCATTTTTCTGTGTGTGATAGGTTTAGGGCTACCCCTCTCCCCTTCCTTCTCCTTGTTAAGGGCTTGATAAGGTTGCAGATGCCTAAGGAATGTGGGGATCAAAAGGATGCCTTTGTGGGTAGAGTAGTGTTATCTCCCTCTCCCTTTCTTTCCCAGTTTGGAGTCACGGCCCCTTTCTCCCTCTCCTGCAAACGGCTGATCCAAGGAGTTCATAACTGCAGTTATAGCAATAAATTGCATCTTCAAAGTAAAACGTATCAGTAGAATATGCTAATAAGGTAAATAGTAATCAAGGGCGGGGATAATTATATTCAGTATAGGGTTATCAATATTCATTGTACGGGCGTTCATATTACTCCGTAAGGGTTTAGGCGGGTGTTGTCATAAATTCAGGAATTTACATATTAAAGTGGATAAAAAGAGCATGATGTAACTAATCCAGTGCTTACTGGACAAATGGGTCCAGGGGAAAAAGTACCGCAATAAAGAAGACCATCTACTCAAATCCGCCTCTGGGTCAGCCTGTTCTTCTTCCAACAATTTCATGTTAAAGCAGTCTCAGCTGATGACCCAGCACATGGTGTTCGTTTTAAGAACACTTTCACTGCAGCTTTGACAAAACGCAAAGAAGGTACCAATGTGAGATTTCTAAAGATAGCTACAGCACTCGACCCAAGGTTTACAAATTGCAAGTCCCTTCCAAAATCTGGCAGGCAGGAGGTGTGGAGCATGCTTTGAGAAGTCTTTAAACAGAAACACTCCAATGCGGAAACAACAGAACCAGAAACCTCCAAAAAGAAACTCTACCTTCTGCTGGTGGCATCTGACTCATATGATGAAAACAAACATGCGTCAGTCCGCACTGCTTTGGATCGTTATCGAGCAGCATGGACGCATGTCCTCTGGAATGGTGGTTGAAGCGTGAAGGGACATATTAGTCTTTAGCGCATCTGGCACATAAATATCTTGCGATGCCGGCTACAACAGTGCCATACGAAAGCCTGTTCTCACTTTCAGGTGACATTGTAAACAAGAAGCAGGCAGCATTATCTCCTGCAAATGTAAACAAATGTTTTGGTGATTGGCTGAACAGGAAGTAGGACTGAGTGGACTTGTAAAATCTAAAGGTTTACATTGTTTTAGTTCTCAATGCAGTTATTTTTTGCACATAATTCTACATGTGTAAGTTCAACTTTCATGATAAAGAGATTGCACTACAGTACTTGTATTAGGTGAATTGAAAAACACTTTTTCTCTTGTTTTTTTTACAGTGCAATTACTTCTAACCAAAAAGAAATATAAAGTGAGCGCTGCACACTTTGTATTCTGTGTTGTAATTGAAATCAATGTATTTGAAAAAGTAAAAAACATCCAAAAATATTTAAATACTATTCTATTATTAACAGCATGATTAATTGCATGATTTTTTTAATCGCTTGACAGCTCTTATATATCTATAAAAGGGAAATGCAAGAATTTCAGAGACTTGGAATCATGAACTGAGCACTAGAATGACAGCTGAGACTTTGACATTTATTTTTAAAGTGAATCTAATCTTCAATATTGGAGCCTCTAATCCCAGTAAAAAGTTATTACTATTATAATAATACACACCTCTTCGGCCATATTAAACTTAATGAATGATTGTGAAGTGCTTTGAAGTGCTTAGATGAGAGGAAGCCTCAGACAATCCACCCTGAAAGTTACAATTACACCTGTTTGCCACGGAGGTAAAGGGAGGCACATTCAGGTGGAGGTCAGACAGGGAGCGACTGGCAGAGTCAGAAATAAACCCCAATAGTTGGGACTACTCATGCCAAACACTAGCCTGTATCTCCTGAACCCTATTGGATGCTTCCAGATACAGCAGTAACCTGAGAGTAACTCTTAACCCTGGTAAACACTGGGTGGGGTGGGGGATCGATCTAAAATACGCAACTACAGCTACAAGAATAGCGTAGGTGAAATCAGCGCTCTTAGATCGACTTACTGAGCCATCTTCACGGTGTTGAGTTGACTGCTTCCTCTCCCTAGTCGACTCTGCCTGCGCCGCTTGCAGCGGTGGAGTACCGGAGTCGATGGGAGAGCGCTCGGTGATTGATGTATCGCATCTAGACTAGACGTGATAAATCAACCCACGATCCGGCGGGCAGTGTAGACCTGCCCTTAGGGAGGCTCATTCTGAAACATTTTTTTGTGTTGATGATTTTGGGGGGAACTATTGGGTGAAACATCTTCTCATGTAAGTGTGATCAACGATCAACCATCTAGAGTCTTGCCATGCACTTTAACTCTCTTTATTTATAGTTGTTGTCTCAGTCGTGGGTATTTGCCCTGGAGCAGAATTAAATTGTCGTGTTTCAAAATTTTTCCCGTTTGAATTCTATGTTGATATTTTTACTACTACACTGCGGAAGAACAAGCTTGAAATGTACACGCTTGTAATACCTTTGGAAAATTATTACCCTCATGTATAAAGAAGGTAATATTAAAGAGAGAACCTATCCTGTACCTCATTTCACAAACCTGAAACACTTAATTGGGTTACTCTGACCCATTAGAGAGATGTGTTTCCAAGGAAGGAAAAAGTAGAGCACACAGTGTACCTGGTGACTTCATCCCAATGGGTGCTCTGATTTAAAGCAAGCTTTCGACTCTTGAATTCTATATTGAGATTTACAGGACAAGCATACCGCACTCTTGGAAAATTGACAGGCTTGTAATTTCTTTGGAGAACTTTTATCTTCACATTTAAAGAAGACACAAATAAAGTGAATCTCAGCATTAGTCAGTATTTATTGCTGATGCTTAGATCCAAGGATGCAAATATTTTGTAACAAGACATGTTACTAGCCTAGTCTTGTAACATGGTGTAACAGGGATCAGTCTAGAGCTCAGCCTATGGTAGGAGGAGTGAGAAGCAATGTTCCCTCTAAGTTTTACAGGCCATGTGCGCAAAAAAATTCTTCTGTGCAAATTTTTGAAGCAGAGTTCAAATCTGTGCGCACTACCAACTCTGCCGGGTCGGGGGGGGTCGGGCACGGAGCCCACGCGCCCCTTCCCCCGCCCCCACGGGACAGGGGCATGGAGCCCTCACGCCCTGCCGGCTCCCCTCCCCAGCGGGAAAGGGGCACGGAGCCATTGTGCACGGCTGGCCCTGCCCCAAGCGGGACACGGAGCCCTCGCGCGCCACCACCGCCCCCTCCCCAAGTGGGAGACAGGCACGGAGACCTCTCCGCCCCCTACCCCCACGAACGAGACATAGGGCTCAGCCGCCACCCCATCCTGAGCGGTTATGCAGAATTCTCACATGAAAATGTGCTTGCCGGTTCCTCCGTGATGATCATAGCAACAAGAGTTCTGTGAGACGGGCCCCTTCCCTCCTGCCAGCATGGCTGTCCTAGGCTGGCCAGTATGCGCGCGGTGTTTCCCCGTGTGCGCGGGGTTTAGAATCTCTGTGCGCGCGCACAGCTTAGAGGGAACGGTGGTCAGAGGTATCAGGTTGTATTTCTGTTTCTGTAACTGACCCCCCTGTGACCTTCACCAAAACATGCCATTTTTCTAGGCCTATCAAGCATAGTAAGGATGTTAAGGCTGAAAGTTCTTCAGCGTGCTCAGAACTCCAGATTTCAAAGCCCCTCACAAACACTCGCTGCTGTTTCACACGTGGAAAGGGTTGAATTCTTAGAATATTAATACATTATTGTTGGGATTAGACACCTCTACACTGAGTCGTAGAGTCACTTTAAAAAAAATGGAGGACAAGGCCTTTCCTGTCATTCCCTTAATCAGGTCATGATCTAAAGCCACAGAATCCGGTGCTGTTTAATTTTCATTCCCATGTAGTTTTGCATGGGGTATTTTGTGAAACATTTTTATTGGAAAATGCAGGTGCTCTCTTGGTGTAAATCAGCACAGTTGCTTCAACTTCAAAGAGGTTCAAGGCCTTCAAATCAAAGGAAGATATTTCTGCCCTCTTCCCTGGATATGGAACCCACCCTTGGGGATCTCTCTTCCATTCTAAACAACATTCTGGCTCAGGCAGCAATGTTTTCCGCGACATGCCCTACGGCACGTCAGACGTTACGTCAAATCTCATCACACAACCATCTCCTCCTTCCTCAAGAATGTGTGATTTTCATTTCTCCTGAGCTTCTTCCGGGGCTCAGTCAGCTGCATTGTCTTACAAGATTTCAGTTTCTTGCTTACTCATGGATGGAAAGATGGTTTCTAATGGCGTACAGCTTCCAAGATTTAACTCAAACCTTATCTATCAAAGAGCACTGCTTCCTTTCACTCACCACCATCCCTACTTTGACCCATGAGCAAATCTGTCCTAGGCAGCCCTTTGTGACAGCATTTGTGACCCAAGTGGAGATCCAAAGGGAGGTAAAGTTTTACTCACCCTAGGGTAAGATTTACCCCTGGGCAGACGGCCATTACAACGGCTCATGCTCCACTTAGGTCCCTGGTAAGATCCAGTTTGCAAGTTGAAAGTGGAACTAAGATTGTTCATAGGGCATTTTACTATCCCCCTGCCAGCAGATAAATTTCAGATTTAAGGTCCTGACAGGAAACCCACCAGAGGAAATGGACTAATTCCCACTGCCTTCAGAGGGAACTGGACCTGATCTGCTTGGGATGGAGATGGTGAGAATGCACAGAAATGGCTCCCTCCTTCCTAGCTGGTTTACAATGAACGACCCAATACCCGTGGCCACGACTAGTATGAATTAAAAGGACCAAAGTGGATTCCTTCCATCCCAGCCTGTTGTGCTACTGATGCAGCTGATAATCACCTTGAGATTCATTCTCATTTCAGCCACAAAAAAGTCAATGCAATGAACTGAGGAATGCAGTTGGCCCGTACCATTTGAAGATGAAAGAAAGATGAAGAGTGCAACGTGCATGTCACGCCCTCTGAGATTAGCCCAATAATCACAAACCCTGAGGAAAGATGCTCCATCCTGACAGGATTTAGCAAGGCAATCAAGTTTGTTGGTAACTAATTAGGACCTCCCCCACAAACAGCATCGCAGATCCTCCAGGCAGTCCTAGGAAATGCATAAAAGCACTCACAACTCAGACCTCTTCTAAACACTTCTCCGGACTTCATCTCCTTGGGGAACTAGGTAAGTCCAGTTCAACTCAATCGCTTTTGAACTCAAGAGGTGTGACAGTAGGGGCTATTTCCATTTTAGAAGGAATCTTGCTTTTACTCACTGTGATATTTATTAGGGATTAGGGTGTTCTCCCATAATGATTTGGGGTAGTGATTCAGTTACAGGAGCTGGTGGATTCATGATTTGAAGCTAATAGGGGCATTTTACGAGCAACATTTGCAATTGGGAAACATATTTCCTATTCATTGGAAATAGATTTAGGGCATTGACATCTTTTCAGTAACTGTCGAAAGCCATTTAGCCATTTGTCACTTGGCTGCATTAGGAAGAAACTTTCCCAGGTTAGTCCAGAAAGGGCTAATTCAGTGGTCTTTTACTTTCGTCTGAGGCAGCTGTTACTTCTCACTATCAGAGACAGGCGAATGGATTAAGCTGCAAGTGGTGTGACCCAGTCTAGCAATTCCTATGTCCTTCTGAGCAGAAATATCCATTGAAAGTGCTTCTCCTCAGATGGTGTAATTTAGTGTGGCTCCATGGAAGTCAGTGGACCTCAACCCATTTTACCCCAGCTGAGGAGCTTGTCCTTAGTCATTTCTTTGGAGAAAACTAAAAGTTTCTGTTTCTTCATCAGCAAGTATTGATGACTCCCAAGTTTTGGAAAACCAATCAGCCACACTCTGACACTGGACTCAACTCGTTTGCATGCAGAGGTTCAATCCTCAAACGAAAGGATGTGATTACCATAATCCCAGCCATGTTCTCGTTGAGAAATGTCTAAAATGGACCTAAAATCCCAGCTGTCCATCATGGAAATAGTGACATTTATTCTAGTCAGTGATTTTCAGACAAAGGCATTGAGAGGAGCTCAAAGGGGTCGGCTGGGAGGAAAGTTTATTGCGAGTAGAGAAGAAGTGTAGAAAGAGAAAATAGGAACAAATACATGACCACACACACACAGAGAGACTAAGTCCACTCCCTCACTCTCTCTTGGGTTCCATGCAGACTTCACTACAATTGTAACCGAGCTTTGAAGCCTTTCTTCCACCTGCCCTTGTACCTTCTTGTGACTGTAGTCCCTGTTGTGTGTTTCAGGTTTACCTCCATCCCAGAAAGATGACTTTCTCCTGCCTGGGCTATCCAGAATGCGGGGTTGCCCGGCCCAGGCCAGTTACTGGCAGCTGCAACGAGCCGTGCGTAAGGCAGTGCCCTGACTCCCGAGTGGTGATCAGACCCTCACCGATTGCTGTGACCATGCCAGGACCAATTATGAGCACTTTCCCTCAGAACAGTGCTGTGGGAGCAGTAGGAGCACCTTTGGTCGGACCCGGTTTCGGGGGCTCATTCGGTTATGGGGGATTGTACGGCAATGGAGGCTATTACGGAGGATTGTACGGTTTAGGGGGATATGGTGGTTATGGCGGCCCTTACGGTTATGGGGGATTAGGCGGTTACGGCAGCTGTTACGGTTATGGGGGTTATGGGGGATTAGGCGGTTACCTGGGCGGCTATGGTTATGGGGGATTATGTGGTTATGGGGGTTTAGGTGGTTACCTGGGCGGTTATGGTCACGGGGGAATATGTGGTACCGGGGTATCTTGCCATAGGTACCTCAGTGGAAACTGTGCGCCATGCTAAACCCAGCACGAACATCCGTGGAAGAAGGAAGAACCAGGAAACGAACGGCGAGATACAGATTCACCCCTGACCTTTTGGGCCCGGCTTTCAGAAGTGCTGAGCAAACACGGCTCCAGTTGAAGTCAGTGGGAGCTGTGTGTGCTCAGCACCTCGGTCTGATGGCCATGCTGCATGTCTAATGTTACGCTTTATCACTCTTTCTGCCAATGCTTTCCCAGCCATGGGCTGATTCTCTTATTCCCATGTGGACTCACTCTGAATTACACGCAGGCTGTTTACACCAGGGTGACCAGACGTCCCAATTTTATAGGGACAGTCCCGATTTTGGGGATCTTATTCTGATGTAGTCTCCTATTATCCTGCACCCCGCATCCCTATTTTTCACACTTGCTGTCTGGTCACCCTAGTTTACACTAGCCCCGCAGTGGAAAGGAAACAGGGGCCTTAAGAAGGATATCAGTTACATTTATTATTAGTTTAAGTCCCTTTATAGGGGGGAAAAAGACCTTGCTGCCAAGGAGAATTAGGCCCTATATGTTCTATCCTTTCCGTCACTACGTACGTCTAGCAACTCACTTTGACCTTTGCTACGGCCGACGTATAGGCAGAAGTTGCATCATTCTCTGCTTTTATTTGGTTTGTCTCATTTTCCATCAACTGGAGTAAAACAAGGAACTTAAAATGGTTATAAAGGGGACTTGTTTGTCAACCTCTGCAGCTGACACAAAGCAAACAGAACATCTTGTCTGAAATGTGCCCCGTTGAGGCAGATCGGTCGTGGCCCTCCTTGACACACTGGAAATACATTCTTTCTGCTCGGTAGTATTTCTTCCTGTGACTGTGTACTGCCAATTTCATTTGCATTAAAATCTTTGCTGCATCATTATATCAGTCTTCTGGTTCTCTTTGTTCCTCCTTCCTTGCTTAAAAATTGTGTTGGACAAAATTCCTCCCTGTGGAGCTGGGCCCTTCTTCAATTGCAATTTTTGAAGGCCCGGAGTGATCGGAGAATCTGGCCCTTGGAGTGCTTGATAGCATTCAGCAGGCCCTGAGTACCAGGGTGGACTTCCTCCTGGCATTACCTGTTTTAGCAAAGAGGCTTTTCCTGGAAATACTTAGACCGATTTTCACTTGAAGAAATGTACGTTTTTCGGTTGGTTTCATGAAGACTAACCATACGGTTCATGGTGAGCATCTGGGTGAGTCCCAGGTTTTTGTAAGTGTCACCTGGCCTCAGTGGGTGACAGCTCAGAATACCAGATTCAGGACAAACTGCTGAAGAATAGGGCAGACTCACCCCCACGCTGCTGATTATTCTCACATTAGATTCCGAGCCAGTAACAAAAGTAAATTTCTGTCTCGTCACAGTGGCTGACACGAAGTCAAAAATGCCGTCTTCTTAGGCATTCCCGCTCTTATTTCACCACCACGGCACTTTATGATGACTGGTTATTGACGACCAATTTCATCATATAGCGGGTTCTACTAATCCTAAGAGATCAGCCACATAGCCAGGCCAATATATAACTCAGATCTAACGCAGTTCCCGGCCAATGGGAGCTGAAGAGTCGGCGCTGGGGGAAGGGGCAGCACGCAGAGCCCCCCTAGCCCCCACCGGGGGCTGCAGGGACATGCTGGCCGCTTCCTGGAGTGGCGCGGGGCCAGGGCAGTCAGGGAGCCTGCCTTAGACCCGCTGCACCACCTACTGGGAGCTGCCTGAGGTCATCCCAGTAGGAGCCCACACCCCTTGCCCCCACTTCACCCCTGCCCCAGCCCGGAGCCCCCTCCTGCACCCAAACTCCCTTCCAGAGCCTACACCCCCTAATGCACCCCAACTCCCTGCCCCAGGCTCAGCCCAGAGCCCCCCTATCACACTTCGAACCACTCGGCCCCAGCCCAGATCCTGCACCCCCTCAAGCACTCCTACCCCCTATGCCAGCCCGGTGAAAGTGAGTGAGGATGGGGGAAAGCGAGTGACCGATGGAGGGGCGATGGAGTGAACGGGGTGGAGCTTCAGGGAAGGAGCGGGGCAGGGGTGGGGCCTTGGGGAAGGGGCAGGGGTGAGGCAACTGTGTTCGGGTTTCTGTGACTGGACAGTTGCCAACCCTAGCCAGAGCCCTCTTACCAAACCAAACCCCATTTCCATCACTACCGCTCCTCCCTGTGCTAAGGATGAATGTAAAAACCAATGTCTCTCTGGCATGTCATTTGAGAGCATTTTGAATCATAAACTCTCCAACACAGACTCTTCAGAAACTTAATTATGGAGCCAGCAGCCGTCTCTGAATAATTCTCCTTTTTTCAGGACATTCTTCTCTTCCCCTCTGATGGGATGTCCAGTGACATGTAATACGTCGCATCCATTTGGAAAGCCGTCTTTTTGGGCAACCTACTGTGGGCGGGGGGAGGTATAAATTCAACTAAGTCAGCTCCTTGACATGAGCGCTGAACTTACTTTGCAATGATGGAGTTGTAGGGTATTGGGGCAGAACTAAGTTCAGACTCATATTGAGATTGTTTTGATTTCATTGCACCAATACAACTCAATGAAATTAATCTTCTTCTCATTCATTGTCCTGATGTGTTCATCAACTGGTCAGCAGCAATCTCCACTCCTTGCTCAAATGACATGACCAAACGTTGATTTCACAAGCATGTTGCAAACACACCTTTTCTTTTCTTTAAAGTGGAAGGCCTAGCAAATCTGATCCTTTGAATTCCAGTAAGAGCATTTCACACAAGACTTCAGACCTAACAGAATTGGACCTGGGCTAAATCAGCCACTATTCCAATGATCTCGCTTCGGAACGCAGCTAAGGCAACCTCTTTCCAAAGGAGCCATTGATTTCATATGCCTAACAGGCGAGACTTCAAGCCCATTTTTGGGAAGTGCTGTGTACTCAAAACTCCCACTGAATCAAACTGGAGCACTTCATGCTCAACATTTATTTATAACAGGCTACAAGGTTTCCTTAGTTGCGCACCAACACTGGAGGTATCCAAACCTGGAGGACATTTTTGGCCAAACGATGTCGAAGCCTTTAGTGACATGGAAAGATAACGAATGGAAGAGCAAATTAAAGTAGAAAACCAATAGTATGAGGTAGTATATAGTTGAATTTGAAATAAAGGGGAGTCGAAAATTGTCAAAATAAAGAATAAAGAAAGGAAGCAGAGTATCAAGACTAGATTTCCATGGTTTCACGAAGGGCTGTGTCCTATCAGCAGCTCCAAAGCGGTGTGTTTCTTACACAGTTCTCTCATTTATTGCTGTTGCAGAGTTTGACAATCAAGTCTGTCTGCCACCATTTTTAATTACTTGTTTCACCCCGGTCAGTCTCAACGAAAGCAAAACACAATAAAAGCAAAAGTTGAAAAACTTCTCCGTTAAGCAGTTTCTGTTAGAAAGATAAAAGGCAGAACGGTCCATATTCATGGATAGGAGTTCATCTAGCATCATTCTCATTGACACTAAAGTATTTTCACCCTCCTCTTTCATGGGAAAGAGGCATTCAACTCAATGTAGGTGTAGGTATCATACACCTTACGGTCCTGGCTCCATTTGCACTTTGCAGAGTGGTGTAAAAACCCATCGTGTAGTTGAGAATCATGCCCACTGTATTGTTAGTAGATTAAGCCAATAGCTAGGAAGAAACTAAAAGAAACCTATCAAGTGTAACATGGGAAACATGAGGAACGTTTGCACAGGTGGTGATGAAATCCAGCGCTATGATTATTTCACACAGAGTTCGGTGTACTCAACACTTCTCAAAGCCAGGCCTATGCGATCAGACGTGAATCTGTATCTTGACATTCATTTCCTGGTTCTTCCTTTTCCCATAGATATGCCTGCTGGGTTTAACATGGCCCACAGTTTTCATTAACCTAACGATGGCCCCTTGCCATCCCCCAGAACCCTGTAGTCCCCCAGAACCATATGGGCCCCTGTGACCATAGAGCCCGTCCTAACTGTATGGGCCCCCATAACCATATCATCTCCCATAACCACAGGGACACCCATAACCACAGCATCCGCCATAACGTTATAAGCCTCTATCACCACATGCTCCCCCATCAGCACCTCTGATGTCAGCTGCTCCTGAGGATCCTGCTATGCTTTCCTGAGGGAAAGAGCTGAGAATGGCTCCTGGGAAGGTCACGACAGCCGATGGGGGTTGGATCAGCACTGTGGAGTCAGGGCACCGCCTTACGTCTGGCTTGTTGCAACTGTTGTGCATGCTTTGTGCAATGTCACTGCTCACATGAAGCAAAACATCTCTCTGCCGTGGAGATAAATTTGAAACACACAGCAGGCAAGGGAGAGAGAGAGAGAGAGAGAGAGAGAAAGAGAGAAAGAAAGAAAGAAAGAAAGAAAGAAAGAAAGAAAGAAATGCAGTAAAACCTCAGAGTGATGAACACCAGAGTTACAAAGGGACCAGTCAACCACACACCTCATTTTAACTGGACGGATGCAATCAGGCAGTAGCAGAGACAAAGAAAAAAAGCAAAAGACGGCACAGTTATTGTGTGAAATGTAAAATACTAAAAAATAAAAGTAAAGTTAAAAATAATATTTGAGAAGGTAAGTAAACTGTGTGTTTGTTTAGTTTAAATTAAGATGGTTAAAAGCAGCATTTTTCTTCTGCATAGTAAAGTTTCAAAGCAAGAAAAGTCAGTGTTCAATTGTAAATTTTTGAAAGAACAGCCATAACAGTTTTTTCAAAGTCACAAACATTTCACAGTTATCGACAACCTCCATGCCCGAGGTGTTCGTAACTCTTTGGTTCTACTGTTTGTAACATTTCTTTCATGAATACTTGGGATTTCCAGTCCCTTAAAAAAAATATCACACAGAACATGGCTGGGATAGCAGGTGCTTTGGTTTGTAAAACCTTAGCAAAACAGAAGGTTTTTGTTCTTTTTTATCAAAAGCAAACACTAAACACAACCTCCTCCCCTGGTGTAAATCTGTGTTGTTTCACTGGACCTGCACTAAGTTAGACCAGATGAACATCTGTACCTAGAATTACTTCTGCACATGGTCAGAAGGGTAGCCGTGTCTTTCTGCACATGAGAAGGTAGCAGTTGTCATGCGGGAAGAGACGAGTGGCCCATCCAATGCAGCATCCCGTCTCAAAGAGTGTCACTCACCAGCTGCTTCAGAAAAAAGCAGAAGAACAATGAATTAATCCTTTATGGAGGAAACAGGAAATTTCTTCCTAAACCCTAAATTAAAAATTGCGGATGAGATTTTTTAGAGCTCCTTATAGGATTTGAGTGCTCAAGTTCCAACTAAAATCAATAGGCTCTAGTGTCCCAACTCCATGTCTTGCTCCAAACATCCAGAGCTTTACTTCTAACCAAGAAGAAACCAACGCCTGCAACTCGATAATGGGGAAAAAATGAAAATACCCCAATCCATTCCCATTGTTGAGAGTTACAAAGTGTATGTGTATGCTGCAGTACTAAATTAAAATGATCACTAACACATCATCGGAACCGTTATGGAGAAAGCAAGTTGACTAGGACGACTTCAGGTCACATAGGAGAATAAGTTAACATGGTTAGAAGACCCCTTAGTCATGAATGTTTTAATACACTTTTTTAGACTGCCTGGAGGACTTGAGAGGCCCTTTGTTCCTGAAGGCCTAATTAGCTACAAACCAAACTTTGAGAACTCCTTCCCTTGAAATAATTTCTTTCTCTGTGCTTTTGATGATTAATTTGTTCTAGGACTGTCGATTAACTCACATGATTAACTCAAAAAATTGAAATTGAAATTTATTAAATATTTTTGGATGATTTTCTACATTTTAAATATATTGATTTCTATTACAACACAGAATACAAAGTGTGCAGTGCTCACTTTATATGATTATTTTTGATTACAAATATTTGCACTGTAAAAATGGAAAACAAAAGAAATAGTATTTTTCAATTCACCTCATACAAGTACCGTAGTGCAATCTCGTTTTCGTGTAAGTGCAACTTAAAAAGTTTGATATTTTTGTTACGTAACTGCACTCAAAACCCAAACAATTTAAAACATTACAGCCTGTAAGTCCACTCAGTCCTACTTCTTGTTCGGCCAATTGCAAAGACAAAGAAGTTTGTTTACATTTATGGGAGATCATGCTGACTGCTTATTACTTACAATGTCACCTGAAAGTGAGACCATGTGTTTGCATGGCACTTTTGTAGCCGGCGTTGCAAGGTATTTACGTGCCAGGTATGCTAAACATTCATATGCCTCTTCGTGCCTCAGCCCGCATTCCAGAGGACATGCTTCCATGCTGATGATGCTTGTTAAAAAAATAATCTGTTCATTAAATTGGAGACTGAACTCTTTGGGGAAGAATTGGGATATGTAAGGGTTAAAGCAAGAAAACTGGGAAACTGCTAGTGAACAGAGGAGGCATTAGGGAGTAAAGACACAGGCAAGCACCATTTTTGCACTTGATAGAGAAAGTGTGGGCATTTTTCTGTGTGTGATAGGTTTAGGGCTACCCCTCTCCCCTTCCTTCTCCTTGTTAAGGGCTTGATAAGGTTGCAGATGCCTAAGGAATGTGGGGATCAAAAGGATGCCTTTGTGGGTAGAGTAGTGTTATCTCCCTCTCCCTTTCTTTCCCAGTTTGGAGTCACAGCCCCTTTCTCCCTCTCCTGCAAACTGCTGATCCAAGGAGTTCATAACTGCAGTTATAGCAATAAATTGCATCTTCAAAGTAAAATGTATCAGTAGAATATGCTGATAAGGTAAATAGCAATCAAGGGCGGGGATAATTATATTCAGTATAGGGTTATCAATATTCATTGTACGGGCGTTCATATTACTCCGTAAGGGTTTAGGCGGGTGTTGTCATAAATTCAGGAATTTACATATTAAAGTGGATAAAAAGAGCATGATGTAACTAATCGAGTGCTTACTGGACAAATGGGTCCAGGGGAAAAAGTACCGCAATAAAGAAGACCATCTACTCAAATCCGCCTCTGGGTCAGCCTGTTCTTCTTCCAACAATTTCATGTTAAAGCAGTCTCAGCTGATGACCCAGCACATGGTGTTCGTTTTAAGAACACTTTCACTGCAGCTTTGACAAAACGCAAAGAAGGTACCAATGTGAGATTTCTAAAGATAGCTACAGCACTCGACCCAAGGTTTACAAATTGCAAGTCCCTTCCAAAATCTGGCAGGCAGGAGGTGTGGAGCATGCTTTCAGAAGTCTTTAAACAGCAACACTCCAATGCGGAAACAACAGAACCAGAAACCTCCAAAAAGAAACTCTGCCTTCTGCTGGTGGCATCTGACTCAGACGATAAAAACAAACATGCGTCAGTCCGCACTGCTTTGGATCGTTATCGAGCAGCATGGACGCATGTCCTCTGGAATGGTGGTTGGAGCGTGAAGGGACATATGAGTCTTTAGCACATCTGGCACATAAATATCTTGCGATGCCGGCTACCACAGTGCCATACGAAAGCCTATTCTCACTTACAGGTGACATTGTAAACAAGAAGCAGGCAGCATTATCTCCTGCAAATGTAAACAAAAGTTTCAGTGATTGGCTGAACAGGAAGTAGGACTGAGTGGACTTGTAAGATCTAAAGGTTTACATTGTTTTAGTTCTCAATGCAGTTTATTTTTTGCACATAATTCTACATGTGTAAGTTCAACTTTCATGATAAAGAGATTGCACTACAGTGCTTTTATTATCTGAATTGAAAAATACTTTTTCTCTTGTTTTTTTACAGTGCAATTACTTGTAACCAAAAATAAATATCAAGTGAGCACTGCACACTTTGTATTCTGTGCTGTAATTGAAATCAATATATTTGAAAAAATAGAAAACATCCAAAAATATTTAAATAGTATTCTATTATTAACAGCATGATTAATTGCATGATTTTTTTAATCGCTTGACAGCCCTAATATATCTATAAAAGGGAAATGCAAGAATTTCAGAGACTTGGAATCATGAACTGAGCACTAGAATGACAGCTGAGACCTTGACATTCATTTTTAAAGTGAATCTAATCTTCAATATTGGAGCCTCTAATCCCAGTAAAAAGTTATTACTATTATAATAATACACCTCTTTGGCCATATAAAACTTAATGAATGATTGTGAAGTGCTTTGAAGTGCTTAGATGAGAGGAAGCCTCAGACAATCCACCCTGAAAGTTACAATTACACCTGTTTGCCACGGAGGTAAAGGGAGGCACATTCAGGTGAAGGTCAGAAAGGGAGCGACTGGCAGAGTCAGAAATAAACCCCAATAGTTGGGACTACTCATGCCAAACACTAGCCTGTATCTCCTGAACCCTATTGGATGCTTCCAGATACAGCAGAAACATGAGAGTAACTCTTAACCCTGGTCGACACTAGGTGGGGGGGATCGATCTAAAATACGCAACTACAGTTACAAGAATAGCGTAGCTGAAGTCGGCGTACTTAGATAGACTTACTGCAGCATCTTCACGGCGCTGAGTTGACTGCTGCCGCTCCCTCGTCGACTCTGCCTGCGCCGCTCGATGGGAGAGCGCTCGGTGATTGATTTATCGTATCTAGACTAGACGCGATAAATCAACCCACCATCCGGCGGGCAGTGTAGACCTGCCCTAAGGGAGGATCATTCTGAAACCTTTTTTTGTGTGTTGATGATTTTGGGGGGAACTATTCGGTGAAACATCTTCTCATGTAAGTGTGATCAACGATCAACCATCTAGAGTCTTGCCATGCACTTTAACTCCCTTTATTTCTAGTTGTTGTCTCAGTCGTGTTTATTTACACTGGAGCAGAATTAAATTGTCGTGTTTCAAAATTTTTCCCGTTTGAATTCTATATTGAGATTTTTATTACTACACTGCAGAAGAACAAGCTTGAAATGTACACGCTTGTAATACCTTTGGAAAATTATTATCCTCATGTATAAAGAAGGTAATATTAAAGAGAGAACCTACCCTGTACCTCATTTCACAAACCTGATAGACTTAATTGGGTTACTCTGACCCATTAGAGAGATGTGTTTCCAAGGAAGGAAAAAGTAGAGCACACAGTGTACCTGGTGACTTCATCCCAATGGGTGCTCTGATTTAAAGCAAGTTTTCGACACTTGAATTCTGTATTGAGATTTACAGGACAAGCCTACCGCACTCTTGGAAAATTGACAGGCTTGTAATTTCTTTGGAGAACTTTTATCTTCACCTTTAAAGAAGACACAAATAAAGTGAATCTCAGCATTAGTCAGTATTTATTGCTGATGCTTAGATCCCAGGATGCACATATTTTGTAACAAGACATGTTACCAGACTAGACTTGTAACATGGTGTAACAGGGGTCAATCTAGAGCTCAGCCTGTGGTAGGAGGAATCAGAAGCAATGTTCCCTCTAATTTTTGACAGGCCGTGTGCGCAAAAAATTTCTTCTGTGCAAATTTTTGAAGCAGAGTTCGAATCTGTGCGCACTACCACCTCTGCCGGGTCGGGGGGGGGCAGGCACGGAGCCCACGCGCCCCCTCCTCCGCCCCCACGGGACAGGGGCACGGAGCCCTCACGCCCTGCCGGCTCCCCTCCCCAGTGGGACAGGGGCACGGAGCCATTGTGCACGGCTGGCCCTGCCCCAAGCGGGACACGGAGTAATCGCGCGCCGCTGGCCCTCCCCCTGTCCCAAGTGGGACACGGAGCCCTCGCGCGCCACCATCACCCCCTCCCCAAGTGGGAGACAGGCACGGAGCCCTTGCCCCCCTCTCCACCAGCGAGACATGAGGCTCAGCCGCCACCCCATCCTGAGCGGTTATGCTGAATTCTCACATGGAAATGTGCTTGCCGGTTCCTCCGTGATGATCATAGCAACAAGAGTTCTGTGAGACGGGCCTCTTCCCTCCTGCCAGCATGGCTGTCCTAGGCTGGCCAGTGTGCGCGCGGTGTTTCCCCGTGTGCGCGGGGTTTAGAATCTCTGTGCTCGCGCACAGCTTAGAGGGAACTGTGGTCAGAGGTATCCGGTCGTATTTCTGTTTCTGCAACTGACCCCCCTGTGACCTTCAACGAAACATGCCATTTTTCTAGGCCTATCAAGCATAGTAAGGATGTTAAGGCTGAAAGTTCTTCAGCATGCTCAGAACTCCAGATTTCAACGCCCCTCACAAACACTCGCTGCTGTTTCACACGTGGAAAGGGTTGAATTCTTAGAATATTAATACATTATTGTTGGGATTAGACACCTCTGCACTGAGTCGTAGAGTCACTTTAAAAAAAATGGAGGCCAAGGTCTTTCGTGTCATTCCCTTAATCAGGTCATGATCTAAAGCCACAGAATCCGGTGCTGTTTAATTTTCATTCCCATGTCGTTTTGCATGGGGTATTTTGTGAAACATTTTTATTGGAAAATGCAGGTGCTCTCTTGGTGTAAATCAGCACAGTTGCTTCAACTTCAAAGAGGTTCAAGGCCTTCAAATCAAAGGAAGATATTTCTGCCCAATTCCCTGGATATGGAACCCACCCTTGGGGATATCTCTTCCATTCTAAACAACATTCTGGTTCAGGCAGGTATGTTTTCCGCGACATGCCCTACGGCACGTCAGACGTTACGTCAAATCTCATCACACAACCATCTCCTCCTTCCTCAAGAATGCGTGATTTTCATTTCTCCTCAGCTTCTTGCGGGGCTCAGTCAGCTGCATTGTCTTACAAGATTTCAGTTTCTTGCTTGCTCATGGATGGAGAGATGGTTTCTAATGGCGTACAGCTTCCAAGACTTAACTCAAACCTTATCTATCAAAGAGCACTGCTTCCTTTCACTCACTACCATCCCTACTTTGACCCATGAGCAAATCTGTCCTAGGCAGCCCTTTGTGACAGCATTTGTGACCCAAGTGGAGATCCAAAGTGAGGTAAAGTTTTACTCACCGTAGGGTAAGATTTACCCCTGGGCGGACGGCCATTACAACGGCTCATGCTCCACTTAGGTCCCTGGTAAGATCCAGTTTGCAAGTTGAAAGTGGAACTAAGATTGTTCATAGGGCATTTTACTATCCCCCTGCCAGCAGATAAATTTCAGATTTAAGGTCCTGACAGGAAACCCACCAGAGGAAATGGACTAATTCCCACTGACTTCAAAGGGAACTGGACCTGATCTGCTTGGGATGGAGATGGTGAGAATGCACAGAAATGGCTCCCTCCTTCCTAGCAGGTTTACAATGAACGACCCAATACCCGTGGCCACGACTAGTATGAATTAAAAGGACCAAAGTGGATTCCTTCCATCCCAGCCTGTTGTGCTACTGATGCAGCTGATAATCACCTTGAGATTCATTCTCATTTCAGCCACAAAAAAGTCAATGCAATGACCTGAGGAATGCAGTTGGCCCGTACCATTTGAAGATGAAAGAAAGATGAAGAGTGCAACGTGCATGTCACGCCCTCTGAGATTAGCCCAATAATCACAAACCCTGAGGAAAGATGCTCCATCCTGACAGGATTTAGCAAGGCAATCAAGTTTGTTGGTAACTAATTAGGACCTCCCCCACAAACAGCATCGCAGATCCTCCAGGCAGTCCTAGGAACTGTATAAAAGCACTCACAACTCAGACCTCTTCTAAACACTTCTCCGGACTTCATCTCCTTGGGGAACTAGGTAAGTCCAGTTCAACTCAATCGCTTTTGAACTCAAGAGGTGTGACAGTAGGGGCTATTTCCATTTTAGAAGGAATCTTGCTTTTACTCACTGTGATATTTATTAGGGATTAGGGTGTTCTCCCATAATGATTTGGGGTAGTGATTCAGTTACAGGAGCTGGTGGATTCATGATTTGAAGCTAATAGGGGCATTTTACGAGCAACATATGCAATTGGGAAACATATTTCCTATTCATTGGAAATAGATTTAGGGCATTGACATCTTTTCAGTAACTGTCGAAAGCCATTTAGCCATTTGTCACTTGGCTGCATTAGGAAGAAACTTTCCCAGGTTAGTCCAGAAAGGCCTAATTCAGTGGTCTTTTACTTTCGTCTGAGGCAGCTGTTACTTCTCACTATCAGAGACAGGCGAATGGATTAAGCTGCAAGTGGTGTGACCCAGTCTAGCAATTCCTATGTCCTTCTGAGCAGAAATATCCATTGAAGGTGCTTCTCCTCAGATGGTGTAATTTAGTGTGGCTCCATGGAAGTCAGTGGACCTCAACCCATTTTACCCCAGCTGAGGAGCTTGTCCTTAGTCATTTCTTTGGAGAAAAATAAAAGTTTCTGTTTCTTCATCAGCAAGTATTGATGACTCCCAAGTTTTGGAAAACCAATCAGCCACACTCTGACACTGGACTCAACTCGTTTACATGCAGAGGTTCAATCCTCAAACGAAAGGATGTGATTACCATAATCCCAGCCATGTTCTCGTTGAGAAATGTCTAAAATGGACCTAAAATCCCAGCTGTCCATCATGGAAATAGTGACATTTATTCTAGTCAGTGATTTTCAGACAAAGGCATTGAGAGGAGCTCAAAGGGGTCGGCTGGGAGGAAAGTTTATTGCGAGTAGAGAAGAAGTGTAGAAAGAGAAAATAGGAACAAATACATGACCACACACACACACAGAGACTAAGTCCACTCCCTCACTCTCTCTTGGGTTCCATGCAGACTTCACTACAATTGTAACCGAGCTTTGAAGCCTTTCTTCCACCTGCCCTTGTACCTTCTTGTGACTGTAGGCCCTGTTGTGTGTTTCAGGTTTACCTCCATCCCAGAAAGATGACTTTCTCCTGCCTGGGCTATCCAGAATGCGGGGTTGCCCGGCCCAGGCCAGTTACTGGCAGCTGCAACGAGCCGTGCGTAAGGCAGTGCCCTGACTCCCGAGTGGTGATCAGACCCTCACCGATTGCTGTGACCATGCCAGGACCAATTATGAGCACTTTCCCTCAGAACAGTGCTGTGGGAGCAGTAGGAGCACCTTTGGTCGGACCCGGTTTCGGGGGCTCATTCGGTTATGGGGGATTGTACGGCAATGGAGGCTATTACGGAGGATTGTACGGTTTAGGGGGATATGGTGGTTATGGCGGCCCTTACGGTTATGGGGGATTAGGCGGTTACGGCAGCTGTTACGGTTATGGGGGTTATGGGGGATTAGGCGGTTACCTGGGCGGCTACGGTTATGGGGGATTATGTGGTTATGGGGGTTTAGGCGGTTACCTGGGCGGTTATGGTCATGGGGGAATATGTGGTACCGGGGTATCCTGCCATAGGTACCTCAGTGGAAACTGTGCGCCATGCTAAACCCAGCACGAACATCCGTGGAAGAAGGAAGAACCAGGAAACGAACGGCGAGATACAGATTCACCCCTGACCTTTTGGGCCCGGCTTTCAGAAGTGCTGAGCAAACATGGCTCCAGTTGAAGTCAGTGGGAGCTGTGTGTGCTCAGCACCTCGGTCTGATGGCCATGCTGCATGTCTAATGTTACGCTTTATCACTCTTTCTGCCAATGCTTTCCCAGCCATGGGCTGATTCTCTTATTCCCATGTGGACTCACTCTGAATTACACGCAGGCTGTTTACACCAGGGTGACCAGACGTCCCAATTTTATAGGGACAGTCCCGATTTTGGGGATCTTATTCTGATGTAGTCTCCTATTATCCTGCACCCCGCATCCCTATTTTTCACACTTGCTGTCTGGTCACCCTAGTTTACACTAGCCCCGCAGTGGAAAGGAAACAGGGGCCTTAAGAACGATATCAGTTACATTTATTATTAGTTTAAGTCCCTTTATAGGGGGGAAAAAGACCTTGCTGCCAAGGAGAATTAGGCCCTATATGTTCTATCCTTTCCGTCACTACGTACGTCTAGCAACTCACTTTGACCTTTGCTACGGCCGACGTATAGGCAGAAGTTGCATCATTCTCTGCTTTTATTTGGTTTGTCTCATTTTCCATCAACTGGAGTAAAACAAGGAACTTAAAATGGTTATAAAGGGGACTTGTTTGTCAACCTCTGCAGCTGACGCAAAGCAAACAGAACATCTTGTCTGAAATGTGCCCCATTGAGGCAGATCGGTCGTGGCCCTCCTTGACACACTGGAAATACATTCTTTCTGCTGGGTAGTATTTCTTCCTGTGACTGTGTACTGCCAATTTCATTTGCATTAAAATCTTTGCTGCATCATTATATCAGTCTTCTGGTTCTCTTTGTTCCTCCTTCCTTGCTTAAAAATTGTGTTGGACAAAATTCCTCCCTGTGGAGCTGGGCACTTCTTCAATTGCAATTTTCGAAGGCCCGGAGTGATCGGAGAATCTGGCCCTTGGAGTGCTTGATAGCATTCAGCAGGCCCTGAGTACCAGGGTGGACTTCCTCCTGGCATTACCTGTTTTAGCAAAGAGGCTTTTCCTGGAAATACTTAGACCGATTTTCACTTGAAGAAATGTACGTTTTTCAGTTGGTTTCATGAAGACTAACCATTCGGTTCATGGTGAGCATCTGGGTGAGTCCCAGGTTTTTGTAAGTGTCACCTGGCCTCAGTGGGTGACAGCTCAGAATACCAGATTCAGGACAAACTGCTGAGGAATAGGGCAGACTCACCCCCACGCTGCTGGTTATTCTCACATTAGATTCCGAGCCAGTAACAAAAGTAAATTTCTGTCTCGTCACAGTGGCTGACACGAAGTCAAAAATGCCGTCTTCTTAGGCATTCCAGCTCTTATTTCACCACCACAGCACTTTATGATGACTGGTTATTGACGACCAATTTCATCATATAGCAGGTTCTACTAATCCTAAGAGATCAGCCACATAGCCAGGCCAATATATAACTCAGATCTAACGCAGTTCCTGGCCAATGGGAGCTGAAGAGTCGGCGCTAGGGGAAGGGGCAGCACGCAGAGCCCCCTAGCTCCCACCAGGGGCTGCAGGGACATGCTGGCCGCTTCCTGGAGCGGCGCGGGGCCAGGGCAGTCAGGGAGCCTGCCTTAGACCCGCTGCACCACCTACTGGGAGCTGCCTGAGGTTATCCCAGTCAGAGCCCGCACCCCTTGCCCCCACTTCACCCCTGCCCCAGCCCGGAGCCCCCTCCTCCACCCAAACTCCCTTCCAGAGCCTACACCCCCTAATGCACCCCAACTCCCTGCCCCAGGCTCAGCCCAGAGCCCCCCTATAACACTTCGAACCACTCGGCCCCAGCCCAGATCCTGCACCCCCTCAAGCACTCCTACCCCCTATGCCAGCCCGGTGAAAGTGAGTGAGGATGGGGGAAAGCGAGTGACCGATGGAGGGGCGATGGAGTGAATGGGGTGGAGCTTCAGGGAAGGAGCGGGGCAGGGGTGGGGCCTTGGGGAAGGGGCAGGGGTGAGGCAACTGTGTTCGGGTTTCTGTGACTGGACAGTTGCCAACCCTAGCCAGAGCCCTCTTACCAAACCAAACCCCATTTCCATCACTACCGCTCCTCCCTGTGCTAAGGATGAATGTAAAAACCAATGTCTCTCTGGCATGTCATTTGAGAGCATTTTGAATCATAAACTCTCCAACACAGACTCTTCAGAAACTTAATTATGGAGCCAGCAGCCGTCTCTGAATAATTCTCCTTTTTTCAGGACATTCTTCTCTTCCCCTCTGATGGGATGTCCAGTGACATGTAATACGTCGCATCCATTTGGAAAGCCGTCTTTTTGGGCAACCTACTGTGGGCGGGGGGAGGTATAAATTCAACTAAGTCAGCTCCTTGACATGAGCGCTGAACTTACTTTGCAATGATGGAGTTGTAGGGTATTGGGGCAGAACTAAGTTCAGACTCATATTGAGATTGTTTTGATTTCATTGCACCAATACAACTCAATGAAATTAATCTTCTTCTCATTCATTGTCCTGATGTGTTCATCAACTGGTCAGCAGCAATCTCCACTCCTTGCTCAAATGACATGACCAAACGTTGATTTCACAAGCATGTTGCAAACACACCTTTTCTTTTCTTTAAAGTGGAAGGCCTAGCAAATCTGATCCTTTGAATTCCAGTAAGAGCATTTCACACAAGACTTCAGACCTAACAGAATTGGACCTGGGCTAAATCAGCCACTATTCCAATGATCTCGCTTCGGAACGCAGCTAAGGCAACCTCTTTCCAAAGGAGCCATTGATTTCATATGCCTAACAGGCGAGACTTCAAGCCCATTTTTGGGAAGTGCTGTGTACTCAAAACTCCCACTGAATCAAACTGGAGCACTTCATGCTCAACATTTATTTATAACAGGCTACAAGGTTTCCTTAGTTGCGCACCAACACTGGAGGTATCCAAACCTGGAGGACATTTTTGGCCAAACGATGTCGAAGCCTTTAGTGACATGGAAAGATAACGAATGGAAGAGCAAATTAAGGTAGAAAACCAATAGTATGAGGTAGTATATAGTTGAATTTGAAATAAAGGGGAGTCGAAAATTGTCAAAATAAAGAATAAAGAAAGGAAGCAGAGTATCAAGACTAGATTTCCATGGTTTCACGAAGGGCTGTGTCCTATCAGCAGCTCCAAAGCGGTGTGTTTCTTACACAGTTCTCTTATTTATTGCTGTTGCAGAGTTTGACAATCAAGTCTGTCTGCCACCATTTTTAATTACTTGTTTCACCCCGGTCAGTCTCAACGAAAGCAAAACACAATAAAAGCAAAAGTTGAAAAACTTCTCCGTTAAGCAGTTTCTGTTAGAAAGATAAAAGGCAGGACGTTCCATATTCATGGATAGGAGTTCATCTAGCATCATTCTCATTGACACTAAAGTATTTTCACCCTCCTCTTTCATGGGAAAGAGGCATTCAACTCAATGTAGGTGTAGGTATCATACACCTTACGGTCCTGGCTCCATTTGCACTTTGCAGAGTGGTGTAAAAACCCATCATGTAGTTGAGAATCATGCCCACTGTATTGTTAGTAGATTAAGCCAATAGCTAGGAAGAAACTAAAAGAAACCTATCAAGTGTAACATGGGAAACATGAGGAATGTTTGCACAGGTGGTGATGAAATCCAGCGCTATGATTATTTCACACAGAGTTCGGTGTACTCAACACTTCTCAAAGCCAGGCCTATGCGATCAGACTTGAATCTGTATCTTGACATTCATTTCCTGGTTCTTCCTTTTCCCATAGATATGCATGCTCGGTTTAACATGGCCCACAGTTTTCATTAACCTAACGATGGCCCCTCGCCATCCCCCAGAACCCTGTAGTCCCCCAGAACCATATGGGCCCCTGTGACCATAGAGCCCGTCCTAACTGTATGGGCCCCCATAACCTCCCTCACTCTCTCTTGGGTTCCATGCAGACTTCACTACAATTGTAACCGAGCTTTGAAGCCTTTCTTCCACCTGCCCTTGTACCTTCTTGTGACTGTAGTCCCTGTTGTGTGT
Source organism: Macrochelys suwanniensis (assembly GCA_033296515.1). Lineage (NCBI taxonomy): Eukaryota > Metazoa > Chordata > Testudines > Chelydridae > Macrochelys > Macrochelys suwanniensis. The sequence continues at coordinate 341,104,916 of CM065775.1, forward strand.
TTCAGGTTTACCTCCATCCCAGAAAGATGACTTTCTCCTGCCTGGGCTATCCAGAATGCGGGGTTGCCCGGCCCAGGCCAGTTACTGGCAGCTGCAACGAGCCGTGCGTTAGGCAGTGCCCTGACTCCCGAGTGGTGATCAGACCCTCACCGATTGCTGTTACCATGCCAGGACCAATTATGAGCACTTTCCCTCATTTCCCTCATTTCCCTCAACAGTGCAGTGGGAGCAGTAGGAGCACCTTTGGTCGGACCCGGTTTCGGGGGCTCATTCGGTTATGGGGGATTGTATGGCAATGGAGGCTATTACGGAGGATTGTACGGTTTAGGGGGATATGGTGGTTACGGCGGCCCTTACGGTTATGGGTGTTATGGGGGATTAGGCGGTTACGGCAGCTGTTACGGTTATGGGGGTTATGGGGGATTAGGCGGTTACCTGGGCGGCTACGGTTATGGGGGATTATGTGGTTATGGGGGATTAGGCGGTTACCTGGGCGGTTATGGTCACGGGGGAATATGTGAAATCCAGCGCTATGATTATTTCACACAGAGTTCGGTGTACTCAACACTTCTCAAAGCCAGGCCTATGCGATCAGACGTGAATCTGTATCTCGACATTCATTTCCTGGTTCTTCCTTTTCTCATAGATATGCATGCTCGGTTTAACATGGCCCACAGTTTTCATTAACCTAACGATGGCCCCTCGCCATCCCCCAGAACCCTGTAGTCCCCCAGAACCATATGGGCCCCTGTGACCATAGAGCCCGTCCTAACTGTATGGGCCCCCATAACCATATCATCTCCCATAACCACAGGGACACCCATAACCACAGCATCCGCCATAATGTTATAAGCCTCTATCACCACATGCGCCCCCATCAGCACCTCTGATGTCAGCTGCTCCTGAGGATCCTGCTATGCTTCCCTGAGGGAAAGAGCTGAGAATGGCTCCTGGGAAGGTCACGACAGCCGATGGGGGTTGGATCAGCATTGTGGAGTCAGGGCACCGCCTTACGTCTGGCTTGTTGCAACTGTTGTGCATGCTTTGTGCAATGTCACTGCTCACATGAAGCAAAACATCTCTCTGCCGTGGAGATAAATTTGAAACACACAGCAGGCAAGGGAGAGAGAGAGAGAGAGAGAGAGAGAGAGAGAGAGAGAGAAAGAAAGAAAGAAAGAAATGCAGTAAAACCTCAGAGTGATGAACACCAGAGTTACAAAGGGACCAGTCAACCACACACCTCATTTTAACTGGACGGATGGAATCAGGCAGTAGCAGAGACAAAGGAAAAAAGCAAAAGACGGCACAGTTATTGTGTGAAATGTAAAATACTAAAAAATAAAAGTAAAGTTAAAAATAATATTTGAGAAGGTAAGTATACTGTGTCTTTGTTTAGTTTAAATTAAGATGGTTAAAAGCAGCATTTTTCTTCTGCATAGTAAAGTTTCAAAGCAAGAAAAGTCAGTGTTCAATTGTAAATTTTTGAAAGAACAGCCATAACAGTTTTTTCAAAGTCACAAACATTTCACAGTTATCGACAACCTCCATTCCCGAGGTGTTCGTAACTCTTCGGTTCTACTGTTTGTAACATTTCTTTCATGAATACTTGGGATTTCCAGTCCCTTAAAGAAAATATCACACAGAACATGGCTGGGATAGCAGGTGCTTTGGTTTGTAAAACCTTAGCAAAACAGAAGGTTTTTGTTCTTTTTTATCAAAAGCAAACACTAAACACAACCTCCTCCCCTGGTGTAAATCTGTGTTGTTTCACTGGACCTGCACTAAGTTAGACCAGATGAACATCTGTACCTAGAATTACTTCTGCACATGGTCAGAAGGGTAGCCGTGTCTTTCTGCACATGAGAAGGTAGCAGTTGTCGTGCGGGAAGAGACGAGTGGCCCATCTAATGCAGCATCCCGTCTCAAAGAGTGTCACTCACCAGCTGCTTCAGAAAAAAGCAGAAGAACAATGAATTAATCCTTTATGGAGGAAACAGGAAATTTCTTCCTAAACCCTAAATTAAAAATTGCGGATGAGATTTTTTAGAGCTCCTTATAGGATTTGAGTGCTCAAGTTCCAACTAAAATCAATAGGCTCTAGTGTCCCAACTCCATGTCTTGCTCCAAACATCCAGAGCTTTACTTCTAACCAAGAAGAAACCAACGCCTGCAACTCGATAATGGGGAAAAAATGAAAATACCCCAATCCATTCCCATTGTTGAGAGTTACAAAGTGTATGTGTATGCTGCAGTACTAAATTAAAATGATCACTAACACATCATCGGAACCGTTATGGAGAAAGCAAGTTGACTAGGACGTCTTCAGGTCGCATAGGAGAATAAGTTAACATGGTTAGAAGACCCCTTAGTCATGAATGTTTTAATACACTTTTTTAGACTGCCTGGAGGACTTGAGAGGCCCTTTGTTCCTGAAGGCCTAATTAGCTACAAACCAAACTTTGAGAACTCCTTCCCTTGAAATAATTTCTTTCTCTGTGCTTTTGATGATTAATTTGTTCTAGGACTGTCGATTAACTCACATGATTAACTCAAAAAATTGAAATTGAAATTTATTAAATATTTTTGGATGATTTTCTACATTTTAAATATATTGATTTCTATTACAACACAGAATACAAAGTGTGCAGTGCTCACTTTATATGATTATTTTTGATTACAAATATTTGCACTGTAAAAATGGAAAACAAAAGAAATAGTATTTTTCAATTCACCTCATACAAGTACCGTAGTGCAATCTCGTTTTCGTGTAAGTGCAACTTAAAAAGTTTGATATTTTTGTTACGTAACTGCACTCAAAACCCAAACAATTTAAAACATTACAGCCTGTAAGTCCACTCAGTCCTACTTCTTCTTCGGCCAATTGCAAAGACAAAGACGTTTGTTTACATTTATGGGAGATCATGCTGACTGCTTATTACTTACAATGTCACCTGAAAGTGAGACCATGTGTTTGCATGGCACTTTTGTAGCCGGCGTTGCAAGGTATTTACGTGCCAGGTATGCTAAACATTCATATGCCTCTTCGTGCCTCAGCCCGCATTCCAGAGGACATGCTTCCATGCTGATGATGCTTGTTAAAAAAATAATCTGTTCATTAAATTGGAGACTGAACTCTTTGGGGAAGAATTGGGATATGTAAGGGTTAAAGCAAGAAAACTGGGAAACTGCTGGTGAACAGAGGAGGCATTAGGGAGTAAAGACACAGGCAAGCACCATTTTTGCACTTGATAGAGAAAGTGTGGGCATTTTTCTGTGTGTGATAGGTTTAGGGCTACCCCTCTCCCCTTCCTTCTCCTTGTTAAGGGCTTGATAAGGTTGCAGATGCCTAAGGAATGTGGGGATCAAAAGGATGCCTTTGTGGGTAGAGTAGTGTTATCTCCCTCTCCCTTTCTTTCCCAGTTTGGAGTCACGGCCCCTTTCTCCCTCTCCTGCAAACGGCTGATCCAAGGAGTTCATAACTGCAGTTATAGCAATAAATTGCATCTTCAAAGTAAAACGTATCAGTAGAATATGCTAATAAGGTAAATAGTAATCAAGGGCGGGGATAATTATATTCAGTATAGGGTTATCAATATTCATTGTACGGGCGTTCATATTACTCCGTAAGGGTTTAGGCGGGTGTTGTCATAAATTCAGGAATTTACATATTAAAGTGGATAAAAAGAGCATGATGTAACTAATCCAGTGCTTACTGGACAAATGGGTCCAGGGGAAAAAGTACCGCAATAAAGAAGACCATCTACTCAAATCCGCCTCTGGGTCAGCCTGTTCTTCTTCCAACAATTTCATGTTAAAGCAGTCTCAGCTGATGACCCAGCACATGGTGTTCGTTTTAAGAACACTTTCACTGCAGCTTTGACAAAACGCAAAGAAGGTACCAATGTGAGATTTCTAAAGATAGCTACAGCACTCGACCCAAGGTTTACAAATTGCAAGTCCCTTCCAAAATCTGGCAGGCAGGAGGTGTGGAGCATGCTTTGAGAAGTCTTTAAACAGAAACACTCCAATGCGGAAACAACAGAACCAGAAACCTCCAAAAAGAAACTCTACCTTCTGCTGGTGGCATCTGACTCATATGATGAAAACAAACATGCGTCAGTCCGCACTGCTTTGGATAGTTATCGAGCAGCATGGACGCATGTCCTCTGGAATGGTGGTTGAAGCGTGAAGGGACATATTAGTCTTTAGCACATCTGGCAAATAAATATCTTGCGATGCCGGCTACAACAGTGCCATACGAAAGCCTGTTCTCACTTTCAGGTGACATTGTAAACAAGAAGCAGGCAGCATTATCTCCTGCAAATGTAAACAAATGTTTTGGTGATTGGCTGAACAGGAAGTAGGACTGAGTGGACTTGTAAAATCTAAAGGTTTACATTGTTTTAGTTCTCAATGCAGTTATTTTTTGCACATAATTCTACATGTGTAAGTTCAACTTTCATGATAAAGAGATTGCACTACAGTACTTGTATTAGGTGAATTGAAAAACACTTTTTCTCTTGTTTTTTTTACAGTGCAATTACTTCTAACCAAAAAGAAATATAAAGTGAGCGCTGCACACTTTGTATTCTGTGTTGTAATTGAAATCAATGTATTTGAAAAAGTAAAAAACATCCAAAAATATTTAAATACTATTCTATTATTAACAGCATGATTAATTGCATGATTTTTTTAATCGCTTGACAGCTCTTATATATCTATAAAAGGGAAATGCAAGAATTTCAGAGACTTGGAATCATGAACTGAGCACTAGAATGACAGCTGAGACTTTGACATTTATTTTTAAAGTGAATCTAATCTTCAATATTGGAGCCTCTAATCCCAGTAAAAAGTTATTACTATTATAATAATACACACCTCTTTGGCCATATTAAACTTAATGAATGATTGTGAAGTGCTTTGAAGTGCTTAGATGAGAGGAAGCCTCAGACAATGCACCCTGAAAGTTACAATTACACCTGTTTGCCACGGAGGTAAAGGGAGGCACATTCAGGTGGAGGTCAGACAGGGAGCGACTGGCAGAGTCAGAAATAAACCCCAATAGTTGGGACTACTCATGCCAAACACTAGCCTGTATCTCCTGAACCCTATTGGATGCTTCCAGATACAGCAGTAACCTGAGAGTAACTCTTAACCCTGGTAAACACTGGGTGGGGTGGGGGATCGATCTAAAATACGCAACTACAGCTACAAGAATAGCGTAGGTGAAATCAGCGCTCTTAGATCGACTTACTGAGCCATCTTCACGGTGTTGAGTTGACTGCTTCCTCTCCCTAGTCGACTCTGCCTGCGCCGCTTGCAGCGGTGGAGTACCGGAGTCGATGGGAGAGCGCTCGGTGATTGATGTATCGCATCTAGACTAGACGTGATAAATCAACCCACGATCCGGCGGGCAGTGTAGACCTGCCCTTAGGGAGGCTCATTCTGAAACATTTTTTTGTGTTGATGATTTTGGGGGGAACTATTGGGTGAAACATCTTCTCATGTAAGTGTGATCAACGATCAACCATCTAGAGTCTTGCCATGCACTTTAACTCTCTTTATTTATAGTTGTTGTCTCAGTCGTGGGTATTTGCCCTGGAGCAGAATTAAATTGTCGTGTTTCAAAATTTTTCCCGTTTGAATTCTATGTTGATATTTTTACTACTACACTGCGGAAGAACAAGCTTGAAATGTACACGCTTGTAATACCTTTGGAAAATTATTACCCTCATGTATAAAGAAGGTAATATTAAAGAGAGAACCTATCCTGTACCTCATTTCACAAACCTGAAACACTTAATTGGGTTACTCTGACCCATTAGAGAGATGTGTTTCCAAGGAAGGAAAAAGTAGAGCACACAGTGTACCTGGTGACTTCATCCCAATGGGTGCTCTGATTTAAAGCAAGCTTTCGACTCTTGAATTCTATATTGAGATTTACAGGACAAGCATACCGCACTCTTGGAAAATTGACAGGCTTGTAATTTCTTTGGAGAACTTTTATCTTCACATTTAAAGAAGACACAAATAAAGTGAATCTCAGCATTAGTCAGTATTTATTGCTGATGCTTAGATCCAAGGATGCAAATATTTTGTAACAAGACATGTTACTAGCCTAGTCTTGTAACATGGTGTAACAGGGATCAGTCTAGAGCTCAGCCTATGGTAGGAGGAGTGAGAAGCAATGTTCCCTCTAAGTTTTACAGGCCATGTGCGCAAAAAAATTCTTCTGTGCAAATTTTTGAAGCAGAGTTCAAATCTGTGCGCACTACCAACTCTGCCGGGTCGGGGGGGGTCGGGCACGGAGCCCACGCGCCCCTTCCCCCACCCCCACGGGACAGGGGCATGGAGCCCTCACGCCCTGCCGGCTCCCCTCCCCAGCGGGAAAGGGGCACGGAGCCATTGTGCACGGCTGGCCCTGCCCCAAGCGGGACACGGAGCCCTCGCGCGCCACCACCGCCCCCTCCCCAAGTGGGAGACAGGCACGGAGACCTCTCCGCCCCCTACCCCCACGAACGAGACATAGGGCTCAGCCGCCACCCCATCCTGAGCGGTTATGCAGAATTCTCACATGAAAATGTGCTTGCCGGTTCCTCCGTGATGATCATAGCAACAAGAGTTCTGTGAGACGGGCCCCTTCCCTCCTGCCAGCATGGCTGTCCTAGGCTGGCCAGTATGCGCGCGGTGTTTCCCCGTGTGCGCGGGGTTTAGAATCTCTGTGCGCGCGCACAGCTTAGAGGGAACGGTGGTCAGAGGTATCAGGTTGTATTTCTGTTTCTGTAACTGACCCCCCTGTGACCTTCACCAAAACATGCCATTTTTCTAGGCCTATCAAGCATAGTAAGGATGTTAAGGCTGAAAGTTCTTCAGCGTGCTCAGAACTCCAGATTTCAAAGCCCCTCACAAACACTCGCTGCTGTTTCACACGTGGAAAGGGTTGAATTCTTAGAATATTAATACATTATTGTTGGGATTAGACACCTCTACACTGAGTCGTAGAGTCACTTTAAAAAAAATGGAGGACAAGGCCTTTCCTGTCATTCCCTTAATCAGGTCATGATCTAAAGCCACAGAATCCGGTGCTGTTTAATTTTCATTCCCATGTAGTTTTGCATGGGGTATTTTGTGAAACATTTTTATTGGAAAATGCAGGTGCTCTCTTGGTGTAAATCAGCACAGTTGCTTCAACTTCAAAGAGGTTCAAGGCCTTCAAATCAAAGGAAGATATTTCTGCCCTCTTCCCTGGATATGGAACCCACCCTTGGGGATCTCTCTTCCATTCTAAACAACATTCTGGCTCAGGCAGCAATGTTTTCCGCGACATGCTCTACGGCACGTCAGACGTTACGTCAAATCTCATCACACAACCATCTCCTCCTTCCTCAAGAATGTGTGATTTTCATTTCTCCTGAGCTTCTTCCGGGGCTCAGTCAGCTGCATTGTCTTACAAGATTTCAGTTTCTTGCTTACTCATGGATGGAAAGATGGTTTCTAATGGCGTACAGCTTCCAAGATTTAACTCAAACCTTATCTATCAAAGAGCACTGCTTCCTTTCACTCACCACCATCCCTACTTTGACCCATGAGCAAATCTGTCCTAGGCAGCCCTTTGTGACAGCATTTGTGACCCAAGTGGAGATCCAAAGGGAGGTAAAGTTTTACTCACCCTAGGGTAAGATTTACCCCTGGGCAGACGGCCATTACAACGGCTCATGCTCCACTTAGGTCCCTGGTAAGATCCAGTTTGCAAGTTGAAAGTGGAACTAAGATTGTTCATAGGGCATTTTACTATCCCCCTGCCAGCAGATAAATTTCAGATTTAAGGTCCTGACAGGAAACCCACCAGAGGAAATGGACTAATTCCCACTGACTTCAAAGGGAACTGGACCTGATCTGCTTGGGATGGAGATGGTGAAAATGCACAGAAATGGCTCCCTCCTTCCTAGCAGGTTTACAATGAACGACCCAATACCCGTGGCCACGACTAGTATGAATTGAAAGGACCAAACTGGATTCCTTCCATCCCAGCCTGTTGTGCTACTGATGCAGCTCAGAATCACCTTGAGATTCATTCTCATTTCAGCCACAAAAAAGTCAATGCAATGACCTGAGGAATGCAGTTGGCCCGTACCATTTGAAGATGAAAGAAAGATGAAGAGTGCAACGTGCATGTCACGCCCTCTGAGATTAGCCCAATAATCACAAACCCTGAGGAAAGATGCTCCATCCTGAAAGGATTTACCAAGGCAATCAAGTTTGTTGGTAACTAATTAGGACCTCCCCCACAAACAGCATCGCAGATCCTCCAGGCAGTCCTAGGAACTGTATAAAAGCACTCACGACTCAGACCTCTTCTAAACACTTCTCCGGACTTCATCTCCTTGGGGAACTAGGTAAGTCCAGTTCAACTCAATCGCTTTTGAACTCAAGAGGTTTAACAGTAGGGGCTATTTCCATTTAAGATGGAATCTTGCTTTTTTACTCACTGTGATATTTATTAGGGATTAGGGTGTTCTCCCATAATGATTTGGGGTAGTGATTCAGTTACAGGAGCTGGTGGACTCATGATTTGAAGCTAATAGGGGCATTTTACGAGCAACATATGCAATTGGGAAACATATTTCCTATTCACTGGAAATAGATTTAGGGCATTGACATCTTCTCAGTAACTGTCGAAAGTCATTTAGCCATTTGTCATTGGCTGCATTAGGAAGAAACTTTCCCAGGTTAGTCCAGAAAGGGCTAATTCAGTGGTCTTTTACTTTCGTCTGAGGCAGCTGTTACTTCTCAGTATCGGAGACAGGCGAATGGATTAAGCTGCAAGTGGTGTGACCCAGTCTAGCAATTCCTATGTCCTTCTGAGCAGAAATATCCATTGAAGGTGCTTCTCCTCAGATGGTGTAATTTAGTGTGGCTCCATGGAAGTCCGTGGACCTCAACCCATTTTACCCCAGCTGAGGAGCTTGTCCTTAGTCATTTCTTTGGAGAAAAATAAAAGTTTCTGTTTCTTCATCAGCAAGTATTGATGACTCCCAAGTTTTGGAAAACCAATCAGCCGCACTCTGACACTGGACTCAACTCGTTTGCATGCAGAGGTTCAATCCTCAAACGAAAGGATGTGATTACCATGATCCCAGCCATGTTCTCGTTGAGAAATGTCTAAAATGGACCTAAAATCCCAGCTGTCCATCATGGAAATAGTGACATTTATTCTAGTCAGTGATTTTCAGACAAAGGCATTGAGAGGAGCTCAAAGGGGTCGGCTGGGAGGAAAGTTTATTGCGAGTGGAGAAGAAGTGTAGAAAGAGAAAATAGGAACAAATACATGACCACACACACAGAGAGACTAAGTCCACTCCCTCACTCTCTCTTGGGTTCCATGCAGACTTCACTACAATTGTAACCGAGCTTTGAAGCCTTTCTTCCACCTGCCCTTGTACCTTCTTGTGACTGTAGTCCCTGTTGTGTGTTTCAGGTTTACCTCCATCCCAGAAAGATGACTTTCTCCTGCCTGGGCTATCCAGAATGCGGGGTTGCCCGGCCCAGGCCAGTTACTGGCAGCTGCAACGAGCCGTGCGTTAGGCAGTGCCCTGACTCCCGAGTGGTGATCAGACCCTCACCGATTGCTGTTACCATGCCAGGACCAATTATGAGCACTTTCCCTCAGAACAGTGCAGTGGGAGCAGTAGGAGCACCTTTGGTCGGACCCGGTTTCGGGGGCTCATTCGGTTATGGGGGATTGTATGGCAATGGAGGCTATTACGGAGGATTGTACGGTTTAGGGGGATATGGTGGTTACGGCGGCCCTTACGGTTATGGGTGTTATGGGGGATTAGGCGGTTACGGCAGCTGTTACGGTTATGGGGGTTATGGGGGATTAGGCGGTTACCTGGGCGGCTACGGTTATGGGGGATTATGTGGTTATGGGGGATTAGGCGGTTACCTGGGCGGTTATGGTCACGGGGGAATATGTGGTACCGGGGTATCTTGCCATAGGTACCTCAGTGGAAACTGTGCGCCATGCTAAACCCAGCACGAACATCCGTGGAAGAAGGAAGAACCAGGAAACGAACGGCGAGATACAGATTCACCCCTGACCTTTTGGGCCCGGCTTTCAGAAGTGCTGAGCAAACATGGCTCCAGTTGAAGTCAGTGGGAGCTGTGTGTGCTCAGCACCTCGGTCTGATGGCCATGCTGCATGTCTAATGTTACGCTTTATCACTCTTTCTGCCAATGCTTTCCCAGCCATGGGCTGATTCTCTTATTCCCATGTGGACTCACTCTGAATTACACGCAGGCTGTTTACACCAGGGTGACCAGACGTCCCGATTTTATAGGGACAGTCCCGATTTTGGGGATCTTATTCTGATGTAGTCTCCTATTATCCTGCACCCCGCATCCCTATTTTTCACACTTGCTGTCTGGTCACCCTAGTTTACACTAGCCCCGCAGTGGAAAGGAAACAGGGGCCTTAAGAACGATATCAGTTACATTTATTATTAGTTTAAGTCCCTTTATAGGGGGGAAAAAGACCTTGCTGCCAAGGAGAATTAGGCCCTATATGTTCTATCCTTTCCGTCACTACGTACGTCTAGCAACTCACTTTGACCTTTGCTACGGCCGACGTATAGGCAGAAGTTGCATCATTCTCTGCTTTTATTTGGTTTGTCTCATTTTCCATCAACTGGAGTAAAACAAGGAACTTAAAATGGTTATAAAGGGGACTTGTTTGTCAAACTCTGCAGCTGACACAAAGCAAACAGAACATCTTCTCTGAAATGTGCCCCGTTGAGGCAGATCGGTCGTGGCCCTCCTTAACACACTGGAAATACATTCTTTCTGCTGGGTAGTATTTCTTCCTGTGACTGTGCACTGCCAATTTTATTTGCATTAAAATCTTTGCTGCATCATTATATCAGTCTTCTGGTTCTCTTTGTTCCTCCTTCCTTGCTTAAAAATCGCGTTGGAGAAAATTCCTCCCTCTGGAGCTGGGCACTTCTTCAGTTGCAATTTTCGAAGGCCCGGAGTGATCGGAGAATCTGGCCCTTGGAGTGCTTGATAGCATTCAGCAGGCCCTGAGTACCAGGGTGGACTTCCTCCTGGCATTACCTGTTTTAGCAAAGAGGCTTTTCCTGGAAATACTTAGACCGATTTTCACTTGAAGAAATGTACGTTTTTCAGTTGGTTTCATGAAGACTAACCATACGGTTCATGGTGAGCATCTGGGTGAGTCCCAGGTTTTTGTAAGTGTCACCTGGCCTCAGTGGGTGACAGCTCAGAATACCAGATTCAGGACAAACTGCTGAGGAATAGGGCAGACTAACCCCACGCTGCTGGTTATTCTCACATTAGATACTGAGCCAGTAACAAAAGTAAATTTCTGTCTCATCACAGTGGCTGACACGAAGTCAAAAATGCCGTCTTCTTAGGCATTCCCGCTCTTATTTCACCACCACGGCACTTTATGATGACTGGTGATTGACAACCAATTTCATCATCTAACGGGTTCTACTAATCCTAAGAGATCAGGCACATAGCCAGGCCAATATATAACTCAGATCTAACGCAGTTCCCGGCCAATGGGAGCTGAAGAGTCAGCGCTGGGGGAAGGGGCAGCACGCAGAGCACCTAGCCCCCACCGGGGTCTGCAGGAACATGCTGGCCGCTTCCTGGAGCGGCGCGGGGCCAGGGCAGTCAGGGAGCCTGCCTTAGACCCACTGCACCACCTACTGGGAGCTGCCTGAGGTTATCCCAGTCAGAGCCCGCACCCCTTGCCCCCACTTCACCCTGCCCCAGCCCGGAGCCCCCTCCTGCACCCAAACTCCCTTCCAGAGCCTACACCCCCTACTGCACCCCAACTCCCCGCCCCAGGCTCAGCCCAGAGCCCCCCTATCACACTTCGATCCACTCGGACCCAGCCCAGATCCTGCATCCCCTCAAGCACTCCTACCCCCTACGCCAGCCTGGTGAAAGTGAGTGAGGATGGGGGAAAGCGAGTGACCGATGGAGGGGCGATGGAGTGAATGGGGTGGAGCTTCAGGGAAGGAGCGGGGCAGGGGTGGGGCCTTGGGGAAGGGGCAGGGGTGAGGCAACTGTGTTCGGGTTTCTGTGACTGGACAGTTGCCAACCCTAGCCACAGCCCTCTTACCAAACCAAACCCCATTTCCATCACTACCGCTCCTCCCTGTGCTAAGGATGAATGTAAAAACCAATGTCTCTCTGGCATGTCATTTGAGAGCATTTTGAATCATAAACTCTCCAACACAGACTCTTCAGAAACTTAATTATGGAGCCAGAAGCCATCTCTGAATAATTCTCCTTTTTTCAGAATATTCTTCTCCTCCCCAGTTGATGTCCAGTGACATGTAATATGTCGCATCCATTTGGAAAGCCATCTTTTTGGGCAACTTGGGCTAAATCAGCCACTATTCCAATGATCTCGCTTCTGAACGCAGCTAAGGCAACCTCTTTCCAAAGGAGCCATTGATTTCATATGCCTAACAGGCGAGACTTCAAACCCATTTTTGGGAAGTGATGTGTACTCAAAACACGCACTGAATCAAACTGGAGCAGTGCATGCTCAATATTTATTTATAACAGGCTACAAGGTTTCCTTAGTTGCGCACCAACACTGGAGGTATCCAAACCTGGAGGACATTTTTGGCCAAACGATGTCGAAGCCTTTAGTGATATGGAAAGATAACGAATGGAAGAGCAAATTAAAGTAGAAAACCAATAGTATGAGGTAATATGTAGTTGAATTTGAAATAAAGGGGAGTCAAAAATTGTTAATATAAAGAATAAAGAAAGGAAGCAGAGTAGCAAGACTAATTTTGCATGGTTTCACGAAGGGCTGTGTCCTATCATCAGCTCCAAAGCGGTGTGTTTCTTACACAGTTCTCTTATTTATTGCTGTTGCAGAGTTTGACAATCAAGTCTGTCTGCCACCATTTTTAATTACTTGTTTCACCCTGGTCAGTCTCAACGAAAGCAAAACACAATAAAAGCAAAAGTTGAAAAACTTCTGCGTTAAGCAGTTTCTGTTACAATGATAAAAGGCAGCACGGTCCATATTCATGGATAGGAGTTCATCTAGCATCATTCTCATTGACACTAAAGTATTTTCACCCTCCTCTTTCACGGGAAAGAGGCATTCAAGTCAATGTAGATGTAGGTAACTTACACCTTACGGTCCTGGTTCCATTTGCACTTTGCAGAGTGGTATAAAAACCCATCGTGTAGTTGAGAATCGTGCCCATTTATTGTTAGTAGAGGTAGCCAATGGCTAGTGTGGAAGTTGGTAAAGGGAATTTAAATGCAGGCCGTTATTACAGCTAGAGTTAGTCTAGCTCTTGCTCATATAAAGGCCTGCATTTAAATTCCCTTTACAAACTTCCACACTAGCCATTGGCTACCTCTACTAACAATAAATGGGCACGATTCTCAACTACACGATGGGTTTTTATACCACTCTGCAAAGTGCAAATGGAACCAGGACCGTAAGGCAGTAGCAGAGACAAAGAAAAAAAGCAAAAGACGGCACAGTTATTGTGTGAAATGTAAAATACTAAAAAATAAAAGTAAAGTTAAAAATAATATTTGAGAAGGTAAGTATACTGTGTCTTTGTTTAGTTTAAATTAAGATGGTTAAAAGCAGCATTTTTCTTCTGCATAGTAAAGTTTCAAAGCAAGAAAAGTCAGTGTTCAATTGTAAACTTTTGAAAGAACAGCCATAACAGTTTTTTCAAAGTCACAAACATTTCACAGTTATCGACAACCTCCATTCCCGAGGTGTTCGTAACTCTTTGGTTCTACTGTTTGTAACATTTCTTTCATGAATACTTGGGATTTCCAGTCCCTTAAAGAAAATATCACACAGAACATGGCTGGGATAGCAGGTGCTTTGGTTTGTAAAACCTTAGCAAAACAGAAGGTTTTTGTTCTTTTTTATCAAAAGCAAACACTAAACACAACCTCCTCCCCTGGTGTAAATCTGTATTGTTTCACTGGACCTGTGCTAAGTTAGACCAGATGAACATCTGCACCTAGAATTACTTCTGCACATGATCAGAAGGGTAGCCGTGTCTTTCTGCACATGAGAACGTAGCAGTTGTCATGCGGGAAGAGACGAGTGGTCCATCTAATGCAGTATCCTGTCTCAAAGAATGTCACTCACCAGCTGCTTCAGAAAAAAGCAGAAGAACAATGAATTAATCCTTTATGGAGGAAACAGGAAATTTCTTCCTAAACCCTAAATTAAAAATTGCGGATGAGATTTTTCAGAGCTCCCTAAAGGATTTGAGTGCTCAAGTTCCAACTAAAATCAATAGGCTTTAGTATCCCAACTCCATTTATTGCTCCAAACATCCAAAGCTTTACTTCTAACCATGAAGAAACCAACGCCTGCAACTCGATAATGGGGAAAAAATGAAAATACCCCAATCCATTCCCATTGTTGAGAGTTACAAAATGTATGTGCAAGATTCAGTACTAAATTAAAAAGATCACTAACACATCATCTAAATGATTATGGAGAAAGCAAATTGACTAGGACGTCTTCAGTTCACATAGGAGAATAAGTTAACATGATTAGAAGACCCCTTAGTTTCATGAATGTTTTAATACTTTTTTTTAGACTGCCTGGAGGACTTGAGAGGCCCTTTGTTCCTAAAGGCCTAATTAGCTACAAACCAAACTTTGAGAACTCCTTCCCTTGAAGGAGTGTGTTTCTCTGTGTTTTTGATTATTATTAATTTGTTCTAGGACTGTCGATTAACTCATACGATTAACTCAAAAAAATTAATCACAGTTTTAATTGCACTGTTAAACAATAGAACACCATTTAAAATTTATTAATTATTTTTGGATGTTTTTCTACATTTTAAATATATTGATTTCTATTACAAGACAGAATACAAAGTGTGCAGTGCTTACCTTATATTATTATTTTTGATTACAAATATTTGCACTGTAAAAATGGAAACCAAAAGAAATAGTATTTTTCAATTCACCTCATACAAGTACCGTAGTGCAATCTCGTTTTCGTGTAAGTGGAACTTGAAAATGTTGATATTTTGTTACACAACTGCACTCAAAACCAAAACAATTACAAACTTTAGAGCCTGCAAGTCCACTCACTCCTACTTCTTGTTCAGCCAATTGCAAAGAGAAAGAAGTTTGTTTACATTTATGGGAGATAATGCTGATTGCTTCTTATTTACAATGTCACCTGAAAGTGAGAACATGTGTTTGCATGGCACATTTGTAGCCGGCGTTGCAAGGTATTTAGGTGCCAGATATGCTAAATATTCATATTCCCCCTCATGCTTTGGCCCCCATTCCAGAGGACATGCTGATGATGCTCGTTAAAAATATAATGTGTTAATTAAATTTGTGACTGAACTCTTTGGGGAAGAATTGGGATATGTAAGGGTTAAAGCAAGAAAACTGGGAAACTGCTGGTGAGCAGAGGAGGCATTAGGGAGTAAAGACACAGGCAAGCACCATTTTTGCATTTGATAGATAAAGTGTGGGCATTTTTCTGTGTGTGAAAAATTTAGGGCTACCCCCTCCCCTTCCTTCTCCTTGTTAAGGGCTTGATAAGGTTGCAGATGCCTAAGGAATGTGGGGATCAAAAGGATGCCTTTGTGGGTAGAGTAGTGTTATCTCCCTCTCCCTTTCTTTCCCAGTTTGGTGTCATGGCCCCTTTCTCCCTCCCCTGCAAACTGCTGATCCAAGGATTTCATGACTGCAGTTATAGCAATAAAGTGTATCTTCAAAGTAAAACGTATGGGTAGAATATGCTAATAAAGTAAATAGTAATCAAGGGCGGGGATAATTATATTCAGTATAGGGTTATCAATATTCATTGTATGAGCATTCATATTACTCCGTAAGGGTTTTGGGGGAGTTGTAATAAATTTAGGAATTTACATATTAATGTGGATAAAAAGAGCATGATGTAACTAATCCAGTGCTTACTGGACAAATGGGTCCAGGGGAACAAGTACCAAAATAAAGGAGACCATCTACTCAAATCCACCTCTGGGTCAGCCTGTTCTTCTTCCAACAATTTCATGTTATAGCCGTCTCAGCTGATGACCCAGCACATGTTGTTCATTTTAAGAACACTTTCACTGCAGATCTGACAAAAGGCAAAGAAGGTACCAATCTGAGATTTCTAAAGATAGCTACAGCACTTGACCCAAGGTTCAAAAATTGCAAGTCCCTTCCAAAATCTGACAGGCACGAGGTGTGGAGCATGCTTTTAGAAGTCTTTAAACAGCAACACTCCAATGCGGAAACAACAGAACCAGAAACCTCCAAAAAGAAACTCTACCTTCTGCTGGTGGCATCTGACTCAGATGATGAAAACGAACATGCGTCAGTCCGCACTGCTTTAGATCGTTATAGAGCAGCATGGACGTATGCCCTCTGGAATCGTGGTTGAAGCATGAAGGGACATATGAGTCTTTAGCACATCTGGCACATAAATATCTTGCGATGCCGGCTACCACAGTGCCATACGAAAGCTTGTTCTCGCTTTCAGGTGACGTAAACAAGAAGCAGGCAGCATTATCTCCTGCAAATGTAAACAAACGTTTCAGTGATTGGCTGAACAGAAAGTAGGACTGCGTGGACTAGTAAGCTCTAAAGTTTTACATTGTTTTGTTTCTCAATGCAGTTATTTTTTGCACCTAATTCTACATTTGTAAGTTCAACTTTCACGATAAAGAGATTGCACTACAGTACTTTTATTAGGTGACGTGAAAAATACTTTTTCTTTTGTTTTTTCCAGTGCAAATACTTGTAAGCAAAAATAAATACAAAGTGAGCAGTGCACACTTTGTATTCTGTGTTGTAATTGAAATCAATATATTTGAAAATGTAGGAAACGTCCAAAAATATTTAAATAAATAGTATTCTATTATTAACAGTATGATTAATTGCATGATTTTTTTAATCACTTGGCAGCCCTAATATATATGTAAGCAGAGTCAGGATGAGCTCCACCCTGACATCTGGTGGCAAGTTGTGGAAAAGAACTTCAGGGGCTGATCTCATTTGCCAAAACCCAGTGAACTGAGATAGGTTGGGGACAGGTATTAGTACCTAGTGATGTGGGCACCTTGTGAGGGCCTGAAACACCAATTGCACCTCCTCCTTTCTCCACTGTGGAATGTCAGAGCTAATGTTGAGTTTATTAGGAGTCTGGTTATAGGCCGCTGAGTTGAAATCACTCTGGGCTAATGGTGCAAATGAGCACTAAGGCTCCCCTCACTATAAACTGAAATCACTAAAGAGCTAAAATTATTATGAGCTGAAATCACTGAGCACTGTGTTAAGTGGTCGGGGAGCCTGAAGATATATTGCTGAGCGGCTGGCGGAGCAGTTGGCAGGATGGCTGGTGGAGAGGAGCTGCTGGCGGAGTGGAGCAGTTCATGGGACAGCCGGAGCAGTTTGCGGGACAGCTGGAGCGGCCTGTGGGACAGCTGGCGGACCGGAGTGGCTCGTGGGACAGCTGGCAGACCAGAGCGAAGCCCCACGAAGGGACGGGGCAGTCAGCTTCGAGCCACGTAAGGTGCCCCCTTACCTCTCCCCTCCCCGTTTCCACCCAGACTGGGGGGCGGGTAACAGCCGCAGATGAACTTTTGAACTCTGGGGCTGGACTTTTGGGTTCTTGGACTTTTGGGACTTTGGGTGATTTTTGGGTTGCTGGACTCAAGAACCAAAGGGACAGGACATGGCCAATTTGCTGGGGTGGGTCTTTGCTCACAGTTTGGTTTATGAATCCTGGTTGCGGTGTTTTCCCAGTTTAATGCTGATGTCGTTTACCTCCTGTTATTAAAGATTTTCTGCTACACCGAGACTCTGTGCTTGCGAGAGAGGAAGTATTGCCCCTTTGAGGCACCCAGGGTTGTGTGTAAGATTTTCCCAGGTCACTGGGTGGGGGCTCAAGCTGGTTTTGCATTGCATTGATGAGAGGGAACCCCAATGTACTGAACCCGGCCCTTGCTGCTATCAACTCGTCCTGGCAGAAGGCTTACATATATAAAATGGAAATGCAAAGAATTTCAGAGACTAGGAATCATAAACTGAGCACTAGAATGACAGCTGAGACCTTGACATTCATTTTTAAAGTGAATCTAATCTTCAATATTGGAGCATCTAATCCCAGTAAAAAGTTATTACTACTATAATAATACATCTCTTTGGCCATATAAAACTTAATGAATGATTGTAAAGTGCTTTGAAGTGCTTAGATCAGAGGAAGCCTCAGAGAATCCATCATGAAATTTATAATTATACCTGTTTGACGCGGAGGTAAACGGAGACATATTCAGGTGAAGATCACACAGGGAGTGATTGGCAGAGTCAGAAATAAACCCCAATGGTTGGGAGTACTCAGGCCAAATACTAACCTGTATCTCCTGAACCTTACTGGACTCTTATAATTCATGGCTTCGAAATACATGACTAACCGGAGAGTATCTTCTACATAGGCCCATTCTGAAATTTTGTTCTGTTGACTTTTTGGGGACCTTTTTGGGTGAAACATCTAATCTAAGTGAGAACAATGATCAACCCTCGAGAGTCTTGCAATGAACTTTAACTCCCTTTAGTTGAAGGTGTTGGCTCAGTGGTGGGTATTTACACTTGAGGAGATTTAAATTGTCTGGTACCAAAATTTTTCCCGTTTGAATTCCAAATTGAGATTTTTATTCCAATTCTGAAGATGAACAAGCTTGAAATGTACACACTTGTAATTCCTTAGGACCATTATTATCCTCGTGTATCAAGAAGGCAATGTTAAAGAGAGAACCCACCCTGTGCCTCGTTTCACAAACCTGAAAGAATTCGTTACCACTGCTTTATTCTGACCCATTAAAAAGATGTGTTTCCAAGGAAAGACAAAGGAGTACACACGGGGACTTGGTGACTACATCCCAATGGCTGCTATGACTTTAAGCAAGTTTTTGATGTTTAAATTATATACTGAGATTTACAAGGCTACCGCACTCATATAAAAGATAGGAATTGACAGACATGTAATTCCTTTGGAGAAGTATTATCCTCACATATAAGGACAGTGAAAGTGGATCACAACATTAGCCAGCTTTTTATTGTTGACGCTGAGATCCAAGGATGCCAACATTTTGTAACCAGACCTGTAACTAACCTTGTCTTGTAACACAGTGTAACAGGGATCCACCTAGAGCTTAGCCTGTGGTAGGAGGAGTCAAAAGGATTGGGTTGTATTTTTGTTTTGGCAACTGACCCCCATGTCACCTTCATCTCAACGTGCTTCTTTTTTAGGCCTATCAAAGATAGAGAGTTGGGATGTTAAGGCTGGACGTTCTTCAGCGTGCTTCGAACTCCAGAGTTCAAAGCCCCTCACAAACACTCGCTGGTGTTTCACACATGCACAGAGGTGTCATCATCATCATCATGTTCCTATTATGCCTCTGGCATTTAGGGCAGTGACGAAGCTTCTTCACTCCTGTCTGTTTCTGGCAAGTCTTTCAATGGTTCCCCAGGTTTTTCAGCTCAGCTTCCACATTTCTTCGCCATATTGTTTTTGGTCGGCTCCTTCTTCACTTGCCTTCAGGTGTCCATCTTATTGCTACTCTGGTGATGGAATCAGTTTCCATCCAAAGCACATGACCGATCCATCTCCAATGTTTCCTGGCAACGATGGTGCTCAGATCCTCTTGGCTGCACTATGTCAATAGATCTTGGTTTGCAAAGGGTTTTATTCTTAGAATATTGATAAATTGTTGTTGGGACGAGACACCTCTGTGCTGAGTCATACAGTCACTTTAAACAAAATGGAGCCCAAGGCCTGATGTCATACTGTTAAACAGGTCATAACTTAAAGTCCATAATCAGGGGCTGTTTCATTTGCATTTGGATATAGTTTTGGTATTTGGTATTTTTATTGGAAAATGAAGGTGCCCCCTTGGTGTCAATCAGCACAATTGCTTCAACTTCACAGAGGTTCAGGGCCTCAGAATCAAAGGAAGACTCCTCTGCCTCATTCCCTGGATATGGAACCCACCCCTGGGGACATCTCTTACATGCTAAACGACATTCTGAATCTAGCAGGAATGTTTTCTGCAACATGCCCTATGGCTGGTCAGAGTTGATGTCAAATCTCATCCCGCAGCCATCTCCTCCTTCCTCAAGAATGTGTGATTTTCATCTCTCTTGGGCTTCTTGCTGGGCTCACTCAGCTGCATTGTCTCACAAGGCGTCCTTTTCTAGGCTGCTCGTGGATGGAGAGGTCCTGACATAAAAGAGCACTGCTTCCTTTCACTCTCCGCCATCCCTCACCTTGACCCATGAGCAAATATGCTCTAGGCATCCCTTTGAGACGGCATTGGTGACCCAAGTGGAGGTCCAATTGTAGGTCAGCTTTTACTCACCATAGGATGATATTGACCCCAGAGCAGAGGGCCATCACGAAGGCCCATGCTCCACTTAAGTCCCTGCGAAGACCTAGTTATAAGTTCAATGTGGGACTAAAGTGAAACACGCTGGAGGCAATGGAATGATGCTCATTGGCTTCAAAGGGAATTGGGTCTGACCCGTTGGGAATGGAGGTGGCGAGAATGTAGAAAAATGGCTCCCTGCTTCCTGGCCAGTTCAGAATGAACTGCCCCATGCCCCAAACCACGACCAGCATGAATTGAAAGGATCAAACTGGATTCCTTTCATGACATCCACCTGTGATACTGATACCTCTCAGAATCACTCTGACATTCATTCTCATTGCAGCACCTGGGATGGCGCACCCCGTTAGGCTCTGTGGAAATATGCTTACAAATGTATCTACATGACATAACTGGAATATGTTTTATGCTACATATGCCATGTAACATATCTCTGTAGAGGTTATGATCTACTGAATCTATTCCTCTTATTTGTATGCAGGTATCATTTTTGTGTTCGAAGGTATGAATATTGGCTGTGTACTTGCTTGATTTCTAAGTAGCCTTAGGCCTTGGCTACACTTGCAAGTTATACCGCAATAAAGCCACCCAGAGCGCTCTACCTCACTCCCCATCCACACTGGCAAGGCACATAGAGCGCTCTGACTCCCTGGCTAGAACGCTCTTTTTACTCCACCTTGGCGAGAGGATTAATGTCTGATGAGTATTGGGTGAGACGCCCCTGCATCATTGTGAACGAGGAGTTGCATTACTGCACTCTGACTGACCTCCGGAAACGTCCCATAATCCTCTTAAGTCAAGTGGCCACTCTTCTCATTGTTGTGACATCGGCTGTAGGAATGCGGAAGTGCCCTTTCAAAGCTCCGTTTCTGACAGCCGGCTGCATATCTGCTTCAAGACAAAGCAAACATTTACTGTTTGCTTTGAGTGGGTGAGAGAGAGGTGGGGGTGGAGGGGGGTCTGAACTTACAAGACAGTGTGCTGACACACTCTCAGCACCCCAAAAACCCACTGTATCTCCCCCCACATACACACAACACACTCCCCGTCACACTCCACCCCACTCCGTGCATTTGAAAAGCATGTTACAGCCACTTGAACGCTGGGATAGCTGCCCATAATGCACTGCTGCCAATGCAGCTGCAAGTGCTGCAAATGTGGCCAAGCCAGGGCGCTTGCAGCTGTCAGTGTGGACCGACTGTGGCGCTTTCCCTAGTGCACTCTCCGAAGGCTGGTTTAACCCACAGCGCTCTACATCTGCAAGTGTAGCCAAGCCCTTAGTAAAAGTATTTGGTCAGATTTCTGAGAAAAGACTATTCTCAGTAAGTGCCCAATCAAGAATCACTTTTAAGCCATCAATGAATATGGAGATGTCAATCCACATCTGAGCTTTCCCAGGAATGCGGCTTGGCTGGTAAGGAACTCAGTCGTGCAAGAACATGTGACTTGCCCATGTGACTCCAAATCTCCATTTTGTAACTGGATTCTACACCGGGGGAGGGTGGGGTGTCCACCCAGAAGAGAAAGTCCACAAAAATCCCTGGGAGATCCCTCCATTTTGTCTTCAGCTGACTCAAGGTCTAGCCTCTCCACCTCCAAGGATACCTGAAGGAAACTGGAACAAAGGACAGTGACTACAGGGGTGTGTGAGTGATTGCTGGATCCAGACTAGAGGGAGACTAGTCTGTAAAAGAAAGCTTAATGGAATATCAATGAGAGTGAGGCTTTTATCTGTATTCAGTTTTGTTACTGTATTAGAGATAGATTTGCATGTTTTTTTTTATTTTACTTGATAATTCACTTTGTTCTATCTGTTACTACTTGGTACCACTTAAATCCGACTTTCTGTATTTAATAAAATCACTATTTACTTATTAATTAACCTGGAGTATGTATTAGTACCTGGGGGGTGGGGTGGGCAAACAGCTGTGTATATCTCTCTATCAGTGTTATAGAGGGCGCACAATCTATGAGTTTACCCTGTATAAGCTTTATACAGGGTACAACGGATTTATTTGGGTTTGGAGCCCATTGGGAGTTGAGCATCTGAGTGTTAAAGACAGGAACACTTCTTAACCTGTTTCCAGGTAAGCCTACAGCTGTTAGGGGACGTGGTTCAGACCTGGGTCTGGGTTTGCAGCAGGCTAGTGGGTCTGGCTCAAACCAGGCAGGGTACTGGAGTCCCAAGATGGCAGGGCAGGAAAGAGGGGGCAGAAGTAGTCTTGGCACATCAGTTGGCAGCCCAAAGGGGGTTTCTCTGATCCAACCTGTCACAGCACTAATAAAGTCAGTGGAATGACCTGAGAAATGTAGTTGGTCCATGCCATTTAAAGATGAAAGAAAGATGAAGAGTGCAACATCCATGTCACACCCTCTGAGGCTGAGATTAGCCCAATAATCACCAACGCTGAGGAAAACAGCTCCATCCAAAGGAGGATTTTGCAAGGCAATCAAGTTGGTTTGGTAACTAATTAGGACGTCCTCCACAAACATCATCGCAGATCCTCCAGGCAGTCCTAGGAACTCTATAAAAGCACTCACGACTCAGACCTCTTCTAAACACTTCTCCGGACTTCATCTCCTTGGTGAACTAGGTAAGTCCAATTCAATTTAATCACTTTTGAACTCGAGAGGTATGACAGTAGGGGCTATTTCCATTTAAGATGGAATCTTGCTTTTACTCACTGTGATATTTATTATTATGATTTGAAGCTAATAGGGGGATTTTAAGAGCAACATATGCAATTGGGAAACATATTTCCTTTTAATTGGAAATAGATTTAGGGCACTGAAATATTTTCAGTAATTTTAAAAATCATTTAGCCATTTTTCACGAAGCTGGATTAGAAAGAAAATTTCCAAGATTAGTACAGAAAGGACCAATTCGGTGGTATTTTACTTTCTTCTGAATCAGCTCTTACTCCTCACTATTGGAAACAGGAGAATGGATTAAGCTGACAAGTGGTGTGACCCAGTCTAGCAATTCCTATGTTCTCCTGAGCAGAAATACCCATTGAAGGTGCTTTTTCTCAGATGGTGTAATTTAGTGTCACTCCATGGAAGTCAGTGGTACAGAACCCATTTTATCCCACTGAGGAGCTTGCCCTTAGTGATTTGTTTGGAGAAAAATAAAATTTTCAGTTTATTCATCAGCAAGTATTCTTGACTCACAAGCTTTGGAAAATCAAAGAACTGCCCTGTGATACCAGACTCAACTGGTTTGCATGCAGAGGTTAAATCCTCAAATAAAAGGATGCAATTACGATGATCCCAGCCATGTTATCTTTGAGAAATGTCTCAAATGGACACAGAATCCCAGGTGTCCAGCATAGAAATTGTGACACTTATTCCAGTCGGTGTTTTTCAGACAAAGCCACTGAGAGAGGTTCAAGGGGGCCGGTTGGGAGGGAAGTTTAGTGCGAGTCGACAAGAGGTGAAAACAGAGGATATAGGAAGAAATACATGGCCATGAACACAGGGACTACGTCCACTCTTCCTTTTTCTCCTGGGCCGCACCGAGCTTTGAAGCCTTTCTTCCACCTCCCCTTGTACCTTCTCTTTACTCTAGTCCCTGTTGTGTGTTTCAGGTTTACCTCCATCCCAGAAAGATGACTTTCTCCAGCCTGTGCTATCCAGAATGCGGGGTGGCCTGGCCCAGTCCAGTTATTGGCAGCTGAAACGAGCCGTGCGTTAGGCAATGTCGTGACTCCGAAGTGGTGATCAGAACCTCACTGGTTTGATTGACCATGCCAGGACCAATGAGCACTTTCCCTCAGCACAGTTATTTGGAGCCGTAGGAGCACCTGTGATCAGACCCCATTTTGGAGGCTTATTCGGTTATGGGGAACTGTACAGCAATGGAGGCCGTTACGTAGGACTGTACGGTTTAGGGGGATGTGGTGGTTACGGTGGCCCTTACGGTTATGGGGGATCATGTGGTTCTGGGGGATTAGGCGGTTACTTGGACGGTTATGGTCATGGGGGAATATGTGGTTCCGGGGTATCTTGCCATAGGTACCTCAGTGGAAGCTGTGGGCCATGCTAAACCCAGCAGGAACAGCCGTGGAAGAAGGAAGAACCAGGAAACAAATGGCGAGATACAGATTCACTCCTGACCTTTTGGGCTTGGCTTTCAGAAGTGCTGAGCAACCATGGCTCCAGTTGAAGTCAGTGGGAGCTGTGTGTGCTCAGCACCTCGGTCTGATGGCCATGCTGCATGTCTAATGTTACGCTTTATCACTCTTTCTGCCAATGCTTTCCCAGCCATGGGCTGATTCTCTTATTCCCATGTGGACTCACTCTGAATTACACGCAGGCTGTTTACACTAACTCCACAGTTTAAAGGAAATAGGGGCCTTAAGACAGGCATCAGTTAGATTTATTATCATTTTAAGTCCCTTGAGAGGGGTAAAAAGAGACCTTGCTTTGAAAGAGAATTATACCCTATCTGTCCTAGCCTTTCCATCAATACCTATCTTTAGTGTCTCCCTTTGACCTTCTCTGCGACAGATGATTAATTGTGAAGCTGCATAGTCCTCTGCTTCTGTTTTGTTTTCTCTCACTTCCCACCGACCGGGGTAAGAAATGTAATTTAAAATCGTTGCAAGGGGGACTTGTTTGTCGTCCTCTGCAGCTGCAAAAAAAAAAAAAAAAAAAAAAAGAACATCTTGTGTGAAATACCTGCCATTGTGGTGAGTGACAGGTCATGGCCCTTCTTCAAAAACTGAAAACACATTCTTTCTGCTCTCATATTTTTCCTGTAACTGTACTGCAAATGTCACTCGTCTTAAAAATTCTGATGCATCATAGTATCCATCTTCTGGTCCTCCTTGTTCCTCCATCCCTCTTTAAACATTTCCCTGGACAGTATTCAGCCCTGAAAAGCCAGTAGCATCAGGCACTTCTCAAGATGCAACTTTTGGAAGCCCTGGAGTGATAGGAGAATTCAGCCCTTGAAGTAGTTGATAGCATTATGTTTGGTTTCCGTACTGGGGTGGAGTTCCACCTTGCATTACCTGCTTTGCAGTACCTGTTTTAACAAAGTAAAGTTCACTCTAGCCTGAATGCCTTGAATGGCAGAGCAACTTTCAGGACAGGATGCCTTTGCTTCTAGAGCACTTTGAAAGTCTGGATCATCACTGGAAAGCCCCTCTGAATATGCATGTCACAAATCACCCTCCCTGTTCTATGGAGCTTCCCTTCCCCAGGCTTTGAGTGTTTCAGCAGGGATTATTCATACAGACGAATGTTGGGAAAACTTTACTAACCTGACCACTTGTTATGGGTACTTTATCTGCAGCCCTCAGACCAAATCAAATCTCATTTCCATCACTACCGCTCTTCCAGGTGCTAAGGATGAATGTTTAAACCAATGTATCTGCGCCATGTCATTTGAGAGCATTCTCAATAATAAACTCTCCAGCAGAGACTCTGCTGAAACATCATTATGGAGTCAACAGTCCTTTTTTAGAATAGTTCTCCTTTTCCCAGGACCTTCTTCTCTTCTACTCGGATGGGACCTGCAGTGACATGTAGCACTTAGCATCCATCTAGGCAGCAGTCTTTTATGACAACCTAGCGGGAGGTGTAAAATCGACCAGCTCTACTCCTTGATACCAACTTTGCTCTCACTTTGCAATACTGGAGATGAATTGACAAGATTTAGTTCTGGGTCCAATTCTGGATCAGTTCTGGGTCCGATTCCATTCAATATCTTCATCACTGATTTAGATGATAGGACAGTGAGTACACTTATAAAGTTTGCAGATGACACCAAGCTGGGAGGGGTCTCAAGTGCTTTGGAAGAGAGGATTACAATTCAAAATGAGCTGGACAAACTTGAGAAATGGTCTGAAGTAAATAGGACAAAATTCAATAAGGACAAATGCAAAGTACTCCCCTGAGGAAGGAATAATCAGTTGCACACATACAAAATGGGGAATGACTGCCTAGGAAGGAGTACTGTGGAAAGTGATCTGAGGGTCCTAGTGGATCACAAGCTAAACAGGAGTCAACAGTGTAACACTGTGGGGAAAAAAAGCAAACGTCAATCTGGGATGTATCAGCAGGAGTGTTGTAAGGAAGACGCAAGAAGTAATTCTTCCGTTCTGCTCTGAGCAGGTTATGCCTCCACTGGAATGTTGAATCCACATCTGGGTGCCACATTTCAGGAAAAATGTGGAGAAATTGGAGAAAGTCCTGAGAACACCAATAAAAATGATTAACGGTCTAGACAACATGACCTATGAGAGAAGATTTTAAAAAATCGGTTCGTTTAGTCTGAAGAGACGACTGAGAGGGGACGTGATAACATTTTTCTAATACATAAAAGGTTGTGACAAGGAGGAGGGAGAAAAATTGATCTCCTTAACCTCTGAGAATAGGAGAAAAAGCAATGGACTTAAATTACAGGAAGGGAGGTTTAGGTTGGACAATAATTAAACTTCCTAACTGTCAGGGTGGTTAAGCACTGGGATAAATTGCCTAGGGAGGTTGTGGAATCTCCATTATTGGAGATTTTTAAGACCAGGTTAGACAAACTCCTGTCAGGGATGGTATAGATAACACTTAGTCCTGCTGGCCATGGATTTGATTGAAGAGTGATCCTGCTGTAGTTTTCTCTACCAGACTATGCCTATGGCCCACTCCTTGGAACGAAAGAACATAGGCATTGCTACAGAAGATCAGCCCTCTCTCCCATCACGGTCAGTACCAGAGGCCTCACAGGGAAAACAAGAAACCCAGCAGAACGCAGGTATGGGATCATAGCCCAGGGCTGCACTGGGGGACGGGGGGGGGGGTCGATCTACGATACGCAGCTTCAGCTACGTGAATAACTTAGCTGAAGTCGGCGTATCGTAATCGACTTACCTGGCCATGAGGACAGCGGCGAGTCGATCGCTGCCGCTCCCCCGTCGACTCCGCTTCCATCTTTCGATGAGGTGGATTTCCGGAGCCGACGGGGAGCGCTTTCGGGGATCGATTAATCGCGTCTAAACGAGACGCGAAAAATCGATCCCCGATAGATCGATTGCTACCTGCCGATCCGGCGGGTAGTGAAGACAAGCCCATAGAGGAACTTTTTCTCTATCCCCCATTATTGGACGATACCCTGAAGCACAAGAGTTTATATCCTTGCCAAACTTGAAGAAATGCAGTAAATCCATCTCAGTCTCCATTTGCTCCAGAGTGCTGCAAGCACCATTCTGTATGCGTCACCAAGAGATACGTCTCAAATCATCCCTCTCCTTTGACATACCTCACCTCCCCTCCCCCCCAAAGGATCAGTCTGAATGAGTCTCTCTAAGCGTTACTCTCAGGTTAGTGATTTATTTGGAAGCCATGAACAGTAAGTATCCAGTAGTGACAAAGTATTTCAGCCACAACTGGAATGATTTTAAAGTGCACTATTTACCCTCACCAGGATTTCTATTAATCTGAACAGCGTAAAATGCCTTCCCTCAAATGTAGGGTACAGAATATCACTGAAGTCTAAGGAACACATCCTTTACAGAGCAAGGTTAGTTAATGAAAGGGACATGCAAAGCTTTTTGGAATAATAACTGTCAGGGTTCCCTCCCCACTCTAAACTCTAGGGTAAAGACGTGGGGACCTGCATTCAGAGCCCCTAAGCTTATTTTTACCAGCTTAGGTTAAACCCCCCACAGTACAAAATTCCCTGCACCCCAAGAAACGCTTCTCGCTGCCACCATCAAATGTCTAACAGGAATCCAGGAAAGGAATTACTTGAACTTCCCTCCCCCCCAAAATACCCCCTCAAGCCGTACACCCCCTTTCCTGGGGAAGCTTGAGAACAATCTCCCAACCAATTGGTTACACAGTGATCTAAAAACCCACCCCCTGGGTTTTAACACCATAGAAAACAGTCAGCTTCTTAAAAGAAGGATTTTATTAAAAATAAAGAAGGTAAAATCATCTCTGTAAAATCAGGATGGTAACTATTTTATAGGACACTATATTTCCAAACTCAGAGAGATTTCCCCCTCTGGACAAAACCTTAAAGTTCCAGAAAACCATGAATAACCCCCCCCCCACACCTTTGCCCTTTCTAACACAGGGGATACACCAAGCAAAAATAAACAGAAATCTATACGCTATGCTATCTAAACTTACTTCAGAAAAGGGAGAAAGGGAGGTTTGATTTTCTGTAGGTTCCTTCTGTCTTCCAAGATCACCCTCTCTCAGACAAAGACACACACTAAAACCTTCCCCCCTCCCAAAGTTTGAAAGTATCTTGTCCCCTTATTGGTCAGATGCCAGCCAGGTCAGGTGTCAGTCTGGCTACCTGCATTTCTTAACCCTTTACTGGAAAGAGGATTTTATAGCACTGCATCAGACCCTCTCCCCCTTCCCTTCATATTTATGACACGCCCCCCAAATCACCGATAGTGTGAAACACTGGCTGTGATTTCTTCCTGGAGCTCTAAAAGAAAACAAAGTAATAAGACACATGAATCTCCAAATATACTAATAACTGGATAAAGACTAAACAATATTGTCCACATTGCAAGGACGATTTTAACCAGTTGGTTCGGGGAAACTTTCACTGGAGAGTGCATCAGCCACTTTGTTAGAAGCTCCTGAAATGTGTTGTATTTCAAAATCAAAATCTTGGAGAGCCAAACTCCATCGAAGGAGTTTTTTGTTATTTCCCTTGGCGGTATTAAGCCACTGTAGTGCAGCATGGTCGGTTTGCAGGTGGAAACGCCGTCCCCAAATGTATGGGCGTAGCTTTTCCAGAGCGTAGACAATGGCGTAACATTCCTTCTCACTGATTGACCAGTGGTTTTCCCTCTCAGACAGCTTCTTGCTGAGAAACACGACAGAATGGAATTCTTGATCTGGTCCTTCCTGCATTAAGACTGCTCCCACACCATGCTCGGACGCATCTGTGGTTACTAGGAACGGTTTATCAAAGTCCGGGGCCCTTAGCACAGGGTCAGACATGAGTGTTGCTTTAAGCTGGTTAAAGGCCTTCCGACACTCATCAGTCCACTGAACCGCATTTGGCTGGTTCTTTCTGGTTAGGTCAGTTAGAGGGGCGGCGATTTGGCTGTAGTGCGGTACAAATCGCCTGTAATATCCGGCCAAGCCTAAGAAAGATTGGACCTGTTTCTTTGACTTTGGGACAGGCCACTTTTGGATAGCCTCCACCTTGGCCTGTAGGGGGTTAATAGTTCCTTGACCCACCTGGTGTCCAAGGTAAGTCACTCTGTTGAGGCCTATTTGACACTTTTTAGCCTTAACAGTTAGTCCTGCCTCTCATATGCGCTCGAAGACCTTCTGGAGATGCTCCAGGTGTTCGGCCCATGAGTCAGAAAATATGGCCACATCGTCAAGATAGGCAACTGCCGATTCTCCCAATCCTGCTAGGAGACTATCTACCAGTTTCTGGAATGTGGCAGGTGCATTCCGCAGCCCGAAAGGGAGAACATTAAATTCATACAGCCCGACATGGGTGATGAAGGCTGACTTTTCCTTGGCGGATTCATCTAGCGGCACCTGCCAGTACCCCTTGGTTAAGTCTAAGGTGGAGATGAACTGGGCACGTCCCAGTTTCTCCAATAGTTCATCTGTGCGAGGCATTGGATAGTTGTCTGGGCAAGTCACAGCATTTAGCGTACGGTAGTCCACGCAAAAGCGTATTTCCCCATCTGGTTTAGGGACTAGAACCACGGGAGAGGCCCATGCACTGCTAGAGGGACGGATTATACCCATCTGTAGCATGTCTTGAACCTCCCGTTCTATAGCAGTTTTGGCGTGAGGAGCCACTCGGTAAGGTCGGGCTCTAATTGGGTGGGCATTACCTGTGTCAATGGCGTGGTATGCCCGTTCGGTCAGTCCTGGGGTGGCTGAGAACATCGGTGCGAATTTAGTGCACAGCTCCTGGATTTGCTGGCGCTGCATACGTCCGAGGGTCATTGAGAGGTTCACCTCTTCCACGCCACCGTCATTTTTCCCTTCATAGTAGACACCTTCAGGCCACTCAGCGTCTTCTGCTCCCTGGGCAGTAAACTGACAAACCTTCAATTCTTGGGGGAAAAAAGGCTTTAGAGAATTAACATGGTACACTTTAGGCTTGAGAGTTGTGGTGGGGAATGCTATGAGATAGTTCACAGCTCCCAGGCGTTCTTGGACCGTAAATGGCCCTTCCCATGACGCTTCCATTTTATGGGCCCGGAGCGCCTTCAAGACCATGACTTGGTCCCCTACTTTAAAGGAACGCTCTCTGGCATGTTTATCATACTAGGCCTTTTGCTCTTCCTGAGCCCCTTTTAGGTTTTCTCTAGCAAGGGCTAAAGAGTCTCGGAGGGTGTTTTGTAGGTTGCTTACAAAGTCCAGAATGTTAGTTCCCGAAGAAGGCGTAAACCCCTCCCATTGCTGTTTCACCAGCTGTAATGGCCCTTTAACTTCGCGGCCATACACAAGTTCAAATGGTGAAAACCCTAAACTGGGATGTGGTACAGCCCTGTAGGCAAAGAGCAACTGCTGTAACACTAGGTCCCAATTGTTGGAGTGCTGGTTTACGAATTTACGTATCATGGCTCCCAAAGTTCCATTAAACTTCTCCACCAGACCATTTGTTTGATGGTGGTAAGGGGTGGCAACCAAGTGGTTCACCCCATGAGCTTCCCACAGGCTTTTCATGCTCCCTGCCAGGAAATTAGTTCCTGAATCAGTAAGGATGTCGGCGGGCCAACCTACCCTGGCAAAAATCTCTGTTAATGCCTGGCATACACTTTTAGCCCGGGTGTTGCTCAGAGCTACTGCTTCTGGCCATCGGGTGGCAAAATCCATGAAAGTCAGTATGTACTGCTTTCCTCTGGGTGTCTTTTTCAGAAAAGGACCCAGAATACCCACAGCTACCCGCTGAAATGGAACTTCAATTATGGGGAGTGGCTGGAGAGGGGCTTTGACCTGGTCTTGGGGTTTTCCCACTCTTTGGCACACCTCACAAGACCGGACATAGGTAGAAACATCCTTGCCCATTCCCTCCCAGTGGAATGACCTCCCCAAACGGTCTTTGGTTCTGTTCACCCCAGCATGACCACTAGGATGATCATGGGCTAAGCTCAAGAGCTTTAGCCGCTACTTAGTCGGAACCACCAACTGTCTCTGAGGACGCCAGTCTTCCTGGTGTCCACCAGAAAGAGTCTCCTTATATAGAAGTCCTTTTTCTATAACAAACCGGGATCGATTAGAAGAGCTGAGAGGCAGTGGGGTGCTCCGTCCCACTGTCCAAGCTCTCTGGAGGCTTTCATCTGCTTCCTGCTCGGCTTGGAACTGTTCCCTAGATGCTGGAGACATCAGTTCCTCACTGGGTTGTGGACCTGGGCTGGGTCCCTCTGGAAGCGATGCACGTGATGGGTTTGTTTCCGTTGACTGTGAACCGCTCTCCACTGGTACACAATGTGGTAATTCAGGCTCTGGCTGAGCCTCTTGTATTGAGTTATCGGCTGCTGCGGCCATTGCAGGCTCGGTGGTGCCCTCGGATGTTGGCACGGTAGATGGGGTTGCAAGCGCTGGACTCAGTGCTGGCAATGGTTCTGGTGCTGGTTGCTTTGCCGGTTCCGGTTCCGAGACTGGCTTGGGTCGGGTTTCTGTGATTGGATCTACAACGGCTGTTGCCGTCGTTGGCAGGGTATCCGGTTCCACCACCTCTATCTGGGTCTCTGGTAGTACAGATGGGGTTCTGGTGGAAGTCTCAGGAACAGAGCTAGGTGTGACAGCTTGCTTAGCCTGGCTGCGGGTGACCATTCCCACCCTCTTGGCTAGCTTCCAATTGGTCAAGTCTTCCCCCAGCAACATGGGAATGGGATAATCATCATAGACTGCAAAAGTCCAATTTCCTGACCAGCCCTTGTACTGGACAGGCAACACGGCTGTAGGTAAATCAAAAGAGTTGGACTTGAAGGGTTGAATTGTCACTTGTGCCTCTGGGTTGATTAAGCTGGGGTCCACTAAGGATCTGTGGATAGCCGACACTTGTGCTCCAGTGTCCCTCCACGCTGTAACCTTCTTTCCGCCCACACTCACCGTTTCTCTTTGTTCCAAGGGTATCTGGGAGGCATCTGGGCCTGAGGACCTTTGGTGTGACCCCGGTGCAATGAACTGTATTCTGTTGGGGTTCTTGGGGCAGTTGGCCTTCACATGCCCCAATTCGTTACATTTGAAACATCGCCCAGCTGACTGGTCAGTGGGGTGAGGTGGGTTGCTGGAGAATGGGGTGGTGGGGCAATAAGGGGTCTGGGTTGTTCCTTGTGGGGCCTTGGGCTGCTCCTGGTGAGGGGGTGTGGTCTCGGGTTTTCCTTTCTAGTATCTCCCCAAACTATGACCAGGGTTGTTCCTCTCTGCTTCCTGCACCCCTTGTGTGCCAAATTTCCTTGCCCCTCTGCTGATCTGGGACTGTTCGTATTGATCAGCATAAGCAGCAAGGCTGTCTGCTGAGTCCATTTTCTTATCCCATAAACACTGTCTTATATCATCCTTGGACATATTCAGGAATTGTTCCTGAGCCATCAAATCACACACTCCTTCAAAGCTAGTAACATTCCTTCCCTTGACCCATTTATTTAACAGCTCCTTTATCCGGTTTACATAAGCTACATTACTTAGTCCAGGCCCTCGGATAAGGGTTCGAAATTTTACTCTGTAAGTTTCAGGTGTAACTTGAAATTGTTTTAAAACCAAATCCTTGAATTTCTCATAGTCAGAAGCCTCATTAATAGGCATGTCATTGAATATGTCCAGAGCACTTCCAGTCAACTTTGCTACCAATAGGGTCATTTTGTGATCATCAGGAATGTGATGGAGATTGCATAGTCTCTCAAAGGTGAGAAAATATTCAGCAATATCACGGGATTCATCATACGGTGGACATAGTCGCTCCCATTTGTGGGTTGTTGGGGAAGGATTATTAGTGTTATCCGGTAGATTCCGCTCCACCCTGGTCTTCTCCATCTCTAGGGCATGCTTCCTCTCTCTCTCCTTCTCCTCCTCAGCGTGCTTCCTCTCTCTCTCCTTCTCCTCCTCAGCATGCTTCCTCTCCTCCTCAGCATGCTTCCTCTCTCTCTCCTTCTCCTCCTCAGCATGCTTCCTCTCTCTCTCCTTCTCCTCCATAGCATACTTTCTCTCTCTTTCTTTCTCCTCCTCAGCATGCTTCCTCTCTCTTTCTTTCTCCTCCTCAGCATGCTTCCTCTCTTCCTCAGCATGCTTCCTCTCTCTTTCTTTCTCTTCCATCTCCATCTGTTTAAGTTGTGGCAGTCTTGCATGTTTCTTCTCCTCCTCATCAGCTTGTAGCCAGGCTATCTCAAGTTTAATAGCTGCTTCACTGGCAGTCATCTTAGCCTTTCTGTTTTTAATCTGTCTTAACCCGATAGAGTTAGAAAAGAAAAAAAAACTTGCTTGGGTATTCCCTGTAGGGGTTAACTACCTGCTTTCATATGTAGATACTCTAGCTCCTAGCAGCTTAACCCCTCCCCCCCTCCCTGCTTCCAGCAGCACAGGGAAGAGTCAGAGAGAAGAAAAAAAATCTAAACTCCCTGTGTCTGGTTCAAAAAAAATCTCTGGTTCAATATATCCCACCGCTCTGCCACCATGTCAGGGTTCCCTCCCCACTCTAAACTCTAGGGTAAAGACGTGGGGACCCACATTCAGAGCCCCTAAGCTTATTTTTACCAGCTTGGGTTAAACCCCCCAAGGTACAAAATTCCCTGCACCCCAAGAAACGCTTCTCGCTGCCACCATCAAATGTCTAACAGGAATCCAGGAAAGGAATCACTTGAACTTCCCTCCCCCCCAAAATACCCCCTCAAGCCGTACACCCCCTTTCCTGGGGAAGCTTGAGAACAATCTCCCAACCAATTGGTTACACAGTGATCTAAAAACCCACCCCCTGGGTTTTAACACCATAGAAAACAGTCAGCTTCTTAAAAGAAGGATTTTATTAAAAATAAAGAAGGTAAAATCATCTCTGTAAAATCAGGATGGTAACTATTTTATAGGACACTATATTTCCAAACTCAGAGAGATTTCCCCCTCTGGACAAAACCTTAAAGTTCCAGAAAACCATGAATAACCCGCCCCCCCACACCTTTGCCCTTTCTAACACAGGGGATACACCAAGCAAAAATAAACAGAAATCTATACGCTATGCTATCTAAACTTACTTCAGAAAAGGGAGAAAGGGAGGTTTGATTTTCTGTAGGTTCCTTCTGTCTTCCAAGATCACCCTCTCTCAGACAAAGACACACACTAAAACCTTCCCCCCTCCCAAAGTTTGAAAGTATCTTGTCCCCTTATTGGTCAGATGCCAGCCAGGTCAGGTGTCAGTCTGGCTACCTGCATTTCTTAACCCTTTACTGGAAAGAGGATTTTATAGCACTGCATCAGACCCTCTCCCCCTTCCCTTCATATTTATGACAATAACCAAACAGCCCCGACTTGGGAGTCTAGGAATCATGAACTGATGACTGGAACGACATCAGAAACCTTAACGTGCATTTGTAAAGGTCATCTCATCCAGCATTTCTCAAATGCGGCCACCAACAGAGTTTTTTACAGCCACGACAGCCTCCAAAACATGGGCAGGGATGGGGGATGGGGAAAGCAGCAGTCCCTTCTTGCAGTGCCCAGCTGTTGCTGCTTGTTAAGGGCTTTCCCTTCGCCCTTTCCCTGGTTTCTGTCACGCAGACAGAAAGCAGAAGACCAGAAGTCCAAAGTGAAGGCAATGTGATGTTTATTGGGGTCATTCAAACAAGGAGATCCATAGCTCTACACATCGGAAGAGCTTTTTTCCCCTGTGTCCCAGTTCCCCCCTCCTTTATAGGCATTAATATACCTGTAGTGCATGCACTTGGTCTCACCTCTTACAATTTATGGTAAGTGATGGGGCTGGGGCCTTCAGTACCACCTTTTTTGTATCCCATGGCAGGGATAAGGAGTGAGGTTGTGCTTTGGTCAGGGACAGGCATTTCTTTGGCATGTTAGTGTTTCCTATCCCCATCCACCTCCAGACAGGATGCTTGACCTTATCGCGGGAGAGGAGTTTGAGGTCCTTCAAGTGTACACTCATCTATTACACTCCGACCATACCCAGCAACACTTTAGGATCTATCTCTTTCCCCCCTCCACCCTCTGCCATCTCCTTGTGGGCATCTGTAACACACGGTGTCTTTGTTCTTTGTTGATCCATATTGGTAAGAAAATAAAAAAATCAAATGAGCAAAAAAGACCCAACATTCTTTCTCAGGCAAATATACAGGCCTGAATACGACATTATCATCACTAACACTCCTGAGTAGCTGTTACCAAGGGCAGTGAGATGTGCCACCTTGGTGTTTGCACTGGCGCCTCCAGCACTGATCAGCACCATGCACTGTGCAGCCTCCTCAGGGGAGGAGTATATCCAGTGCCTCTGGACTTATGTGGGGACAGTGTGTGTGGCACCGGCGGCAGCTCTTGTCAGTGGGGGCGGCTGCGGCATTTGGTCACTGGGTGTTCTCCTGGGCATCATTAGGGGCGAGGGATAGCTCAGTGGTTTGAGCACTGGCCTGCTAAATCCAGAGTTGTAAGTTCAATCCTTGAGGGGGCCATTTAGGGATCTGGGGCAAAAATCTGTCAGGGGACAGTACTTGGTCCTGCTAGTGAAGGCAGGGGACTGGACTCGATGACCTTTCAAGGTAGTTCTAGGAGATTGGCATATCTCCATTTATTATTTTTTATTATCTGCCCTGCTGGCACCTGGCTGGGGAACGGGGAGCCTGGGACTCTGCAGGTGATCAGATGGTTCCTGGGGCGGGCTCTCGCTGAATAGCCGGGGGAGGCCGGGACGGGGAGACGGTTTTGTCAGAGCAGCCGTCAGCAAGAGTGAGTGGCTGAACTCTGAGGTGACCAAAAATTTTGTTGTGAGAACCCCTGCCCTAAACATACTTGTGTTGCTGGTAAGACATGAATAGAACTGGGTCCACGGATGGTTTACATTAACACAATTTCCCTACATTCAAAGTGTACAATTAAAAGAAATTACTTTTCCCTCCCAATTTCCCCTGAAATTAACATTCCCCAGGCTTCCCTGCTGGAGGGTTTTAACAATATCACTGACCTGCTGCAAAATGCTCCCAAATTCGGACAAACAGCCTGTTTCCTGCTCCTGAGCTCAGCTTCTCCCAGCCCGCACAGAGCCCAGGGCCTGGCCCAAAGCAGCTGCCCTGACTGCTGCCGTCCTGAAGTCTGACCCCAGCAACAGGGAACCTGTTGGAGCAGACCCAAAACTACCACACCCAATTCCAGAAGCTTCTGAATGGGGAGTGCTAAATCCGCCTAGCAACAATGACCCAGACACAACTCACCCCTATCCACCCCTGCCCCCACCATAGAGCTCTTAAAGAGAGATCTCCCTGTTAGAGACGTGAGTTACATTTAGTCTAGAGAAATTTTACCTGTATTAAAATAATCCCAGTAGTTAATTTAACCTGTACCATATTGCAATATACCCCTTCCTATTATGTTAATGTTAATGCCTCTCAAACAGTACATAAACATTTTTAATCAGCAAATGTAGTATGGTACTGTACCCAAGAGAGATATGCTAAAATACCATCAGTAATTAATGCCACACTAAAAACTGTAAAATTTACTCTGCCCCTTTTTAGCTTTCAGGTTACTTCTATATATCCATACTGCTCCAAGGGGGCTGCCATTCAGTTGGCACAACAAAGGGCATGGGTCTCCTCTAAAAAAAAAAGTGTGGCAAAACACCTATAAAATGCTGCCAATAGTGCAGCGGCAATTTAAAACATTTATAAAGGCCAACACCATAATAAAAAATTAAAACAGCTGAAAAAAGTCACAGGTCTTATTACTGAAGCACAGTACAGGCTAAAATGGGTAAATTACATGTTATTTCTGCCCTTAGTTCAATAACCCAGAAACTATTAACAAAAATGGTGCTAAGTATCACTGAAACAAAAAAAAATTGCAGTAAAATCTGGCATGTTCAAAATGTCCTCTATAACCAGCTCATGGTCATTCGAAATAATCTTAAGCCTCAGGCTTGGCCCACTGCCCTTACAAATGCTTCAGGGGTACCATCGAATCTATGGCCATAAAACCATACTTGAAAATTTTCAGGGTAAAAGTGCAAATGCTCGCAGTGCTCCTTCCAAGTATACGAGCCAGTTAAAGGAGTGTGGGCTCCCACATACCAAATCCTGGCGGGTCCGTAAAAAAAAAAAATACACGTAAAATTAAATAATTCACCGTAATATTTAAAAAATTAAACCATCTGGTCTGCCTAGCCAATTTATAGTCAGTGCTCCTAAAATAACACCCAATGTTTAAATAAAAATAGAAAATCAATGAACACTTTGGCCTTTAAAACCCCCACAGCTTCAGTGTACACTAAAGCTGAAGCCAAAAAAAGTTGTCACTGTTTATAACAGCGTTGGTTAAAAAGCATTTGTATAAAACAAAAAACTACCCTAACGGAACATCTGCTCTTCCAAGCAAATAACAGCTGTGTAAATGTTAAAGCCACCAGTTTGGAAAACATACATTTTAATCTCAATACTGCTGCAAAAAATCATATTATCTCCTGGCCTGCAAATAAAGTTCTATGGCTAGCCCTAAAATTTCAAATACCTTTTTAATTAAACCACTTTAATACCTGACCGATTCTCTAAATTACAAGGCCAAATCCATGTGCTTCAAAATATATATCAAATAAAAAAGTGCGCTTTCTGTACAATTTATGAAATATGTACTTTATGTACTAATTATAATGTAGTGTGTTATGTAACTAACACTATAAAACAACCCCAGCATATTATTACAATAAAAATGTTAATACTTTTAGCGCTTTTGTTTAGTTTACGCATATGTTATTGTTGTGGTAAAAACGCAATAACAAAAATACCTTTAGTGTTCATACTAATCGTGCATTATTGTTATATCCAACCAAACCTTATAAAACTAACCCTTTTAATCTAAAATCAGCAATACAAGGTTTAATAACAATAAAAGTTTAAAAATAATGGTTGTGCTAGAAGCACAAAAGGGGAGAGTGTGGAAGCAAAGAAAAAAAAAAGCAGAGAATTTAAGTGCAGACAACTTAGTTTTGTTAGAGATAAAGTGACAGTCAGGCTAACCCAACCCTCATAACGCGAAACTTGCAGCAAGCAGGCTACAGGCGGGGCGGCTTTGGCTTTGCTTGTAATAAAACTAAAATGCTAACTCGAGCAGAAACTGTAAAAATATGCAAAACATCAAAAAGAAAAACGTATAAACAAAATGCAGCTGTCAGTTGTTAATATCTGTAATAAAAAGTATAAATACTTGTCCTAAACTGTTTGTTTTTTAAAAATCTGCTAAAAACAAAAACCAAAAACCCTCTGTCCAACTGTAATCTTCCCTTGCAATAGCTCAAAATAAGAATAAATATTGTGGGGTTTGCTCTTCAAGTGGGTTACTACCAGAACAACAGTGACGTGAAAGTGGGGATAGGGACGTGATGAGTCTGTGACATCCGAGGGCAGCAGCTCGACCCATCCCACTGAATCCAGGGACATATAAGGGGTCAGCTTGAGAGAGCTGATGACTTGCTGTGTGTGTGTGTGTGTGTGTGTGTGTTTGTTTGTTTTCTGGCTCCCGGGCTGGAGGAACCCAGCCCTGGGGAACCTTGGTCCTGCAGGATAGCTCCATTGGGAGGGGACTTGTAGAAGGGAGCAGCAGAGTTCCCTATGAGAACACACGTGACACAAGCAGAACATCGATAGAATGACAGAACCCCCCCCCACCCAGTAGAGTAACCCTAATACATGAGCGTACCCCAAAGTAACAGGCCAATGGATGCTGTGGGGTGGTGCTTGCAGAGAGGGGCAGCGCGTGGACCCACGTGCTCCCCGCCTCCGCCCCAGGGCCAGGGTAAGCTGGGAGCCTGCCTTAGCCTCACTGCACCACCAACTGGGAGATGCCCAAGGTAAGGACCGCCTGGTGGGAAGCTGCACCCCAACACCCAGCCCTGAGCCCACTCCCGGAGCCAGGGCCCCAAAACCCCTCCTGCACCCCAATCCCCAGCCCTGACCCCAATCTCAGAGACAGCACCCCACAACATCTCCTGCACCCCAACTCCCTGCCCCAGCCCTGTCACCCTCTCAGAGCCAGCACCCGCACCTGTTTCTGCATCCCAACACTCTGCCCCAGCCCGGGGCCCCCCCCCTGCACCCAGACTCCCTCCCAGAGCTTGGACCCCTCCCCCATCCTGCACCCTGAAGAAGAGATTCTGCTTGCCTAGAAGAAGATGATGACACCGCTCAAAAAGTATTTGAAGGTACCTGTATTAGAATGTCGGCGTTTTTTTGTCACCTTGCACCTGCACTCCATCTCCAGTGTCACTGCCACCCTTTTAAAAATGAAAAAGGCACCACTTTTGGAAAATGTGCTCAGGGGGAGCGGCCGCTCCCCCTGCTCCCCACCCTAACTACGCTACTGTCACCAACCCCATACCAAGTGTGAACTCTCAAAGTACGAAAAAAAATGTATAATGGAGTCCCAGACAGTCCCCGTCGACACTCCAGTCCATAGGCACCGACTCCGTGGATGTCCGGGGCTGGAGCACCCTGGGAAAAAAATTAGCAGGTACTTAGCAACCCCTGGGGAGATCAGCCCCCACCCCACTCTTAGAGACAGCACCCCACATAGCCTCCTGCACCCCAACCCCCTGCCCCAGCCCTGTCCCCCTCCCAGAGCCAGCACCCGCACCCGTTTCTGCACACCAACGCTCTGCCCCAGCCTGGAGACCCCTCCTGCACTCAAACTCCCTCCCAGAGTTTGAACCCCTCACCCCTCCTGCACCCCCCACCCCTGTGCAGGCTCAGCCCTGTGCCATCTCCCACACTGCTGATTTGGTGTTAGCGCTGACTCCAGTGAGGGAAAAGAAAAAGCAGGATTCTTCAGAAGGACCTTTTGAGATGATTGAAGGGGTGAATGCCATCACACATGAAGCAAGGAAGCCAAGTGGCAGAGGAACGGTGCAAACCGTGCACATCAATAGTTTAAAACTTGCTCTGAAAGGGAGATGGCAGTAAATGTGATGTATTGTGCTGATGAAGAAACCTTCTCCGTCCCTTCAATGGATTTGGTGAGAGAAAGCAGAGCAGGGAATCCCCTGGAAAGCACTGAGTTCGGGGAGGGTTTCAATCCAACCCCAAAGCAGGAACTGCTGGCTCTTTTAAAACACCACAAACAGGTATTTTCCTCACCAGGTTTAGTTGCCCTAGAAAGGGGACAGTTACGGGGAATTCTCCTGTAGCTCAAGTTTTCAGATGAAAGAGCAACAGGGTGTAATGTGCACCTCAGAGTATGTGGAGTTAAGAACAAAGTGACTGTGAAAAACAGAGGAAAAAGATTAAATCATGAAAGCAGTTATCTAAATTTGATCTGTAACTAATTAGATGTCAGGAAAAAAAGGGCCCCTCGAGTCCTCCAGGCAGTCTAAAAAACTGCCTGAAAAAAGTCCTATTCAACTCATTCTCTCCCTAGCCATTCCGAAGATGTGCTGGTGATCTTTTTAATTGAGAACTGAATCTTGCACAGACACTCTGTGATTCATAACAATGGGGAGGGTTTAGGGTTTTTCAATTTTTTTTCCCATTATCGAGTTGCAGGTGATCTCTTCATGCTTTAGAAATGAGTGCTTGGATTTTAAGAGGAAGACATGCATTACGGACAGTAGATCCTGCTGATGTTAGTTGGAGCTTGGGTATTCAAATCCTTTAGAGAGCTCTGAAAAATCTCACTCCCAATTTTTAATTTAGGATTTTGGAAGAAACTCCCTAAGTTTCTTCCATAAAGGACTCATTCATTGTTCTTCTGCTTTCTTTTGAAGCAGCTGGTGAGTGACACTCATTGAGACAGGATACTGCCTTAGATGGGCCACTCGTCTCTTCTAGCATGGTAATTGCTATGGGGCCCATTCGGTGAGAGGGGCTCTACGGTTAGTAGGGCCCATATGATTGTGGAGGATTATATGGTCACAGAGGTCAATATGGTGTTGGGAGAATACCAGAGTTAGAGGGCATGGCGATGGGGCCATTGGTACCTTAATGGAAACGGTGGTCCATGTTAAACACAGAAGGCATATCCATGGGGAAAGACAGAACCATTACATGAATGGCACATTACAGATTCACTTCTTAGCGCATAGGCCCGGCTTTAAGAAGTTTTGAATACACCACACTCAGTGTGAAATAATGAGAGAGCTGCATTTCATCAGCACCTCTGCAAACATTCCTCATGTTTCCCATGTTACTGTAATGATGCTGGTTCTGGCGGGACCCAACTGAGAGTGCCAGTTCAGGACAAATTGCTTCAAGCAGGGCAATTACAGCCCAAGGCTGGGGTTTTTCCACCTCTAAGGCAAACCAAACCAGCCAGACAGAGGAGACTTTGGTTTTACCCCACTCGCTAACCACAAGTCATCCCAAGCAATCCCCTTAGACACTCCAGTTTCCCAGTCTCACCACCAGTGCCACTTGTTGTGGGGACAAATGGTCATGAAAATCAATGCCCCAGTAAAAGAAAAAGGGTCCTCCCGATCCCAACGGACCAAGCCCCCAGATCCAGGTCAATATACAAATCAGATCTTACTCACAAATCACGCTGTTGACAATCCTTTAAAATCTAAAATCTAAAGGTTTATTCATAAAAGGGAAAAAGGTCTAGGTGAGAGCTAGGATTGGTTAAAAGGAATCAATTACATACAGTAATGGCAAAGTTCTTGGTTCTGGCTTGCAGGAGAGATGGAATACATTGCAGGTTCAAATCAAGTCTCTGGAGTACATCCACAGCTGGGATGGGTCCTTCAGTCCTTTGTTCAGAGCTTCCATTTCTAGCAAAGTTGCTCCATAGGCAAGAAGCAGGAAAGAAGACAAAATGGAGATGAGGCAGCTGCCTTTTATAGTTTCTTCCAGGTGTAAAGACACCTCTTTGACCTCACTGTGGAAAATCACAGCAAAATGGAGTCTGGAGTCACATGGGCAAGTCTCTGCCTAATTTGTTGAGTCACAGGCGTCTCTGCCATCTCTCAATGGATCCATTGTATCGCTGATGGCTCCTAATGGGCCATCAGCAGGCCTGGCAGAGCTGATAGCTTGTCTGGGGTCCCAGAAGCCCAGCCCCAGTTTGAAATACAGACAGTATAAAGCCAATATTCATAACTGCAACTACAAAACTGATACATACATAGAAATGACATAATCATAACCAGCCAAGAATAACCTGGTCTTAGACACCTCATTTGACCCCCTTTATATAAGATTTGGTGCCACTACAGGACCTCAGTTGCAACAATGATCTATATGGTCCCAGTTATTGTCAATAACGTCACAGTTACATTCTGCAAAGTGCAAATGGAGCAGGAGACATAAGGTACTAAGTAGATATTGTAGAGTGGAACCTTGGCAACATTCGGGCATTTGTTCTCTATGAAGCTTGTGATCTGGTGGGGAAAGGGTCATTGCTTAATGGCAAAAGGTTTATTCCCCTGCAGTTTAGGTCTTTTATTCTGCAGGTTTAACAAAGCAATTTGTTATTGCTCCAGGTGTATGACAAAGGAGAGAGATGAGTTGAGCCGTGTCTCTTGGTGACG
Organism: Macrochelys suwanniensis; assembly: GCA_033296515.1. Lineage (NCBI taxonomy): Eukaryota > Metazoa > Chordata > Testudines > Chelydridae > Macrochelys > Macrochelys suwanniensis. The sequence continues at coordinate 341,148,038 of CM065775.1, forward strand.
CATGCAGAATGGTGCTGGCAGTACTCTGGAGCAAATGGAGACTGCGATGGATTTACTGCATTTCTTCAAGTTTAGCAAGGGTATAAACTCTTCTATTTCAGGGTATCGTCCAATAATGGAGATAGATCTGATTGACGGAGGATAGAGAAAAAAGTTCCTCTATGGGCAGGTGATGTGCTGTGTTTCTTGTATTTCCCTGTGAAGCCTCTGGTACTGACCATGATGGGAAAGAGGCCTGATCTTCTCTAGCAATGCTTATGCTCTTCCGTGCCAAGGAGCGGTCTATAGGTATAGTCTTGTAGAGAAAATTACAGCAGGATCACTCTTTAGTAGTATAGGGGCCCTACCGTCAATCAAGCCCTAATCCCATCCCTTGATGCCTTAAGCCCCGCCACCTTGACAATTACCCCCACCCACCTGTCACCACAAGTCCCTTCCCAGGGGTTATTACTTCCTACATCAAAAAGGAGAGGTTTCGCCCCAGAAGTCAATCAGGGTGACTTCCGGGGGCGGGGTGACCTGTTCGGAAGTGTGTCATGTGACCCCTCTAAGAACTCCCTCCTCCCTCTACCAGTCAGGAGGGGTTTCACATTCTTCGTAAGAGACAGCTTCTTCTGCCCAGCACTGGGACTTATGGGTTGATGGTGCCGTGCTCTGATTTGCAGAGGGCGTTGGGAGGGGTCACTATGTCCCAGAGCCTGCCCTATATTGGTCAAATCTCCTCTTGGGGAGGTCCTCTGCGGCCGAAACCCATGGCAATTGGTAGAGGGTGGTGGGAGGAGTTTTTAGAGGGGTCAGACGACCCACTTCCGGATGGCTCACCCCGCCCTCCAGAAGTCACCCTGATTGGTCATTATCTCCTCTCGGGGCGGTGCTATCTGGGCAAAACCCCTCCTGATTTGTAGAGGGCTATGGGAGGAGTTCTTAGAGGGGGTCACATGAAACACCTTGCTTTTGGTCAGGTGGTCGCCTTAACCCCCGGAAGTAATACCCCACTGGGCGGGACTTCCGGTGACAGCCTGGGGGAAAGGGTTAAGGGGCGGGAGCTTAAGGGGTCAAGTGGCGGGGTTACGGTTTGATTGACGGTAGGGCCCTTATACTACTCTCTTCGAACAAATCCGTGGACAGCAGGACTAAGTGTTATCTATACCATCCCTGACCTCCCTAGGCAATTTATTCCAGTGCTTAACCACCCTGACAGTTAGGAAGTTTATCTTAATGTCCAACCTAAACCTCCATTCCTGTAATTTAAGTCCATTGCTTTTTCTCCTATTCTCAGAGGTTAAGGAGAACAATTTTTCTCCCTCCTCCTTGTAACAACCTTTTATGTATTAGAAAAATGTTATCACGTCCCCTCTCAGTCTTCTCTTCAGACTAAACAAACCACATTTTTTTAATTTTCTCTCATAGGTCATGTTCTCTAGACCTTTAATCATTTTGGTTGGTGTTCTCAGGACTTTCTCCAATCTCTCCACATTTTTCCTGAAATGTGGCACCCAGATGTGGATTCAACATTCCAGCAGAGGCATAACCTACTCAGAGCAGAACGGAAGAATTACTTCTTGCGTCTTCCTTACAACACCCCTGCTGATACATCCCAGATTGACTTTTGCTTTTTTTTCCCCACAGTGTTACACTGTTGACTCCTATTTAGCTTGTGATCCACTAGGGCCCCCAGATCCCTTTCTACAGTACTCTTTCCTAGGTGGTCAATCCTAGGCAGTCATTTAAGATATTGAACAGAATAGGACCCAGAACTGATCCCTGTGCCAGCCAACTTGATATGCCCTTCCAGTTGGAGTGTAGACCCCTGATAAATACTCTCTGGGAATGGCTTTCCACCCAGTTGTTCACCCACCTTATCATAGCTTCAGCTAGGATGAATTTTCCTAGTTTGTTTATGAGAAGGAAAGGAAGAAAGTATCCAAAGCCTTCCTAAAAATAAAGTTATACCACATCTACCGCTTGCCCACTATCCACGAGGCTTCTTATTCTGTAAAATAAATCTATTAGGTTGTTTGGACAGATTTCGTTTTGGATATATTCATGCGGTTACTTATCACCTTATTATCTTCTAGGTGTCTACAAATTGATTCCTTAATTATTTGTTCCATTGTCTTTCATGGCTCCTGCAGATGACTTTCATGTAGTGTAGTTTGTCCTATAAGGGCAGAACTGAGGCGGACATAACTGAGGTGGACAGAACTGAGGCAGACAGAACTGAGGCAGTCAGTTGTGTTGACAACATCCATGTGAAATCAACTTTTGGTCCTGTCATTTCACCAAGGAGTGGGCATTTCTGTTGGCCAGTAGATGAACACAAGTGGGCAAAGAGTCAGAAGAAGATTTAATTAACTGAGTTTTATTGGTGCAATGAAATCCAAAATCTCAATGTGAAGCTCAACTAGTTTTGCCCCATTGCCCTAAATCTTGTCAGCTCATCTCCAGCATTGCAAAGTGAGTGCAAAGTTGGTATCAAGGAGTAGAGCTGGTTGATTTTACTCCCCCCACTAGGTTGTCATAAAAGACTGCTTCCTAGATGGATGCTACATGCTACATGTCACTGCAGGTCCCATCCGAGGAGAAGAGAAGAAGGTCCTGGCAAAAGGAGAACTCTTCTAAAAAAGGGCTGTTGACTCCATAATAATGTTTCAGCAGAGTCTCTGGTGGAGAATTTATTATTCAAAATGCTTTCAAATGACATGGCGCAGATACATTGGTTTAAACATTAATCCTTAGCACCTGGAGGAGCAGTCGTGATGGAAATGAGATTTAATTTGGTCTGAGGGTTCCAGATAAACTACCCGTAACAAATGGTCAGGTTAGTAAAGTTTTCCCAGTATTCATTTGTATGAATAATCCCTGCTGAAACACCCAAAACCAGGGGAAGGGAAGCTCCATGGAAGAGGGAGAGTGATTTGTGGCGTGCATGTTGAGAGGGGCTTTCCAGTGAAGATACAGACTTTCAAAGCGCTCTAGAAACAAAGGCATCCTGTCCTGAAAGTTGCTCTGCCATTCAACGCATTCGGGCTAGAGTCAACTTTACTTTGTTGAAACAGGTAATGCAAAGCAGGTAATGCAAGGTGGAACTCCAGCCCCGTATGGAAACCGAACCTAATGCTGTAAACTACTTCAAGGGCTGAATTCTCCTATCACTCCAGGGCTTCCAAAAGTTGCATCTTGAGAAGTGCCTGATGCTACTGGCTTTTCAGGGCTGAATATTGTCCAGGGCAATGTTTAAAGAGGGACGGAGGAAAAGGAGAACCAGAAGACGGATATTATGATGCATCAGCATTTTTAATGCGAATGCCATTTGCAGTACAGTTACAGGAAAAATATGAGAGCAGAAAGAACTTGTTTTCAGTTGCTGAAGAAGGGCCATGACCGGTCACCCACCTCAATGGGAGGTATTTCACACAAGATATTCTTTTTTTGTTATTGCATCTGCAGAGGTTGACAAACAAGTCCCCTTTGCAACCACTTTAAATTACATTTCTTACCCCGTTTGGTGGGAAGTGAGAGACAACAAAACAGAAGCAGAGGACTACGCTGCTTCACAATTAATCATCTGTCGCAGAGAAGGTCAAAGGGAGACACTAAAGATAGGTATTGATGGAAAGGCTAGGACAGATAGGGTCTAATTCACCGTCAAGGCAAGGTCTCTTTTTACCCCTCTCAAGGGACTTAAAATGATAATAAATCTAACTGATGCCTGTCTTAAGGCCCCTATTTCCTTTAAACTGTGGAGTAAGTGTAAACAGCCTGCGTGTAATTCAGAGTGAGTCCACATGGGAATAAGAGAATCAGCCCATGGCTGGGAAAGCGTTGGCAGAAGGAGTGATAAAGCGTAACATTAGACATGCAGCATGGCCATCAGACCGAGGTGCTGAGCACACACAGCTCCCACTGACTTCAACTGGAGCCATGGTTGCTCAGCACTTCTGAAAGCCAAGCCCAAAAGGTCAGGGATGAATCTCTATCTTGCCGTTCGTTTCCTGGTTCTTCCTTCTTCCACGGATGTTCCTGCTGGGTTTAGCATGGCCCACAGCTTCCACTGAGGTACCTATGGCAAGATATCCCAGAACCACATATTCCCCCGTGACCATAACCGCCCAAGTAACCGCCTAATCCCCGATAACCACATGATCCCCCATAACCGTAAGGGCCACCGTAACCACCGTATCCCCCAAAACCATTAAATCTTCCGTAAAGGCCTCCATTGCCGTTCAATCCCCCATAACCAAATGTGCCCCCGAAACCGGGTCCGACCACAGGTGCCCCTACGGCTCCGACTACAGTCCTCTGTGGGAAAGTGCTCATCATTGGTCCTGGCATGGACACAACAGTCGCTGGGGGACTGATCACCACTTCGGAGTCAGGGCACTGCCTAACGCACAGCTCGTTGCAGCTGCCAGTAACTGGACTGGGTCGGGCCACCCCACATTCAGGATAGCACAGGCTGGAGAAAGTCATCTTTCTGGGATGGAGGTAAACCTGAAACACACAACAGGGACTAGAGTAAAGAGAAGGTACAAGGGGAGGTGGAAGAAAGGCTTCAAAGCTCGGTGTGGCCCAGGAGAAAAAGGAAGAGTGGACGTAGTCCCTGTGTTCATGGCCAACTATTTCTTCCTATATCCTCTTTTTACACCTCTTGTCCACTCGCACTAAACTTCCCTCCCAACCGGCCCCCTTGAACCTCTCTCAGTGGCTTTGTCTGAAAAACACCGACTGGAATAAGTGACGCTATTTCTATGCTGGGCACCTGAGTTTCTGTGTCCATTTCAGACATTTCTCAAAGAGAAATTGCTGGGGTCATGTTAATCACTGCCTTTCGTTTGAGGATTTAACCTCTGCGTGCAAACCAGTTGAGTCTGGTATCACAGGGTAGTTCTTGGATTTTCCTAAGCTTGTGAGTCAACAATACTTACGGTGAATACACAGAAAAGTTTATTTTTCTCCAAAAAAATCACTAAGGACAAGCTCCTCAGCTTGGAAAAAATGGGGTTCTAGACTACTGACTTCCATGGAGCGACAGTAAATTACAGCGTTTGAGGAGAAGCACCTTCAATGGGTATTTCTGCTCAGGAGAACATAGGAATTGCTAGACTGGGTCACACCGCTTGTCAACTTAATAAATGGTTGTGTCTCCAACACTGAGGAATAACAGCTACTGTTTTAGAAGCAAGTAAAAGACCACTGAATTGGTCCTTTCTGAACTAATCTGAGAAAGTATCAGAGGGGGAGCCATGTTAATCTGTATTCCCAAAGCAAGGAGGAGTCCGGTGGCAGTTTAAAGACTAACAGATTTATTTGGGCATAAGCTTTTATGGGTAAAAAAACACTTCTTCAGATGCATGGAGTGAAAGTTACAGATACGGGAACAGATATAGTGGCAAATGAAGAGCGGGGGAGTTACCTTACAAGTGGAGAAACAGGGAAAGTTTCTTCCTAATCCAGCTAAGTGAAAAATGGCTAAATGCCTTTTCTAAAGTTACTGGAAAGATTCAATGCCATAAATCCAGTTCCAATGAATAGGAAATGTTTCCCAATTGCATCTGTTGCTCCTAATATACCTCTAATAGTTTCAAATCATGAATCCACCAGCTCCTGTAACTGAATCACTAGACAAGATCATTATGGAAGAAAATCCTGATCCCTAATAAATATCACAGTGAGTAAATGCAAGATTCCGTCTTCCATTTATAGCCCCTACAATCCCATCTTTATAGTTTGAAAGTGATCGAGTTGAATTGGACTTACCCAAGGACACCGAGGAGATGAAGTTTGGAGAAGTGTTTAGAAGAGCCCTGAGTGGTGAGTGCTTTTATACAGTTCCTAGGACTGCCTGGAGGATCTGCGATGCCATTTGTGGAGGCGGTCCTAATTAGTTACCAAACCAACTTGATTGCCTTGCAAAATCCTCCTTTGGACGGAGCTCTTTTCCTCAGGGGTTGTGATTATTAGGTTAATCTGAGCCTCAGAAGGCGTGACCTGTACGTTGCACCCTTCATCTTCCTTTCATCTTCAAATGGTTCAGGCCAACTGCATTCCTCATGAAATTCCATTGACTTTATTGGTGCTCCAATGAGAATGAATGTCAATGTGATTCTAAGAAGCATTAGAAGCACAAGAGGGCATCATGAACGGACTCCAGTTTGTGCTTTTCAATTCATGCTGGCCACGGCTGAGGGCATTGTGCAGTTCATTCTAACCCTACCAGGACAAACACCCTGACTCTCTTTGTTCGATGGGCCGAGAAACAGGTATGTTGAGGTGAAGGTCACCTGTGCGTCAGATGCAGAAACAGAAATACAACCCAATACCTCCCCGAACTCAGTGCTTTCCAGGGGAATCCCTGCTCTGCTTTCTCTCACCAAATCCATTAAAGGGAAGGAGAAGGTTTCTTCATCAGCACAATACATCACATTTACTGCCATCTCCCTTTCAGAGCAAGTTTTAATCTATCCATGTGCACGGTTGGCACCGTTTCTCTGCCACTTGGCTTCCTTGCTTCATGTGTGACGGCATTCACCCCTTCAGTCACCTCAAAAGGTCCTTCTGAATAATCCTGCTTTTTCTTTTCCCTCCCTGTGGTCAGCATTAACACCAAATCAGCAGTGTAGGAGAGGGCACAAGGCTGAGCCTGGACAGGGGTGGGGGTGCAGGAGGGGTGAGGGGTGAAAGCTCTGGGAGGGAGTTTGGGTGCAGGAGGGGTCTCCAGGCTGGGGCAGAGTGTTGGTGTGCAGAAACTGGTGCGGGTGCTGGCTCTGGGATGGGGACAGGGCTGGGGCATTGGGTTGGGGTGCAGGAGGCCATGTGGGGTGCTGTCTCTGAGAGTGGGGTTGGCGCTGATCTCCCCAGGGGGTGCTAAGCACCCGCTAATTTTTTTCCCAGGGTGCTCCTGCCCTGGAGCACCCGTTGAGTTGGCGCCTTTGGACTGGAGTGTCTAAGGGGACTGTCTGTGACTCCATTATAAAACTATTGTTGTACTTTGAGAGTTCACACTTGGTATGGGGTTGGTGGAGAACATGCCTTATGAGGAGAGGCCGATGGAACTGGGGTTCTTTAGTCTGCAGAAAAGAAGGCTGAGGAGGGATTTGATAGCAGTCTTCAACTACTTGAAGGAGGGTTCCAAAGAGGATGGACCGCAGCTGTTCTCAGTGGTAGAAGATGACAGAAAAAGGAGCAATGGTCTCTATTGGGGTAGGTCTAGGTTGGATATTAGGAAACACTATTTCACTAGGAGGGTGGTGAAGCACTGGAATGGGTTACCTAGGGAGTTGGTGGAAGCAAGCAGATGGATAGATGGGTGGAGCACTACTCTGAAGTGTACTCCAGGCAAAACACCGTCACCAAAGCTGCCCTCAATACCGTGGATGGTTTTCCCATTCAAACTGAGCTGGACGAGAAGCCCACGATGGAAGAACTGAAGAAAGTCATTGAGAGTTTGTCCACAGGAAAGGCTCCAGGAAAGGATGGCATCCCACCAGAAGTTAAGTGTGGCATCAATGTCCTCCTAGAACACCTCCATGACCTCCTCTGTCAGTGCTGGGATGAAGGTGCAGTACCTCAGGATATGAGAGACGCCAACATCGTGACCCTCTACAAGAACAAGGGTGATAGAAGCGACTGCAACAACTACAGAGGCATATCACTCCTGAGTGTTGTGGGTAAAGTCTTCGCACGCGTGATCCTGAACAGACTGCAGAAGCTTGCTGACAGAGTTTACCCAGAGTCACAGTGCAGGTTCCGAGCAGGGAGATCCACAACTGATATGGTTTTCTCCTTAAGGCAGCTGCAAGAAAAATGCAGAGAACAGCATAAGCCGCTACTCCTTGCCTTCATAGAGCTGACCAAAGCTTTCGACTTTGTGAACAGAGATGGACTGTTCAAGATCCTGGGAAAGATTGGCTGCCCACTGAAGCTGCTGAGCGTGATCCAGTCTTTTCACGACAACATGAAAGGCACAGTACTGTATGATGGCTCGTCCTCCGATGCCTTCAATATCCACAGTGGAGTAAAACAAGGCTGCATTCTCGCTCCCACACTCTTCGGCATCTTCTTCGCAGCGTTGCTGAAACGTGCCTTTGGAAATTCCACAGAGGGAGTCTATCTCCACACCCGGTCTGATGGGAGACTTTTCAAACTGGCTCGACTAAAGGCCAAAAGCAAGGTAAGGGAGGCAACAATAAGAGACATGCTGTTTGCAGACGACGCTGCCCTGGCCACCCACACAGAAATCGATCTCCAGCGTCTGATTGACCGCTATTCCAGAGCTTGTGAAGAGTTCGGGTTGACAATCTGTCTTCAGAAGACCAAAGTTATGGCCCAGGATGAGGAACATCCAAGCATTGCCATCAATGACTATGTGCTAGAGGTGGTCAGTCAGCTCACCTACCTCGGATCTACCATCACGGACAACCTCTCACTGGACCCTGAGATCAACCGTAGAATCGGCAAGGCCTTCACAATTTTGGCCAGATTGTCACAGAGAGTATGGAACAACAACATGCTGACCATCAACACAAAGGTCTCTGTGTACCATGCATGTGTGTTAAACACTCTTCTCTACGCCAGCAAAACTTGGACCCTTTACGCTTCGCAAGAAAAGAGACTAAACACCTTCCACATGCGCTGTCTCCGTCGCATACTCGGGATCACTTGGAGTGATCGAATAACGAACAACGAGGTGCTGGAACGTGACAAGATCTCCAGCATGTTCACTCTCCTCCGTCAACGCCGCCTCAGATGGCTTGGCCATCTAAGTCGCATGGAAGATGGACAGATCCCCAAAGACCTGTTGTATGCCGAACTTGCCTCCGGAAATAGAGCTACAGGATGGCCCCACCTTCGCTTCAAGGATGTCTGTAAGAGGGACCTGAAGACTGTTCAAATCGACATCAACAGCTGGGAAGAACTCGCCCAGGACAGATGCAGATGGAGACACGCTCTGACTACTGGATTGAAAACCAGCGAAGACAAGCTGCGGCAGCTTGCCGAGGAAAAGCGGGTTCAACGAAAAAGGAAGCAGCGGCTCCAACCCACAGCTGACACCGCCTTCAAATGCAGCAAATGCAATCGAGACTGCCACTCTCGTGTGGGGCTCTACAGCCACAACAGACGCTGCACAACCATCAACTAAACATTCCCCATGGGCGCATATCCATCGTCTCTTGAGACTAACGGATGCCAACATGGTGGAATCTCCATCCTTAGAGGTTTTTACGGCCCAGCTTGACAAAGCCCTGGCTGGGAAAGTGTAGTTGGTGTTGGTCCTGCTTTGAGCAGAAGGGTCGGACTAGGTGACCTCCTGAGGTCTCTTCCAACCCTAATCTTCTATGATTCTATGATTCTGGAGAGGTGAGGCCCCTCACACCGAAGTGTGGAGACAGAAGAAGGTACCTGGCTGTGGTGACTGTGAAATGGGATTACGCTGTGCTTCCGTGTGCAGCAATGCCGATGCTCTGGTTATGGTGGCTAGATGGACATAGAGAAGGGTGTCAGGAACAGACTGGCTGTGTCACAGCCCTGAATGCTACAAGCACAGGTCACAGGGGACATGCCTCTTTGCCAGTGTGTACCCCACCAGCAGCCCCAATCCAGCTCTGCACTCAATGCAGATTTCCCCAATGGTCTCTTCACCTGGACAGTCAATGGCCTGTGTTCTTAGCTGACTTGGCACAACTGAAAATTGTCCCTACCCCAAAATTAAAGGCCTTTTAAAGGAAAAGCCAGGGTGTGTTCAGCATCGTGGGCCAGCCTGCTGTGAAGGTGTCACTTCCCCGACGTCTTAATGGAGTTAATGGAGCATTATCCCAGTGGGTCGGAGGGAGGCTCCTTGGTCTGTTCTCTGTAATAAGTGAATCTAATCTTCAATATTGGAACATCTCACCCCAGTAAACATTTACTACCATTCTAATAATACACCTCTTTGGCCATATGAAACTTGATGAGTGTTTGCGCAGTGCCTTGAAATGCTTACATCGGAGGAAGCTTCAGACAGTCAACGCTGCATGTTAAAATTACACCTGTCTGCCATAGGGTAAACAGATGCACATTCAGGTGAAGGTCAGACAGCAGTGATTGGGAGAGTCAAAAATGAACCCCAACAGTTCAGACTATTCATGCCAAACACTAACCTATATCTCCTGAACACTACTGGATACTTACTGTTCATGCTTTCCAAATAAATCACTACCCCGGGCGGGGTTATTGATCTAGGAAACGCAACTTCAGCTACGAGAATAGCGTAGCTGAAGTCAACGTTTCCTAGATAGAACTAAGTTTATTTACCTCGGGTCCACGTAGCGCAGGCAGGCTCCCCCGTCAACAGCGCTTCCTCCTTTCACCAAGCAGGAGTTCCGGCGTCGACGGGGAGCGCTTCTGGGATCGATTTATCACGTCTCATCTGGATCGGGCGGGTAGTGTACACCTCCCCTGAGAGAGTCTCATTCTGGATTTTTTTTTAATTGTGTTTTGATGGTTTTTTGGGAACTTTGGGGTGAAACATCTTCTCATCTAAGTGTGATCAATGAGCAACCAAGACTAGTCATACACTTTAACTTCCTTTATTTGTAATTGTTCTCTCAGTCATGGGTATTTACACTTGAGCAGAATTAAATTCTCTTGTACCAACATTTTTCCCATTTCAATTTCTGTATTGAGATTTTTTTATTCCTACACTGAACGTGAACAAGTTTTGAAATATACACACTTGCAATTCCTTTGGACCATTATTATCGTCAGGTATAAAGAAGGAATGTGAAAGAAAGACCCTACCCTGTACCTCGTTTCACAAACCTGAAAGAATTCATTACCATTGGGTTACTCTGACCGATTAGAGAGACGTGTTTCCACGGAAAGAAAAAGTAGTGCACACAGCGCACCTGGTGACTTCAGCCCAACGGGTGCTATGACTTAAAGCAAGTTTTTGTTGCTTGAATTATCTATTGAGATTTACAAGGCTACCGCACTTGTCGAACAGATAGAAATGGACGGTCTTGTAATTCCTTTGGAAAAGTGTTATCCTCACATATAAGGACAGTGAAAGTGGATCACACTATTAGCCAGTTTTCTATTGTTCATGCTGAGATCCAAGGATTGACAACAGTTTGTAACCAGACCTGTTACTAGCCTTGTCTTGTAACATGGTGTAACAGGGAACAACTTTACAACTCAGCCCGTGGCCAGAGCTATACCTGGACATCTTAGCGCTCGGGATGAGCAAGCATATTTCTGCCCCCTACCAGGGTTTTTTTCCCACTGAATTGAGTTAGGACATTATAGACTAATGATAATTAAGGTTAAGATTTGGTCACGGTTAATCTTAGTAAAGATTAAGCTTGCGAGAGTCTTTCTTCATTGCCCGTGACCTATCTCTGACTTTTACTAAAAATAACTGTGAAAAAATGGGTAAGGGACCGGGAATTCCAGCACCCACTGCTGCTGTGTCTTCTGGGTCCTCCAGATGCCCACGGTGGCTGGGAGATCCGGGGAACCCGTGCGACCTGCAGTGGCTAAGAGTACCAGGGTCCCACCCACCACCTGCATCGGCTTAGAGCTATGGAGGTCCCCTGCCACCGTAGGCGTTCCGGGTCCCACGGCTGGGAGCTGCTTGGTCCCATCGCTACCCATGGCGGCTGACAGCTCCAGCACCCCTCCCCTTGGATGAAGCGGAAAGTGTCACGGAGGTCTCTGGAAGTCACAGATTCCACTGTCTCTGTGACATAATCTTAGTCTTAATCATAATGTAGTTATTTTTGTGTATTGGTACAGTTCATAGACAATACAAACTACTGTCTGATTCATTAAGAGGCCACATGAACTTTCACACAATCCTTTAACATCCCAAGAGCCCCTTTCTATATAATCTTTAAGGAAACTCATTCATAGGTACTGGGGAAAAAATGGACTCAAAATAATCGTAATAGCAATCACTTTATGGCATGAAACATATTCAGAAAGACATCAACACTAATCCTGTTGGTTGGTTAGTTCCATCAAAACTAATCCTCTTGGTTGGTTTTCTATCGCCCTCAGGGAGACTCTGCCTACAATAAGCAGCCACCTCTCTCAGTGACACATCGGAGAATAAAAAGGACCAGGATTAAAGAGAGAATGAAATTCCTGCGGAGGTGGATTATCTAGCAATTAAATTACCTGTCTCGGTATAAGCAGAAGCCACCCTTTCTCTGGCCTTTATATGAGGGACACAAGCATTTTGCTAGGCTAGGATGTAAGATTTCGGGTTTCTGCCTTTTGCATTGTGATTTGATGTTTCTAAGAAGAGAAGGGATTATTGTTTGCGCCCTGGTACAATGGTACGGTTGGCTTCTACCGGATCATTTCTCCTGCGAATTGCGACTAGGCCCCTTTCAAGGTGAAATATTAGAGCAGCATGGCGGAAGCTAAGTTGGGACAGCTGCTAAGAGGCATCCAGCATCTTGCCAGGGGGTTAGACTAGATGACCCTTGCGGTGCATTCTAACCCCCTGGTTTGATGACATTTGACCCCCGGCCAGGTAAGGCCTCTCCCTCCGAAGTGTGGAGACAGAAGAAGGTACCTGGGGGTGGTGATTGTGAAATGGGATTACGCTGTGCTTCCGTGTGCAGCAATTCCGATGCTCTGGTTATGGTGGCTAGATGGACATAGAGAACGGTTTCAGGAACACACTGGCTGAGACACGGCCCGGAGTGCCACAAGCACAAGTCACAGGGGACATGCGTCTTTCATAGAATCATAGAATCATAGAATCTCAGGGTTGGAAGGGACCTCAGGAGGTCATCTAGTCCAACCCCCTGCTCAAAGCAGGATCAACCCCAATTAGATCATCCCAGCCAGGGCTTTGTCAAGCCTGACCTTAAAAACCTCTAAGGAAGGAGATTCCACCACCTCCCTAGGTAACCCATTCCAGTGCTTCACCACCCTACTAGTGAAAAAGTTTTTCCTAATATCCAACCTAAACCTCCCCCTCTGCAACTTGAGACCATTACTCCTTGTTCTGTCATCTTCTACCACTGAGAACAGTCTATATCCATCCTCTTTGGAACCCCCTTTTAGGTAGTTGAAAACAGCTATCAAATCCCCCCTCATTCTTCTCTTCTGCAGGCTAAACAATCCCAGTTCCCTCAGCCTCTCCTCATAAGTCATGTGCTCCAGCCCCCTAATCATTTTTGTTGCCCTCCGTTGGACCCTTTCCAATTTATCCACATCCTTCTTGTAGTGTGGGGCCCAAAACTGGACACAGTACTCCAAATGAGGCCTCACCAGTGCCGAATAGAGGGGAATAATCACGTCCCTCGATCTGCTGGAAATGCCCCTACTTATACAGCCCAAAATGCCGTTAGCCTTCTTGCCAGTGTGTACCCCACCAGCAGCCGCACTCCAGCTCTGCACCCCGTGCAGATTTCCCCAATGGCCAGGTCATGGAGCGTTATCCCGGTGGGTCGGAGAGAGGCTCCTTGTTCTGTTCTCTGTAATAAGGATTAAATCAGGCTGGGGCAGCACCAAGTAAGGGCAGGTCCCAGTAACAGGAACACAGAGCTACAGGAGGGAGCAGGGCGTGTTTTACCCCTGCTGAGCGCTGACTGTAACGGCCCGTTTTACTTGGGCAGCGTTTACTTTCTTTGTTTCTACTGTTGCTTCCCCAAACTGAAAATCACAAGCAGCCCAGGACTGCTTCCTTTCTCCTGTCTCAACACTTCCTGACAAGCCTGGAAGGCCGACTGCCCCCAGCCCCGAACAGGGCAGGCGCCTCATCCCATCAGGGTGTCTGTTACCACCTCTGCCCCACCCTGGGCTGCGGTTTTGATCTCTGCCACCCTCTGGCAGCCCCTCACCCCTGGGCTGAACCCCGGCTCCTACCCCCCCTCCAATTATGCTCCTTGGCCCCCTTCTGACCCTGCTTCCACCTGTTTGATCTCCCCGTCCCCATGCAGTCAGTTACCGCCCCCTGCTCAGACACTGCCCATACCCCGCATTTGTCCCCAATAAACTTTGGAATCGCCAGCAAGAGCAGCAGCTTCAGCAGATGTTACTGAGCAATGAGCGCGCTCAGTAGGAGCGAAGCAGCGCTCAGCACCCTGCCTGCCTGACGCCCCATTAGCCCCCTAGTGCCAGGGAGCCTCAGAATCAAAGGAAGACTCCTCTGCCTCATTCCCTAGATATGGAACCCACCCCGGGGATCTCTCTTACACGCTAAACAACATTCTGAAACTGGTAGGAATGTTTTCTGAAAGATGCCCTATGGCTGGTCAGAGTTGATGTCAAATCTCATCCCACAGCCATCTCCTCCTTACTCAAGCATGTGCGATTTTCATCTCTCCTGGGCTTCTTGCTGGGCTCACTCAGCTGCATTATCTCACAAAGGCATCCTTTTCTTGGCTGCTCCTGGATGGAGAAGTCCTGACATAAAAGAGCACTGCTTCCTTTCCCTCTCCGCCATCCCTCCCCTTGACCCATGGGCAAATCTGCTCTAGGCAGCCCTTTCAGATGGGATTGGTGACCTGAGGAGAGGTCCAATGTTAGGACAAGCTTTACTCACCCTAGGGTAAGATTCACCCCTTGGCAGACAGCCATCAGAAAGGCCCATGCCCCACTTAAGACCCGGTTAAGACCCAGTTTAAAAGTTTAAAATGGCACTAAAGTTGTTGACAGGCATCGTACCATCCGACAGCCAAAGGGTGAATTTCAAACTTTAGGTCCTGACAAGAAACACGCTGGAGGCAATGGAATGATTCCCATTAACTTCTAAGGGAATTGGGTCTGACCCGTTGAGAATGCAGAAAAAGGTCTCCCTCCTTCCTGGCAGGGTTACAATGAAAAGGACAAACTGGAGTCCTTTCATGACGCCTACTTCTGCTTCTAATGCTTCTTAGAATCACAGTGACATTCGTTCTCATTGGAGCACCAATAATGTCAATGGAATATCACGAGGAATGCAATTGGCCCGAACCATTTGAAGATGAAAGGAAGATGAAGGGTGCAACGTACAGGTCACGCCTTCTGAGGCTCAGATTAACCTAATAATCACAACCCCTGAGGAAAAGAGCTCTGTCCAAAGGAGGATTTTGCAAGGCAATCAAGTTGGTTTGGTAACTAATTAGGACCGCCTCCACAAATGGCATCGCAGATCCTCCAGGCAGTCCTAGGAACTGTATAAAAGCGCTCACCACTCAGGGCTCTTCTAAACACTTCTCCAAACTTCATCTCCTCGGTGTCCTTGGGTAAGTCCAGCTCAACTCGATCACTTTCAAACTATAAAGATGGGATTGTAGGGGCTATTTTCATGGAAGACGGAATCTTGCATTTACTCACTGTGATATTTATTAGGGATCAGGATTTTCTTCCATCAGGATCTTGTGTAGTGATTCAGTTACAGGAGCTGGTGGATTCATGATTTGAAACTATTAGAGGTATATTACAAGCAACAGATGCAATTGGGAAGCATATTTCCTATTCATTGGACATAGATTTAGGGCACTGAAATCATTTCAGAAACTTTAGAAAAGGCATTTAGCCATTTTTCACTAGGCTGGATTAGGAAGAAACTTTCCCTGTTTCTCCTCTTGTAAGGGAACTCCCCCTCGCTCCTGTATCTATAACTTTCACTCCATGCATCTGAAGAAGTGGTTTTTTACCCATAAAAGCTTACGCCCAAATAAATCTGTTAGTCTTTAAGGTACCACCGGACTCCTCCTTGTTTTTGTGAATACAGATTAACATGGCTACCCCTCTGATATTTTCTCAGATTAGTTCAGAAAGGACCAATTCAGTGGTCTTTTCCTTGGTTCTAAAACAGTAGCTGTTATTCCTAACTGTTGGAGATACAACCATTTATTAAGATGACTAGTGGTGTGATCCACTCTAGCAATTTCTATGTTCTCCTGAGCAGAAATACCCATTGAAGGTGCTTCTCCTCAGATGCTGTTATTTACTGTCGCTCCATGGAAATCAGTGGTCCAGAACCCCTTTTTTCCCAGCTGAGGAGCTTGTCCTTAGTGATTTGGTTGGAGAAAAATAACGTTTTCTGTGTATTCACCGTAAGTATTGTTGATTCACAAGCTTAGGAAAATCCAAGAACTACCCTGTGATACCAGACTCAACTGGTTTGCACGCAGAGGTTAAATCCTCAAACGAAAGGCAGTGATTACCATGATCCCAGCCATTTCTCTTTGAGAAATGTCTCAAATGGACACAGAATCCCAGGTGTCCAGCATAGAAATTGTGACACTTATTCCAGTCACTGTTTTTCAGACAAAGCCACTGAGAGAGCTTCAAGGGGGCCGGTTGGGTGGGAAGTTTAGTGCGAGTGGACAAGAGGTGTAAAAAGAGGATATAGGAAGAACTACATGGCCATGAACACAGGTACTACGTCCACTCTTCCTTTTTCTCCTGGGCCGCACCGAGCTTTGAAGCGTTTCTTCCACCTCCCCTTGTACCTTCTCTTTACTCTAGTCCCTGTTGTGTGTTTCAGGTTTACCTCCATCCCAGAAAAATGACTTTCTCCAGCCTGTGCTATCCTGAATGTGGGGTGGCACGACCCAGTCCAGTTACTGGCAGCTGCAACGAGCTGTGCGTTAGGCAGTGCCCTGACTCCGAAGTGGTGATCAGTCCCCCAGCGACTGTTGTGTCCATGCCAGGACCAGTGATGAGCACTTTCCCGCAGAGCACTGTAGTCGGAGCCATAGGCGCACCTGTGGTCGGACCCGGTTTCGGGGGCTCATTCGGTTATGGGGGATTGAACGGCAATGGAGGCCTTTACGGAAGATTTAATGGTTTTGGGGGATACGGTGGTTACGGTGGCCCTTACGGTTATGGGGGATCATGTGGTTATCGGGGATTAGGCGGTTACTTGGGCGGTTATGGTCACGGGGGAATATGTGGTTCCGGGGTATCTTGCCATAGGTACCTCAGTGGAAGCTGTGGGCCATGCTAAACCCAGCAGGAACATCCGTGGAAGAAGGAAGAACCAGGAAACGAACGGCAAGATACAGATTCACCCCTGACCTGTTGGGCTTGGCTTTCAGAAGTGCTGAGCAACCATGGCTCCAGCTGAAGTCAGTGGGAGCTGTGTGTGCTCAGCACCTCGGTCTGATGGCCATGCTGCATGTCTAATGTTACGCTTTATCACTCCTTCTGCCAACGCTTTCCCAGCCACGGGCTGATTCTCTTATTCCCATGTGGACTCACTCTGAATTACACGCAGGCTGTTTACACTAACTCCGCAGTTTAAAGGAAATAGGGGCCTTAAGACAGGCATCAGTTACATTTATTATCATTTTAAGTCCCTTGAGAGGGGTAAAAAGAGACCTTGCCTTGAAGGAGAACTAGACCCTGTCTGTCCTAGCCTTTCCATCAATACCTATCTTTAGTGTCTCCCTTTGACCTTCTCTGCGACAGATGAACAATTGTGAAGCAGAGTAGTCCTCTGCTTCAGTTTTGTTGTCTCTCACTTCCCAACGAACGGGGTAAGAAATGTAAGTTAAAATGGTTGCAAAGGGGACTTGTTTGTCAACCTCTGCAGATGCAACAACAAAAAAAGAACATCTTGTGTGAAATACCTCACATTGAAGTGGTGACCGGTCATGGCCCTTCTTCAAAAACTGAAAACACATTCTTTCTGCTCTCATATTTTTCCTGTAACTGTACTGCAAATGGCACTCGCATTAAAAACGCTGATGCATCATAATATCCGTCTTCTGGTTCTCCTTGTTCCTCCGTCCCTCTTTAAACATTGCCCTGGACAATATTCAGCCCTGAAAAGCCGGTAGCATCAGGCACTTCTCAAGAGGCAACTTTTGGAAGCCCTGGAGTGATAGGAGAATTCAGCCCTTGAAGTAGTTTACAGCATTAGGTTCGGTTTCCGTACGGGGGTGGAGTTTCACCTTGCATTACCTGCTTTGCATTACCTGTTTTAACAAAGTACAGTTCACTCTAGTCCAAACTCCTTGAATGGCAGAGCAACTTTCAGGACAGCATGCCTTTGCTTCTAGAGCGCTTTGAAAGTCAAGATCGTCACTGGAAAGCCCCTCTGTCACGAAGTGTGGGGGAGTCAGCGCCTGCACCCCTCTTCCTGGGAGTCACTGTGACGCTCAGCCAGCCAGTAGAACAGAAGCTTTATTAGGAACGCCAGGAATACAGTCCAATCAGAGCTTGTAAGTACAAACAGGACCCCTCAGTCGGGCCCTTCTGCAGGGCAGGGAGCTTAGACCCCAGTGCGGGGGCTCCCTGCGTTTCACCCTACAGCTCCAAATGGGGGGCAGGGAGGCCAGACTCGGTCTGCACCTCCCCCCTCCTCCACACCTAGCTTCCAACTGAAACTCTCCAGCCCCTCCTCTGCCTTTCTCTCCTTCCCGGGCCAGGAGGTCACCTGATCCTTTTCTTCTGCAACCCCTTCAGCTCGCACCTTTGCAGACAGCCATTCGTTGCCAGGAGACAGAGTGTTGCCCATTCTCTGTCCCTCTCTGGCTCTGCAACAATCACCCCTTATTCCCACCACCTAGAGACTTAGGAAATGCATAGGGGAAACTGAGGCACACACAGTATTCACAGAAAACATTAACAACAGTCCTATTTCATCACACCCTCTGAACTTGCACGCCACAAATCACCCTCCCTGTTTTATGGAGCTTTCCTTCCCCAGGCTTTGAGTGTTTCAGCAGAGATTATTCATACAGACGAATGCTGAATAATAAACTCTCCAGCAGAGACTGCTGAAACATCATTATGGAGTCAACAGCCCTTTTTGAGAAGAGTTCTCCTTTTGCCAGGACCTTCTTCTCTTCTCCTCGGATGGGACCTGCAGTGACATGTAGCATGTAGCATCCATCTACATGTAGCAAAAGACCACCTTGGCTTAACCACGAGATCTTGCAAGATCTAAAAAATAAAAAGGAGTCATATAAAAAATGGAAACTAGGACAAATTACAAAGGATAAATATAGGCAAACAACATGGGAATGCAGGGGCAAGATTAGAAAGGCAAAGGCACAAAATGAGCTCAAACTAGCTGCAGGAATAAAGGGAAACAAGAAAACTTTTAATCAATACATTAGAAGCAAGAGGAAGACCAAGGACAGGGTAGGCCCACTACTCAGTGAGGAGGGAGAAACAGTAACAGGAAACTTGGAAATGGCAGAGATGCTTAATGACTTCTTTGTTTCGGTCTTCACCGAGAAGTCTGAGGGAATGCCTAACATAGTGAATGCAAATGGGAAGGGGGAAGGTTTAGAAGATAAAATAAAAAAAGAACAAGTTAAAAATCACTTAGATAAGTGAGATGCCTGCAAGTCACCAGGACCTGATGAAATGCATCCTAGAATACTCAAGGAGCTAATGGAGGAGGTATCTGAGCCTCTAGCTATTATCTTTGGTAAATCATGGGAGACAGGAGAGATTCCCGAAGACTGGAAAAGGGCAAATATAGTGCCCATCTATAAAAAGGGAAATAAAAACAACCCAGGAAACTACAGACCAGTTAGTTTCACTTCTGTGCCAGGGAAAATAAGGGAGCAAGTAATTAAGGAAATCATCTGCAAACACTTGGAAGGTGGTAAGGTGATAGGGAATAACCAGCATGGAGTTGTAAAGAACAAATCATGTCAAACCAATCTGATAGCTTTCTTTGATAGGATAACGAGTCTTGTGGATAAGGGAGAAGGGGTGGATGTGGTATTCCTAGACTTTAGTAAGGCATTTGATACGGTCTCGCATGATATTCTTATCAATAAACTAGGGAAATACAACTTAGATGGGGCTACTATAAGGTGGGTGCGCAACTGGCTGGATAACTCAACTCAGAGAGTAGTTATAAATGGTTCCCAATCCTGCTGGAAAGGTATAACGAGTGGGGTTCCGCAAGGGTCTGTTTTGCGACCGGCTCTGTTCAATATGATAAGTAACCGCATGGCTATATCAAAAACAAAATCTGTCAAAACAACCTAATAGATTTCTTTTACAGGATAAGAAGCCTCGTGGATAGTGGGCAAGCGGTAGATGTGGTATAGCTTCATTTTTAGGAAGGCTTTGGATACTTTCTTCCTTACCTTCTCATAAACAAACTAGGAAAATCCATCCTAGCTGAAGCTATGATAAGGTGGGTGCACAACTGGGTGGAAAGCCATTCCCAGAGAGTATTTGTCAGGGGTCTACACTCCAACTGGAAGGGCATATCAAGTTGGCTGGCACAGGGATCAGTTCTGGGTCCGATTCTGTTCAATATCTTGAATGACTGCCTAGGAAGGACCACCTCGGAAAGAGTACTGTGGAAAGGGATCTGGGGGTCCTAGTGGATCACAAGCTAAATAGCAGTCAACACTGTAACGCTGTGGGGAAAAAAAGCAAAAGTCAATCTGGGATGTATCAGCAGGAGTGTTGTAAGGAAGACGCAAGAAGTAATTCTTCCGTTCTGCTCTCAGCAGGTTATGCCTCCGCTGGAATGTTGAATCCACATCTGGGTGCCACATTACAGGAAAAAAGTGGAGAAATTGGAGAAAGTCCTGAGAACACCAACCAAAATGATTAAAGGTCTAGAGAACATGACCTATGAGAGAAGATTAAAAAAATGTGGTTTGTTTAGTCTGACGAGAAGGCTGAGAGGGGACGTGATAACTGTGACGGTGTACCCCATAAAGCTTTATAGGGAGAGGCTTATAAACGTATACATGATGTAACTGGAATATGTTTTATGCTACATGTGCCATGTAACATATCTCTGTGAAAGTTATGACCTACTGAATTTATTCCTCCTGTTTGTACGCATGTATCATTGTTTTAGTTGGAGTTATGAAGATTGGTTTTATATTTGCTGATTTGTACATAGCCTTTGTAAGAGCATGGGATCATGTTTGGAGGAAAGAATGTGCAAGTTAAGGACAAGCACTTAACAGACAAAAGCAGTTGCAGACCCCAATCCACATCGGGGCCTGGTCGGACTGGTTATCGAGGGGTGCATGGACATGTGACTTGCCCATGTGATCCCAAACCTCCATGGTAACATGATGTTACACAGGGAGGGGAAAAAGACTATAAAAGCCCTTGGGGGACGCTTTCATTTTGTCTTCAGCTGGCTAAGGAGAGAGAGACTCTCCACCCCCCAAGGACACACCTGAAAAGAGACTGAACAAAGGACAAAGACAATACGGGCGTGAGTGATTGCTGGACCCAGGCTAAGAGGAAGATAGCCTGTTTACTGGACCGAGTGAGGTTCTTATCTGTACACAGGGTGATTAGACATACAACTGCGTGTTCTATTTTATTTTATTTGGTAATTCACTTTGTTCTGTCTGTCACTACTTGGAATCACTTAAATCCTACTTACTGTACTTATTAAAATCACTTTTTACTTATTCAGTTGCCTGGAGTACGAGTTGTTACCTGGGGAAGGCAAACAGCTGTGCATATCTTTCTATCTTTGAAATAGAAGGCGAACTATTTATGAGTTTGCCCTGTATAAGCTTTATACAGGGTAAAACAGATTGATTAAGGGTGTGAACCTCTTTGGGAGTTGGGCACCTGGGTGTCAAAGGCAAGAGCGCTTCCAGGAGCCTTTGGGAGTTGGGCACCTGGGTGTCAAAGGCAAGAGCGCTTCCAGGAGCCTTACAGTTGTTAGTAGACTTGGTTCGGACCTGGATCTGTGTTTGCAGAAGATCAGTGGAATCTGGCTCAAAACAGACAGGATTCGGGAGTCACAAGATGGAAAAGGCCTGGAAGCAGGGGCAGAAGTAGCCTGGGCACACCAGGGGGCAGCACCAAGCAGGTCTCTGTGATCCCAACCCACCACAATAACATATTTCCAATACATAAAAGGTTGTGACAAGGAGGAGGGAGAAAAATTGTTCTCCTTAACCTCTGAGAATAGGAGAAAAAGCAATGGACTTAAATTGCAGGAAGGGAGGTTTAGGTTGGACATTAAGATAAACTTCCTAACTGTCAGGGTGGTTAAGCACTGGAATAAATTACCTAGCGAAGTTGTGGAATCTCCATTATTGGAGATTTTTAAGACCAGTTTAGACAAACTCCTGTCAGGGATGGTATAGATAATACTGAGTCCTGCTGGCCATGGATTTGATTGAAGAGTGATCCTGCTGTAGTTTTCTCTACCAGACTATGCCTATGGAATGCTCCTTGGAACGGAAGAACATAGGCATTGCTACAGAAGAGCAGGCCTCTCTCCCATCATGGTCAGTACCAGAGGCTTCACAGGGAAATACAAGAAACCCAGCAGATCACCTGCCCATGGAGCAGGCCTGCACAACTCGTAAAGCGGTGAGGGCCATATTACTGCAAAGAAAACAGCTGAGGGCCGAAACCTCACGGCTCCGTGGAAACACAACACCCCTCCCCCCCCGAGAGCCGCCCGCCCTGCGGAAACAACCCCTCCTTCCCCAGCGCTGGGGTGTGGAAGCCTGTAGAGGGGGAAAGAAGCAGCGCGCATAGGGTGACCAGATCACAGCAGTAAAATAGGACCTGCCCCCTCCCCGCTCGGCCCAACCATCACACCCCTCTTCACCCCCCCCCCCACCGAGGGGTCACTATATTACTGCACACAACAGTCAATCAATGCAGTTGTAGATAAATCTATGCAGTATGCATTTTTGTATAACTTTTATAGGTCTTTGTATTAAACCTTGGTGATATGTTATAGCGGGACCCTAAGGTAGTATAATTAAGGGCGAAGAAAAATGTATTTTTTCTAGAAGTAGAATAAGATCTTCCCCCCACTTTGGATTCAATTGCCCCGTTGAATGAATGAGGTGTGAATGAGGAAGGCGTGGAAGGCAGCACCTCCAGACAGCTGCAACTCTTGGAGAGGGGATGGGAACCAGACCAAGGACAATCAAACTTGTCATGTGGGCTGACTAGAGAAGAGCAGACATACCGACACCCTCGGGGGTAGGAAGCAAGCACCTTCCTTTGGGAACACCCTCTTTGCAGCATTGGGACAACCCCCAGCCCAGAGACAAGCAGCAAAAAGGACCAATGGACAAAGGCCCAGATTTTGGGCCGCACAGTGAGCATACCTACTCACCCCTCGTGGGCCGCACAGTGAGCCCACCTACTCAGCCCTCCGCGAGCCACACAGTGAGCCCACGTGGGCTGCATGTTGTGCAGGCATGCCATAGAGGAACTTTTTCTCTATCCTCCGTCAATCACATCTATCTCCATTATTGGACGACACCCTGAAATACAAGAGTTTATATCCTTGCTACACTTCAAGAAAGGCAGTAAATCCATCTCAGTCTCCATTTGCTCCAGAGTACTGCCAGCACCATTCTGTATGCGTCACCAAGAGACACGGCTCAACTCATCCCTCTCCTTTGTCATACACCTGGAGCAATAACAAATTTAAAGCTGCAGAATAAAAGACCTAAACTGCAGGGGAAGAAACCTTTTGCCATTAAGCAATGAGCCTTTCCCCACCAGATCACAAGCTTCACAGAGAGCAAATGCCCGAATATCGCCAAGTTTTCTCTCTACAACGTCTACTTAGTACCTTATGTCTCCTGTTCCCTTTGCACTTTGCAGAGGGTAACATGGGAAACATGAGGAATGTTTGCAGAGGTGCTGATGAAATGCAGCTCTCTCATTATTTCACACTGAGTTCGGTCTATTCAAAACTTCTCAAAGCCGGGCCTATGTGCTCAGACGTGAATCTGTAATGTGCCATTCATGTAATGGTTCTGTCTTTCCCCATGGATATGCCTTCTGTGTTTAACATGGACCACCGTTTCCATTAAGGTACCAAAGGCCCCATCGCCATGCCCTCTAACTCTGGTATTCTCCCAACACCATAGTGACTTCTATAACCATATAATCCTCCACAATCATATGGGCCCTACTAACCGTAGAGCCCCTCTCACCGAATGGGCCCCAGAGCAATTACCATGCTAGAAGAGACGAGTGGCCCATCAAAGGCAGTATCCTGTCTCAATGAGTGTCACTCACCAGCTGCTTCAAAAGAAAGCAGAAGAACAATGAATGAGTCCTTTTTGGAAGAAACTTAGGGAGTTTCTTCCAAAATCCTGAATTAAAAATTGGGGGTGAGATTTCTCAGAGCTCTCTAAGGGATTTGAATACCCAAGCTCCAACTAACAGCAGCAGGATCTACTGTCCGTAATGCGTGTCTTCCTCTTAAAATCCAAGCACCCATTTCTAAAGCATGAAGAGATCGCCTGCAACTCGATAATGGGGAAAACACTGAAAAACCCTAAACCCTCCCCATTGTTATGAATCACAGAGTGTCTGGGCAAGATTCAGTTCTCAATTCAAAGGATCACCAGCACATCTTCGGAATGGCTAGAGAGAGAACGAGTTGAGTAGGATAATTTTAGTTCACACTGGAAAACAAGTGAAAGTGGTTAGAAGACTCCTGAGCCATGAATGTTTTCAGGCAGTTTTTTAGACTGCCTGGAGGACTCGAGGGGCCCTTTTTTTCCTGATGGTCTAATTAGTTACAGATCAAATTTAGATAACTTCTTCCATGATTTAATCTTTTTCCTCTGTTTTTCACAGTCACTTTGTTCTTAACTCCACATGCTCTGAGGTGCACATTACACCCTGTTGCTCTTTCATCAGAGAATTCCCCGTAACTGTCCCCTTTCTAGGGCAACTAAACCTGGTGAGGAAAATACCTGTTTGTGGTGTTTTAAAAGAGCCAGCAGTTCCTGCTTTGGGGTTGGATTGAAACCCTCCCCGAACTCAGTGCTTTCCAGGGGATTCCCTGCTCTGCTTTCTCTCACCATTGAAGGGACGGAGAAGGTTTCTTCATCAGCACAATACATCACATTTACTGCCATCTCCCTTTCAGAGCAAGTTTTAATCTATCCATGTGCATGGTTGGCACCGTTCCTCTGCCACTTGGCTTCCTTGCTTCCTGTGTGACGGCATTCACCCCTTCAATCACCTCAAAAGGTCCTTCTGAAGAATCCTGCTTTTTCTTTTCCCTCACTGGAGTCAGCACTAACACCAAATCAGCAGTGTGGGAGAGGGCACAGGGCTGAGCCTGCACAGGGGTGGGGGTGCAGGAGGGGTGAGGGGTGCAAACTCTGGGAGGGAGTTTGAGTGCAGGAGGGGTCTCCAGGCTGGGGCAGAGCGTTGGTGTGCAGAAACGGGTGCAGGTGCTGGCTCTGGGAGGGGGACAGGGCTGGGGCAGGGGGTTGGGGTGCAGGAGGCCATGTGGGGTGCTGTCTCTAAGAGTGGGGTGGGGGCTGATCTCCCCAGGGGGTGCTAAGCACCTGCTAATTTTTGTTCCCAGGGTGCTCCAGCCCCGAGCACCCACGGAGTAGGCGCCTATGGACTGCAGTGTCTAAGGGGACTGCCTGGGACTCCATTTGTGATGGTGCTGCCCATGGGAGCCTGCTGAGGTCACTCAATCAGGGTGAACTGCAAACAGAACGGGGCAAACAAACCCCAAATGCTGGTGGATAGTCCAATAATTAGATTCACCAAGCCAGCACAAAACAGCCTCTATAGTACCTCACTGGTTACTAAGAAGTCCAGACAACACAGTTCCCTTAAAGTACCCAGCCTCAGGCCTCCATCCAGACACACACTGTAAGATATGATGATGATTACTGAAAATCTTAATTCATCATATATAAGAAAAGGTTCTTCCAATCCCAAAGGATCAGCCCCAAATCCAGGTCAAATAATAACTTAGAGCTTACCCCAAATACCCCGCTTCCAGTCAATTCTTATTAACTAAACTAAAATTTATTAAAAAAGAAAAGAGAGAGAGAGTTGGTCAATAGATCAGTATACATACAGACTTGAATTCAATTCTTGAGGTTCAGGTACATAGCAGAAATGAGCTTGTAGTTGCCAAAAGTCCTTTTAGAAATAGTCCATAGGTTATAGTCCAATGTCCATATTCAGGGTGACGCCAGTCAGTGACTGGGGATCTCAATCCTTATGGCTCAGGGTTTCCCCTTCTTGAAACCCAAAGCAGATCTGAGAGCCAGAAGGATCATGTCCCAGGGTTCTTCTACATTTCCAGCAGCCATTTGGCCTGAGAAAACAATAGGCTGAACTGTCCTTCCAAACATCATGCCAATTAGCACAGGATAATTTATCCATTACACAGTTCAGACACAGGTTATCACAATCTTCAAAGAGACATAGACAATAATACTATTTCACTCAAATATCTTCCTAAATGTTAATACTCCTTTTTTGATCTTTGAATCAAAGCTATAGCCATAGACACAGACTTGTTTGCTCAGATCACAAGAGCTGAGCAAACATCTCCCCTTCTAGCTCTAACAATGCCGGCTGCATTTCAAAGCTCTGTTCCTTTACATATCTTCCTAACCAGTCTTTACAGTTCAGCCATGGGTCAGGTCAGTCTGGGAGTTCATTAACCCTTTCTAGCCCTGTCACCTTTCAATGAGATATTATATTATACTCATAACATCACACCATTATAAAAAAATTTTTTTACTTCGAGAGTTCACACTTGCTACGGGGTTGGTGACAGTAGCGTCGTTAGGGTGGGGAGCAGGGGGAGCGGCCGCTCCCCCTCAGCACAATTTCCCAAACTGGCGCCTTTTTAATTTTTGAAAGGGTGGAGATGGAGTGGATGGAGGTGGAGCCACAAAATAACACAAGGCCGACAAAAAAACGCCGACATTCTAATACAGGTACCTTCAAATACTTTTTGAGTGGTGTCATTATTTTCTTCTAGGCAAGCAGAATCTCCCATAATCAAATGCAGCCGTCTGCTCAGCCTGCCACCGCTCTGGGGTTACCCCGCTTGGCTCGTGCCAGCAGGGGTCCCGCCGCTCGCCCCACCAAGAGCCCATTGCTGCCCTGGGTTCTTTCACCCAGGCTGGCAGCGGGTTGAGAGACCCCGGCTGGCAGGAGCCCGCAGGGAGAACCCTAGAGCGGCAGCGGGCTGAGCATCTGCTCAGCCCGCCCCGCTCTAGGATAACCACCGTGGGCTCCTGCCAGCCGGGGTCTCTCAGACCGCAGCTGGCCTGCGTTCTTTCACTCTGGTTATGGTGCCTAGATGGACATAGAGACGGGTGTCAGGAACAGACTGGCTGGGTCACAGCCCTGAATGCTACAAGCACAGGTCACAGGGGACAATTCCTCAAGGAATCAATTCTGAACCACTTAAAGGAGGGGAAAGTGATCAGGAACAGTCAGCATGGATTCACCAAGGGCAAGTCATGCCTGACTAACCTAATTGCCTTCTATGATGAGATAACCGGCTCTGTGGATGAGGGGAAAGCAGTGGATGTGCTATTTCTTGACTTTAGCAAAGCTTTTGATACAGTCTCCCACAGTGTTCTTGCCAGCAAGTTAAGGAAGTATGGGCTGGATGAATGGACGGTAAGGTGGATAGAAAACTGGCTGGATGGTCGTGCTCAACGGGTAGTGATCAATGGCTCCATGTCTAGTTGGCAGCCGGTATCAAGTGGAGTGCCCCAAGGGTCGGTGCTGGGGCCGGTTTTGTTCAATATCTTCATCAACGATCTGGAGGATGGTGTGGACTGCACCCTTAGCAAGTTTGCAGATGACACTAAACTGGGAGGAGTGGTTGATACGCTGGAGGGTAGGGACAGGATACAGAGGGACCTAGACAAATTAGAGGATTGGGCCAAAAGAAATCTGATGAGGTTCAACAAGGACAAGTGCAGAGTCCTGCACTTAGGACGGAAGAATCCCATGCACTGCTACAGACTAGGGACCGAATGGCTGGGCAGCAGTTCTGCAGAAAAGGACCTAGGGGTTACGGTGGACGAAAAGCTGAATATGAGTCAACAGTGTGCCCTTGTTGCCAAGAAGGCTAACGGCATTTTGGGCTGTATAAGTAGGGGCATTTCCAGCAGATCGAGGGACGTGATTATTCCCCTCTATTCGGCACTGGTGAGGCCTCATTTGGAGTACTGTGTCCAGTTTTGGGCCCCACGCTACAAGAAGGATGTGGATAAATTGGAAAGAGTCCAACGGAGGGCAACAAAAATGATTAGGGGGCTCGAGCACATGACTTATGAGGAGAGGCTGAGGGAACTGGGATTGTTTACCCTGCAGAAGAGAAGAATGAGGGGGGATTTGATAGCTGCTTTCAACTACCTAAAAGGGGGTTCCAAAGAGGATGGAACTAGACTCTTCTCAGTGGTAGAAGATGACAGAACAAGGAGTAATGGTCTCAAGTTGCAGAGGAGGAGGTTTAGGTTGGATATTGGGAAAAACTTTTTCACTAGTAGGGTGGTGAAGCACTGGAATGGGCTACCTAGGGAGGTGGTGGAATCTCCTTCCTTAGAGGTTTTTAAGGTCAGGCTTGACAAAGCCCTGGCTGGGATGATCTAATTGGGTTTGGTCCTGCTTTGAGCAGTGGGTTGGACTAGATGACCTCCTGAGGTCCCTTCCAACCCTGAGATTCTATGATTCTATGATATGCGTCTTTGCCAGTGTGTACCCCAACAGCAGCCCCAATCCACCTCTGCACTCAATGAAGATTTCCCCAATGGTCTCGTCACCTGGACCGTCAATGGCCTGTGTTCTTAGCTGACTTGGCACAACTGAAAATTCTCCCTACCCCAAAATTAAAGGCCTTTTAAAAGAAAAGACAGGGTGTGTTCAGCATCGTGGGCCAGCCTGCTGTGAAGGTGTCAGTTCCCCGATGTCTTAATGGAGTTAATGGAGCGTTATCCCGGTGGATCGGAGGGAAGCTCCTTGGTCTGTTCTCTGTAATAAGTGAATCTAATCTTCAATATTGGAACATCTCACCCCAGTAAACATTTACTACCATTCTAATAATACACCTCTTTGGCCCTATGAAACTTGATGAGTGTTTGCGCACTGCCTTGAAATGCTTACATCGGAGGAAGCTTCAGACAGACAACGCGGCATGTTAAAATTACACCTGTCTGCCATAGGGTAAACAGAGGCACATTCAGGTGAAGATCAGACAGCAGTGATTGGGAGAGTCAAAAATGAACCCCAATAGTTGGGACTACTCATGCCAAACACTAACCTGTATCTCCTGAACACTACTGGATACTTACTGTTCATGCTTTCCAAATAAATCACTAACCCGAGAGTAACTCTTAGAGAGGCTCATTCTGGATTTTTTTTAATTGTATTTTGATGTTTTTTTGGGAAACTTTGGGGTGAAACATCTTCTCATCTAGGTGTGATCAACGAGCAACCATCTAGAGTCTTGCCATGCACTTTAACTCCCTTTATTTGTAGTTGTTCTCTCAGTCGTGGGTATTGACACTTGAGCAGAATTAAAGTCTCTTGTAACAAAATTTGTCCCATTTCAAATCTGTATTGAGATTTTTAGTCCTTCACTGAACGTGAACAAGTTTGAAATATCCCCACTTGTAATTCCTTTGCACCATTATTATCCTCAGGTATAAAGAAGGTAATGTGAAAGAAAGACCCTACCCTGTACCTCGTTTCACAAACCTGAACGAATTCATTACCATTGGGTTACTCTGACCGATTAGAGAGACGTGTTTCCACGGAAAGAAAAAGTAGCGCACACAGCGCACCTGGTGACTTCAGCCCACTTCAGCTATGACTTAAAGCAAGTTTTTGTTGCTTGAATTATCTATTGAGATTTACAAGGCTACCGCACTCATGGAAAAGATAGAAATGGACAGTCTTGTAATTCCTTTGGAGAAGTGTTATCATCACATATAAGGAGAGTGAAAGTGGATCAAAATATTAGCCAGCTTTTTATTGTTCATGCTGAGATCCAAGGATTGCAAACAGTTTGTAACCAGACCTGTTACTAGCCTTGTCTTGTAACATGGTGTAACAGGGAACAACTTTACAACTCAGCCCATGGCCAGAGCTATACCTGGGCATCTTAGCGCTCGGGCTGAGCAAGCATATTTCTGCCCCCTACCAGGTTTTTTTCCCACTGAATTGAGTTAGGACATTATAGACTAATGATAATTAAGGTTAAGATTTGGTCACGGTTAATCTTAGTAAAAGATTAAGCTTCCGAGAGTCTTTCTTCATTGCCCGTGACCCATCTCTGACTTTGACTAAAAATAACTGTGAAAAAATGGGTAAAGGACCGGGAATTCCAGCACCCAGTGCTGCTGTGTCTTCTGGGTCCTCCAGATGCCCACGGTGGCTGGGAGATGCGGGGAACCCATGCGACCTGCAGTGGCTAAGAGTACCAGGGTCCCACCCGCCACCTGCAGCGGCTTAGAGCTATGGGGGGCCCCCTGCCACCGTAGGCATTCCGGGTCCCACGGCTGGGAGCTGCTTGGTCCCATCGCTACCCACGGCGGCTGACAGCTTCGGCCCCCCTCCCTTGGCCTGAAGCGGAAAGTCTCACGGAGGTCTCTGGAAGTCACAGATTCCATGGGCTCTGTGACATAATCTTAGCCTTAATGATAATGTAGTAATTTTTGTGTATTGGTACAGTACATAGACAATACAAACTACTGTCTGAGTCATTAAGGGACCACATGAACTTTCACACAATCCTTTAACATCCCAAGAGCGCCCTTCTACATAACCTTTAAGGAAACTCATTCATAGGTACTGGGGAAAAAATGGACTGAAAATAATCGTAATAGCAATCACTTTATGGCATGAAATATATTCAGAAAGACATAAAAACTAATCCTGTTGGTTGGTTAATTCCTTAAAAACTAATCCTGTTGGTTGGTTCGTTCCTTAAAAACTAATCCTGTTGGTTGGTTTTCTATCGCCCCTCAGGGAGACTCTGGCTACAATAAGCAGCCACCTCTCTCACTGACACATCGGAGAATAAAAAGGACTCAGGATTAAAGAAAGAATGAATTTCCTGCGGAGGTGGATTATCTAGCAATTAAATTACCTGTCTCTGTATGAGCAGAAGCCACCCTTTCTCTGGCCTTTATATGAGGGACACAAGCATTTTGCGGGGCTAGGATGTAAGATTTCGGGTTTCTGCCTTTTGCATTGTGATTTGATGTTTCTAAGAAGAGAAGGGATTATTGTTTGCGCCCTGGTACAATGGTACGGTTGGCTTCTACTGGATCATTTCTCCTGCTCAATCCTGCCAAGCGAATTGCGACTAGGCCCCTTTCAAGGTTAAGGATTAGAGCAGCAGGGCGGAAGCTAAATTGGGACAGCTGCTAAGAGGCATCCAGCATCTTGCCAGGGGGTTAGACTAGATGACCCTTGCGGTGCATTCTAACCCCGTGTTTCAATGACATTTGACCCCCGGCCAGGTAAGGCCCCTCCCACCGAAGTGTGGAGACACAAGAAGGTACCTGGGGGTGGTGACTGTGAAATGGGATTACGCTGTGCTTCGGTGTGCAGCAATGCCGATGCTCTGGTTATGGTGGCTAGATGGACATAGAGAAGGGTGTCAGGAACAGAACAGCCCTGAATGCTACAAGCACAGGTCACAGGGGACATGCCTCTTTCCCAGTGTGTACCCCAACAGCAGCCCCAATCCAGCTCTGCACTCAATGTAGATTTCCCAAATGGTCTCTTCACCTGGACAGTCAATGGCCTGTATTCTTAGCTGACTTGGCTCAACTGAAAATTCTCCCTACCCCAAAATTAAAGGCCTTTTAAAAGAAAAAACAGGGTGTGTTCAGCATCGTGGGCCAGCCTGCTGTGAAGGTGTCACTTCCCCAAAGTGTTAATGGAGTTAATGGAGCGTTATCCCGGTGAGTCGGAGTGAGGCTCCTTGGTCTGTTCTCTGTAATAAGTGAATCTAATCTTCAATATTGGAACATCTCACCCCAGTAAACATTTACTACCATTCTAATAATACACCTCTTTGGCCCTATGAAACTTGATGAGTGTTTGCGCAGTGCCTTGAAATGCTTACATCGGAGGAAGCTTCAGACAGTCAATGCCGCATGTTAAAATTACACCTGTCTGCCATAGGGTAAACACATGCACATTCAGGAGAAGATCAGACAGCAGTGATTGGGAGAGTCAAAAATGAACCCCAATAGTTGGGACTACTCATGCCAAACACTAACCTGTATCTCCTGAACACTACTGGATACTTACTGTTCATGCTTTCCAAATAAATCTCTAACCCGAGAGTAACTCTTAGAGAGGCTAGTTCTGGATTTTTAAAATTGTGTTTTGATGGTTTTTTGGGAAACTTTGGGGTGAAACATCTTCTCATCTAGGTGTGATCAACGAGCAGCCATCTAGAGTCTTGCCATGCACTTTAACTCCCTTTATTTGTAGTTGTTCTCTCAGTCGTGGGTATTGACACTTGAGCAGAATTAAATTCTCTTGCAACAAAATTTGTCCCATTTCAAATCTGTATTGAGATTTTTAGTCCTTCACTGAACGTGACCAAGTTTGAAATATAGACACTTGTAATTCCTTTGGACCATGATTATCCTCAGGAATAAAGAAGGCAATGTTAAAGAAAGACCCTACCCTGTACCTCGTTTCACAAACCTGAAAGAAAGGGGAGCAAAGTTCGGTTTAGGATCGGATGAGGTCAGAAATACATAATCTGCAAAATCCCCAATTGGGGGTAAAGGCTTAACGGCTCAAAGTACAGAGATTGAGATATGAGGGTAAGTTGTTCATATATAATGGCTATGTTCAGATGTGGAGTAGAATGACTGGGTACTATGATGAGGATGGAGATTTTTATTCTTACGCTGAAAGTGAACAAGTCTGAAATATACGCACTTGTAATTCCTTTGGACCATTATTATCCTCAGGTATAAAGAAGGTAATGTGAAAGAAAGACCCTACCCTGTACCTCGTTTCACAAACCTGAAAGAATTCATTACCATTGGGTTACTCTGACCGATTAGAGAGACGTGTTTCCACGGAAAGAAAAAGTAGCGCACACAGCGCACCTGGTGACTTCAGCCCAACGGGTGCTATGACTTAAAGCAAGTTTTTGTTGCTTGAATTATCTATTGAGATTTACAAGGCTACCACACTCATGGAAAAGATAGAAATGGACAGTCTTGTAATTCCTTTGGAGAAGTGTTATCATCACATATAAGGAGAGTGAAAGTGGATCAAAATATTAGCCAGCTTTTTATTGTTCATGCTGAGATCCAAGGATTGCCAACAGTTTGTAACCAGACCTGTTACTAGCCTTGTCTTGTAACATGGTGTAACAAGGAACAACTTTACAACTCAGCCCTTGGCCAGAGCTATACCTGGGCATCTTAGCGCTCGGGCTGAGCAAGCATATTTGTGCCCCCTACCAGGTTTTTTTCCCGCTGAATTGAGTTAGGACATTATAGACTAATGATAATTAAGGTTAAGATTTGGTCACGGTTAATCTTAGTAAAAGATTAAGCTTCCGAGAGTATTTCTTCATTGCCCATGACCCATCTCTGACTTTGACTAAAAATAACTGTGAAAAAAAGGGTAAAGGACTGGGAATTCCAGCACCCACTGCTGCTGTGTCTTCTGGGTCCTCCAGATACCCACGGTGGCTGGGAGATGCGGGGAACCCATGCGACCTGCAGTGGCTAAGTGTACCAGGGTCCCACCCGCCACCTGCAGCGGCTTAGAGCTATGGAGGGCCCCCTGCCACCATAGGCATTCCGGGTCCCACGGCTGGGAGCTGCTTGGTCCCATCGCTACCCACGGCAGCTGACAGCTCCGGCCCCCCTCCCTTGGTCTGAAGTGGAAAGTCTCACGGAGGTCTCTGGAAGTCACAGATTCCATGGGCTCTGTGACATAATCTTAGCCTTAATGATAATGTAGTTATTTTTGTGTATTGGTACAGTACATAGACAATACAAACTACTGTCTGAGTCATTAAGGGACCACATGAACTTTCACACAATCCTTTAACATCCCAAGAGCGCCCTTCTACATAACCTGTAAGGAAACTCATTCATAGGTACTGGGGAAAAAACGGACTGAAAATAATCGTAATAGCAATCACTTTATGGCATGAAATATATTCAGAAAGACATAAAAACTAATCCTGTTGGTTGGTTAGTTCCTTAAAAACTAATCCTATTGCTTGGTTTTCTATCGCCCCTCAGGGAGACTCTGGCTACAATAATCAGCCACCTCTCTCACTGACACATCGGAGAATAAAAAGGACTCAGGATTAAAGAAAGAATGAATTTCCTGTGGAGGTGGATTATCTAGCAATTAAATTACCTGTCCCGGTATAAGCAGAAGCCACCCTTTCTCTGGCCTTTATATGAGGGACACAAGTATTTGGCGGGGCAAGGTTGTAAGATTTTGGGTTTCTGCCTTTTGCGTTGTGATTTGCTGTTTCTAAGAAGAGGAGGGATTATTGTTTGCGCCCTGGTACAATAGGACGGTTGGCTTCACAGCCCGACTCAAGCTCTGCACCCTCTGCAGATTCCCCCAATGGTCTCTTCACCTGCCCAGTCAATGGCCTGTGTTTTTAGCTGACTTGGCACTATTGAATATTGTCCCTTGCCCAAAATGAGAGGCCTTTTCAATGAAAAGCCAGGGTGTGTTCAGCATCGTGGGCCAGGCTGCCTGAAGGTGTCAGTTCCCCGACATATGAGTGCACCTTGCTGGCTGGCTAATGGAGCGTTATCCTGGTGGGTCGGAGGGAGGCTCCTTGGTCTGTTCTCTGTAACAAGCATTAAATCAGGCTGGGGCAACACCAAGGGCAGGTCCCAGTAACAGGAACACAGAGCTAAAGGAGGGAGCAGGGCGTGTTTTACCCCTGCTGAGCGCTGACCGAAACGGCCTGTTTTACTTGGGCAGCGTTTACTTTCTTTGTTTCTACTGTTGCTTCCCCAAACAGAAAATCACAAGCAGCCCAGGACTGCTTCCTTTCTCCTGTCTCAACACTTCCTGCCAAGCCTGGAAGGCCGACTGCCCCCAGCCCCCAACAGGGCAGGCGCCTCATCCCATCAGGGTGTCTGTTACCGCCTCTGCCGCACCCGGTGCTGGGGTTTTGATCTCTGACACCCTCTGGCAGCCCATCACCCCTGGGATGAAACCCGGCTCCTACCCCCCCCTCCAATTATGCTCCTTGGCCCCCTTCTGACCCTGCCTCCAGCTGTTTGATCTCCCCGCCCCCATGCAGTCAGTTACCGCCCCCTGCTCAGACCCTGCCCATCCCCACCATTTGCCCCCTTTAAACTTTGGAATCGCCAGCAAGCGCAGCAGCTTCAGCAGATGTTACTGAGCAATGAGCACGCTCAGTAGGAGCAAAGCAGCGCTCAGCACCCTGCCTGCCTGATGCCCCATTAGCCCCCTAGTGCCGGGGAGCCTGCGATTGCCTGGGCTCCTGGGCCTACGATCCTTGTAGGCAGGGGGTGCTCTGAGCACCCTGGGCTCCATCTGGAGGCTGTTCGGACTCATCCTGCGGGGAGGGGGGGGCCACTACTCTTAACCTGCCCAGTGTTTGCACCCCAGTAGCTCTACGCTCTCGGCGGCTGACCCACTCGCCCCTCCCGAGTGACACCTCTGCCTGTGGTAGGAGGAGTCACACGTATCGGGTTGTATTTCTCTTTCTGCAACTGACCCCCAGGTGACCTTCACCTCAACATGCATGTTTCTCGGCCCATCGAACACACAGAGTCAGGGTGTTGGGGATGGAAGTTCTTCAGCGTCCTCACAAGTCCAGCTTTCAAAGCCCCTCACAAACACTGGCTGGTCTTTCACTCGGGCAAAGGTTCTCTTCTTGGAATATTAATAGACTGTTGTTGAGAGTAGACACCTCTGCACTGAGTAATAGAGTCATTTTAAACAAAATGGAGGCCAAGCTCTCGTGTCATTCTCTTAATCAGGTCGTAACTTTGAAGCCACACAATCTGGGGCTGGTTCACTTTCATTTGAATGTAATTCTGCATTTGGTATGTATAAAAACATTGTAACTGGAAAATGAAGGTGTCCCCTTGGTGTCAATCAGCACAGTTGCTTCAACTTCACAGAGGTTCAGGGCCTCAGAACCAAAGGAAGACTCCTCTGCCTCATTCCCTGGATATGGAACCCACCCCTGGGGATCTCTCTTACACGCTAAACAACATTCTGAAACTGGCAGGAATGTTTTCTGAAACATGCCCTATGGCTGGTCAGAGTTGATGTCAAATCTCATCCCGCAGCCATCTCCTCCTTTCTCGGGAATATGTGATTTTCATCTCTCCTGGGCATCTTGCTTGGCTCACTCAGCTGCATTGTCTGACAAGGCGTCCTTTTCTTGGCTGCTCGTGGATGGAGAGGTCCTGACATAAAAAGCACTGTTTCCTTTCCCTCTCCGCCATCCCTCCCCTTGACCCATAAGCAAATCTGCTCTAGGCAGCCCTTTGAGAGGGCATTGGTGACGTGAGGGGAGGTCCAATGTTAGGACAAGCTTTACTCACCATAGGGTAAGATTCACCCCTTGGCAGACAGCCATCAGAAAGTCGCATGCTCCACTCAAGACCCGGTTAAGACCCAGTTTAAAAGTTTAAAATGGGACTAAAGTTGTTGACAGGCATCGTACCATCCACCAGCCAAAGGGTGAATTTCAAACTTTAGGTCCTGACAAGAAACACGCTGGAGGCAATGGAATGATTCCCATTAACTTCTAAGGGAATTGGGTCTGACCCGTTGAGAATGCAGAAAAAGGTCTCCCTCCTTCCTGGTAGGGTTAGAATGAAAAGGACAAACTGGAGTCCTTTCATGACGCCCACTTGTGCTTCTAATGCTTCTTAGAATCACAGTGACATTCGTTCTCATTGGAGCACCAATAAAGTCAATGGAATGTCACGAGGAATGCAGTTGGCCCAAACCATTTGAAGATGAAAGGAAGAGGAAGGGTGCAACGTACAGGTCACGACTTCCGAGGCTCAGATTAACCTAATAATCACAACCCCTGAGGAAAAGAGCTCCGTCCAAAGGAGGATTTTGCAAGGCAATCAAGTTGGTTTGGTAACTAATTAGGACCGCCTCCACAAATGGCATCGCAGATCCTCCAGGCAGTCCTAGGAACTGTATAAAAGCGCTCACCACTCAGGGCTCTTCTAAACACTTCTCCAAACTTCATCTCCTCGGTGTCCTTGGGTAAGTCCAATTCAACTCGATCACTTTCAAACTATAAAGATGGGATTGTAGGGGCTATTTTCATGGAAGACGGAATCTTGCATTTACTCACTGTGATATTTATTAGGGATCAGGATTTTCTTCCATCAGGATCTTGTGTAGTGATTCAGTTACAGGAGCTGGTGGATTCATGATTTGAAACTATTAGAGGTATATTACGAGCAACAGATGCAATTGGGAAACATATTTCCTATTCATTGGAAATAGATTTAGGGCACTGAAATCTTTTCAGAAACTTTAGAAGAGGCATTTAGCCATTTTTCACTAGGCTGGATTAGGAAGAAACTTTCCCTGTTTCTCCTCTTGTAAGGGAACTCCCCTCGCTCTTCATTTGCCACTATATCTGTTCCTATGTCTATAACTTTCACTCCATGAATCTGAAGAAGTGGTTTTTTACCCATAAAAGCTTACGCCCAAATAAATCTGTTAGTCTTTAAGGTGCCACCGGACTCCTCCTTGTTTTTGTGAATACAGATTAACATGGCTACCCCTCTGATACTTTCTCAGATTAGTTCAGAAAGGACCAATTCAGTGGTCTTTTCCTTGGTTCTAAAACAGTAGCTGTTATTCCTAACTGTTGGAGATACAACCATTTATTAAGATGACTAGTGGTGTGATCCACTCTAGCAATTTCTATGTTCTCCTGAGCAGAAATACCCATTGAAGGTGCTTCTCCTCAGATGCTGTTATTTACTGTCGCTCCATGGAAATCAGTGGTCCAGAACCCCTTTTTTCCCAGCTGAGGAGCTTGTCCTTAGTGATTTGGTTGGAGAAAAATAACGTTTTCTGTGTATTCACCGTAAGTATTGTTGACTCACAAGCTTAGGAAAATCCAAGAACTACCCTGTGATACCAGACTCAACTGGTTTGCACGCAGAGGTTAAATCCTCAAACGAAAGGCAGTGATTACCATGATCCCAGCCATTTCTCTTTGAGAAATGTCTCAAATGGACACAGAATCCCAGGTGTCCAGCATAGAAATTGTGACACTTATTCCAGTCGCTGTTTTTCAGACAAAGCCAATGAGAGAGCTTCAAGGGGGCCGGTTGGGTGGGAAGTTTAGTGCGAGTGGACAAGAGGTGTAAAAAGAGGATATAGGAAGAACTACATGGCCATGAACACAGGTACTACGTCCACTCTTCCTTTTTCTCCTGGGCCGCACCGAGCTTTGAAGCGTTTCTTCCACCTCCCCTTGTACCTTCTCTTTACTCTAGTCCCTGTTGTGTGTTTCAGGTTTACCTCCATCCCAGAAAAATGACTTTCTCCAGCCTGTGCTATCCTGAATGTGGGGTGGCCCGACCCAGTCCAGTTACTGGCAGCTGCAACGAGCCGTGCGTTAGGCAGTGCCCTGACTCCGAAGTGGTGATCCATGCCCCAGCGACTGTTGTGTCCATGCCAGGACCAGTGATGAGCACTTTCCCGCAGAGCACTGTAGTCGGAGCCGTAGGCGCACCTGTGGTCGGACCCGGTTTCGGGGGCTCATTCGGTTATGGGGGATTGAACGGCAATGGAGGCCTTTACGGAAGATTTAATGGTTTGGGGGGATACGGTGGTTACGGTGGCCCTTACGGTTATGGGGGATCATGTGGTTATCGGGGATTAGGCGGTTACCTGGGCGGTTATGGTCACGGGGGAATATGTGGTTCCGGGGTATCTTGCCATAGGTACCTCAGTGGAAGCTGTGGGCCATGCTAAACCCAGCAGGAACATCCGTGGAAGAAGGAAGAACCAGGAAACGAACGGCAAGATACAGATTCACCCCTGACCTGTTGGGCTTGGCTTTCAGAAGTGCTGAGCAACCATGGCTCCAGCTGAAGTCAGTGGGAGCTGTGTGTGCTCAGCACCTCGGTCTGATGGCCATGCTGCATGTCTAATGTTACGCTTTATCACTCCTTCTGCCAACGCTTTCCCAGCCATGGGCTGATTCTCTTATTCCCATGTGGACTCACTCTGAATTACACGCAGGCTGTTTACACTAACTCCGCAGTTTAAAGGAAATAGGGGCCTTAAGACAGGCATCAGTTACATTTATTATCATTTTAAGTCCCTTGAGAGGGGTAAAAAGAGACCTTGCCTTGAAGGAGAATTAGACCCTGTCTGTCCTAGCCTTTCCATCAATACCTATCTTTAGTGTCTCCCTTTGACCTTCTCTGCGACAGATGATCAATTGTGAAGCAGAGTAGTCCTCTGCTTCAGTTTTGTTGTCTCTCACTTCCCAACGAACGGGGTAAGAAATGTAAGTTAAAATGGTTGCAAAGGGGACTTGTTTGTCAACCTCTGCAGATGCAACAACAAAAAAAGAACATCTTGTGTGAAATACCTCCCATTGAAGTGGTGATGGGTCATGGCCCTTCTTCAACAACTGAAAACACATTCTTTCTGCTCTCATATTTTTCCTGTAACTGTACTGCAAATGGCACTCGCATTAAAAACGCTGATGCATCATAATATCCGTCTTCTGGTTCTCCTTGTTCCTCCGTCCCTCTTTAAACATTGCCCTGGACAATATTCAGCCCTGAAAAGCCGGTAGCATCAGGCACTTCTCAAGAGGCAACTTTTGGAAGCCCTGGAGTGATAGGAGAATTCAGCCCTTGAAGTAGTTTACAGCATTAGGTTCGGTTTCCGTACGGGGGTGGAGTTTCACCTTGGTTTACCTGCTTTGCATTACCTGTTTTAACAAAGTACAGTTCACTCTAGTCCAAACTCCTTGAATGGCAGAGCAACTTTCAGGACAGCATGCCTTTGCTTCTAGAGCGCTTTGAAAGTCAGGATCGTCACTGGAAAGCCCCTCTGTCACGGAGTGTGGGGGAGTCAGCGCCTGCACCCCTCTTCCTGGGATTCACTGTGACGCTCAGCCAGCCAGTAGAACAGAAGCTTTATTAGGAACGCCAGGAATACAGTCCAATCAGAGCTTGTAAGTACAAACAGGACCCCTCAGTCGGGCCCTTCTGCGGGGCAGGGAGCTTAGACCCCAGTGCGGGGGCTCCCTGCGTTTCACCCTACAGCTCCAAATGGGGGGCAGGGAGGCCAGACTCGGTCTGCACCTCCCTCCTCCTCCACACCTAGCTTCCAACTGAAACTCTCCAGCCCCTCCTCTGCCTTTCTCTACTTCCCGGGCCAGGAGGTCACCTGATCCTTTTCTTCTGCAACCCCTTCAGCTCGCACCTTTGCAGACAGCCATTCGTTGCCAGGAGACAGAGTGTTGCCCATTCTCTGTCCCTCTCTGGCTCTGCAACAATCACCCCTTATTCCCACCACCTAGAGACTTAGGAAATGCATAGGGGAAACTGAGGCACACACAGTATTCACAGAAAACATTAACAACAGTCCTATTTCATCACACCCTCTGAACTTGCACGCCACAAATCACCCTCCCTGTTTTATGGAGCTTTCCTTCCCCAGGCTTTTGAGTGTTTCAGCAGAGATTATTCATACAGACGAATGCTGAATAATAAACTCTCCAGCAGAGACTGCTGAAACATCATTATGGAGTCAACAGCCCTTTTTGAGAAGAGTTCTCCTTTTGCCAGGACCTTCTTCTCTTCTCCTCGGATGGGACCTGCAGTGACATGTAGCATGTAGCATCCATCTACATGTAGCAAAAGACCACCTTGGCTTAACCACGAGATCTTGCAAGATCTAAAAAATAAAAAGGAGTCATATAAAAAATGGAAACTAGGACAAATTACAAAGGATGAATATAGGCAAACAACACGGGAAGGCAGGGGCAAGATTAGAAAGGCAAAGGCACAAAATGAGCTCAAACTAGCTGCAGGAATAAAGGGAAACAAGAAAACTTTTTATCAATACATTAGAAGCAGGAGGAAGACCAAGGACAGGGTAGGCCCACTACTCAGTGAGGAGGGAGAAACAGTAACAGGAAACTTGGAAATGGCAGAGATGCTTAATGACTTCTTTGTTTCGGTCTTCACCGAGAAGTCTGAGGGAATGCCTAACATAGTGAATGCACATGGGAAGGGGGAAGGTTTAGAAGATAAAATAAAAAAAGAACAAGTTAAAAATCACTTAGATAAGTTAGATGCCTGCAAGTCACCAGGACCTGATGAAATGCATCCTAGAATACTCAAGGAGCTAATAGAGGAGGTATCTGAGCCTCTAGCTATTATCTTTGGTAAATCATGGGAGACAGGAGAGATTCCCGAAGACTGGAAAAGGGCAAATATAGTGCCCATCTATAAAAAGGGAAATAAAAACAACCCAGGAAACTACAGACCAGTTAGTTTCACTTCTGTGCCAGGGAAAATAAGGGAGCAAGTAATTAAGGAAATCATCTGCAAACACTTGGAAGGTGGTAAGGTGATAGGGAATAACCAGCATGGAGTTGTAAAGAACAAATCATGTCAAACCAATCTGATAGCTTTCTTTGATAGGATAACGAGTCTTGTGGATAAGGGAGAAGGGGTGGATGTGGTATTCCTAGACTTTAGTAAGGCATTTGATACGGTCTCGCATGATATTCTTATCAATAAACTAGGGAAATACAACTTAGATGGGGCTACTATAAGGTGGGTGTGCAACTGGCTGGATAACCGAACTCAGAGAGTAGTTATAAATGGTTCCCAATCCTGCTGGAAAGGTATAACGAGTGGGGTTCCGCAAGGGTCTGTTTTGCGACCGGCTCTGTTCAATATGATAAGTAACCGCATGGCTATATCAAAAACAAAATCTGTCAAAACAACCTAATAGATTTCTTTTACAGGATAAGAAGCCTCGTGGATAGTGGGCAAGCGGTAGATGTGGTATAGCTTCATTTTTAGGAAGGCTTTGGATACTTTCTTCCTTACCTTCTCATAAACAAACTAGGAAAATCCATCCTAGCTGAAGCTATGATAAGGTGGGTGCACAACTGGGTGGAAAGCCATTCCCAGAGAGTATTTGTCAGGGGTCTACACTCCAACTGGAAGGGCATATCAAGTTGGCTGGCACAGGGATCAGTTCTGGGTCCGATTCTGTTCAATATCTTGAATGACTGCCTAGGAAGGACCACCTCGGAAAGAGTACTGTGGAAAGGGATCTGGGGGTCCTAGTGGATCACAAGCTAAATAGCAGTCAACACTGTAACGCTGTGGGGAAAAAAAGCAAAAGTCAATCTGGGATGTATCAGCAGGAGTGTTGTAAGGAAGACGCAAGAAGTAATTCTTCCGTTCTGCTCTCAGCAGGTTATGCCTCCGCTGGAATGTTGAATCCACATCTGGGTGCCACATTTCAGGAAAAAAGTGGAGAAATTGGAGAAAGTCCTGAGAACACCAACCAAAATGATTAAAGGTCTAGAGAACATGACCTATGAGAGAAGATTAAAAAAATGTGGTTTGTTTAGTCTGAAGAGAAGGCTGAGAGGGGACGTCATAACTGTGACGGTGTACCCCATAAAGCTTTATGGGGAGAGGCTTATAAACGTATACATGATGTAACTGGAATATATTTTATGCTACATGTGCCATGTAACATATCTCTGTGAAAGTTATGACCTACTGAATTTATTCCTCCTGTTTGTACGCATGTATCATTGTTTTAGTTGGAGTTATGAAGATTGGTTTTATATTTGCTGATCTGTACATAGCCTTTGTAAGAGCATGGGATCATGTTTGGAGGAAAGAATGTGCAAGTTAAGGACAAGCACTTAACAGACAAAAGCAGTTGCAGACCCCAATCCACATCGGGGCCTGGTCGGACTGGTTATCGAGGGGTGCATGGACATGTGACTTGCCCATGTGATCCCAAACCTCCATGGTAACATGATGTTACACAGGGAGGGGAGAAAGACTATAAAAGCCCTTGGGGGACGCTTTCATTTTGTCTTCAGCTGGCTAAGGAGAGAGAGACTCTCCACCCCCCAAGGACACACCTGAAAAGAGACTGAACAAAGGACAAAGACAATACGGGGGTGAGTGATTGCTGGACCCAGGCTAAGAGGAAGATAGCCTGTTTACTGGACCGAGTGAGGTTCTTATCTGTACACAGGGTGATTAGACATACAACTGCGTGTTCTATTTTATTTTATTTGGTAATTCACTTTGTTCTGTCTGTCACTACTTGGAATCACTTAAATCCTACTTACTGTACTTATTAAAATCACTATTTACTTATTCAGTTGCCTGGAGTACGAGTTGTTACCTGGGGAAGGCAAACAGCTGTGCATATCTTTCTATCTTTGAAATAGAAGGCGAACTATTTATGAGTTTGCCCTGTATAAGCTTTATACAGGGTAAAACAGATTGATTAAGGGTGTGAACCTCTTTGGGAGTTGGGCACCTGGGTGTCAAAGGCAAGAGCGCTTCCAGGAGCCTTTGGGAGTTGGGCACCTGGGTGTCAAAGGCAAGAGCGCTTCCAGGAGCCTTACAGTTGTTAGTAGACTTGGTTCGGACCTGGATCTGTGTTTGCAGAAGATCAGTGGAATCTGGCTCAAAACAGACAGGATTCGGGAGTCACAAGCTGGAAAAGGCCTGGAAGCAGGGGCAGAAGTAGCCTGGGCACACCAGGGGGCAGCACCAAGCAGGTCTCTGTGATCCCAACCCACCACAATAACATTTTTCTAATACATAAAAGGTTGTGACAAGGAGGAGGGAGAAAAATTGTTCTCCTTAACCTCTGAGAATAGGAGAAAAAGCAATGGACTTAAATTGCAGGAAGGGAGGTTTAGGTTGGACATTAAGATAAACTTCCTAACTGTCAGGGTGGTTAAGAACTGGAATAAATTGCCTAGGGAAGTTGTGGAATCTCCATTATTGGAGATTTTTAAGACCAGGTTAGACAAACTCCTGTCAGGGATGGTATAGATAATACTGAGTCCTGCTGGCCATGGATTTGATTGAAGAGTGATCCTGCTGTAGTTTTCTCTACCAGACTATGCCTATGGACTGCTCCTTGGAACGGAAGAACATAGGCATTGCTACAGAAGAGCAGGCCTCTCTCCCATCATGGTCAGTACCAGAGGCTTCACAGGGAAATACAAGAAACCCAGCAGATCACCTGCCCATGGAGCAGACCTGCACAACTCGTAAAGCGGTGAGGGCCATATTACTGCAAAGAAAACAGCTGAGGGCCAAAACCTCACGGCCCCATGGAAACACAACACCCCTCCCCCCCGAGAGCCACCCGCCCTGCGGAAACAACCCCTCCTTCCCCAGCGCTGGGGTGTGGAAGCCTGTAGAGGGGGAAAGAAGCAGCGCGCATAGAGTGACCAGATCACAGCAGTAAAATAGGACCTGCCCCCTCCCCGCTCGGCCCCACCATCACACCCCTCTTCACCCCCCTGAGGGGTCACTATATTACTGCACACAACAGTCAATCAATGCAGTTGTAGATAAATCTCTGCAGTATGCATTTTTGTATAACTTTTATAGGACTTTGTATTGAA
Organism: Macrochelys suwanniensis; assembly: GCA_033296515.1. Taxonomy (NCBI): domain Eukaryota; kingdom Metazoa; phylum Chordata; order Testudines; family Chelydridae; genus Macrochelys; species Macrochelys suwanniensis. Next base: position 341,192,406 of record CM065775.1, read on the forward strand.
CCTTGGTGATATGTTATAGCGGGCCCCTAAGGTAGTATAATTATAGGCAAAGAAAAATGTCTTTTAGCTAGAAGTAGAATAAGATCTTCCCCCCACTTTGGATTCAATTGCCCTGTTGAATGAATGAGGTGTGAATGAGGAAGGCGTGGAAGGCAGCACCTCCAGATAGCTGCAACTCTTGGAGAGGGGATGGGAACCAGACCAAGGACAATCAAACTTGTCATGTGGGCTGACTAGAGAAGAGCAGACATACCGACACCCTCGGGGGTAGGAAGCAAGCACCTTCCTTTGGGAACACCCTCTTTGCAGCATTGGGACAACCCCCAGCCCAGAGACAAGCAGCAAAAAGGACCAATGGACAAAGGCCCAGATTTTGGGCCGCACAGTGAGCCCACCTACTCAGCCCTCCGCGAGCCACACAGTGAGCCCACGTGGGCTACATGTTGTGCAGGCATGCCATAGAGGAACTTTTTCTCTATCCTCCGTCAATCACATCGATCTCCATTATTGGACGACACCCTGAAATACAAGAGTTTATATCCTTGCTATACTTCAAGAAAGGCAGTAAATCCATCTCAGTCTCCATTTGCTCCAGAGTACTGCCAGCACCATTCTGTATGCGTCACCAAGAGACACGGCTCAACTCATCCCTCTCCTTTGTCATACACCTGGAGCAATAACAAATTTAAAGCTGCAGAATTAAAGACCTAAACTGCAGGGGAAGAAACCTTTTGCCATTAAGCAATGAGCCTTTCCCCACCAGATCACAAGCTTCACAGAGAGCAAATGCCCGAATATCGCCAAGTTTTCTCTCTACAACGTCTACTTAGTACCTTATGTCTCCTGTTCCCTTTGCACTTTGCAGAGGGTAACATGGAAACATGAGGAATGTTTGCAGAGGTGCTGATGAAATGCAGCTCTCTCATTATTTCACACTGAGTTCGGTCTATTCAAAACTTCTCAAAGCCGGGCCTATGCGCTCAGACGTGAATCTGTAATGTGCCATTCATGTAATGGTTCTGTCTTTCCCCATGGATATGCCTTCTGTGTTTAACATGGACCACCGTTTCCATTAAGGTACCAAAGGCCCCATCGCCATGCCCTCTAACTCTGGTATTCTCCCAACACCATAGTGACCTCTGTGATCATATAATCCTCCACAATCCATTTAACTTTTTGAGTGGTGTCATCATTTTTTCTAGGCAAGCAGAATCTCCCATAATCGAATGCAGCCGTCTGCTCAGCCCGCCACCGCTCTGGGGTTACCCCCCTTGGCTCGTGCCAACAGAGGTCCCGCCGCTGGACCCACCAAGAGCCCATTGCTGCCCTGGGTTCTTTCACCCAGGCTGGCAGCGGGTTGAGAGACGCCGGCTGGCAGGAGCCTGCAGGGGGAATCCTAGAGCGGCGGCTGGCTGAGCCTATGCTCAGCCCGCCCCGCTCTGGGATAACCACCGTGGGCTCCTGCCAGCCGGAGTCTCTCAGACTGCAGCTGGCCTGGGTTCTTTCACCCAGGCTGGGAGCGGGCTGAGAGTCGGGGTGGCGCCTTATTTTATGGGTTTGCTCCCCCTGGTGTTAGAATCTGGCTACGCCACTGGGCTGGAGCACATGACTTATGAGGAGAGGCCGATGGAACTGAGGTTCTTTAGTCTGCAGAAAAGAGGGCTGATGGGATTTGATAGCAGTCTTCAACTACTTGAAGGGGGGTTCCAAAGAGGATGGACCGCAGCTGTTCTCAGTAGTGGCAGATGACAGAAAAAGGAGCAATGGTCTCAAGTAGGGGAGGTCTAGGTTGGATATTAGGAAACACTATTTCACTAGGAGGGTGGTGAAGCACTGGAATGGGTTACCTAGGGAGGTGGTGGAATCTCCATCCTTAGAGGTTTTTAGGGCCCAGCTTGACAAAGCCCTGGCTGGGAAAGTGTAGTTGGTGTTGGTCCTGCTTTGAGCAAAGGGGTCGGACTAGGTGACCTCCTGAGGTCTCCTCCAACCCTCATCTTCTATGATTCTATGATTCTGGAGAGGTGAGGCCCCTCACACCAAAGTGTGGACACAGAAGAAGGTACCTGGCTGAGGTGATTGTCAAATGGGGTTACGCTGGGCTTCGCTGTGCAGCAATGCCAATGCCCTGGTTGTGGTGCCTAGATGGACATAGAGAAGGGTGTCAGGAACAGACTGGCTGGGTCACAGCCCTGAATCCTTTAACATCCCAAGAGCGCCTTTCTATATAACCTTTAAGGAAACTCATTCATAGGTACTGGGGAAAAAATGGACTCAAAATAATCGTAATAGCAATCACTTTATGGCATGAAACATATTCAGAAAGACATCAACACTAATCCTGTTGGTTGGTTAGTTCCATCAAAACTAATCCTGTTGGTTGGTTTTCTATCGCCCCTCAGGGAGACTCTGGCTACAATAAGCAGCCACCTCTCTCAATGACACATCGGAGAATAAAAAGGACTCAGGATAAAAGAAAGAATGAATTTCCTGCGGAGGTGGATTATCTAGCAATTAAATTACCTGTCTCTGTATGAGCAGAAGCCACCCTTTCTCTGGCCTTTATATGAGGGACACAAGCATTTTGCGGGGCTAGGATGTAAGATTTCGGGTTTCTGCCTTTTGCATTGTGATTTGATGTTTCTAAGAAGAGAAGGGATTATTGTTTGCGCCCTGGTACAATAGTACGGTTGGCTTCTACCGGATCATTTCTCCTGCTCAATCCTGCCAAGCGAATTGCGACTAGGCCCCTTTCAAGGTTAAGGATTAGAGCAGCATGGCGGAAGCTAAATTGGGACAGCTGCTAAGAGGCATCCAGCATCTTGACAGGGGGTTAGACTAGATGACCCTTGCGGTGCATTCTAATCCCGTGTTTTGATGACATTTAACCCCCGGCCAGGTAAGGCCCCTCCCACCGAAGTGTGGAGACACAAGAAGGTACCTGGGGGTGGTGATTGTGAAAAAGGATTATGCTGTGCTTCCGTATGCAGCAATGCCGATGCTCTGGTTATGGTGGCTAGATGGACATAGAGAAGGGTGTCAGGAACAGACTGGCTGGGTCACAGCCCTGAATGCTACAAGCACAGGTCACAGGGGACATGCCTCTTTGCCAGTGTGTACCCCACCAGCAGCCCCAATCCACCTCTGCACTCAATGCAGATTTCCCCAATGGTCTCCTCACCTGGACAGTCAATGGCCTGTGTTCTTAGCTGACTTGGCACAACTGAAAATTCTCCCTACCCCAAAATTAAAGGCCTTTTAAAAAAAAAGACAGGGTGTGTTCAGCATCGTGGGCCAGCCTGCTGTGAAGGTGACACTTCCCCAAAGTGTTAATGGAGTTAATGGAGCGTTATCCCGGTGGGTCGGAGGGAGGCTCCTTGGTCTCTTCTCTGTAATAAGTGAATCTAATCGTCAATATTGGAACATCTCACCCTAGTAAACATTTACTACCATTCTAATAATACACCTCTTTGGCCCTATGAAACTTGATGAGTGTTTGCGCAGTGCCTTGAAATGCTTACATCGGAGGAAGCTTCAGACAGTCAACGCCGCATGTTAAAATTACACCTGTCTGCCATAGGGTAAACACATGCACATTCAGGAGAAGATCAGACAGCAGTGATTGGAGAGTCAAAAATGAACCCCAATAGTTGGGACTACTCATGCCAAAAACTAACCTGTATCTCCTGAACACTACTGGATACTTACTGTTCATGCTTTCCAAATAAATCACTAACCCGAGAGTAACTCTTAGAGAGGCTCGTTCTGGATTTTTTTTAATTGTGTTTTGATGGTTTTTTGGGAAACTTTGGGGTGAAACATCTTCTCATCTAGGTGTGATCAACGAGCAGCCATCTAGAGTCTTGCCATGCACTTTAACTCCCTTTATTTGTAGTTGTTCTCTCAGTCGTGGGTATTGACACTTGAGCAGAATTAAATTCTCTTGCAACAAAATTTGTCCCATTTCAAATCTGTATTGAGATTTTTAGTCCTTCACTGAACGAGACCAAGTTTGAAATATAGACACTTGTAATTCCTTTGCCCCATTATTAACCTCAGGTATAAAGAAGGTAATGTGAAAGAAAGACCCTACCCTGTACCTCGTTTCACAAACCTGAAAGAATTCATTACCATTGGGTTACTCTGACCAATTAGAGAGACGTGTTTCCACGGAAAGAAAAAGTAGCGCACACAGCGCACCTGGTGACTTTAGCCCAACGGGTGCTATGACTTAAAGCAAGTTTTTGTTGCTTGAATTATCTATTGAGATTTACAAGGCTACCGCACTCATGGAAAAGATAGAAATGGATGGTCTTGTAATTCCTTTGGAGAAGTGTTATCATCACATATAAGGAGAGTGAAAGTGGATCAAAATATTAGCCAGCTTTTTATTGTTCATGCTGAGATCCAAGGATTGCCAACAGTTTGTAACCAGACCTGTTACTAGCCTTGTCTTGTAACATGGTGTAACAGGGAACAACTTTACAACTCAGCCTGTGGCCAGAGCTATACCTGGGCATCTTAGCGCTCGGGCTGAGCAAGCATATTTCTGCCCCCTACCAGGTTTTTTTCCCGCGGAATTGAGTTAGGATATTATAGACTAATGATAATTAAGGTTAAGATTTGGTCACGGTTAATCTTAGTAAAAGATTAAGCTTCCGAGAGTCTTTCTTCATTGCCCGTGACCCATCTCTGACTTTGACTAAAAATAACTGTGAAAAAATGGGTAAAGGACCGGGAATTCCAGCACCCACTGCTGCTGTGTCTTCTGGGTCCTCCAGATTCCCACGGTGGCTGGGAGATGCGGGGAACCCGTGCGACCTGCAGTGCCTAGGAGTACCAGGGTCCCACCCACCACCTGCAGCGGCTTAGAGCTATGGAGGGCCCCCTGCCACCGTAGGCGACCCGGGTCCCACGGCTGGGAGCTGCTTGGTCCCATAGCTACCCACGGCGGCTGACAGCTCCGGCCCGCCTCCCTTGGCCTGAAGCGGAAAGTCTCATGGAGGTCTCTGGAAGTCACAGATTCCATGGGCTCCGTGACATAATCTTAGCCTTAATGATAATGTAGTTATTTTTGTGTATTGGTACAGTACATAGACAATACAAACTACTGTCTGAGTCATTAAGGGACCACATGAACTTTCACACAATCTTTTAACATCCCAAGAGTGCCCTTCTACATAACCTTTAAGGAAACTCATTCATAGGTACTGGGGAAAAAAACGGACTGAAAATAATCGTAATAGCAATCACTTTATGGCATGAAATATATTCAGAAAGACATAAAAACTAATCCTGTTGGTTGGTTAGTTCCTTAAAAACTAATCCTGTTGGTTGGTTTTCTATCGGCCCTCAGGGAGACTCTGGCTACAATAATCAGCCACCTCTCTCAGTGACACATTGGAGATTAAAAAGGTCTCAGGATTAAAGAAAGAATGAATTTCCTGCGGAGGTGGATTATCTAGCAATTAAATTACCTGTCCTGGTATAAGCAGAAGCCACCCTTTCTCTGGCCTTTATATGAGGGACACAAGTATTTGGCGGGGCAAGGTTGTAAGATTTTGGGTTTCTGCCTTTTGCGTTGTGATTTGCTGTTTCTAAGAAGAGGAGGGATTATTGTTTGCGCCCTGGTACAATAGGACGGTTGGCTTCACAGCCCGACTCAAGCTCTGCACCCTCTGCAGATTCCCCCAATGGTCTCTTCACCTGCCCAGTCAATGGCCTGTGTTTTTAGCTGACTTGGCACTATTGAATATTGTCCCTTGCCCAAAATGAGAGGCCTTTTCAATGAAAAGCCAGGGTGTGTTCAGCATCGTGGGCCAGGCTGCCTGAAGGTGTCAGTTCCCCGACATATGAATGCACCTTGCTGGCTGGCTAATGGAGCGTTATCCCGGTGGGTCGGAGGGAGGCTCCTTGTTCTGTTCTCTGTAACAAGGATTAAATCAGGCTGGGGCAACACCAAGGGCAGGTCCCAGTAACAGGAACACAGAGCTAAAGGAGGGAACAGGGCGTGTTTTACCCCTGCTGAGCGCTGACTGAAACGGCCCGTTTTACTTGGGCAGCGTTTACTTTCTTTGTTCCTACTGTTGCTTCCCTAAACTGAAAATCACAAGCAGCCCAGGACTGCTTCCTTTCTCCTGTCTCAACACTTCCTGACAAGCCTGGAAGGCCGACTGCCCCCAGCCCCCAACAGGGCAGGCGCCTCATCCCATCAGGGTGTCTGTTACCGCCTCTGCCCCACCCTGTGCTGGGCTTTTGATCTCTGACACCCTCTGGCAGCCCCTCACCCCTGGGCTGAAACCCGGCTCCTACCCCCCCTCCAATTATGCTCCTTGGCCCCCTTCTGACCCTGCCTCCAGCTGTTTGATCTCCCCGCCCCCATGCAGTCAGTTACCGCCCCCTGCTCAGACCCTGCCCATCCCCACCATTTGCCCCCTTTAAACTTTGGAATCGCCAGCAAGCGCAGCAGCTTCAGCAGATGTTACTGAGCAATGAGCACGCTCAGTAGGAGCAAAGCAGCGCTCAGCACCCTGCCTGCCTGACGCCCCATTAGCGCCCTAGTGCCGGGGAGCCTGCGATTGCCTGGGCTCCTGGGCCTGCGATCCTTGTAGGCAGGGGGTGCTCTGAGCACCCTGGGCTCCATCTGGAGGCTGTTCGGACTCATCCTGCGGGGGGGGGGCACTACTCTTAACCTGCCCAATGTTTGCACCCCAGTAGCTCTACGCTCTCGGCGGCTGACCCACTCGCCCCTCCCGAGTGACACCTCTGCCTGTGGTAGGAGGAGTCACACGTATCGGGTTGTATTTCTCTTTCTGCAACTGACCCCCAGGTGACCTTCACCTCAACATGCATGTTTCTCGGCCCATCGAACACACAGAGTCAGGGTGTTGGGGATGGAAGTTCTTCAGCGTCCTCACAAGTCCAGCTTTCAAACCCCTCACAAACACTGGCTGGTCTTTCACTCGGGCAAAGGTTCTATTCTTGGAATGTTAATAGACTGTTGTTGAGAGTAGACACCTCTGCACTGAGCAATAGAGTCATTTTAAACAAAATCAAGGCCAAGCTCTCGTGTCATTCTCTTAATCAGGTCATAACTTTAAAGCCATACAATCTGGGGCTGTTTCACATTCATTTGAATGTAATTCTGCACTTGGTATTTATAAAAACATTGTAACTGGAAAATGAAGGTGTCCCCTTGGTGTCAATCAGCACAGTTGCTTCAACTTCACAGAGGTTCAGGGCCTCAGAATCAAAGGAAGACTCCTCTGCCTCATTCCCTGGATATGGAACCCACCCCTGGGGAATCTCTCTTACACGCTAAACAACATTCTGAATCTGGCAGGAATGTTTTCTGCAACATGCCCTATGGCTGGTCAGAGTTGATGTCAAATCTCATCCCGCAGCCATCTCCTCCTTCCTCAGGAATATGTGATTTTCATCTCTCCTGGGCGTCTTGCTGGGCTCACTCAGCTGCATTGTCTCACAAGGCGTCCTTTTCTTGGCTGCTCCTGGATGGAGAGGTCCTGACATAAAAGAGCATTGCTTCCTTTCCCTCTCCGCCATCCCTCCCCTTGACCCATGAGCAAATCTGCTCTAGGCAGACCTTTGAGATGGCATTGGTGACCTGAGGGGAGGTCCAATGTTAGGACAAGCTTTACTCACCGTAGGGTCAGATTCACCCCTTCGCAGACAGCCATCAGAAAGGCCCATGCTCCACTTAAGACCCGGTTAAGACCCAGTTTAAAAGTTTAAAATGGGACTAAAGTTCTTGACAGGCATCGTACCATCTGCCAGCCAAAGGGTGAATTTCATACTTTAGGTCCTGACAAGAAACACGCTGGAGGCAATGGAATGATTCCCATTAACTTCTAAGGGAATTGGGTCTGAACCGTTGAGAATGCAGAAAAAGGTCTCCCTCCTTCCTGGCAGGGTTAGAATGAAAAGGACAAACTGGAGTCCTTTCATGACGCCCACTTGTGCTTCTAATGCTTCTTAGAATCACAATGACATTCGTTCTCACTGGAGCACCAATAAAGTCAATGGAATGTCACGAGGAATGGAGTTGGCCCGAACCATTTGAAGATGAAAGGAAGAGGAAGGGTGCAACGTACAGGTCACGCCTTCCGAGGCTCAGATTAACCTAATAATCACAACCCCTGAGGAAAAGAGCTCCGTCCAAAGGAGGATTTTGCAAGGCAATCAAGTTGGTTTGGTAACTAATTAGGACCGCCTCCACAAATGGCATCGCAGATCCTCCAGGCAGTCCTAGGAACTGTATAAAAGCACCCACCACTCAGGGCTCTTCTAAACACTTCTCCAAACTTCATCTCCTCGGTGTCCTTGGGTAAGTCCAATTCAACTCGATCACTTTCAAACTATAAAGATGGGATAGTAGGGGCTATAAATGGAAGACGGAATCTTGCATTTACTCACTGTGATATTTATTAGGGATCAGGATTTTCTTCCATCAGGATCTTGTGTAGTGATTCAGTTACAGGAGCTGGTGGATTCATGATTTGAAACTATTAGAGGTATATTAGGAGCAACAGATGCAATTGGGAAACATAGTTCCTATTCACTGGAAATAGATTTAGGGCACTGAAATCTTTTCAGAAACTTTAGAAGAGGCATTTAGCCATTTTTCACTAGGCTGGATTAGGAAGAAACTTTCCCTGTTGCTCCTCTTGTAAGGGAACTCCCCTCGCTCTTCATTTGCCACTATATCTGTTCCTATGTCTATAACTTTCACTCCATGCATCTGAAGAAGTGGTTTTTTACCCATAAAAGCTTACGCCCAAATAAATCTGTTAGTCTTTAAGGTGCCACCGGACTCCTCCTTGTTTTTGTGAATACAGATTAACATGGCTACCCCTCTGATACTTTCTCAGATTAGTTCAGAAAGGACCAATTCAGTGGTCTTTTACTTGCTTCTAAAACAGTAGCTGTTATTCCTAACTGTTGGAGACACAATCATTTATTAAGATGACTAGTGGTGTGATCCACTCTAGCAATTTCTATGTTCTCCTGAGCAGAAATACCCATTGAAGGTGCTTCTCCTCAGATGCTGTTATTTACTGTCACTCCATGGAAATCAGTGGTCCAGAACCCCTTTTTTCCCAGCTGTGGAGCTTGTCCTTAGTGATGTGGTTGGAGAAAAATAACCTTTTTGTGTGTATTCACCGTAAGTATTGTTGATTCACAAGCTTAGGAAAATCCAAGAACTACCCTGTGATACCAGACTCAACTGGTTTGCACGCAGAGGTTAAATCCTCAAACGAAAGGCAGTGATTACCATGATCCCAGCCATTTCTCTTTGAGAAATGTCTCAAATGGACACAGAATCCCAGGTGTCCAGCATAGAAATTGTGACACTTATTCCAGTCACTGTTTTTCAGACAAAGCCAATGAGAGAGCTTCAAGGGGGCCGGTTGGGAGGGAAGTTTAGTGCGAGTGGACAAGAGGTGTAAAAAGAGGATATAGGAAGAACTACATGGCCATGAACACAGGTACTACGTCCACTCTTCCTTTTTCTCCTGGGCCGCACCGAGCTTTGAAGCGTTTCTTCCACCTCCCCTTGTACCTTCTCTTTACTCTAGTCCCTGTTGTGTGTTTCAGGTTTACCTCCATCCCAGAAAGATGACTTTCTCCAGCCTGTGCTATCCTGAATGTGGGGTGGCCCGACCCAGTCCAGTTACTGGCAGCTGCAACCAGCCGTGCGTTAGGCAGTGCCCTGACTCCGAAGTGGTGATCCATCCCCCAGCGACTGTTGTGTCCATGCCAGGACCAGTGATGAGCACTTTCCCGCAGAGCACTGTAGTCGGAGCCATAGGCGCACCTGTGGTCGGACCCGGTTTCGGGGGCTCATTCGGTTATGGGGGATTGAACGGCAATGGAGGCCTTTACGGAAGATTTAATGGTTTGGGGGGATACGGTGGTTACGGTGGCCCTTACGGTTATGGGGGATCATGTGGTTATCGGGGATTAGGTGGTTACCTGGGCGGTTATGGTCACGGGGGAATATGTGGTTCCGGGGTATCTTGCCATAGGTACCTCAGTGGAAGCTGTGGGCCATGCTAAACCCAGCAGGAACATCCGTGGAAGAAGGAAGAACCAGGAAACGAACGGCAAGATACAGATTCACCCCTGACCTGTTGGGCTTGGCTTTCAGAAGTGCTGAGCAACCATGGCTCCAGCTGAAGTCAGTGGGAGCTGTGTGTGCTCAGCACCTCGGTCTGATGGCCATGCTGCATGTCTAATGTTACGCTTTATCACTCCTTCTGCCAACGCTTTCCCAGCCATGGGCTGATTCTCTTATTCCCATGTGGACTCACTCTGAATTACACGCAGGCTGTTTACACTAACTCCGCAGTTTAAAGGAAATAGGGGCCTTAAGACAGGCATCAGTTACATTTATTATCATTTTAAGTCCCTTGAGAGGGGTAAAAAGAGACCTTGCCTTGAAGGAGAATTAGACCCTGTCTGTCCTAGCCTTTCCATCAATACCTATCTTTAGTGTCTCCCTTTGACCTTCTCTGCGACAGATGATCAATTGTGAAGCAGAGTAGTCCTCTGCTTCAGTTTTGTTGTCTCTCACTTCCCAATGAACGGGGTAAGAAATGTAAGTTAAAATGGTTGCAAAGGGGACTTGTTTGTCAACCTCTGCAGATGCAACAACAAAAAAAGAACATCTTGTGTGAAATACCTCCCATTGAAGTGGTGACGGGTCATGGCCCTTCTTCAACAACTGAAAACACATTCTTTCTGCTCTCATATTTTTCCTGTAACTGTACTGCAAATGGCACTCGCATTAAAAACGCTGATGCATCATAATATCCGTCTTCTGGTTCTCCTTGTTCCTCCGTCCCTCTTTAAACATTGCCCTGGACAATATTCAGCCCTGAAAAGCCGGTAGCATCAGGCACTTCTCAAGAGGCAACTTTTGGAAGCCCTGGAGTGATAGGAGAATTCAGCCCTTGAAGTAGTTTACAGCATTAGGTTCGGTTTCCGTACGGGGGTGGAGTTTCACCTTGGTTTACCTGCTTTGCATTACCTGTTTTAACAAAGTACAGTTCACTCTAGTCCAAACTCCTTGAATGGCAGAGCAACTTTCAGGACAGCATGCCTTTGCTTCTAGAGCGCTTTGAAAGTCAGGATCGTCACTGGAAAGCCCCTCTGTCACGGAGTGTGGGGGAGTCAGCACCTGCACCCCTCTTCCTGGGATTCACTGTGACACTCAGCCAGCCAGTAGAACAGAAGCTTTATTAGGAACGCCAGGAATACAGTCCAATCAGAGCTTGTAAGTACAAACAGGACCCCTCAGTCGGGCCCTTCTGCGGGGCAGGGAGCTTAGACCCCAGTGCGGGGGCTCCCTGCGTTTCACCCTACAGCTCCAAATGGGGGGCAGGGAGGCCAGACTCGGTCTGCACCTCCCTCCTCCTCCACAGCTAGCTTCCAACTGAAACTCTCCAGCCCCTCCTCTGCCTTTCTCTACTTCCCGGGCCAGGAGGTCACCTGATCCTTTTCTTCTGCAACCCCTTCAGCTCGCACCTTTGCAGACAGCCATTCGTTGCCAGGAGACAGAGTGTTGCCCATTCTCTGTCCCTCTCTGGCTCTGCAACAATCACCCCTTATTCCCACCACCTAGAGACTTAGGAAATGCATAGGGGAAACTGAGGCACACACAGTATTCACAGAAAACATTAACAACAGTCCTATTTCATCACACCCTCTGAACTTGCACGCCACAAATCACCCTCCCTGTTTTATGGAGCTTTCCTTCCCCAGGCTTTTGAGTGTTTCAGCAGAGATTATTCATACAGACGAATGCTGAATAATAAACTCTCCAGCAGAGACTGCTGAAACATCATTATGGAGTCAACAGCCCTTTTTGAGAAGAGTTCTCCTTTTGCCAGGACCTTCTTCTCTTCTCCTCGGATGGGACCTGCAGTGACATGTAGCATGTAGCATCCATCTACATGTAGCAAAAGACCACCTTGGCTTAACCACGAGATCTTGCAAGATCTAAAAAATAAAAAGGAGTCATATAAAAAATGGAAACTAGGACAAATTACAAAGGATAAATATAGGCAAACAACACGGGAAGGCAGGGGCAAGATTAGAAAGGCAAAGGCACAAAATGAGCTCAAACTAGCTGCAGGAATAAAGGGAAACAAGAAAACTTTTTATCAATACATTAGAAGCAGGAGGAAGACCAAGGACAGGGTAGGCCCACTACTCAGTGAGGAGGGAGAAACAGTAACAGGAAACTTGGAAATGGCAGAGATGCTTAATGACTTCTTTGTTTCGGTCTTCACCGAGAAGTCTGAGGGAATGCCTAACATAGTGAATGCACATGGGAAGGGGGAAGGTTTAGAAGATAAAATAAAAAAAGAACAAGTTAAAAATCACTTAGATAAGTTAGATGCCTGCAAGTCACCAGGACCTGATGAAATGCATCCTAGAATACTCAAGGAGCTAATGGAGGAGGTATCTGAGCCTCTAGCTATTATCTTTGGTAAATCATGGGAGACAGGAGAGATTCCCGAAGACTGGAAAAGGGCAAATATAGTGCCCATCTATAAAAAGGGAAATAAAAACAACCCAGGAAACTACAGACCAGTTAGTTTCACTTCTGTGCCAGGGAAAATAAGGGAGCAAGTAATTAAGGAAATCATCTGCAAACACTTGGAAGGTGGTAAGGTGATAGGGAATAACCAGCATGGAGTTGTAAAGAACAAATCATGTCAAACCAATCTGATAGCTTTCTTTGATAGGATAACGAGTCTTGTGGATAAGGGAGAAGGGGTGGATGTGGTATTCCTAGACTTTAGTAAGGCATTTGATACGGTCTCGCATGATATTCTTATCAATAAACTAGGGAAATACAACTTAGATGGGGCTACTATAAGGTGGGTGCGCAACTGGCTGGATAACCGAACTCAGAGAGTAGTTATAAATGGTTCCCAATCCTGCTGGAAAGGTATAACGAGTGGGGTTCCGCAAGGGTCTGTTTTGGGACCGGCTCTGTTCAATATGATAAGTAACCGCATGGCTATATCAAAAACAAAATCTGTCAAAACAACCTAATAGATTTCTTTTACAGGATAAGAAGCCTCGTGGATAGTGGGCAAGCGGTAGATGTGGTATAGCTTCATTTTTAGGAAGGCTTTGGATACTTTCTTCCTTACCCTCTCATAAACAAACTAGGAAAATCCATCCTAGCTGAAGCTATGATAAGGTGGGTGCACAACTGGGTGGAAAGCCATTCCCAGAGAGTATTTGTCAGGGGTCTACACTCCAACTGGAAGGGCATATCAAGTTGGCTGGCACAGGGATCAGTTCTGGGTCCGATTCTGTTCAATATCTTGAATGACTGCCTAGGAAGGACCACCTCGGAAAGAGTACTGTGGAAAGGGATCTGGGGGTCCTAGTGGATCACAAGCTAAATAGCAGTCAACACTGTAACGCTGTGGGGAAAAAAAGCAAAAGTCAATCTGGGATGTATCAGCAGGAGTGTTGTAAGGAAGACGCAAGAAGTAATTCTTCCGTTCTGCTCTCAGCAGGTTATGCCTCCGCTGGAATGTTGAATCCACATCTGGGTGCCACATTTCAGGAAAAAAGTGGAGAAATTGGAGAAAGTCCTGAGAACACCAACCAAAATGATTAAAGGTCTAGAGAACATGACCTATGAGAGAAGATTAAAAAAATGTGGTTTGTTTAGTCTGAAGAGAAGGCTGAGAGGGGACGTCATAACTGTGACGGTGTACCCCATAAAGCTTTATGGGGAGAGGCTTATAAACGTATACATGATGTAACTGGAATATATTTTATGCTACATGTGCCATGTAACATATCTCTGTGAAAGTTATGACCTACTGAATTTATTCCTCCTGTTTGTACGCATGTATCATTGTTTTAGTTGGAGTTATGAAGATTGGTTTTATATTTGCTGATCTGTACATAGCCTTTGTAAGAGCATGGGATCATGTTTGGAGGAAAGAATGTGCAAGTTAAGGACAAGCACTTAACAGACAAAAGCAGTTGCAGACCCCAATCCACATCGGGGCCTGGTCGGACTGGTTATCGAGGGGTGCATGGACATGTGACTTGCCCATGTGATCCCAAACCTCCATGGTAACATGATGTTACACAGGGAGGGGAGAAAGACTATAAAAGCCCTTGGGGGACGCTTTCATTTTGTCTTCAGCTGGCTAAGGAGAGAGAGACTCTCCACCCCTCAAGGACACACCTGAAAAGAGACTGAACAAAGGACAAAGACAATATGGGCGTGAGTGATTGCTGGACCCAGGCTAAGAGGAAGATAGCCTGTTTACTGGACCGAGTGAGGTTCTTATCTGTACACAGGGTGATTAGACATACAACTGCGTGTTCTATTTTATTTTATTTGGTAATTCACTTTGTTCTGTCTGTCACTACTTGGAATCACTTAAATCCTACTTACTGTACTTATTAAAATCACTTTTTACTTATTCAGTTGCCTGGAGTACGAGTTGTTACCTGGGGAAGGCAAACAGCTGTGCATATCTTTCTATCTTTGAAATAGAAGGCGAACTATTTATGAGTTTGCCCTGTATAAGCTTTATACAGGGTAAAACAGATTGATTAAGGGTGTGAACCTCTTTGGGAGTTGGGCACCTGGGTGTCAAAGGCAAGAGCGCTTCCAGGAGCCTTTGGGAGTTGGGCACCTGGGTGTCAAAGGCAAGAGCGCTTCCAGGAGCCTTTGGGAGTTGGGCACCTGGGTGTCAAAGGCAAGAGCGCTTCCAGGAGCCTTACAGTTGTTAGTAGACTTGGTTCGGACCTGGATCTGTGTTTGCAGAAGATCAGTGGAATCTGGCTCAAAACAGACAGGATTCGGGAGTCACAAGATGGAAAAGGCCTGGAAGCAGGGGCAGAAGTAGCCTGGGCACACCAGGGGGCAGCACCAAGCAGGTCTCTGTGATCCCAACCCACCACAATAACATTTTTCTAATACATAAAAGGTTGTGACAAGGAGGAGGGAGAAAAATTGTTCTCCTTAACCTCTGAGAATAGGAGAAAAAGCAATGGACTTAAATTGCAGGAAGGGAGGTTTAGGTTGGACATTAAGATAAACTTCCTAACTGTCAGGGTGGTTAAGAACTGGAATAAATTGCCTAGGGAAGTTGTGGAATCTCCATTATTGGAGATTTTTAAGACCAGGTTAGACAAACTCCTGTCAGGGATGGTATAGATAATACTGAGTCCTGCTGGCCATGGATTTGATTGAAGAGTGATCCTGCTGTAGTTTTCTCTACCAGACTATGCCTATGGACTGCTCCTTGGAACGGAAGAACATAGGCATTGCTACAGAAGAGCAGGCCTCTCTCCCATCATGGTCAGTACCAGAGGCTTCACAGGGAAATACAAGAAACCCAGCAGATCACCTGCCCATGGAGCAGGCCTGCACAACTCGTAAAGCGGTGAGGGCCATATTACTGCAAAGAAAACAGCTGAGGGCCAAAACCTCACGGCCCCATGGAAACACAACACTCCTCCCCCCCGAGAGCCACCCGCCCTGCGGAAACAACCCCTCCTTCCCCAGCGCTGGGGTGTGGAAGCCTGTAGAGGGGGAAAGAAGCAGCGCGCATAGAGTGACCAGATCACAGCAGTAAAATAGGACCTGCCCCCTCCCCGCTCGGCCCCACCATCACACCCCTCTTCACCCCCCTGAGGGGTCACTATATTACTGCACACAACAGTCAATCAATGCAGTTGTAGATAAATCTCTGCAGTATGCATTTTTGTATAACTTTTATAGGACTTTGTATTGAACCTTGGTGATATGTTATAGCGGGCCCCTAAGGTAGTATAATTATAGGCAAAGAAAAATGTCTTTTAGCTAGAAGTAGAATAAGATCTTCCCCCCACTTTGGATTCAATTGCCCTGTTGAATGAATGAGGTGTGAATGAGGAAGGCGTGGAAGGCAGCACCTCCAGATAGCTGCAACTCTTGGAGAGGGGATGGGAACCAGACCAAGGACAATCAAACTTGTCATGTGGGCTGACTAGAGAAGAGCAGACATACCGACACCCTCGGGGGTAGGAAGCAAGCACCTTCCTTTGGGAACACCCTCTTTGCAGCATTGGGACAACCCCCAGCCCAGAGACAAGCAGCAAAAAGGACCAATGGACAAAGGCCCAGATTTTGGGCCGCACAGTGAGCCCACCTACTCAGCCCTCCGCGAGCCACACAGTGAGCCCACGTGGGCTACATGTTGTGCAGGCATGCCATAGAGGAACTTTTTCTCTATCCTCCGTCAATCACATCGATCTCCATTATTGGACGACACCCTGAAATACAAGAGTTTATATCCTTGCTATACTTCAAGAAAGGCAGTAAATCCATCTCAGTCTCCATTTGCTCCAGAGTACTGCCAGCACCATTCTGTATGCGTCACCAAGAGACACGGCTCAACTCATCCCTCTCCTTTGTCATACACCTGGAGCAATAACAAATTTAAAGCTGCAGAATTAAAGACCTAAACTGCAGGGGAAGAAACCTTTTGCCATTAAGCAATGAGCCTTTCCCCACCAGATCACAAGCTTCACAGAGAGCAAATGCCCGAATACCGCCAAGTTTTCTCTCTACAACGTCTACTTAGTACCTTATGTCTCCTGTTCCCTTTGCACTTTGCAGAGGGTAACATGGGAAACATGAGGAATGTTTGCAGAGGTGCTGATGAAATGCAGCTCTCTCATTATTTCACACTGAGTTCGGTCTATTCAAAACTTCTCAAAGCCGGGCCTATGCGCTCAGACGTGAATCTGTAATGTGCCATTCATGTAATGGTTCTGTCTTTCCCCATGGATATGCCTTCTGTGTTTAACATGGACCACCGTTTCCATTAAGGTACCAAAGGCCCCATCGCCATGCCCTCTAACTCTGGTATTCTCCCAACACCATAGTGACCTCTGTGATCATATAATCCTCCACAATCCATTTAACTTTTTGAGTGGTGTCATCATTTTTTCTAGGCAAGCAGAATCTCCCATAATCGAATGCAGCCGTCTGCTCAGCCCGCCACCGCTCTGGGGTTACCCCCCTTGGCTCGTGCCAACAGAGGTCCCGCCGCTGGACCCACCAAGAGCCCATTGCTGCCCTGGGTTCTTTCACCCAGGCTGGCAGCGGGTTGAGAGACGCCGGCTGGCAGGAGCCTGCAGGGGGAATCCTAGAGCGGCGGCTGGCTGAGCCTATGCTCAGCCCGCCCCGCTCTGGGATAACCACCGTGGGCTCCTGCCAGCCGGAGTCTCTCAGACTGCAGCTGGCCTGGGTTCTTTCACCCAGGCTGGGAGCGGGCTGAGAGTCGGGGTGGCGCCTTATTTTATGGGTTCGCTCCCCCTGGTGTTAGAATCTGGCTACGCCACTGGGCTGGAGCACATGACTTATGAGGAGAGGCCGATGGAACTGAGGTTCTTTAGTCTGCAGAAAAGAGGGCTGATGGGATTTGATAGCAGTCTTCAACTACTTGAAGGGGGGTTCCAAAGAGGATGGACCGCAGCTGTTCTCAGTGGTGGCAGATGACAGAAAAAGGAGCAATGGTCTCAAGTAGGGGAGGTCTAGGTTGGATATTAGGAAACACTATTTCACTAGGAGGGTGGTGAAGCACTGGAATGGGTTACCTAGGGAGGTGGTGGAATCTCCATCCTTAGAGGTTTTTAGGGCCCAGCTTGACAAAGCCCTGGCTGGGAAAGTGTAGTTGGTGTTGGTCCTGCTTTGAGCAAAGGGGTCGGACTAGGTGACCTCCTGAGGTCTCCTCCAACCCTCATCTTCTATGATTCTATGATTCTGGAGAGGTGAGGCCCCTCACACCAAAGTGTGGACACAGAAGAAGGTACCTGGCTGAGGTGATTGTCAAATGGGGTTATGCTGGGCTTCGCTGTGCAGCAATGCCAATGCCCTGGTTGTGGTGCCTAGATGGACATAGAGAAGGGTGTCAGGAACAGACTGGCTGGGTCACAGCCCTGAATCCTTTAACATCCCAAGAGCGCCTTTCTATATAACCTTTAAGGAAACTCATTCATAGGTACTGGGGAAAAAATGGACTCAAAATAATCGTAATAGCAATCACTTTATGGCATGAAACATATTCAGAAAGACATCAACACTAATCCTGTTGGTTGGTTAGTTCCATCAAAACTAATCCTGTTGGTTGGTTTTCTATCGCCCCTCAGGGAGACTCTGGCTACAATAAGCAGCCACCTCTCTCAGTGACACATCGGAGAATAAAAAGGACTCAGGATAAAAGAAAGAATGAATTTCCTGCAGAGGTGGATTATCTAGCAATTAAATTACCTGTCTCTGTATGAGCAGAAGCCACCCTTTCTCTGGCCTTTATATGAGGGACACAAGCATTTTGCGGGGCTAGGATGTAAGATTTCGGGTTTCTGCCTTTTGCATTGTGATTTGATGTTTCTAAGAAGAGAAGGGATTATTGTTTGCGCCCTGGTACAATAGTACGGTTGGCTTCTACCGGATCATTTCTCCTGCTCAATCCTGCCAAGCGAATTGCGACTAGGCCCCTTTCAAGGTTAAGGATTAGAGCAGCATGGCGGAAGCTAAATTGGGACAGCTGCTAAGAGGCATCCAGCATCTTGACAGGGGGTTAGACTAGATGACCCTTGCGGTGCATTCTAATCCCGTGTTTTGATGACATTTAACCCCCGGCCAGGTAAGGCCCCTCCCACCGAAGTGTGGAGACACAAGAAGGTACCTGGGGGTGGTGATTGTGAAAAAGGATTATGCTGTGCTTCCGTATGCAGCAATGCCGATGCTCTGGTTATGGTGGCTAGATGGACATAGAGAAGGGTGTCAGGAACAGACTGGCTGGGTCACAGCCCTGAATGCTACAAGCACAGGTCACAGGGGACATGCCTCTTTGCCAGTGTGTACCCCACCAGCAGCCCCAATCCACCTCTACACTCAATGCAGATTTCCCCAATGGTCTCCTCACCTGGACAGTCAATGGCCTGTGTTCTTAGCTGACTTGGCACAACTGAAAATTCTCCCTACCCCAAAATTAAAGGCCTTTTAAAAAAAAAGACAGGGTGTGTTCAGCATCGTGGGCCAGCCTGCTGTGAAGGTGACACTTCCCCAAAGTGTTAATGGAGTTAATGGAGCGTTATCCCGGTGGGTCGGAGGGAGGCTCCTTGGTCTCTTCTCTGTAATAAGTGAATCTAATCGTCAATATTGGAACATCTCACCCTAGTAAACATTTACTACCATTCTAATAATACACCTCTTTGGCCCTATGAAACTTGATGAGTGTTTGCGCAGTGCCTTGAAATGCTTACATCGGAGGAAGCTTCAGACAGTCAACGCCGCATGTTAAAATTACACCTGTCTGCCATAGGGTAAACACATGCACATTCAGGAGAAGATCAGACAGCAGTGATTGGGAGAGTCAAAAATGAACCCCAATAGTTGGGACTACTCATGCCAAAAACTAACCTGTATCTCCTGAACACTACTGGATACTTACTGTTCATGCTTTCCAAATAAATCACTAACCCGAGAGTAACTCTTAGAGAGGCTCGTTCTGGATTTTTTTTAATTGTGTTTTGATGGTTTTTTGGGAAACTTTGGGGTGAAACATCTTCTCATCTAGGTGTGATCAACGAGCAGCCATCTAGAGTCTTGCCATGCACTTTAACTCCCTTTATTTGTAGTTGTTCTCTCAGTCGTGGGTATTGACACTTGAGCAGAATTAAATTCTCTTGCAACAAAATTTGTCCCATTTCAAATCTGTATTGAGATTTTTAGTCCTTCACTGAACGAGACCAAGTTTGAAATATAGACACTTGTAATTCCTTTGCCCCATTATTAACCTCAGGTATAAAGAAGGTAATGTGAAAGAAAGACCCTACCCTGTACCTCGTTTCACAAACCTGAAAGAATTCATTACCATTGGGTTACTCTGACCAATTAGAGAGACGTGTTTCCACGGAAAGAAAAAGTAGCGCACACAGCGCACCTGGTGACTTTAGCCCAACGGGTGCTATGACTTAAAGCAAGTTTTTGTTGCTTGAATTATCTATTGAGATTTACAAGGCTACCGCACTCATGGAAAAGATAGAAATGGATGGTCTTGTAATTCCTTTGGAGAAGTGTTATCATCACATATAAGGAGAGTGAAAGTGGATCAAAATATTAGCCAGCTTTTTATTGTTCATGCTGAGATCCAAGGATTGCCAACAGTTTGTAACCAGACCTGTTACTAGCCTTGTCTTGTAACATGGTGTAACAGGGAACAACTTTACAACTCAGCCTGTGGCCAGAGCTATACCTGGGCATCTTAGCGCTCGGGCTGAGCAAGCATATTTCTGCCCCCTACCAGGTTTTTTTCCCGCGGAATTGAGTTAGGATATTATAGACTAATGATAATTAAGGTTAAGATTTGGTCACGGTTAATCTTAGTAAAAGATTAAGCTTCCGAGAGTCTTTCTTCATTGCCCGTGACCCATCTCTGACTTTGACTAAAAATAACTGTGAAAAAATGGGTAAAGGACCGGGAATTCCAGCACCCACTGCTGCTGTGTCTTCTGGGTCCTCCAGATTCCCACGGTGGCTGGGAGATGCGGGGAACCCGTGCGACCTGCAGTGCCTAGGAGTACCAGGGTCCCACCCACCACCTGCAGCGGCTTAGAGCTATGGAGGGCCCCCTGCCACCGTAGGCGACCCGGGTCCCACGGCTGGGAGCTGCTTGGTCCCATAGCTACCCACGGCGGCTGACAGCTCCGGCCCGCCTCCCTTGGCCTGAAGCGGAAAGTCTCATGGAGGTCTCTGGAAGTCACAGATTCCATGGGCTCCGTGACATAATCTTAGCCTTAATGATAATGTAGTTATTTTTGTGTATTGGTACAGTACATAGACAATACAAACTACTGTCTGAGTCATTAAGGGACCACATGAACTTTCACACAATCTTTTAACATCCCAAGAGTGCCCTTCTACATAACCTTTAAGGAAACTCATTCATAGGTACTGGGGAAAAAAACGGACTGAAAATAATCGTAATAGCAATCACTTTATGGCATGAAATATATTCAGAAAGACATAAAAACTAATCCTGTTGGTTGGTTAGTTCCTTAAAAACTAATCCTGTTGGTTGGTTTTCTATCGGCCCTCAGGGAGACTCTGGCTACAATAATCAGCCACCTCTCTCAGTGACACATTGGAGATTAAAAAGGTCTCAGGATTAAAGAAAGAATGAATTTCCTGCGGAGGTGGATTATCTAGCAATTAAATTACCTGTCCTGGTATAAGCAGAAGCCACCCTTTCTCTGGCCTTTATATGAGGGACACAAGTATTTGGCGGGGCAAGGTTGTAAGATTTTGGGTTTCTGCCTTTTGCGTTGTGATTTGCTGTTTCTAAGAAGAGGAGGGATTATTGTTTGCGCCCTGGTACAATAGGACGGTTGGCTTCACAGCCCGACTCAAGCTCTGCACCCTCTGCAGATTCCCCCAATGGTCTCTTCACCTGCCCAGTCAATGGCCTGTGTTTTTAGCTGACTTGGCACTATTGAATATTGTCCCTTGCCCAAAATGAGAGGCCTTTTCAATGAAAAGCCAGGGTGTGTTCAGCATCGTGGGCCAGGCTGCCTGAAGGTGTCAGTTCCCCGACGTATGAGTGCACCTTGCTGGCTGGCTAATGGAGCGTTATCCCGGTGGGTCGGAGGGAGGCTCCTTGTTCTGTTCTCTGTAACAAGGATTAAATCAGGCTGGGGCAACACCAAGGGCAGGTCCCAGTAACAGGAACACAGAGCTAAAGGAGGGAGCAGGGCGTGTTTTACCCCTGCTGAGCGCTGACTGAAACGGCCCGTTTTACTTGGGCAGCGTTTACTTTCTTTGTTCCTACTGTTGCTTCCCTAAACTGAAAATCACAAGCAGCCCAGGACTGCTTCCTTTCTCCTGTCTCAACACTTCCTGACAAGCCTGGAAGGCCGACTGCCCCCAGCCCCCAACAGGGCAGGCGCCTCATCCCATCAGGGTGTCTGTTACCGCCTCTGCCGCACCCTGTGCTGGGCTTTTGATCTCTGACACCCTCTGGCAGCCCCTCTCCCCTGGGCTGAAACCCGGCTCCTACCCCCCCTCCAATTATGCTCCTTGGCCCCCTTCTGACCCTGCCTCCAGCTGTTTGATCTCCCCGCCCCCATGCAGTCAGTTACCGCCCCATGCTCAGACCCTGCCCATCCCCACCATTTGCCCCCTTTAAACTTTGGAATCGCCAGCAAGCGCAGCAGCTTCAGCAGATGTTACTGAGCAATGAGCACGCTCAGTAGGAGCAAAGCAGCGCTCAGCACCCTGCCTGCCTGACGCCCCATTAGCGCCCTAGTGCCGGGGAGCCTGCGATTGCCTGGGCTCCTGGGCCTGCGATCCTTGTAGGCAGGGGGTGCTCTGAGCACCCTGGGCTCCATCTGGAGGCTGTTCGGACTCATCCTGCGGGGGGGGGGCACTACTCTTAACCTGCCCAATGTTTGCACCCCAGTAGCTCTACGCTCTCGGCGGCTGACCCACTCGCCCCTCCCGAGTGACACCTCTGCCTGTGGTAGGAGGAGTCACACGTATCGGGTTGTATTTCTCTTTCTGCAACTGACCCCCAGGTGACCTTCACCTCAACATGCATGTTTCTCGGCCCATCGAACACACAGAGTCAGGGTGTTGGGGATGGAAGTTCTTCAGCGTCCTCACAAGTCCAGCTTTCAAACCCCTCACAAACACTGGCTGGTCTTTCACTCGGGCAAAGGTTCTATTCTTGGAATGTTAATAGACTGTTGTTGAGAGTAGACACCTCTGCACTGAGCAATAGAGTCATTTTAAACAAAATCAAGGCCAAGCTCTCGTGTCATTCTCTTAATCAGGTCATAACTTTAAAGCCATACAATCTGGGGCTGTTTCACATTCATTTGAATGTAATTCTGCACTTGGTATTTATAAAAACATTGTAACTGGAAAATGAAGGTGTCCCCTTGGTGTCAATCAGCACAGTTGCTTCAACTTCACAGAGGTTCAGGGCCTCAGAATCAAAGGAAGACTCCTCTGCCTCATTCCCTGGATATGGAACCCACCCCTGGGGAATCTCTCTTACACGCTAAACAACATTCTGAATCTGGCAGGAATGTTTTCTGCAACATGCCCTATGGCTGGTCAGAGTTGATGTCAAATCTCATCCCGCAGCCATCTCCTCCTTCCTCAGGAATATGTGATTTTCATCTCTCCTGGGCGTCTTGCTGGGCTCACTCAGCTGCATTGTCTCACAAGGCGTCCTTTTCTTGGCTGCTCCTGGATGGAGAGGTCCTGACATAAAAGAGCATTGCTTCCTTTCCCTCTCCGCCATCCCTCCCCTTGACCCATGAGCAAATCTGCTCTAGGCAGACCTTTGAGATGGCATTGGTGACCTGAGGGGAGGTCCAATGTTAGGACAAGCTTTACTCACCGTAGGGTCAGATTCACCCCTTCGCAGACAGCCATCAGAAAGGCCCATGCTCCACTTAAGACCCGGTTAAGACCCAGTTTAAAAGTTTAAAATGGGACTAAAGTTCTTGACAGGCATCGTACCATCTGCCAGCCAAAGGGTGAATTTCATACTTTAGGTCCTGACAAGAAACACGCTGGAGGCAATGGAATGATTCCCATTAACTTCTAAGGGAATTGGGTCTGAACCGTTGAGAATGCAGAAAAAGGTCTCCCTCCTTCCTGGCAGGGTTAGAATGAAAAGGACAAACTGGAGTCCTTTCATGACGCCCACTTGTGCTTCTAATGCTTCTTAGAATCACAATGACATTCGTTCTCACTGGAGCACCAATAAAGTCAATGGAATGTCACGAGGAATGGAGTTGGCCCGAACCATTTGAAGATGAAAGGAAGAGGAAGGGTGCAACGTACAGGTCACGCCTTCCGAGGCTCAGATTAACCTAATAATCACAACCCCTGAGGAAAAGAGCTCCGTCCAAAGGAGGATTTTGCAAGGCAATCAAGTTGGTTTGGTAACTAATTAGGACCGCCTCCACAAATGGCATCGCAGATCCTCCAGGCAGTCCTAGGAACTGTATAAAAGCACCCACCACTCAGGGCTCTTCTAAACACTTCTCCAAACTTCATCTCCTCGGTGTCCTTGGGTAAGTCCAATTCAACTCGATCACTTTCAAACTATAAAGATGGGATAGTAGGGGCTATAAATGGAAGACGGAATCTTGCATTTACTCACTGTGATATTTATTAGGGATCAGGATTTTCTTCCATCAGGATCTTGTGTAGTGATTCAGTTACAGGAGCTGGTGGATTCATGATTTGAAACTATTAGAGGTATATTAGGAGCAACAGATGCAATTGGGAAACATAGTTCCTATTCACTGGAAATAGATTTAGGGCACTGAAATCTTTTCAGAAACTTTAGAAGAGGCATTTAGCCATTTTTCACTAGGCTGGATTAGGAAGAAACTTTCCCTGTTGCTCCTCTTGTAAGGGAACTCCCCTCGCTCTTCATTTGCCACTATATCTGTTCCTATGTCTATAACTTTCACTCCATGCATCTGAAGAAGTGGTTTTTTACCCATAAAAGCTTACGCCCAAATAAATCTGTTAGTCTTTAAGGTGCCACCGGACTCCTCCTTGTTTTTGTGAATACAGATTAACATGGCTACCCCTCTGATACTTTCTCAGATTAGTTCAGAAAGGACCAATTCAGTGGTCTTTTACTTGCTTCTAAAACAGTAGCTGTTATTCCTAACTGTTGGAGACACAATCATTTATTAAGATGACTAGTGGTGTGATCCACTCTAGCAATTTCTATGTTCTCCTGAGCAGAAATACCCATTGAAGGTGCTTCTCCTCAGATGCTGTTATTTACTGTCACTCCATGGAAATCAGTGGTCCAGAACCCCTTTTTTCCCAGCTGTGGAGCTTGTCCTTAGTGATGTGGTTGGAGAAAAATAACCTTTTTGTGTGTATTCACCGTAAGTATTGTTGATTCACAAGCTTAGGAAAATCCAAGAACTACCCTGTGATACCAGACTCAACTGGTTTGCACGCAGAGGTTAAATCCTCAAACGAAAGGCAGTGATTACCATGATCCCAGCCATTTCTCTTTGAGAAATGTCTCAAATGGACACAGAATCCCAGGTGTCCAGCATAGAAATTGTGACACTTATTCCAGTCACTGTTTTTCAGACAAAGCCAATGAGAGAGCTTCAAGGGGGCCGGTTGGGTGGGAAGTTTAGTGCGAGTGGACAAGAGGTGTAAAAAGAGGATATAGGAAGAACTACATGGCCATGAACACAGGTACTACGTCCACTCTTCCTTTTTCTCCTGGGCCGCACCGAGCTTTGAAGCGTTTCTTCCACCTCCCCTTGTACCTTCTCTTTACTCTAGTCCCTGTTGTGTGTTTCAGGTTTACCTCCATCCCAGAAAGATGACTTTCTCCAGCCTGTGCTATCCTGAATGTGGGGTGGCCCGACCCAGTCCAGTTACTGGCAGCTGCAACCAGCCGTGCGTTAGGCAGTGCCCTGACTCCGAAGTGGTGATCCATCCCCCAGCGACTGTTGTGTCCATGCCAGGACCAGTGATGAGCACTTTCCCGCAGAGCACTGTAGTCGGAGCCATAGGCGCACCTGTGGTCGGACCCGGTTTCGGGGGCTCATTCGGTTATGGGGGATTGAACGGCAATGGAGGCCTTTACGGAAGATTTAATGGTTTGGGGGGATACGGTGGTTACGGTGGCCCTTACGGTTATGGGGGATCATGTGGTTATCGGGGATTAGGTGGTTACCTGGGCGGTTATGGTCACGGGGGAATATGTGGTTCCGGGGTATCTTGCCATAGGTACCTCAGTGGAAGCTGTGGGCCATGCTAAACCCAGCAGGAACATCCGTGGAAGAAGGAAGAACCAGGAAACGAACGGCAAGATACAGATTCACCCCTGACCTGTTGGGCTTGGCTTTCAGAAGTGCTGAGCAACCATGGCTCCAGCTGAAGTCAGTGGGAGCTGTGTGTGCTCAGCACCTCGGTCTGATGGCCATGCTGCATGTCTAATGTTACGCTTTATCACTCCTTCTGCCAACGCTTTCCCAGCCATGGGCTGATTCTCTTATTCCCATGTGGACTCACTCTGAATTACACGCAGGCTGTTTACACTAACTCCGCAGTTTAAAGGAAATAGGGGCCTTAAGACAGGCATCAGTTACATTTATTATCATTTTAAGTCCCTTGAGAGGGGTAAAAAGAGACCTTGCCTTGAAGGAGAATTAGACCCTGTCTGTCCTAGCCTTTCCATCAATACCTATCTTTAGTGTCTCCC
Source organism: Macrochelys suwanniensis (assembly GCA_033296515.1). NCBI lineage: Eukaryota > Metazoa > Chordata > Testudines > Chelydridae > Macrochelys > Macrochelys suwanniensis. The sequence goes on from CM065775.1 coordinate 341,218,733, forward strand.
TTTGACCTTCTCTGCGACAGATGATCAATTGTGAAGCAGAGTAGTCCTCTGCTTCAGTTTTGTTGTCTCTCACTTCCCAATGAACGGGGTAAGAAATGTAAGTTAAAATGGTTGCAAAGGGGACTTGTTTGTCAACCTCTGCAGATGCAACAACAAAAAAAGAACATCTTGTGTGAAATACCTCCCATTGAAGTGGTGACGGGTCATGGCCCTTCTTCAACAACTGAAAACACATTCTTTCTGCTCTCATATTTTTCCTGTAACTGTACTGCAAATGGCACTCGCATTAAAAACGCTGATGCATCATAATATCCGTCTTCTGGTTCTCCTTGTTCCTCCGTCCCTCTTTAAACATTGCCCTGGACAATATTCAGCCCTGAAAAGCCGGTAGCATCAGGCACTTCTCAAGAGGCAACTTTTGGAAGCCCTGGAGTGATAGGAGAATTCAGCCCTTGAAGTAGTTTACAGCATTAGGTTCGGTTTCCGTACGGGGGTGGAGTTTCACCTTGGTTTACCTGCTTTGCATTACCTGTTTTAACAAAGTACAGTTCACTCTAGTCCAAACTCCTTGAATGGCAGAGCAACTTTCAGGACAGCATGCCTTTGCTTCTAGAGCGCTTTGAAAGTCAGGATCGTCACTGGAAAGCCCCTCTGTCACGGAGTGTGGGGGAGTCAGCACCTGCACCCCTCTTCCTGGGATTCACTGTGACACTCAGCCAGCCAGTAGAACAGAAGCTTTATTAGGAACGCCAGGAATACAGTCCAATCAGAGCTTGTAAGTACAAACAGGACCCCTCAGTCGGGCCCTTCTGCGGGGCAGGGAGCTTAGACCCCAGTGCGGGGGCTCCCTGCGTTTCACCCTACAGCTCCAAATGGGGGGCAGGGAGGCCAGACTCGGTCTGCACCTCCCTCCTCCTCCACAGCTAGCTTCCAACTGAAACTCTCCAGCCCCTCCTCTGCCTTTCTCTACTTCCCGGGCCAGGAGGTCACCTGATCCTTTTCTTCTGCAACCCCTTCAGCTCGCACCTTTGCAGACAGCCATTCGTTGCCAGGAGACAGAGTGTTGCCCATTCTCTGTCCCTCTCTGGCTCTGCAACAATCACCCCTTATTCCCACCACCTAGAGACTTAGGAAATGCATAGGGGAAACTGAGGCACACACAGTATTCACAGAAAACATTAACAACAGTCCTATTTCATCACACCCTCTGAACTTGCACGCCACAAATCACCCTCCCTGTTTTATGGAGCTTTCCTTCCCCAGGCTTTTGAGTGTTTCAGCAGAGATTATTCATACAGACGAATGCTGAATAATAAACTCTCCAGCAGAGACTGCTGAAACATCATTATGGAGTCAACAGCCCTTTTTGAGAAGAGTTCTCCTTTTGCCAGGACCTTCTTCTCTTCTCCTCGGATGGGACCTGCAGTGACATGTAGCATGTAGCATCCATCTACATGTAGCAAAAGACCACCTTGGCTTAACCACGAGATCTTGCAAGATCTAAAAAATAAAAAGGAGTCATATAAAAAATGGAAACTAGGACAAATTACAAAGGATAAATATAGGCAAACAACACGGGAAGGCAGGGGCAAGATTAGAAAGGCAAAGGCACAAAATGAGCTCAAACTAGCTGCAGGAATAAAGGGAAACAAGAAAACTTTTTATCAATACATTAGAAGCAGGAGGAAGACCAAGGACAGGGTAGGCCCACTACTCAGTGAGGAGGGAGAAACAGTAACAGGAAACTTGGAAATGGCAGAGATGCTTAATGACTTCTTTGTTTCGGTCTTCACCGAGAAGTCTGAGGGAATGCCTAACATAGTGAATGCACATGGGAAGGGGGAAGGTTTAGAAGATAAAATAAAAAAAGAACAAGTTAAAAATCACTTAGATAAGTTAGATGCCTGCAAGTCACCAGGACCTGATGAAATGCATCCTAGAATACTCAAGGAGCTAATGGAGGAGGTATCTGAGCCTCTAGCTATTATCTTTGGTAAATCATGGGAGACAGGAGAGATTCCCGAAGACTGGAAAAGGGCAAATATAGTGCCCATCTATAAAAAGGGAAATAAAAACAACCCAGGAAACTACAGACCAGTTAGTTTCACTTCTGTGCCAGGGAAAATAAGGGAGCAAGTAATTAAGGAAATCATCTGCAAACACTTGGAAGGTGGTAAGGTGATAGGGAATAACCAGCATGGAGTTGTAAAGAACAAATCATGTCAAACCAATCTGATAGCTTTCTTTGATAGGATAACGAGTCTTGTGGATAAGGGAGAAGGGGTGGATGTGGTATTCCTAGACTTTAGTAAGGCATTTGATACGGTCTCGCATGATATTCTTATCAATAAACTAGGGAAATACAACTTAGATGGGGCTACTATAAGGTGGGTGCGCAACTGGCTGGATAACCGAACTCAGAGAGTAGTTATAAATGGTTCCCAATCCTGCTGGAAAGGTATAACGAGTGGGGTTCCGCAAGGGTCTGTTTTGGGACCGGCTCTGTTCAATATGATAAGTAACCGCATGGCTATATCAAAAACAAAATCTGTCAAAACAACCTAATAGATTTCTTTTACAGGATAAGAAGCCTCGTGGATAGTGGGCAAGCGGTAGATGTGGTATAGCTTCATTTTTAGGAAGGCTTTGGATACTTTCTTCCTTACCCTCTCATAAACAAACTAGGAAAATCCATCCTAGCTGAAGCTATGATAAGGTGGGTGCACAACTGGGTGGAAAGCCATTCCCAGAGAGTATTTGTCAGGGGTCTACACTCCAACTGGAAGGGCATATCAAGTTGGCTGGCACAGGGATCAGTTCTGGGTCCGATTCTGTTCAATATCTTGAATGACTGCCTAGGAAGGACCACCTCGGAAAGAGTACTGTGGAAAGGGATCTGGGGGTCCTAGTGGATCACAAGCTAAATAGCAGTCAACACTGTAACGCTGTGGGGAAAAAAAGCAAAAGTCAATCTGGGATGTATCAGCAGGAGTGTTGTAAGGAAGACGCAAGAAGTAATTCTTCCGTTCTGCTCTCAGCAGGTTATGCCTCCGCTGGAATGTTGAATCCACATCTGGGTGCCACATTTCAGGAAAAAAGTGGAGAAATTGGAGAAAGTCCTGAGAACACCAACCAAAATGATTAAAGGTCTAGAGAACATGACCTATGAGAGAAGATTAAAAAAATGTGGTTTGTTTAGTCTGAAGAGAAGGCTGAGAGGGGACGTCATAACTGTGACGGTGTACCCCATAAAGCTTTATGGGGAGAGGCTTATAAACGTATACATGATGTAACTGGAATATATTTTATGCTACATGTGCCATGTAACATATCTCTGTGAAAGTTATGACCTACTGAATTTATTCCTCCTGTTTGTACGCAGGTATCATTGTTTTAGTTGGAGTTATGAAGATTGGTTTTATATTTGCTGATCTGTACATAGCCTTTGTAAGAGCATGGGATCATGTTTGGAGGAAAGAATGTGCAAGTTAAGGACAAGCACTTAACAGACAAAAGCAGTTGCAGACCCCAATCCACATCGGGGCCTGGTCGGACTGGTTATCGAGGGGTGCATGGACATGTGACTTGCCCATGTGATCCCAAACCTCCATGGTAACATGATGTTACACAGGGAGGGGAGAAAGACTATAAAAGCCCTTGGGGGACGCTTTCATTTTGTCTTCAGCTGGCTAAGGAGAGAGAGACTCTCCACCCCTCAAGGACACACCTGAAAAGAGACTGAACAAAGGACAAAGACAATATGGGCGTGAGTGATTGCTGGACCCAGGCTAAGAGGAAGATAGCCTGTTTACTGGACCGAGTGAGGTTCTTATCTGTACACAGGGTGATTAGACATACAACTGCGTGTTCTATTTTATTTTATTTGGTAATTCACTTTGTTCTGTCTGTCACTACTTGGAATCACTTAAATCCTACTTACTGTACTTATTAAAATCACTTTTTACTTATTCAGTTGCCTGGAGTACGAGTTGTTACCTGGGGAAGGCAAACAGCTGTGCATATCTTTCTATCTTTGAAATAGAAGGCGAACTATTTATGAGTTTGCCCTGTATAAGCTTTATACAGGGTAAAACAGATTGATTAAGGGTGTGAACCTCTTTGGGAGTTGGGCACCTGGGTGTCAAAGGCAAGAGCGCTTCCAGGAGCCTTTGGGAGTTGGGCACCTGGGTGTCAAAGGCAAGAGCGCTTCCAGGAGCCTTTGGGAGTTGGGCACCTGGGTGTCAAAGGCAAGAGCGCTTCCAGGAGCCTTACAGTTGTTAGTAGACTTGGTTCGGACCTGGATCTGTGTTTGCAGAAGATCAGTGGAATCTGGCTCAAAACAGACAGGATTCGGGAGTCACAAGATGGAAAAGGCCTGGAAGCAGGGGCAGAAGTAGCCTGGGCACACCAGGGGGCAGCACCAAGCAGGTCTCTGTGATCCCAACCCACCACAATAACATTTTTCTAATACATAAAAGGTTGTGACAAGGAGGAGGGAGAAAAATTGTTCTCCTTAACCTCTGAGAATAGGAGAAAAAGCAATGGACTTAAATTGCAGGAAGGGAGGTTTAGGTTGGACATTAAGATAAACTTCCTAACTGTCAGGGTGGTTAAGAACTGGAATAAATTGCCTAGGGAAGTTGTGGAATCTCCATTATTGGAGATTTTTAAGACCAGGTTAGACAAACTCCTGTCAGGGATGGTATAGATAATACTGAGTCCTGCTGGCCATGGATTTGATTGAAGAGTGATCCTGCTGTAGTTTTCTCTACCAGACTATGCCTATGGACTGCTCCTTGGAACGGAAGAACATAGGCATTGCTACAGAAGAGCAGGCCTCTCTCCCATCATGGTCAGTACCAGAGGCTTCACAGGGAAATACAAGAAACCCAGCAGATCACCTGCCCATGGAGCAGGCCTGCACAACTCGTAAAGCGGTGAGGGCCATATTACTGCAAAGAAAACAGCTGAGGGCCAAAACCTCACGGCCCCATGGAAACACAACACTCCTCCCCCCCGAGAGCCACCCGCCCTGCGGAAACAACCCCTCCTTCCCCAGCGCTGGGGTGTGGAAGCCTGTAGAGGGGGAAAGAAGCAGCGCGCATAGAGTGACCAGATCACAGCAGTAAAATAGGACCTGCCCCCTCCCCGCTCGGCCCCACCATCACACCCCTCTTCACCCCCCTGAGGGGTCACTATATTACTGCACACAACAGTCAATCAATGCAGTTGTAGATAAATCTCTGCAGTATGCATTTTTGTATAACTTTTATAGGACTTTGTATTGAACCTTGGTGATATGTTATAGCGGGCCCCTAAGGTAGTATAATTATAGGCAAAGAAAAATGTCTTTTAGCTAGAAGTAGAATAAGATCTTCCCCCCACTTTGGATTCAATTGCCCTGTTGAATGAATGAGGTGTGAATGAGGAAGGCGTGGAAGGCAGCACCTCCAGATAGCTGCAACTCTTGGAGAGGGGATGGGAACCAGACCAAGGACAATCAAACTTGTCATGTGGGCTGACTAGAGAAGAGCAGACATACCGACACCCTCGGGGGTAGGAAGCAAGCACCTTCCTTTGGGAACACCCTCTTTGCAGCATTGGGACAACCCCCAGCCCAGAGACAAGCAGCAAAAAGGACCAATGGACAAAGGCCCAGATTTTGGGCCGCACAGTGAGCCCACCTACTCAGCCCTCCGCGAGCCACACAGTGAGCCCACGTGGGCTACATGTTGTGCAGGCATGCCATAGAGGAACTTTTTCTCTATCCTCCGTCAATCACATCGATCTCCATTATTGGACGACACCCTGAAATACAAGAGTTTATATCCTTGCTATACTTCAAGAAAGGCAGTAAATCCATCTCAGTCTCCATTTGCTCCAGAGTACTGCCAGCACCATTCTGTATGCGTCACCAAGAGACACGGCTCAACTCATCCCTCTCCTTTGTCATACACCTGGAGCAATAACAAATTTAAAGCTGCAGAATTAAAGACCTAAACTGCAGGGGAAGAAACCTTTTGCCATTAAGCAATGAGCCTTTCCCCACCAGATCACAAGCTTCACAGAGAGCAAATGCCCGAATATCGCCAAGTTTTCTCTCTACAACGTCTACTTAGTACCTTATGTCTCCTGTTCCCTTTGCACTTTGCAGAGGGTAACATGGAAACATGAGGAATGTTTGCAGAGGTGCTGATGAAATGCAGCTCTCTCATTATTTCACACTGAGTTCGGTCTATTCAAAACTTCTCAAAGCCGGGCCTATGCGCTCAGACGTGAATCTGTAATGTGCCATTCATGTAATGGTTCTGTCTTTCCCCATGGATATGCCTTCTGTGTTTAACATGGACCACCGTTTCCATTAAGGTACCAAAGGCCCCATCGCCATGCCCTCTAACTCTGGTATTCTCCCAACACCATAGTGACCTCTGTGATCATATAATCCTCCACAATCCATTTAACTTTTTGAGTGGTGTCATCATTTTTTCTAGGCAAGCAGAATCTCCCATAATCGAATGCAGCCGTCTGCTCAGCCCGCCACCGCTCTGGGGTTACCCCCCTTGGCTCGTGCCAACAGAGGTCCCGCCGCTGGACCCACCAAGAGCCCATTGCTGCCCTGGGTTCTTTCACCCAGGCTGGCAGCGGGTTGAGAGACGCCGGCTGGCAGGAGCCTGCAGGGGGAATCCTAGAGCGGCGGCTGGCTGAGCCTATGCTCAGCCCGCCCCGCTCTGGGATAACCACCGTGGGCTCCTGCCAGCCGGAGTCTCTCAGACTGCAGCTGGCCTGGGTTCTTTCACCCAGGCTGGGAGCGGGCTGAGAGTCGGGGTGGCGCCTTATTTTATGGGTTTGCTCCCCCTGGTGTTAGAATCTGGCTACGCCACTGGGCTGGAGCACATGACTTATGAGGAGAGGCCGATGGAACTGAGGTTCTTTAGTCTGCAGAAAAGAGGGCTGATGGGATTTGATAGCAGTCTTCAACTACTTGAAGGGGGGTTCCAAAGAGGATGGACCGCAGCTGTTCTCAGTAGTGGCAGATGACAGAAAAAGGAGCAATGGTCTCAAGTAGGGGAGGTCTAGGTTGGATATTAGGAAACACTATTTCACTAGGAGGGTGGTGAAGCACTGGAATGGGTTACCTAGGGAGGTGGTGGAATCTCCATCCTTAGAGGTTTTTAGGGCCCAGCTTGACAAAGCCCTGGCTGGGAAAGTGTAGTTGGTGTTGGTCCTGCTTTGAGCAAAGGGGTCGGACTAGGTGACCTCCTGAGGTCTCCTCCAACCCTCATCTTCTATGATTCTATGATTCTGGAGAGGTGAGGCCCCTCACACCAAAGTGTGGACACAGAAGAAGGTACCTGGCTGAGGTGATTGTCAAATGGGGTTACGCTGGGCTTCGCTGTGCAGCAATGCCAATGCCCTGGTTGTGGTGCCTAGATGGACATAGAGAAGGGTGTCAGGAACAGACTGGCTGGGTCACAGCCCTGAATCCTTTAACATCCCAAGAGCGCCTTTCTATATAACCTTTAAGGAAACTCATTCATAGGTACTGGGGAAAAAATGGACTCAAAATAATCGTAATAGCAATCACTTTATGGCATGAAACATATTCAGAAAGACATCAACACTAATCCTGTTGGTTGGTTAGTTCCATCAAAACTAATCCTGTTGGTTGGTTTTCTATCGCCCCTCAGGGAGACTCTGGCTACAATAAGCAGCCACCTCTCTCAATGACACATCGGAGAATAAAAAGGACTCAGGATAAAAGAAAGAATGAATTTCCTGCGGAGGTGGATTATCTAGCAATTAAATTACCTGTCTCTGTATGAGCAGAAGCCACCCTTTCTCTGGCCTTTATATGAGGGACACAAGCATTTTGCGGGGCTAGGATGTAAGATTTCGGGTTTCTGCCTTTTGCATTGTGATTTGATGTTTCTAAGAAGAGAAGGGATTATTGTTTGCGCCCTGGTACAATAGTACGGTTGGCTTCTACCGGATCATTTCTCCTGCTCAATCCTGCCAAGCGAATTGCGACTAGGCCCCTTTCAAGGTTAAGGATTAGAGCAGCATGGCGGAAGCTAAATTGGGACAGCTGCTAAGAGGCATCCAGCATCTTGACAGGGGGTTAGACTAGATGACCCTTGCGGTGCATTCTAATCCCGTGTTTTGATGACATTTAACCCCCGGCCAGGTAAGGCCCCTCCCACCGAAGTGTGGAGACACAAGAAGGTACCTGGGGGTGGTGATTGTGAAAAAGGATTATGCTGTGCTTCCGTATGCAGCAATGCCGATGCTCTGGTTATGGTGGCTAGATGGACATAGAGAAGGGTGTCAGGAACAGACTGGCTGGGTCACAGCCCTGAATGCTACAAGCACAGGTCACAGGGGACATGCCTCTTTGCCAGTGTGTACCCCACCAGCAGCCCCAATCCACCTCTGCACTCAATGCAGATTTCCCCAATGGTCTCCTCACCTGGACAGTCAATGGCCTGTGTTCTTAGCTGACTTGGCACAACTGAAAATTCTCCCTACCCCAAAATTAAAGGCCTTTTAAAAAAAAAGACAGGGTGTGTTCAGCATCGTGGGCCAGCCTGCTGTGAAGGTGACACTTCCCCAAAGTGTTAATGGAGTTAATGGAGCGTTATCCCGGTGGGTCGGAGGGAGGCTCCTTGGTCTCTTCTCTGTAATAAGTGAATCTAATCGTCAATATTGGAACATCTCACCCTAGTAAACATTTACTACCATTCTAATAATACACCTCTTTGGCCCTATGAAACTTGATGAGTGTTTGCGCAGTGCCTTGAAATGCTTACATCGGAGGAAGCTTCAGACAGTCAACGCCGCATGTTAAAATTACACCTGTCTGCCATAGGGTAAACACATGCACATTCAGGAGAAGATCAGACAGCAGTGATTGGAGAGTCAAAAATGAACCCCAATAGTTGGGACTACTCATGCCAAAAACTAACCTGTATCTCCTGAACACTACTGGATACTTACTGTTCATGCTTTCCAAATAAATCACTAACCCGAGAGTAACTCTTAGAGAGGCTCGTTCTGGATTTTTTTTAATTGTGTTTTGATGGTTTTTTGGGAAACTTTGGGGTGAAACATCTTCTCATCTAGGTGTGATCAACGAGCAGCCATCTAGAGTCTTGCCATGCACTTTAACTCCCTTTATTTGTAGTTCTTCTCTCAGTCGTGGGTATTGACACTTGAGCAGAATTAAATTCTCTTGCAACAAAATTTGTCCCATTTCAAATCTGTATTGAGATTTTTAGTCCTTCACTGAACGAGACCAAGTTTGAAATATAGACACTTGTAATTCCTTTGCACCATTATTATCCTCAGGTATAAAGAAGGTAATGTGAAAGAAAGACCCTACCCTGTACCTCGTTTCACAAACCTGAAAGAATTCATTACCATTGGGTTACTCTGACCAATTAGAGAGACGTGTTTCCACGGAAAGAAAAAGTAGCGCACACAGCGCACCTGGTGACTTTAGCCCAACGGGTGCTATGACTTAAAGCAAGTTTTTGTTGCTTGAATTATCTATTGAGATTTACAAGGCTACCGCACTCATGGAAAAGATAGAAATGGATGGTCTTGTAATTCCTTTGGAGAAGTGTTATCATCACATATAAGGAGAGTGAAAGTGGATCAAAATATTAGCCAGCTTTTTATTGTTCATGCTGAGATCCAAGGATTGCCAACAGTTTGTAACCAGACCTGTTACTAGCCTTGTCTTGTAACATGGTGTAACAGGGAACAACTTTACAACTCAGCCTGTGGCCAGAGCTATACCTGGGCATCTTAGCGCTCGGGCTGAGCAAGCATATTTCTGCCCCCTACCAGGTTTTTTTCCCGCGGAATTGAGTTAGGATATTATAGACTAATGATAATTAAGGTTAAGATTTGGTCACGGTTAATCTTAGTAAAAGATTAAGCTTCCGAGAGTCTTTCTTCATTGCCCGTGACCCATCTCTGACTTTGACTAAAAATAACTGTGAAAAAATGGGTAAAGGACCGGGAATTCCAGCACCCACTGCTGCTGTGTCTTCTGGGTCCTCCAGATTCCCACGGTGGCTGGGAGATGCGGGGAACCCGTGCGACCTGCAGTGCCTAGGAGTACCAGGGTCCCACCCACCACCTGCAGCGGCTTAGAGCTATGGAGGGCCCCCTGCCACCGTAGGCGACCCGGGTCCCACGTCTGGGAGCTGCTTGGTCCCATAGCTACCCACGGCGGCTGACAGCTCCGGCCCGCCTCCCTTGGCCTGAAGCGGAAAGTCTCATGGAGGTCTCTGGAAGTCACAGATTCCATGGGCTCCGTGACATAATCTTAGCCTTAATGATAATGTAGTTATTTTTGTGTATTGGTACAGTACATAGACAATACAAACTACTGTCTGAGTCATTAAGGGACCACATGAACTTTCACACAATCTTTTAACATCCCAAGAGTGCCCTTCTACATAACCTTTAAGGAAACTCATTCATAGGTACTGGGGAAAAAAACGGACTGAAAATAATCGTAATAGCAATCACTTTATGGCATGAAATATATTCAGAAAGACATAAAAACTAATCCTGTTGGTTGGTTAGTTCCTTAAAAACTAATCCTGTTGGTTGGTTTTCTATCGGCCCTCAGGGAGACTCTGGCTACAATAATCAGCCACCTCTCTCAGTGACACATTGGAGATTAAAAAGGTCTCAGGATTAAAGAAAGAATGAATTTCCTGCGGAGGTGGATTATCTAGCAATTAAATTACCTGTCCTGGTATAAGCAGAAGCCACCCTTTCTCTGGCCTTTATATGAGGGACACAAGTATTTGGCGGGGCAAGGTTGTAAGATTTTGGGTTTCTGCCTTTTGCGTTGTGATTTGCTGTTTCTAAGAAGAGGAGGGATTATTGTTTGCGCCCTGGTACAATAGGACGGTTGGCTTCACAGCCCGACTCAAGCTCTGCACCCTCTGCAGATTCCCCCAATGGTCTCTTCACCTGCCCAGTCAATGGCCTGTGTTTTTAGCTGACTTGGCACTATTGAATATTGTCCCTTGCCCAAAATGAGAGGCCTTTTCAATGAAAAGCCAGGGTGTGTTCAGCATCGTGGGCCAGGCTGCCTGAAGGTGTCAGTTCCCCGACGTATGAGTGCACCTTGCTGGCTGGCTAATGGAGCGTTATCCCGGTGGGTCGGAGGGAGGCTCCTTGTTCTGTTCTCTGTAACAAGGATTAAATCAGGCTGGGGCAACACCAAGGGCAGGTCCCAGTAACAGGAACACAGAGCTAAAGGAGGGAACAGGGCGTGTTTTACCCCTGCTGAGCGCTGACTGAAACGGCCCGTTTTACTTGGGCAGCGTTTACTTTCTTTGTTCCTACTGTTGCTTCCCTAAACTGAAAATCACAAGCAGCCCAGGACTGCTTCCTTTCTCCTGTCTCAACACTTCCTGACAAGCCTGGAAGGCCGACTGCCCCCAGCCCCCAACAGGGCAGGCGCCTCATCCCATCAGGGTGTCTGTTACCGCCTCTGCCCCACCCTGTGCTGGGCTTTTGATCTCTGACACCCTCTGGCAGCCCCTCACCCCTGGGATGAAACCCGGCTCCTACCCCCCCTCCAATTATGCTCCTTGGCCCCCTTCTGACCCTGCCTCCAGCTGTTTGATCTCCCCGCCCCCATGCAGTCAGTTACCGCCCCCTGCTCAGACCCTGCCCATCCCCACCATTTGCCCCCTTTAAACTTTGGAATCGCCAGCAAGCGCAGCAGCTTCAGCAGATGTTACTGAGCAATGAGCGCGCTCAGTAGGAGCAAAGCAGCGCTCAGCACCCTGCCTGCCTGACGCCCCATTAGCCCCCAAGTGCAGGGGAGCCTGCGATTGCCTGGGCTCCTGGGCCTGCGATCCTTGTAGGCAGGGGGTGCTCTGAGCACCCTGGGCTCCATCTGGAGGCTGTTCGGACTCATCCTGCGGGGGGGGGCACTACTCTTAACCTGCCCAATTTTTGCACCCCAGTAGCTCTACGCTCTCGGCGGCTGACCCACTCGCCCCTCCCGAGTGACACCTCTGCCTGTGGTAGGAGGAGTCACACGTATCGGGTTGTATTTCTCTTTCTGCAACTGACCCCCAGGTGACCTTCACCTCAACATGCCTGTTTCTCGGCCCATCGAACACACAGAGTCAGGGTGTTGGGGATGGAAGTTCTTCAGCGTCCTCACAAGTCCAGCTTTCAAAGCCCCTCACAAACACTGGCTGGTCTTTCACTCGGGCAAAGGTTCTATTCTTGGAATGTTAATAGACTGTTGTTGAGAGTAGACACCTCTGCACTGAGCAATAGAGTCATTTTAAACAAAATCAAGGCCAAGCTCTCGTGTCATTCTCTTAATCAGGTCATAACTTTAAAGCCATACAATCTGGGGCTGTTTCACATTCATTTGAATGTAATTCTGCACTTGGTATTTATAAAAACATTGTAACTGGAAAATGAAGGTGTCCCCTTGGTGTCAATCAGCACAGTTGCTTCAACTTCACAGAGGTTCAGGGCCTCAGAATCAAAGGAAGACTCCTCTGCCTCATTCCCTGGATATGGAACCCACCCCTGGGGAATCTCTCTTACACGCTAAACAACATTCTGAATCTGGCAGGAATGTTTTCTGCAACATGCCCTATGGCTGGTCAGAGTTGATGTCAAATCTCATCCCGCAGCCATCTCCTCCTTCCTCAGGAATATGTGATTTTCATCTCTCCTGGGCGTCTTGCTGGGCTCACTCAGCTGCATTGTCTCACAAGGCGTCCTTTTCTTGGCTGCTCCTGGATGGAGAGGTCCTGACATAAAAGAGCATTGCTTCCTTTCCCTCTCCGCCATCCCTCCCCTTGACCCATGAGCAAATCTGCTCTAGGCAGACCTTTGAGATGGCATTGGTGACCTGAGGGGAGGTCCAATGTTAGGACAAGCTTTACTCACCGTAGGGTCAGATTCACCCCTTCGCAGACAGCCATCAGAAAGGCCCATGCTCCACTTAAGACCCGGTTAAGACCCAGTTTAAAAGTTTAAAATGGGACTAAAGTTCTTGACAGGCATCGTACCATCTGCCAGCCAAAGGGTGAATTTCATACTTTAGGTCCTGACAAGAAACACGCTGGAGGCAATGGAATGATTCCCATTAACTTCTAAGGGAATTGGGTCTGAACCGTTGAGAATGCAGAAAAAGGTCTCCCTCCTTCCTGGCAGGGTTAGAATGAAAAGGACAAACTGGAGTCCTTTCATGACGCCCACTTGTGCTTCTAATGCTTCTTAGAATCACAATGACATTCGTTCTCACTGGAGCACCAATAAAGTCAATGGAATGTCACGAGGAATGGAGTTGGCCCGAACCATTTGAAGATGAAAGGAAGAGGAAGGGTGCAACGTACAGGTCACGCCTTCCGAGGCTCAGATTAACCTAATAATCACAACCCCTGAGGAAAAGAGCTCCGTCCAAAGGAGGATTTTGCAAGGCAATCAAGTTGGTTTGGTAACTAATTAGGACCGCCTCCACAAATGGCATCGCAGATCCTCCAGGCAGTCCTAGGAACTGTATAAAAGCACCCACCACTCAGGGCTCTTCTAAACACTTCTCCAAACTTCATCTCCTCGGTGTCCTTGGGTAAGTCCAATTCAACTCGATCACTTTCAAACTATAAAGATGGGATAGTAGGGGCTATAAATGGAAGACGGAATCTTGCATTTACTCACTGTGATATTTATTAGGGATCAGGATTTTCTTCCATCAGGATCTTGTGTAGTGATTCAGTTACAGGAGCTGGTGGATTCATGATTTGAAACTATTAGAGGTATATTAGGAGCAACAGATGCAATTGGGAAACATAGTTCCTATTCACTGGAAATAGATTTAGGGCACTGAAATCTTTTCAGAAACTTTAGAAGAGGCATTTAGCCATTTTTCACTAGGCTGGATTAGGAAGAAACTTTCCCTGTTGCTCCTCTTGTAAGGGAACTCCCCTCGCTCTTCATTTGCCACTATATCTGTTCCTATGTCTATAACTTTCACTCCATGCATCTGAAGAAGTGGTTTTTTACCCATAAAAGCTTACGCCCAAATAAATCTGTTAGTCTTTAAGGTGCCACCGGACTCCTCCTTGTTTTTGTGAATACAGATTAACATGGCTACCCCTCTGATACTTTCTCAGATTAGTTCAGAAAGGACCAATTCAGTGGTCTTTTACTTGCTTCTAAAACAGTAGCTGTTATTCCTAACTGTTGGAGACACAATCATTTATTAAGATGACTAGTGGTGTGATCCACTCTAGCAATTTCTATGTTCTCCTGAGCAGAAATACCCATTGAAGGTGCTTCTCCTCAGATGCTGTTATTTACTGTCACTCCATGGAAATCAGTGGTCCAGAACCCCTTTTTTCCCAGCTGTGGAGCTTGTCCTTAGTGATGTGGTTGGAGAAAAATAACCTTTTTGTGTGTATTCACCGTAAGTATTGTTGATTCACAAGCTTAGGAAAATCCAAGAACTACCCTGTGATACCAGACTCAACTGGTTTGCACGCAGAGGTTAAATCCTCAAACGAAAGGCAGTGATTACCATGATCCCAGCCATTTCTCTTTGAGAAATGTCTCAAATGGACACAGAATCCCAGGTGTCCAGCATAGAAATTGTGACACTTATTCCAGTCACTGTTTTTCAGACAAAGCCAATGAGAGAGCTTCAAGGGGGCCGGTTGGGTGGGAAGTTTAGTGCGAGTGGACAAGAGGTGTAAAAAGAGGATATAGGAAGAACTACATGGCCATGAACACAGGTACTACGTCCACTCTTCCTTTTTCTCCTGGGCCGCACCGAGCTTTGAAGCGTTTCTTCCACCTCCCCTTGTACCTTCTCTTTACTCTAGTCCCTGTTGTGTGTTTCAGGTTTACCTCCATCCCAGAAAGATGACTTTCTCCAGCCTGTGCTATCCTGAATGTGGGGTGGCCCGACCCAGTCCAGTTACTGGCAGCTGCAACCAGCCGTGCGTTAGGCAGTGCCCTGACTCCGAAGTGGTGATCCATCCCCCAGCGACTGTTGTGTCCATGCCAGGACCAGTGATGAGCACTTTCCCGCAGAGCACTGTAGTCGGAGCCATAGGCGCACCTGTGGTCGGACCCGGTTTCGGGGGCTCATTCGGTTATGGGGGATTGAACGGCAATGGAGGCCTTTACGGAAGATTTAATGGTTTGGGGGGATACGGTGGTTACGGTGGCCCTTACGGTTATGGGGGATCATGTGGTTATCGGGGATTAGGTGGTTACCTGGGCGGTTATGGTCACGGGGGAATATGTGGTTCCGGGGTATCTTGCCATAGGTACCTCAGTGGAAGCTGTGGGCCATGCTAAACCCAGCAGGAACATCCGTGGAAGAAGGAAGAACCAGGAAACGAACGGCAAGATACAGATTCACCCCTGACCTGTTGGGCTTGGCTTTCAGAAGTGCTGAGCAACCATGGCTCCAGCTGAAGTCAGTGGGAGCTGTGTGTGCTCAGCACCTCGGTCTGATGGCCATGCTGCATGTCTAATGTTACGCTTTATCACTCCTTCTGCCAACGCTTTCCCAGCCATGGGCTGATTCTCTTATTCCCATGTGGACTCACTCTGAATTACACGCAGGCTGTTTACACTAACTCCGCAGTTTAAAGGAAATAGGGGCCTTAAGACAGGCATCAGTTACATTTATTATCATTTTAAGTCCCTTGAGAGGGGTAAAAAGAGACCTTGCCTTGAAGGAGAATTAGACCCTGTCTGTCCTAGCCTTTCCATCAATACCTATCTTTAGTGTCTCCCTTTGACCTTCTCTGCGACAGATGATCAATTGTGAAGCAGAGTAGTCCTCTGCTTCAGTTTTGTTGTCTCTCACTTCCCAATGAACGGGGTAAGAAATGTAAGTTAAAATGGTTGCAAAGGGGACTTGTTTGTCAACCTCTGCAGATGCAACAACAAAAAAAGAACATCTTGTGTGAAATACCTCCCATTGAAGTGGTGACGGGTCATGGCCCTTCTTCAACAACTGAAAACACATTCTTTCTGCTCTCATATTTTTCCTGTAACTGTACTGCAAATGGCACTCGCATTAAAAACGCTGATGCATCATAATATCCGTCTTCTGGTTCTCCTTGTTCCTCCGTCCCTCTTTAAACATTGCCCTGGACAATATTCAGCCCTGAAAAGCCGGTAGCATCAGGCACTTCTCAAGAGGCAACTTTTGGAAGCCCTGGAGTGATAGGAGAATTCAGCCCTTGAAGTAGTTTACAGCATTAGGTTCGGTTTCCGTACGGGGGTGGAGTTTCACCTTGGTTTACCTGCTTTGCATTACCTGTTTTAACAAAGTACAGTTCACTCTAGTCCAAACTCCTTGAATGGCAGAGCAACTTTCAGGACAGCATGCCTTTGCTTCTAGAGCGCTTTGAAAGTCAGGATCGTCACTGGAAAGCCCCTCTGTCACGGAGTGTGGGGGAGTCAGCACCTGCACCCCTCTTCCTGGGATTCACTGTGACACTCAGCCAGCCAGTAGAACAGAAGCTTTATTAGGAACGCCAGGAATACAGTCCAATCAGAGCTTGTAAGTACAAACAGGACCCCTCAGTCGGGCCCTTCTGCGGGGCAGGGAGCTTAGACCCCAGTGCGGGGGCTCCCTGCGTTTCACCCTACAGCTCCAAATGGGGGGCAGGGAGGCCAGACTCGGTCTGCACCTCCCTCCTCCTCCACAGCTAGCTTCCAACTGAAACTCTCCAGCCCCTCCTCTGCCTTTCTCTACTTCCCGGGCCAGGAGGTCACCTGATCCTTTTCTTCTGCAACCCCTTCAGCTCGCACCTTTGCAGACAGCCATTCGTTGCCAGGAGACAGAGTGTTGCCCATTCTCTGTCCCTCTCTGGCTCTGCAACAATCACCCCTTATTCCCACCACCTAGAGACTTAGGAAATGCATAGGGGAAACTGAGGCACACACAGTATTCACAGAAAACATTAACAACAGTCCTATTTCATCACACCCTCTGAACTTGCACGCCACAAATCACCCTCCCTGTTTTATGGAGCTTTCCTTCCCCAGGCTTTTGAGTGTTTCAGCAGAGATTATTCATACAGACGAATGCTGAATAATAAACTCTCCAGCAGAGACTGCTGAAACATCATTATGGAGTCAACAGCCCTTTTTGAGAAGAGTTCTCCTTTTGCCAGGACCTTCTTCTCTTCTCCTCGGATGGGACCTGCAGTGACATGTAGCATGTAGCATCCATCTACATGTAGCAAAAGACCACCTTGGCTTAACCACGAGATCTTGCAAGATCTAAAAAATAAAAAGGAGTCATATAAAAAATGGAAACTAGGACAAATTACAAAGGATAAATATAGGCAAACAACACGGGAAGGCAGGGGCAAGATTAGAAAGGCAAAGGCACAAAATGAGCTCAAACTAGCTGCAGGAATAAAGGGAAACAAGAAAACTTTTTATCAATACATTAGAAGCAGGAGGAAGACCAAGGACAGGGTAGGCCCACTACTCAGTGAGGAGGGAGAAACAGTAACAGGAAACTTGGAAATGGCAGAGATGCTTAATGACTTCTTTGTTTCGGTCTTCACCGAGAAGTCTGAGGGAATGCCTAACATAGTGAATGCACATGGGAAGGGGGAAGGTTTAGAAGATAAAATAAAAAAAGAACAAGTTAAAAATCACTTAGATAAGTTAGATGCCTGCAAGTCACCAGGACCTGATGAAATGCATCCTAGAATACTCAAGGAGCTAATGGAGGAGGTATCTGAGCCTCTAGCTATTATCTTTGGTAAATCATGGGAGACAGGAGAGATTCCCGAAGACTGGAAAAGGGCAAATATAGTGCCCATCTATAAAAAGGGAAATAAAAACAACCCAGGAAACTACAGACCAGTTAGTTTCACTTCTGTGCCAGGGAAAATAAGGGAGCAAGTAATTAAGGAAATCATCTGCAAACACTTGGAAGGTGGTAAGGTGATAGGGAATAACCAGCATGGAGTTGTAAAGAACAAATCATGTCAAACCAATCTGATAGCTTTCTTTGATAGGATAACGAGTCTTGTGGATAAGGGAGAAGGGGTGGATGTGGTATTCCTAGACTTTAGTAAGGCATTTGATACGGTCTCGCATGATATTCTTATCAATAAACTAGGGAAATACAACTTAGATGGGGCTACTATAAGGTGGGTGCGCAACTGGCTGGATAACCGAACTCAGAGAGTAGTTATAAATGGTTCCCAATCCTGCTGGAAAGGTATAACGAGTGGGGTTCCGCAAGGGTCTGTTTTGGGACCGGCTCTGTTCAATATGATAAGTAACCGCATGGCTATATCAAAAACAAAATCTGTCAAAACAACCTAATAGATTTCTTTTACAGGATAAGAAGCCTCGTGGATAGTGGGCAAGCGGTAGATGTGGTATAGCTTCATTTTTAGGAAGGCTTTGGATACTTTCTTCCTTACCCTCTCATAAACAAACTAGGAAAATCCATCCTAGCTGAAGCTATGATAAGGTGGGTGCACAACTGGGTGGAAAGCCATTCCCAGAGAGTATTTGTCAGGGGTCTACACTCCAACTGGAAGGGCATATCAAGTTGGCTGGCACAGGGATCAGTTCTGGGTCCGATTCTGTTCAATATCTTGAATGACTGCCTAGGAAGGACCACCTCGGAAAGAGTACTGTGGAAAGGGATCTGGGGGTCCTAGTGGATCACAAGCTAAATAGCAGTCAACACTGTAACGCTGTGGGGAAAAAAAGCAAAAGTCAATCTGGGATGTATCAGCAGGAGTGTTGTAAGGAAGACGCAAGAAGTAATTCTTCCGTTCTGCTCTCAGCAGGTTATGCCTCCGCTGGAATGTTGAATCCACATCTGGGTGCCACATTTCAGGAAAAAAGTGGAGAAATTGGAGAAAGTCCTGAGAACACCAACCAAAATGATTAAAGGTCTAGAGAACATGACCTATGAGAGAAGATTAAAAAAATGTGGTTTGTTTAGTCTGAAGAGAAGGCTGAGAGGGGACGTCATAACTGTGACGGTGTACCCCATAAAGCTTTATGGGGAGAGGCTTATAAACGTATACATGATGTAACTGGAATATATTTTATGCTACATGTGCCATGTAACATATCTCTGTGAAAGTTATGACCTACTGAATTTATTCCTCCTGTTTGTACGCAGGTATCATTGTTTTAGTTGGAGTTATGAAGATTGGTTTTATATTTGCTGATCTGTACATAGCCTTTGTAAGAGCATGGGATCATGTTTGGAGGAAAGAATGTGCAAGTTAAGGACAAGCACTTAACAGACAAAAGCAGTTGCAGACCCCAATCCACATCGGGGCCTGGTCGGACTGGTTATCGAGGGGTGCATGGACATGTGACTTGCCCATGTGATCCCAAACCTCCATGGTAACATGATGTTACACAGGGAGGGGAGAAAGACTATAAAAGCCCTTGGGGGACGCTTTCATTTTGTCTTCAGCTGGCTAAGGAGAGAGAGACTCTCCACCCCTCAAGGACACACCTGAAAAGAGACTGAACAAAGGACAAAGACAATATGGGCGTGAGTGATTGCTGGACCCAGGCTAAGAGGAAGATAGCCTGTTTACTGGACCGAGTGAGGTTCTTATCTGTACACAGGGTGATTAGACATACAACTGCGTGTTCTATTTTATTTTATTTGGTAATTCACTTTGTTCTGTCTGTCACTACTTGGAATCACTTAAATCCTACTTACTGTACTTATTAAAATCACTTTTTACTTATTCAGTTGCCTGGAGTACGAGTTGTTACCTGGGGAAGGCAAACAGCTGTGCATATCTTTCTATCTTTGAAATAGAAGGCGAACTATTTATGAGTTTGCCCTGTATAAGCTTTATACAGGGTAAAACAGATTGATTAAGGGTGTGAACCTCTTTGGGAGTTGGGCACCTGGGTGTCAAAGGCAAGAGCGCTTCCAGGAGCCTTTGGGAGTTGGGCACCTGGGTGTCAAAGGCAAGAGCGCTTCCAGGAGCCTTTGGGAGTTGGGCACCTGGGTGTCAAAGGCAAGAGCGCTTCCAGGAGCCTTACAGTTGTTAGTAGACTTGGTTCGGACCTGGATCTGTGTTTGCAGAAGATCAGTGGAATCTGGCTCAAAACAGACAGGATTCGGGAGTCACAAGATGGAAAAGGCCTGGAAGCAGGGGCAGAAGTAGCCTGGGCACACCAGGGGGCAGCACCAAGCAGGTCTCTGTGATCCCAACCCACCACAATAACATTTTTCTAATACATAAAAGGTTGTGACAAGGAGGAGGGAGAAAAATTGTTCTCCTTAACCTCTGAGAATAGGAGAAAAAGCAATGGACTTAAATTGCAGGAAGGGAGGTTTAGGTTGGACATTAAGATAAACTTCCTAACTGTCAGGGTGGTTAAGAACTGGAATAAATTGCCTAGGGAAGTTGTGGAATCTCCATTATTGGAGATTTTTAAGACCAGGTTAGACAAACTCCTGTCAGGGATGGTATAGATAATACTGAGTCCTGCTGGCCATGGATTTGATTGAAGAGTGATCCTGCTGTAGTTTTCTCTACCAGACTATGCCTATGGACTGCTCCTTGGAACGGAAGAACATAGGCATTGCTACAGAAGAGCAGGCCTCTCTCCCATCATGGTCAGTACCAGAGGCTTCACAGGGAAATACAAGAAACCCAGCAGATCACCTGCCCATGGAGCAGACCTGCACAACTCGTAAAGCGGTGAGGGCCATATTACTGCAAAGAAAACAGCTGAGGGCCAAAACCTCACGGCCCCATGGAAACACAACACCCCTCCCCCCCGAGAGCCACCCGCCCTGCGGAAACAACCCCTCCTTCCCCAGCGCTGGGGTGTGGAAGCCTGTAGAGGGGGAAAGAAGCAGCGCGCATAGAGTGACCAGATCACAGCAGTAAAATAGGACCTGCCCCCTCCCCGCTCGGCCCCACCATCACACCCCTCTTCACCCCCCTGAGGGGTCACTATATTACTGCACACAACAGTCAATCAATGCAGTTGTAGATAAATCTCTGCAGTATGCATTTTTGTATAACTTTTATAGGACTTTGTATTGAACCTTGGTGATATGTTATAGCGGGCCCCTAAGGTAGTATAATTATAGGCAAAGAAAAATGTCTTTTAGCTAGAAGTAGAATAAGATCTTCCCCCCACTTTGGATTCAATTGCCCTGTTGAATGAATGAGGTGTGAATGAGGAAGGCGTGGAAGGCAGCACCTCCAGATAGCTGCAACTCTTGGAGAGGGGATGGGAACCAGACCAAGGACAATCAAACTTGTCATGTGGGCTGACTAGAGAAGAGCAGACATACCGACACCCTCGGGGGTAGGAAGCAAGCACCTTCCTTTGGGAACACCCTCTTTGCAGCATTGGGACAACCCCCAGCCCAGAGACAAGCAGCAAAAAGGACCAATGGACAAAGGCCCAGATTTTGGGCCGCACAGTGAGCCCACCTACTCAGCCCTCCGCGAGCCACACAGTGAGCCCACGTGGGCTACATGTTGTGCAGGCATGCCATAGAGGAACTTTTTCTCTATCCTCCGTCAATCACATCGATCTCCATTATTGGACGACACCCTGAAATACAAGAGTTTATATCCTTGCTATACTTCAAGAAAGGCAGTAAATCCATCTCAGTCTCCATTTGCTCCAGAGTACTGCCAGCACCATTCTGTATGCGTCACCAAGAGACACGGCTCAACTCATCCCTCTCCTTTGTCATACACCTGGAGCAATAACAAATTTAAAGCTGCAGAATTAAAGACCTAAACTGCAGGGGAAGAAACCTTTTGCCATTAAGCAATGAGCCTTTCCCCACCAGATCACAAGCTTCACAGAGAGCAAATGCCCGAATATCGCCAAGTTTTCTCTCTACAACGTCTACTTAGTACCTTATGTCTCCTGTTCCCTTTGCACTTTGCAGAGGGTAACATGGAAACATGAGGAATGTTTGCAGAGGTGCTGATGAAATGCAGCTCTCTCATTATTTCACACTGAGTTCGGTCTATTCAAAACTTCTCAAAGCCGGGCCTATGCGCTCAGACGTGAATCTGTAATGTGCCATTCATGTAATGGTTCTGTCTTTCCCCATGGATATGCCTTCTGTGTTTAACATGGACCACCGTTTCCATTAAGGTACCAAAGGCCCCATCGCCATGCCCTCTAACTCTGGTATTCTCCCAACACCATAGTGACCTCTGTGATCATATAATCCTCCACAATCCATTTAACTTTTTGAGTGGTGTCATCATTTTTTCTAGGCAAGCAGAATCTCCCATAATCGAATGCAGCCGTCTGCTCAGCCCGCCACCGCTCTGGGGTTACCCCCCTTGGCTCGTGCCAACAGAGGTCCCGCCGCTGGACCCACCAAGAGCCCATTGCTGCCCTGGGTTCTTTCACCCAGGCTGGCAGCGGGTTGAGAGACGCCGGCTGGCAGGAGCCTGCAGGGGGAATCCTAGAGCGGCGGCTGGCTGAGCCTATGCTCAGCCCGCCCCGCTCTGGGATAACCACCGTGGGCTCCTGCCAGCCGGAGTCTCTCAGACTGCAGCTGGCCTGGGTTCTTTCACCCAGGCTGGGAGCGGGCTGAGAGTCGGGGTGGCGCCTTATTTTATGGGTTCGCTCCCCCTGGTGTTAGAATCTGGCTACGCCACTGGGCTGGAGCACATGACTTATGAGGAGAGGCCGATGGAACTGAGGTTCTTTAGTCTGCAGAAAAGAGGGCTGATGGGATTTGATAGCAGTCTTCAACTACTTGAAGGGGGGTTCCAAAGAGGATGGACCGCAGCTGTTCTCAGTGGTGGCAGATGACAGAAAAAGGAGCAATGGTCTCAAGTAGGGGAGGTCTAGGTTGGATATTAGGAAACACTATTTCACTAGGAGGGTGGTGAAGCACTGGAATGGGTTACCTAGGGAGGTGGTGGAATCTCCATCCTTAGAGGTTTTTAGGGCCCAGCTTGACAAAGCCCTGGCTGGGAAAGTGTAGTTGGTGTTGGTCCTGCTTTGAGCAAAGGGGTCGGACTAGGTGACCTCCTGAGGTCTCCTCCAACCCTCATCTTCTATGATTCTATGATTCTGGAGAGGTGAGGCCCCTCACACCAAAGTGTGGACACAGAAGAAGGTACCTGGCTGAGGTGATTGTCAAATGGGGTTATGCTGGGCTTCGCTGTGCAGCAATGCCAATGCCCTGGTTGTGGTGCCTAGATGGACATAGAGAAGGGTGTCAGGAACAGACTGGCTGGGTCACAGCCCTGAATCCTTTAACATCCCAAGAGCGCCTTTCTATATAACCTTTAAGGAAACTCATTCATAGGTACTGGGGAAAAAATGGACTCAAAATAATCGTAATAGCAATCACTTTATGGCATGAAACATATTCAGAAAGACATCAACACTAATCCTGTTGGTTGGTTAGTTCCATCAAAACTAATCCTGTTGGTTGGTTTTCTATCGCCCCTCAGGGAGACTCTGGCTACAATAAGCAGCCACCTCTCTCAGTGACACATCGGAGAATAAAAAGGACTCAGGATAAAAGAAAGAATGAATTTCCTGCAGAGGTGGATTATCTAGCAATTAAATTACCTGTCTCTGTATGAGCAGAAGCCACCCTTTCTCTGGCCTTTATATGAGGGACACAAGCATTTTGCGGGGCTAGGATGTAAGATTTCGGGTTTCTGCCTTTTGCATTGTGATTTGATGTTTCTAAGAAGAGAAGGGATTATTGTTTGCGCCCTGGTACAATAGTACGGTTGGCTTCTACCGGATCATTTCTCCTGCTCAATCCTGCCAAGCGAATTGCGACTAGGCCCCTTTCAAGGTTAAGGATTAGAGCAGCATGGCGGAAGCTAAATTGGGACAGCTGCTAAGAGGCATCCAGCATCTTGACAGGGGGTTAGACTAGATGACCCTTGCGGTGCATTCTAATCCCGTGTTTTGATGACATTTAACCCCCGGCCAGGTAAGGCCCCTCCCACCGAAGTGTGGAGACACAAGAAGGTACCTGGGGGTGGTGATTGTGAAAAAGGATTATGCTGTGCTTCCGTATGCAGCAATGCCGATGCTCTGGTTATGGTGGCTAGATGGACATAGAGAAGGGTGTCAGGAACAGACTGGCTGGGTCACAGCCCTGAATGCTACAAGCACAGGTCACAGGGGACATGCCTCTTTGCCAGTGTGTACCCCACCAGCAGCCCCAATCCACCTCTGCACTCAATGCAGATTTCCCCAATGGTCTCCTCACCTGGACAGTCAATGGCCTGTGTTCTTAGCTGACTTGGCACAACTGAAAATTCTCCCTACCCCAAAATTAAAGGCCTTTTAAAAAAAAAGACAGGGTGTGTTCAGCATCGTGGGCCAGCCTGCTGTGAAGGTGACACTTCCCCAAAGTGTTAATGGAGTTAATGGAGCGTTATCCCGGTGGGTCGGAGGGAGGCTCCTTGGTCTCTTCTCTGTAATAAGTGAATCTAATCGTCAATATTGGAACATCTCACCCTAGTAAACATTTACTACCATTCTAATAATACACCTCTTTGGCCCTATGAAACTTGATGAGTGTTTGCGCAGTGCCTTGAAATGCTTACATCGGAGGAAGCTTCAGACAGTCAACGCCGCATGTTAAAATTACACCTGTCTGCCATAGGGTAAACACATGCACATTCAGGAGAAGATCAGACAGCAGTGATTGGGAGAGTCAAAAATGAACCCCAATAGTTGGGACTACTCATGCCAAAAACTAACCTGTATCTCCTGAACACTACTGGATACTTACTGTTCATGCTTTCCAAATAAATCACTAACCCGAGAGTAACTCTTAGAGAGGCTCGTTCTGGATTTTTTTTAATTGTGTTTTGATGGTTTTTTGGGAAACTTTGGGGTGAAACATCTTCTCATCTAGGTGTGATCAACGAGCAGCCATCTAGAGTCTTGCCATGCACTTTAACTCCCTTTATTTGTAGTTGTTCTCTCAGTCGTGGGTATTGACACTTGAGCAGAATTAAATTCTCTTGCAACAAAATTTGTCCCATTTCAAATCTGTATTGAGATTTTTAGTCCTTCACTGAACGAGACCAAGTTTGAAATATAGACACTTGTAATTCCTTTGCCCCATTATTAACCTCAGGTATAAAGAAGGTAATGTGAAAGAAAGACCCTACCCTGTACCTCGTTTCACAAACCTGAAAGAATTCATTACCATTGGGTTACTCTGACCAATTAGAGAGACGTGTTTCCACGGAAAGAAAAAGTAGCGCACACAGCGCACCTGGTGACTTTAGCCCAACGGGTGCTATGACTTAAAGCAAGTTTTTGTTGCTTGAATTATCTATTGAGATTTACAAGGCTACCGCACTCATGGAAAAGATAGAAATGGATGGTCTTGTAATTCCTTTGGAGAAGGGTTATCATCACATATAAGGAGAGTGAAAGTGGATCAAAATATTAGCCAGCTTTTTATTGTTCATGCTGAGATCCAAGGATTGCCAACAGTTTGTAACCAGACCTGTTACTAGCCTTGTCTTGTAACATGGTGTAACAGGGAACAACTTTACAACTCAGCCTGTGGCCAGAGCTATACCTGGGCATCTTAGCGCTCGGGCTGAGCAAGCATATTTCTGCCCCCTACCAGGTTTTTTTCCCGCGGAATTGAGTTAGGATATTATAGACTAATGATAATTAAGGTTAAGATTTGGTCACGGTTAATCTTAGTAAAAGATTAAGCTTCCGAGAGTCTTTCTTCATTGCCCGTGACCCATCTCTGACTTTGACTAAAAATAACTGTGAAAAAATGGGTAAAGGACCGGGAATTCCAGCACCCACTGCTGCTGTGTCTTCTGGGTCCTCCAGATTCCCACGGTGGCTGGGAGATGCGGGGAACCCGTGCGACCTGCAGTGCCTAGGAGTACCAGGGTCCCACCCACCACCTGCAGCGGCTTAGAGCTATGGAGGGCCCCCTGCCACCGTAGGCGACCCGGGTCCCACGGCTGGGAGCTGCTTGGTCCCATAGCTACCCACGGCGGCTGACAGCTCCGGCCCGCCTCCCTTGGCCTGAAGCGGAAAGTCTCATGGAGGTCTCTGGAAGCCACAGATTCCATGGGCTCCGTGACATAATCTTAGCCTTAATGATAATGTAGTTATTTTTGTGTATTGGTACAGTACATAGACAATACAAACTACTGTCTGAGTCATTAAGGGACCACATGAACTTTCACACAATCTTTTAACATCCCAAGAGTGCCCTTCTACATAACCTTTAAGGAAACTCATTCATAGGTACTGGGGAAAAAAACGGACTGAAAATAATCGTAATAGCAATCACTTTATGGCATGAAATATATTCAGAAAGACATAAAAACTAATCCTGTTGGTTGGTTAGTTCCTTAAAAACTAATCCTGTTGGTTGGTTTTCTATCGGCCCTCAGGGAGACTCTGGCTACAATAATCAGCCACCTCTCTCAGTGACACATTGGAGATTAAAAAGGTCTCAGGATTAAAGAAAGAATGAATTTCCTGCGGAGGTGGATTATCTAGCAATTAAATTACCTGTCCTGGTATAAGCAGAAGCCACCCTTTCTCTGGCCTTTATATGAGGGACACAAGTATTTGGCGGGGCAAGGTTGTAAGATTTTGGGTTTCTGCCTTTTGCGTTGTGATTTGCTGTTTCTAAGAAGAGGAGGGATTATTGTTTGCGCCCTGGTACAATAGGACGGTTGGCTTCACAGCCCGACTCAAGCTCTGCACCCTCTGCAGATTCCCCCAATGGTCTCTTCACCTGCCCAGTCAATGGCCTGTGTTTTTAGCTGACTTGGCACTATTGAATATTGTCCCTTGCCCAAAATGAGAGGCCTTTTCAATGAAAAGCCAGGGTGTGTTCAGCATCGTGGGCCAGGCTGCCTGAAGGTGTCAGTTCCCCGACGTATGAGTGCACCTTGCTGGCTGGCTAATGGAGCGTTATCCCGGTGGGTCGGAGGGAGGCTCCTTGTTCTGTTCTCTGTAACAAGGATTAAATCAGGCTGGGGCAACACCAAGGGCAGGTCCCAGTAACAGGAACACAGAGCTAAAGGAGGGAGCAGGGCGTGTTTTACCCCTGCTGAGCGCTGACTGAAACGGCCCGTTTTACTTGGGCAGCGTTTACTTTCTTTGTTCCTACTGTTGCTTCCCTAAACTGAAAATCACAAGCAGCCCAGGACTGCTTCCTTTCTCCTGTCTCAACACTTCCTGACAAGCCTGGAAGGCCGACTGCCCCCAGCCCCCAACAGGGCAGGCGCCTCATCCCATCAGGGTGTCTGTTACCGCCTCTGCCGCACCCTGTGCTGGGCTTTTGATCTCTGACACCCTCTGGCAGCCCCTCTCCCCTGGGCTGAAACCCGGCTCCTACCCCCCCTCCAATTATGCTCCTTGGCCCCCTTCTGACCCTGCCTCCAGCTGTTTGATCTCCCCGCCCCCATGCAGTCAGTTACCGCCCCATGCTCAGACCCTGCCCATCCCCACCATTTGCCCCCTTTAAACTTTGGAATCGCCAGCAAGCGCAGCAGCTTCAGCAGATGTTACTGAGCAATGAGCACGCTCAGTAGGAGCAAAGCAGCGCTCAGCACCCTGCCTGCCTGACGCCCCATTAGCGCCCTAGTGCCGGGGAGCCTGCGATTGCCTGGGCTCCTGGGCCTGCGATCCTTGTAGGCAGGGGGTGCTCTGAGCACCCTGGGCTCCATCTGGAGGCTGTTCGGACTCATCCTGCGGGGGGGGGGCACTACTCTTAACCTGCCCAATGTTTGCACCCCAGTAGCTCTACGCTCTCGGCGGCTGACCCACTCGCCCCTCCCGAGTGACACCTCTGCCTGTGGTAGGAGGAGTCACACGTATCGGGTTGTATTTCTCTTTCTGCAACTGACCCCCAGGTGACCTTCACCTCAACATGCATGTTTCTCGGCCCATCGAACACACAGAGTCAGGGTGTTGGGGATGGAAGTTCTTCAGCGTCCTCACAAGTCCAGCTTTCAAACCCCTCACAAACACTGGCTGGTCTTTCACTCGGGCAAAGGTTCTATTCTTGGAATGTTAATAGACTGTTGTTGAGAGTAGACACCTCTGCACTGAGCAATAGAGTCATTTTAAACAAAATCAAGGCCAAGCTCTCGTGTCATTCTCTTAATCAGGTCATAACTTTAAAGCCATACAATCTGGGGCTGTTTCACATTCATTTGAATGTAATTCTGCACTTGGTATTTATAAAAACATTGTAACTGGAAAATGAAGGTGTCCCCTTGGTGTCAATCAGCACAGTTGCTTCAACTTCACAGAGGTTCAGGGCCTCAGAATCAAAGGAAGACTCCTCTGCCTCATTCCCTGGATATGGAACCCACCCCTGGGGAATCTCTCTTACACGCTAAACAACATTCTGAATCTGGCAGGAATGTTTTCTGCAACATGCCCTATGGCTGGTCAGAGTTGATGTCAAATCTCATCCCGCAGCCATCTCCTCCTTCCTCAGGAATATGTGATTTTCATCTCTCCTGGGCGTCTTGCTGGGCTCACTCAGCTGCATTGTCTCACAAGGCGTCCTTTTCTTGGCTGCTCCTGGATGGAGAGGTCCTGACATAAAAGAGCATTGCTTCCTTTCCCTCTCCGCCATCCCTCCCCTTGACCCATGAGCAAATCTGCTCTAGGCAGACCTTTGAGATGGCATTGGTGACCTGAGGGGAGGTCCAATGTTAGGACAAGCTTTACTCACCGTAGGGTCAGATTCACCCCTTCGCAGACAGCCATCAGAAAGGCCCATGCTCCACTTAAGACCCGGTTAAGACCCAGTTTAAAAGTTTAAAATGGGACTAAAGTTCTTGACAGGCATCGTACCATCTGCCAGCCAAAGGGTGAATTTCATACTTTAGGTCCTGACAAGAAACACGCTGGAGGCAATGGAATGATTCCCATTAACTTCTAAGGGAATTGGGTCTGAACCGTTGAGAATGCAGAAAAAGGTCTCCCTCCTTCCTGGCAGGGTTAGAATGAAAAGGACAAACTGGAGTCCTTTCATGATGCCCACTTGTGCTTCTAATGCTTCTTAGAATCACAATGACATTCGTTCTCACTGGAGCACCAATAAAGTCAATGGAATGTCACGAGGAATGGAGTTGGCCCGAACCATTTGAAGATGAAAGGAAGAGGAAGGGTGCAACGTACAGGTCACGCCTTCCGAGGCTCAGATTAACCTAATAATCACAACCCCTGAGGAAAAGAGCTCCGTCCAAAGGAGGATTTTGCAAGGCAATCAAGTTGGTTTGGTAACTAATTAGGACCGCCTCCACAAATGGCATCGCAGATCCTCCAGGCAGTCCTAGGAACTGTATAAAAGCACCCACCACTCAGGGCTCTTCTAAACACTTCTCCAAACTTCATCTCCTCGGTGTCCTTGGGTAAGTCCAATTCAACTCGATCACTTTCAAACTATAAAGATGGGATAGTAGGGGCTATAAATGGAAGACGGAATCTTGCATTTACTCACTGTGATATTTATTAGGGATCAGGATTTTCTTCCATCAGGATCTTGTGTAGTGATTCAGTTACAGGAGCTGGTGGATTCATGATTTGAAACTATTAGAGGTATATTAGGAGCAACAGATGCAATTGGGAAACATAGTTCCTATTCACTGGAAATAGATTTAGGGCACTGAAATCTTTTCAGAAACTTTAGAAGAGGCATTTAGCCATTTTTCACTAGGCTGGATTAGGAAGAAACTTTCCCTGTTGCTCCTCTTGTAAGGGAACTCCCCTCGCTCTTCATTTGCCACTATATCTGTTCCTATGTCTATAACTTTCACTCCATGCATCTGAAGAAGTGGTTTTTTACCCATAAAAGCTTACGCCCAAATAAATCTGTTAGTCTTTAAGGTGCCACCGGACTCCTCCTTGTTTTTGTGAATACAGATTAACATGGCTACCCCTCTGATACTTTCTCAGATTAGTTCAGAAAGGACCAATTCAGTGGTCTTTTACTTGCTTCTAAAACAGTAGCTGTTATTCCTAACTGTTGGAGACACAATCATTTATTAAGATGACTAGTGGTGTGATCCACTCTAGCAATTTCTATGTTCTCCTGAGCAGAAATACCCATTGAAGGTGCTTCTCCTCAGATGCTGTTATTTACTGTCACTCCATGGAAATCAGTGGTCCAGAACCCCTTTTTTCCCAGCTGTGGAGCTTGTCCTTAGTGATGTGGTTGGAGAAAAATAACCTTTTTGTGTGTATTCACCGTAAGTATTGTTGATTCACAAGCTTAGGAAAATCCAAGAACTACCCTGTGATACCAGACTCAACTGGTTTGCACGCAGAGGTTAAATCCTCAAACGAAAGGCAGTGATTACCATGATCCCAGCCATTTCTCTTTGAGAAATGTCTCAAATGGACACAGAATCCCAGGTGTCCAGCATAGAAATTGTGACACTTATTCCAGTCACTG
Source organism: Macrochelys suwanniensis (assembly GCA_033296515.1). Lineage (NCBI taxonomy): Eukaryota > Metazoa > Chordata > Testudines > Chelydridae > Macrochelys > Macrochelys suwanniensis. Next base: position 341,249,214 of record CM065775.1, read on the forward strand.
TTTTTCAGACAAAGCCAATGAGAGAGCTTCAAGGGGGCCGGTTGGGTGGGAAGTTTAGTGCGAGTGGACAAGAGGTGTAAAAAGAGGATATAGGAAGAACTACATGGCCATGAACACAGGTACTACGTCCACTCTTCCTTTTTCTCCTGGGCCGCACCGAGCTTTGAAGCGTTTCTTCCACCTCCCCTTGTACCTTCTCTTTACTCTAGTCCCTGTTGTGTGTTTCAGGTTTACCTCCATCCCAGAAAGATGACTTTCTCCAGCCTGTGCTATCCTGAATGTGGGGTGGCCCGACCCAGTCCAGTTACTGGCAGCTGCAACCAGCCGTGCGTTAGGCAGTGCCCTGACTCCGAAGTGGTGATCCATCCCCCAGCGACTGTTGTGTCCATGCCAGGACCAGTGATGAGCACTTTCCCGCAGAGCACTGTAGTCGGAGCCATAGGCGCACCTGTGGTCGGACCCGGTTTCGGGGGCTCATTCGGTTATGGGGGATTGAACGGCAATGGAGGCCTTTACGGAAGATTTAATGGTTTGGGGGGATACGGTGGTTACGGTGGCCCTTACGGTTATGGGGGATCATGTGGTTATCGGGGATTAGGTGGTTACCTGGGCGGTTATGGTCACGGGGGAATATGTGGTTCCGGGGTATCTTGCCATAGGTACCTCAGTGGAAGCTGTGGGCCATGCTAAACCCAGCAGGAACATCCGTGGAAGAAGGAAGAACCAGGAAACGAACGGCAAGATACAGATTCACCCCTGACCTGTTGGGCTTGGCTTTCAGAAGTGCTGAGCAACCATGGCTCCAGCTGAAGTCAGTGGGAGCTGTGTGTGCTCAGCACCTCGGTCTGATGGCCATGCTGCATGTCTAATGTTACGCTTTATCACTCCTTCTGCCAACGCTTTCCCAGCCATGGGCTGATTCTCTTATTCCCATGTGGACTCACTCTGAATTACACGCAGGCTGTTTACACTAACTCCGCAGTTTAAAGGAAATAGGGGCCTTAAGACAGGCATCAGTTACATTTATTATCATTTTAAGTCCCTTGAGAGGGGTAAAAAGAGACCTTGCCTTGAAGGAGAATTAGACCCTGTCTGTCCTAGCCTTTCCATCAATACCTATCTTTAGTGTCTCCCTTTGACCTTCTCTGCGACAGATGATCAATTGTGAAGCAGAGTAGTCCTCTGCTTCAGTTTTGTTGTCTCTCACTTCCCAATGAACGGGGTAAGAAATGTAAGTTAAAATGGTTGCAAAGGGGACTTGTTTGTCAACCTCTGCAGATGCAACAACAAAAAAAGAACATCTTGTGTGAAATACCTCCCATTGAAGTGGTGACGGGTCATGGCCCTTCTTCAACAACTGAAAACACATTCTTTCTGCTCTCATATTTTTCCTGTAACTGTACTGCAAATGGCACTCGCATTAAAAACGCTGATGCATCATAATATCCGTCTTCTGGTTCTCCTTGTTCCTCCGTCCCTCTTTAAACATTGCCCTGGACAATATTCAGCCCTGAAAAGCCGGTAGCATCAGGCACTTCTCAAGAGGCAACTTTTGGAAGCCCTGGAGTGATAGGAGAATTCAGCCCTTGAAGTAGTTTACAGCATTAGGTTCGGTTTCCGTACGGGGGTGGAGTTCCACCTTGCATTACCTGCTTTGCATTACCTGTTTTAACAAAGTACAGTTCACTCTAGTCCAAACTCCTTGAATGGCAGAGCAACTTTCAGGACAGCATGCCTTTGCTTCTAGAGCGCTTTGAAAGTCAGGATCGTCACTGGAAAGCCCCTCTGTCACGGAGTGTGGGGGAGTCAGCACCTGCACCCCTCTTCCTGGGATTCACTGTGACACTCAGCCAGCCAGTAGAACAGAAGCTTTATTAGGAACGCCAGGAATACAGTCCAATCAGAGCTTGTAAGTACAAACAGGACCCCTCAGTCGGGCCCTTCTGCGGGGCAGGGAGCTTAGACCCCAGTGCGGGGGCTCCCTGCGTTTCACCCTACAGCTCCAAATGGGGGGCAGGGAGGCCAGACTCGGTCTGCACCTCCCTCCTCCTCCACAGCTAGCTTCCAACTGAAACTCTCCAGCCCCTCCTCTGCCTTTCTCTACTTCCCGGGCCAGGAGGTCACCTGATCCTTTTCTTCTGCAACCCCTTCAGCTCGCACCTTTGCAGACAGCCATTCGTTGCCAGGAGACAGAGTGTTGCCCATTCTCTGTCCCTCTCTGGCTCTGCAACAATCACCCCTTATTCCCACCACCTAGAGACTTAGGAAATGCATAGGGGAAACTGAGGCACACACAGTATTCACAGAAAACATTAACAACAGTCCTATTTCATCACACCCTCTGAACTTGCACGCCACAAATCACCCTCCCTGTTTTATGGAGCTTTCCTTCCCCAGGCTTTTGAGTGTTTCAGCAGAGATTATTCATACAGACGAATGCTGAATAATAAACTCTCCAGCAGAGACTGCTGAAACATCATTATGGAGTCAACAGCCCTTTTTGAGAAGAGTTCTCCTTTTGCCAGGACCTTCTTCTCTTCTCCTCGGATGGGACCTGCAGTGACATGTAGCATGTAGCATCCATCTACATGTAGCAAAAGACCACCTTGGCTTAACCACGAGATCTTGCAAGATCTAAAAAATAAAAAGGAGTCATATAAAAAATGGAAACTAGGACAAATTACAAAGGATAAATATAGGCAAACAACACGGGAAGGCAGGGGCAAGATTAGAAAGGCAAAGGCACAAAATGAGCTCAAACTAGCTGCAGGAATAAAGGGAAACAAGAAAACTTTTTATCAATACATTAGAAGCAGGAGGAAGACCAAGGACAGGGTAGGCCCACTACTCAGTGAGGAGGGAGAAACAGTAACAGGAAACTTGGAAATGGCAGAGATGCTTAATGACTTCTTTGTTTCGGTCTTCACCGAGAAGTCTGAGGGAATGCCTAACATAGTGAATGCACATGGGAAGGGGGAAGGTTTAGAAGATAAAATAAAAAAAGAACAAGTTAAAAATCACTTAGATAAGTTAGATGCCTGCAAGTCACCAGGACCTGATGAAATGCATCCTAGAATACTCAAGGAGCTAATGGAGGAGGTATCTGAGCCTCTAGCTATTATCTTTGGTAAATCATGGGAGACAGGAGAGATTCCCGAAGACTGGAAAAGGGCAAATATAGTGCCCATCTATAAAAAGGGAAATAAAAACAACCCAGGAAACTACAGACCAGTTAGTTTCACTTCTGTGCCAGGGAAAATAAGGGAGCAAGTAATTAAGGAAATCATCTGCAAACACTTGGAAGGTGGTAAGGTGATAGGGAATAACCAGCATGGAGTTGTAAAGAACAAATCATGTCAAACCAATCTGATAGCTTTCTTTGATAGGATAACGAGTCTTGTGGATAAGGGAGAAGGGGTGGATGTGGTATTCCTAGACTTTAGTAAGGCATTTGATACGGTCTCGCATGATATTCTTATCAATAAACTAGGGAAATACAACTTAGATGGGGCTACTATAAGGTGGGTGCGCAACTGGCTGGATAACCGAACTCAGAGAGTAGTTATAAATGGTTCCCAATCCTGCTGGAAAGGTATAACGAGTGGGGTTCCGCAAGGGTCTGTTTTGGGACCGGCTCTGTTCAATATGATAAGTAACCGCATGGCTATATCAAAAACAAAATCTGTCAAAACAACCTAATAGATTTCTTTTACAGGATAAGAAGCCTCGTGGATAGTGGGCAAGCGGTAGATGTGGTATAGCTTCATTTTTAGGAAGGCTTTGGATACTTTCTTCCTTACCCTCTCATAAACAAACTAGGAAAATCCATCCTAGCTGAAGCTATGATAAGGTGGGTGCACAACTGGGTGGAAAGCCATTCCCAGAGAGTATTTGTCAGGGGTCTACACTCCAACTGGAAGGGCATATCAAGTTGGCTGGCACAGGGATCAGTTCTGGGTCCGATTCTGTTCAATATCTTGAATGACTGCCTAGGAAGGACCACCTCGGAAAGAGTACTGTGGAAAGGGATCTGGGGGTCCTAGTGGATCACAAGCTAAATAGCAGTCAACACTGTAACGCTGTGGGGAAAAAAAGCAAAAGTCAATCTGGGATGTATCAGCAGGAGTGTTGTAAGGAAGACGCAAGAAGTAATTCTTCCGTTCTGCTCTCAGCAGGTTATGCCTCCGCTGGAATGTTGAATCCACATCTGGGTGCCACATTTCAGGAAAAAAGTGGAGAAATTGGAGAAAGTCCTGAGAACACCAACCAAAATGATTAAAGGTCTAGAGAACATGACCTATGAGAGAAGATTAAAAAAATGTGGTTTGTTTAGTCTGAAGAGAAGGCTGAGAGGGGACGTCATAACTGTGACGGTGTACCCCATAAAGCTTTATGGGGAGAGGCTTATAAACGTATACATGATGTAACTGGAATATATTTTATGCTACATGTGCCATGTAACATATCTCTGTGAAAGTTATGACCTACTGAATTTATTCCTCCTGTTTGTACGCAGGTATCATTGTTTTAGTTGGAGTTATGAAGATTGGTTTTATATTTGCTGATCTGTACATAGCCTTTGTAAGAGCATGGGATCATGTTTGGAGGAAAGAATGTGCAAGTTAAGGACAAGCACTTAACAGACAAAAGCAGTTGCAGACCCCAATCCACATCGGGGCCTGGTCGGACTGGTTATCGAGGGGTGCATGGACATGTGACTTGCCCATGTGATCCCAAACCTCCATGGTAACATGATGTTACACAGGGAGGGGAGAAAGACTATAAAAGCCCTTGGGGGACGCTTTCATTTTGTCTTCAGCTGGCTAAGGAGAGAGAGACTCTCCACCCCTCAAGGACACACCTGAAAAGAGACTGAACAAAGGACAAAGACAATATGGGCGTGAGTGATTGCTGGACCCAGGCTAAGAGGAAGATAGCCTGTTTACTGGACCGAGTGAGGTTCTTATCTGTACACAGGGTGATTAGACATACAACTGCGTGTTCTATTTTATTTTATTTGGTAATTCACTTTGTTCTGTCTGTCACTACTTGGAATCACTTAAATCCTACTTACTGTACTTATTAAAATCACTTTTTACTTATTCAGTTGCCTGGAGTACGAGTTGTTACCTGGGGAAGGCAAACAGCTGTGCATATCTTTCTATCTTTGAAATAGAAGGCGAACTATTTATGAGTTTGCCCTGTATAAGCTTTATACAGGGTAAAACAGATTGATTAAGGGTGTGAACCTCTTTGGGAGTTGGGCACCTGGGTGTCAAAGGCAAGAGCGCTTCCAGGAGCCTTTGGGAGTTGGGCACCTGGGTGTCAAAGGCAAGAGCGCTTCCAGGAGCCTTTGGGAGTTGGGCACCTGGGTGTCAAAGGCAAGAGCGCTTCCAGGAGCCTTACAGTTGTTAGTAGACTTGGTTCGGACCTGGATCTGTGTTTGCAGAAGATCAGTGGAATCTGGCTCAAAACAGACAGGATTCGGGAGTCACAAGATGGAAAAGGCCTGGAAGCAGGGGCAGAAGTAGCCTGGGCACACCAGGGGGCAGCACCAAGCAGGTCTCTGTGATCCCAACCCACCACAATAACATTTTTCTAATACATAAAAGGTTGTGACAAGGAGGAGGGAGAAAAATTGTTCTCCTTAACCTCTGAGAATAGGAGAAAAAGCAATGGACTTAAATTGCAGGAAGGGAGGTTTAGGTTGGACATTAAGATAAACTTCCTAACTGTCAGGGTGGTTAAGAACTGGAATAAATTGCCTAGGGAAGTTGTGGAATCTCCATTATTGGAGATTTTTAAGACCAGGTTAGACAAACTCCTGTCAGGGATGGTATAGATAATACTGAGTCCTGCTGGCCATGGATTTGATTGAAGAGTGATCCTGCTGTAGTTTTCTCTACCAGACTATGCCTATGGACTGCTCCTTGGAACGGAAGAACATAGGCATTGCTACAGAAGAGCAGGCCTCTCTCCCATCATGGTCAGTACCAGAGGCTTCACAGGGAAATACAAGAAACCCAGCAGATCACCTGCCCATGGAGCAGGCCTGCACAACTCGTAAAGCGGTGAGGGCCATATTACTGCAAAGAAAACAGCTGAGGGCCAAAACCTCACGGCCCCATGGAAACACAACACTCCTCCCCCCCGAGAGCCACCCGCCCTGCGGAAACAACCCCTCCTTCCCCAGCGCTGGGGTGTGGAAGCCTGTAGAGGGGGAAAGAAGCAGCGCGCATAGAGTGACCAGATCACAGCAGTAAAATAGGACCTGCCCCCTCCCCACTCGGCCCCACCATCACACCCCTCTTCACCCCCCTGAGGGGTCACTATATTACTGCACACAACAGTCAATCAATGCAGTTGTAGATAAATCTCTGCAGTATGCATTTTTGTATAACTTTTATAGGACTTTGTATTGAACCTTGGTGATATGTTATAGCGGGCCCCTAAGGTAGTATAATTATAGGCAAAGAAAAATGTCTTTTAGCTAGAAGTAGAATAAGATCTTCCCCCCACTTTGGATTCAATTGCCCTGTTGAATGAATGAGGTGTGAATGAGGAAGGCGTGGAAGGCAGCACCTCCAGATAGCTGCAACTCTTGGAGAGGGGATGGGAACCAGACCAAGGACAATCAAACTTGTCATGTGGGCTGACTAGAGAAGAGCAGACATACCGACACCCTCGGGGGTAGGAAGCAAGCACCTTCCTTTGGGAACACCCTCTTTGCAGCATTGGGACAACCCCCAGCCCAGAGACAAGCAGCAAAAAGGACCAATGGACAAAGGCCCAGATTTTGGGCCGCACAGTGAGCCCACCTACTCAGCCCTCCGCGAGCCACACAGTGAGCCCACGTGGGCTACATGTTGTGCAGGCATGCCATAGAGGAACTTTTTCTCTATCCTCCGTCAATCACATCGATCTCCATTATTGGACGACACCCTGAAATACAAGAGTTTATATCCTTGCTATACTTCAAGAAAGGCAGTAAATCCATCTCAGTCTCCATTTGCTCCAGAGTACTGCCAGCACCATTCTGTATGCGTCACCAAGAGACACGGCTCAACTCATCCCTCTCCTTTGTCATACACCTGGAGCAATAACAAATTTAAAGCTGCAGAATTAAAGACCTAAACTGCAGGGGAAGAAACCTTTTGCCATTAAGCAATGAGCCTTTCCCCACCAGATCACAAGCTTCACAGAGAGCAAATGCCCGAATATCGCCAAGTTTTCTCTCTACAACGTCTACTTAGTACCTTATGTCTCCTGTTCCCTTTGCACTTTGCAGAGGGTAACATGGGAAACATGAGGAATGTTTGCAGAGGTGCTGATGAAATGCAGCTCTCTCATTATTTCACACTGAGTTCGGTCTATTCAAAACTTCTCAAAGCCGGGCCTATGCGCTCAGACGTGAATCTGTAATGTGCCATTCATGTAATGGTTCTGTCTTTCCCCATGGATATGCCTTCTGTGTTTAACATGGACCACCGTTTCCATTAAGGTACCAAAGGCCCCATCGCCATGCCCTCTAACTCTGGTATTCTCCCAACACCATAGTGACCTCTGTGATCATATAATCCTCCACAATCCATTTAACTTTTTGAGTGGTGTCATCATTTTTTCTAGGCAAGCAGAATCTCCCATAATCGAATGCAGCCGTCTGCTCAGCCCGCCACCGCTCTGGGGTTACCCCCCTTGGCTCGTGCCAACAGAGGTCCCGCCGCTGGACCCACCAAGAGCCCATTGCTGCCCTGGGTTCTTTCACCCAGGCTGGCAGCGGGTTGAGAGACGCCGGCTGGCAGGAGCCTGCAGGGGGAATCCTAGAGCGGCGGCTGGCTGAGCCTATGCTCAGCCCGCCCCGCTCTGGGATAACCACCGTGGGCTCCTGCCAGCCGGAGTCTCTCAGACTGCAGCTGGCCTGGGTTCTTTCACCCAGGCTGGGAGCGGGCTGAGAGTCGGGGTGGCGCCTTATTTTATGGGTTCGCTCCCCCTGGTGTTAGAATCTGGCTACGCCACTGGGCTGGAGCACATGACTTATGAGGAGAGGCCGATGGAACTGAGGTTCTTTAGTCTGCAGAAAAGAGGGCTGATGGGATTTGATAGCAGTCTTCAACTACTTGAAGGGGGGTTCCAAAGAGGATGGACCGCAGCTGTTCTCAGTGGTGGCAGATGACAGAAAAAGGAGCAATGGTCTCAAGTAGGGGAGGTCTAGGTTGGATATTAGGAAACACTATTTCACTAGGAGGGTGGTGAAGCACTGGAATGGGTTACCTAGGGAGGTGGTGGAATCTCCATCCTTAGAGGTTTTTAGGGCCCAGCTTGACAAAGCCCTGGCTGGGAAAGTGTAGTTGGTGTTGGTCCTGCTTTGAGCAAAGGGGTCGGACTAGGTGACCTCCTGAGGTCTCCTCCAACCCTCATCTTCTATGATTCTATGATTCTGGAGAGGTGAGGCCCCTCACACCAAAGTGTGGACACAGAAGAAGGTACCTGGCTGAGGTGATTGTCAAATGGGGTTACGCTGGGCTTCGCTGTGCAGCAATGCCAATGCCCTGGTTGTGGTGCCTAGATGGACATAGAGAAGGGTGTCAGGAACAGACTGGCTGGGTCACAGCCCTGAATCCTTTAACATCCCAAGAGCGCCTTTCTATATAACCTTTAAGGAAACTCATTCATAGGTACTGGGGAAAAAATGGACTCAAAATAATCGTAATAGCAATCACTTTATGGCATGAAACATATTCAGAAAGACATCAACACTAATCCTGTTGGTTGGTTAGTTCCATCAAAACTAATCCTGTTGGTTGGTTTTCTATCGCCCCTCAGGGAGACTCTGGCTACAATAAGCAGCCACCTCTCTCAGTGACACATCGGAGAATAAAAAGGACTCAGGATAAAAGAAAGAATGAATTTCCTGCAGAGGTGGATTATCTAGCAATTAAATTACCTGTCTCTGTATGAGCAGAAGCCACCCTTTCTCTGGCCTTTATATGAGGGACACAAGCATTTTGCGGGGCTAGGATGTAAGATTTCGGGTTTCTGCCTTTTGCATTCTGATTTGATGTTTCTAAGAAGAGAAGGGATTATTGTTTGCGCCCTGGTACAATAGTACGGTTGGCTTCTACCGGATCATTTCTCCTGCTCAATCCTGCCAAGCGAATTGCGACTAGGCCCCTTTCAAGGTTAAGGATTAGAGCAGCATGGCGGAAGCTAAATTGGGACAGCTGCTAAGAGGCATCCAGCATCTTGACAGGGGGTTAGACTAGATGACCCTTGCGGTGCATTCTAATCCCGTGTTTCGATGATATTTAACCCCCGGCCAGGTAAGGCCCCTCCCACCGAAGTGTGGAGACACAAGAAGGTACCTGGGGGTGGTGATTGTGAAAAAGGATTATGCTGTGCTTCCGTATGCAGCAATGCCGATGCTCTGGTTATGGTGGCTAGATGGACATAGAGAAGGGTGTCAGGAACAGACTGGCTGGGTCACAGCCCTGAATGCTACAAGCACAGGTCACAGGGGACATGCCTCTTTGCCAGTGTGTACCCCACCAGCAGCCCCAATCCACCTCTGCACTCAATGCAGATTTCCCCAATGGTCTCCTCACCTGGACAGTCAATGGCCTGTGTTCTTAGCTGACTTGGCACAACTGAAAATTCTCCCTACCCCAAAATTAAAGGCCTTTTAAAAAAAAAGCCAGGGTGTGTTCAGCATCGTGGGCCAGCCTGCTGTGAAGGTGACACTTCCCCAAAGTGTTAATGGAGTTAATGGAGCGTTATCCCGGTGGGTCGGAGGGAGGCTCCTTGGTCTCTTCTCTGTAATAAGTGAATCTAATCGTCAATATTGGAACATCTCACCCTAGTAAACATTTACTACCATTCTAATAATACACCTCTTTGGCCCTATGAAACTTGATGAGTGTTTGCGCAGTGCCTTGAAATGCTTACATCGGAGGAAGCTTCAGACAGTCAACGCCGCATGTTAAAATTACACCTGTCTGCCATAGGGTAAACACATGCACATTCAGGAGAAGATCAGACAGCAGTGATTGGAGAGTCAAAAATGAACCCCAATAGTTGGGACTACTCATGCCAAACACTAACCTGTATCTCCTGAACACTACTGGATACTTACTGTTCATGCTTTCCAAATAAATCACTAACCAGAGAGTAACTCTTAGAGAGGCTCGTTCTGGATTTTTTTTAATTGTGTTTTGATGGTTTTTTGGGAAACTTTGGGGTGAAACATCTTCTCATCTAGGTGTGATCAACGAGCAGCCATCTAGAGTCTTGCCATGCACTTTAACTCCCTTTATTTGTAGTTGTTCTCTCAGTCGTGGGTATTGACACTTGAGCAGAATTAAAGTCTCTTGTAACAAAATTTGTCCCATTTCAAATCTGTATTCAGATTTTTAGTCCTTCACTGAACGTGACCAAGTTTGAAATATAGACACTTGTAATTCCTTTGCCCCATTATTAACCTCAGGTATAAAGAAGGTAATGTGAAAGAAAGACCCTACCCTGTACCTCGTTTCACAAACCTGAAAGAATTCATTACCATTGGGTTACTCTGACCGATTAGAGAGACGTGTTTCCACGGAAAGAAAAAGTAGCGCACACAGCGCACCTGGTGACTTCAGCCCACTTCAGCTATGACTTAAAGCAAGTTTTAGTTGCTTGAATTATCTATTGAGATTTACAAGGCTACCGCACTCATGGAAAAGATAGAAATGGACGGTCTTGTAATTCCTTTGGAGAAGTGTTATCATCACATATAAGGAGAGTGAAAGTGGATCAAAATATTAGCCAGCTTTTTATTGTTCATTCTGAGATCCAAGGATTGCCAACAGTTTGTAACCAGACCTGTTACTAGCCTTGTCTTGTAACATGGTGTAACAGGGAACAACTTTACAACTCAGCCTGTGGCCAGAGCTATACCTGGGCATCTTAGCGCTCGGGCTGAGCAAGCATATTTCTGCCCCCTACCAGGTTTTTTTCCCGCTGAATTGAGTTAGGATATTATAGACTAATGATAATTAAGGTTAAGATTTGGTCACGGTTAATCTTAATAAAAGATTAAGCTTCCGAGAGTCTTTCTTCATTGCCCGTGACCCATCTCTGACTTTGACTAAAAATAACTGTGAAAAAATGGGTAAAGGACCGGGAATTCCAGCACCCACTGCTGCTGTGTCTTCTGGGTCCTCCAGATACCCACGGTGGCTGGGAGATGCGGGGAACCCATGCGACCTGCAGTGCCTAGGAGTACCAGGGTCCCACCCGCCACCTGCAGCGGCTTAGAGCTATGGAGGGCCCCCTGCCACCGTAGGCGTTCCGGGTCCCACGGCTGGGAGCTGTTTGGTCCCATCGCTACCCACGGCAGCTGACAGCTCTGGCCCCACTCCCTTGGCCTGAAGCGGAAAGTCTCACGGAGGTCTCTGGAAGTCACAGATTCCATGGGCTCCATGACATAATCTTAGCCTTAATGATAATGTAGTTATTTTTGTGTATTGGTACAGTACATAGACAATACAAACTACTGTCTGAGTCATTAAGGGACCACATGAACTTTCACACAATCCTTTAACATCCCAAGAGCGCCCTTCTACATAACCTTTAAGGAAACTCATTCATAGGTACTGGGGAAAAAAACGGACTGAAAATAATCATAATAGCAATCACTTTATGGCATGAAATATATTCAGAAAGACATAAAAACTAATCCTGTTGGTTGGTTAGTTCCTTAAAAACTAATCCTGTTGGTTGGTTTTCTATCGCCCCTCAGGGAGACTCTGGCTACAAAAATCAGCCACCTCTCTCAGTGACACATCGGAGAATAAAAAGGTCTCAGGATTAAAGAAAGAATGAATTTCCTGCGGAGGTGGATTATCTAGCAATTAAATTACCTGTCCCGGTATAAGCAGTAGCCACCCTTTCTCTGGCCTTTGTATGAGGGACACAAGTATTTGGCGGGGCAAGATTGTAAGATTTTGGGTTTCTGCCTTTTGCGTTGTGATTTGCTGTTTCTAAGAAGAGGAGGGATTATTGTTTGCGCCCTGGTACAATAGGACGGTTGGCTTCACAGCCCGACTCAAGCTCTGCACCCTCTGCAGATTCCCCCAATGGTCTCTTCACCTGCCCAGTCAATGGCCTGTGTTTTTAGCTGACTTGGCATTATTGAATATTGTCCCTTGCCCAAAATGAGAGGCCTTTTCAATGAAAAGCCAGGGTGTGTTCAGCATCGTGGGCCAGGCTGCCTGAAGGTGTCAGTTCCCCGACATATGAATGCACCTTGCTGGCTGGCTAATGGAGCGTTATCCCGGTGGGTCGGAGGGAGGCTCCTTGTTCTGTTCTCTGTAACAAGGATTAAATCAGGCTGGGGCAACACCAAGGGCAGGTCCCAGTAACAGGAACACAGAGCTAAAGGAGGGAGCAGGGCGTGTTTTACCCCTGCTGAGCGCTGACTGAAACGGCCCGTTTTACTTGGGCAGCGTTTACTTTCTTTGTTTCTACTGTTGCTTCCCCAAACTGAAAATCACAAGCAGCCCAGGACTGCTTCCTTTCCTCTGTCTCAACACTTCCTGACAAGCCTGGAAGGCCAACTGCCCCCAGCCCCCAACAGGGCAGGCGCCTCATCCCATCAGGGTGTCTGTTACCGCCTCTGCCCCACCCTGTGCTGGGCTTTTGATCTCTGACACCCTCTGGCAGCCCCTCACCCCTGGGATGAAACCCGGCTCCTACCCCCCCTCCAATTATGCTCCTTGGCCCCCTTCTGACCCTGCCTCCAGCTGTTTGATCTCCCCGCCCCCATGCAGTCAGTTACTGCCCCCTGCTCAGACCCTGCCCATCCCCACCATTTGCCCCCTTTAAACTTTGGAATCGCCAGCAAGCGCAGCAGCTTCAGCAGATGTTACTGAGCAATGAGCACGCTCAGTAGGAGCAAAGCAGCGCTCAGCACCCTGCCTGCCTGACGCCCCATTAGCGCCCTAGTGCCGGGGAGCCTGCGATTGCCTGGGCTCCTGGGCCTGCGATCCTTGTAGGCAGGGGGTGCTCTGAGCACCCTGGGCTCCATCTGGAGGCTGTTCGGACTCATCCTGCGGGGGGGGGGGCACTACTCTTAACCTGCCCAATGTTTGCACCCCAGTAGCTCTACGCTTTCGGCGGCTGACCCACTCGCCCCTCCCGAGTGACAGCTCTGCCTGTGGTAGGAGGAGTCACACGTATCGGGTTGTATTTCTCTTTCTGCACCTGACCCCCAGGTGACCTTCACCTCAACATGCATGTTTCTCGGCCCATCGAACACACAGAGTCAGGGTTTTGGGGATGGAAGTTCTTCAGCGTAATCACAAGTCCAGCTTTCAAACCCCTCACAAACACTGGCTGGTCTTTCACTCGGGCAAAGGTTCTATTCTTGGAATGTTAATAGACTGTTGTTGAGAGTAGACACCTCTGCATTGAGCAATAGAGTCATTTTAAACAAAATCAAGGCCAAGCTCTCGTGTCATTCTCTTAATCGGGTCGTAACTGTGAAGCCACACAATCTGGGGCTGTTTCACATTCATTTGAATGTAATTCTGCATTTGGTATTTATAAAAACATTGTAACTGGAAAATGAAGGTGTCCCCTTGGTGTCAATCAGCACAGTTGCTTCAACTTCACAGAGGTTCAGGGCCTCAGAATCAAAGGAAGAATCCTCTGCCTCATTCCCTGGATATGGAACCCACCCCTGGGGATCTCTCTTACATGCTAAACAACATTCTGAAACTGGCAGGAATGTTTTCTGAAACATGCCCTATGGCTGGTCAGAGTTGATGTCAAATCTCATCCCGCAGCCATCTCCTCCTTTCTCGGGAATATGTGATTTTCATCTCTCCTGGGCATCTTGCTTGGCTCACTCAGCTGCATTGTCTGAAAAGGCGTCCTTTTCTTGGCTGCTCGTGGATGGAGAGGTCCTGACATAAAAAGCACTGTTTCCTTTCCCTCTCCGCCATCCCTCCCCTTGACCCATGAGCAAATCTGGTCTAGGCAGCCCTTTGAGAGGGCATTGGTGACCTGAGGGGAGGTCCAATGTTAGGACAATTTTTACTCACCATAGGGTAAGATTCACCCCTTGGCAGACAGCCATCAGAAAGTCGCATGCTCCACTCAAGACCCGGTTAAGACCCAGTTTAAAAGTTTAAAATGGGACTAAAGTTGTTGACAGGCATCGTACCATCCACCAGCCAAAGGGTGAATTTCAAACTTTAGGTCCTGACAAGAAACACGCTGGAGGCAATGGAATGATTCCCATTAACTTCTAAGGGAATTGGGTCTGACCCGTTGAGAATGCAGAAAAAGGTCTCCCTCCTTCCTGGCAGGGTTAGAATGAAAAGGACAAACTGGAGTCCTTTCATGATGCCCACTTGTGCTTCTAATGCTTCTTAGAATCACAGTGACATTCGTTCTCATTGGAGCACCAATAAAGTCAATGGAATGTCACGAGGAATGCAGTTGGCCCAAACCATTTGAAGATGAAAGGAAGAGGAAGGGTGCAACGTACAGGTCACGCCTTCCGAGGCTCAGATTAACCTAATAATCACAACCCCTGAGGAAAAGAGCTCCGTCCAAAGGAGGATTTTGCAAAGCAATCAAGTTGGTTTGGTAACTAATTAGGACCGCCTCCACAAATGGCATCGCAGATCCTCCAGGCAGTCCTAGGAACTGTATAAAAGCGCTCACCACTCAGGGCTCTTCTAAACACTTCTCCAAACTTCATCTCCTCGGTGTCCTTGGGTAAGTCCAATTCAACTCGATCACTTTCAAACTATAAAGATGGGATTGTAGGGGCTATTTTCATGGAAGACGGAATCTTGCATTTACTCACTGTGATATTTATTAGGGATCAGGATTTTCTTCCATCAGGATCTTGTGTGGTGATTCAGTTACAGGAGCTGGTGGATTCATGATTTGAAACTATTAGAGGTATATTAGGAGCAACAGATGCAATTGGGAAACATAGTTCCTATTTATTGGAAATAGATTTAGGGCACTGAAATCTTTTCAGAAACTTTAGAAGAGGCATTTAGCCATTTTTCACTAGGCTGGATTAGGAAGAAACTTTCCCTGTTGCTCCTCTTGTAAGGGAACTCCCCTCGCTCTTCATTTGCCACTATATCTGTTCCTGTGTCTATAACTTTCACTCCGTGCATCTGAAGAAGTGGTTTTTTACCCATAAAAGCTTATGCTCAAATAAATCTGTTAGTCTTTAAGGTGCCACCAGACTCCTCCTTGTTTTTGTGAATACAGATTAACATGGCTACCCCTCTGATACTTTCTCAGATTAGTTCAGAAAGGACCAATTCAGTGGTCTTTTACTTGCTCTAAAACAGTAGCTGTTATTCCTCACTGTTGGAGACACAACCATATATTAAGCTGACTAGTGGTGTGAGCCACTCTAGCAATTTCTATGTTCTCCTGAGCGGAAATACCCATTGAAGGTGCTTCTCCTCAGATGGTGTAATTTAGTGTCGCTCCATGGAAGTCAGTGGTCCAGAACCCCTTTTTTCCCAGCTGAGGAGCTTGTCCTTAGTGATTTGGTTGGAGAAAAATAACGTTTTCTCTGTATTCACCGTAAGTATTGTTGATTCACAAGCTTAGGAAAATCCAAGAACTACCCTGTGATACCAGACTCAACTGGTTTGCACGCAGAGGTTAAATCCTCAAACGAAAGGCAGTGATTACCATGATCCCAGCCATTTCTCTTTGAGAAATGTCTCAAATGGACACAGAATCCCAGGTGTCCAGCATAGAAATAGTGACACTTATTCCAGTCGGTGTTTTTCAGACAAAGCCACTGAGAGAGCTTCAAGGGGGCCGGTTGGGAGGGAAGTTTAGTGCGAGTGGACAAGAGGTGTAAAAAGAGGATATAGGAAGAACTACATGGCGATGAACACAGGGACTACGTCCACTCTTCCTTTTTCTCCTGGGCCGCACCGAACTTTGAAGCCTTTCTTCCACCTCCCCTTGTACCTTCTCTTTACTCTAGTCCCTGTTGTGTGTTTCAGGTTTACCTCCATCCCAGAAAAATGACTTTCTCCAGCCTGGGCTATCCAGAATGCGGGGTGGCCCGACCCAGTCCAGTTACTGGCAGCTGCAACCAGCCGTGCGTTAGGCAGTGCCCTGACTCCGAAGTGGTGATCCGTCCCCCAGCGACTGTTGTGTCCATGCCAGGACCAGTGATGAGCACTTTCCCGCAGAGCACTGTAGTCGGAGCCGTAGGCGCACCTGTGGTCGGACCCGGTTTCGGGGGCTCATTCGGTTATGGGGGATTGAACGGCAATGGAGGCCTTTACGGAAGATTTACTGGTTTGGGGGGATACGGTGGTTACGGTGGCCCTTACGGTTATGGGGGATCATGTGGTTATCGGGGATTAGGCGGTTACTTGGGTGGTTATGGTCACGGGGGAATATGTGGTTCCGGGGTATCTTGCCATAGGTACCTCAGTGGAAGCTGTGGGCCATGCTAAACCCAGCAGGAACAGCCGTGGAAGAAGGAAGAACCAGGAAACGAACGGCAAGATACAGATTCACCCCTGACCTGTTGGGCTTGGCTTTCAGAAGTGCTGAGCAACCATGGCTCCAGCTGAAGTCAGTGGGAGCTGTGTGTGCTCAGCACCTCGGTCTGATGGCCATGCTGCATGTCTAATGTTACGCTTTATCACTCTTTTTGCCAACGCTTTCCCAGCCATGGGCTGATTCTCTTATTCCCATGTGGACTTACTCTGAATTACACGCAGGCTGTTTACACTAACTCCGCAGTTTAAAGGAAATAGGGGCCTTAAGACAGGCATCAGTTACATTTATTATCATTTTAAGTCCCTTGAGAGGGGTAAAAAGAGACCTTGCCTTGAAGGAGAATTAGACCCTATCTGTCCTAGCCTTTCCATCAATACCTATCTTTAGTGTCTCCCTTTGACCTTCTCTGCGACAGATGATCAATTGTGAAGCAGAGTAGTCCTCTGCTTCAGTTTTGTTGTCTCTCACTTCCCAACGAACGGGGTAAGAAATGTAAGTTAAAATGGTTGCAAAGGGGACTTGTTTGTGAACCTCTGCAGATGCAACAACAAAAAAAGAACATTGTGTGTGAAATACCTCCCATTGAGGTGGGTGACGGGTCATGGCCCTTCTTCAAAAACTGAAAACACATTCTTTCTGCTCTCATATTTTTCCTGTAACTGTACTGCAAATGGCACTCGCATTAAAAATGCTGATGCATCATAATATCCGTCTTCTGGTTCTCCTTGTTCCTCCGTCCCTCTTTAAACATTGCCCTGGACAATATTCAGCCCTGAAAAGCCGGTAGCATCAGGCACTTCTCAAGAGGCAACTTTTGGAAGCCCTGGAGTGATAGGAGAATTCAGCCCTTGAAGTAGTTTACAGCATTAGGTTCGGTTTCCGTACGGGGGTGGAGTTCCACCTTGCATTACCTGCTTTGCATTACCTGTTTTAACAAACTACAGTTCACTCTAGTCCAAACTCCTTGAATGGCAAAGCAACTTTCAGGACAGGATGCCTTTGCTTCTAGAGAGCTTTGAATGTCAGGATCGTCACTGGAAAGCCCCTCTGTCACGGAGTGTGGGGGAGTCAGCGCCTACACCCCTCTTCCTGGCATTCACTGTGATGCTCAGGCAGCCAGTAGAACAGAAGCTTTATTAGGAATGCCAGGAATACAGTCCAATCAGAGCTTGTAAGTACAATCAGGACCCCTCAGTCGGGCTCTTCTGCGAGGCAGGGAGCTTAGACCCCAGTGCGGGGGCTCCCTGCGTTTCACCCCACAGCTCCAAATGGGGGGCAGGGAGGCCAGACTCGGTCTGCACCTCCCTCCTCCTCCACACCTAGCTTCCAACTGAAACTCTCCAGCCCCTCCTCTGCCTTTCTCTCCTTCCCGGGCCAGGAGGTCACCTGATCCTTTTCTTCTGCAACCCCTTCAGCTCGCACCTTTGCAGACAGCCATTCGTTGCCAGGAGACAGAGCATCGGCCATTCTCTGTCCCTCTCCGGCTCTGCAACAATCACCCCTTATTCCCACCACCTAGAGACTTAGGAAATGCATAGGGGAAACTGAGGCACACACAGTATTCAGAGAAAACATTAACAACAGTCCTATTTCGTCACACCCTGTGAACTTGCACGCCACAAATCACCCTCCCTGTTTTATGGAGCTTCCCTTCCCCAGGCTTTGAGTGTTTCAGCAGGCATTATTCATACAGACGAATGCTCA
Organism: Macrochelys suwanniensis; assembly: GCA_033296515.1. Taxonomy (NCBI): domain Eukaryota; kingdom Metazoa; phylum Chordata; order Testudines; family Chelydridae; genus Macrochelys; species Macrochelys suwanniensis. The sequence continues at coordinate 341,267,463 of CM065775.1, forward strand.
GAAAACTTTACTAACCTGACCACTTGTTATGGGTGCTTTATCTGGAACCCTCAGAACAAATCAATTCTCATTTCCATCACGACTGCTCCTCCAGGTGCTAAGGATGAAGGTTTCAACCAAGGTATCTCCGCCATGTCATTTGAGAGCATTCTGAGTAATAAACTCTCCAGCAGAGACTCTGCTAAAACATCATTATGGAGTCAACAGCCCTTTTTGAGAAGAGTTCTCCTTTTGCCAGGACCTTCTTCTCTTCTCCTCGGATGGGACCTGCAGTGACATGTAGCATGTAGCATCCATCTAGGAAGCAGTCTTTTATGACAACCTAGCGGGAGGTGTAAATTCAACCAGCTCTACTCCTTGATACCAACTTTGCACTCACTTTGCAATGCTGGAGATGAGCTGACAACATTTAGGGCAATGGGGCAAAACTAGTTGAGCTTCACATTGAGATTTTGGATTTCATTGCACCAATAAAACTCAGTTAATTAAATCTTCTTCTGACTCTTTGCCCACTTATTCATAGATTCATAGATTAATAGATTCTAGGGCTGGAAGGGACCTCGAGAGGTCATCAAGTCCAGCCCCCTGCCCTCATGGGGCATCTACTTGTTCATCTACTTGTGTTCATCTACTGGCCAACAGAAATGCCCACTCCTTGGTGAAATGACAGGACCAAAAGTTGATTTCACATGGATGTTGTCAACACAACTGACTGCCTGAGTTCTGCCCTTATAGGACAAACTACACTACACCAAAGTCATCTGCAGGAGCCATGACAGACAATGGAACAAATCATTAAGGAATCAATTTGCAGACACCTAGAAGATAATCAGGTGATAAGTAACCGCATGGCTATCAAAAAAACAAAACCTGTCAAAACAACCTAATAGATTTCTTTTACAGGATAAGAAGCCTCGTGGATAGTGGGCAAGCGGTAGATGTGGTATAGCTTAATTTTTAGGAAGGCTTTAGATACTTTCTTCCTTACCTTCTCATAAACAAACTAGGAAAATCCATGCTAGCTGAAGCTACGATAAGGTGGGTGCAGAACTGGGTGGAAAGCCATTCCCAGAAAGTATTTATAAGGGGTCTACAATCCAACTGGAAGGGCATATCAAGTTGTGAGGCACAGGGATCAGTTCTGGGTCCGATACTGTTCAATATCTCTCCCATTATGGTCAGTACCAGAGGCTTCACAGGGAAATACAAGAAACCCCGCAGATCACCTGCTCATGGAGCAGACCTGCACAACTCGTAAAGCGGTGAGGGCCATATTACTGCAAAGAAAACAGCTGAGGGCCGATACCTCACGGCCCCGCGGAAACACAACACCCCTCCCCCCCCCGAGAGCCGCCCGCCCCGCGGAAACAACCCCTCCTTCCCCAGCGCTGGGGTGTGGGGAAGCCTGTAGAGGGGGAAAGAAGCAGCGCGCATAGGGTGACCAGATCACAGCAGTAAAAGAGGACCTGCCCCCTCCCCGCTCGGCCCCACCATCACACCCCTCTTCACCCCCCCAAGGGTTCACTATATTACTGCACACAACAGTCAATCAATGCAGTTGTAGATACATCTCTGCAGTATGCATTTTTGTATAACTTTTATATGACTTTGTATTGACCCTTGGTAATATGTTATAGCGGGCCCCTAAGGTAGTATAATTAAGGGCAAAGAAAAATGTCTTTTTGCTAGAAGTAGAATAAGATTTTCCCCCCACTTTGGATTCAATTGCCCTGTTGAATGAATGAGGTAGGCGTGGAAGGCAGCAACTCCAGACAGCTGCACCTCTTGGAGAGGAGATGGGAACCAGACCAAGGACAATCAAACTTGTCATGTGGGCTGACTAGAGAAGAGCAGACATACCGACGCCCTCGGGGGTTAGAAGCAAGCACCTTCCTTTGGGAACACCCTCTTTGCAGCATTTGGACAACCCTCAGCCCAGAGACAAGCAGCAAAAAGGACCAATGGACACAGTCCCAGATTTCGGGCCGCACAGTAAGCATAACTACTCACTCCCCACGGGCCGCACAGTGAGCCCACCTACTCACCCCCCGCGAGCGACACAGTGAGCCCACGCGGGCCGCATGTTGTGCAGGCATGCCATAGAGGAACTTTTTCTCTATCCTCCGTCAATCACATCTATCTCCATTATTGGACGATACCCTAAAATACAAGAATTTATATCCTTGCTACACTTCAAGAAAGGCAGTAAATCCATCTCAGTCTCCATTTGCTCCAGAGTACTGCCAGCACCATTCTGTATGTGTCACCAAGAGACACGGCTCAATTCATCCCTCTCCTTTGTCATATACCTGGAGCAATAACAAATTTAAAGCTGCAGAATAAAAGACCTAAACTGCAGGGGAAGAAACCTTTTGCCATTAAGCAATGAGCCTTTCCCCACCAGATCACAAGCTTCACAGAGAGCAAATGCCCAAATATCGCCAAGTTTAAACTCTACAATGTCTACTTAGTACCTTATGTCTCCTGCTCCCTTTGCACTTTGCAGAGGGTAACATGGGAAACATGAGGAATGTTTGCAGAGGTGCTGATGAAATGCAGCTCTCTCATTCTTTCACACTGAGTACGGTGTATTCAAAACTTCTCAAAGCCAGGCCTATGCGCTCAGACGTGAATCTGTAATGTGCCATTCATGTAATGGTTCTGTCTTTCCCCATGGATATGCCTTCTGTGTTTAACATGGACCACCGTTTCCATTAAGGTACCAATGGCCCCATCGCCATGCCCTCTAACTCTGGTACTCTCCCAACACCATATTGACCTCTGTGATCATATAATCCTCCACAATCATATGGGCCCTACTAACCGTAGAGCCCCTCTCACCGTATGGGCCCCAGAGCAATTACCATGCTAGAAGAGACGAGTGACCCATCTAAGGCAGTATCCTGTTTCAATGAGTGTCACTCACCAGCTGCTTCAAAAGAAAGCAGAAGAACAATGAATGAGTCCTTTATGGAAGAAACTTAGGGAGTTTCTTCCAAAATCCTAAATTAAAAATTGGGGGTGAGATTTTTCAGAGCTCTCTAAGGGATTTCAATACCCAAGCTCCAACTAACAGCAGCAGGATCTACTGTCCGTAATGCATGTCCTCCTCTTAAAATCCAAGCACCCATTTCTAAAGCATGAAGAGATCGCCTGCAACTCGATAATGGGGAAAACACTGAAAAACCCTAAACCCTCCCCATTGTTATGAATCACAGAGTGTCTGGGCAAGATTCAGTTCTCGATTCAAAGGATCACCAGCACATCTTCGGAATGGCTAGGGAGAGAACGAGTTGAATAGGAGTTTTTCAGTTCACACTGGAAAACAAGTGAAAGTGGTTAGAAGACTCCTGAGCCATGAATGTTTTCAGGCAGTTTTTTAGACTGCCTGGAGGACTCGAGGGGCCCTTTTTTTCCTGATGGTCTAATTAGTTACAGATCAAATTTAGATAACTTCTTCCATGATTTAATCTTTTTCCTCTGTTTTTCACAGTCACTTTGTTCTTAACTCCACATGCTCTGAGGTGCACATTACACCCTGTTGCTCTTTCATCAGAGAATTCCCCGTAACTGTCCCCTTTCTAGGGCAACTAAACCTGGTGAGGAAAATACCTGTTTGTGGTGTTTTAAAAGAGCCAGCAGTTCCTGCTTTGGGGTTGGATTGAAACCCTCCCCGAACTCAGTGCTTTCCAGGGGATTCCCTGCTCTGCTTTCTCTCACCATTGAAGGGATGGAGAAGGTTTCTTCATCAGCACAATACATCACATTTACTGCCATCTCCCTTTCAGAGCAAGTTTTAATCTATCCATGTGCATGGTTGGCACCGTTCCTCTGCCACTTGGCTTCCTTGCTTCCTGTGTGACGGCATTCACCCCTTCAATCACCTCAAAAGGTCCTTCTGAAGAATCCTGCTTTTTCTTTTCCCTCACTGGAGTCAGCACTAACACCAAATCAGCAGTGTGGGAGAGGGCACAGGGCTGAGCCTGGACAGGGGTGGGGGTGCAGGAGGGGTGAGGGGTGCAAACTCTGGGAGGGAGTTTGAGTGCAGGAGGGGTCTCCAGGCTGGGGCAGAGCGTTGGTGTGCAGAAACGGGTGCAGGTGCTGGCTCTGGGAGGGGGACAGGGCTGGGGCAGGGGGTTGGGGTGCAGGAGGCCATGTGGGGTGCTGTCTCTAAGAGTGGGGTGGGGGCTGATCTCCCCAGGGGGTGCTAAGCACCTGCTAATTTTTGTTCCCAGGGTGCTCCAGCCCCGAGCACCCACGGAGTAGGCGCCTATGGACTGCAGTGTCTAAGGGGACTGCCTGGGACTCCATTTGTGATGGTGCTGCCCATGGGAGCCTGCTGAGGTCACTCAATCAGGGTGAACTGCAAACAGAACGGGGCAAACAAACCCCAAATGCTGGTGGATAGTCCAATAATTAGATTCACCAAGCCAGCACAAAACAGCCTCTATAGTACCTCACTGGTTACTAAGAAGTCCAGACAACACAGTTCCCTTAAAGTACCCAGCCTCAGGCCTCCATCCAGACACACACTGTAAGATATGATGATGATTACTGAAAATCTTAATTCATCATATATAAGAAAAGGTTCTTCCAATCCCAAAGGATCAGCCCCAAATCCAGGTCAAATAATAACTTAGAGCTTACCCCAAATACCCCGCTTCCAGTCAATTCTTATTAACTAAACTAACATTTATTAAAAAAGAAAAGAGAGAGAGAGTTGGTCAATAGATCAGTATACATACAGACTTGAATTCAATTCTTGAGGTTCAGGTACATAGCAGAGATGAGCTTGTAGTTGCCAAAAGTCCTTTTAGAAATAGTCCATAGGTTATAGTCCAATGTCCATATTCAGGGTGACGCCAGTCAGTGACTGGGGATCTCAATCCTTATGGCTCAGGGTTTCCCCTTCTTGAAACCCAAAGCAGATCTGAGAGCCAGAAGGATCATGTCCCAGGTTTTCTTATACATTTCCAGCAGCCATTTGGCCTGAGAAAACAATAGGCTGAACTGTCCTTCCAAACATCATGGCAATTAGCACAGGATAATTTATCCATTACACAGTTCAGACACAGGTTATCACAATCTTCAAAGAGACATAGACAATAATACTATTTCACTCAAATATCTTCCTAAATGTTAATACTCCTTTTTTGATCTTTGAATCAAAGCTATAGCCATAGACACAAACTTGTTTGCTCAGATCACAAGAGCTGAGCAAACATCTCCCCTTCTAGCTCTAACAATGCGGCTGCATTTCAAAGCTCTGTTCTTTACATATCTTCCTAACCAGTCTTTACAGTTCAGCCATGGGTCAGGTCAGTCTGGGAGTTCATTAACCCTTTCTAGCCCTGTCACCTTTCAATGAGATATTATATTATACTCATAACATCACACCATTATAAAAAAAGTTTTTTACTTTGAGAGTTCACACTTGCTACGGGGTTGGTGACAGTAGCGTCGTTAGGGTGGGGAGCAGGGGGAGCGGCCGCTCCCCCTCAGCACAATTTCCCAAACTGGCGCCTTTTTAATTTTTGAAAGGGTGGAGATGGAGTGGATGGAGGTGGAGCCACAAAATAACACAAGGCCGACAAAAAAACGCCGACATTCTAATACAGGTACCTTCAAATACTTTTTGAGTGGTGTCATTATTTTCTTCTAGGCAAGCAGAATCTCCCATAATCAAATGCAGCCGTCTGCTCAGCCTGCCACCGCTCTGGGGTTACCCCGCTTGGCTCGTGCCAGCAGGGGTCCCGCCGCTCGCCCCACCAAGAGCCCATTGCTGCCCTGGGTTCTTTCACCCAGGCTGGCAGCGGGTTGAGAGACCCCGGCTGGCAGGAGTCCGCAGGGAGAACCCTAGAGCGGCGGCGGGCTGAGCATCTGCTCAGCCCGCCCCGCTCTAGGATAACCACTGTGGGCTCCTGCCAGCCGGGGTCTCTCAGACCGCAGCTTGCCTGCGTTCTTTCACTCTGGTTATGGTGCCTAGATGGACATAGAGACGGGTGTCAGGAACAGACTGGCTGGGTCACAGCCCTGAATACTACAAGCACAGGTCACAGGGGACATGCCTCTTTGCCAGTGTGTACCCCACCAGCAGCCCCAATCCACCTCTGCACTCAATGCAGATTTCCCCAATGGTCTCCTCACCTGGACAGTCAATGGCCTGTGTTCTTAGCTGACTTGGCACAACTGAAAATTCTCCCTACCCCAAAATTAAAGGCCTTTTAAAAAAAAAGCCAGGGTGTGTTCAGCATTGTGGGCCAGCCTGCTGTGAAGGTGTCAGTTCCCCGATGTCTTAATGGAGTTAATGGAGCGTTATCCCGGTGGGTCGGAGGGAGGCTCCTTGGTCTCTTCTCTGTAATAAGTGAATCTAATCTTCAATATTGGAACATCTCACCCCAGTAAACATTTACTACCATTCTAATAATACACCTCTTTGGCCCTATGAAACTTGATGAGTGTTTGCGCACTGCCTTGAAATGCTTACATCAGAGGATTCTTCAGACAGACAACGCCGCATGTTAAAATTACACCTGTCTGCCATAGGGTAAACAGAGGCACATTCAGGTGAAGATCAGACAGCAGTGATTGGGAGAGTGAAAAATGAACCCAAATAGTTGGGACTACTCATGCCAAACACTAACCTGTATCTCCTGAACACTACTGGATACTTACTGTTCATGCTTTCCAAATAAATCACTAACCCGAGAGTAACTCTTAGGATCAGATGACATCAGAAATACATACTCTGCAAAATCCCCAAGTGGGGGTAAAAGCTTAACAGGTCAAAGTACAGATATTGAGATATGAGGGTAAGTTGTTCATATATAATGGCTATGTTCAGATGTGGAGTAGAATGAGTGGGTACTATGATGAGGATGGAGATTTTTATTCCTACACTGAAGGTGAACAAGTTTGAAATATCCCCACTTGTAATTCCTTTGGACCATTATTATCCTCAGGTATAAAGAAGGTAATGTGAAAGAAAGACCCTACCCTGTACCTCGTTTCACAAACCTGAAAGAATTCATTACCATTGGGTTACTCTGACCGATTAGAGAGACGTGTTTCCACGGAAAGAAAAAGTAGCGCACACAACGCACCTGGTGACTTCAGCCCAACGGGTGCTATGACTTAAAGCAAGTTTTTGTTCCTTGAATTATCTATTGAGATTTACAAGGCTACCGCACTCATGGAAAAGATAGAAATGGACAGTCTTGTAATTCCTTTGGAGAAGTGTTATCATCACATATAAGGAGAGTGAAAGTGGATCAAAATATTAGCCAGCTTTTTATTGTTCATGCTGAGATCCAAGGATTGCCAACAGTTTGTAACCAGACCTGTTACTAGCCTTGTCTTGTAACATGGTGTAACAGGGAACATCTTTACAACTCAGCCTGTGGACAGAGCTATACCTGGGCATCTTAGCGCTCGGGCTGAGCAAGCATATTTCTGCCCCCTAACAGGTTTTTTTCCCGCGGAATTGAGTTAGGATATTATAGACTAATGATAATTAAGGTTAAGTTTTGGTCTCGGTTAATCTTAGTAAAAGATTAAGCTTCCGAGAGTCTTTCTTCATTGCCCGTGACCCATCTCTGACTTTGACTAAAAATAACTGTGAAAAAATGGGTAAAGGACCGGGAATTCCAGCACCCACTGCTGCTGTGTCTTCTGGGTCCTCCAGATGCCCACGGTGGCTGGGAGATGCGGGGAACCCATGCGACCTGCAGTGGCTAAGAGTACCAGGGTCCCACCCGCCACCTGCAGCGGCTTAGAGCTATGGGGGGCCCCCTGCCACCGTAGGCGTTCCGGGTCCCACAGCTGGGAGCTGCTTGGTCCCATCGCTACCCACGGCGGCTGACAGCTTCGGCCCCCCTCCCTTGGCCTGAAGCGGAAAGTCTCACGGAGGTCTCTGGAAGTCACAGATTCCATGGGCTCTGTGACATAATCTTAGCCTTAATGATAATGTAGTTATTTTTGTGTATTGGTACAGTACATAGACAATACAAACTACTGTCTGAGTCATTAAGGGACCACATGAACTTTCACACAATCCTTTAACATCCCAAGAGCGCCCTTCTACATAACCTTTAAGGAAACTCATTCATAGGTACTGGGGAAAAAATGGACTCAAAATAAACGTAATAGCAATCACTTTATGGCATGAAACATATTCAGAAAGACATAAAAACTAATCCTGTTGGTTGGTTAGTTCCTTAAAAACTAATCCTGTTGGCTGGTTTTCTATCGCCCTCAGGGAGACTCTGGCTACAATAAGCAGCCACCTCTCTCAGTGACACATCGGAGAATAAAAAGGACTCAGGATTAAAGAAAGAATGAATTTCCTGCGGAGGTGGATTATCTAGCAATTAAATTACCTGTCTCGGTATAAGCAGAAGCCACCCTTTCTCTGGCCTTTATATGAGGGACACAAGTATTTGGAGGGGCAAGGTTGTAAGATTTTGGGTTTCTGCCTTTTGCGTTGTGATTTCCTGTTTCTAAGAAGAGGAGGGATTATTGTTTGCGCCCTGGTACAATAGGACGGTTGGCTTCACAGCCCGACTCAAGCTCTGCACCCTCTGCAGATTCCCCCAATGGTCTCTTCACCTGCCCAGTCAATGGCCTGTGTTTTTAGCTGACTTGGCACTATTGAATATTGTCTCTTGCCCAAAATGAGAGGACTTTTCAATGAAAAGCCAGGGTGTGTTCAGCATCGTGGGCCAGGCTGCCTGAAGGTGTCAGTTCCCCGACGTATGAGTGCACCTTGCTGGCTGGCTAATGGAGCGTTATCCCGGTGGGTCGGAGGGAGGCTCCTTGTTCTGTTCTCTGTAATAAGGATTAAATCAGGCTGGGGCAGCACCAAGTAAGGGCAGGTCCCAGTAACAGGAACACAGAGCTAAAGGAGGGAGCAGGGCGTGTTTTACCCCTGCTGAGCGCTGACTGAAACGGCCAGTATTACTTGGGCAGCGTTTACTTTCTTTGTTTCTACTGTTCCTTCCCCAAACTGAAAATCACAAGCAGCCCAGGACTGCTTCCTTTCTCCTGTCTCAACACTTCCTGACAAGCCTGGAAGGCCGACTGCCCCCAGCCCCCAACAGGGCAGGCGCCTCATCCCATCAGGGTGTCTGTTACCGCCTCTGCCCCACCCTGTGCTGGGCTTTTGATCTCTGACACCCTCTGGCAGCCCCTCACCCCTGGGCTGAAACCCGGCTCCTACCCCCCCTCCAATTATGCTCCTTGGCCCCCTTCTGACCCTGCCTCCAGCTGTTTGATCTCCCCGTCCCCATGCAGTCAGTTACCGCCCCCTGCTCAGACCCTGCCCATCCCCACCATTTGCCCCCTTTAAACTTTGGAATCGCCAGCAAGCGCAGCAGCTTCAGCAGATGTTACTGAGCAATGAGCGCGCTCAGTAGGAGCGAAGCAGCGCTCAGCACCCTGCCTGCCTGACGCCCCATTAGCCCCCAAGTGCCGGGGAGCCTGCGATTGCCTGGGCTCCTGGGCCTGCGATCCTTGTAGGCAGGGCGTGCTCTGAGCACCCTGGGCTCCATCTGGAGGCTGTTCGGACTCATCCTGCGGGGGGGGTGGGGCCACTACTCTTAACCTGCCCAATTTTTGCACCCCAGTAACTCTACGCTCTCGGCGGCTGACCCACTCTCCCCTCCCGAGTGACAGCTCTGCCTGTGGTAGGAGGAGTCACACGTAGCGGGTTGTATTTCTCTTTCTGCACCTGACCCCCAGGTGACCTTCACCTCAACATGCCTGTTTCTCGGCCCATCGAACACACAGAGTCAGGGTGTCGGGGATGGAAGTTCTTCAGCGTAATCACAAGTCCAGCTTTCAAAGCCCTCACAAACACTGGCTGGTCTTTCACTCGCGCAAAGGTTCTATTCTTGGAATATTAATAGACTGTTGTTGAGAGTAGACACCTCTGCACTGAGCAATAGAGTCATTTTAAACAAAATGGAGGCCAAGCTCTCGTGTCATTCTCTTAATCAGGTCGTAACTTTGAAGTCACACAATCTGGGGCTGGTTCACTGTCATTTGAATGTAATTCTGCATTTGGTATTTATAAAAACATTTTAACTGGAAAATGAAGGTGTCCCCTTGGTGTCAATCAGCACAGTTGCTTCAACTTCACAGAGGCTCAAGGCCTCAGAATCAAAGGAAGACTCCTCTGCCTCATTCCCTGGATATGGAACCCACCCCTGGGGATCTCTCTTACACGCTAAACAACATTCTGAAACTGGCAGGAATGTTTTCTGCAACATGCCCTATGGCTGGTCAGAGTTGATGTCAAATCTCATCCCGCAAAGATCTCCTCCTTCCTCAAGAATGTGCGATTTTCATCTCTCCTGGGCTTCTTCCTGGGCTCACTCAGCTGCATTATCTCACAAAGGCATCCTTTTCTTGGCTGCTCCTGGATGGAGAGGTCCTGACATAATAGAGCACTGCTTCCTTTCCCTCTCCGCCATCCCTCCCCTTGACCCATGAGCAAATCTGCTCTAGGCAGCCCTTTGAGATGGCATTGGTGACAAATTTTATTCACAATAGGGTAAGATTCACCCCTGGGCAGACAGACATCAGAAAGGCCCATGCTCCACTTAAGACCCGGTTAAGACCCAGTTTAAAAGTTTAAAATGGGACTAAAGTTCTTGACAGGCATCGTACCATCCGCCAGCCAAAGGGTGAATTTCAAACTTTAGGTCCTGACAAGAAACACGCTGGAGGCAATGGAATGATTCCCATTAACTTCTAAGGGAATTGGGTCTGAACCGTTGAGAATGCAGAAAAAGGTCTCCCTCCTTCCTGGCAGGGTTAGAATGAAAAGGACAAACTGGAGTCCTTTCATGACGCCCACTTGTGCTTCTAATGCTTCTTAGAATCACAGTGACATTCGTTCTCATTGGAGCACCAATAAAGTCAATGGAATGTCACGAGGAATGCAGTTGGCCCGAACCATCTGAAGATGAAAGGAAGATGAAGGGTGCAACGTACAGGTCACGCCTTCTGAGGCTCAGATTAACCTAATAATCACAACCCCTGAGGAAAAGAGCTCTGTCCAAAGGAGGATTTTGCAAGGCAATCAAGTTGGTTTGGTAACTAATTAGGACCGCCTCCACAAATGGCATCGCAGATCCTCCAGGCAGTCCTAGGAACTGTATAAAAGCGCTCACCACCCAGGGCTCTTCTAAACACTTCTCCAAACTTCATCTCCTCGGTGTCCTTGGGTAAGTCCAATTCAACTCGATCACTTTCAAACTATAAAGATGGGATTGTAGGGGCTATTTTCATGGAAGACGGAATCTTGCATTTACTCACTGTGATATTTATTAGGGATCAGGATTTTCTTCGATCACGATCTTGTGTAGTGATTCAGTTACAGGAGCTGGTGGATTCATGATTTGAAACTATTAGAGGTATATTAGGAGCAACAGATGCAATTGGGAAACATAGTTCCTATTCATTGGAAATAGATTTAGGGCACTGAAATCTTTTCAGAAACTTTGGAAGAGGCATTTAGCCATTTTTCACTAGGCTAGATTAGGAAGAAACTTTCCCTGTTGCTCCTCTTGTAAGGGAACACCCCTCGCTCTTCATTTGCCACTATATCTGTTCCTGTATCTATAACTTTCACTCCATGCATCTGAAGAAGTGGTTTTTTACCCATAAAAGCTTAGGCACAAATAAATCTGTTAGTCTTTAAGGTGCAACCGGACTCCTCCTTGTATTTGTGAATACAGATTAACATGGCTACCCCTCTGATACTTTCTCAGATTAGTTCAGAAAGAACCAATTCAGTGGTCTTTTACTTGCTTCTAAAACAGTAGCTGTTATTCCTCACTGTTAGAGACACAACCATTTATTAAGCTGACTAGTGGTGTGATCCACTCTAGCAATTTCTATGTTCTCCTGAGCATAAATACCCACTGAAGGTGCTTCTCCTCAGATGCTTTAATTTACTGTCGCTCCATGGAAGTCAGTGGTCCAGAACCCCTTTTTTCCCAGCTGAGGAGCTTGTCCTTAGTGATTTGGTTGGAGAAAAATAACGTTTTCTCTGTATTCACCATAAGTATTGTTGATTCACAAACTTAGGAAAATCCAAGAACTACCCTGTGATACCAGACTCAACTGGTTTGCACGCAGAGGTTAAATCCTCAAATGAAAGGCAGTGATTACCATGATCCCAGCCATTTCTCTTTGAGAAATGTCTCAAATGGACACAGAATCCCAGGTGTCCAGCATAGAAATAGTGACACTTATTCCAGTCGGTGTTTTTCAGACAAAGCCAATGAGAGAGCTTCAAGGGGGCCGGTTGGGAGGGAAGTTTAGTGTGAGTGGACAAGAGGTGTAAAAAGAGGATATAGGAAGAACTACATGGCGATGAACACAGGGTCTACGTCCACTCTTCCTTTTTCTCCTGGGCCACACCAAGCTTTGAAGCCTTTCTTCCCCCTCCCCTTGTACCTTCTCTTTACTCTAGTCCCTGTTGTGTGTTTCAGGTTTACCTCCATCCCAGAAAGATGACTTTCTCCAGCCTGTGCTATCCTGAATGTGGGGTGGCCCGACCCAGTCCAGTTACTGGCAGCTGCAACGAGCCGTGCGTTAGGCAGTGCCCTAACTCCGAAGTGGTGATCCGTCCCCCAGCGACTGTTGTGTCCATGCCAGGACCAGTGATGAGCACTTTCCCGCAGAGCACTGTAGTCGGAGCCGTAGGCGCACCTGTGGTCGGACCCGGTTTCGGGGGCTCATTCGGTTATGGGGGATTGAAAGGCAATGGAGGCCTTTACGGAAGATTTACTGGTTTGGGGGGATACGGTGGTTACGGTGGCCCTTACGGTTATGGGGGATCATGTGGTTATCGGGGATTAGGCGGTTACTTGGGCGGTTATGGTCACGGGGGAATGTGTGGTTCTGGGGTATCTTGCCATAGGTACCTCAGTGGAAGCTGTGGGCCATGCTAAACCCAGCAGGAACAGCCGTGGAAGAAGGAAGAACCAGGAAACGAACGGCAAGATACAGATTCACCCCTGACCTTTTGGGCTTGGCTTTCAGAAGTGCTGAGCAACCATGGCTCCAGCTGAAGTCAGTGGGAGCTGTGTGTGCTCAGCACCTCGGTCTGATGGCCATGCTGCATGTCTAATGTTACGCTTTATCACTCTTTCTGCCAACACTTTCCCAGCCATGGGCTGATTCTCTGAATTACACGCAGGCTGTTTACACTAACTCCGCAGTTTAAAGGAAATAGGGGCCTTAAGACAGGCATCAGTTACATTTATTATCATTTTAAGTCCCTTGAGAGGGGTAAAAAGAGACCTTGCCTTGAAGGAGAACTAGACCCTATCTGTCCTAGCCTTTCCATCAATACCTATCTTTAGTGTCTCCCTTTGACCTTCTCTGCGACTGATGATTAATTGTGAAGCAGAGTAGTCCTCTGCTTCTGTTTTGTTGTCTCTCACTTCCCAACGAACGGGGTAAGAAATGTAAGTTAAAATGGTTGCAAAGGGGACTTGTTTGTGAACCTCTGCAGATGCAACAACAAAAAAAGAACATTGTGTGTGAAATACCTCCCATTGAGGTGGGTGACCGGTCATGGCCCTTCTTCAAAAACTGAAAACACATTCTTTCTGCTCTCATATTTTTCCTGTAACTGTACTGCAAATGGCACTCGCATTAAAAATGCTGATGCATCATAATATCCGTCTTCTGGTTCTCCTTGTTCCTCCGTCCCTCTTTAAACATTGCCCTGGACAATATTCAGCCCTGAAAAGCCGGTAGCATCAGGCACTTCTCAAGAGGCAACTTTTGGAAGCCCTGGAGTGATAGGAGAATTCAGCCCTTGAAGTAGTTTACAGCATTAGGTTCGGTTTCCGTACGGGGGTGGAGTTCCACCTTGCATTACCTGCTTTGCATTACCTGTTTTAACAAAGTACAGTTCACTCTAGTCCAAACTCCTTGAATGGCAGAGCAACTTTCAGGACAGCATGCCTTTGCTTCTAGAGCGCTTTCAAAGTCAGGATCGTCACTGGAAAGCCCCTCTGTCACGGAGTGTGGGGGAGTCAGCGCCTGCACCCCTCTTCCTGGGATTCACTGTGACGCTCAGCCAGCCAGTAGAACAGAAGCTTTATTAGGAACGCCAGGAATACAGTCCAATCAGAGCTTGTAAGTACAAACAGGACCCCTCAGTCGGGCCCTTCTGAGGGGCAGGGAGCTTAGACCCCAGTGTGGGGGCTCCCTGCGTTTCACCCCACAGCTCCAAATGGGGGGCAGGGAGGCCAGACTCGGTCTGCACCTCCCTCCTCCTCCACACCTAGCTTCCAACTGAAACTCTCCAGCCCCTCCTCTGCCTTTCTCTCCTTCCCGGGCCAGGAGGTCACCTGATCCTTTTCTTCTGCAACCCCTTCAGCTCGCACCTTTGAAGACAGCCATTCGTTGCCAGGAGACAGAGTGTCGGCAATTCTCTGTCCCTCGCCGGCTCTGCAACAATCACCCCTTATTCCCACCACCTAGAGACTTAGGAAATGCATAGGGGAAACGGAGGCACGCACAGTATTCAGAGAAAACATTAACAACAGTCCTATTTCCTCACACCCTCTGAAATTGCACGCCACAAATCACCCTCCCTGTTTTATGGAGCTTCCCTTCCGCAGGCTTTGAGTGTTTCAGCAGGCATTATGTATACAGATGAATGCTCAGAAAACTTTACTAACCTGACCACTTGTTATGGGTACTTCATCTGGAACCCTCAGACCAAATCAAATCTCATTTCCATCACGACTGCTCCTCCAGGTGCTAAGGATGAAGGTTTCAACCAAGGTATCTCCGCCATGTCATTTGAGAGCATTCTGAATAATAAACTCTCCAGCAGAGACTCTGCTGAAACATCATTAGGAGTCAACAGCCCTTTTTGAGAAGAGTTCTCCTTTTGCCAGGACCTTCTTCTCTTCTCCTCGGATGGGACCTGCAGTGACATGTAGCATGTAGCATCCATCTAGGAAGCAGTCTTTTATGACAACCTAGCGGGAGGTGTAAATTCAACCAGCTCTACTCCTTGATACCAACTTTGCACTCACTTTGCAATGCTGGAGATGAGCTGACAACATTTAGGGCAATGGGGCAAAACTAGTTGAGCTTCACATTGAGATTTTGGATTTCATTGCACCAATAAAACTCAGTTAATTAAATCTTCTTCTGACTCTTTGCCCACTTATTCATAGATTCATAGATTAATAGATTCTAGGGCTGGAAGGGACCTCGAGAGGTCATCAAGTCCAGCCCCCTGCCCTCATGGGGCATCTACTTGTTCATCTACTTGTGTTCATCTACTGGCCAACAGAAATGCCCACTCCTTGGTGAAATGACAGGACCAAAAGTTGATTTCACATGGATGTTGTCAACACAACTGACTGCCTCAGTTCTGCCCTTATAGGACAAACTACACTACACCAAAGTCATCTGCAGGAGCCATGACAGACAATGGAACAAATCATTAAGGAATCAATTTGCAGACACCTAGAAGATAATCAGGTGATAAGTAACCGCATGGCTATCAAAAAAACAAAACCTGTCAAAACAACCTAATAGATTTCTTTTACAGGATAAGAAGCCTCGTGGATAGTGGGCAAGCAGTAGATGTGGTATAGCTTCATTTTTAGGAAGGCTTTGGATACTTTCTTCCTTACCTTCTCATAAACAAACTAGGAAAATCCATGCTAGCTGAAGCTACGATAAGGTGGGTGCAGAACTGGGTGGAAAGCCATTCCCAGAAAGTATTTATAAGGGGTCTACAATCCAACTGGAAGGGCATATCAAGTTGTGAGGCACAGGGATCAGTTCTGGGTCCGATACTGTTCAATATCTCTCCCATTATGGTCAGTACCAGAGGCTTCACAGGGAAATACAAGAAACCCAGCAGATCACCTGCCCATGGAGCAGACCTGCACAACTCGTAAAGCGGTGAGGGCCATATTACTGCAAAGAAAACAGCTGAGGGCCGATACCTCACGGCCCCGCGGAAACACAACACCCCTCCCCCCCCCCGAGAGCCGCCCGCCCCACGGAAACAACCCCTCCTTCCCCGGCGCTGGGGTGTGGGGAAGCCTGTAGAGGGGGAAAGAAGCAGCGCACATAGGGTGACCAGATCACAGCAGTAAAAGAGGACCTGCCCCCTCCCCGCTCGGCCCCACCATCACACCCCTCTTCACCCCCCCAAGGGTTCACTATATTACTGCACACAACAGTCAATCAATGCAGTTGTAGATACATCTCTGCATTATGCATTTTTGTATAACTTTTATATGACTTTGTATTGACCCTTGGTAATATGTCATAGCGGGCCCCTAAGGTAGTATAATTAAGGGCAAAGAAAAATGTCTTTTTGCTAGAAGTAGAATAAGATTTTCCCCCCACTTTGGATTCAATTGCCCTGTTGAATGAATGAGGTAGGCGTGGAAGGCAGCAACTCCAGACAGCTGCACCTCTTGTAGAGGAGATGGGAACCAGACCAAGGACAATCAAACTTGTCATGTGGGCTGACTAGAGAAGAGCAGACATACCGACCCCCTCGGGGGTTAGAAGCAAGCACCTTCCTTTGGGAACACCCTCTTTGCAGCATTTGGACAACCCCCAGCCCAGAGACAAGCAGCAAAAAGGACCAATGGACACAGTCCCAGATTTCGGGCCGCACAGTGAGCATACCTACTCACTCCCCACGGGCCGCACAGTGAGCCCACCTACTCAGCCCCCCGCGAGCCACACAGTGAGCCCACGCGGGCCGCATGTTGTGCAGGCATGCCATAGAGGAACTTTTTCTCTATCCTCCGTCAATCACATCTATCTCCATTATTGGACGATACCCTAAAATACAAAATGAAAATAAGAAAGAAAAACTTGTTTTCTTTCTTTTTTTCTTTCTTTTTTTCTTTCTAATTTTCATTTTGCTGACAAAGACTAACACGGCTACTACACTGAAACCTTGCTGACACAGACTAACACGGCTACTACACTGAAACCTAAAATACAAGAATTTATATCCTTGCTACACTTCAAGAAAGGCAGTAAATCCATCTCAGTCTCCATTTGCTCCAGAGTACTGCCAGCACCATTCTGTATGCGTCACCAAGAGACATGGCTCAATTCATCCCTCTCCTTTGTCATATACCTGGAGCAATAACAAATTTAAAGCTGCAGAATAAAAGACCTAAACTGCAGGGGAAGAAACCTTTTGCCATTAAGCAATGAGTCTTTCCCCTCCAGATCACAAGCTTCACAGAGAGCAAATGCCCAAATATCGCCAAGTTTAAACTCTACAATGTCTACTTCGTACCTTATGTCTCCCGCTCCCTTTGCACTTTGCAGAGGGTAACATGGGAAACATGAGGAATGTTTGCAGAGGTGCTGATGAAATGCAGCTCTCTCATTATTTCACACTGAGTACGGTGTATTCAAAACTTCTCAAAGCCGGGCCTATGCACTCAGACGTGAATCTGTAATGTGCCATTCATGTAATGGTTCTGTCTTTCCCCATGGATATGCCTTCTGTGTTTAACATGGACCACCGTTTCCATTAAGGTACCAATGGCCCCATCGCCATGCCCTCTAACTCTGGTACTCTCCCAACACCATATTGACCTCTGTGATCATATAATCCTCCACAATCATATGGGCCCTACTAACCGTAGAGCCCCTCTCACCGTATGGGCCCCAGAGCAATTACCATGCTAGAAGAGACGAGTGACCCATCTAAGGCAGTATCCTGTTTCAATGAGTGTCACTCACCAGCTGCTTCAAAAGAAAGCAGAAGAACAATGAATGAGTCCTTTATGGAAGAAACTTAGGGAGTTTCTTCCAAAATCCTAAATTAAAAATTGGGGGTGAGATTTTTCAGAGCTCTCTAAGGGATTTCAATACCCAAGCTCCAACTAACAGCAGCAGGATCTACTGTCCGTAATGCATGTCTTCCTCTTAAAATCCAAGCACCCATTTCTAAAGCATGAAGAGATCGCCTGCAACTCGATAATGGGGAAAACACTGAAAAACCCTAAACCCTCCCCATTGTTATGAATCACAGAGTGTCTGGGCAAGATTCAGTTCTCAATTCAAAGGATCACCAGCACATCTTCGGAATGGCTAGGGAGAGAACGAGTTGAATAGGAGTTTTTCAGTTCACACTGGAAAACAAGTGAAAGTGGTTAGAAGACTCCTGAGCCATGAATGTTTTCAGGCAGTTTTTTAGACTGCCTGGAGGACTCGAGGGGCCCTTTTTTTCCTGATGGTCTAATTAGTTACAGATCAAATTTAGATAACTTCTTCCATGATTTAATCTTTTTCCTCTGTTTTTCACAGTCACTTTGTTCTTAACTCCACATGCTCTGAGGTGCACATTACACCCTGTTGCTCTTTCATCAGAGAATTCCCCGTAACTGTCCCCTTTCTAGGGCAACTAAACCTGGTGAGGAAAATACCTGTTTGTGGTGTTTTAAAAGAGCCAGCAGTTCCTGCTTTGGGGTTGGATTGAAACCCTCCCCGAACTCAGTGCTTTCCAGGGGATTCCCTGCTCTGCTTTCTCTCACCATTGAAGGGACAGAGAAGGTTTCTTCATCAGCACAATACATCACATTTACTGCCATCTCCCTTTCAGAGCAAGTTTTAATCTATCCATGTGCATGGTTGGCACCGTTCCTCTGCCACTTGGCTTCCTTGCTTCCTGTGTGATGGCATTCACCCCTTCAATCACCTCAAAAGGTCCTTCTGAAGAATCCTGCTTTTTCTTTTCCCTCACTGGAGTCAGCACTAACACCAAATCAGCAGTGTGGGAGAGGGCACAGGGCTGAGCCTGGACAGGGGTGGGGGTGCAGGAGGGGTGAGGGGTGCAAACTCTGGGAGGGAGTTTGAGTGCAGGAGGGGTCTCCAGGCTGGGGCAGAGCGTTGGTGTGCAGAAACGGGTGCAGGTGCTGGCTCTGGGAGGGGGACAGGGCTGGGGCAGGGGGTTGGGGTGCAGGAGGCCATGTGGGGTGCTGTCTCTAAGAGTGGGGTGGGGGCTGATCTCCCCAGGGGGTGCTAAGCACCTGCTAATTTTTTTCCCAGGGTGCTCCAGCCCCGAGCACCCACGGAGTAGGCGCCTATGGACCGCAGTGTCTAAGGGGACTGCCTGGGACTCCAATTGTGATGGTGCTGCCCATGGGAGCCTGCTGAGGTCACTCAATCAGGGTGAACTGCAAACAGAACGGGGCAAACAAACCCCAAATGCTGGTGGATAGTCCAATAATTAGATTCACCAAGCCAGCACAAAACAGCCTCTATAGTACCTCACTGGTTACTAAGAAGTCCAGACAACACAGTTCCCTTAAAGTACCCAGCCTCAGGCCTCCATCCAGACACACACTGTAAGATATGATGATGATTACTGAAAATCTTAATTCATCATATATAAGAAAAGGTTCTTCCAATCCCAAAGGATCAGCCCCAAATCCAGGTCAAATAATAACTTAGAGCTTACCCCAAATACCCCGCTTCCAGTCAATTCTTATTAACTAAACTAACATTTATTAAAAAAGAAAAGAGAGAGAGAGTTGGTCAATAGATCAGTATACATACAGACTTGAATTCAATTCTTGAGGTTCAGGTACATAGCAGAAATGAGCTTGTAGTTGCCAAAAGTCCTTTTAGAAATAGTCCATAGGTTATAGTCCAATGTCCATATTCAGGGTGACGCCAGTCAGTGACTGGGGATCTCAATCCTTATGGCTCAGGGTTTCCCCTTCTTGAAACCCAAAGCAGATCTGAGAGCCAGAAGGATCATGTCCCAGGGTTCTTCTACATTTCCAGCAGCCATTTGGCCTGAGAAAACAATAGGCTGAACTGTCCTTCCAAACATCATGGCAATTAGCACAGGATAATTTATCCATTACACAGTTCAGACACAGGTTATCACAATCTTCAAAGAGACATAGACAATAATACTATTTCACTCAAATATCTTCCTAAATGTTAATACTCCTTTTTTGATCTTTGAATCAAAGCTATAGCCATAGACACAAACTTGTTTGCTCAGATCACAAGAGCTGAGCAAACATCTCCCCTTCTAGCTCTAACAATGCCGGCTGCATTTCAAAGCTCTGTTCCTTTACATATCTTCCTAACCAGTCTTTACAGTTCAGCCATGGGTCAGGTCAGTCTGGGAGTTCATTAACCCTTTCTAGCCCTGTCACCTTTCAATGAGATATTATATTATACTCATAACATCACACCATTATAAAAAAAATTTTTTACTTTGAGGGTTCACACTTGCTACGGGGTTGGTGACAGTAGCGTCGTTAGGGTGGGGAGCAGGGGGAGCGGCCGCTCCCCCTCAGCACAATTTCCCAAACTGGCGCCTTTTTAATTTTTGAAAGGGTGGAGATGGAGTGGATGGAGGTGGAGCCACAAAATAACACAAGGCCGACAAAAAAACGCCGACATTCTAATACAGGTACCTTCAAATACCTTTTGAGTGGTGTCATCATTTTCTTCTAGGCAAGCAGAATCTCCCATAATCAAATGCAGCCGTCTGCTCAGCCTGCCACCGCTCTGGGGTTACCCTGCTTGGCTCGTGCCAGCAGGGGTCCCGCCGCTCGCCCCACCAAGAGCCCATTGCTGCCCTGGGTTCTTTCACCCAGGCTGGCAGCGGGTTGAGAGACCCTGGCTGGCAGGAGCCCGCAGGGAGAACCCTAGAGCGGAGGCGGGCTGAGCATCTGCTCAGCCCGCCCCGCTCTAGGATAACCACCGTGGGCTCCTGCCAGCCGGGGTCTCTCAGACCGCAGCTGGCCTGCGTTCTTTCACTCTGGTTATGGTGCCTAGATGGACATAGAGACGGGTGTCAGGAACAGACTGGCTGGGTCACAGCCCTGAATGCTACAAGCACAGGTCACAGGGGACAATTCCTCAAGGAATCAATTCTGAACCACTTAAAGGAGGGGAAAGTGATCAGGAACAGTCAGCATGGATTCACCAAGGGCAAGTCATGCCTGACTAACCTAATTGCCTTCTATGATGAGATAACCGGCTCTGTGGATGAGGGGAAAGCAGTGGATGTGCTATTTCTTGACTTTAGCAAAGCTTTTGATACAGTCTCCCACAGTGTTCTTCCAGCAAGGAAGTATGGGCTGGATGAATGGACGGTAAGGTGGATAGAAAACTGGCTGGATGGTCGTGCTCAACGGGTAGTGATCAATGGCTCCATGTCTAGTTGGCAGCCGGTATCAAGTGGAGTGCCCCAAGGGTCGGTGCTGGGGCCGGTTTTGTTCAATATCTTCATCAACGATCTGGAGGATGGTGTGGACTGCACCCTTAGCAAGTTTGCAGATGACACTAAACTGGGAGGAGTGGTTGATACGCTGGAGGGTAGGGACAGGATACAGAGGGACCTAGACAAATTAGAGGATTGGGCCAAAAGAAATCTGATGAGGTTCAACAAGGACAAGTGCAGAGTCCTGCACTTAGGACGGAAGAATCCCATGCACTGCTACAGACTAGGGACCGAATGGCTGGGCAGCAGTTCTGCAGAAAAGGACCTAGGGGTTACGGTGGACGAAAAGCTGAATATGAGTCAACAGTGTGCCCTTGTTGCCAAGAAGGCTAACGGCATTTTGGGCTGTATAAGTAGGGGCATTTCCAGCAGATCGAGGGACGTGATTATTCCCCTCTATTCGGCACTGGTGAGGCCTCATTTGGAGTACTGTGTCTAGTTTTGGGCCCCACGCTACAAGAAGGATGTGGATAAATTGGAAAGAGTCCAACGGAGGGCAACAAAAATGATTAGGGGGATGGAGCACATGACTTATGAGGAGAGGCTGAGGGAACTGGGATTGTTTAGCCTGCAGAAGAGAAGAATGAGGGGGGATTTGATAGCTGCTTTCAACTACCTAAAAGGGGGTTCCAAAGAGGATGGAACTAGACTCTTCTCAGTGGTAGAAGATGACAGAACAAGGAGTAATTGTCTCAAGTTGCAGAGGAGGAGGTTTAGGTTGGATATTAGGAAAAACTTTTTCAATAGTAGGGTGGTGAAGCAATGGAATGGGCTACCTAGGGAGGTGGTGGAATCTCCTTCCTTAGAGGTTTTTAAGGTCAGGCTTGACAAAGCCCTGGCTGGGATGATCTAATTGGGTTTGGTCCTGCTTTGAGCAGGGGGTTGGACTAGATGACCTCCTGAGGTCCCTTCCAACCCTGAGATTCTATGATTCTATGATTCTATGACATGCGTCTTTGCCAGTGTGTACCCCACCAGCAGCCCCAATCCAGCTCTGCACTCAATGCAGATTTCCCCAATGGTCTCGTCACCTGGACAGTCAATGGCCTGTGTTCTTAGCTGACTTGGCACAACTGAAAATTCTCCCTACCCCAAAATTAAAGGCCTTTTAAAAGAAAAGCCAGGGTGTGTTCAGCATCGTGGGCCAGCCTGCCGTGAACGTGTCACTTCCCCGACGTCTTAATGGAGTTAATGGAGCGTCATCCCGGTGGGTCGGAGGGAGGCTCCTTGGTCTCTTCTCTGTAATAAGCGAATCTAATCGTCAATATTGGAACATCTCACCCCAGTAAACATTTACTACCATTCTAATAATACACCTCTTTGGCCCTATGAAACTTGATGAGTGTTTGCGCACTGCCTTGAAATGCTTACATCGGAGGAAGCTTCAGACAGACAACGCGGCATGTTAAAATTACACCTGTCTGCCATAGGGTAAACAGAGGCACATTCAGGTGAAGATCAGACAGCAGTGATTGGGAGAGTCAAAAATGAACCCCAATAGTTGGGACTACTCATGCCAAACACTAACCTGTATCTCCTGAACACTACTGGATACTTACTGTTCATGCTTTCCAAATAAATCACTAACCCAAGAGTAACTCTTAGAGAGGCTCATTCTGGATTTTTTTTAATTGTATTTTGATGGTTTTTTGGGAAACTTTGGGGTGAAACATCTTCTCATCTAGGTGTGATCAACGAGCAACCATCTAGAGTCTTGCCATGCACTTTAACTCCCTTTATTTGTAGTTGTTCTCTCAGTCGTGGGTATTGACACATGAGCAGAATTAAAGTCTCTTGTAACAAAATTTGTCCCATTTCAAATCTGTATTGAGATTTTTAGTCCTTCACTGAACGTGACCAAGTTTGAAATATAGACACTTGTAATTCCTTTGGACCATTATTATCCTCAGGTATAAAGAAGGTAATGTGAAAGAAAGACCCTACCCTGTACCTCGTTTCACAAACCTGAACGAATTCATTACCATTGGGTTACTCTGACCGATTAGAGAGACGTGTTTCCACGGAAAGAAAAAGTAGTGCACACAGCGCACCTGGTGACTTCAGCCCACTTCAGCTATGACTTAAAGCAAGTTTTTGTTGCTTGAATTATCTATTCAGATTTACAAGGCTACCACACTCATGGAAAAGATAGAAATGGACAGTCTTGTAATTCCTTTGGAGAAGTGTTATCATCACATATAAGGAGAGTGAAAGTGGATCAAAATATTAGCCAGCTTTTTATTGTTCATGCTGAGATCCAAGGATTGCCAACAGTTTGTAACCAGACCTGTTACTAGCCTTGTCTTGTAACATGGTGTAACAGGGAACAACTTTACAACTCAGCCCATGGCCAGAGCTATACCTGGGTATCTTAGCGCTCGGGCTGAGCAAGCATATTTGTGCCCCCTACCAGGTTTTTTTCCCACTGAATTGAGCTAGGATATTATAGACTAATGATAATTAAGGTTAAGATTTGGTCACGGTTAATCTTAGTAAAAGATTAAGCTTCCGAGAGTCTTTCTTCATTGCCCGTGACCCATCTCTGACTTTGACTAAAAATAACTGTGAAAAAATGGGTAAAGGACCGGAAATTCAAGCACCCACTGCTGCTGTGTCTTCTGGGTCCTCCAGATACCCACGGTGGCTGGGAGATGCGGGGAACCCATGCGACCTGCAGTGGCTAAGAGTACCAGGGTCCCACCCGCCACCTGCAGCGGCTTAGAGCTATGGGGGGCCCCCTGCCACCGTAGGCATTCCGGGTCCCACGGCTGGGAGCTGCTTGGTCCCATCGCTACCCACGGCGGCTGACAGCTTCGGCCCCCCTCCCTTGGCCTGAAGCGGAAAGTCTCACAGAGGTCTCTGGAAGTCACAGATTGCATGGGCTCTGTAACATAATCTTAGCCTTAATGATAATGTAGTTATTTTTGTGTATTGGTACAGTACATAGACAATACAAACTACTGTCTGAGTCATTAAGGGACCACATGAACTTTCACACAATCCTTTAACATCCCAAGAGCGCCCTTCTACATAACCTTTAAGGAAACTCATTCATAGGTACTGGGGAAAAAATGGACTCAAAATAATCGTAATAGCAATTACTTTATGGCATGAAACATATTCAGAAAGACATAAAAACTAATCCTGTTGGTTGGTTCGTTCCTTAAAAACTAATCCTGTTGGTTGGTTTTCTATCGCCCCTCAGGGAGACTCTGGCTACAATAAGCAGCCACCTCTCTCAGTGACACATCGGAGAATAAAAAGGACTCAGGATTAAAGAAAGAATGAATTTCCTGCGGAGGTGGATTATCTAGCAATTAAATTACCTGTCTCTGTATGAGCAGAAGCCACCCTTTCTCTGGCCTTTATATGAGGGACACAAGCATTTTGCGGGGCTAGGATGTAAGATTTCAGGTTTCTGCCTTTTGCATTGTGATTTGAAGTTTCTAAGAAGAGAAGGGATTATTGTTTGCGCCCTGGTACAATGGTACGGTTGGCTTCTACTGGATCATTTCTCCTGCTCAATCCTGCCAAGCGAATTGCGACTAGGCCCCTTTCAAGGTTAAGGATTAGAGCAGCAGGGCGGAAGCTAAATTGGGAGAGCTGCTAAGAGGCATCCAGCATCTTGCCAGGGGGTTAGACTAGATGACCCTTGCGGTGCATTCTAACCCCGTGTTTCAATGACATTTGACCCCCGGCCAGGTAAGGCCCCTCCCACCAAAGTGTGGAGACACAAGAAGGTACCTGGGGGTGGTGACTGTGAAATGGGATTACGCTGTGCTTCGGTGTGCAGCAATGCCGATGCTCTGGTTATGGTGGCTAGATGGACATAGAGAAGGGTGTCAGGAACAGACTGGCTGGGTCACAGCCCTGAATGCTACAAGCACAGGTCACAGGGGACATGCCTCTTTCCCAGTGTGTATCCCAACAGCAGCCCCAATCCAGCTCTGCACTCAATGCAGATTTCCCCAATGGTCTCTTCACCTGGACAGTCAATGGCCTGTGTTCTTAGCTGACTTGGCACAACTGAAAATTCTCCCTACCCCAAAATTAAAGGCCTTTTAAAAGAAAAGACAGGGTGTGTTCAGCATCGTGGGCCAGCCTGCTGTGAAGGTGTCACTTCCCCAAAGTGTTAATGGAGTTAATGGAGCGTTATCCCGGTGAGTCGGAGTGAGGCTCCTTGGTCTGTTCTCTGTAATAAGTGAATCTAATCTTCAATATTGGAACATCTCATCCCAGTAAACATTTACTACCATTCTAATAATACACCTCTTTGGCCCTATGAAACTTGATGAGTGTTTGCGCACTGCCTTGAAATGCTTACATCGGAGGAAGCTTCAGACAGTCAACGCCGCATGTTAAAATTACACCTGTCTGCCATAGGGTAAACACATGCACATTCAGGAGAAGATCAGACAGCAGTGATTGGGAGAGTCAAAAATGAACCCCAATAGTTGGGACTACTCATGCCAAACACTAACCTGTATCTCCTGAACACTACTGGATACTTACTGTTCATGCTTTCCAAATAAATCACTAACCCAAGAGTAACTCTTAGAGAGGCTAGTTCTGGATTTTTAAAATTGTGTTTTGATGGTTTTTTGGGAAACTTTGGGGTGAAACATCTTCTCATCTAGGTGTGATCAACGAGCAACCATCTAGAGTCTTGCCATGCACTTTAAATCCCTTTATTTGTAGTTGTTCTCTCAGTCGTGGGTATTGACACTTGAGCAGAATTAAAGTCTCTTGTAACAAAATTTGTCCCATTTCAAATCTCTATTGAGATTTTTAGTCCTTCACTGAACATGACCAAGTTTGAAATATAGACACTTGTAATTCCTTTGGACCATGATTATCCTCAGGAATAAAGAAGGCAATGTTAAAGAAAGACCCTACCCTGTACCTCGTTTCACAAACCTGAAAGAAAGGGGAGCAAAGTTCGGTTTAGGATCGGATGACGTCAGAAATACATAATCTGCAAAAACCCCAATTGGGGGTAAAGGCTTAACGGCTCAAAGTACAGAGATTGAGATATGAGGGTAAGTTGTTCATATATAATGGCTATGTTCAGATGTGGAGTAGAATGAGTGGGTACTATGATGAGGATGGAGATTTTTATGCCTACACTGAACGTGAACAAGTTTGAAATATCCCCACTTGTAATTCCTTTGCACCATTATTATCCTCAGGTATAAAGAAGGTAATGTGAAAGAAAGACCCTACCCTGTACCTCGTTTCACAAACCTGAAAGAATTCATTACCATTGGGTTACTCTGACCGATTAGAGAGATGTGTTTCCACGGAAAGAAAAAGTAGCGCACACAGCGCACCTGGTGACTTCAGCCCACTTCAGCTATGACTTAAAGCAAGTTTTTGTTGCTTGAATTATCTATTGAGATTTACAAGGCTACCGCACTCATGGAAAAGATAGAAATGGACAGTCTTGTAATTCCTTTGGAGAAGTGTTATCATCACATATAAGGAGAGTGAAAGTGGATCAAAATATTAGCCAGCTTTTTATTGTTCATGCTGAGATCCAAGGATTGCCAACAGTTTGTAACCAGACCTGTTACTAGCCTTGTCTTGTAACATGGTGTAACAGGGAACAACTTTACAACTCAGCCCATGGCCAGAGCTATACCTGGGCATCTTAGCGCTCGGGCTGAGCAAGCATATTTGTGCCCCCTACCAGGTTTTTTTCCAGCTGAATTGAGTTAGGACATTATAGACTAATGATAATTAAGGTTAAGATTTGGTCACGGTTAATCTTAGTAAAAGATTAAGCTTCCGAGAGTCTTTCTTCATTGCCCGTGACCCATCTCTGACTTTTACTAAAAATAACGTGAAAAAATGGGAAAAGGACCGGGAATTCCAGCACCCACTGCTGCTGTGTCTTCTGGGTCCTCCAGATGCCCACGGTGGCTGGGAGATGCGGGGAGCCCGTGCGACCTGCAGTGGCTAAGAGTACCAGGGTCCCACCCGCCACCTGCAGCGGCTTAGAGCTATGGAGGGCCCCCTGCCACCATAGGCATTCGGGGTCTCATGGCTGGGAGCTGCTTGGTCCCATCGCTACCCACGGCGGCTGACAGCTTCGGCCCCCCTCCCTTGGCCTGAAGCGGAAAGTCGCACGGAGGTCGCTGGAAGTCACAGATTCCATGGGCTCTGTGACATAATCTTAGCCTTAATGATAATGTAGTTATTTTTGTGTATTGGTACAGTACATAGACAATACAAACTACTGTCTGAGTCATTAAGGGACCACATGAACTTTCACACAATCCTTTAACATCCCAAGAGCGCCCTTCTACATAACCTTTAAGGAAACTCATTCATAGGTACTGGGGAAAAAATGGACTGAAAATAATCGTAATAGCAATCACTTTATGGCATGAAACATATTCAGAAAGACATAAAAACTAATCCTGTTGGTTGGTTAATTCCTTAAAAACTAATCCTGTTGGTTGGTTAGTTCCATCAAACATAATCCTGTTGGTTGGTTAGTTCCTTAAAAACTAATCCTGTTGGTTGGTTTTCTATCGCCCCTCAGGGAGACTCTGGCTACAATAAGCAGCCACCTCTCTCAGTGACACATCGGAGAATAAAAAGGACTCAGGATTAAAGAAAGAATGAATTTCCTGCGGAGGTGGATTATCTAGCAATTAAATTACCTGTCTCGGTATAAGCAGAAGCCACCCTTTCTCTTGCCTTTATATGAGGGACACAAGTATTTGGAGGGGCAAGGTTGTAAGATTTTGGGTTTCTGCCTTTTGCGTTGTGATTTGCTGTTTCTAAGAAGAGGAGGGATTATTGTTTGGGCCCTGGTACAATAGGACGGTTGGCTTCACAGCCCGACTCAAGCTCTGCACCCCGTGCAGATTCCCCCAATGGTCTCTTCACCTGCCTAGTCAATGGCCTGTGTTTTTAGCTGACTTGGCACTATTGAATATTGTCCCTTGCCCAAAATGAGAGGCCTTTTCAATGAAAAGCCAGGGTGAGTTCAGCATCGTGGGCCAGGCTGCCTGAAGGTGTCAGTTCCCCGAAATATGAGTGCACCTTGCTGGCTGGTTAATGGAGCGTTATCCCGGTGGGTCGGAGGGAGGCTCCTTGTTCTGTTCTCTGTAATAAGGATTAAATCAGGCTGGGGCAGCACCAAGTAAGGGCAGGTCCCAGGAACAGGAACACAGAGCTAAAGGAGGGAGCAGGGCGTGTTTTACCCCTGCTGAGCGCTGACTGAAACGGCCCGTTTTACTTGGGCAGCGTTTACTTTCTTTGTTTCTACTGTTGCTTCCCCAAACTGAAAATCACAAGCAGCCCAGGACTGCTTCCTTTCTCCTGTCTCAACACTTCCTGACAAGCCTGGAAGGCCGACTGCCCCCAGCCCCCAACAGGGCAGGCGCCTCATCCCATCAGGGTGTCTGTTACCGCCTCTGCCCCACCCTGTGCTGGGCTTTTGATCTCTGACACCCTCTGGCAGCCCCTCACCCCTGGGATGAAACCCGGCTCCTACCCCCACTCCAATTATGCTCCTTGGCCCCCTTCTGACCCTGCCTCCAGCTGTTTGATCCCCCCGCCCCCATGCAGTCAGTTACCGCCCCCTGCTCAGACCCTGCCTTTCCCCCGCATTTTCCCCCTTTAAACTTTGGAATCGCCAGCAAGCGCAGCAGCTTCAGCAGATGTTACTGAGCAATGAGCGCGCTCAGTAGGAGCGAAGCAGCGCTCAGCACCCTGCCTGCCTGACGCCCCATTAGCCCCCTAGTGCCGGGGAGCCTGCAATTGCCTGGGCTCCTGGGCCTACGATCCTTGTAGGCAGGGGGTGCTCTGAGTACCCTGGGCTCCAACTGGACGCTGTTCGGACTCATCCTGCGGGGGGGGGCGGGTGTATTTCTCTTTCTGCAACTGACCCCCAGGTGACCTTCACCCCAACATGCCTGTTTCTCGGCCCATCGAACACACAGAGTCAGGGTGTTGGGGATGGAAGTTCTTCAGCGTAATCACAAGTCCAGCTTTCAAAGCCCCTCACAAACACTGGCTGGTCTTTCACTCGGGCAAAGGTTCTATTCTTGGAATATTGATAGACTGTTATTGAGAGTAGACACCTCTGCACTGAGTAATAGAGTCATTTTAAACAAAATCAAGGCCAAGCTCTCGTGTCATTCTCTTAATCAGGTCGTAACTTTGAAGCCACACAATCTGGGGCTGGTTCACTTTCATTTGAATGTAATTCTGCATTTGGTATTTATAAAAACATTGTAACTGGAAAATGAAGGTGTCCCCTTGGTGTCAATCAGCACAGTTGCTTCAACTTCACAGAGATTCAGGGCCTCAGAATCAAAGGAAGACTCCTCTGCCTCATTCCCTGGATATGGAACCCACCCCTGGGGATCTCTCTTACACGCTAAACAACATTCTGAAACTGGTAGGAATGTTTTCTGCAACATGCCCTATGGCTGGTCAGAGGTGATGTCAAATCTCATCCCGCAGCCATCTCCTCCTTCCTCAGGAATATGTGATTTTCATCTTTCCTGGGCGTCTTGCTGGGCTCACTCAGCTGCATTGTCTCACAAGGCATCCTTTTCTTGCCTGCTCATGGATGGAGAGGTCCTGACATAAAAAGCACTGTTTCCTTTCCCTCTCCGCCATCCCTCCCCTTGACCCATGAGCAAATCTGCTCTAGGCAGCCCTTTCAGATGGCATTGGTGACCTGAGGAGAGGTCCAATGTTAGGACAAGCTTTACTCATCGTAGCGTAAGATTCACCCCTTCGCAGACAGCCATCAGAAAATCGCATGCTCCACTCAAGACCCGGTTAAGACCCAGTTTAAAAGTTTAAAATGGGACTAAAGTTGTTGACAGGCATCGTACCATCCGCCAGCCAAAGGGTGAATTTCAAACTTTAGGTCCTGACAAGAAACACGCTGGAGGCAATGGAATGATTCCCATTAACTTCAAAGGGAATTGGGTCTGACCCGTTGAGAATGCAGAAAAAGGTCTCCCTCCTTCCTGGCAGGGTTAGAATGAAAAGGACAAACTGGAGTCCTTTCATGACGCCCACTTGTGCTTCTAATGCTTCTTAGAATCACAGTGACATTCGTTCTCATTGGAGCACCAATAAAGTCAATGGAATGTCACGAGGAATGCAGTTGGCCCGAACCATTTGAAGATGAAAGGAAGATGAAGGGTGCAACGTACAGGTCACGCCTTCCGAGGCTCAGATTAACCTAATAATCACAACCCCAGAGGAAAAGAGCTCCGTCCAAAGGAGGATTTTGCAAAGCAATCAAGTTGGTTTGGTAACTAATTAGGACCGCCTCCACAAATGGCATCGCAGATCCTCCAGGCAGTCCTAGGAACTGTATAAAAGCGCTCACCACTCAGGGCTCTTCTAAACACTTCTCCAAACTTCATCTCCTCGGTGTCCTTGGGTAAGTCCAATTCAACTCGATCACTTTCAAACTATAAAGATGGGATTGTAGGGGCTATTTTCATGGAAGACGGAATCTTGCATTTACTCACTGTGATATTTATTAGGGACCAGGATTTTCTTCCATCATGATCTTGTGTAGTGATTCAGCTACAGGAGCTGGTGAATTCATGATTTGAAACTATTAGAGGTATATTACGAGAAACAGATGCAATTGGGAAGCATATTTCCTATTCATTGGAAATAGATTTAGGGCACTGAAATCTTTTCAGAAACTTTAGAAAAGGCATTTAGCCATTTTTCACTAGGCTGGATTAGGAAGAAACTTTCCCTGTTTCTCCTCTTGTAAGGAAACTCCCCTCTCTCTTCATTTGCCACTATATCTGTTCCTGTGTCTATAACTTTCACTCCATGCATCTGAAGAAGTGGTTTTTTACCCATAAAAGCTTACGCCCAAATAAATCTGTTAGTCTTTAAGGTGCCACCGGACTCCTCCTTGTTTTTGTGAATACAGATTAACATGGCTACCCCTCTGATACTTTCTCAGATTAGTTCAGAAAGGACCAATTCAGTGGTCTTTTACTTGCTTCTAAAACAGTAGCTGTTATTCCTCACTGTTGGAGACACAACCATTTATTAAGATGACTAGTGGTGTGATCCACTCTAGCAATTTCTATATTCTACTGAGCAGAAATACCCATTGAAGGTGCTTCTCCTCAGATGGTGTAATTTACTGTCGCTCCACGGAAGTCAGTGGTCCAGAACCCCTTTTTTCCCAGCTGAGGAGCTTGTTCCTAGTGATTCAGTTGGAGAAAAATAACGTTTTCTGTGTATTCACCATAAGTATTGTTGACTCACAAGCTTAGGAAATTCCAAGAACTACCCTGTGATACCAGACTCACTTGGTTTGCACGCAGAGGTTAAATCCTCAAACGAAAGGCAGTGATTACCATGATCCCAGCCATTTCTCTTTGAGAAATGTCTCAAATGGACACAGAATCCCAGGTGTCCAGCATAGAAATAGAGACACTTATTCCAGTTGGTGGTTTTCAGACAAAGCCAATGAGAGAGGTTCAGGGGGGCCGGTTGGGAGGGAAGTTTAGTGCGAGTGGACAAGAAGTGTAAAAAGAGGATATAGGAAGAAATACATGGCCATGAACACAAGGACTACGTCCACTCTTCCTTTTTCTCCTGGGCCGCACCGAGCTTTGAAGCCTTTCTTCCACCTCCCCTTGTACCTTCTCTTTACTCTAGTCCCTGTTGTGTGTTTCAGGTTTACCTCCATCCCAGAAAGATGACTTTCTCCAGCCTGTGCTATCCTGAATGTGGGGTGGCCCGACCCAGTCCAGTTACTGGCAGCTGCAACGAGCCGTGCGTTAGGCAGTGCCCTGACTCCGAAGTGGTGATCCGTCCCCCAGCGACTGTTGTGTCCATGCCAGGACCAGTGATGAGCACTTTCCCGCAGAGCACTGTAGTCGGAGCCGTAGGCGCACCTGTGGTCGGACCCGGTTTCGGGGGCTCATTCGGTTATGGGGGATTGAACGGCAATGGAGGCCTTTACGGAAGATTTAATGGTTTGGGGGGATACGGTGGTTACGGTGGCCCTTACGGTTATGGGGGATCATGTGGTTATCGGGGATTAGGCGGTTACCTGGGCGGTTATGGTCACGGGGGAATATGTGGTTCCGGGGTATCTTGCCATAGGTACCTCAGTGGAAGCTGTGGGCAATGCTAAAAACAGCAGGAACATCCGTGGAAGAAGGAAGAACCAGGAAACGAACGGCAAGATACAGATTCACCCCTGACCTGTTGGGCTTGGCTTTCAGAAGTGCTGAGCAACCATGGCTCCAGTTGAAGTCAGTGGGAGCTGTGTGTGCTCAGCACCTCGGTCTGACGGCCATGCTGCATGTCTAATGTTACGCTTTATCACTCTTTTTGCCAACGCTTTCCCAGCCATGGGCTGATTCTCTTATTCCCATGTGGACTCACTCTGAATTACACGCAGGCTGTTTACACTAACTCCGCAGTTTAAAGGAAATAGGGGCCTTAAGACAGGCATCAGTTACATTTATTATCATTTTAAGTCCCTTGAGAGGGGTAAGAAGAGACCTTGCCTTGAAGGAGAATTAGACCCTATCTGTCCTAGCCTTTCCATCAATACCTATCTTTAGTGTCTCCCTTTGACCTTCTCTGCGACAGATGATCAATTGTGAAGCAGAGTAGTCCTCTGCTTCTGTTTTGTTGTCTCTCACTTCCCACTGACCGGGGTAAGAAAAGTAATTTAAAATGGTTGCAAAGGGGACTTGTTTGTCAACCTCTGCAGATGCAACAACAAAAAAAGAACATCGTGTGTGAAATACCTCCCATTGATGGGGGTGACGGGTCATGGCCCTTCTTCAACAACTGAAAACACATTCTTTCTGCTCTCATATTTTTCCTGTAACTGTACTGCAAATGTCACTCGCATTAAAAACGCTGATGCATCATAATATCCGTCTTCTGGTTCTCCTTGTTCCTCCGTCCCTCTTTAAACATTGCCCTGGACAATATTCAGCCCTGAAAAGCCAGTAGCATCAGGCACTTCTCAAGAGGCAACTTTTGGAAGCCCTGGAGTGATAGGAGAATTCAGCCCTTAAAGTAGTTTACAGCATTAGGTTCCGTTTCCGTACGGGGGTGGAGTTCCACCTTGCATTACCTGCTTTGCATTACCTGTTTTAACAAAGTAAAGTTCACTCTAGTCCAAACTCCTTGAATGGCAGAGCAACTTTCAGGACAGGATGCCTTTGCTTCTAGAGCGCTTTCAAAGTCAGGATCGTCACTGGAAAACCCCTCTGTCACGGAGTGTGGGGGAGTCAGCGCCTGCACCCCTCTTCCTGAGATTCACTGTGACGCTCAGCCAGCCAGTAGAACAGAAGCTTTATTAGGAACGCCAGGAATACAGTCCAATCAGAGCTTGTAAGTACAAACAGGACCCCTCAGTCGGGCCCTTCTGGGGGGCAGGGAGCTTAGACCCCAGTGCGGGGGCTCCCTGCGTTTCACCCAACAGCTCCAAATGAGGGGCAGGGAGGCCAGACTCGGTCTGCACCTCCCCCCTCCTCCACAGCTAGCTTCCAACTGAAACTCTCCAGCCCCTCCTCTGCCTTTCTCTCCTTCCCGGGCCAGGAGGTCACCTGATCCTTTTCTTCTGCAACCCCTTCAGCTCGCACCTTTGCAGACAGCCACTCGTTGCCAGGAGACAGAGTGTCAGCCATTCTCTGTCCCTCTCCGGCTCTGCAACAATCACCCCTTATTCCCACCACCTAGAGACTTAGGAAATGCATAGGGGAAACGGAGGCACACACAGTATTCAGAGAAAACATTAACAACAGTCCTATTTCGTCACACCCTGTGAACTTGCACGCCACAAATCACCCTCCCTGTTTTATGGAGCTTCCCTTCCCCAGGCTTTGAGTGTTTCAGCAGGCATTATTCATACAGACGAATGCTCAGAAAACTTTACTAACCTGACCACTTGTTATGGGTACTTTATCTGGAACCCTGAGACCAAATCAAATCTCATTTCCATCACGACTGCTCCTCCAGGTGCTAAGGATGAAGGTTTCAACCAGTGTATCTCCACCATGTCATTTGAGAGCATTCTGAATAATAAACTCTCCAGCAGAGACTCTGCTGAAACATGATTATGGAGTCAACTGCCCTTTTTGAGAAGAGTTCTCCTTTTGCCAGGACCTTCTTCTCTTCTCCTCGGATGGGACCTGCAGTGACATGTAGCATGTAGCATCCATCTACATGTAGCAAAAGACCACCTTGGCTTAACCACGAGATCTTGCAAGATCTAAAAAATAAAAAGGAGTCATATAAAAAATGGAAACTTGGACAAATTACAAAGGATGAATATAGGCAAACAACACGGGAAGGCAGGGGCAAGATTAGAAAGGCAAAGGCACAAAATGAGCTCAAACTAGCTGCAGGAATAAAGGGAAACAAGAAAACTTTTTATCAATACATTAGAAGCAGGAGGAAGACCAAGGACAGGGTAGGCCCACTACTCAGTGAGGAGGGAGAAACAGTAACAGGAAACTTGGAAATGGCAGAGATGCTTAATGACTTCTTTGTTTCGGTCTTCACCGAGAAGTCTGAGGGAATGCCTAACATAGTGAATGCACATGGGAAGGGGGAAGGTTTAGAAGATAAAATAAAAAAAGAACAAGTTAAAAATCACTTAGATAAGTTAGATGCCTGCAAGTCACCAGGACCTGATGAAATGCATCCTAGAATACTCAAGGAGCTAATAGAGGAGGTATCTGAGCCTCTAGCTATTATCTTTGGTAAATCATGGGAGACAGGAGAGATTCCCGAAGACTGGAAAAGGGCAAATATAGTGCCCATCTATAAAAAGGGAAATAAAAACAACCCAGGAAACTACAGACCAGTTAGTTTCACTTCTGTGCCAGGGAAAATAACGGAGCAAGTAATTAAGGAAATCATCTGCAAACACTTGGAAGGTGGTAAGGTGATAGGGAATAACCAGCATGGAGTTGTAAAGAACAAATCATGTCAAACCAATCTGATAGCTTTCTTTGATAGGATAACGATTCTTGTGGATAAGGGAGAAGCGGTGGATGTGGTATACCTAGACTTTAGTAAGGCATTTGATACGGTCTCGCATGATATTCTTATCAATAAACTAGGGAAATACAACTTAGATGGGGCTACTATAAGGTGGGTGCGCAACTGGCTGGATAACCGAACTCAGAGAGTAGTTATAAATGGTTCCCAATCCTGCTGGAAAGGTATAACGAGTGGGGTTCCGCAAGGGTCTGTTTTGGGACCGGCTCTGTTCAATATGATAAGTAACCGCATGGCTATATCAAAAACAAAATCTGTCAAAACAACCTAATAGATTTCTTTTACAGGATAAGAAGCCTCGTGGATAGTGGGCAAGCGGTAGATGTGGTATAGCTTCATTTTTAGGAAGGCTTTGGATACTTTCTTCCTTACCTTCTCATAAACAAACTAGGAAAATCCATCCTAGCTGAAGCTATGATAAAGTGGGTGCACAACTGGGTGGAAAGCCATTCCCAGAGAGTATTTGTCAGGGGTCTACACTCCAACTGGAAGGGCATATCAAGTTGGCTGGCACAGGGATCAGTTCTGGGTCCGATTCTGTTCAATATCTTGAATGACTGCCTAGGAAGGACCACCTTGGAAAGAGTACTGTGGAAAGGGATCTGGGGGTCCTAGTGGATCACAAGCTAAATAGGAGTCAACACTGTAACGCTGTGGGGAAAAAAAGCAAAAGTCAATCTGGGATGTATCAGCAGGAGTGTTGTAAGGAAGACGCAAGAAGTAATTCTTCCGTTCTGCTCTCAGCAGGTTATGCCTCCGCTGGAATGTTGAATCCACATCTGGGTGCCACATTTCAGGAAAAATGTGGAGAAATTGGAGAAAGTCCTGAGAACACCAACCAAAATGATTAAAGGTCTAGAGAACATGACCTATGAGAGAAGATTAAAAAAATGTGGTTTGTTTAGTCTGAAGAGAAGGCTGAGAGGGGACGTCATAACTGTGACGGTGTACCCCATAAAGCTTTATGGGGAGAGGCTTATAAACGTATACATGATGTAACTGGAATATGTTTTATGCTACATGTGCCATGTAACATATCTCTGTGAAAGTTATGACCTACTGAATTTATTCCTCCTGTTTGTACGCATGTATCATTGTTTTAGTTGGAGTTATGAAGATTGGTTTTATATTTGCTGATTTGTACATAGCCTTTGTAAGAGCATGGGATCATGTTTGGAGGAAAGAATGTGCAAGTTAAGGACAAGCACTTAACAGACAAAAGCAGTTGCAGACCCCAATCCACATCGGGGCCTGGTCGGACTGGTTATCGAGGGGTGCATGGACATGTGACTTGCCCATGTGATCCCAAACCTCCATTTTAACATGATGTTACACAGGGAGGGGGAAAAGACGATAAAAGCCCTTGGGGGACGCTTTCATTTTGTCTTCAGCTGGCTAAGGAGAGAGAGACTCTCCACCCCCCAAGGACACACCTGAAAAGAGACTGAACAAAGGACAAAGACAATAGGGGGGTGAGTGATTGCTGGACCCAGGCTAAGAGGAAGATAGCCTGTTTACTGGACCTAGTGAGGTTGTTATCTGTACACAGGGTGATTAGACATACAACTGCGTGTTCTATTTTATTTTATTTGGTAATTCACTTTGTTCTGTCTATCACTACTTGGAATCACTTAAATCCTACTTTCTGTACTTATTAAAATCACTTTTTACTTATTCAGTTGCCTGGAGTACGAGTTGTTACCTGGGGAAGGCAAACAGCTGTGCATATCTTTCTATCTTTGAAATAGAAGGCGAACTATTTATGAGTTTGCCCTGTATAAGCTTTATACAGGGTAAAACAGATTGATTAAGGGTGTGAACCTCTTTGGGAGTTGGGCACCTGGGTGTCAAAGGCAAGAGCGCTTCCAGGAGCCTTACAGTTGTTAGTAGACTTAGTTCGGACCTGGATCTGTGTTTACAGCAGATCAGTGGAATCTGGCTCAAAACAGACAGGATTCGGGAGTCACAAGCTGGAAAAGGCCTGGAAGCAGGGGCAGAAGTAGCCTGGGCACACCAGGGGGCAGCACCAAGCAGGTCTCTGTGATCCCAACCCACCACAATAACATTTTTCTAATATATAAAAGGTTGTGACAAGGAGGAGGGAGAAAAATTGTTCTCCTTAACCTCTGAGAATAGGAGAAAAAGCAATGGACTTAAATTGCAGGAAGGGAGGTTTAGGTTGGACATTAAGATAAACTTCCTAACTGTCAGAGTGGTTAAGCACTGGAATAAATTGCCTAGGGAAGTTGTGGAATCTCCATTATTGGAGATTTTTAAGACCAGGTTAGACAAACTCCTGTCAGGGATGGTATAGATAATACTGAGTCCTGCTGGCCATGGATTTGATTGAAGAGTGATCCTGCTGTAGTTTTCTCTACCAGACTAGGCCTATGGACTGCTCCTTGGAACGGAAGAACATAGGCATTGCTACAGAAGAGCAGGCCTCTCTCCCATCATGGTCAGTACCAGAAGCTTCACAGGGAAATACAAGAAACCCAGCAGATCACCTGCCCATGGAGCAGGCCTGCACAACTCATAAAGCGGTGAGGGCCATATTACTGCAAAGAAAACAGCTGAGGGCCGAAACCTCACGGCCCCACGGAAACACAACACCCCTCCCCCCCGAGAGCCGCCCGCCCTGTGGAAACAACCCCTCCTTCCCCAGCGCTGGGGTGTGGAAGCCTGTAGAGGGGGAAAGAAGCAGCGTGCATAGGGTGACCAGATCACAGCAGTAAAATAGGACCTGCCCCCTCCCCACTCGGCCCCACCATCACACCCCTCTTCACCCCCCCGAGGGGTCACTATATTACTGCACACAACAGTCAATCAATGCAGTTGTAGATAAATCTCTGCAGTATGTATTTTTGTATAACTTTTATAGGACTTTGTATTGAACCTTGGTGATATGTTATAGCGGGACCCTAAGGTAGTATAATTAAGGGCAAAGAAAAATGTCTTTTTGCTAGAAGTAGAATAAGATCTTCCCCCCACTTTGGATTCAATTGCCCCGTTGAATGAATGAGGTGTGAATGAGGAAGGCGTGGAAGGCAGCACCTCCAGATAGCTGCAACTCTTGGCCCTGGTCTACACTTCGAGTTTAGGTCGAATTTATTAGCGTTATTTCGATTGATCCGTGCTCCCGTCCACACGACGAAGCCCTTAACATCGACTTCTAGGGCTCTTAAAATCGATCTCGCCACTCCACCCCCAACGAGGCGATTAGCGCTTAAAGCGATATTGCCGAATCGATGTAGGCTTAGTGAGGACGCAATTCGACGGTATTGGCCTCCTGGATCTATCCCACAGTGCAACATTTGACCACTCTGGACAGCAGTCTGAGCTCCAATGCTCCGCCCAGGTAGACAGGAAAAGCCCCGCGAACTTTTGAATTTCATTTCCTGTTTGGCCAGCGTGGTGAGCTGCAGGTGAGCGCAGATCTCATCAGCAGAGGTGACCATGATGGAGTCCCAGAACCGAAGACGAGCTCCAGCATGGACCGATGGTGAAGTACGCGATCTGATCGCTGTATGGGGAGACGAAACCGTGCTAGCAGGGCTACGGTCCAAAAGAAGAAACGCCAATACATATGCCAAAGTC
Organism: Macrochelys suwanniensis; assembly: GCA_033296515.1. Classification (NCBI taxonomy): domain Eukaryota; kingdom Metazoa; phylum Chordata; order Testudines; family Chelydridae; genus Macrochelys; species Macrochelys suwanniensis. Next base: position 341,306,392 of record CM065775.1, read on the forward strand.
TCCAAGGACATGCAGGACAGAGGCTACAACAGGGACGCGCAACAGTGCCGCGTGAAAATTAAGGAGCTCAGGCAAGCCTACCAAAAAACCAGAGATGCAAACAAACGCTCTGGGTCAGAGCCCCAGACATGCCGCTTCTATGATGAGCTGCATGCCATTCTAGGAGGTGCAGCCAGCACTGACCCACCCATGTGGTATGACTCCGTATGTGGATCATCAGAAACCACAGAGGAGCATGATGATGATAATGATGCTGAAAATAGCGCCCAGATACAGCAAGGAAATGGAGAAGCCCTTTTCCCCGACAGCCAGGAACTCTTTGTCACCCTGGAGCCAGTACCCTACGAACCCACCCAAGGCATGCTCGATGCAGGAGAAGGGACCTCTGGTGCCTCTGGTAAGTGTACCTCTGTTAATTAATACATGTTTTATAAGCAAGCGTGTTTAATGATCAATTCGCGGCCAGTACAGCTACAGCTACTGGAAAACTCTGTTAACATGTTCGGGGATGGAGCAGAAATCCTCCGGGGACATCTCCAGAAAGATCTCCTGGATGTACTCCCAAAGCCTGTGCAAAAGGTTTCTGGGGAGGGCAGCCTTATCCTGTGCTCCGTGGTAACACACTCTACCACGCCAGGCCAGTAGCACGTAGTCTGGAATCATTGCTTTGCAAAGCATGGCGGCGTATGGTCCCGGTGTTTGCTGGCATTCAAGCAACATCCGTTCTTTATCTGTCTGTGTTATCCTCAGAAGAGTGATATCATTCATGGTCACCTGGTTGAAATAGGGGAATTTTATTAAGGGGGTATTCAGAGGGGCTCCGTCCCTGCTGGGCTGTTTGCCTGTGGCTGAACGGAAATCTTCCCCGCTGTGACCCACGCGGTGGGGGGAGGGGGAACAGCGAACATCTTGGATGTGTGTCTGTGTGTGTGTGTGTGGGGGTGTCGATTAGGTTCGCGCTGCACGTTAACCCGAAAACCACCGCCCCTCCCTTTTCAATTGCCAACCAGTTTTAAATTGCCAGCCCAAAGGCTGTTTGTTATGGGAAATGAGGGGGTTGCTGTTTGAAAACATTCCCACATGTTATGAAGGTTAAAGAAGCCTATAGACTGTGGCTTACCATGGCTGCCTGCAAGCCGAATTCTGTTGCCCGCCGGACCTGCTTGTGTGATCTCTCACACCAAACCGGCAGACCCTCAATATAACAGGCAAAGTGCAACCTTGGACCAAATGCATATGTGATATGTAATGTTTGGAGCATTGTTCTCTAATATGTGTCTTTTAAAGTACTCCTCTCCCGTTTGTTTCCTCCCGCAGCTGCAAATGTTTCAACGCCACCCCTTTCATCACCGTCCCAGAGGCTAGCGAAGATTAGAAGTAAAAAAAAAAGGAATCGAGACGATATGTTCTCAGAACTCATGGAATCCTCCCACACTGAAGCTGCCCAGCAGAATGCGTGGAGGCAGACACTGTCGGAGTCCAGGAAGGCAGAATTTGATCGTGCGGACAGGTGGCGTGCTGAAGACAATGACTGGCAGGATGAAGAGAGTAGGTGGCGTCAGCGTGCAGAGAGAAGGCAGGATGCAATTCTGAGGCTACTGGAGGATCAAACGGAAATCCTCCGGCTTATGGCTGAGGAAAGGCGTAGGGTTCAGGAAAGGCCGCCTGAGCCCAGACCGCCACTACAGCCCCTGTGTAACCAACAGCCCTCCTTCCCGAGTCCCATAACCTCATCCCCGAGACGCCCAAGAACGCGTTTGGGCGGCCTCCGTGCACCCAACCACTCAAGTCAAGAGAACAGTCCAAGCAAGAAAGGGCTGGCATTCAATAAGTTTTAAAGTGCTGTGTGTCCTTGTCCTTCCCTCATCCCCTCCTCCACCACCCATCCTGGTGCTTCCCTTCCTCCACCAGCTATCCCGGGAGACTGTGGCAGTTAGCCCCATAGTTCCCCCTCTTTGTTTTATGAATTAATAAAGAATGCATGATTTTTAAGCAACAATGACTTTATTTCCTCTGCGAGTGGTGATCGAGGGGGGGAGGGCAGGGCGGTTTGGGTAAAGGGAAGTAGAGTGAATGAAGGGGCGGGGCTTTTCATTACAGGGGAAAAACAGAACTTTCACACAGCATCCTGGCCATTCATGAAACTGGTTTTCAAAGCTTCCCTGATGCACAACGCACCCTGCTGTACTCTTGTAATAGCCCTGGTGTCTGGCTGCGCATAACCAGTGGCCAGGCGATTTGCCTCAACCTCCCACCCCGCCATAAACGTCTCCCCCTTACTCTCACAGATATTGTGGAGCGCACAGCAAGCAGTAATAATAATGGGAATATTGTTTTCGCTGAGATCTAACCTAGTCAATAAACTTCGCCAGCGAGCTTTTAAACGCCCAAATGCACATTCCACCACCATTCTGCACTTGCTCAGCCTATAGTTGAAAAGGTCCTGACTACTGTCCAGGCTACCTGTGTATGGCTTCATGAGCCATGGCATTAAGGGGTAGGCTGGGTCTCCAAGGATAACTATAGGCATCTCAACATCCCCAACGGTTATTTTCTGGTCTGGGAAGAAAGTCCCTTGCTGCAGCAGCCGAAACAGACCAGACTTCCTGAAGATGCGAGCGTCATGTACCTTTCCCGGCCATCCCACGTTGATGTTGGTGAAACGTCCCTTGTGATCCACCAGTGCTTGCAGCACTATTGAAAAGTAACCCTTTTGGTTTATGTACTCGCTGGCTTGGTGGTCCGGTGCCAAGATAGGGATATGGGTTCCGTCTATCGCCCCACTACAGTTCGGGAACCCCATTGCTGCAAAGCCATCCAGTATGAGCTGCACATTTCCCAGACTCACAACCCTTGGTACCAGCAGCTTGGTGATCGCCCTGGCTACTTCCATCACAACAGCCCCCACTGTAGATTTTCCCACTCCGAATTGATTCGCGACTGACCGGTAGCTGTCTGGCGTTGCAAGCTTCCACAGGGCTATCGCCAGTCGCTTCTCTACTGTGAGGGCTGCTCTCATCTTGGTGTTCTTGCGCTTCAGGGCAGGGGAAAGCAACTCACAAAGTTCCATGAAAGTGCCCTTACGCATGCGAAAGTTTCGCAGCCACTGGGATTCATCCCAGACCTGCAGCACTATGTGGTCCCACCAGTCTGTGCTTGTTTCCCGGGCCCAGAATCGGCGTTCCACTGTATCAACAAGCCCCATTAACACCATGATGTCCACCCTCCTTGCGGGGGGGCCTTTTTTGAGAGAGGTCTGTGTCCATGTCCTCATCACTGTCCTCAGGGCGCTGCTGTCGCCTCCTCGCTTGCTGTAGCTCTAGCAGCTCCTGGTTCTCGTTCTCCACATACTCCTGGACAATGCGCGTGGTGTTCATAACGGCGAGAACAGCCGCGGTGATCTGATCGTGCTCCATGCTTTCCCTGGTATGCTGTTTGCAGGACAGCAGAGTGGCAGCAGAAGCGGGGGGTGGATAACAATGGAGTCAGCAATATGGCACCCATATGAAAAAAGGCGCGAAAGGATTTTTTGCTCCCCCCTCAGTTGCTTTCACGGAGGGAGTGGGGAGCAAGGGTTAGGCTCATTTCCTTCTAGCTGCAGATGGTACAATATGCGGTGAGCAAGGGTTAGGCGCCTTCCCTTCTAGCAGCAGATGGTACAATATGCTTGATATCCATCATCATCTCCTGGCCCCCTCAAGGATTGAACTCGCAACCCCGGGTTTAGCGGGCCAACGCTCAGACCGCTGAGCTATCCCTCCGCCCGTGTTCCAGGCAGTACTGAATCTCCCTTAAACAAAACGTAAAAAAGAGAATGACCAGAGTCACTCTGGTCACTCCCATTTATGTCCAAGCGCCCCCGGCCAGCCACACCATAGGCCGCCGGCCAGGAGCACACGAATTCCAATCATATTGTACAATCTGCTGCTAGAAGGCAAGGAGCTTCTGCTGTATGGTCCCACGACCACGACCATTTATGGCATATTGCACCACCTTCAGCTAGAAGGCAAGGAGCTTCTGCTATGTAGTCCCGCAACTACCAGCCTCAGGCGGAATGACCCCCTCAAGGATTGAACTCGCAACCCTGGGTCTAGCGGGCCAACGCTCAGAACACTGAGCTATCCCTCTGCCCGTATTATAGTGTGACTGAATCCCCACTAGACCTAATGTCCAGGCGTACGCTGGAGATGTACGGTAATTGTGAGCTGAGCAGGCTTCCGTAGCAAACACGGAAACCCCGGAAAAAAGGCGCGAAAAATATTGCTTTCACGGAGGGAGGGAGGGATGACATGTACCCAGAACCACCAGCGACAATGTTTTCTGCCCCTTCAGGCTTTGGGATCGCAACCCAGTATTCCAATGGGCGGCAGAGACTGCGGGAACTGTGGGATAGCTACCCGCAATGCAATGCTCCGAAAGTCGATGCTAGCCCCGCTACTGTGGACACAGTCAATCGACCTCATGGTCTTAACGCTCTTTTAGTGGGGACACACACAATCGATTCCATAAATTCGGGTTTTAAAATATCGACTTCTATAAATTCGACCTAATTCTGTAGTATAGACGTACCCTTGGAGAGGGGATGGGAACCAGACCAAGGACAATCAAACTTGTCATGTGGGCTGACTAGAGAAGAGCAGACATACCGACACCCTCGGGGGTAGGAAGTAAGCACCTTCCTTTGGGAACACCCTCTTTGCAGCATTGGGACAACCCCCAGCCCAGAGACAAGCAGCAAAAAGGACCAATGGACAAAGGCCCAGATTTTGGGCCGCACAGTGAGCATACCTACTCACCCCTCGCGGGCCGCACAGTGAGCCCACCTACTCAGCCCTCCGCGAGCCACACAGTGAGCCCACGTGGGCTGCATGTTGTGCAGGCATGCCATAGAGGAACTTTTTCTCTATCCTCCGTCAATCACATCTATCTCCATTATTGGACGACACCCTGAAATACAAGAGTTTATATCCTTGCTACACTTCAAGAAAGGCAGTAAATCCATCTCAGTCTCCATTTGCTCCAGAGTACTGCCAGCACCATTCTGTATGCGTCACCAAGAGACACGGCTCAACTCATCCCTCTCCTTTGTCATACACCTGGAGCAATAACAAATTTAAAGCTGCAGAATAAAAGACCTAAACTGCAGGGGAAGAAACCTTTTGCCATTAAGCAATGAGCCTTTCCCCACCAGATCACAAGCTTCACAGACAGCAAATGCCCAAATATCGCCAAGTTTTCTCTCTACAACGTCTACTTAGTACCTTATGTATCCTGTTCACTTTGCACTTTGCAGAGGGTACCATGGGAAACATGAGGAATGTTTGCAGAGGTGCTGATGAAATGCAGCTCTCTCATTATTTCACACTGAGTTCGGTCTATTCAAAACTTCTCAAAGCCGGGCCTAGGCGCTCAGACGGGAATCTGTAATGTGCCATTCATGTAATGGTTCTGTCTTTCCCCATGGATATGCCTTCTGTGTTTAACATGGACCACCGTTTCCATTAAGGTACCAAAGGCCCCATCGCCATGCCCTCTAACTCTGGTATTCTCCCAACACCATAGTGACTTCTATAACCATATAATCCTCCACAATCATATGGGCCCTACTAACCGTAGAGCCCCTCTCACCGAATGGGCCCCAGAGCAATTACCATGCTAGAAGAGACGAGTGGCCCATCAAAGGCAGTATCCTGTCTCAATGAGTGTCACTCACCAGCTGCTTCAAAAGAAAGCAGAAGAACAATGAATGAGTCCTTTATGGAAGAAACTTAGGGAGTTTCTTCCAAAATCCTGAATTAAAAATTGGGGGTGAGATTTCTCAGAGCTCTCTAAGGGATTTCAATACCCAAGCTCCAACTAACATCAGCAGGATCTACTGTCCGTAATGCATGTCTTCCTCTTAAAATCCAAGCACCCATTTCTAAAGCATGAAGAGATCGCCTGCAACTCGATAATGGGGAAAACACTGAAAACCCCTAAACCCTCCCCATTGTTATGAATCACAGAGTGTCTGGGCAAGATTCAGTTCTCAATTCAAAGGATCACCAGCACATCTTCGGAATGGCTAGAGAGAGAACGAGTTGAGTAGGATAATTTTAGTTCACACTGGAAAACAAGTGAAAGTGGTTAGAAGACTCCTGAGCCATGAATGTTTTCAGGCAGTTTTTTAGACTGCCTGGAGGACTCGAGGGGCCCTTTTTTTCCTGACGGTCTAATTAGTTACAGATCACATTTAGACAACTTCTTCCATGATTTAATCTTTTTCCTCTGTTTTTCACAGTCACTTTGTTCTTAACTCCACATGCTCTGAGGTGCACATTACACCCTGTTGCTCTTTCATCTGAAAACTTCAGCGACAGGAGAATTCCCCGTAACTGTCCCCTTTCTAGGGCAACTAAACCTGGTGAGGAAAATACCTGCTTGCGGTCTTTTAAAAGAGCCAGCAGTTCCTGCTTTGGGGTTGGATTGAAACCCTCCCCAAACTCAGTGCTTTCCAGGGGATTCCCTTCTCTGCTTTCTCTCACCAAATCCATTGAAGGGACGGAGAAGGTTTCTTCATCAGCACAATACATCACATTTACTGCCATCTCCCTTTCAGAGCAAGTTTTAATCTAGTGATCTGCACGGTTGGCACCGTTCCTCTGCCACTTGGCTTCCTTGCTTCATGTGTGACGGCATTCACCCCTTCAATCATCTCAAAAGGTCCTTCTGAAGAATCCTGCTTTTTCTTTTCCCTCACTGGAGTCAGCACTAACACCAAATCAGCAGTGTGGGAGATGGCACAGGGCTGAGCCTGCACAGGGGTGGGGGTGCAGAAGGGGTGTGGGTTGCAAACTCTGGGAGGGAGTTTGGGTGCAGGAGGGGTCTCCAGGCTGGGGCAGAGCGTTGGTGTGCAGAAACGGGTGCGGGTGCTGGCTCTGGGAGGGGGACAGGGCTGGGGCAGGGGTTTGGGGTGTAGAAGGCCGTGTGGGGAGCTGTCTCTGATGCCTTGGCTACACTCACGAGTTACAGCGCAATAAAACTGCCTGCAGTGCTGTAACTCACTAACTGTCTACACTCGCAAGGCACGTGCAGCGCTGCATCTCCTCAGGTACAGCGCTGCATGTACTCCACCTCCCCGAGAGGAATAACGTTTGTTGCGCTGCTCCTGGTGCGCTGTGGCTACAGTGTGGCCACCCAATGCGCTGTTATTGGCCTCCAGAAGTTTTCGGAAGTCTCCCACAATGCCTGTTCTAGCCACTCTGGTCATCAATTAGAACTCTACTGCCCTGGCCTCAGGTGACCAAGCGCCACTCCGACCCTTTAAATTCCCTTGGAATTTTAAATATCCCCTTCCTGTTTGCTCAGCCAGGCGTGGAGTTCTCTCAGCGCATCTTTCCAGGTAACCATGCCTCCACGTGCCAGACGAGCCCCAGTATGGCACAATACCGAGTTGCTGGACCTCATCGCTGTTTGCGGGGAGGAAGCTGTCCAGTCCCAGCTGCGATCCAGCCGGAGGAATTTCGATACTTTCGGCCAGATATCAAGGGCCATGATTGAAAGGGGCCATGACCGGGACGCAATGCAGTGCAGGATAAAAGCAAAGGAGCTGCGGAGTGCGTACCGCAAAGCCCGCGAGGCAAACAGCCGCTCGGGTGCTCCCCCCAAAACCTGCCGATTCTACAAAGAGCTGGATGCAATACTTGGGGGTGACCCCACTACTGTTCCGAGCACCACCGTGGACACGGGAGAGCGGGACGAGGAGGAGGAGGAGGAGGGGGTTGAAGAAAACAAGAGCGAGGGTGCTGTGGCTGGGGGAGACACCCCTGACTCCCTGGGTGCATGCAGCCAGGAGCTGTTCTCCAGCCAGGAGGAAGGGAGCCAGTCGCAGCGGCCGGTACGCGTTGGGGGAGAAAGAGAAGAGCAAGTTCGCGGTAAGCAGCTTTTATTTTCGGGAAGGAGTTTTTTCAGTGTGGGGTCCTTGGGCGAGGAGGGTTTGGGCTGCATGCATGCCTAGATGCGGAAGAGCGCATTGATGTGGTCTATCACATCGGAGAAATTGGCCACTGTAATCTCTTTGAAAGTCTCAGCCAGAAAGTGGGCAATGCGCTTGCTCAGGTTTATTGGGAGAGCCGCCGTGGTCCTTGTCCCATTCAGGGTAACGTGTCCGCGCCACTGTGCCGCGAGGGGCGGGGGAACCATTGCTGCACACAGGCAAGCTGCATATGGGCCAGGGTGGAAGCTGCATTGCAGTAGAAGACCCTCCCTTGCTTCCCCGGACACCCTCAGCAGCGAGATATCTTCCAGGACGAACTCCTGTGGAAAATGTGGGGATAGTGTTCAGTGTAGGTTCCCCCTGCAGCTGTTGGCTCTCCCCAAGGCACAGAAACCCGTCGGACAGTACAGCCGTGAAACAATCAGTCCCCCTTGACCCTGTGCTTACTCACCATTTGGGGGCTCCCGTGGGTTCTGTGCGCTCTGTTTGGGACGGGAAAATTGTGCTGTTTTGGAGACTGTGTGTGCCCTCCTTAAGTGTGGGGGAATCATTGCTCTGTCTGGCATAAAACAATGATGCCTCTGTTAAATGTTGCATGTTGCCTTCAAGATGCAACCTTGAGATCTCCGCCAGCCTTCTTATCACCGGTTGAGAGACTCCAAACGCTCAGGAGGAGGCTCAGAAGAATGAAAGAAGACATGCTGCAGGAAGTTATGAAACAGTCTCTTAAAGAGAATGAAAAGGCTCGGGAGTGGAGGGAGAGTGAAAGCAGGCTCCGCCAGGAAAACGCAGCGCACCGGCGGCAAAGCATGCAGCTCCGGCACGAAAGCACAAAGGAACTGATTAGCATCTTGGCGCGCCAAGCGGACTCTATCCAGGCGCAGGTCGCCATGCAGGCGGAGCAGTACCGCACCCGCCCCCCCCTGCAGCCAGTGTCCCAAAACACTTGTGCCCCCATGTCACCACCTGCCCACTTCACCCAACATCCAGGTTCTTATCGCCCACACCAGATGCCCCCAACACCTGTAGCTTCACCAGACAGCCCTGGAAACTATGACCCTTACCCACTGCACTCAACTCCCATCCCGAATTATAGACATTCTGAAGTGCAGCACTCACTGCACAGCACTCCAGACAGGAAGCCCGAGTATGAAAGCAGGACATACCATACCCTGGGATTGAACACTTCCCCACACCACACACCACCCCCTTGCCCTTTCTGTCTCACAAGCAGTTGTGTTTCTTTTTAATACATGTATTTTCTCTGTAATAAACGGATTCTTTGGATGTGAAAACAGTCTTTATTATTGCATAAGGAAAAAAGATACCTTAGCCCAGGAAAGAAACAGGCAACGCAAGGGAGCTGAGCAAACACAAATCAGCTTAGCAAAGACAGATTATTGATCACATTGGAACCACTTCACTTCAGGGTCGTGCAGGGCAGCACACATTACTGGTGGTTTTCAGCCTCAAATTTCTCCCTCAAGGCATCCCTAATCCTTGCAGCCCCACGCTGGGCCCCTCTAATAGCCCTGCTCTCCGGCTATGCAAATTCAGCCTCCAGGTGTTGAACCTCTGAGGTCCATGCCTGAGTGAACATTTCACCCTTCCCTTCACAAATATTATGGAGGGTACAGCACGCGGACATAACCGCGGGGATGCTGTCTTCGGCCAAGTCCAGCTTCCCATATAGAGATCGCCAGCGGCCCTTCAAACGGCCAAAAGCACACACCACAGTCATTCTGCACCGGCTCAGCCTGTAGTTGAACCGTTCCTTGCTGGTGTCAAGGCTCCCTGTGTAGGGTTTCATGAGCCACGGCTTTAAAGGGTTCGCGGGGTCTCCAAGGATCACAGTGGGCCTTTCAATTTCCCCTACCGTGATCTTCTGGTCTGGGAAAAAAGTCCCGGACTGCATCTTCAGGAACAGGGCAGTGTTCCGAAAGATGCGTGCGTCATGTACCTTTCCGGGCCAGCCTGCGTTGATGTCAATGAAACACCCACGGTGATCCACAAGCGCCTGGAGAACCATGGAGAAATGCCCCTTCCGATTAATGTACTCGGATGCTAGGTGGGGTGGTGCCAAAATAGGAATATGCGTCCCATCTATCGCCCCGCCGCAGTTAGGGAAACCCATTTGTTCAAAGCCAGCCACAATGTCCTGCACGTTACCCGGAGTCACGGTTCTTCTGAGCAGGATGCGATTAATGGCCTTGCAAACTTGCATCAGCACGATTCCAACAGTCGACTTTCCCACTCCAAACTGGTTCGCTACTGATCGATAACAGTCCGGAGTTGCGAGCTTCCAGATTGCAATAGCCACCCGCGTCTCCACCGTCAGGGCAGCTCTCAATCTCGTGTCCTTGCGCCGCAGGGCGGGCTCCTCACACAGTCCCATGAAAGTTGGCTTTCTCATCAGAAAGTTCTGCACCCACTGCTCATCATCCCAGACTTGCATGACAATGTGATACCACCACTCTGTGCTGGTTTCCCGAGCCCAAAAGCGGCGTTCCACGGTGCATAGCATGTCCGTGAATGCCACACGCAAATTCGTGTTGTACGCGTTTCGCGTGACAATTTCATCATCATCGTCGGACTCCTCGCTGTCACTGTGGATCTTAAGGAAGAGCTCGACTGCCAAACGTGACGTGCTGGCGAGACTCGTCAGTATTTTGCTCAACAGGTCGGGATCCATTTTCCCACTGACCAAAACGGAGCACAGATCGCGCTACAAAGAAACCGTTGAAAGATGGCGCCAATATGGCCGGAAACACAGGGATTTCTGGGATGTGAAGCGATGCATTACGGGGCATTGGAACAGGACCCAGAATGCACCATACCCACCGCCCCCTTCCCACAACCCACAGGGCCAGAATTGGAAGAGGTGTTCTGTGGGATATCTGCCCATAATGCACCTCTCCCAAAACCGCTGCAAGTGCCGCAAATGTAGCCACGTTAGTGCTCGTTACTGCGCTGGCAGCTGCCAGTGTGGACAGGCTGCAGCGCTTTCCCTACTCAGCTGTACGAAGACGGGTTTAACTCACAGCGCTGTAGATCTGCAAGTGTAGCCAAGGACTGAGAGTGGGGTCGGGCCTGATCTCCCCAGGGGGTGCTAACCACCCGCTAATTTTTTCCCCAAGGTGCTCCAGCCCCGGAGAACCCACGGAGTCGGCACCTATGGACTGCAGTGTCTAAGGGGACTGTCTGGGACCCCATTATAAATTTTTTTTTCATACTTTGAGAGTTCACACTTGCTACGGGGTTGATGACAGAAGCGTAGTCAGGGTGGGGAGCAGGGGGAGCGGCCGCTCCCCCTCAGCACAATTTCCAAAACTGGCGCCTTTTTAATTTTTGAAAGGGTGGAGATGGAGTGGATGGAGGTGGAGCCACAAAATAACGCAGGCCCGACAAAAAAAAACGCCGACATTCTTATACAGGTACCTTCAAATACTTTTTGAGTGGTGTCATCGTTTTCTTCTAGGGAAGCAGAATCTCCCATAATCGAATGCAGCCGTCTGCTCAGCCTGCCACCGCTCTGGGGTTACCCCCCTTGGCTCATGCCAGCAGGGGTCCCGCTGCTGGCCCCACCAGGAGCCCATTGCTGCCCTGGGTTCTTTCACCCAGGCTGGCAGCGGGTTGAGAGACCCCGGCTGGCAGGAGCCCGCAGGGGGAATCCTAGAGCGGCGGCTGGCTGAGCATCTGCTCAGCCCGCCCCACTCTGGGATAACCACCGTGGGCTCCTGCCAGCCGGGGACTCTCAGACCGCTGCTGGCCTGGGTTCTTTCACCCATGCTGGCAGCAGGCTGAGAGTCGGGGTGGTGCCTGTTTTTATGTGTTCGCTCCCCCTGGTGTTAGAATCTGGCTACGCCACTGGGCTGGAGCACATGACTTATGAGGAGAGGCCGATGGAACTGAGGTTCTTTAGTCTGCAGAAGAGAAGGCTGAGGAGAGATTTGATAGCAGTCTTCAACTACTTGAAGGGGGGTTCCAAAGAGGATGGACTGCAGCTGTTCTCAGTGGTGGCAGATGACAGAAAAAGGAGCAATGGTCTCAAGTGGGGGAGGTCTAGGTTGGATATTAGGAAACACTATTTCACTAGGAGGGTGGTGAAGCACTGGAATGGGTTACCTGGGGAGGTGTTGGAATCTCCATCCTTAGAGGTTTTTACGGCCCAGCTTGACAAAGCCCTGGCTGGGAAAGTGTAGTTGGTGTTGGTCCTGCTTTGAGCAAAGGGGTCGGACTAGGTGACCTCATGAGGTCTCTTCCAACCCTCATCTTCTATGATTCTATGATTCTGGAGAGGTGAGGCCCCTCCCACCAAAGTGTGGACACAGAAGAAGGTACCTGGCTGTGGTGACTGTGAAATGGGATTACGCTGTGCTTCGGTGTGCAGCAATGCCGATGCTCTGGTTATGGTGGCTAGATGGACATAGAGAAGGGTGTCAGGAACAGACTGGCTGGGTCACAGCCCTGAATGCTACAAGCACAGGTCACAGGGGACATGCCTCTTTCCCAGTGTGTGCCCCACCAGCAGCCCCAATCCACCTCTGCACTCAATGCAGATTTCCCCAATGGTCTCTTCACCTGGACAGTCAATGGCCTGTGTTCTTAGCTGACTTGGCACAACTGAAAATTCTCCCTACCCCAAAATTAAAGGCCTTTTAAAAGAAAAGCCAGGGTGTGTTCAGCATCGTGGGCCAGCCTGCTGTGAAGGTGTCACTTCCCCAAAGTGTTAATGGAGTTAATGGAGCGTTATCCCGGTGAGTCGGAGTGAGGCTCCTTGGTCTGTTCTCTGTAATAAGTGAATCTAATCTTCAATATTGGAACATCTCATCCCAGTAAACATTTACTACCATTCTAATAATACACCTCTTTGGCCCTATGAAACTTGATGAGTGTTTGCGCACTGCCTTGAAATGCTTACATCGGAGGAAGCTTCAGACAGTCAACGCTGCATGTTAAAATTACACCTGTCTGCCATAGGGTAAACAGAGGCACATTCAGGTGAAGATCAGACAACAGTGATTGGGAGAGTCAAAAATGAACCCCAATAGTTCGGACTACTCATGCCAAACACTAACCTGTATCTCCTGAACACTACTGGATACTTACTGTTCATGCTTTCCAAATAAATCCTTAACCCGAGAGTAATTCTTAGAGAGGCTCATTCTGGATTTTTTTCAATTGTGTTTTGATGGTTTTTTGGGCAACTTTGGGGTGAAACAGCTTCTCATCTAGCTGTGATCAACGAGCAACCATCTAGAGTCTTGCCATGCACTTTAACTCCCTTTATTTGTAGTTGTTATCTCAGTCGTGGGTATTGACACTTGAGCAGAATTAAATTCTCTTGTAACACAATTTGTCCCATTTCAAATCTGTATTGAGATTTTTAGTCCTTCACTGACGTGACCAAGTTTGAAATATAGACACTTGTAATTCCTTTCCACCATTATTATCCTCAGGTATAAAGAAGGTAATGTGAAAGAAAGACCCTACCCTGTACCTCGTTTCACAAACCTGAACGAATTCATTACCATTGGGTTACTCTGACCGATTAGAGAGACATGTTTCCACAGAAAGAAAAAGTAGCGCACACAGCGCACCTGGTGACTTCAGCCCAACGGGTGCTATGACTTAAAGCAAGTTTTTGTTCCTTGAATTATCTATTGAGATTTACAAGGCTACCGCACTCATGGAAAAGATAGAAATGGACAGTCTTGTAATTCCTTTGGAGAAGTGTTATCATCACATATAAGGAGAGTGAAAGTGGATCAAAATATTAGCCAGCTTTTTATTGTTCATGCTGAGATCCAAGGATTGCCAACAGTTTGTAACCAGACCTGTTACTAGCCTTGTCTTGTAACATGGTGTAACAGGGAACAACTTTACAACTCAGCCTGTGGCCAGAGCTATACCTGGGCATCTTAGCGCTCGGGCTGAGCAAGCATATTTCTGCCCCCTACCAGGTTTTTTTCCCACTGAATTGAGTTAGGACATTATAGACTAATGATAATTAAGGTTAAGATTTGGTCACGGTTAATCTTAGTAAAAGATTAAGCTTCCGAGAGTCTTTCTTCATTGCCCGTGACCCATCTCTGACTTTGACTAAAAATAACTGTGAAAAAATGGGTAAAGGACCGGGAATTCCAGCACCCACTGCTGCTGTGTCTTCTGGGTCCTCCAGATTCCCACGGTGGCTGGGAGATGCGGGGAACCCGTGCGACCTGCAGTGCCTAGGAGTACCAGGGTCCCACCCACCACCTGCAGCGGCTTAGAGCTATGGAGGGCCCCCTGCCACCATAGGCATTCCGGGTCCCACGGCTGGGAGCTGCTTGGTCCCATCGCTACCCACGGCGGCTGACAGCTTCGGCCCCCCTCCCTTGGCCTGAAGCGGAAAGTCTCACGGAGGTCTCTGGAAGTCACAGATTCCATGGGCTCTGTGACATAATCTTAGCCTTACAGTACATAGACAATACAAACTACTGTCTGAGTCATTAAGGGACCACATGAACTTTCACACAATCCTTTAACATCCCAAGAGCGCCCTTCTACATAACCTTTAAGGAAACTCATTCATAGGTACTGGGGAAAAAACGGACTGAAAATAATCGTAATAGCAATCACTTTATGGCATGAAATATATTCAGAAAGACATAAAAACTAATCCTCTTGGTTGGTTAGTTCCTTAAAAACTAATCCTGTTGGCTGGTTAGTTCCATAAAAACTAATCCTGTTGGCTGGTTTTCTATCGCCCTCAGGGACACTGTGGCTACAATAAGCAGCCACCTCTCTCAGTGACACATCGGAGAATAAAAAGGACTCAGGATTAAAGAAAGAATGAATTTCCTGCGGAGGTGGATTATCTAGCAATTAAATTACCTGTCTCGGTATAAGCAGAAGCCACCCTTTCTCTGGCCTTTATATGAGGGACACAAGTATTTGGAGGGGCAAGGTTGTAAGATTTTGGGTTTCTGCCTTTTGCGTTGTGATTTGCTGTTTCTAAGAAGAGGAGGGATAATTGTTTGCGCCCTGGTACAATAGGACGGTTGGCTTCACAGCCCGACTCAAGCTCTGCACCCCGTGCAGATTCCCCCAATGGTCTCTTCACCTGCCCAGTCAATGGCCTGTGTTTTTAGCTGACTTGGCACTATTGAATATTGTCCCTTGCCCAAAATGAGAGGCCTTTTCAATGAAAAGCCAGGGTGTGTTCAGCATCGTGGGCCAGGCTGCCTGAAGGTGTCAGTTCCCCGACGTATGAGTGCACCTTGCTGGCTGGCTAATGGAGCGTTATCCCGGTGGGTCGGAGGGAGGCTCCTTGTTCTGTTCTCTGTAATAAGGATTAAATCAGGCTGGGGCAGCACCAAGTAAGGGCAGGTCCCAGTAACAGGAACACAGAGCTAAAGGAGGGAGCAGGGCGTGTTTTACCCCTGCTGAGCGCTGACTGAAACGGCCACTTTTACTTGGGCAGCGTTTACTTTCTTTGTTTCTACTGTTGCTTCCCCAAACTGAAAATCACAAGCAGCCCAGGACTGCTTCCTTTCTCCTGTCTCAACACTTCCTGACAAGCCTGGAAGGCCGACTGCCCCCAGCCCCCAACAGGGCAGGCGCCTCATCCCATCAGGGTGTCTGTTACCGCCTCTGCCCCACCCTGTGCTGGGGTTTTGATCTCTGACACCCTCTGGAAGCCCCTCACCCCTGGGATGAAACCCGGCTCCTACCCCCCCTCCAATTATGCTCCTTGGCCCCCTTCTGACCCTGCCTCCAGCTGTTTGATCTCCCCGCCCCCATGCAGTCAGTTACCGCCCACTGCTCAGACCCTGCCCATCCCACCCATTTGCCCCCTTTAAACTTTGGAATCGCCAGCAAGCGCAGCAGCTTCAGCAGATGTTACTGAGCAATGAGCGCGCTCAGTAGGAGCGAAGCAGCGCTCAGCACCCTGCCTGCCTGACGCCCCATTAGCCCCCAAGTGCAGGGGAGCCTGCGATTGCCTGGGCTCCTGGGCCTGCGATCCTTGTAGGCAGGGGGTGCTCTGAGCACCCTGGGCTCCATCTGGAGGCTGTTCGGACTCATCCTGCGGGGGGGGGGGCGCCACTACTCTTAACCTGCCCAATTTTTGCACCCCAGTAGCTCTACGCTCTCGGCGGCTGACCCACTCGCCCCTCCCGAGTGACAGCTCTGCCTGTGGTAGGAGGAGTCACACGTATCGGGTTGTATTTCTCTTTCTGCAACTGACCCCCAGGTGACCTTCACCTCAACATGCATGTTTCTCGGCCCATCGAACACACAGAGTCAGGGTGTTGGGGATGGAAGTTCTTCAGCGTCCTCACAAGTCCAGCTTTCAAACCCCTCACAAACACTGGCTGGTCTTTCACTCGGGCAAAGGTTCTATTCTTCAAATATTAATAGACTGTTGTTGAGAGTAGACACCTCTGCACTGAGTAATAGAGTCATTTTAAACAAAATCAAGGCCAAGCTCTCGTGTCATTCTCTTAATCAGGTCGTAACTTTGAAGCCACACAATCTGGGGCTGGTTCACTGTCATTTGAATGTAATTCTGCATTTGGTATTTATAAAAACATTTTAACTGGAAAATGAAGGTGTCCCCTTGGTGTCAATCAGCACAGTTGCTTCAACTTCACAGAGGCTCAAGGCCTCAGAATCAAAGGAAGACTCCTCTGCCTCATTCCCTGGATATGGAACCCACCCCTGGGGATCTCTCTTACACGCTAAACAACATTCTGATTCTGGAAGAATGTTTTCTGCAACATGCCCTATGGCTGGTCAGAGTTGATGTCAAATCTCATCCCGCAGAGATCTCCTCTTTCCTCAAGAATGTGCGATTTTCATCTCTCCTTGGCTTCTTCCTGGGCTCACTCAGCTGCATTATCTCACAAAGGCATCCTTTTCTTGGCTGCTCATGGATGGAGAGGTCCTGACATAAAAGAGCACTGCTTCCTTTCCCTCTCCGCCATCCCTCCCCTTGACCCATGAGCAAATCTGCTCTAGGCAGCCCTTTCAGATGGCATTGGTGACAATTTTTATTCACAATAGGGTAAGATTCACCCCTGGGCAGACAGACATCAGAAAGGCCCATGCTCCACTTAAGACCCGGTTAAGACCCAGTTTAAAAGTTTAAAATGGGACTAAAGTTGTTGACAGGCATCGTACCATCCGCCAGCCAAAGGGTGAATTTCAAACTTTAGGTCCTGACAAGAAACACGCTGGAGGCAATGGAATGATTCCCATTAACTTCTAAGGGAATTGGGTCTGACCCGTTGAGAATGCAGAAAAAGGTCTCCCTCCTTCCTGGCAGGGTTAGAATGAAAAGGACAAACTGGAGTCCTTTCATGACGCCCACTTGTGCTTCTAATGCTTCTTAGAATCACAGTGACATTCGTTCTCATTGGAGCACCAATAAAGTCAATGGAATGTCACGAGGAATGCAGTTGGCCCGAACCATCTGAAGATGAAAGGAAGATGAAGGGTGCAACGTACAGGTCACGCCTTCTGAGGCTCAGATTAACCTAATAATCACAACCCCTGAGGAAAAGAGCTCCGTCCAAAGGAGGATTTTGCAAGGCAATCAAGTTGGTTTGGTAACTAATTAGGACCGCCTCCACAAATGGCATCGCAGATCCTCCAGGCAGTCCTAGGAACTGTATAAAAGCGCTCACCACTCAGGGCTCTTCTAAACACTTCTCCAGTCTTCATCTCCTCGGTGTCCTTGGGTAAGTCCAATTCAACTCGATCACTTTCAAACTATAAAGATGGGATTGTAGGGGCTATTTTCATGGAAGACGGAATCTTGCATTTACTCACTGTGATATTTATTAGGGATCAGGATTTTCTTCGATCACGATCTTGTGTAGTGATTCAGTTACAGGAGCTGGTGGATTCATGATTTGAAACTATTAGAGGTATATTAGGAGCAACAGATGCAATTGGGAAACATAGTTACTATTCATTGGAAATAGATTTAGGGCACTGAAATCTTTTCAGAAACTTTAGAAGAGGCATTTAGCCATTTTTCACTAGGCTAGATTAGGAAGAAACTTTCCCTGTTGCTCCTCTTGTAAGGGAACTCCCCTCGCTCTTCATTTGCCACTATATCTGTTCCTGTATCTATAACTTTCACTCCATGCATCTGAAGAAGTGGTTTTTTACCCATAAAAGCTTAGGCCCAAATAAATCTGTTAGTTTTTAAGGTGCCACCGGACTCCTCCTTGTTTTTGTGAATACAGATTAACATGGCTACCCCTCTGATACTTTCTCAGATTAGTTCAGAAAGGACCAATTCAGTGGTCTTTTACTTGCTTCTAAAACAGTAGCTGTTATTCCTCACTGTTGGAGACACAACCATTTATTAAGCTGACTAGTGGTGTGAGCCACTCTAGCAATTTCTATGTTCTCCTGAGCAGAAATACCCATTGAAGGTGCTTCTCCTAAGATGCTGTAATTTACTGTCGCTCCATAGAAGTCAGTGGTCCAGAACCCCTTTTTTCCCAGCTGAGGAGCTTGTCCTTAGTGATTTGGTTGGAGAAAAATAACGTTTTCTCTGTATTCACCGTAAGTATTGTTGATTCACAAGCTTAGGAAAATCCAAGATCTACCCTGTGATACCAGACTCAACTGGTTTGCACGCAGAGGTTAAATCCTCAAACGAAAGGCAGTGATTACCATGATCCCAGCCATTTCTCTTTGAGAAATGTCTCAAATGGACACAGAATCCCAGGTGTCCAGCAGAGAAATAGTGACACTTATTCCAGTCGGTGTTTTTCAGACAAAGCCAATGAGAGAGCTTCAAGGGGGCCGGTTGGGAGGGAAGTTTAGTGCGAGTGGACAAGAGGTGTAAAAAGAGGATATAGGAAGAACTACATGGCGATGAACACAGGGACTACGTCCACTCTTCCTTTTTCTCCTGGGCCACACCAAGCTTTGAAGCCTTTCTTCCACCTCCCCTTGTACCTTCTCTTTACTCTAGTCCCTGTTGTGTGTTTCAGGTTTACCTCCATCCCAGAAAGATGACTTTCTCCAGCCTGTGCTATCCTGAATGTGGGGTGGCCCGACCCAGTCCAGTTACTGGCAGCTGCAACGAGCCGTGCGTTAGGCAGTGCCCTGACTCCGAAGTGGTGATCCGTCCCCCAGCGACTGTTGTGTCCATGCCAGGACCAGTGATGAGCACTTTCCCGCAGAGCACTGTAGTCGGAGCCGTAGGCGCACCTGTGGTTGGACCCGGTTTCGGGGGCTCATTTGGTTATGGGGGATTGAACGGCAATGGAGGCCTTTACGGAAGATTTAATGGTTTGGGGGGATACGGTGGTTACGGTGGCCCTTACGGTTATGGGGGATCATGTGGTTATCGGGGATTAGGCGGTTACTTGGGCGGTTATGGTCACGGGGGAATATGTGGTTCCGGGGTATCTTGCCATAGGTACCTCAGTGGAAGCTGTGGGCCATGCTAAACCCAGCAGGAGCATCCGTGGAAGAAGGAAGAACCAGGAAACGAACGGCAAGATACAGATTCACCCCTGACCTTTTGGGCTTGGCTTTCAGAAGTGCTGAGCAACCATGGCTCCAGCTGAAGTCAGTGGGAGCTGTGTGTGCTCAGCACCTCGGTCTGATGGCCATGCTGCATGTCTAATGTTACGCTTTATCACTCTTTCTGCCAACACTTTCCCAGCCATGGGCTGATTCTCTTATTCCCATGTGGACTCACACTGAATTACACGCAGGCTATTTACACTAACTCCGCAGTTTAAAGGAAATAGGGGCCTTAAGACAGGCATCAGTTACATTTATTATCATTTTAAGTCCCTTGAGAGGGGTAAAAAGAGACCTTGCCTTGAAGGAGAATTAGACCCTATCTGTCCTAGCCTTTCCATCAATACCTATCTTTAGTGTCTCCCTTTGACCTTCTCTGCGACAGATGATCAATTGTGAAGCAGCGTAGTCCTCTGCTTCTGTTTTGTTGTCTCTCACTTCCCACCGACCGGGGTAAGAAAAGTAATTTAAAATGGTTGCAAAGGGGACTTGTTTGTCAACCTCTGCAGATGCAACAACAAAAAAAGAACATCGTGTGTGAAATACCTCCCATTGAGGTGGGTGACCGGTCATGGTCCTTCTTCAACAACTGAAAACACATTCTTTCTGCTCTCATATTTTTCCTGTAACTGTACTGCAAATGGCACTCGCATTAAAAACGCTGGTGCATCATAATATCCGTCTTCTGGTTCTCTTTGTTCTTCCATCCCTCTTTAAACATTGCCCTGGACAATATTCAGCCCTGAAAAGCCGGTAGCATCAGGCACTTCTCAAGAGGCAACTTTTGGAAGCCCTGGAGTGATAGGAGAATTCAGCCCTTGAAGTAGTTTACAGCATTAGGTTCGGTTTCCGTACGGGGGTGGAGTTCCACCTTGCATTACCTGCTTTGCATTACCTGTTTTAACAAAGTAAAGTTCACTCTAGTCCAAACTCCTTGAATGGCAGAGCAACTTTCAGGACAGGATGCCTTTGCTTCTAGAGCGCTTTCAAAGTCAGGATCGTCACTGGAAAGCCCCTCTGTCACGGAGTGTGGGGGAGTCAGCGCCTGCACCCCTCTTCCTGGGATTCACTGTGACGCTCAGCCAGC
Source organism: Macrochelys suwanniensis (assembly GCA_033296515.1). Classification (NCBI taxonomy): domain Eukaryota; kingdom Metazoa; phylum Chordata; order Testudines; family Chelydridae; genus Macrochelys; species Macrochelys suwanniensis. Next base: position 341,326,992 of record CM065775.1, read on the forward strand.
CAGTAGAACAGAAGCTTTATTAGGAACGCCAGGAATACAGTCCAATCAGAGCTTGTAAGTACAAACAGGACCACTCAGTCGGGCCCTTCTGGGGGGCAGGGAGCTTAGACCCCAGTGTGGGGGCTCCCTGCGTTTCACCCCACAGCTCCAAATGGGGGGCAGGGAGGCCAGACTCGGTCTGCACCTCCCTCCTCCTCCACACCTAGCTTCCAACTGAAACTCTCCAGCCCCTCCTCAGCCTTTCTCTTTCCCGGGCCAGGAGGTCACCTGACCCTTTTCTTCTGCAACCCCTTCAGCTCACACCTTTGAAGACAGCCATTCGTTGCCAGGAGACAGAGTGTCGGCCATTCTCTGTCCCTCGCCGGCTCTGCAACAATCACCCCTTATTCCCACCACCTAGAGACTTAGGAAATGCATAGGGGAAACGGAGGCACACACAGTATTCAGAGAAAACATTAACAACAGTCCTATTTCCTCACACCCTCTGAAATTGCACGCCACAAATCACCCTCCCTGTTTTATGGAGCTTCCCTTCCCCAGGCTTTGAGTGTTTCAGCAGGCATTATGTATACAGATGAATGCTCAGAAAACTTTACTAACCTGACCACTTGTTATGGGTACTTCATCTGGAACCCTCAGACCAAATCAAATCTCATTTCCATCACGACTGCTCCTCCAGGTGCTAAGGATGAAGGTTTCAACCAAGGTATCTCCGCCATGTCATTTGAGAGCATTCTGAATAATAAACTCTCCAGCAGAGACTCTGCCGAAACATCATTAGGAGTCAACAGCCCTTTTTGAGAAGAGTTCTCCTTTTGCCAGGACCTTCTTCTATTCTCCTCGGATGGGACCTGCAGTGACATGTAGCATGTAGCATCCATCTAGGAAGCAATCTTTTATGACAACCTAGCGGGAGGTGTAAAATCAACCAGCTCTACTCCTTGATACCAACTTTGCACTCACTTTGCAATGCTGGAGATGAGCTGACAACATTTAGGGAAATGGGGCAAAACTAGTTGAGCTTCACATTGAGATTTTGGATTTCATTGCACCAATAAAACTCAGTTAATTAAATCTTCTTCTGACTCTTTGCCCACTTATTCATAGATTCATAGATTAATAGATTCTAGGGCTGGAAGGGACCTCGAGAGGTCATCAAGTCCAGCCCCCTGCCCTCATGGGGCATCTACTTGTTCATCTACTTGTGTTCATCTACTGGCCAACAGAAATGCCCACTCCTTGGTGAAATGACAGGACCAAAAGTTGATTTCACATGGATGTTGTCAACACAACTGACTGCCTCAGTTCTGCCCTTATAGGACAAACTACACTACACCAAAGTCATCTGCAGGAGCCATGACAGACAATGGAACAAATCATTAAGGAATCAATTTGCAGACACCTAGAAGATAATCAGGTGATAAGTAACCGCATGGCTATAAAAAAAACAAAACCTGTGAAAACAACCTAATAGATTTCTTTTACAGGATAAGAAGCCTCGTGGATAGTGGGCAAGCGGTAGATGTGGTATAGCTTCTTTTTTAGGAAGGCTTTGGATACTTTCTTCCTTACCTTCTCATAAACAAACTAGGAAAATACATGCTAGCTGAAGCTACGATAAGGTGGGTGCAGAACTGGGTGGAAAGCCATTCCCAGAAAGTATTTATAAGGGGTCTACAATCCAACTGGAAGGGCATATCAAGTTGTGAGGCACAGGGATCAGTTCTGGGTCCGATACTGTTCAATATCTCTCCCATTATGGTCAGTACCAGAGGCTTCACAGGGAAATACAAGAAACCCAGCAGATCACCTGCCCATGGAGCAGACCTGCACAACTCGTAAAGCGGTGAGGGCCATATTACTGCAAAGAAAACAGCTGAGGGCCGATACCTCACGGCCCTGCGGAAACACAACACCCCTCCCCCCCCGAGAGCCGCCCGCCCCGCGGAAACAACCCCTCCTTCCCCGGTGCTGGGGTGTGGAAGCCTGTAGAGGGGGAAAGAAGCAGCGCGCATAGGGTGACCAGATCACAGCAGTAAAAGAGGACCTGCCCCCTCCCCGCTCGGCCCCACCATCACACCCCTCTTCACCCCCCCAAGGGTTCACTATATTACTGCACACAACAGTCAATCAATGCAGTTGTAGATACATCTCTGCATTATGCATTTTTGTATAACTTTTATATGACTTTGTATTGACCCTTGGTAATATGTCATAGCGGGCCCCTAAGGTAGTATAATTAAGGGCAAAGAAAAATGTCTTTTTGCTAGAAGTAGAATAAGATTTTCCCCCCACTTTGGATTCAATTGCCCTGTTGAATGAATGAGGTAGGCGTGGAAGGCAGCAACTCCAGACAGCTGCACCTCTTGGAGAGGAGATGGGAACCAGACCAAGGACAATCAAACTTGTCATGTGGGCTGACTAGAGAAGAGCAGACATACCGACGCCCTCGGGGGTTAGAAGCAAGCACCTTCCTTTGAGAACACCCTCTTTGCAGCATTTGGACAACCCTCAGCCCAGAGACAAGCAGCAAAAAGGACCAATGGACACAGTCCCAGATTTCGGGCCGCACAGTGAGCATACCTACTCACTCCCCACGGGCCGCACAGTGAGCCCACCTACTCAGCCCCCCGCGAGCCACACAGTGAGCCCACGCGGGCCGCATGTTGTGCAGGCATGCCATAGAGGAACTTTTTCTCTATCCTCCGTCAATCACATCTATCTCCATTATTGGACGATACCCTAAAATACAAAATGAAAATAAGAAAGAAAAACTTGTTTTCTTTCTTTTTTTCTTTCTTTTTTTCTTTCTAATTTTCATTTTGCTGACACAGACTAACACGGCTACTACACTGAAACCTTGCTGACACAGACTAACACGGCTACTACACTGAAACCTAAAATACAAGAATTTATATCCTTGCTACACTTCAAGAAAGGCAGTAAATCCATCTCAGTCTCCATTTGCTCCAGAGTACTGCCAGCACCATTCTGTATGCGTCACCAAGAGACACGGCTCAATTCATCCCTCTCCTTTGTCATATACCTGGAGCAATAACAAATTTAAAGCTGCAGAATAAAAGACCTAAACTGCAGGGAAAGAAACCTTTTGCCATTAAGCAATGAGTCTTTCCCCTCCAGATCACAAGCTTCACAGAGAGCAAATGCCCGAATATCGCCAAGTTTAAACTCTACAATGTCTACTTAGTACCTTATGTCTCCCGCTCCCTTTGCACTTTGCAGAGGGTAACATGGGAAACATGAGGAATGTTTGCAGAGGTGCTGATGAAATGCAGCTCTCTCATTATTTCACACTAAATACGGTGTATTCAAAACTTCTCAAAGCCGGGCCTATGCACTCAGACGTGAATCTGTAATGTGCCATTCATGTAATGGTTCTGTCTTTCCCCATGGATATGCCTTCTGTGTTTAACATGGACCACCGTTTCCATTAAGGTACCAATGGCCCCATCACCATGCCCTCTAACTCTGGTACTCTCCCAACACCATATTGACCTCTGTGATCATATAATCCTCCACAATCATATGGGCCCTACTAACCGTAGAGCCCCTCTCACCGTATGGGCCCCAGAGCAATTACCATGCTAGAAGAGACGAGTGACCCATCTAAGGCAGTATCCTGTTTCAATGAGTGTCACTCACCAGCTGCTTCAAAAGAAAGCAGAAGAACAATGAATGAGTCCTTTATGGAAGAAACTTAGGGAGTTTCTTCCAAAATCCTAAATTAAAAATTGGGGGTGAGATTTTTCAGAGCTCTCTAAGGGATTTCAATACCCAAGCTCCAACTAACATCAGCAGGATCTACTGTCCGTAATGCATGTCTTCCTCTTAAAATCCCAGCACCCATTTCTAAAGCATGAAGAGATCGCCTGCAACTCGATAATGGGGAAAACACTGAAAAACCCTAAACCCTCCCCATTGTTATGAATCACAGAGTGTCTGGGCAAGATTCAGTTCTCAATTCAAAGGATCACCAGCACATCTTCGGAATGGCTAGGGAGAGAACGAGTTGAATAGGAGTTTTTCAGTTCACACTGGAAAACAAGTGAAAGTGGTTAGAAGACTCCTGAGCCATGAATGTTTTCAGGCAGTTTTTTAGACTGCCTGGAGGACTCGAGGGGCCCTTTTTTTCCTGATGGTCTAATTAGTTACAGATCAAATTTAGATAACTTCTTCCATGATTTAATCTTTTTCCTCTGTTTTTCACAGTCACTTTGTTCTTAACTCCACATGCTCTGAGGTGCACATTACACCCTGTTGCTCTTTCATCAGAGAATTCCCCGTAACTGTCCCCTTTCTAGGGCAACTAAACCTGGTGAGGAAAATACCTGTTTGTGGTGTTTTAAAAGAGCCAGCAGTTCCTGCTTTGGGGTTGGATTGAAACCCTCCCCGAACTCAGTGCTTTCCAGGGGATTCCCTGCTCTGCTTTCTCTCACCATTGAAGGGACGGAGAAGGTTTCTTCATCAGCACAATACATCACATTTACTGCCATCTCCCTTTCAGAGCAAGTTTTAATCTATCCATGTGCACGGTTGGCACCGTTCCTCTGCCACTTGGCTTCCTTGCTTCCTGTGTGACGGCATTCACCCCTTCAATCACCTCAAAAGGTCCTTCTGAAGAATTCTGCTTTTTCTTTTCCCTCACTGGAGTCAGCACTAACACCAAATCAGCAGTGTGGGAGAGGGCACAGGGCTGAGCCTGGACAGGGGTGGGGGTGCAGGAGGGGTGAGGGGTGCAAACTCTGGGAGGGAGTTTGAGTGCAGGAGGGGTCTCCAGGCTGGGGCAGAGCGTTGGTGTGCAGAAACGGGTGCAGGTGCTGGCTCTGGGAGGGGGACAGGGCTGGGGCAGGGGGTTGGGGTGCAGGAGGCCATGTGGGGTGCTGTCTCTAAGAGTGGGGTGGGGGCTGATCTCCCCAGGGGGTGCTAAGCACCTGCTAATTTTTTTCCCAGGGTGCTCCAGCCCCGAGCACCCACGGAGTAGGCGCCTATGGACCGCAGTGTCTAAGGGGACTGCCTGGGACTCCAATTGTGATGGTGCTGCCCATGGGAGCCTGCTGAGGTCACTCAATCAGGGTGAACTGCAAACAGAACGGGGCAAACAAACCCCAAATGCTGGTGGATATTCCAATAATTAGATTCACCAAGCCAGCACAAAACAGCCTCTATAGTACCTCACTGGTTACTAAGAAGTCCAGACAACACAGTTCCCTTAAAGTACCCAGCCTCAGGCCTCCATCCAGACACACACTGTAAGATATGATGATGATTACTGAAAATCTTAATTCATCATATATAAGAAAAGGTTCTTCCAATCCCAAAGGATCAGCCCCAAATCCAGGTCAAATAATAACTTAGATCTTACCCCAAATACCCCGCTTCCAGTCAATTCTTATTAACTAAACTAACATTTATTAAAAAAGAAAAGAGAGAGAGAGTTGGTCAATAGATCAGTATACATACAGACTTGAATTCAATTCTTGAGGTTCAGGTACATAGCAGAGATGAGCTTGTAGTTGCCAAAAGTCCTTTTAGAAATAGTCCATAGGTTATAGTCCAATGTCCATATTCAGGGTGACGCCAGTCAGTGACTGGGGATCTCAATCCTTATGGCTCAGGGTTTCCCCTTCTTGAAACCCAAAGCAGATCTGAGAGCCAGAAGGATCATGTCCCCGGGTTCTTATACATTTCCAGCAGCCATTTGGCCTGAGAAAACAATAGGCTGAACTGTCCTTCCAAACATCATGGCAATTAGCACAGGATAATTTATCCATTACACAGTTCAGACACAGGTTATCACAATCTTCAAAGAGACATAGACAATAATACTATTTCACTCAAATATCTTCCTAAATGTTAATACTCCTTTTTTGATCTTTGAATCAAAGCTATAGCCATAGACACAAACTTGTTTGCTCAGATCACAAGAGCTGAGCAAACATCTCCCCTTCTAGCTCTAACAATGCCAGCTGCATTTCAAAGCTCTGTTCCTTTACATATCTTCCTAACCAGTCTTTACAGTTCAGCCATGGGTCAGGTCAGTCTGGGAGTTCATTAACCCTTTCTGGCCCTGTCACCTTTCAATGAGATATTATATTATACTCATAACATCACACCATTATAAAAAAATTTTTTTACTTTGAGAGTTCACACTTGCTACGGGGTTGGTGACAGTAGCGTCGTTAGGGTGGGGAGCAGGGGGAGCGGCCGCTCCCCCTCAGCACAATTTCCCAAACTGGCGCCTTTTTAATTTTTGAAAGGGTGGAGATGGAGTGGATGGAGGTGGAGCCACAAAATAACACAAGGCCGACAAAAAAACGCCGACATTCTAATACAGGTACCTTCAAATACTTTTTGAGTGGTGTCATCATTTTCTTCTAGGCAAGCAGAATCTCCCATAATCAAATGCAGCCGTCTGCTCAGCCTGCCACCGCTCTGGGGTTACCCCGCTTGGCTCGTGCCAGCAGGGGTCCCGCCGCTCGCCCCACCAAGAGCCCATTGCTGCCCTGGGTTCTTTCACCCAGGCTGGCAGCGGGTTGAGAGACCCCGGCTGGCAGGAGCCCACAGGGGGAACCCTAGAGCGGCAGCGGGCTGAGCATCTGCTCAGCCCGCCCCGCTCTAGGATAACCACCGTGGGCTCCTGCCAGCCGGGGTCTCTCAGACCGCAGCTTGCCTGCGTTCTTTCACTCTGGTTATGGTGCCTAGATGGACATAGAGACGGGTGTCAGGAACAGACTGGCTGGGTCACAGCCCTGAATGCTACAAGCACAGGTCACAGGGGACAATTCCTCAAGGAATCAATTCTGAACCACTTAAAGGAGGGGAAAGTGATCAGGAACAGTCAGCATGGATTCACCAAGGGCAAGTCATGCCTGACTAACCTAATTGCCTTCTATGATGAGATAACTGGCTCTGTGGATGAGGGGAAAGCAGTGGATGTGCTATTTCTTGACTTTAGCAAAGCTTTTGATACAGTCTCCCACAGTGTTCTTGCCAGCAAGTTAAGGAAGTATGGGCTGGATGAATGGACGGTAAGGTGGATAGAAAACTGGCTGGATGGTCGTGCTCAACGGGTAGTGATCAATGGCTCCATGTCTAGTTGGCAGCCGGTATCAAGTGGAGTGCCCCAAGGGTCGGTGCTGGGGCCGGTATGTTCAATATCTTCATCAACGATCTGGAGGATGGTGTGGACTGCACCCTTAGCAAGTTTGCAGATGACACTAAACTGGGAGGAATGGTTGATACGCTGGAGGGTAGGGACAGGATACAGAGGGACCTAGACAAATTAGAGGATTGGGCCAAAAGAAATCTGATGAGGTTCAACAAGGAGAAGTGCAGAGTCCTGCACTTAGGACGGAAGAATCCCATGCACTGCTACAGACTAGGGACCGAATGGCTGGGCAGCAGTTCTGCAGAAAAGGACCTAGGGGTTACGGTGGACGAAAAGCTGAATATGAGTCAACAGTGTGCCCTTGTTGCCAAGAAGGCTAACGGCATTTTGGGCTGTATAAGTAGGGGCATTTCCAGCAGATCGAGGGACGTGATTATTCCCCTCTATTCGGCACTGGTGAGGCCTCATTTGGAGTACTGTGTCCAGTTTTGGGCCCCACGCTACAAGAAGGATGTGGATAAATTGGAAAGAGTCCAATGGAGGGCAACAAAAATGATTAGGGGGATGGAGCACATGACTTATGAGGAGAGGCTGAGGGAACTGGGATTGTTTAGCCTGCAGAAGAGAAGAATGAGGGGGGATTTGATAGCTGCTTTCAACTACCTAAAAGGGGGTTCCAAAGAGGATGGAACTAGACTCTTCTCAGTGGTAGAAGATGACAGAACAAGGAGTAATCGTCTCAAGTTGCAGAGGAGGAGGTTTAGGTTGGATATTAGGAAAAACTTTTTCAATAGTAGGGTGGTGAAGCACTGGAATGGGCTACCTAGGGAGGTGGTGGAATCTCCTTCCTTAGAGGTTTTTAAGGTCAGGCTTGACAAAGCCCTGGCTGGGATGATCTAATTGGGTTTGGTCCTGCTTTGAGCAGGCGGTTGGACTAGATGACCTCCTGAGGTCCCTTCCAACCCTGAGATTCTATGATTCTATGATTCTATGACATGCGTCTTTGCCAGTGTGTACCCCACCAGCAGCCCCAATCCACCTCTGCACTCAATGCAGATTTCCCCAATGGTCTCTTCACCTGGACAGTCAATGGCCTGTGTTCTTAGCTGACTTGGCACAACTGAAAATTCTCCCTACCCCTAAATTAAAGGCCTTTTAAAAGAAAAGCCAGGGTGTGTTCAGCATCGTGGGCCAGCCTGCTGTGAAGGTGTCAGTTCCCCGATGTCTTAATGGAGTTAATGGAGCGTTATCCCGGTGGGTCGGAGGGAGGCTCCTTGGTCTCTTCTCTGTAATAAGTGAATCTAATCTTCAATATTGGAACATCTCACCCCAGTAAACATTTACTACCATTCTAATAATACACCTCTTTGGCCCTATGAAACTTGATGAGTGTTTGCGCAGTGCCTTGAAATGCTTACATCGGAGGAAGCTTCAGACAGTCAACGCCGCATGTTAAAATTACACCTGTCTGCCATAGGGTAAACAGAGGCACATTCAGGTGAAGATCAGACAGCAGTGATTGGGAGAGTCAAAAATGAACCCCAATAGTTGGGACTACTCATGCCAAACACTAACCTGTATCTCCTGAACACTACTGGATACTTACTGTTCATGCTTTCCAAATAAATCACTAACCTGAGAGTAACTCTTAGAGAGGCTCGTTCTGGATTTTTTTTAATTGTATTTTGATGGTTTTTTGGGAAACTTTGGGGTGAAACATCTTCTAGTCTAGGTGTGATCAACGAGCAACCATCTAGAGTCTTCCCATGCACTTTAACTCCCTTTATTTGTAGTTGTTCTCTCAGTGGTGGGTATTGACACTTGAGCAGAATTAAAGTCTCTTGTAACAAAATTTGTCCAATTTCAAATCTGTATTGAGATTTTTAGTCCTTCACTGAACGTGACCAAGTTTGAAATATACACACTTGTAATTCCTTTGCACCATTATTATCCTCAGGAATAAAGAAGGCAATATTAAAGAAAGATCTTACCCTGTACCTCGTTTCACAAACCTGAAAGAAAGGGGCGCAAAGTTCGGTTTAGGATCGGATGACATCAGAAATACATACTCTGCAAAATCCCCAATTGGGGGTAAAAGCTTAATGGGTCAAAGTACAGAGATTGAGATATGAGGGTAAGTTGTTCATATATAATGGCTATGTTCAGATGTGGAGTAGAATGAGTGGGTACTATGATGAGGATGGCGATTTTTATTCCTACACTGAATGTGAACAAGTTTGAAATATCCCCACTTGTAATTCCTTTGCACCATTATTATCCTCAGGTATAAAGAAGGTAATGTGAAAGAAAGACCCTACCCTGTACCTCGTTTCACAAACCTGAAAGAATTCATTACCATTGGGTTACTCTGACCGATTAGAGAGACGTGTTTCCACGGAAAGAAAAAGTAGCGCACACAGCGCACCTGGTGACTTCAGCCCACTTCAGCTATGACTTAAAGCAAGTTTTTGTTGCTTGAATTATCTATTGAGATTTACAAGGCTACCGCACTCATGGAAAAGATAGAAATGGACAGTCTTGTAATTCCTTTGGAGAAGTGTTATCATCACATATAAGGAGAGTGAAAGTGGATCAAAATATTAGCCAGCTTTTTATTGTTCATGCTGAGATCCAAGGATTGCCAACAGTTTGTAACCAGACCTGTTACTAGCCTTGTCTTGTAACATGGTGTAACAGGGAACAACTTTACAACTCAGCCTGTGGCCAGAGCTATACCTGGGAATCTTAGCGCTCGGGCTGAGCAAGCATATTTGTGCCCCCTACCAGGTTTTTTTTTCAGATGAATTGAGCTAGGATATTATAGACTAATGATAATTAAGGTTAAGATTTGGTCACGGTTAATCTTAGTAAAAGATTAAGCTTCCGAGAGTCTTTCTTCATTGCCCGTGACCCATCTCTGACTTTGACTAAAAATAACTGTGAAAAAATGGGTAAAGGACCGGGAATTCCAGCACCCACTGCTGCTGTGTCTTCTGGGTCCTCCAGATGCCCACGGTGGCTGGGAGATGCGGGGAACCCATGCGACCTGCAGTGGCTAAGAGTAGCAGGGTCCCACCCGCCACCTGCAGCGGCTTAGAGCTATGGGGGGCCCCCTGCCACCATAGGCATTCCGGGTCCCATGGCTGGGAGCTGCTTGGTCCCATCGCTACCCACGGTGGCTGACAGCTTCGGCCCCCCTCCCTTGGCCTGAAGCGGAAAGTCTCACGGAGGTCTCTGGAAGTCACAGATTCCATGGGCTCTGTGACATAATCTTAGCCTTAATGATAATGTAGTTATTTTTGTGTATTGGTACAGTACATAGACAATACAAACTACTGTCTGAGTCATTAAGGGACCACATGAACTTTCACACAATCCTTTAACATCCCAAGAGCGCCCTTCTACATAACCTTTAAGGAAACTCATTCATAGGTACTGGGGAAAAAATGGACTCAAAATAAACGTAATAGCAATCACTTTATGGCATGAAACATATTCAGAAAGACATAAAAACTAATCCTGTTGGTTGGTTCGTTCCTTAAAAACTAATCCTGTTGGTTGGTTTTCTATCGCCCCTCAGGGAGACTCTGGCTACAATAAGCAGCCACCTCTCTCAATGACACATCGGAGAATAAAAAGGACTCAGGATTAAAGAAAGAATGAATTTCCTGCGGAGGTAGATTATCTAGCAATTAAATTACCTGTCTCTGTATGACCAGAAGCCACCCTTTCTCTGGCCTTTATATGAGGGACACAAGCATTTTGCGGGGCTAGGATGTAAGATTTCGGGTTTCTGCCTTTTGCATTGTGATTTGATGTTTCTAAGAAGAGAAGGGATTATTGTTTGCGCCCTGGTACAATAGTATGGTTGGCTTCTACTGGATCATTTTCCTGCTCAATCCTGCCAAGCGAATTGCGACTAGGCCCCTTTCAAGGTTAAGGATTAGAGCAGCATGGCGGAAGCTAAATTGGGACAGCTGCTAAGAGGCATCCAGCATCTTGACAGGGGGTTACACTAGATGACCCTTGCGGTGCATTCTAACCCCGTGTTTCAATGACATTTGACCCCCGGCCAGGTAAGGATCCTCCCACCGAAGTGTGGAGACACAAGAAGGTACCTGGCTGTGGTGATTGTGAAATGGGATTACGCTGTGCTTCCGTGTGCAGCAATGCCAATGCCCTGGTTATGGTGGCTAGATGGACATAGAGAAGGGTGTCAGGAACAGACTGGCTGGGTCACAGCCCTGAATGCTACAAGCACAGGTCACAGGGGACATGCCTCTTTGCCAGTGTGTACCCCACCAGCAGCCCCAATCCAGCTCTGCACTCAATGAAGATTTCCCCAATGGTCTCCTCACCTGGACAGTCAATGGCCTGTGTTCTTAGCTGACTTGGCACAACTGAAAATTCTCCCTACCCCAAAATTAAAGGCCTTTTAAAAGAAAAGCCAGGGTGTGTTCAGCATCGTGGGCCAGCCTGCTGTAAAGGTGACACTTCCCCAAAGTGTTAATGGAGTTAATGGAGCGTTATCCCGGTGGGTCGGAGGGAGGCTCCTTGGTCTCTTCTCTGTAATAAGTGAATCTAATCGTCAATATTGGAACATCTCACCCCAGTAAACATTTACTACCATTCTAATAATACACCTCTTTGGCCCTATGAAACTTGATGAGTGTTTGCGCAGTGCCTTGAAATGCTTACATCGGAGGAAGCTTCAGACAGTCAACGCCGCATGTTAAAATTACACCTGTCTGCCATAGGATAAACACATGCACATTCTGGAGAAGATCAGACAGCAGTGATTGGGAGAGTCAAAAATGAACCCCAATAGTTGGGACTACACATGCCAAACACTAACCTGTATCTCCTGAACACTACTGGATACTTACTGTTCATGCTTTCCAAATAAATCACTAACCCGAGAGTAACTCTTAGAGAGGCTAGTTCTGGATTTTTTAAATTGTGTTTTGATGGTTTTTTGGGAAACTTTGGGGTGAAACATCTTCTCATCTAGGTGTGATCAACGAGCACCCATCTAGAGTCTTGCCATGCACTTTAATTCCCTTTATTTGTAGTTGTTCTCTCAGTGGTGGGTATTGACACTTGAGCAGAATTAAAGTCTCTTGTAACAAAATTTGTCCAATTTCAAATCTGTATTGAGATTTTTAGTCCTTCACTGAACGTGACCAAGTTTGAAATATAGACACTTGTAATTCCTTTGGACCATTATTATACTCAGGAATAAAGAAGGCAATGTTAAAGAAAGGCCCTACCCTGTACCTCGTTTCACAAACCTGAAAGAAAGGGGAGCAAAGTTCGGTTTAGGATCGGATGAGGTCAGAAATACATAATCTGCAAAATCCCCAATTGGGGGTAAAGGCTTAACGGCTCAAAGTACAGAGATTGAGATATGAGGGTAAGTTGTTCATATATAATGGCTATGTTCAGATGTGGAGTAGAATGAGTGGGTACTATGATGAGGATGGAGATTTTTATGCCTACACTGAACGTGAACAAGTTTGAAATATACGCACTTGTAATTCCTTTGGACCATTATTATCCTCAGGTATAAAGAAGGTAATGTGAAAGAAAGACCCTACCCTGTACCTCGTTTCACAAACCTGAAAGAATTCATTACCATTGGGTTACTCTGACCGATTAGAGAGACATGTTTCCACGGAAAGAAAAAGTAGCGCACACAGCGCACCTGGTGACTTCAGCCCACTTCAGCTATGACTTAAAGCAAGTTTTTGTTGCTTGAATTATCTATTGAGATTTACAAGGCTACCGCACTCATGGAAAAGATAGAAATGGACAGTCTTGTAATTCCTTTGGAGAAGTGTTATCATCACATATAAGGAGAGTGAAAGTGGATCAAAATATTAGCCAGCTTTTTATTGTTCATGCTGAGATCCAAGGATTGCAAACAGTTTGTAACCAGACCTGTTACTAGCCTTGTCTTGTAACATGGTGTAACAGGGAACAACTTTACAACTCAGCCCTTGGCCAGAGCTATACCTGGGCATCTTAGCGCTCGGGCTGAGCAAGCATATTTGTGCCCCCTACCAGGTTTTTTTCCCGCTGAATTGAGTTAGGATATTATAGACTAATGATAATTAAGGTTAAGATTTGGTCACGGTTAATCTTAGTAAAAGATTAAGATTGCGAGAGTCTTTCTTCATTGCCCGTGACCCATCTCTGACTTTGACTAAAAATAACTGTGAAAAAATGGGTAAAGGACCGGGAATTCCAGCACCCACTGCTGCTGTGTCTTCTGGGTCCTCCAGATGCCCACGGTGGCTGGGAGATGCGGGGAACCCGTGCGACCTGCAGTGGCTAAGAGTACCAGGGTCCCACCCGCCACCTGCAGCGGCTTAGAGCTTTGGGGGGGCCCCTGCCACCATAGGCATTCCGGGTCCCATGGCTGGGAGCTGCTTGGTCCCATCGCTACCCACGGCGGCTGACAGCTTCGGCCCCCCTCCCTTGGCCTGAAGCGGAAAGTCGCACGGAGGTCTCTGGAAGTCACAGATTCCATGGGCTCTGTGACATAATCTTAGCCTTAATGATAATGTAGTTATTTTTGTGTATTGGTACAGTACATAGACAATACAAACTACTGTCTGAGTCATTAAGGGACCACATGAACTTTCACACAATCCTTTAACATCCCAAGAGCGCCCTTCTACATAACCTTTAAGGAAACTCATTCATAGGTACTGGGGAAAAAATGGACTGAAAATAATCGTAATACCAATCACTTTATGGCATGAAACATATTCAGAAAGACATAAAAACTAATCCTGTTGGTTGGTTAATTCCTTAAAAACTAATCCTGTTGGTTGGTTAGTTCCATCAAAACTAATCCTGATGGTTGGTTAGTTCCTTAAAAACTAATCCTGTTGGTTGGTTTTCTATCGCCCCTTAGGGAGACTCTGGCTACAATAATTAGCCACCTCTCTCAGTGACACATCGGAGAATAAAAAGGACTCAGGATTAAAGAAAGAATGAATTTCCTGCGGAGGTGGATTATCTAGCAATTAAATTACCTGTCTCGGTATAAGCAGAAGCCACCCTTTCTCTGGCCTTTATATGAGGGACACAAGTATTTGGAGGGGCAAGGTTGTAAGATTTTGGGTTTCTGCCTTTTGCGTTGTGATTTGCTGTTTCTAAGAAGAGGAGGGATTATTGTTTGCGCCCTGGTACAATAGGACGGTTGGCTTCACAGCCCGACTCAAGCTCTGCACCCTCTGCAGATTCCCCCAATGGTCTCTTCACCTGCCCAGTCAATGGCCTGTGTTTTTAGCTGACTTGGCACTATTGAATATTGTCCCTTGCCCAAAATGAGAGACCTTTTCAATGAAAAACCAGGGTGTGTTCAGCATCGTGGGCCAGGCTGCCTGAAGGTGTCAGTTCCCCGACATATGAGTGCACCTTGCTGGCTGGCTAATGGAGCGTTATCCCGGTGGGTCGGAGGGAGGCTCCTTGTTCTGTTCTCTGTAATAAGGATTAAATCAGGCTGGGGCAGCACCAAGTAAGGGCAGGTCCCAGTAACAGGAACACAGAGCTAAAGGAGGGAGCAGGGCGTGTTTTACCCCTGCTGAGCGCTGACTGAAACGGCCACTTTTACTTGGGCAGCGTTTACTTTCTTTGTTTCTACTGTTGCTTCCCCAAACAGAAAATCACAAGCAGCCCAGGACTGCTTCCTTTCTCCTGTCTCAACACTTCCTGACAAGCCTGGAAGGCCGACTGCCCCCAGCCACCAACAGGGCAGGCGCCTCATCCCATCAGGGTGTCTGTTACCGCCTCTGCCCCACCCTGTGCTGGGCTTTTGATCTCTGACACCCTCTGGCAGCCCCTCACCCCTGGGATGAAACCCGGCTCCTACCCCCCCTCCAATTATGCTCCTTGGCCCCCTTCTGACCCTGCCTCCAGCTGTTTGATCCCCCCGCCCCCATGCAGTCAGTTACCGCCCCCTGCTCAGACCCTGCCCATCCCCCGCTTTTGCCCCCTTTAAACTTTGGAATTGCCAGCAAGCGCAGCAGCTTCAGCAGATGTTACTGAGCAATGAGCGCGCTCAGTAGGAGCGAAGCAGGGCTCAGCACCCTGCCTGCCTGACGCCCCATTAGCCCCCTAGTGCCGGGGAGCCTGCAATTGCCTGGGCTCCTGGGCCTACGATCCTTGTAGGCAGGGCGTGCTCTGAGCACCCTGGGCTCCAACTGGAGGCTGTTCGGACTCATCCTGCGGGGGGGGGGTGTATTTCTCTTTCTGCAACTGACCCCCAACATGCCTGTTTCTCGGCCCATCGAACACACAGAGTCAGGGTGTTGGGGATGGAAGTTCTTCAGCGTAATCACAAGTCCAGCTTTCAAAGCCCCTCACAAACACTGGCTGGTCTTTCACTAGGGCAAAGGTTCTATTCTTGGAATATTAATAGACTGTTGTTGAGAGTAGACACCTCTGCACTGAGTAATAGAGTCATTTTAAACAAAATCAAGGCCAAGCTCTCGCGTCATTCTCTTAATCAGGTCGTAACTTTGAAGCCACACAATCTGGGGCTGGTTCACTTTCATTTGAATGTAATTCTGCATTTGGTATTTATAAAAACATTGTAACTGGAAAATGAAGGTGTCCCCTTGGTGTCAATCAGCACAGTTGCTTCAACTTCACAGAGATTCAGGGCCTCAGAATCAAAGGAAGACTCCTCTGCCTCATTCCCTGGATATGGAACCCACCCCTGGGGATCTCTCTTACACGCTAAACAACATTCTGAAACTGGTAGGAATGTTTTCTGCAACATGCCCTATGGCTGGTCAGAGGTGATGTCAAATCTCATCCCGCAGCCATCTCCTCCTTCCTCAGGAATATGTGATTTTCATCTCTCCTGGGCGTCTTGCTGGGCTCACTCAGCTGCATTGTCTCACAAGGCATCCTTTTCTTGCCTGCTCATGGATGGAGAGGTCCTGACATAAAAAGCACTGTTTCCTTTCCCTCTCCGCCATCCCTCCCCTTGACCCATGAGCAAATCTGCTCTAGGCAGCCCTTTCAGATGGCATTGGTGACCTGAGGAGAGGTCCAATGTTAGGACAAGCTTTACTCATCGTAGGGTAAGATTCACCCCTTCGCAGACAGCCATCAGAAAATCGCATGCTCCACTCAAGACCCGGTTAAGACCCAGTTTAAAAGTTTAAAATGGGACTAAAGTTGTTGACAGGCATCGTACCATCCGCCAGCCAAAGGGTGAATTTCAAACTTTAGGTCCTGACAAGAAACACGCTGGAGGCAATGGAATGATTCCCATTAACTTCTAAGGGAATTGGGTCTGAACCGTTGAGAATGCAGAAAAAGGTCTCCCTCCTTCCTGGCAGGGTTAGAATGAAAAGGACAAACTGGAGTCCTTTCATGACGCCCACTTGTGCTTCTAATGCTTCTTAGAATCACAGTGACATTCGTTCTCATTGGAGCACCAATAAAGTCAATGGAATGTCACGAGGAATGCAGTTGGCCCGAACCATTTGAAGATGAAAGGAAGATGAAGGGTGCAACGTACAGGTCACGCCTTCCGAGGCTCAGATTAACCTAATAATCACAACCCCAGAGGAAAAGAGCTCCGTCCAAAGGAGGATTTTGCAAAGCAATCAAGTTGGTTTGGTAACTAATTAGGACCGCCTCCACAAATGGCATCGCAGATCCTCCAGGCAGTCCTAGGAACTGTATAAAAGCGCTCACCACTCAGGGCTCTTCTAAACACTTCTCCAAACTTCATCTCCTCGGTGTCCTTGGGTAAGTCCAATTCAACTCGATCACTTTCAAACTATAAAGATGGGATTGTAGGGGCTATTTTCATGGAAGACGGAATCTTGCATTTACTCACTGTGATATTTATTAGGGACCAGGATTTTCTTCCATCATGATCTTGTGTAGTGATTCAGCTACAGGAGCTGGTGAATTCATGATTTGAAACTATTAGAGGTATATTACGAGAAACAGATGCAATTGGGAAGCATATTTCCTATTCACTGGAAATAGATTTAGGGCACTGAAATCTTTTCAGAAACTTTAGAAAAGGCATTTAGCCATTTTTCACTAGGCTGGATTGGGAAGAAACTTTCCCTGTTTCTCCTCTTGTAAGGAAACTCCCCTCTCTCTTCATTTGCCACTATATCTGTTCCTGTGTCTATAACTTTCACTCCATGCATCTGAAGAAGTGGTTTTTTACCCATAAAAGCTTACGCCCAAATAAATCTGTTAGTCTTTAAGGTGCCACCGGACTCCTCCTTGTTTTTGTGAATACAGATTAACATGGCTACCCCTCTGATACTTTCTCAGATTAGTTCAGAAAGGACCAATTCAGTGGTCTTTTACTTGCTTCTAAAACAGTAGCTGTTATTCCTCACTGTTGGAGACACAACCATTTATTAAGATGACTAGTGGTGTGATCCACTCTAGCAATTTCTATATTCTACTGAGCAGAAATACCCATTGAAGGTGCTTCTCCTCAGATGGTGTAATTTACTGTCGCTCCACGGAAGTCAGTGGTCCAGAACCCCTTTTTTCCCAGCTGAGGAGCTTGTTCCTAGTGATTCAGTTGGAGAAAAATAATGTTTTCTGTGTATTCACCATAAGTATTGTTGACTCACAAGCTTAGGAAATTCCAAGAACTACCCTGTGATACCAGACTCACTTGCTTTGCACGCAGAGGTTAAATCCTCAAACGAAAGGCAGTGATTACCATGATCCCAGCCATTTCTCTTTGAGAAATGTCTCAAATGGACACAGAATCCCAGGTGTCCAGCATAGAAATTGTGACACTTATTCCAGTTGGTGGTTTTCAGACAAAGCCAATGAGAGAGGTTCAGGGGGGCCGGTTGGGAGGGAAGTTTAGTGCGAGTGGACAAGAAGTGTAAAAAGAGGATATAGGAAGAAATACATGGCCATGAACACAAGGACTACGTCCACTCTTCCTTTTTCTCCTGGGCCGCACCGAGCTTTGAAGCCTTTCTTCCACCTCCCCTTGTACCTTCTCTTTACTCTAGTCCCTGTTGTGTGTTTCAGGTTTACCTCCATCCCAGAAAGATGACTTTCTCCAGCCTGTGCTATCCTGAATGTGGGGTGGCCCAACCCAGTCCAGTTACTGGCAGCTGCAACGAGCCATGCGTTAGGCAGTGCCCTGACTCCGAAGTGGTGATCCGTCCCCCAGCGACTGTTGTGTCCATGCCAGGACCAGTGATGAGCACTTTCCCGCAGAGCACTGTAGTCGGAGCCGTAGGCGCACCTGTGGTCGGAACCGGTTTCGGGGGCTCATTCGGTTATGGGGGATTGAACGGCAATGGAGGCCTTTACGGAAGATTTAATGGTTTGGGGGGATACGGTGGTTACGGTGGCCCTTACGGTTATGGGGGATCATGTGGTTATCGGGGATTAGGCGGTTACCTGGGCGGTTATGGTCACGGGGGAATATGTGGTTCCGGGGTATCTTGCCATAGGTACCTCAGTGGAAGCTGTGGGCAATGCTAAAAACAGCAGGAACATCCGTGGAAAAAGGAAGAACCAGGAAACGAACGGCAAGATACAGATTCACCCCTGACCTGTTGGGCTTGGCTTTCAGAAGTGCTGAGCAACCATGGCTCCAGTTGAAGTCAGTGGGAGCTGTGTGTGCTCAGCACCTCGGTCTGACGGCCATGATGCATGTCTAATGTTACGCTTTATCACTCTTTTTGCCAACGCTTTCCCAGCCATGGGCTGATTCTCTTATTCCCATGTGGACTCACTCTGAATTACACGCAGGCTGTTTACACTAACTCCGCAGTTTAAAGGAAATAGGGGCCTTAAGACAGGCATCAGTTACATTTATTATCATTTTAAGTCCCTTGAGAGGGGTAAGAAGAGACCTTGCCTTGAAGGAGAATTAGACTCTATCTGTCCTAGCCTTTCCATCAATACCTATCTTTAGTGTCTCCCTTTGACCTTCTCTGCGACAGATGATCAATTGTGAAGCAGAGTAGTCCTCTGCTTCTGTTTTGTTGTCTCTCACTTCCCACTGACCGGGGTAAGAAAAGTAATTTAAAATGCTTGCAAAGGGGACTTGTTTGTCAACCTCTGCAGATGCAACAACAAAAAAAGAACATCGTGTGAGAAATACCTCCCATTGATGGGGGTGACGGGTCATGGCCCTTCTTCAACAACTGAAAACACATTCTTTCTGCTCTCATATTTTTCCTGTAACTGTACTGCAAATGGCACTCGCATTAAAAACGCTGATGCATCATAATATCTGTCTTCTGGTTCTCCTTGTTCCTCCGTCCCTCTTTAAACATTGCCCTGGACAATATTCAGCCCTGAAAAGCCAGTAGCATCAGGCACTTCTCAAGAGGCAACTTTTGGAAGCCCTGGAGTGATAGGAGAATTCAGCCCTTAAAGTAGTTTACAGCATTAGGTTCGGTTTCCGTACGGGGGTGGAGTTCCACCTTGCATTACCTGCTTTGCATTACCTGTTTTAACAAAGTACAGTTCACTCTAGTCCAAACTCCTTGAATGGCAGAGCAACTTTCAGGACAGGATGCCTTTGCTTCTAGAGCGCTTTGAAAGTCAGGATCGTCACTGGAAAACCCCTCTGTCACGGAGTGTGGGGGAGTCAGCGCCTGCACCCATCTTCCTGAGATTCACTGTGACGCTCAGCCAGCCAGTAGAACAGAAGCTTTATTAGGAACGCCAGGAATACAGTCCAATCAGAGCTTGTAAGTACAAACAGGACCCCTCAGTCGGGCAGGGAGGCCAGACTCGGTCTGCACCTCCCCCCTCCTCCACACCTAGCTTCCAACTGAAACTCTCCAGCCCCTCCTCTGCCTTTCTCTCCTTCCCGGGCCAGGAGGTCACCTGATCCTTTTCTTCTGCAACCCCTTCAGCTCGCACCTTTGCAGACAGCCACTCGTTGCCAGGAGACAGAGTGTCAGCCATTCTCTGTCCCTCTCCGGCTCTGCAACAATCACCCCTTATTCCCACCACCTAGAGACTTAGGAAATGCATAGGGGAAACGGAGGCACACACAGTATTCAGAGAAAACATTAACAACAGTCCTATTTCCTCACACCCTCTGAACTTGCACGCCACAAATCACCCTCCCTGTTTTATGGAGCTTCCCTTCCCCAGGCTTTGAGTGTTTCAGCAGGCATTATTCATACAGACGAATGCTCAGAAAACTTTACTAACCTGACCACTTGTTATGGGTACTTTATCTGGAACCCTCAGACCAAATCAAATATCATTTCCATCACGACTGCTCCTCCAGGTGCTAAGGATGAAGGTTTCAACCAGTGTATCTTCACCATGTCATTTGAGAGCATTCTGAATAATAAACTCTCCAGCAGAGACTCTGCTGAAACATCATTATGGAGTCAACTGCCCTTTTTGAGAAGAGTTCTCCTTTTGCCAGGACCTTCTTCTCTTCTCCTCGGATGGGACCTGCAGTGACATGTAGCATGTAGCATCCATCTACATGTAGCAAAAGACCACCTTGGCTTAACCACGAGATCTTGCAAGATCTAAAAAATAAAAAGGAGTCATATAAAAAATGGAAACTAGGACAAATTACAAAGGATGAATATAGGCAAACAACACGGGAAGGCAGGGGCAAGATTAGAAAGGCAAAGGCACAAAATGAGCTCAAACTAGCTGCAGGAATAAAGGGAAACAAGAAAACTTTTTATCAATACATTAGAAGCAGGAGGAAGACCAAGGACAGGGTAGGCCCACTACTCAGTGAGGAGGGAGAAACAGTAACAGGAAACTTGGAAATGGCAGAGATGCTTAATGACTTCTTTGTTTCGGTCTTCACCGAGAAGTCTGAGGGAATGCCTAACATAGTGAATGCACATGGGAAGGCGGAAGGTTTAGAAGATAAAATAAAAAAAGAACAAGTTAAAAATCACTTAGATAAGTTAGATGCCTGCAAGTCACCAGGACCTGATGAAATGCATCCTAGAATACTCAAGGAGCTAATAGAGGAGGTATCTGAGCCTCTAGCTATTATCTTTGGTAAATCATGGGAGACAGGAGAGATTCCCGAAGACTGGAAAAGGGCAAATATAGTGCCCATCTATAAAAAGGGAAATAAAAACAACCCAGGAAACTACAGACCAGTTAGTTTCACTTCTGTGCCATGGAAAATAACGGAGCAAGTAATTAAGGAAATCATCTGCAAACACTTGGAAGGTGGTAAGGTGATAGGGAATAACCAGCATGGAGTTGTAAAGAACAAATCATGTCAAACCAATCTGATAGCTTTCTTTGATAGGATAACGAGTCTTGTGGATAAGGGAGAAGGGGTGGATGTGGTATACCTAGACTTTAGTAAGGCATTTGATACGGTCTCGCATGATATTCTTATCAATAAACTAGGGAAATACAACTTAGATGGGGCTACTATAAGGTGGGTGCGCAACTGGCTGGATAACCGAACTCAGAGAGTAGTTATAAATGGTTCCCAATCCTGCTGGAAAGGTATAACGAGTGGGGTTCCGCAAGGGTCTGTTTTGCGACCGGCTCTGTTCAATATGATAAGTAACCGCATGGCCATATCAAACACAAAATCTGTCAAAACAACCTAATAGATTTCTTTTACAGGATAAGAAGCCTCGTGGATAGTGGGCAAGCGGTAGATGTGGTATAGCTTCATTTTTAGGAAGGCTTTGGATACTTTCTTCCTTACCTTCTCATAAACAAACTAGGAAAATCCATCCTAGCTGAAGCTATGATAAGGTGGGTGCACAACTGGGTGGAAAGCCATTCCCAGAGAGTATTTGTCAGGGGTCTACACTCCAACTGGAAGGGCATATCAAGTTGGCTGGCACAGGGATCAGTTCTGGGTCCGATTCTGTTCAATATCTTGAATGACTGCCTAGGAAGGACCACCTCGGAAAGAGTACTGTGGAAAGGGATCTGGGGGTCCTAGTGGATCACAAGCTAAATAGGAGTCAACACTGTAACGCTGTGGGGAAAAAAAGCAAAAGTCAATCTGGGATGTATCAGCAGGAGTGTTGTAAGGAAGACGCAAGAAGTAATTCTTCCGTTCTGCTCTCAGCAGGTTATGCCTCCGCTGGAATGTTGAATCCACATCTGGGTGCCACATTTCAGGAAAAATGTGGAGAAATTGGAGAAAGTCCTGAGAACACCAACCAAAATGATTAAAGGTCTAGAGAACATGACCTATGAGAGAAGATTAAAAAAATGTGGTTTGTTTAGTCTGAAGAGAAGGCTGAGAGGGGACGTCATAACTGTGACGGTGTACCCCATAAAGCTTTATGGGGAGAGGCTTATAAACGTATACATGATGTAACTGGAATATGTTTTATGCTACATGTGCCATGTAACATATCTCTGTGAAAGTTATGACCTACTGAATTTATTCCTCCTGTTTGTACGCATGTATCATTGTTTTAGTTGGAGTTATGAAGATTGGTTTTATATTTGCTGATTTGTACATAGCCTTTGTAAGAGCATGGGATCATGTTTGGAGGAAAGAATGTGCAAGTTAAGGACAAGCACTTAACAGACAAAAGCAGTTGCAGACCCCAATCCACATCGGGGCCTGGTCGGACTGGTTATCGAGGGGTGCATGGACATGTGACTTGCCCATGTGATCTCAAACCTCCATTTTAACATGATGTTACACAGGGAGGGGGAAAAGACGATAAAAGCCCTTGGGGGACGCTTTCATTTTGTCTTCAGCTGGCTAAGGAGAGAGAGACTCTCCACCCCCCAAGGACACACCTGAAAAGAGACTGAACAAAGGACAAAGACAATACGGGGGTGAGTGATTGCTGGACCCAGGCTAAGAGGAAGATAGCCTGTTTACTGGACCTAGTGAGGTTGTTATCTGTACACAGGGTGATTAGACATACAACTGCGTGTTCTATTTTATTTTATTTGGTAATTCACTTTGTTCTGTCTATCACTACTTGGAATCACTTAAATCCTACTTTCTGTACTTATTAAAATCACTTTTTACTTATTCAGTTGCCTGGAGTACGAGTTGTTACCTGGGGAAGGCAAACAGCTGTGCATATCTTTCTATCTTTGAAATAGAAGGCGAACTATTTATGAGTTTGCCCTGTATAAGCTTTATACAGGGTAAAACAGATTGATTAAGGGTGTGAACCTCTTTGGGAGTTGGGCACCTGGGTGTCAAAGGCAAGAGCGCTTCCAGGAGCCTTACAGTTGTTAGTAGACTTAGTTCGGACCTGGATCTGTGTTTACAGCAGATCAGTGGAATCTGGCTCAAAACAGACAGGATTCGGGAGTCACAAGCTGGAAAAGGCCTGGAAGCAGGGGCAGAAGTAGCCTGGGCACACCAGGGGGCAGCACCAAGCAGGTCTCTGTGATCCCAACCCACCACAATAACATTTTTCTAATACATAAAAGGTTGTGACAAGGAGGAGGGAGAAAAATTGTTCTCCTTAACCTCTGAGAATAGGAGAAAAAGCAATGGACTTAAATTGCAGGAAGGGAGGTTTAGGTTGGACATTAAGATAAACTTCCTAACTGTCAGAGTGGTTAAGCACTGGAATAAATTGCCTAGGGAAGTTGTGGAATCTCCATTATTGGAGATTTTTAAGACCAGGTTAGACAAAGTCCTGTCAGGGATGGTATAGATAATACTGAGTCCTGCTGGCCATGGATTTGATTGAAGAGTGATCCTGCTGTAGTTTTCTCTACCAGACTAGGCCTATGGACTGCTCCTTGGAACGGAAGAACATAGGCATTGCTACAGAAGAGCAGGCCTCTCTCCCATCATGGTCAGTACCAGAAGCTTCACAGGGAAATACAAGAAACCCAGCAGATCACCTGCCCATGGAGCAGGCCTGCACAACTCATAAAGCGGTGAGGGCCATATTACTGCAAAGAAAACAGCTGAGGGCCGAAACCTCACGGCCCCGTGGAAACACAACACCCCTCCCCCCCGAGAGCCGCCCGCCCTGTGGAAACAACCCCTCCTTCCCCAGCGCTGGGGTGTGGAAGCCTGTAGAGGGGGAAAGAAGCAGCGTGCATAGGGTGACCAGATCACAGCAGTAAAATAGGACCTGCCCCCTCCCCGCTCGGCCCCACCATCACACCCCTCTTCACCCCCCCGAGGGGTCACTATATTACTGCACACAACAGTCAATCAATGCAGTTGTAGATAAATCTCTGCAGTATGCATTTTTGTATAACTTTTATAGGACTTTGTATTGAACCTTGGTGATATGTTATAGCGGGACCCTAAGGTAGTATAATTAAGGGCAAAGAAAAATGTCTTTTTGCTAGAAGTAGAATAAGATCTTCCCCCCACTTTGGATTCAATTGCCCCGTTGAATGAATGAGGTGTGAATGAGGAAGGCGTGGAAGGCAGCACCTCCAGATAGCTGCAACTCTTGGCCCTGGTCTACACTTCGAGTTTAGGTCGAATTTATTAGCGTTATTTCGATTGATCCGTGCTCCCGTCCACACGACGAAGCCCTTAACATCGACTTCTAGGGCTCTTAAAATCGATCTCGCCACTCCACCCCCAACAAGGCGATTAGCGCTTAAAGCGATATTGCCGAATCGATGTAGGCTTAGTGAGGACGCAATTCGACGGTATTGGCCTCCTGGATCTATCCCACAGTGCAACATTTGACCACTCTGGACAGCAGTCTGAGCTCCAATGCTCCGCCCAGGTAGACAGGAAAAGCCCCGCGAACTTTTGAATTTCATTTCCTGTTTGGCCAGCGTGGTGAGCTGCAGGTGAGCGCAGATCTCATCAGCAGAGGTGACCATGATGGAGTCCCAGAACCGAAGACAAGCTCCAGCATGGACCGATGGTGAAGTACGCGATCTGATCGCTGTATGGGGAGACGAAACCGTGCTAGCAGAGCTACGGTCCAAAAGAAGAAACGCCAATACATATGCCAAAGTCTCCAAGGGCATGCAGGACAGAGGTTACAACAGGGACGCGCAACAGTGCCGCGTGAAAATTAAGGAGCTCAGGCAAGCCTACCAAAAAACCAGAAATGCAAACAAACGCTCTGGGTCAGAGCCCCAGACATGCCGCTTCTATGATGAGCTGCATGCCATTCTAGGAGGTGCAGCCAGCACTGACCCACCCATGTGGTATGACTCCGTATGTGGATCATCAGAAACCACAGAGGAGCATGATGATGATAATGATGCTGAAAATAGCGCCCAGATACAGCAAGGAAGTGGAGAAGCCCTTTTCCCCGACAGCCAGGAACTCTTTGTCACCCTGGAGCCAGTACCCTACGAACCCACCCAAGGCATGCTCGATGCAGGAGAAGGGACCTCTGGTGCCTCTGGTAAGTGTACCTCTGTTAATTAATACATGTTTTATAAGCAAGCGTGTTTAATGATCAATTCGCGGCCAGTACAGCTACAGCTACTGGAAAACTCTGTTAACATGTTCGGGGATGGAGCAGAAATCCTCCGGGGACATCTCCAGAAAGATCTCCTGGATGTACTCCCAAAGCCTGTGCAAAAGGTTTCTGGGGAGGGCAGCCTTATCCTGTGCTCCGTGGTAACACACTCTACCACGCCAGGCCAGTAGCACGTAGTCTGGAATCATTGCTTTGCAAAGCATGGCGGCGTATGGTCCCGGTGTTTGCTGGCATTCAAGCAACATCCGTTCTTTATCTGTCTGTGTTATCCTCAGAAGAGTGATATCATTCATGGTCACCTGGTTGAAATAGGGGAATTTTATTAAGGGGGTATTCAGAGGGGCTCCGTCCCTGCTGGGCTGTTTGCCTGTGGCTGAACGGAAATCTTCCCCGCTGTGACCCACGCGGTGGGGGGAGGGGGAACAGCGAACATCTTGGATGTGTGTCTGTGTGTGTGTGTGGGGGGGTGTCGATTAGGTTCGCGCTGCACGTTAACCCGAAAACCGCCGCCCCTCCCTTTTCAATTGCCAACCAGTTTTAAATTGCCAGCCCAAAGGCTGTTTGTTATGGGAAATGAGGGGGTTGCTGTTTGAAAACATTCCCACATGTTATGAAGGTTAAAGAAGCCTATAGACTGTGGCTTACCATGGCTGCCTGCAAGCCGAATTCTGTTGCCCGCCGGACCTGCTTGTGTGATCTCTCACACCAAACCGGCAGACCCTCAATATAACAGGCAAAGTGCAACCTTGGACCAAATGCATATGTGATATGTAATGTTTGGAGCATTGTTCTCTAATATGTGTCTTTTAAAGTACTCCTCTCCCGTTTGTTTCCTCCCGCAGCTGCAAATGTTTCAACGCCACCCCTTTCATCACCGTCCCAGAGGCTAGCGAAGATTAGAAGTAAAAAAAAAAGGAATCGAGACAATATGTTCTCAGAACTCATGGAATCCTCCCACACTGAAGCTGCCCAGCAGAATGCGTGGAGGCAGACACTGTCGGAGTCCAGGAAGGCAGAATTTGATCGTGCGGACAGGTGGCGTGCTGAAGACAATGACTGGCAGGATGAAGAGAGTAGGTGGCGTCAGCGTACAGAGAGAAGGCAGGATGCAATTCTGAGGCTACTGGAGGATCAAACGGAAATCCTCCGGCTTATGGCTGAGGAAAGGCGTAGGGTTCAGGAAAGGCCGCCTGAGCCCAGACCGCCATTACAGCCCCTGTGTAACCAACAGCCCTCCTTCCCGAGTCCCATAACCTCATCCCCGAGACGCCCAAGAACGCGTTTGGGCGGCCTCCGTGCACCCAACCACTCAAGTCAAGAGAACAGTCCAAGCAAGAAAGGGCTGGCATTCAATAAGTTTTAAAGTGCTGTGTGTCCTTGTCCTTCCCTCATCCCCTCCTCCACCACCCATCCTGGTGCTTCCCTTCCTCCACCAGCTATCCCGGGAGACTGTGGCAGTTAGCCCCATAGTTCCCCCTCTTTGTTTTATGAATTAATAAAGAATGCATGATTTTTAAGCAACAATGACTTTATTTCCTCTGCGAGTGGTGATCGAGGGGGGGAGGGCAGGGCGGTTTGGGTAAAGGGAAGTAGAGTGAATGAAGGGGCGGGGCTTTTCATTACAGGGGAAAAACAGAACTTTCACACAGCATCCTGGCCATTCATGAAACTGGTTTTCAAAGCTTCCCTGATGCACAACGCACCCTGCTGTACTCTTGTAATAGCCCTGGTGTCTGGCTGCGCATAACCAGTGGCCAGGCGATTTGCCTCAACCTCCCACCCCGCCATAAACGTCTCCCCCTTACTCTCACAGATATTGTGGAGCGCACAGCAAGCAGTAATAATAATGGGAATATTGTTTTCGCTGAGATCTAACCTAGTCAATAAACTTCGCCAGCGAGCTTTTAAACGCCCAAATGCACATTCCACCACCATTCTGCACTTGCTCAGCCTATAGTTGAAAAGGTCCTGACTACTGTCCAGGCTACCTGTGTATGGCTTCATGAGCCATGGCATTAAGGGGTAGGCTGGGTCTCCAAGGATAACTATAGGCATCTCAACATCCCCAACGGTTATTTTCTGGTCTGGGAAGAAAGTCCCTTGCTGCAGCAGCCGAAACAGACCAGACTTCCTGAAGATGCGAGCGTCATGTACCTTTCCCGGCCATCCCACGTTGATGTTGGTGAAACGTCCCTTGTGATCCACCAGTGCTTGCAGCACTATTGAAAAGTAACCCTTTTGGTTTATGTACTCGCTGGCTTGGTGGTCCGGTGCCAAGATAGGGATATGGGTTCCGTCTATCGCCCCACTACAGTTCGGGAACCCCATTGCTGCAAAGCCATCCAGTATGAGCTGCACATTTCCCAGACTCACAACCCTTGGTACCAGCAGCTTGGTGATCGCCCTGGCTACTTCCATCACAACAGCCCCCACTGTAGATTTTCCCACTCCGAATTGATTCGCGACTGACCGGTAGCTGTCTGGCGTTGCAAGCTTCCACAGGGCTATCACCAGTCGCTTCTCTACTGTGAGGGCTGCTCTCATCTTGGTGTTCTTGCGCTTCAGGGCAGGGGAAAGCAACTCACAAAGTTCCATGAAAGTGCCCTTACGCATGCGAAAGTTTCGGAGCCACTGGGATTCATCCCAGACCTGCAGCACTATGTGGTCCCACCAGTCTGTGCTTGTTTCCCGGGCCCAGAATCGGCGTTCCACTGTATCAACAAGCCCCATTAACACCATGATGTCCACCTTGCGGGGGGGCCTTTTTTGAGAGAGGTCTGTGTCCATGTCCTCATCACTGTCCTCAGGGCGCTGCTGTCGCCTCCTCGCCTGCTGTAGCTCTAGCAGCTCCTGGTTCTCGTTCTCCACATACTCCTGGACAATGCGCGTGGTGTTCATAACGGCGAGAACAGCCGCGGTGATCTGATCGTGCTCCATGCTTTCCCTGGTATGCTGTTTGCAGGACAGCAGAGTGGCAGCAGAAGCGGGGGGTGGATAACAATGGAGTCAGCAATATGGCGCCCATATGAAAAAAGGCGCGAAAGGATTTTTTGCTCCCCCCTCAGTTGCTTTCACGGAGGGAGGGGGGAGCAAGAGTTAGGCTCATTTCCTTCTAGCTGCAGATGGTACAATATGCGGTGAGCAAGGGTTAGGCGCCTTCCCTTCTAGCAGCAGATGGTACAATATGCTTGATATCCATCATCATCTCCTGGCCCCCTCAAGGATTGAACTCGCAACCCTGGGTCTAGCGGGCCAACGCTCAGAACACTGAGCTATCCCTCTGCCCGTATTATAGTGTGACTGAATCCCCACTAGACCTAATGTCCAGGCGTACGCTGGAGATGTACGGTAATTGTGAGCTGAGCAGGCTTCCGTAGCAAACACGGAAACCCCGGAAAAAAGGCGCGAAAAATATTGCTTTCACGGAGGGAGGGAGGGATGACATGTACCCAGAACCACCAGCGACAATGTTTTCTGCCCCATCAGGCTTTGGGATCGCAACCCAGTATTCCAATGGGCGGCAGAGACTGCGGGAACTGTGGGATAGCTACCCGCAATGCAATACTCCGAAAGTCGATGCTAGCCCCGCTACTGTGGACACAGTCAATCGACCTCATGGTCTTAACGCTCTTTTAGTGGGGACACACACAATCGATTCCATAAATTCGGGTTTTAAAATATCGACTTCTATAAATTCGACCTAATTCTGTAGTATAGACGTACCCTTGGAGAGGGGATGGGAACCAGACCAAGGACAATCAAACTTGTCATGTGGGCTGACTAGAGAAGAGCAGACATACCGACACCCTCGGGGGTAGGAAGTAAGCACCTTCCTTTGGGAACACCCTCTTTGCAGCATTGGGACAACCCCCAGCCCAGAGACAAGCAGCAAAAAGGACCAATGGACAAAGGCCCAGATTTTGGGCCGCACAGTGAGCATACCTACTCACCCCTCGCGGGCCGCACAGTGAGCCCACCTACTCAGCCCTCCGCGAGCCACACAGTGAGCCCACGTGGGCTGCATGTTGTGCAGGCATGCCATAGAGGAACTTTTTCTCTATCCTCCGTCAATCACATCTATCTCCATTATTGGACGACACCCTGAAATACAAGAGTTTATATCCTTGCTACACTTCAAGAAAGGCAGTAAATCCATCTCAGTCTCCATTTGCTCCAGAGTACTGCCAGCACCATTCTGTATGCATCTCCAAGAGACACGGCTCAACTCATCCCTCTCCTTTGTCATACACCTGGAGCAATAACAAATTTAAAGCTGCAGAATAAAAGACCTAAACTGCAGGGGAAGAAACCTTTTGCCATTAAGCAATGAGCCTTTCCCCACCAGATCACAAGCTTCACAGACAGCAAATGCCCAAATATCGCCAAGTTTTCTCTCTACAACGTCTACTTAGTACCTTATGTATCCTGTTCACTTTGCACTTTGCAGAGGGTACCATGGGAAACATGAGGAATGTTTGCAGAGGTGCTGATGAAATGCAGCTCTCTCATTATTTCACACTGAGTTCGGTCTATTCAAAACTTCTCAAAGCCGGGCCTAGGCGCTCAGACGGGAATCTGTAATGTGCCATTCATGTAATGGTTCTGTCTTTCCCCATGGATATGCCTTCTGTGTTTAACATGGACCACCGTTTCCATTAAGGTACCAAAGGCCCCATCGCCATGCCCTCTAACTCTGGTATTCTCCCAACACCATAGTGACTTCTATGACCATATAATCCTCCACAATCATATGGGCCCTACTAACCGTACAGCCCCTCTCACCGAATGGGCCCCAGAGCAATTACCATGCTAGAAGAGACGAGTGGCCCATAAAAGGCAGTATCCTGTCTCACTGAGTGTCACTCACCAGCTGCTTCAAAAGAAAGCAGAAGAACAATGAATGAGTCCTTTTTGGAAGAAACTTAGGGAGTTTCTTCCAAAATCCTGAATTAAAAATTGGGGGTGAGATTTCTCAGAGCTCTCTAAGGGATTTCAATACCCAAGCTCCAACTAACATCAGCAGGATCTACTGTCCGTAATGCATGTCTTCCTCTTAAAATCCAAGCACCCATTTCTAAAGCATGAAGAGATCGCCTGCAACTCGATAATGGGGAAAACACTGAAAAACCCTAAACCCTCCCCATTGTTATGAATCACAGAGTGTCTGGGCAAGATTCAGTTCTCAAGTCAAAGGATCACCAGCACATCTTCGGAATGGCTAGAGAGAGAACGAGTTGAGTAGGATAATTTTAGTTCACACTGGAAAACAAGTGAAAGTGGTTAGAAGACTCCTGAGCCATGAATGTTTTCAGGCAGTTTTTTAGACTGCCTGGAGGACTCGAGGGGCCCTTTTTTTCCTGACGGTCTAATTAGTTACAGATCACATTTAGACAACTTCTTCCATGATTTAATCTTTTTCCTCTGTTTTTCACAGTCACTTTGTTCTTAACTCCACATGCTCTGAGGTGCACATTACACCCTGTTGCTCTTTCATCTGAAAACTTCAGCGACAGGAGAATTCCCCGTAACTGTCCCCTTTCTAGGGCAACTAAACCTGGTGAGGAAAATACCTGCTTGCGGTCTTTTAAAAGAGCCAGCAGTTCCTGCTTTGGGGTTGGATTGAAACCCTCCCCAAACTCAGTGCTTTCCAGGGGATTCCCTGCTCTGCTTTCTCTCACCAAATCCATTGAAGGGACGGAGAAGGTTTCTTCATCAGCACAATACATCACATTTACTGCCATCTCCCTTTCAGAGCAAGTTTTAATCTAGTGATCTGCACGGTTGGCACCGTTCCTCTGCCACTTGGCTTCCTTGCTTCATGTGTGACGGCATTCACCCCTTCAATCATCTCAAAAGGTCCTTCTGAAGAATCCTGCTTTTTCTTTTCCCTCACTGGAGTCAGCACTAACACCAAATCAGCAGTGTGGGAGATGGCACAGGGCTGAGCCTGCACAGGGGTGGGGGTGCAGAAGGGGTGTGGGTTGCAAACTCTGGGAGGGAGTTTGGGTGCAGGAGGGGTCTCCAGGCTGGGGCAGAGCGTTGGTGTGCAGAAACGGGTGCGGGTGCTGGCTCTGGGAGGGGGACAGGGCTGGGGCAGGGGTTTGGGGTGTAGAAGGCCGTGTGGGGAGCTGTCTCTGATGCCTTGGCTACACTCACGAGTTACAGCGCAATAAAACTGCCTGCAGTGCTGTAACTCACTAACTGTCTACACTCGCAAGGCACGTGCAGCGCTGCATCTCCTCAGGTACAGCGCTGCATGTACTCCACCTCCCCGAGAGGAATAACGTTTGTTGCGCTGCTCCTGGTGCGCTGTGGCTACAGTGTGGCCACCCAATGCGCTGTTATTGGCCTCCAGAAGTTTTCAGAAGTCTCCCACAATGCCTGTTCTAGCCACTCTGGTCATCAATTAGAACTCTACTGCCCTGGCCTCAGGTGACCAAGCGCCACTCCGACCCTTTAAATTCCCTTGGAATTTTAAATATCCCCTTCCTGTTTGCTCAGCCAGGCGTGGAGTGCTCTCAGCGCATCTTTCCAGGTAACCATGCCTCCACGTGCCAGACGAGCCCCAGTATGGCACAATACCGAGTTGCTGGACCTCATCGCTGTTTGCGGGGAGGAAGCTGTCCAGTCCCAGCTGCGATCCAGCCGGAGGAATTTCGATACTTTCGGCCAGATATCAAGGGCCATGATTGAAAGGGGCCATGACCGGGACGCAATGCAGTGCAGGATAAAAGCAAAGGAGCTGCGGAGTGCGTACCGCAAAGCCCGCGAGGCAAACAGCCGCTCGGGTGCTCCCCCCAAAACCTGCTGATTCTACAAAGAGCTGGATGCAATACTTGGGGGTGACCCCACTACTGTTCCGAGCACCACCGTGGACACGGGAGAGCGGGACGAGGAGGAGGAGGAGGAGGAGGGGGTTGAAGAAAACAAGAGCGAGGGTGCTGTGGCTGGGGGAGACACCCCTGACTCCCTGGGTGCATGCAGCCAGGAGCTGTTCTCCAGCCAGGAGGAAGGGAGCCAGTCGCAGCGGCCGGTACGCGTTGGGGGAGAAAGAGAAGAGCAAGTTCGCGGTAAGCAGCTTTTATTTTCGGGAAGGAGTTTTTTCAGTGTGGGGTCCTTGGGCGAGGAGGGTTTGGGCTGCATGCATGCCTAGATGCGGAAGAGCGCATTGATGTGGTCTATCACATCGGAGAAATTGGCCACTGTAATCTCTTTGAAAGTCTCAGCCAGAAAGTGGGCAATGCGCTTGCTCAGGTTTATTGGGAGAGCCGCCGTGGTCCTTGTCCCATTCAGGGTAACGTGTCCGCGCCACTGTGCCGCGAGGGGCGGGGGAACCATTGCTGCACACAGGCAAGCTGCATATGGGCCAGGGTGGAAGCTGCATTGCAGTAGAAGACCCTCCCTTGCTTCCCCGGACACCCTCAGCAGCGAGATATCTTCCAGGACGAACTCCTGTGGAAAATGTGGGGATAGTGTTCAGTGTAGGTTCCCCCTGCAGCTGTTGGCTCTCCCCAAGGCACAGAAACCCGTCGGACAGTACAGCCGTGAAACAATCAGTCCCCCTTGACCATGTGCTTACTCACCATTTTGGGGCTCCCGTGGGTTCTGTGCGCTCTGTTTGGGACGGGAAAATTGTGCTGTTTTGGAGACTGTGTGTGCCCTCCTTAAGTGTGGGGGAATCATTGCTCTGTCTGGCATAAAACAATGATGCCTCTGTTAAATGTTGCATGTTGCCTTCAAGATGCAACCTTGAGATCTCCGCCATCCTTCTTATCACCGGTTGAGAGACTCCAAACGCTCAGGAGGAGGCTCAGAAGAACGAAAGAAGACATGCTGCAGGAAGTTATGAAACAGTCTCTTAAAGAGAATGAAAAGGCTCGGGAGTGGAGGGAGAGTGAAAGCAGGCTCCGCCAGGAAAACGCAGCGCACCGGCGGCAAAGCATGCAGCTCCGGCACGAAAGCACAAAGGAACTGATTAGCATCTTGGCGCGCCAAGCGGACTCTATCCAGGCGCAGGTCGCCATGCAGGCGGAGCAGTACCGCACCCGCCCCCCCCTGCAGCCAGTGTCCCAAAACACTTGTGCCCCCATGTCACCACCTGCCCACTTCACCCAACATCCAGGTTCTTATCGCCCACACCAGATGCCCCCAACACCTGTAGCTTCACCAGACAGCCCTGGAAACTATGACCCTTACCCACTGCACTCAACTCCCATCCCGAATTATAGACATTCTGAAGTGCAGCACTCACTGCACAGCACTCCAGACAGGAAGCCCGAGTATGAAAGCAGGACATACCATACCCTGGGATTGAACACTTCCCCACACCACACACCACCCCCTTGCCCTTTCTGTCTCACAAGCAGTTGTGTTTCTTTTTAATACATGTATTTTCTCTGTAATAAACGGATTCTTTGGATGTGAAAACAGTCTTTATTATTGCATAAGGAAAAAAGATACCTTAGCCCAGGAAAGAAACAGGCAACGCAAGGGAGCTGAGCAAACACAAATCAGCTTAGCAAAGACAGATTATTGATCACATTGGAACCACTTCACTTCAGGGTCGTGCAGGGCAGCACACATTACTGGTGGTTTTCAGCCTCAAATTTCTCCCTCAAGGCATCCCTAATCCTTGCAGCCCCACGCTGGGCCCCTCTAATAGCCCTGCTCTCCGGCTATGCAAATTCAGCCTCCAGGTGTTGAACCTCTGAGGTCCATGCCTGAGTGAACATTTCACCCTTCCCTTCACAAATATTATGGAGGGTACAGCACGCGGACATAACCGCGGGGATGCTGTCTTCGGCCAAGTCCAGCTTCCCATATAGAGATCGCCAGCGGCCCTTCAAACGGCCAAAAGCACACACCACAGTCATTCTGCACCGGCTCAGCCTGTAGTTGAACCGTTCCTTGCTGGTGTCAAGGCTCCCTGTGTAGGGTTTCATGAGCCACGGCTTTAAAGGGTTCGCGGGGTCTCCAAGGATCACAGTGGGCCTTTCAATTTCCCCTACCGTGATCTTCTGGTCTGGGAAAAAAGTCCCGGACTGCATCTTCAGGAACAGGGCAGTGTTCCGAAAGATGCGTGCGTCATGTACCTTTCCGGGCCAGCCTGCGTTGATGTCAATGAAACACCCACGGTGATCCACAAGCGCCTGGAGAACCATGGAGAAATGCCCCTTCCGATTAATGTACTCGGATGCTAGGTGGGGTGGTGCCAAAATAGGAATATGCGTCCCATCTATCGCCCCGCCGCAGTTAGGGAAACCCATTTGTTCAAAGCCAGCCACAATGTCCTGCACGTTACCCGGAGTCACGGTTCTTCTGAGCAGGATGCGATTAATGGCCTTGCAAACTTGCATCAGCACGATTCCAACAGTCGACTTTCCCACTCCAAACTGGTTCGCTACTGATCGATAACAGTCCGGAGTTGCGAGCTTCCAGATTGCAATAGCCACCCGCGTCTCCACCGTCAGGGCAGCTCTCAATCTCGTGTCCTTGCGCCGCAGGGCGGGCTCCTCACACAGTCCCATGAAAGTTGGCTTTCTCATCAGAAAGTTCTGCACCCACTGCTCATCATCCCAGACTTGCATGACAATGTGATACCACCACTCTGTGCTGGTTTCCCGAGCCCAAAAGCGGCGTTCCACGGTGCATAGCATGTCCGTGAATGCCACACGCAAATTCGTGTTGTACGCGTTTCGCGTGACAATTTCATCATCATCGTCGGACTCCTCGCTGTCACTGTGGATCTTAAGGAAGAGCTCGACTGCCAAACGTGACGTGCTGGCGAGACTCGTCAGTATTTTGCTCAACAGGTCGGGATCCATTTTCCCACTGACCAAAACGGAGCACAGATCGCGCTACAAAGAAACCGTTGAAAGATGGCGCCAATATGGCCGGAAACACAGGGATTTCTGGGATGTGAAGCGATGCATTACGGGGCATTGGAACAGGACCCAGAATGCACCATACCCACCGCCCCCTTCCCACAACCCACAGGGCCAGAATTGGAAGAGGTGTTCTGTGGGATATCTGCCCATAATGCACCTCTCCCAAAACCGCTGCAAGTGCCGCAAATGTAGCCACGTTAGTGCTCGTTACTGCACTGGCAGCTGCCAGTGTGGACAGGCTGCAGCGCTTTCCCTACTCAGCTGTACGAAGACGGGTTTAACTCACAGCGCTGTAGATCTGCAAGTGTAGCCAAGGACTGAGAGTGGGGTCGGGCCTGATCTCCCCAGGGGGTGCTAACCACCCGCTAATTTTTTCCCCAAGGTGCTCCAGCCCCGGAGAACCCACGGAGTCGGCACCTATGGACTGCAGTGTCTAAGGGGACTGTCTGGGACCCCATTATAAATTTTTTTTTCATACTTTGAGAGTTCACACTTGCTACGGGGTTGATGACAGAAGCGTAGTCAGGGTGGGGAGCAGGGGGAGCGGCCGCTCCCCCTCAGCACAATTTCCAAAACTGGCGCCTTTTTAATTTTTGAAAGGGTGGAGATGGAGTGGATGGAGGTGGAGCCACAAAATAACGCAGGCCCGACAAAAAAAAACGCCGACATTCTTATACAGGTACCTTCAAATACTTTTTGAGTGGTGTCATCGTTTTCTTCTAGGGAAGCAGAATCTCCCATAATCGAATGCAGCCGTCTGCTCAGCCTGCCACCGCTCTGGGGTTACCCCCCTTGGCTCATGCCAGCAGGGGTCCCGCTGCTGGCCCCACCAGGAGCCCATTGCTGCCCTGGGTTCTTTCACCCAGGCTGGCAGCGGGTTGAGAGACCCCGGCTGGCAGGAGCCCGCAGGGGGAATCCTAGAGCGGCGGCTGGCTGAGCATCTGCTCAGCCCGCCCCACTCTGGGATAACCACCGTGGGCTCCTGCCAGCCGGGGACTCTCAGACCGCTGCTGGCCTGGGTTCTTTCACCCACGCTGGCAGCAGGCTGAGAGTCGGGGTGGTGCCTGTTTTTATGTGTTCGCTCCCCCTGGTGTTAGAATCTGGCTACGCCACTGGGCTGGAGCACATGACTTATGAGGAGAGGCCGATGGAACTGAGGTTCTTTAGTCTGCAGAAGAGAAGGCTGAGGAGAGATTTGATAGCAGTCTTCAACTACTTGAAGGGGGGTTCCAAAGAGGATGGACTGCAGCTGTTCTCAGTGGTGGCAGATGACAGAAAAAGGAGCAATGGTCTCAAGTGGGGGAGGTCTAGGTTGGATATTAGGAAACACTATTTCACTAGGAGGGTGGTGAAGCACTGGAATGGGTTACCTGGGGAGGTGTTGGAATCTCCATCCTTAGAGGTTTTTACGGCCCAGCTTGACAAAGCCCTGGCTGGGAAAGTGTAGTTGGTGTTGGTCCTGCTTTGAGCAAAGGGGTCGGACTAGGTGACCTCATGAGGTCTCTTCCAACCCTCATCTTCTATGATTCTATGATTCTGGAGAGGTGAGGCCCCTCCCACCAAAGTGTGGACACAGAAGAAGGTACCTGGCTGTGGTGACTGTGAAATGGGATTACGCTGTGCTTCGGTGTGCAGCAATGCCGATGCTCTGGTTATGGTGGCTAGATGGACATAGAGAAGGGTGTCAGGAACAGACTGGCTGGGTCACAGCCCTGAATGCTACAAGCACAGGTCACAGGGGACATGCCTCTTTCCCAGTGTGTGCCCCACCAGCAGCCCCAATCCACCTCTGCACTCAATGCAGATTTCCCCAATGGTCTCTTCACCTGGACAGTCAATGGCCTGTGTTCTTAGCTGACTTGGCACAACTGAAAATTCTCCCTACCCCAAAATTAAAGGCCTTTTAAAAGAAAAGCCAGGGTGTGTTCAGCATCGTGGGCCAGCCTGCTGTGAAGGTGTCACTTCCCCAAAGTGTTAATGGAGTTAATGGAGCGTTATCCCGGTGAGTCGGAGTGAGGCTCCTTGGTCTGTTCTCTGTAATAAGTGAATCTAATCTTCAATATTGGAACATCTCATCCCAGTAAACATTTACTACCATTCTAATAATACACCTCTTTGGCCCTATGAAACTTGATGAGTGTTTGCGCACTGCCTTGAAATGCTTACATCGGAGGAAGCTTCAGACAGTCAACGCTGCATGTTAAAATTACACCTGTCTGCCATAGGGTAAACAGAGGCACATTCAGGTGAAGATCAGACAACAGTGATTGGGAGAGTCAAAAATGAACCCCAATAGTTCGGACTACTCATGCCAAACACTAACCTGTATCTCCTGAACACTACTGGATACTTACTGTTCATGCTTTCCAAATAAATCCTTAACCCGAGAGTAATTCTTAGAGAGGCTCATTCTGGATTTTTTTCAATTGTGTTTTGATGGTTTTTTGGGCAACTTTGGGGTGAAACAGCTTCTCATCTAGCTGTGATCAACGAGCAACCATCTAGAGTCTTGCCATGCACTTTAACTCCCTTTATTTGTAGTTGTTATCTCAGTCGTGGGTATTGACACTTGAGCAGAATTAAATTCTCTTGTAACACAATTTGTCCCATTTCAAATCTGTATTGAGATTTTTAGTCCTTCACTGACGTGACCAAGTTTGAAATATAGACACTTGTAATTCCTTTCCACCATTATTATCCTCAGGTATAAAGAAGGTAATGTGAAAGAAAGACCCTACCCTGTACCTCGTTTCACAAACCTGAACGAATTCATTACCATTGGGTTACTCTGACCGATTAGAGAGACATGTTTCCACAGAAAGAAAAAGTAGCGCACACAGCGCACCTGGTGACTTCAGCCCAACGGGTGCTATGACTTAAAGCAAGTTTTTGTTCCTTGAATTATCTATTGAGATTTACAAGGCTACCGCACTCATGGAAAAGATAGAAATGGACAGTCTTGTAATTCCTTTGGAGAAGTGTTATCATCACATATAAGGAGAGTGAAAGTGGATCAAAATATTAGCCAGCTTTTTATTGTTCATGCTGAGATCCAAGGATTGCCAACAGTTTGTAACCAGACCTGTTACTAGCCTTGTCTTGTAACATGGTGTAACAGGGAACAACTTTACAACTCAGCCTGTGGCCAGAGCTATACCTGGGCATCTTAGCGCTCGGGCTGAGCAAGCATATTTCTGCCCCCTACCAGGTTTTTTTCCCACTGAATTGAGTTAGGACATTATAGACTAATGATAATTAAGGTTAAGATTTGGTCACGGTTAATCTTAGTAAAAGATTAAGCTTCCGAGAGTCTTTCTTCATTGCCCGTGACCCATCTCTGACTTTGACTAAAAATAACTGTGAAAAAATGGGTAAAGGACCGGGAATTCCAGCACCCACTGCTGCTGTGTCTTCTGGGTCCTCCAGATTCCCACGGTGGCTGGGAGATGCGGGGAACCCGTGCGACCTGCAGTGCCTAGGAGTACCAGGGTCCCACCCACCACCTGCAGCGGCTTAGAGCTATGGAGGGCCCCCTGCCACCATAGGCATTCCGGGTCCCACGGCTGGGAGCTGCTTGGTCCCATCGCTACCCACGGCGGCTGACAGCTTCGGACCCCCTCCCTTGGCCTGAAGCGGAAAGTCTCACGGAGGTCTCTGGAAGTCACAGATTCCATGGGCTCTGTGACATAATCTTAGCCTTACAGTACATAGACAATACAAACTACTGTCTGAGTCATTAAGGGACCACATGAACTTTCACACAATCCTTTAACATCCCAAGAGCGCCCTTCTACATAACCTTTAAGGAAACTCATTCATAGGTACTGGGGAAAAAACGGACTGAAAATAATCGTAATAGCAATCACTTTATGGCATGAAATATATTCAGAAAGACATAAAAACTAATCCTCTTGGTTGGTTAGTTCCTTAAAAACTAATCCTGTTGGCTGGTTAGTTCCATAAAAACTAATCCTGTTGGCTGGTTTTCTATCGCCCTCAGGGACACTGTGGCTACAATAAGCAGCCACCTCTCTCAGTGACACATCGGAGAATAAAAAGGACTCAGGATTAAAGAAAGAATGAATTTCCTGCGGAGGTGGATTATCTAGCAATTAAATTACCTGTCTCGGTATAAGCAGAAGCCACCCTTTCTCTGGCCTTTATATGAGGGACACAAGTATTTGGAGGGGCAAGGTTGTAAGATTTTGGGTTTCTGCCTTTTGCGTTGTGATTTGCTGTTTCTAAGAAGAGGAGGGATAATTGTTTGCGCCCTGGTACAATAGGACGGTTGGCTTCACAGCCCGACTCAAGCTCTGCACCCCGTGCAGATTCCCCCAATGGTCTCTTCACCTGCCCAGTCAATGGCCTGTGTTTTTAGCTGACTTGGCACTATTGAATATTGTCCCTTGCCCAAAATGAGAGGCCTTTTCAATGAAAAGCCAGGGTGTGTTCAGCATCGTGGGCCAGGCTGCCTGAAGGTGTCAGTTCCCCGACGTATGAGTGCACCTTGCTGGCTGGCTAATGGAGCGTTATCCCGGTGGGTCGGAGGGAGGCTCCTTGTTCTGTTCTCTGTAATAAGGATTAAATCAGGCTGGGGCAGCACCAAGTAAGGGCAGGTCCCAGTAACAGGAACACAGAGCTAAAGGAGGGAGCAGGGCGTGTTTTACCCCTGCTGAGCGCTGACTGAAACGGCCACTTTTACTTGGGCAGCGTTTACTTTCTTTGTTTCTACTGTTGCTTCCCCAAACTGAAAATCACAAGCAGCCCAGGACTGCTTCCTTTCTCCTGTCTCAACACTTCCTGACAAGCCTGGAAGGCCGACTGCCCCCAGCCCCCAACAGGGCAGGCGCCTCATCCCATCAGGGTGTCTGTTACCGCCTCTGCCCCACCCTGTGCTGGGGTTTTGATCTCTGACACCCTCTGGAAGCCCCTCACCCCTGGGATGAAACCCGGCTCCTACCCCCCCTCCAATTATGCTCCTTGGCCCCCTTCTGACCCTGCCTCCAGCTGTTTGATCTCCCCGCCCCCATGCAGTCAGTTACCGCCCACTGCTCAGACCCTGCCCATCCCACCCATTTGCCCCCTTTAAACTTTGGAATCGCCAGCAAGCGCAGCAGCTTCAGCAGATGTTACTGAGCAATGAGCGCGCTCAGTAGGAGCGAAGCAGCGCTCAGCACCCTGCCTGCCTGACGCCCCATTAGCCCCCAAGTGCAGGGGAGCCTGCGATTGCCTGGGCTCCTGGGCCTGCGATCCTTGTAGGCAGGGGGTGCTCTGAGCACCCTGGGCTCCATCTGGAGGCTGTTCGGACTCATCCTGCGGGGGGGGGGGCGCCACTACTCTTAACCTGCCCAATTTTTGCACCCCAGTAGCTCTACGCTCTCGGCGGCTGACCCACTCGCCCCTCCCGAGTGACAGCTCTGCCTGTGGTAGGAGGAGTCACACGTATCGGGTTGTATTTCTCTTTCTGCAACTGACCCCCAGGTGACCTTCACCTCAACATGCATGTTTCTCGGCCCATCGAACACACAGAGTCAGGGTGTTGGGGATGGAAGTTCTTCAGCGTCCTCACAAGTCCAGCTTTCAAAGCCCCTCACAAACACTGGCTGGTCTTTCACTCGGGCAAAGGTTCTATTCTTCAAATATTAATAGACTGTTGTTGAGAGTAGACACCTCTGCACTGAGTAATAGAGTCATTTTAAACAAAATCAAGGCCAAGCTCTCGTGTCATTCTCTTAATCAGGTCGTAACTTTGAAGCCACACAATCTGGGGCTGGTTCACTGTCATTTGAATGTAATTCTGCATTTGGTATTTATAAAAACATTTTAACTGGAAAATGAAGGTGTCCCCTTGGTGTCAATCAGCACAGTTGCTTCAACTTCACAGAGGCTCAAGGCCTCAGAATCAAAGGAAGACTCCTCTGCCTCATTCCCTGGATATGGAACCCACCCCTGGGGATCTCTCTTACACGCTAAACAACATTCTGATTCTGGAAGAATGTTTTCTGCAACATGCCCTATGGCTGGTCAGAGTTGATGTCAAATCTCATCCCGCAGAGATCTCCTCTTTCCTCAAGAATGTGCGATTTTCATCTCTCCTTGGCTTCTTCCTGGGCTCACTCAGCTGCATTATCTCACAAAGGCATCCTTTTCTTGGCTGCTCATGGATGGAGAGGTCCTGACATAAAAGAGCACTGCTTCCTTTCCCTCTCCGCCATCCCTCCCCTTGACCCATGAGCAAATCTGCTCTAGGCAGCCCTTTCAGATGGCATTGGTGACAATTTTTATTCACAATAGGGTAAGATTCACCCCTGGGCAGACAGACATCAGAAAGGCCCATGCTCCACTTAAGACCCGGTTAAGACCCAGTTTAAAAGTTTAAAATGGGACTAAAGTTGTTGACAGGCATCGTACCATCCGCCAGCCAAAGGGTGAATTTCAAACTTTAGGTCCTGACAAGAAACACGCTGGAGGCAATGGAATGATTCCCATTAACTTCTAAGGGAATTGGGTCTGACCCGTTGAGAATGCAGAAAAAGGTCTCCCTCCTTCCTGGCAGGGTTAGAATGAAAAGGACAAACTGGAGTCCTTTCATGACGCCCACTTGTGCTTCTAATGCTTCTTAGAATCACAGTGACATTCGTTCTCATTGGAGCACCAATAAAGTCAATGGAATGTCACGAGGAATGCAGTTGGCCCGAACCATCTGAAGATGAAAGGAAGATGAAGGGTGCAACGTACAGGTCACGCCTTCTGAGGCTCAGATTAACCTAATAATCACAACCCCTGAGGAAAAGAGCTCCGTCCAAAGGAGGATTTTGCAAGGCAATCAAGTTGGTTTGGTAACTAATTAGGACCGCCTCCACAAATGGCATCGCAGATCCTCCAGGCAGTCCTAGGAACTGTATAAAAGCGCTCACCACTCAGGGCTCTTCTAAACACTTCTCCAGTCTTCATCTCCTCGGTGTCCTTGGGTAAGTCCAATTCAACTCGATCACTTTCAAACTATAAAGATGGGATTGTAGGGGCTATTTTCATGGAAGACGGAATCTTGCATTTACTCACTGTGATATTTATTAGGGATCAGGATTTTCTTCGATCACGATCTTGTGTAGTGATTCAGTTACAGGAGCTGGTGGATTCATGATTTGAAACTATTAGAGGTATATTAGGAGCAACAGATGCAATTGGGAAACATAGTTACTATTCATTGGAAATAGATTTAGGGCACTGAAATCTTTTCAGAAACTTTAGAAGAGGCATTTAGCCATTTTTCACTAGGCTAGATTAGGAAGAAACTTTCCCTGTTGCTCCTCTTGTAAGGGAACTCCCCTCGCTCTTCATTTGCCACTATATCTGTTCCTGTATCTATAACTTTCACTCCATGCATCTGAAGAAGTGGTTTTTTACCCATAAAAGCTTAGGCCCAAATAAATCTGTTAGTTTTTAAGGTGCCACCGGACTCCTCCTTGTTTTTGTGAATACAGATTAACATGGCTACCCCTCTGATACTTTCTCAGATTAGTTCAGAAAGGACCAATTCAGTGGTCTTTTACTTGCTTCTAAAACAGTAGCTGTTATTCCTCACTGTTGGAGACACAACCATTTATTAAGCTGACTAGTGGTGTGAGCCACTCTAGCAATTTCTATGTTCTCCTGAGCAGAAATACCCATTGAAGGTGCTTCTCCTAAGATGCTGTAATTTACTGTCGCTCCATAGAAGTCAGTGGTCCAGAACCCCTTTTTTCCCAGCTGAGGAGCTTGTCCTTAGTGATTTGGTTGGAGAAAAATAACGTTTTCTCTGTATTCACCGTAAGTATTGTTGATTCACAAGCTTAGGAAAATCCAAGATCTACCCTGTGATACCAGACTCAACTGGTTTGCACGCAGAGGTTAAATCCTCAAACGAAAGGCAGTGATTACCATGATCCCAGCCATTTCTCTTTGAGAAATGTCTCAAATGGACACAGAATCCCAGGTGTCCAGCAGAGAAATAGTGACACTTATTCCAGTCGGTGTTTTTCAGACAAAGCCAATGAGAGAGCTTCAAGGGGGCCGGTTGGGAGGGAAGTTTAGTGCGAGTGGACAAGAGGTGTAAAAAGAGGATATAGGAAGAACTACATGGCGATGAACACAGGGACTACGTCCACTCTTCCTTTTTCTCCTGGGCCACACCAAGCTTTGAAGCCTTTCTTCCACCTCCCCTTGTACCTTCTCTTTACTCTAGTCCCTGTTGTGTGTTTCAGGTTTACCTCCATCCCAGAAAGATGACTTTCTCCAGCCTGTGCTATCCTGAATGTGGGGTGGCCCGACCCAGTCCAGTTACTGGCAGCTGCAACGAGCCGTGCGTTAGGCAGTGCCCTGACTCCGAAGTGGTGATCCGTCCCCCAGCGACTGTTGTGTCCATGCCAGGACCAGTGATGAGCACTTTCCCGCAGAGCACTGTAGTCGGAGCCGTAGGCGCACCTGTGGTTGGACCCGGTTTCGGGGGCTCATTTGGTTATGGGGGATTGAACGGCAATGGAGGCCTTTACGGAAGATTTAATGGTTTGGGGGGATACGGTGGTTACGGTGGCCCTTACGGTTATG
Organism: Macrochelys suwanniensis; assembly: GCA_033296515.1. Classification (NCBI taxonomy): domain Eukaryota; kingdom Metazoa; phylum Chordata; order Testudines; family Chelydridae; genus Macrochelys; species Macrochelys suwanniensis. The sequence goes on from CM065775.1 coordinate 341,370,995, forward strand.
GGGGATCATGTGGTTATCGGGGATTAGGCGGTTACTTGGGCGGTTATGGTCACGGGGGAATATGTGGTTCCGGGGTATCTTGCCATAGGTACCTCAGTGGAAGCTGTGGGCCATGCTAAACCCAGCAGGAGCATCCGTGGAAGAAGGAAGAACCAGGAAACGAACGGCAAGATACAGATTCACCCCTGACCTTTTGGGCTTGGCTTTCAGAAGTGCTGAGCAACCATGGCTCCAGCTGAAGTCAGTGGGAGCTGTGTGTGCTCAGCACCTCGGTCTGATGGCCATGCTGCATGTCTAATGTTACGCTTTATCACTCTTTCTGCCAACACTTTCCCAGCCATGGGCTGATTCTCTTATTCCCATGTGGACTCACACTGAATTACACGCAGGCTATTTACACTAACTCCGCAGTTTAAAGGAAATAGGGGCCTTAAGACAGGCATCAGTTACATTTATTATCATTTTAAGTCCCTTGAGAGGGGTAAAAAGAGACCTTGCCTTGAAGGAGAATTAGACCCTATCTGTCCTAGCCTTTCCATCAATACCTATCTTTAGTGTCTCCCTTTGACCTTCTCTGCGACAGATGATCAATTGTGAAGCAGCGTAGTCCTCTGCTTCTGTTTTGTTGTCTCTCACTTCCCACCGACCGGGGTAAGAAAAGTAATTTAAAATGGTTGCAAAGGGGACTTGTTTGTCAACCTCTGCAGATGCAACAACAAAAAAAGAACATCGTGTGTGAAATACCTCCCATTGAGGTGGGTGACCGGTCATGGTCCTTCTTCAACAACTGAAAACACATTCTTTCTGCTCTCATATTTTTCCTGTAACTGTACTGCAAATGGCACTCGCATTAAAAACGCTGGTGCATCATAATATCCGTCTTCTGGTTCTCTTTGTTCTTCCATCCCTCTTTAAACATTGCCCTGGACAATATTCAGCCCTGAAAAGCCGGTAGCATCAGGCACTTCTCAAGAGGCAACTTTTGGAAGCCCTGGAGTGATAGGAGAATTCAGCCCTTGAAGTAGTTTACAGCATTAGGTTCGGTTTCCGTACGGGGGTGGAGTTCCACCTTGCATTACCTGCTTTGCATTACCTGTTTTAACAAAGTAAAGTTCACTCTAGTCCAAACTCCTTGAATGGCAGAGCAACTTTCAGGACAGGATGCCTTTGCTTCTAGAGCGCTTTCAAAGTCAGGATCGTCACTGGAAAGCCCCTCTGTCACGGAGTGTGGGGGAGTCAGCGCCTGCACCCCTCTTCCTGGGATTCACTGTGACGCTCAGCCAGCCAGTAGAACAGAAGCTTTATTAGGAACGCCAGGAATACAGTCCAATCAGAGCTTGTAAGTACAAACAGGACCACTCAGTCGGGCCCTTCTGGGGGGCAGGGAGCTTAGACCCCAGTGTGGGGGCTCCCTGCGTTTCACCCCACAGCTCCAAATGGGGGGCAGGGAGGCCAGACTCGGTCTGCACCTCCCTCCTCCTCCACACCTAGCTTCCAACTGAAACTCTCCAGCCCCTCCTCAGCCTTTCTCTTTCCCGGGCCAGGAGGTCACCTGACCCTTTTCTTCTGCAACCCCTTCAGCTCACACCTTTGAAGACAGCCATTCGTTGCCAGGAGACAGAGTGTCGGCCATTCTCTGTCCCTCGCCGGCTCTGCAACAATCACCCCTTATTCCCACCACCTAGAGACTTAGGAAATGCATAGGGGAAACGGAGGCACACACAGTATTCAGAGAAAACATTAACAACAGTCCTATTTCCTCACACCCTCTGAAATTGCACGCCACAAATCACCCTCCCTGTTTTATGGAGCTTCCCTTCCCCAGGCTTTGAGTGTTTCAGCAGGCATTATGTATACAGATGAATGCTCAGAAAACTTTACTAACCTGACCACTTGTTATGGGTACTTCATCTGGAACCCTCAGACCAAATCAAATCTCATTTCCATCACGACTGCTCCTCCAGGTGCTAAGGATGAAGGTTTCAACCAAGGTATCTCCGCCATGTCATTTGAGAGCATTCTGAATAATAAACTCTCCAGCAGAGACTCTGCCGAAACATCATTAGGAGTCAACAGCCCTTTTTGAGAAGAGTTCTCCTTTTGCCAGGACCTTCTTCTATTCTCCTCGGATGGGACCTGCAGTGACATGTAGCATGTAGCATCCATCTAGGAAGCAATCTTTTATGACAACCTAGCGGGAGGTGTAAAATCAACCAGCTCTACTCCTTGATACCAACTTTGCACTCACTTTGCAATGCTGGAGATGAGCTGACAACATTTAGGGAAATGGGGCAAAACTAGTTGAGCTTCACATTGAGATTTTGGATTTCATTGCACCAATAAAACTCAGTTAATTAAATCTTCTTCTGACTCTTTGCCCACTTATTCATAGATTCATAGATTAATAGATTCTAGGGCTGGAAGGGACCTCGAGAGGTCATCAAGTCCAGCCCCCTGCCCTCATGGGGCATCTACTTGTTCATCTACTTGTGTTCATCTACTGGCCAACAGAAATGCCCACTCCTTGGTGAAATGACAGGACCAAAAGTTGATTTCACATGGATGTTGTCAACACAACTGACTGCCTCAGTTCTGCCCTTATAGGACAAACTACACTACACCAAAGTCATCTGCAGGAGCCATGACAGACAATGGAACAAATCATTAAGGAATCAATTTGCAGACACCTAGAAGATAATCAGGTGATAAGTAACCGCATGGCTATAAAAAAAACAAAACCTGTGAAAACAACCTAATAGATTTCTTTTACAGGATAAGAAGCCTCGTGGATAGTGGGCAAGCGGTAGATGTGGTATAGCTTCTTTTTTAGGAAGGCTTTGGATACTTTCTTCCTTACCTTCTCATAAACAAACTAGGAAAATACATGCTAGCTGAAGCTACGATAAGGTGGGTGCAGAACTGGGTGGAAAGCCATTCCCAGAAAGTATTTATAAGGGGTCTACAATCCAACTGGAAGGGCATATCAAGTTGTGAGGCACAGGGATCAGTTCTGGGTCCGATACTGTTCAATATCTCTCCCATTATGGTCAGTACCAGAGGCTTCACAGGGAAATACAAGAAACCCAGCAGATCACCTGCCCATGGAGCAGACCTGCACAACTCGTAAAGCGGTGAGGGCCATATTACTGCAAAGAAAACAGCTGAGGGCCGATACCTCACGGCCCTGCGGAAACACAACACCCCTCCCCCCCCGAGAGCCGCCCGCCCCGCGGAAACAACCCCTCCTTCCCCGGTGCTGGGGTGTGGAAGCCTGTAGAGGGGGAAAGAAGCAGCGCGCATAGGGTGACCAGATCACAGCAGTAAAAGAGGACCTGCCCCCTCCCCGCTCGGCCCCACCATCACACCCCTCTTCACCCCCCCAAGGGTTCACTATATTACTGCACACAACAGTCAATCAATGCAGTTGTAGATACATCTCTGCATTATGCATTTTTGTATAACTTTTATATGACTTTGTATTGACCCTTGGTAATATGTCATAGCGGGCCCCTAAGGTAGTATAATTAAGGGCAAAGAAAAATGTCTTTTTGCTAGAAGTAGAATAAGATTTTCCCCCCACTTTGGATTCAATTGCCCTGTTGAATGAATGAGGTAGGCGTGGAAGGCAGCAACTCCAGACAGCTGCACCTCTTGGAGAGGAGATGGGAACCAGACCAAGGACAATCAAACTTGTCATGTGGGCTGACTAGAGAAGAGCAGACATACCGACGCCCTCGGGGGTTAGAAGCAAGCACCTTCCTTTGAGAACACCCTCTTTGCAGCATTTGGACAACCCTCAGCCCAGAGACAAGCAGCAAAAAGGACCAATGGACACAGTCCCAGATTTCGGGCCGCACAGTGAGCATACCTACTCACTCCCCACGGGCCGCACAGTGAGCCCACCTACTCAGCCCCCCGCGAGCCACACAGTGAGCCCACGCGGGCCGCATGTTGTGCAGGCATGCCATAGAGGAACTTTTTCTCTATCCTCCGTCAATCACATCTATCTCCATTATTGGACGATACCCTAAAATACAAAATGAAAATAAGAAAGAAAAACTTGTTTTCTTTCTTTTTTTCTTTCTTTTTTTCTTTCTAATTTTCATTTTGCTGACACAGACTAACACGGCTACTACACTGAAACCTTGCTGACACAGACTAACACGGCTACTACACTGAAACCTAAAATACAAGAATTTATATCCTTGCTACACTTCAAGAAAGGCAGTAAATCCATCTCAGTCTCCATTTGCTCCAGAGTACTGCCAGCACCATTCTGTATGCGTCACCAAGAGACACGGCTCAATTCATCCCTCTCCTTTGTCATATACCTGGAGCAATAACAAATTTAAAGCTGCAGAATAAAAGACCTAAACTGCAGGGAAAGAAACCTTTTGCCATTAAGCAATGAGTCTTTCCCCTCCAGATCACAAGCTTCACAGAGAGCAAATGCCCGAATATCGCCAAGTTTAAACTCTACAATGTCTACTTAGTACCTTATGTCTCCCGCTCCCTTTGCACTTTGCAGAGGGTAACATGGGAAACATGAGGAATGTTTGCAGAGGTGCTGATGAAATGCAGCTCTCTCATTATTTCACACTAAATACGGTGTATTCAAAACTTCTCAAAGCCGGGCCTATGCACTCAGACGTGAATCTGTAATGTGCCATTCATGTAATGGTTCTGTCTTTCCCCATGGATATGCCTTCTGTGTTTAACATGGACCACCGTTTCCATTAAGGTACCAATGGCCCCATCACCATGCCCTCTAACTCTGGTACTCTCCCAACACCATATTGACCTCTGTGATCATATAATCCTCCACAATCATATGGGCCCTACTAACCGTAGAGCCCCTCTCACCGTATGGGCCCCAGAGCAATTACCATGCTAGAAGAGACGAGTGACCCATCTAAGGCAGTATCCTGTTTCAATGAGTGTCACTCACCAGCTGCTTCAAAAGAAAGCAGAAGAACAATGAATGAGTCCTTTATGGAAGAAACTTAGGGAGTTTCTTCCAAAATCCTAAATTAAAAATTGGGGGTGAGATTTTTCAGAGCTCTCTAAGGGATTTCAATACCCAAGCTCCAACTAACATCAGCAGGATCTACTGTCCGTAATGCATGTCTTCCTCTTAAAATCCCAGCACCCATTTCTAAAGCATGAAGAGATCGCCTGCAACTCGATAATGGGGAAAACACTGAAAAACCCTAAACCCTCCCCATTGTTATGAATCACAGAGTGTCTGGGCAAGATTCAGTTCTCAATTCAAAGGATCACCAGCACATCTTCGGAATGGCTAGGGAGAGAACGAGTTGAATAGGAGTTTTTCAGTTCACACTGGAAAACAAGTGAAAGTGGTTAGAAGACTCCTGAGCCATGAATGTTTTCAGGCAGTTTTTTAGACTGCCTGGAGGACTCGAGGGGCCCTTTTTTTCCTGATGGTCTAATTAGTTACAGATCAAATTTAGATAACTTCTTCCATGATTTAATCTTTTTCCTCTGTTTTTCACAGTCACTTTGTTCTTAACTCCACATGCTCTGAGGTGCACATTACACCCTGTTGCTCTTTCATCAGAGAATTCCCCGTAACTGTCCCCTTTCTAGGGCAACTAAACCTGGTGAGGAAAATACCTGTTTGTGGTGTTTTAAAAGAGCCAGCAGTTCCTGCTTTGGGGTTGGATTGAAACCCTCCCCGAACTCAGTGCTTTCCAGGGGATTCCCTGCTCTGCTTTCTCTCACCATTGAAGGGACGGAGAAGGTTTCTTCATCAGCACAATACATCACATTTACTGCCATCTCTCTTTCAGAGGAAGTTTTAATCTATCCATGTGCATGGTTGGCACCGTTCCTCTGCCACTTGGCTTCCTTGCTTCCTGTGTGACGGCATTCACCCCTTCAATCACCTCAAAAGGTCCTTCTGAAGAATCCTGCTTTTTCTTTTCCCTCACTGGAGTCAGCACTAACACCAAATCAGCAGTGTGGGAGAGGGCACAGGGCTGAGCCTGGACAGGGGTGGGGGTGCAGGAGGGGTGAGGGGTGCAAACTCTGGGAGGGAGTTTGAGTGCAGGAGGGGTCTCCAGGCTGGGGCAGAGCGTTGGTGTGCAGAAACGGGTGCAGGTGCTGGCTCTGGGAGGGGGACAGGGCTGGGGCAGGGGGTTGGGGTGCAGGAGGCCATGTGGGGTGCTGTCTCTAAGAGTGGGGTGGGGGCTGATCTCCCCAGGGGGTGCTAAGCACCTGCTAATTTTTTTCCCAGGGTGCTCCAGCCCCAAGCACCCACGGAGTAGGCGCCTATGGACTGCAGTGTCTAAGGGGACTGCCTGGGACTCCATTTGTGATGGTGCTGCCCATGGGAGCCTGCTGAGGTCACTCAATCAGGGTGAACTGCAAACAGAACGGGGCAAACAAACCCCAAATGCTGGTGGATAGTCCAATAATTAGATTCACCAAGCCAGCACAAAACAGCCTCTATAGTACCTCACTGGTTACTAAGAAGTCCAGACAACACAGTTCCCTTAAAGTACCCAGCCTCAGGCCTCCATCCAGACACACACTGTAAGATATGATGATGATTACTGAAAATCTTAATTCATCATATATAAGAAAAGGTTCTTCCAATCCCAAAGGATCAGCCCCAAATCCAGGTCAAATAATAACTTAGATCTTACCCCAAATACCCCGCTTCCAGTCAATTCTTATTAACTAAACTAACATTTATTAAAAAAGAAAAGAGAGAGAGAGTTGGTCAATAGATCAGTATACATACAGACTTGAATTCAATTCTTGAGGTTCAGGTACATAGCAGAGATGAGCTTGTAGTTGCCAAAAGTCCTTTTAGAAATAGTCCATAGGTTATAGTCCAATGTCCATATTCAGGGTGACGCCAGTCAGTGACTGGGGATCTCAATCCTTATGGCTCAGGGTTTCCCCTTCTTGAAACCCAAAGCAGATCTGAGAGCCAGAAGGATCATGTCCCAGGGTTCTTATACATTTCCAGCAGCCATTTGGCCTGAGAAAACAATAGGCTGAACTGTCCTTCCAAACATCATGGCAATTAGCACAGGATAATTTATCCATTACACAGTTCAGACACAGGTTATCACAATCTTCAAAGAGACATAGACAATAATACTATTTCACTCAAATATCTTCCTAAATGTTAATACTCCTTTTTTGATCTTTGAATCAAAGCTATAGCCATAGACACAAACTTGTTTGCTCAGATCACAAGAGCTGAGCAAACATCTCCCCTTCTAGCTCTAACAATGCCGGCTGCATTTCAAAGCTCTGTTCCTTTACATATCTTCCTAACCAGTCTTTACAGTTCAGCCATGGGTCAGGTCAGTCTGTGAGTTCATTAACCCTTTCTAGCCCTGTCACCTTTCAATGAGATATTATATTATACTCATAACATCACACCATTATAAAAAAATTTTTTTACTTTGAGAGTTCACACTTGCTACGGGGTTGGTGACAGTAGCGTCGTTAGGGTGGGGAGCAGGGGGAGCGGCCGCTCCCCCTCAGCACAATTTCCCAAACTGGCGCCTTTTTAATTTTTGAAAGGGTGGAGATGGAGTGGATGGAGGTGGAGCCACAAAATAACACAAGGCCGACAAAAAAACGCCGACATTCTAATACAGGTACCTTCAAATACTTTTTGAGTGGTGTCATTATTTTCTTCTAGGCAAGCAGAATCTCCCATAATCAAATGCAGCCGTCTGCTCAGCCTGCCACCGCTCTGGGGTTACCCCGCTTGGCTCGTGCCAGCAGGGGTCCCGCCGCTCGCCCCACCAAGAGCCCATTGCTGCCCTGGGTTCTTTCACCCAGGCTGGCAGCGGGTTGAGAGACCCCGGCTGGCAGGAGCCCGCAGGGAGAACCCTAGAGCGGCAGCGGGCTGAGCATCTGCTCAGCCCGCCCCGCTCTAGGATAACCACCGTGGGCTCCTGCCAGCCGGGGTCTCTCAGACCGCAGCTGGCCTGCGTTCTTTCACTCTGGTTATGGTGCCTAGATGGACATAGAGACGGGTGTCAGGAACAGACTGGCTGGGTCACAGCCCTGAATGCTACAAGCACAGGTCACAGGGGACAATTCCTCAAGGAATCAATTCTGAACCACTTAAAGGAGGGGAAAGTGATCAGGAACAGTCAGCATGGATTCACCAAGGGCAAGTCATGCCTGACTAACCTAATTGCCTTCTATGATGAGATAACCGGCTCTGTGGATGAGGGGAAAGCAGTGGATGTGCTATTTCTTGACTTTAGCAAAGCTTTTGATACAGTCTCCCACAGTGTTCTTGCCAGCAAGTTAAGGAAGTATGGGCTGGATGAATGGACGGTAAGGTGGATAGAAAACTGGCTGGATGGTCGTGCTCAACGGGTAGTGATCAATGGCTCCATGTCTAGTTGGCAGCCGGTATCAAGTGGAGTGCCCCAAGGGTCGGTGCTGGGGCCGGTTTTGTTCAATATTTTCATCAACGATCTAGAGGATGGTTTGGACTGCACCCTTAGCAAGTTTGCAGATGACACTAAACTGGGAGGAGTGGTTGATACGCTGGAGGGTAGGGACAGGATACAGAGGGACCTAGACAAATTAGAGGATTGGGCCAAAAGAAATCTGATGAGGTTCAACAAGGACAAGTGCAGAGTCCTGCACTTAGGACGGAAGAATCCCATGCACTGCTACAGACTAGGGACCGAATGGCTGGGCAGCAGTTCTGCAGAAAAGGACCTAGGGGTTACGGTGGACGAAAAGCTGAATATGAGTCAACAGTGTGCCCTTGTTGCCAAGAAGGCTAACGGCATTTTGGGCTGTATAAGTAGGGGCATTTCCAGCAGATCGAGGGACGTGATTATTCCCCTCTATTCGGCACTGGTGAGGCCTCATTTGGAGTACTGTGTCCAGTTTTGGGCCCCACGCTACAAGAAGGATGTGGATAAATTGGAAAGAGTCCAATGGAGGGCAACAAAAATGATTAGGGGGCTCGAGCACATGACTTATGAGGAGAGGCTGAGGGAACTGGGATTGTTTACCCTGCAGAAGAGAAGAATGAGGGGGGATTTGATAGCTGCTTTCAACTACCTAAAAGGGGGTTCCAAAGAGGATGGAACTAGACTCTTCTCAGTGGTAGAAGATGACAGAACAAGGAGTAATGGTCTCAAGTTGCAGAGGAGGAGGTTTAGGTTGGATATTGGGAAAAACTTTTTCACTAGTAGGGTGGTGAAGCACTGGAATGGGCTACCTAGGGAAGTGGTGGAATCTCCTTCCTTAGGGGTTTTTAAGGTCAGGCTTGACAAAGCCCTGGCTGGGATGATCTAATTGGGTTTGGTCCTGCTTTGAGCAGTGGGTTGGACTAGATGACCTCCTGAGGTCCCTTCCAACTCTGAGATTCTATGATTCTATGATTCTATGACATGCGTCTTTGCCAGTGTGTGCCCCAACAGCAGCCCCAATCCACCTCTGCACTCAATGCAGATTTCCCCAATGGTCTCGTCACCTGGACAGTCAATGGCCTGTGTTCTTAGCTGACTTGGCACAACTGAAAATTCTCCCTACCCCAAAATTAAAGGCCTTTTAAAAGAAAAGACAGGGTGTGTTCAGCATCGTGGGCCAGCCTGCTGTGAAGGTGTCAGTTCCCCGATGTCTTAATGGAGTTAATGGAGCGTTATCCCGGTGGATCGGAGGGAGGCTCCTTGGTCTGTTCTCTGTAATAAGTGAATCTAATCTTCAATATTGGAACATCTCACCCCAGTAAACATTTACTACCATTCTAATAATACACCTCTTTGGCCATATGAAACTTGATGAGTGTTTGCGCAGTGCCTTGAAATGCTTACATTGGAGGAAGCTTCAGACAGACAACGCGGCATGTTAAAATTACACCTGTCTGCCATAGGGTAAACAGAGGCACATTCAGGTGAAGATCAGACAGCAGTGATTGGGAGAGTCAAAAATGAACCCCAATAGTTGGGACTACTCATGCCAAACACTAACCTGTATCTCCTGAACACTACTGGATACTTACTGTTCATGCTTTCCAAATAAATCACTAACCCGAGAGTAACTCTTAGAGAGGCTCATTCTGGATTTTTTTTAATTGTATTTTGATGTTTTTTTGGGAAACTTTGGGGTGAAACATCTTCTCATCTAGGTGTGATCAACGAGCAACCATCTAGAGTCTTGCCATGCACTTTAACTCCCTTTATTTGTAGTTGTTCTCTCAGTCGTGGGTATTGACACTTGAGCAGAATTAAAGTCTCTTGTAACAAAATTTGTCCCATTTCAAATCTGTATTGAGATTTTTAGTCCTTCACTGAACGTGAACAAGTTTGAAATATCCCCACTTGTAATTCCTTTGCACCATTATTATCCTCAGGTATAAAGAAGGTAATGTGAAAGAAAGACCCTACCCTGTACCTCGTTTCACAAACCTGAACGAATTCATTACCATTGGGTTACTCTGACCGATTAGAGAGACGTGTTTCCACGGAAAGAAAAAGTAGTGCACACAGCGCACCTGGTGACTTCAGCCCACTTCAGCTATGACTTAAAGCAAGTTTTTGTTGCTTGAATTATCTATTGAGATTTACAAGGCTACCGCACTCATGGAAAAGATAGAAATGGACAGTCTTGTAATTCCTTTGGAGAAGTGTTATCATCACATATAAGGAGAGTGAAAGTGGATCAAAATATTAGCCAGCTTTTTATTGTTCATGCTGAGATCCAAGGATTGCCAACAGTTTGTAACCAGACCTGTTACTAGCCTTGTCTTGTAACATGGTGTAACAGGGAACAACTTTACAACTCAGCCCATGGCCAGAGCTATACCTGGGCATCTTAGCGCTCGGGCTGAGCAAGCATATTTGTGCCCCCTACCAGGTTTTTTTTCAGATGAATTGAGCTAGGATATTATAGACTAATGATAATTAAGGTTAAGATTTGGTCACGGTTAATCTTAGTAAAAGATTAAGCTTCCGAGAGTCTTTCTTCATTGCCCGTGACCCATCTCTGACTTTGACTAAAAATAACTGTGAAAAAATGGGTAAAGGACCGGGAATTCCAGCACCCAGTGCTGCTGTGTCTTCTGGGTCCTCCAGATGCCCACGGTGGCTGGGAGATGCGGGGAACCCATGCGACCTGCAGTGGCTAAGAGTACCAGGGTCCCACCCGCCACCTGCAGCGGCTTAGAGCTATGGGGGGCCCCCTGCCACCATAGGCATTCCGGGTCCCACGGCTGGGAGCTGCTTGGTCCCATCGCTACCCACGGCGGCTGACAGCTTCGGACCCCCTCCCTTGGCCTGAAGCGGAAAGTCTCACGGAGGTCTCTGGAAGTCACAGATTCCATGGGCTCTGTGACATAATCTTAGCCTTAATTATAATGTAGTTATTGTTGTGTATTGGTACAGTACATAGACAATACAAACTACTGTCTGAGTCATTAAGGGACCACATGAACTTTCACACAATCCTTTAACATCCCAAGAGCGCCCTTCTACATAACCTTTAAGGAAACTCATTCATAGGTACTGGGGAAAAAATGGACTGAAAATAATCGTAATAGCAATCACTTTATGGCATGAAATATATTCAGAAAGACATAAAAACTAATCCTGTTGGTTGGTTAATTCCTTAAAAACTAATCCTGTTGGTTGGTTAATTCCTTAAAAACTAATCCTGTTGGTTGGTTCGTTCCTTAAAAACTAATCCTGTTGGTTGGTTTTCTATCGCCCCTCAGGGAGACTCTGGCTACAATAAGCAGCCACCTCTCTCAATGACACATCGGAGAATAAAAAGGACTCAGGATTAAAGAAAGAATGAATTTCCTGCGGAGGTGGATTATCTAGCAATTAAATTACCTGTCTCTGTATGAGCAGAAGCCACCCTTTCTCTGGCCTTTATATGAGGGACACAAGCATTTTGCGGGGCTAGGATGTAAGATTTCGGGTTTCTGCCTTTTGCATTGTGATTTGATGTTTCTAAGAAGAGAAGGGATTATTGTTTGCGCCCTGGTACCATGGTACGGTTGGCTTCTACTGGATCATTTCTCCTGCTCAATCCTGCCAAGCGAATTGCGACTAGGCCCCTTTCAAGGTTAAGGATTAGAGCAGCAGGGCGGAAGCTAAATTGGGACAGCTGCTAAGAGGCATCCAGCATCTTGACAGGGGGTTACACTAGATGACCCTTGCGGTGCATTCTAACCCCGTGTTTCAATGACATTTGACCCCCGGCCAGGTAAGGCCCCTCCCACCGAAGTGTGGAGACACAAGAAGGTACCTGGGGGTGGTGACTGTGAAATGGGATTACGCTGTGCTTCGGTGTGCAGCAATGCCGATGCTCTGGTTATGGTGGCTAGATGGACATAGAGAAGGGTGTCAGGAACAGAACAGCCCTGAATGCTACAAGCACAGGTCACAGGGGACATGCCTCTTTCCCAGTGTGTACCCCAACAGCAGCCCCAATCCAGCTCTGCACTCAATGCAGATTTCCCCAATGGTCTCTTCACCTGGACAGTCAATGGCCTGTGTTCTTAGCTGACTTGGCACAACTGAAAATTCTCCCTACCCCAAAATTAAAGGCCTTTTAAAAGAAAAGACAGGGTGTGTTCAGCATCGTGGGCCAGCCTGCTGTGAAGGTGTCACTTCCCCAAAGTGTTAATGGAGTTAATGGAGCGTTATCCCGGTGAGTCGGAGTGAGGCTCCTTGGTCTGTTCTCTGTAATAAGTGAATCTAATCTTCAATATTGGAACATCTCACCCCAGTAAACATTTACTACCATTCTAATAATACACCTCTTTGGCCATATGAAACTTGATGAGTGTTTGCGCAGTGCCTTGAAATGCTTACATCGGAGGAAGCTTCAGACAGTCAATGCCGCATGTTAAAATTACACCTGTCTGCCATAGGGTAAACACATGCACATTCAGGAGAAGATCAGACAGCAGTGATTGGGAGAGTCAAAAATGAACCCCAATAGTTGGGACTACTCATGCCAAACACTAACCTGTATCTCCTGAACACTACTGGATACTTACTGTTCATGCTTTCCAAATAAATCTCTAACCCGAGAGTAACTCTTAGAGAGGCTAGTTCTGGATTTTTAAAATTGTGTTTTGATGGTTTTTTGGGAAACTTTGGGGTGAAACATCTTCTCATCTAGGTGTGATCAACGAGCAACCATCTAGAGTCTTGCCATGCACTTTAACTCCCTTTATTTGTAGTTGTTCTCTCAGTCATGGGTATTGACACTTGAGCAGAATTAAAGTCTCTTGTAACAAAATTTGTCCAATTTCAAATCTGTATTGAGATTTTTAGTCCTTCACTGAACGTGACCAAGTTTGAAATATAGACACTTGTAATTCCTTTGGACCATTATTATCCTCAGGAATAAAGAAGGCAATGTTAAAGAAAGACCCTACCCTGTACCTCGTTTCACAAACCTGAAAGAAAGTTGAGCAAAGTTCGGTTTAGGATCGGACGACATCAGAAATACATAATCAGCAAAAACCCCAATTGGGGGTAAAGGCTTAACGGCTCAAAGTACAGAGATTGAGATATGAGGGTAAGTTGTTCATATATAATGGCTATGTTCAGATGTGGAGTAGAATGAGTGGGTACTATGATGAGGATGGAGATTTTTATGCCTACACTGAACGTGAACAAGTTTGAAATGTACCCACTTGTAATTCCTTTGCACCATTATTATCCTCAGGTATAAAGAAGGTAATGTCAAAGAAAGACCCTACCCTGTACCTCATTTCACAAACCTGAAAGAATTCATTACCATTGGGTTACTCTGACCGATTAGAGAGACATGTTTCCACGGAAAGAAAAAGTAGCGCACACAGCGCACCTGGTGACTTCAGCCCACTTCAGCTATGACTTAAAGCAAGTTTTTGTTCCTTGAATTATCTATTGAGATTTACAAGGCTACCGCACTCATGGAAAAGATAGAAATGGACAGTCTTGTAATTCCTTTGGAGAAGTGTTATCATCACATATAAGGAGAGTGAAAGTGGATCAAAATATTAGCCAGCTTTTTATTGTTCATGCTGAGATCCAAGGATTGCCAACAGTTTGTAACCAGACCTGTTACTAGCCTTGTCTTGTAACATGGTGTAACAGGGAACAACTTTACAACTCAGCCCATGGCCAGAGCTATACCTGGGCATCTTAGCGCTCGGGCTGAGCAAGCATATTTGTGCCCCCTACCAGGTTTTTTTTCAGATGAATTGAGTTAGGACATTATAGACTAATGATAATTAAGGTTAAGATTTGGTCACGGTTAATCTTAGTAAAAGATTAAGCTTCCGAGAGTCTTTCTTCATTGCCCGTGACCCATCTCTGACTTTTACTAAAAATAACGTGAAAAAATGGGTAAAGGACCGGGAATTCCAGCACCCACTGCTGCTGTGTCTTCTGGGTCCTCCAGATGCCCACGGTGGCTGGGAGATGCGGGGAACCCGTGCGACCTGCAGTGGCTAAGAGTACCAGGGTCCCACCTGCCACCTGCAGCGGCTTAGAGCTATGGGGGGCCCCCTGCCACCGTAGGCGTTCCGGGTCCCATGGCTGGGAGCTGCTTGGTCCCATCGCTACCCACGGCGGCTGACAGCTTCGGCCCCCCTCCCTTGGCCTGAAGCGGAAAGTCTCACAGAGGTCGCTGGAAGTCACAGATTCCATGGGCTCTGTGACATAATCTTAGCCTTAATGATAATGTAGTTATTGTTGTGTATTGGTACAGTACATAGACAATACAAACTACTGTCTGAGTCATTAAGGGACCACATGAACTTTCACACAATCCTTTAACATCCCAAGAGCGCCCTTCTACATAACCTTTAAGGAAACTCATTCATAGGTACTGGGGAAAAAATGGACTGAAAATAATCGTAATAGCAATCACTTTATGGCATGAAATATATTCAGAAAGACATAAAAACTAATCCTCTTGGTTGGTTAGTTCCTTAAAAACTAATCCTGTTGGCTGGTTAGTTCCATAAAAACTAATCCTGTTGGCTGGTTAATTCCTTAAAAACTAATCCTGTTGGTTGGTTAGTTCCATCAAACATAATCCTGTTGGTTGGTTAGTTCCTTAAAAACTAATCCTGTTGGCTGATTTTCTATCGCCCCTCAGGGAGACTCTGGCTACAATAAGCAGCCACCTCTCTCAGTGACACATCGGAGAATAAAAAGGACTCAGGATTAAAGAAAGAATGAATTTCCTGCGGAGGTGGATTATCTAGCAATTAAATTACCTGTCTCGGTATAAGCAGAAGCCACCCTTTCTCTGGTCTTTATATGAGGGACACAAGTATTTGGAGGGGCTAGGTTGTAAGATTTTGTGTTTCTGCCTTTTGCGTTGTGATTTGCTGTTTCTAAGAAGAGGAGGGATTATTGTTTGCGCCCTGGTACAATAGGACGGTTGGCTTCACAGCCCGACTCAAGCTCTGCACCCCGTGCAGATTCCCCCAATGGTCTCTTCACCTGCCCAGTCAATGGCCTGTGTTTTTAGCTGACTTGGCACTATTGAATATTGTCCCTTGCCCAAAATGAGAGGCCTTTTCAATGAAAAGCCAGGGTGTGTTCAGCATCGTGGACCAGGCTGCCTGAAGGTGTCAGTTTCCCGACGTATGAGTGCACCTTGCTGGCTGGCTAATGGAGCGTTATCCCGGTGGGTCGGAGGGAGGCTCCTTGTTCTGTTCTCTGTAATAAGGATTAAATCAGGCTGGGGCAGCACCAAGTAAGGGCAGGTCCCAGTAACAGGAACACAGAGCTAAAGGAGGGAGCAGGGCGTGTTTTACCCCTGCTGAGCGCTGACTGAAACGGCCAGTATTACTTGGGCAGCGTTTACTTTCTTTGTTTCTACTGTTGCTTCCCCAAACTGAAAATCACAAGCAGCCCAGGACTGCTTCCTTTCTCCTGTCTCAACACTTCCTGCCAAGCCTGGAAGGCCGACTGCCCCCAGCCCCCAACAGGGCAGGCGCCTCATCCCATCAGGGTGTCTGTTACCGCCTCTGCCCCACCCTGTGCTGGGCTTTTGATCTCTGACACCCTCTGGCAGCCCCTCACCCCTGGGATGAAACCCGGCTCCTACCCCCCCTCCAATTATGCTCCTTGGCCCCCTTCTGACCCTGCCTCCAGCTGTTTGATCTCCCCGCCCCCATGCAGTCAGTTACCGCCCCCTGCTCAGATCCTGCCCATCCCCACCATTTGCCCCCTTTAAACTTTGGAATCGCCAGCAAGCGCAGCAGCTTCAGCAGATGTTACTGAGCAATGAGCGCGCTCAGTAGGAGCGAAGCAGCGCTCAGCACCCTGCCTGCCTGACGCCCCATTAGCCCCCAAGTGCAGGGGAGCCTGCGATTGCCTGGGCTCCTGGGCCTGCGATCCTTGTAGGCAGGGGGTGCTCTGAGCACCCTGGGCTCCATCTGGAGGCTGTTCGGACTCATCCTGCGGGGGGGGGGGCCACTACTCTTAACCTGCCCAATTTTTGCACCCCAGTAGCTCTACGCTCTCGGCGGCTGACCCACTCGCCCCTCCCGAGTGACAGCTCTGCCTGTGGTAGGAGGAGTCACATGTATCAGGTTGTATTTCTCTTTCTGCAACTGACCCCCAGGTGACCTTCACCCCAACATGCCTGTTTCTCGGCCCATCGAACACACAGAGTCAGGGTGTTGGGGATGGAAGTTCCTCAGCGTCCTCACAAGTCCAGCTTTGAAAGCCCCTCACAAACACTGGCTGGTCTTTCACTCGGGCAAAGTTTCTATTCTTGGAATATTGATAGACTGTTGTTGAGAGTAGACACCTCTGCACTGAGTAATAGAGTCATTTTAAACAAAATCAAGGCCAAGCTCTCGTGTCATTCTCTTAATCAGGTCGTAACTTTGAAGCCACACAATATGGGGCTGGTTCACTGTCATTTGAATGTAATTCTGCATTTGGTATTTATAAAAACATTGTAACTGGAAAATGAAGGTGTCCCCTTGGTGTCAATCAGCACATTGCTTAAACTTCACAGAGGTTCAGGGCCTCAGAATCAAAGGAAGACTCCTCTGCCTCATTCCCTGGATATGGAACCCACCCCTGGGGAATCTCTCTTACACGCTAAACAACATTCTGAATCCTGGCAGGAATGTTTTCTGCAACATGCCCTATGGCTGGTCAGAGTTGATGTCAAATCTCATCCCGCAGCCATCTCCTCCTTCCTCAGGAATATGTGATTTTAATCTCTCCTGGGCATCTTGCTGGGCTCACTCAGCTGCATTGTCTCACAAGGCGTCCTTTTCTTGGCTGCTCGTGGATCTAGAGGTCCTGACATAAAAGAGCATTGCTTCCTTTCCCTCTCCGCCATCCCTCCCCTTGACCCATGAGCAAATCTGCTCTAGGCAGCCCTTTCAGATGGCATTGGTGACCTAAGGGGAGGTCCAATGTTAGGACAAGCTTTACTCACCGTAGGGTCAGATTCACCCCTTGGCAGACAGCCATCAGAAAGGCCCATGCTCCAATTAAGACCCGGTTAAGACCCAGTTTAAAAGTTTAAAATGGGACTAAAGTTGTTGACAGGCATCGTACCATCCGCCAGCCAAAGGGTGAATTTCAAACTTTAGGTCCTGACAAGAAACACGCTGGAGGCAATGGAATGATTCCCATTAACTTCAAAGGGAATTGGGTCTGACCCGTTGAGAATGCAGAAAAAGGTCTCCCTCCTTCCTGGCAGGGTTAGAATGAAAAGGACAAACTGGAGTCCTTTCATGACGCCCACTTGTGCTTCTAATGCTTCTTAGAATCACAATGACATTGGTTCTCATTGGAGCACCAATAAAGTCAATGGAATCCACGAGGAATGCAGTTGGCCCGAACCATTTGAAGATGAAAGGAAGAAGAAGAGTGCAACGTACAGGTCACGCCTTCTGAGTCTCAGATTAACCTAATAACCACAACCCCTGAGGAAAAGAGCTCCGTCCAAAGGAGGATTTTGCAAGGCAATCAAGTTGGCTTGGTAACTAATTAGGACCGCCTCCACAAATGGCATCGCAGATCCTCCAGGCAGTCCTAGGAACTGTATAAAAGCTCTCACCACTCAGGGCTCTTCTAAACACTTCTCCAAACTTCATCTCCTCGGTGTCCTTGGGTAAGTCCAATTCAACTCGATCACTTTCAAACTATAAAGATGGGATTGTAGGGGCTATTTTCATGGAAGACGGAATCTTGCATTTACTCACTGTGATATTTATTAGGGATCAGGATTTTCTTCCATCAGGATCTTGTGTAGTGATTCAGTTACAGGAGCTGGTGGAATCATGATTTGAAACTATTAGAGGTATATTACGAGCAACAGATGCAATTGGGAAACATATTTCCTATTCATTGGAAATAGATTTAGGGCACTGAAATCTTTTCAGAAACTTTAGAAGAGGCATTTAGCCATTTTTCACTAGGCTAGATTAGGAAGAAACTTTCCCTGTTGCTCCTCTTGTAAGGGAACTCCCCTCGCTCTTCATTTGCCACTATATCTGTTCCTGTATCTATAACTTTCACTCCATGCATCTGAAGAAGTGGTTTTTTACCCATAAAAGCTTAGGCCCAAATAAATCTGTTAGTCTTTAAGGTGCCACCGGACTCCTCCTTGTATTTGTGAATAGAGATTAACATGGCTACCCCTCTGATACTTTCTCAGATTAGTTCAGAAAGGACCAATTCAGTGGTCTTTTACTTGCTTCTAAAACAGTGGCTGTTATTCCTCACTGTTAGAGACACAACCATTTATTAAGCTGACTAGTGGTGTGATCCACTCTAGCAATTTCTATGTTCTCCTGAGCAGAAATACCCATTGAAGGTGCTTCTCCTCAGATGCTGTAATTTACTGTCGCTCCATGGAAGTCAGTGGTCCAGCACCCCTTTTTTCCCAGCTGAGGAGCTTGTCCTTAGTGATTTGGTTGGAGAAAAATAACGTTTTCTCTGTATTCACCGTAAGTATTGTTGATTCACAAGCTTAGGAAAATCCAAGAACTACCCTGTGATACCAGACTCAACTGGTTTGCACGCAGAGGTTAAATCCTCAAACAAAAGGCAGTGATTACCATGATCCCAGCCATTTCTCTTTGAGAAATGTCTCAAATGGACACAGAATCCCAGGTGTCCAGCATAGAAATTGTGACACTTATTCCAGTCGGTGGTTTTCAGACAAAGCCAATGAGAGAGCTTCAAGGGGGCCGGTTGGGAGGGAAGTTTAGTGCGAGTGGACAAGAGGTGTAAAAAGAGGATATAGGAAGAACTACATGGCGATGAACACAGGGACTACGTCCACTCTTCCTTTTTCTCCTGGGCCACACCAAGCTTTGAAGCCTTTCTTCCACCTCCCCTTGTACCTTCTCTTTACTCTAGTCCCTGTTGTGTGTTTCAGGTTTACCTCCATCCCAGAAAAATGACTTTCTCCAGCCTGTGCTATCCTGAATGTGGGGTGGCCCGACCCAGTCCAGTTACTGGCAGCTGCAACGAGCCGTGCGTTAGGCAGTGCCCTGACTCCGAAGTGGTGATCCGTCCCCCAGCGACTGTTGTGTCCATGCCAGGACCAGTGATGAGCACTTTCCCGCAGAGCACTGTAGTTGGAGCCGTAGGCGCACCTGTGGTTGGACCCGGTTTCGGGGGCTCATTCGGTTATGGGGGATTGAACGGCAATGGAGGCCTTTACGGAAGATTTAATGGTTTGGGGGGATACGGTGGTTACGGTGGCCCTTACGGTTATGGGGGATCATGTGGTTATCGGGGATTAGGCGGTTACTTGGGCGGTTATGGTCACGGGGGAATATGTGGTTCCGGGGTATCTTGCCATAGGTACCTCAGTGGAAGCTGTGGGCCATGCTAAACCCAGCAGGAGCATCCGTGGAAGAAGGAAGAACCAGGAAACGAACGGCAAGATACAGATTCACCCCTGACCTTTTGGGCTTGGCTTTCAGAAGTGCTGAGCAACCATGGCTCCAGCTGAAGTCAGTGGGAGCTGTGTGTGCTCAGCACCTCGGTCTGATGGCCATGCTGCATGTCTAATGTTACGCTTTATCACTCTTTCTGCCAACGCTTTCCCAGCCATGGGCTGATTCTCTTATTCCCATGTGGACTCACTCTGAATTACACGCAGGCTATTTACACTAACTCCGCAGTTTAAAGGAAATAGGGGCCTTAAGACAGGCATCAGTTACATTTATTATCATTTTAAGTCCCTTGAGAGGGGTAAAAAGAGACCTTGCCTTGAAGGAGAATTAGACCCTATCTCTCCTATCCTTTCCATCAATACCTATCTTTAGTGTCTCCCTTTGACCTTCTCTGTGACAGATGATCAATTGTGAAGCAGAGTAGTCCTCTGCTTCTGTTTTGTTGTCTCTCACTTCCCACCGACCGGGGTAAGAAAAGTAATTTAAAATGGTTGCAAAGGGGACTTGTTTGTCAACCTCTGCAGATGCAACAACAAAAGAACATCGTGTGTGAAATACCTCCCATGAAGAGGGTCATGGCCCTTCTTCAACAACTGAAAACACATTCTTTCTGCTCTCATATTTTTCCTGTAACTGTACTGCAAATGTCACTCGCATTAAAAACGCTGATGCATCATAATATCCGTCTTCTGGTTCTCCTTGTTCCTCCGTCCCTCTTTAAACATTGCCCTGGACAATATTCAGCCCTGAAAAGCCAGTAGCATCAGGCACTTCTCAAGGGGCAACTTTTGGAAGCCCTGGAGTGATAGGAGAATTCAGCCCTTGAAGTAGTTTACAGCATTAGGTTCGGTTTCCGTACGGGGGTGGAGTTCCACCTTGCATTACCTGCTTTGCATTACCTGTTTTAACAAAGTAAAGTTCACTCTAGTCCAAACTCCTTGAATGGCAGAGCAACTTTCAGGACAGGATGCCTTTGCTTCTAGAGCACTTTCAAAGTCAGGATCGTCACTGGAAAGCCCCTCTGTCACGGAGTGTGGGGGAGTCAGCGCCTGCACCCCTCTTCCTGGGATTCACTGTGACGCTCAGCCAGCCAGTAGAACAGAAGCTTTATTAGGAACGCCAGGAATACAGTCCAATCGGAGCTTGTAAGTACAAACAGGACCCCTCAGTCGAGCCCTTCTGCGGGGCAGTGAGCTTAGACCCCAGTGCGGGGGCTCCCTGCGTTTCACCCAACAGCTCCAAATGGGGGGCAGGGAGGCCAGACTCGGTCTGCACCTCCCCCCTCCTCCACACCTAGCTTCCAACTGAAACTCTCCAGCCCCTCCTCTGCCCTTCTCTCCTTCCCGGGCCAGGAGGTCACCTGATCCTTTTCTTCTGCAACCCCTTCAGCTCACACCTTTGCAGACAGCCATTCGTTGCCAGGAGACAGAGTGTCAGCCATTCTCTATCCCTCTCTGGCTCTGCAACAATCACCCCTTATTCCCACCACCTAGAGACTTAGGAAATGCATAGGGGAAACGGAGGCACACACAGTATTCAGAGAAAACATTAACAACAGTCCTATTTCATCACACCCTCTGAACTTGCACGCCACAAATCACCCTCCCTGTTTTATGGAGCTTCCCTTCCCCAGGCTTTGAGTGTTTCAGCAGAGATTATTCATACAGACGAATGCTGAATAATAAACTCTCCAGCAGAGACTCTGCTGAAACTTCATTATGGAGTCAACAGCCCTTTTTAAGAAGAGTTCTCCTTTTGCCAGGACCTTCTTCTCGTCTCCTCGGATGGGACCTGCAGTGACATGTGGCATGTAGCATCCATCTGCATGTAGCAAAAGACTACCTTGGCTTAACCACGAGATCTTGCAAGATCTAAAAAATAAAAAGGAGTCATATAAAAAATGGAAACTAGGACAAATTACAAAGGATGAATATAGGAAAACAACACGGGGATGCAGGGGCAAGATTAGAAAGGCAAGGCACAAAATGAGCTCAAACTAGCTGCAGGGATAAAGGGAAATAAGAAAACTTTTTATCAATACATTAGAAGCAGGAGGAAGACCAAGGACAGGGTAGGCCCACTACTCAGTAAGGAGGGAGAAACAGTAACAGGAAACTTGGAAATGGCAGAGATGCTTAATGACTTCTTTGTTTCGGTCTTCACCGAGAAGTCTGAGGGAATGCCTAACATAGTGAATGCAAATGAGAAGGGGGAATGTTTAGAAGATAAAATAAAAAAAGAACAAGTTAAAAATCACTTAGATAAGTTAGATGCCTGCAAGTCACCAGGACCTAATGAAATGCATCCTAGAATACTCAAGGAGCTAATAGAGAAGGTATCTGAGCCTCTAGCTATTATCTTTGGTAAATCATGGGAGACAGGAGAGATTCCCGAAGACTGGAAAAGGGCAAATATAGTGCCCATCTACAAAAAGGGAAATAAAAACAACCCAGGAAACTACAGACCAGTTAGTTTCACTTCTGTGCCAGGGAAAATAAGGGAGCAAGTAATTAAGGAAATCATCTGCAAACACTTGGAAGGTGGTAAGGTGACAGGGAATAACCAGCATGGATTTGTAAAGAACAAATCATGTCAAACCAATCTGACAGCTTTCTTTGATAGGATAACGAGTCTTGTGGATAAGGGAGAAGTGGTGGATGTGGTATTCCTAGACTTTAGTAAGGCATTTGATACGGTCTTGCATGATATTCTTATCAATAAACTAGGGAAATACAACTTAGATGGGGCTACTATAAGGTGGGTGCGCAACTGGCTGGATAACCGTAATCAGAGAGTAGTTATAAATGGTTCCCAATCCTGCTGGAAAAGTATAATGAGTGGTATTCCGCAAGGGTCTGTTTTGGGACCGGCTCTGTTCAATATCTTCATCAACGACTTGGATATTGGCATAGAAAGTACGCTTATTAAGTTTGCAGATGATACCAAACTGGGAGGGATTGCAACTGCTTTGGAGGATAGGGTCATAATTCAAAATGATCTGGACAAATTGGAGAAATGGTCAGAGGTAAACAGGATGAAGTTTAATAAGGACAAATGCAAAGTGCTCCACTTAGGTAGGAACAATCAGTTTCACACATACAGAATGGGAGGAGACTGTCTAGGAAGGAGTACGGCAGAAAGGGATCTAGGGGTTATTATAGAATCATAGAATCATAGAATCTCAGGGTTGGAAGGGACCTCAGGAGGTCATCTAGTCCAACCCCCTGCTCAAAGCAGGACCAACCCCAACTAGATCATCCCAGCCAGGGCTTTGTCAAGCCTGACCTTAAAAACCTCTAAGGATGGAGATTCCACCACCTCCCTTGGTAACCCATTCCAGTGCTTCACCACCCTACTAGTGAAAAAGTTTTTCCTAATATCCAACCTAAACCTCCCCCTCTGCAACTTGAGACCATTACTCCTTGTTCTGTCATCTTCTACCACTGAGAACAGTCTAGATCCATCCTCTTTGGAAACCCCTTTTAGGTAGTTGAAAGCAGCTATCAAATCCCCCCTCATTCTTCTCTTCTGCAGGCTAAACAATCCCAGTTCCCTCAGCCTCTCCTCATAAGTCATGTGCTCCAGCCCACTAATCATTTTTGTTGCCCTCCGTTGGACTCTTTCCAATTTATCCACATCCTTCTTGTAGTGTGGGGCCCAAAACTGGACACAGTACTCCAAATGAGGCCTCACCAGTGCCGAATAGAGGGGAATAATCACGTCCCTCGATCTGCTGGAAATGCCCCTACTTATACAGCCCAAAATGCCGTTAGCCTTCTTGGCAACAAGGGCACACTGTTGACTCATATTCAGCTTTTCGTCCACCGTAACCCCTAGGTCCTTTTCTGCAGAACTGCTGCCCAGCCATTCGGTCCCTAGTCTGTAGCAGTGCATGGGATTCTTCCGTCCTAAGTGCAGGACTCTGCACTTGTCCTTGTTGAACCTCATCAGATTTCTTTTGGCCCAATCCTCTAATTTGTCTAGGTCCCTCTGTATCCTGTCCCTACCCTCCAGCGTATCAACCACTCCTCCCAGTTTAGTGTCATCTGCAAACTTGCTAAGGGTGCAGTCCACACCATCCTCCAGATCGTTGATGAAGATATTGAACAAAACCGGCCCCAGCACCGACCCTTGGGGCACTCCACTTGATACCGGCTGCCAACTAGACATGGAGCCATTGATCACTACCCATTGAGCACGACCATCCAGCCAGTTTTCTATCCACCTTACCGTCCATTCATCCAGCCCATACTTCCTTAACTTGCTAGCAAGAACACTGTGGGAGACTGTATCAAAAGCTTTGCTAAAGTCAAGAAATAGCACATCCACTGCTTTCCCCTCATCCACAGAGCCGGTTATCTCATCATAGAAGGCAATTAGGTTAGTCAGGCATGACTTGCCCTTGGTGAATCCATGCTGACTGTTCCTGATCACTTTCCCCTCCTTTAAGTGGTTCAGAATTGATTCCTTGAGGACCTGTTCCATGATTTTTCCAGGGACTGAGGTGAGACTGACTGGCCTGTAGTTCCCCGGATCTTCCTTCTTCCCTTTTTTAAAGATGGGCACTACATTAGCTTTTTTCCAGTCATCCGGGACCTCCCCCGATTGCCATGATTTTTCAAAGATAATGGCCCATGGCTCTGCAATCACATCAGCCAACTCCTTTAGCACCCTCGGATGCAGTGCATCCGGCCCCATGAACTTGTGTTCGTCCAGCTTTTCTAAATGGTCCCGAACTACTTCTTTCTCCACAGAGGGCTGGTCACCTCCTCCCCATATAGGAGGACCACAAGCTAAATATGGACCACAAGCTAAATATGGTCCACAAGCTAAATATGGACCACAACCTAAATATGAGTCCACAAGCTAAATAGTGGACCACAAGCTAAATATGAGTCAACAGTGTGATGCTGTTGCAAAAAAAGCAAACATGATTCTGGGCTGCATTAACAGGTGTGTTGTGAGCAAGACACGAGAAGTCATTCTTCCGGGCTACTCTGCGCTGGTTAGGCCTCAACTGGAGTAGTGTGTCCAGTTCTGGGCACCGCATTTCAAGAAAGATGTGGAGAAACTGGAGAGGGTCCAGAGAAGAGCAATAAGAATGATTAAGGATCTAGAGAACATGACCTATGAAGGAAGGCTGAAGGAATTGGGTTTGTTTAGTTTGGAAAAGAGAAGACTGAGAGGGGACATGATAGCGGTCTTCAGGTATCTAAAAGGGTGTCATGAGGAGGAGGGAGAAAACTTGTTCATCTTAGCCTCTGAGGATAGAACAAGAAGCAATGGGCTTAAACTGCAGCAAGGGAGGTTTAGGTTGGACATTAGGAAAAAGTTCCTAACTATCAGGGTGGTGAAACACTGGAATAAACTGCCCAGGGCGGTTGTGGAATCTCCATCTCTGGAGATATTTAAGAGTAGGTTAGATAAATGTCTATCAGGGATGGTCTAGACAGTAATTGGTCCTGCCATAGAATCATAGAAAATCAGGGTTGGAAGGGACCTTAGGAAGTCATCTAGTCTAACCCCCTGCTCAAAGCAGGACCACTCCCCAATTTTGTTTTGCCCCAGATCCCTAAATGGCCCCCTCAAGGATTGAACTCACAACCCTGGGTTTAACAGGCCAATG
This sequence comes from Macrochelys suwanniensis, assembly GCA_033296515.1. Lineage (NCBI taxonomy): Eukaryota > Metazoa > Chordata > Testudines > Chelydridae > Macrochelys > Macrochelys suwanniensis. The sequence goes on from CM065775.1 coordinate 341,396,539, forward strand.
ATCAAACCACTGAGCTATCCCTCCTGCCCATGAGGACAGGGGGCTGGACTCGATGACCTCTCAAGGTCCCTTCCAGCCCTAGAATCTATGAATCTATGAATTTAGGAAGCAGTCTTTTATGACAACCTAGCAGGAGGTGTAAAATCAACCAGCTCTACTCCTTGATACCAACTTTGCACTCACTTTGCAATGCTGGAGATGAGCTGACAAGATTTAGGGCAATGGGGCAAAACTAGTTGAGCTTCACATTGAGATTTTGGATTTCATTGCACCAATACAACTCAGTTCATTAAATCTTCTTCTGACTCTTTGCCCACTTGTGTTCATCTACTGGCCAACAGAAATGCCCACTTCTTGGTGAAATGACAGGACCAAAAGTTGATTTCACATGGATGTTGTCAACACAACTGACTGCCTCAGTTCTGCCCTTATAGGACAAACTACACTACACCAAAGTCATCTGCAGGAGCCATGAAAGACAATGGAAGAAATAATTAAGGAATCAATTTGCAGACACCTAGAAGATAATCAGGTGATAAGTAACCGCATGGCTATAAAAAAAACAAAATCTGTCAAAACAACCTAATAGATTTCTTTTACAGGATAAGAAGCCTCGTGGATAGTGGGCAAGCGGTAGATGTGGTATAGCTTCATTTTTAGGAAGGCTTTGGATACTTTCTTCCTTACCTTCTCATAAACAAACTGGGAAAATCCATCCTAGCTGAAGCTATGATAAGGTGGGTGCACAACTGGGCGAAAGCCATTCCCAGAGAGTATTTATCAGGGGTCTACACTCCAACTGGAAGGGCATATCAAGTTGGCTGGCACAGGGATCAGTTCTGGGTCCGATTCTGTTCAATATCTTCATCACTGATTTAGATTATAGGACAGTGAGTACACTTATAAAGTTTGCTGATGACACCAAGCTGGGAGGGGTCTCAAGTGCTTTGAAGGAGAGGATTACAATTCAAAATGAGCTGGACAAACTTGAGAAACGGTCTGAAGTAAATAGGATAAAATTCAATAGGACAAATGCAAAGTACTCCCCTGAGGAAGGAACAATCAGTTGCACACATACAAAATGGGGAATGACTGCCTAGGAAGGAGTACTGCGGAAAGGGACATGGGGGTCCTAGTGGATCACAACCTAAATATGAGTCAAGAGTGTAACACTGTTGCAAAAAAAGAAAACGTCACTCTGGGATGTATCAGCAGGAGTGTTGTAAGCAAGACATGACAAGTAATTCTTCTGCTCTACTCCATGCTGATTAGGTCTCAACTGGAGTAGTGTGTCCAGTTCTGGGTGCCACATTTCAGGAAGGATGGGGACAAATTGGAGATAGTCCAGAGAAGAGCAACAAGAGTGATTAAATGTCTTGAAAACATGACCTCTGAGGGAAAATTGAAAAAATTCCATTTGTTTAGTCTGAAGAAAAGACTTAAAGGGGACATGATAACAGTTTTCAAATACATAAAAGGTTTTTACAAGGAGTAGGGAGAAAAATTGTTCTCCTTAACCTCTGAGGATAGGCGAAGAAGCCATGGGCTTACATTGCAACAAGGGAGGTTTAGGTTGGACATTAGGAAAAACCTCCTGGCTGTCAAGGTTGTTAGGCACTGGAATAAATTGCGTATTGGAGATTTTTAAGAGCAGGTTAGACAAACACCTGTCCAGGATGATCTAGATAATACTTAGTCCTGCCTTGAGAGCAAGGGACTGTACTAAAAGACCTCTCGAGATCCCTTCCAGTCCAATGATTCTATAATTCTATGATTCTTGTATAAAAGTCCCTGGATGTACCATGACTTGATATTGCAGGAACTGCAGGTAAAAAGATTACATTTCCTACTATATTGTTCTTCAACTTATTTGTTGCTCTCCGTTCCCAGAAGACGAACATATTCCACTAATCAATTTTTATATGACTACTCAAAAGGAAAAATGTATCCAGAAAATCCTACCTCTTTAAGGACATGGTGATGATGCAGGGAGATTTAGCCAGCTGGCCCAGGGTTTGATTTACAAGCAATCCTGCTCTAGTTTTCTATGTACCCCTCCTTGGAAGAACATAGGCATTGCTACAGAAAATCAGGCCTCTCTCCCATCGTGGTCAGTATCAGAGGCTTCACAGGGAAGTACAAGAAACCCAGCAGAATGCAAGTATGGGATTACCTGCCTATAGAGGAATTTTTTCTCTATTGCCCATCAATCAGATCTGTTGGGGTCACAGAGGCCTGCTTGGTGCTGCCACCTGGTGTGCCAAGGCTACTTCTGCCCCTGCTTCCAGGCCTTTGACACCCAGGTATCCAACCCCCAAGGAGGTTCAAACCCTTAATAAATCCGTTTTATCCTGTATAAAGCTTATACAGGGCAAACTCATATATAGTTCGCCTTCAATTTCAAAGATAGAAAGATATGCACAGCTGTTTGCCCCCCCCCAACCCCCCGGGTACCAACTCGTACACCAGGAAACTTAATGAGTAAAAAGTGATTTTAATAAGTACAGAAAGTAGGATTTAGGTGATTCCAAGTAGTGACAGACAGAACAAATTGAATTACTACGTAAAATAAAGTAAAACACACAGGTCTATGTCTAATCAAACTTCACACAGATATCAAAACCTCACCGGCTCCAGCTTTCTTTCTTTCACAGGCTGTAAAGCTTCTAGCCTGGGTCCAGCAGTCACTCACACCCCCTATTGTCTCTGTCCTTTGTTCAGTCTCTCTCAGGTATGTCCTTGGGGGGTGGAGAGCTTCTTTCTTTAGCCAGCTGAAGACAAAATGGAAGGGTCTTCCAAGGGCTTTTATAGCCTTTTCCCCACTCCCTGTGTAGGATCCAGTTGCCATGGAGTTTTGGGATCACATGGGCAAGTCACATGTCCATGCACCCCTCGGTAACCAGTCCGACCAGTTGCATTCTTGACCAGGCCCCGATGTGGATTGGGGTCTGCAACTTCTTTTGTCTGTTAAGTGCTCGTACTTAACAGGCACATTCTTTCCTCCAAACATGATCCCATGCACTTACAAAGGCTATGTACAAAACCAGCAAATATAAAACCAATCTTCATAACTCGAACTACAACAATGATACATGCATACAAACAGGAGGAATAAATTCAGTAGGTCATAACTTTCACAGAGATATGTTACATGGCACATGTAGCATAAAACATATTCTAGTTACATATATACATTTATAAGCCTCTCCCCATAAAGCTTTATGGGGTACACCATCACACCCCTCCTTGGAAGAACATAGGCATTGCTACAGAAGATCAGGCCTCTCTCCCATCGTGGTCAGTATCAGAGGCTTCACAGGGAAGTACAAGAAACCCAGCAGAATGCAAGTATGAGATTACCTGCCTATAGAGGAACTTTTTCTCTATTGCCCGTCAATCAGATCTATTTCCATGCTTGGACGATACCCTGAAGCACAAGAAAATATCATTGCTAAACTTGAAGTAAATGCAGTAAATGCTGCAAGCACCATTCTGTGCACATCACCAAGACACGTCTCAACTCACCCTTCTCCTTTGAGATACACCAGTATCAATAACGAATTTTAAGCTGCAGCATTCAAGACCTGAACTACTGAAGAATAAACCTTTTGCCATTAAGCAATGAGCCTTTCACTGCCAGATCACAAGCTTCATAGTTCTGCTCTAAGAGATCTACTTAGTTCTTTTTCCATTTTTGAACTGGAAGACCTAGCAACTCTGATATTTTCAATTCCAGTGAGAGCATTTCATGCAAGACTACAGACCTAACAGAACTGGACATGGGCTAAATTTCAAGTATCGCGCTTCTAGACGCAGCTAAGCCAACGCCTTTCCAAATGTTGTGGATAAATGAGCCACACCCTCTGTTTGGTTCAAGCAGCCTGCGGCCTTTTATTTAATACAAGCATGCAGGGAGAGAGACAGAGAAGGTCACACGCAGGTGGCTGCTTGATCTCTCTCCCTGCATGCTTGTATTCAATAAAAGGCCTCAGGCTGCTTGAACCAAACAGAGGGTGTGGCTCGTTTATCCACAACAATTTGAGGGCTCGTCCGGGATCCACCGTACACCACCCCTGACTGGAGGATCGCAGCCCGTTCCCCTCCGAACCCAAAGGTGCCATGTGAAAGGTAAGAGAACCTTTACATCTCTATTTTGGGTTTTCAGTGGAGGACTGACTGTAGGCTCTGGAATCGGGTGAGTTGTGGGCTGGATCTGAACTTTATTGTCAAGCAGTTCTGATGTCTTTAGTCCATTTAGGATTTGTCTTTGTGTATGTATATGTGTCTGTGTGAAAGAAAGGGTCACAGAAAGATGCCCAGAGCCTTGTGCGAAGCTCCGCTTATGACCACAGGTGTCTCTAAAGCAAGCTCTGTGAACCCCATGGAGAAGGGCGGTAAAAGCCCTGGCCAAGGCGGACCATTTCTACATGGCATGACCGGTGAAATAGTTCTTGCCTGAGGCCAAGAGGTGCCTGTTCCCATTTTCCCCTCCTTGAACGATCTTGTCAATCTATTCCTTTTGGCTGCTGACTGATCCATATCTCGCCTGAAGCAACAGAGTATACGGCACTAGCCGGCGCTCTTTGTTGAAAGGGGGCTGTGGCAAAGGTCATAGGCTAGGACCACTGACCAATCTTACATCTCGCCCGACACAACAGAGTATACGGCAAGAGCCGGCGCTCTTTACTAAGGGGGGTGGACGCCTTTCCTGTAAGTGTTACCTGTGTAAGAGACCCGAAAGGGAAAAGAATGGGAGGCGGTGGGTCAAAGGTGATCCCTGTCCCACCAAAAGGCACGCCTGCGCTCTATATGTACAAAAATTATAGTCCTGGAACTTGCAAGTATCTGGAGAAATGGAATTGGTATACCAGGGATGATCCAAACTTACAATTTCCCTTAGAGGGGAGTTTTGACCTCGATAAGATAGTACACCTCAGAGGTGTACTACTGGCTAATAAGGTGGGCCAGGGTCAATTTGATGCATATTTTGATTGGTATGGGGAAATGAAAAATACGGCGCTGAGATTCTCAAGTAAGGAGTCTTAGGGACTCCAATGAGAAACTTAAAAAAATCACAAGAACACCTTAAGACCCAATTGCAAAAGGCAAACGAGAAATCAGCAACATCCCAGACCCCTGCTGGCCAGCAGATCCCTCTCTATGTCTCCCTCCCAAGAACCTCACCATCCACCCCTATCCCATCAGGCCAGTCCGATGATCTTATCGATCTGCTGGACAGCTACCCCACACTAGCACCGCCACATTAAAACTATGTTAAAGAGCTTCCAGCTCCAGAACATACAGGGACCCCGTAATAGCTGCCCATTGTGGGGGAGAAGGGGAAGGCCAAAGGTGTGTACCATCTGTGGCAGAGCTCTGACCTTGTCCCTGTGGGTCCCGCGCTTCTAGGCGATTTATGGTAGCCTCAGAGGCTCACTGTGACCCTCCACATAGCCCTTCTCTCTCTAGGGCCAGGGTTACAGTCTACTGAGCCCTTTTCATCATAAGCCAGCCAGGAGGTTGGTGAGAGAACTCCCACAGACTCTGTTGTCCCTATGGGCTTATTGCAGAACAGTTTAGCCTCCTGTTCTGCCAGAGCCCTGTCTTCTCCTTGTAGTGGCGGGTTGGGGGGAAGCCGGGCCCGCCCTCTACTCCGGGTTCCAGCCCAGGGACCCTAATGGTAGCAGCTGTTGGCAGCCGATCTTTCACTGCCAGAGTTGCTACATTTCCCTGGGCCACTTCCCCACAGCTCTTCCACTTCTCCCTTCTTCACCCTTACCTTAGGGCTCCCTTACCAATGGCTTGAGGGTGTCTTCACTGCCCAGCCCTTCAGCAGCACTTCCTCTCCTCTGACTCCCTGGCTCTCTCCCAGCCTGACTGGAGTGAGCCCTTTTATATTATCAGAAGAGCCTTAATTAGAGTCAGGTGTTCACATCACCTTAATGGCCTCACCTGACTCTTTGCAGGTCAGGTGATCTCATTAGCCTGGAGCAGCCCCTGCTCTGGTCAGTCAGGGAACAGAAAACTGCTAACCCAACGGCCAGTATATCTGCCTTCTACTATTCTGTTGTACCCAACTGGCCTGGGTCTATCACACACCTTTGTTTTATAAGTTTAAATGAATTGGTGTTGTTTTAGGGTTGTAAAACCAAGAAATACTTTTGCCAAACAAAAGAAACTAGTGTTGTTTAATTTTGGTATTTAGCATTTAGTCCTTAAGGCAATTGGTTTTTTTTACATTCTGATGCCCTGTGACGCTCCGCAGATGGCCACTTGGTGGTGCCCAAGGCTTTGCTCCCCTATCTCGCTCGCATGTCCCATGGAATGGCACGTGTAAGAAAAGGGGGGGAATGGTATGCCCCAAATTTTTCCATTATGGCACAGCAGTACTGCAGCTCTTGTCCTATTTGCCGGGCCAAAACAGTGGCAGACCAGTACGGACAAAATCAGCTGAGCACCCCACCCCATGGGGACCCTTTTGTAAATATTTAAATTAATTTAATTCAAATATTTAAATGTTGTAATTGTAAGTATGTGTTAGTTTTAGTGATGTATTTTCTTGTGAAAAGGCAAATGCCAAAACTGTTGTAAAACTTTTTCTTAAGGATTCTGTACCACAATTTGACATACCTGGACAGATTATAAAAGATTTATGTGCAGCTTCACAGATCCAATATGGCCCTTTGCAGGCCACTCCCAATCGAAAGACTGGACTCAGCCTCATACAATTTCTACCAGGGCACCCGATACAACTACCAGCAGTGCCCTGTTGGCCCTGGCTCAGATGGACATTCATTTAATAAATAACACCATGCTTAATTATTGTCAGGCACTAACGAAATGTGTTAGGTCTTTTATGCACCAGCTCTGCCACTCGCTGAAACCAGGAGACTGGGTCTACATGGAGGTCCATCAGCAAGGAACCACCCTGGCCTCGTGCTGAAAGACCCTTATCAAGTCCTGTAAATTATCAACACCGCTGTGAAGTGCCGAGAATTGACTACCTGCCCATGTTTCTCACTGTAATGGCTCTCCGACTGATGATCGGTCTATCTTTCCATTTGGCGTTGTTGCTCCTTCTGGACAGCAGGAGTAAAGGACAAGGTGAAGAGCTGGTAACTTCTCCTTTGTCCACTGACAGACCCACTGTGCCTTTGGATCTTGCTACGTAAACAACGTCTCCACCTGAGGACATCATAAAGCCTCCAGCCAAGCAAGGTGATTGTGCTAGTAACCTCTCCCTTGCTGCCTCATTGCCGGACAGCTATGTGAACTAAGACTACGAAATCTCAAAGAATGGCTTGCGGAAGCTAGCCAAAACTACCTGAAGATGAAACTTTTAATATTCCTCAGCCTCTCCTCCTTAACGAACTTAGGGTGGGGATGGAAAAGTAATATTTTTTGAAATCTTAGCCAATCAGTAGCCTCACTAGTAAATAATCAAACATATACCCAAAGAGTCTGTTCTGCCACTGGAGATTTTACCTGTACTGAAAATTATTCCTGTAACTAATCATTTACCCTGTACCCTATTGCAATATACCCCTTCCTTTGCCATTGATGCTGATGCTTCTCTGCCCTTTGTGAAGGTGCTTGGCCAACAGATGTGGTATCTTCACTAAGATGTGTTAGGACACCGATGGACTGTAATTAATGCTACATTAGAGACCATTAAATTCACACTGCCCTCATCCAGTTTTCAGATTACCTCTACATACCCAAATTGCTCTAAAGGGGCCATCAGATTAGCACAGCAAAGAGCCTGGGTTTTCCCCTAGAAAGAAAAGGGACTTGGCTGGACACCTATGGGATGGTGCAAATGGCATAGCTGCAATCTGGAATATCCATAAGAGTCAAGAACATGGAAAAAAAATGGGACACTTAGAAAAAGCCACAGGACTTATTACTGGAGCACAATTGACCCAGACACAAGCAGGAGTAGGTGAATCACGTATTATTTCCACCCTTAGTGCAATGATCCAGAAGCTTATAACAGATATGGTGCTTAGTATCACTGGGGCTGGGAAGGCATTGCAGTGGGACCTGGCTTGTTCAGAGATCCAACATTTTCTGAATGACCAGCTAAAGGACATTCAGAGAGACCTCAAGCATCAGGCCTGGTCCAGCCACCTCGGGAGTACCATCTGATCTGTGGCCATGGAGACATACTTGGAGATTTTATGGATGGGAGTGCAGATGTTCAGTGCTGCTGCTCCCTTGTACTCAAAATTGCTTCCAACCCGCTACACTCTGCACCCAGGGGGGCCCCACTACCAAAATGAGGAAATAATATGACGCCCTCCAGAGGCCAGCAAAGGGTGAGTACGTGACCCTCCAGGCACCGGAACAGGGAACTGATGTAACCCTTCAGGTGCCAGAAGAGGGTGACTACGCAACCCTCCCCTATGAAGCCCTTCGAGTGCCCCAGGAAGGCAAAGTTGCAACCCCCCAAGTCCCTGCAAACCCCCAAGTCCCGGAAGGGGACAAGGACGCATATGTAACCGGACTGTTAGGTTTGGAGTGGCGCTAAAAGCACCAAAGGGGGGGAATTGTGGGGGGAAATGCTGTTGGACCTAGCCCCCTTCACAGTCTGCAGCTCAATCTATGCACTATATGCAACATATGAAAGGGCTGTAATGCAAGAGGCCTACAGGCCAGCATCCTGTAAGACTTGTCTTGAGCTAAAGCATTGACGCATGCTAGGCTGTGGCACTTGACCCAGATAATGGACTTGGCCAGTCTCTGACTGAATAAGAGCCACAGGACCTTTGAAAAAGTCCCGAGCTGCCCCTCGCATACACCAAAGCAAAACCAGAAATCTTGATAATAACAAGGTGCATCAGCACCATGCTACTTATGAAGTTGTTTTCTTATTCTCCTTATAAGGCTGTTACTAATAATGCTTGAGTGGTGGGAAATTACTATTAAGAAAAACCTATCTGTTCAACCCTAAACACTGACCTATATAAGACTGGTGATATATGGGCAGGGTAGAGAGATCAGGCAGGCACCTGCGTGTGACCTTCTCTGTCTCTCTCCCTGCATGCTTGTATTCAATAAAAGGCCTCAGACTGCTTGAACCAAACAGAGGATGTGGCTCGCTTATCCACAACACAAGGAAGCTGTTGATTTTATATGCCTGGCATGAGAGGCTGCAGGCCTCAAAACTCCCATTGAACTAACGAGAGCTGTTTGTAGTCAACGTTTTTTGATAACAGGCCACAAGCTTTCCTGAGCTGTGCTCCAACACAGGAGGTTTCCAAAACTGGTAAAATGATGAGGAAGCCTTTGGTGATATTAAAAGATAACGAATTAAATAGCAATTAAACCAGAAGACCCATAGTATGATGTGGTATATATTTGAAATAAAGGGGAGTGGAAAATTGTCAAAATTAAGAATGAAGAAAGAAAGTGGAGTATCAAGACTACATTTCCATGGTTTCATGAAGAGCCGTATCCTATCCCCAGCTCCAAAGTGAGGTATTTCTCACACAGTTCTCTTACTTCTTTATTGCAGCTGTAGAGTTTCAAGTATCAGAGGGGTAGCCGTGTTAGTCTGGATCTGTAGAAGCGACAAAGGGTCTTGTGGCACCTTATAGACTAACAGAGGTATTGGAGCATAAGCTTTCGTGGGTGAATACCCACTTCTTCGGATGCAAGCAGTGGAAATGTCCAGGGGCAGATATAAATGTGCCTGTCTGTCAAGTCTGTCTGCCACCGTTTTTAATGACTTGTTTCACCCTGGTCAGTCTCAACTAAAGCAAAATACAATAAAAGCAGAAGTTCAAAAACCTTCTCCCTTATGTAGCTGGTGTTTGAAAGTTAAAAGTTGGTATAATTTAATTTGCTCAGGGGGGTGGAAAAGCCACCCCCCGAGCGATGTAAGTTACACCGACCTAAGCACCAGTGTGGACAGCGCTATGTCGGCAGGAGACGCTCTCCTGTCAACATGGCTACCACCGCTCGGGGAGGTGGAGTAATTATGCCAATGGGAGAACTCTCAGCACTACTGCGGTGCAGCTGTAGCAATTCTAGTGTAGATTAGCCCTCTAGTTCTTTGTCCACTAACTCATATTGCCTGTCAGTGAACTGCAACAGATTATAATCCGCCAGTCTTTTGTCACAAAATTCTGCCCTCAGAAATGTGAAAGCCACACTAGACATTGATGGGAGATATAATATCCATTGGGTGATCAGTGAAAATAAATACTGAATGCTCCACATGCTCCAAAATAAATAACAGGAAGCCATACAAATGATAGCACCCAAATACTGTACTGTACTTCATGATATAATTAGGCCACTTCATGCACATACAAAATACATCAAATCCATAATGAAAAGAAACACACGCCACCCCGTATATACACAAAGAAGCATTTTAAATAATGTCGCCTACTATAAAAGCACCTCTGTGCAGAAAATGCATATCTGACTCAAATGCATTATTGTCACACTTGCTCTTCTTCCGCAGTCGTCACAATAATTTTAAAGGAGATCTTGTGTTTAACAAAGTTTTAGGAGTTGTTACGGTCACTACTAATGATGGAGGTATAAAGATCCTCAAACTGGCCCTGAACAAGTTAAGAATTTAAGATGATTCTCAACATTTAACTAACATTGGGAAAGGAAACTATCAAAATATATTGTGTTGAAGCAGAAATTCTGGTTTGTGGATCACCTGATTTCAATCTATAATCTCAGAGAATTACATGTACACATAATTGAGTTAGTTCCCTCAGACTGGCAGAGGATCTGTTATTTCTGTCATTATGTGGTACTGCATCTGGCATGAGCCTTTAGCACTGAGCTGCTTGACAACAAATTAATGAAAATGCCAACATTACCCTTAAAGGGCTGTGGATTCTATAGATACTCCAGTAGTGGAGCAAACATGGTCTGTGATGATTCAGTTCAGACCAAGACTTGGGGAGATGTGGCATCGCTGGACAGGCTGTGTTTAGTTCTTCTGAGAGCTAGAGAGCTTGGGAGAACTCCAAAGGCTGTCCATGTCCAGGGGCCTGAATAAAGAATCCCCATTATATTCCTATAACACAAATGTATCTCTGCCGTGACAGACACCATGCATCTTCCCCAACCCCCAATCAATGAATTGCTTTAGAGATTATTTTTCACTTGGAAGACCTGAATGCCTTTATATCCAGTAATGCCTGGAGGAGAGAATTTATATTTCCTTCTAGCCTAGGGGATCTCTCCTATTCGTATTCTTCATTTCTTTACCCAGTACTCTTAAATGTCGAGCAACCTACTGCCTGTCCGCCGCTGGAGAACTTCAGTGGGGTTGTAATAGTGTACCACTAGGGGGAGTTAGATGGTATGTGTATACCAGTCAGATTTTGCTGAGCTAGTTAAGAGCAAGTAAGTAATAGTATACAAAAGAATAACAAGAACTAGTAGCTGGAAGTTGAAGCTAGACACATTCAAACTGGAAATAAGGTGCACATTGTTATCAGTGATAGACATTCCTCATTGGAATCATTTGCAAAGGGATGTGGTAGATTCTCCATTACTTTGAAGTTTTAAAAGACGATTGGATGCACCCATGGGCAGCGCGTGTAAGAAGCTGGGGGGAGTGGGAAGCCATTCCAAAAAAGGCTGGCCATGCAGGAGGGCAAATGCTGTGGATGTGGCGTGGGTCACCTCCCTTCATAAGAGCCACAAGTTTTGTTAGTGTGGTGTACTCTTATTTCTAAAGATGCTGAAGGGGAATCTTATTTACTTCCCATCACTGCTTGTCTTTACCAGTAATTTATGAAGCACAGTGTACTACTATCACAACTAAATAGAACTGCCTTGTAACGTAATGTAAGTCAAATGCATGCAGAGAACAAAAACAGAATGAAGTTCTTCAGTGTAACTTTCTGTAAGACATTGGAGTAATAGTTTAGTGAGAGTGTAAATCATGGTTAGGTACTGGACAGTTGGCTCAGAAGATATAAAATTTATAAGAATGCCCTCTTGTGGCAAAAGAGAGCATTTCCTTATTTTGGTGTTACATTTTCTCCAGAAATTTACATATTTGAGTGTTATCCACATTCTCCTGATTTGTAGCCTAGCTGTTAGTTCCACAGCCTTTCTCCTGCATGTACTGAAATCTCAAATAGTTCAAACACAGGGTTAGAAATCACTTGTATTGGGGAATAGAGCTTAAAGAAATAAGCAACATATTAAAGTATTCAATGTAATATGCTTTTGGTATAGCAAATACTGGTGAAAGAGACGGGTAGTGAAAACAACTTATATTTGTATAGTTGCATGGTCTGATTTACCTGATATGGAATCTCTTCTTAGCACAGCTATTTTGCTGAACTTTTGAATACTAGGGGTGTGGGATCAAAATAATAAGAAATCACTTACCACCTAGAATTTTCAGAGTATCACTAAAAAAAAAAAAAGGTTTAATTTTACGTTTAATTTTCATATTTTTCTTAAGCGTAACACATTTAGCATGAGTACTGTCATGGATGGATATAAACTGTTCGGGAAGGATAGGCAGGGCAGAAAAGGTGGGGGAGTTGCATTGTATGTAAGAGAGCAGTATGACTGCTCAGAGCTCCAGTATGAAACTGCAGAAAAACCTGAGAGTCTCTGGATTAAATTTAGAAGTGGGAGCAACAAGGGTAATGTCGTAGTGGGAGTCTGCTACAGACCACCAGACCAGGGGGATGAGGTGGACGAGGCTTTCTTCCAGCAACTAACAGAAGTTGCTAGATCACAGGCCCTGGTTCTCATGGTTGACTTTAATCACCCCGATATCTGCTGGGAGAGCAATACAGTGGTGCACAGACAATCTAGGAAGTTTTTGGAAAGTGTAGGGGACAATTTCCTGGTGCAAGTGCTGGAGGAACCAACTAGGGGAAAAGCTCTTCTTGACCTCCTGCTCACAAACAGGGAAGAAATAGTAGAGGAAGCAATAGTGGATGGGAACCTGGGAGGCAGTGACCATGAGATGGTCGAGTTCAGGATCCTGACACAAGGAAGAAAGGAGAGCAGTAGAACAGAGACCCTGGACTTCAGAAAAGCAGACTTCGACTCCCTCAGGGAACTGATGGGCAAGTCCCCTGGGAGAATAACATGACGGGGAAAGGAGTCGAGGAAAGCTGGCTGTATTTTAAAGAATCCTTATTGAGGTTGCAGGAACAAACCATCCCGATGTGTAGGAAGAAAAGCAAATATGGCAGGCGACCAGCTTGGCTTAACAGTGAAATCCTTGCTCGTCTTAAACACAAAAAAGCAGCTTACAAGAAGTGGAAGATTGGACTAATGACCAGGGAGGAGTATAAAAGTATTGCTCAGGCATGCAGGAGTGAAATTAGGAAGGCCAAATCACACTTGGAGTTGCAGCTAGCTGGAGATGTTAGGAGTAACAAGAAGGGTTTCTTCAGGTATGTTAGCAACAAGAAGAAAGTCAAGGAAAGTGTGGGCCCCTTGCTGAATGAGGGAGGGAACCTAGTGACAGAGGATGTGGAGAAAGCTAGTGTACTCAATGCTTTTTTTGCCTCTGTCTTCACAGACAAGGTCAGCTCCCAGACAGCTGCACTCCGCAGCATGGTATGGGGAGGAGGTGACCAGCCCTCTGTGGAGAAAGAAATAGTTCAGGACTATTTAGAAAAGCTGGATGAGCACAAGTCCATGGGGCCGGATGCACTGCATCCGAGGGTGCTAAAGGAGTTGGTCGATGAGATTGCAGAGCCATGGGCCATTATCTTTGACAAATCATGGCAATCGGGGGAGGTCCCGGATGACTGGAAAAAAGCTAATGTAGTGCCCATCTTTAAAAAAGGGAAGAAGGAAGATCCGGGGAACTACAGGCCAGTCAGTCTCACCTCAGTCCCTGGAAAAATCATGGAACAGGTCCTCAAGGAATCAATTCTGAACCACTTAAAGGAGGGGAAAGTGATCAGGAACAGTCAGCATGGATTCACCAAGGGCAAGTCATGCCTGACTAACCTAATTGCCTTCTATGATGAGATAACCGGCTCTGTGGATGAGGGGAAAGCAGTGGATGTGCTATTTCTTGACTTTAGCAAAGCTTTTGATACAGTCTCCCACAGTATTCTTGCCAGCAAGTTATGGGCTAATTGAATGGACAGTAAGGTGGATAGAAAACTGGCTGGATGGTCGCGCTCAACGGGTAGTGATCAATGGCTCCATGTCCAGTTGGCAGCCGGTATCAAGTGGAGTGCCCCAAGGGTCGGTGCTGGGGCCGGTTTTGTTCAATATCTTCATCAACGATCTGGGGGATGATGTGGCCTGCATCCTTAGCAAGTTTGCAGATGACACTAAACTGGGAGGAGTGGTTGATATGATGGAGGGTAGGGATAGGATACAGAGGGACCTAGACAAATTAGAGGATTGGGCCAAAAGCAATCTGATGAGGTTCAACAAGGACAAGTGCAGAGTCCTGCACTTAGGACGGAAGAATCCCATGCACTGCTACAGACTAGGGACCGAATGGCTGGGCAGCAGTTCTGCAGAAAAGGACCTGGGGTTACGGTGGACGAAAAGCTGAATATGAGTCAACAGTGTGCCCTTGTTGCCAAGAAGGCTAATGGCATTTTGGGTTGTATAAGTAGGGGCATTTCCAGCAGATCGAGGGACGTGATTATTCCCCTCTATTCGGCACTGGTGAGGCCTCATTTGGAGTACTGTGTCCAGTTTTGGGCCCCACACTACAAGAAGGATGTGGACAAATTGGAAAGAGTCCAGCGGAGGGCAACAAAAATGATTAGGGGGCTGGAGCACATGACTTATGAGGAGAGGCTGAGGGAACTGGGATTGTTTAGCCTGCAGAAGAGAAGAATGAGGGGGGATCTGATAGCTGCTTTCAACTACCTGAAAGGGGGTTCCAAAGAGGATGGATCTAAACTGTTCTCCGTGGTAGAAGATGACAGAACAAGGAGTAATGGTCTCAAGTTGCAGAGGGGGAGGTTTAGGTTGGATATTAGGAAAAACTTTTTCACTAGTAGGGTGGTGAAGCACTGGAATGGGTTACCAAGGGAGGTGGTGGAATCTCCTTCCTTAGAGGTTTTTAAGGTCAGGCTTGACAAAGCCCTGGCTGGGATGATTTAGTTGGGTTTGGTCCTGCTTTGAGCAGGGGGTTGGACTAGATGACCTCCTGAGGTCCCTTCCAACCCTGAGATTCTATGATTCTATGATGAGTCACAGGAAAAATCTGATGTGAACATGTGAATTGGAACTAAAAAAATTGAAAACAAAAGCCACAGTTGTGATATAAAAATATTAATCACAAATAGCACGGTTGGAAAACTCTAGCTGAGTGTGAGTTCTGCAGGATTCTTTCCCATCCGCTGAGATGGGTTCTAGCGTGTGAATGATTACCTCCCAGTTGTGTTGCACCACTAGATAAATCATCTGCTTCAGTCAGAACATGACCCAACCATAATGAATAGCCCCGAGTCTATACAATTGGTCTGTTTCACAATTTTGAGGTAACCAAACATATACTTCAGGGATGTTCCAGTTAACAGGTTCATATACAACTCTCATTCCACCTTCAATTTATAATCACAAAACAGTGTCTGGGATTAATGTTCTGCGGCACACAGATTTGTTATTAACCTAGCAATCCTGTTATTAACCTAACACTGGAGTGGAGGTCATTGTTGTGCACTCCAGCATCTCTAAGACACTCTGTATGTGGAAGGAACAAAACACTGTGTCTGAGAGAAGGCAGTTGCTGGGATCAGAGTCTAAAGCTAGCATTGGAGTGAGCTCAACTAGGATCTTATCTCTTCAAAAGCATCATTTGCTGGGAGCAGAGAGTGTCTTGGTGCTCAGAGGGAGGCTGTGTGCAACTTGCCAGTAAACAGCAGCAAAAGGGGAAAGCAGGATTTCATATTATATCAGTCACATAGATAGATAAACCTCTCTAGCTTCTAGTTATTTTAAGTAGGCTGCAATTTATCTAACAGTGTGTGTATGACACATATCTAGAGGGCCTGGCTCGGTGATCCAGTGGCAAAGGCAATGAGGAGATCAGAGCTCTCTGCAGCCTTGACCAGGAGAAGCAGAGAACGTTATGGGAAGAGCATGTACAGCCGCTTTGGGAGAGAGAACATCTTGTAGACACACCCTTTTGCTGATGCTGTGTATGGCGTGAACAGCCAGTGCAGAAAGCATCAGTTGAATTCATTCTGCAATGCCGGTTTGGGGCTGAAGGGGCTTTACTCCAGTTAGGATCATATATATATATTGCTATAGCTTCAAACAAAATTGTAGCACTGAAGTCTACGAGGTAGGGGAGGAGAACATATATACCCATAGGCATCCCTACCTATTACTTACCTGCTCTTAAGTAGCTCAGCAAAATCTGACTGGTATACACATATCATCTAACTCCCCTTAGATGCTTTCACAAAGGGAGGGGGGAGCAAGGGTTAGGCTCATTTCCTTCTAGCAGCAGCTGGTACAATATGCGGTGAGCAAGGGTTAGGCTCCTTCCCTTCTAGCAGCAGATGGTACAATATGCTTGATATCCATCATCATCTCCTGGCCCCCTCAAGGATTGAACTCGCAACCTCGGGTTTAGCGGGCCAACGCTCAGAACGCTGAGCTATCTCTCAGCCTGTATTATAGTGCAACTGAATCCCCACTAGACCTAATGTCCAGGCATACGCTGGAGATTACGGTAATTGTGAGCTGAGCAGGCTCCATGCTTGCCATAGCAAACCTGGAATCTCCGTAAACCCCGGAAAAAAGGCGCAAAAAAGATTGCTTTCACGGAGGGAGGGAGGGACGTTTGATGGCTTGACG
Organism: Macrochelys suwanniensis; assembly: GCA_033296515.1. NCBI lineage: Eukaryota > Metazoa > Chordata > Testudines > Chelydridae > Macrochelys > Macrochelys suwanniensis. The sequence goes on from CM065775.1 coordinate 341,413,336, forward strand.
ACATGTACCCAGAACCACCAGCGACAATGTTTTCTGCCCCATCAGGCTTTGGGATCGCAACCCAGAATTCCAATGGGTGGCAGAGACTGCGGGAACTGTGGGATAGCTACCCGCAATGCAACGCTCAGAAAGTCGGCGCTAGCCCCGATACTGTGGACAGTCCGTCGACCTCATGGTCTTAATGCTCTTTAGTGGGGACACACACAATAGATTCCATAAATTCGGGTTTTAAAATATTGACTTCTATAATTTCGACCTAATTCTGTAGTGTAGATGTACCCTTAGGTAGGAACAATCAGTTTCACACAAACAGAATGGGAGGAGACTGTCTAGGAAGGAGTACGGCAGAGAGGGATCTAGGGGTTATAGTGGACCACAAGCTAAATATGAGTCAACAGTGTGATGCTGTTGCAAAAAAAGCAAACTTGATTCTGGGCTGCATTAACAGGTGTGTGGTGAGCAAGACACGAGAAGTCATTCTTCCGCTCTACTCTGCGCTGGTTAGGCCTCAACTGGAGTAGTGTGTCCAGTTCTGGGCACCGCATTTCAAGAAAGATGTGGAGAAACTGGAGAGGGTCCAGAGAAGAGCAACAAGAATGATTAAGGGTCTAGAGAACATGACCTATGAAGAAAGGCTGAAGGAATTGGGTTTGTTTAGTTTGGAAAAGAGAAGACTGAGAGGGGACATGATAGCAGTCTTCAGGTATCTAAAAGGGTGTCATAAGGAGGAGGGAGAAAACTTGTTCATCTTAGCCTCTAAGGATAGAACAAGAAGCAATGGGCTTAAACTGCAGCAAGGGAGGTTTAGGTTGGACATTAGGAAAAAGTTCCTAACTGTCAGCGTGGTTAAACACTGGAATAAACTGCCCAGGGCGGTTGTGGAATCTCCATCTCTGGAGATATTTAAGAGCAGGTTAGATAAATGTCTATCAGGGATGGTCTAGACAGTATTTGGTCCTGCCATGAGGGCAGGGGGCTGGACTCGATGACCTCTCGAGGTCCCTTCCAGCCCTAGAATCTATTAATCAGAATCTATGAAAGACAGAAAGAAAGAACCAGCTGTTTTGAATACTTGTTACTTGTTTTGTCCTAAAAATATACTGTCTCTAAGAAGTATAAATAGATATCAATTATCTTTCATTAATGCTTGAGATTTCAGGTCCATTAAAAAAATATCACATAGAACGTGGCTAGGATAGCATTAATAATGCTAGTTTCCTTGTTAGCTTGTAACCTCTACTGGCATATGAGGTCAGTCCAGCATCACAAGGTGGTGCTTTGGTTTGGAAACCTCAGCAAGACACCAACACTTGCTGATGCAATAACAAAAGTGAAATGTTTTAATCCAAACAAAATTCAAACCCCCAGCTCCTCCCCTGGTGTAAATCTGCTCTGTTCCTCTGGCTTCACTGGAGCTACACTAAATTAGATCAAATGAGGATCTTCCCCTAGAATCACTTCTGCTCATGAGAACGTAGCAGTTGTCATGCTGGAAAAGACGAAGGACCCATCTAATGCAGTATCCTGTCTCAATGAGTGTCACTCACCAGCTGCTTCAGAAGAGAGCAGAAGAACAATGAATTCGTCCTTTATGGACAAAACTGAGGGAGTTTCTTCCTAAATCTTGAATTAAAAATTGGGGGTGAGATTTTTCAGAGGTCAGAGTATAGTTGAATACTCAAGTTCCAACTAAAATCAACAACGATCTACTATCCCTAATGCATGTCTTGCCTTTAAAATCCAAACATTAATATCTAAAGCATGAAGAAACCTGCAACTTGATAATGGAAAAACAATTGAAAAACCCTAAACCCTTCCCAGTATTAATAATCACAGTGTCAGTGCAAGATTCAGTCCTAAATTTAAAGGATCACTAGCACATTGTCTGAGTGGTTACGGAGAGAATGAGTCGAATAGGACTTATCTAGTTCACACAGGAGAATAAATAAAAGTGGTTAGAAGACCCCTGAGTCATGAGTGGTTTTAGACAGTTTTCTAGATTGCCTGGAGGACTCGAGAGGCCCTTTTGTTCCTGAAGGTCTAATTAGTTACAGATCAAATTTAGATAACTTCTTCAATTGATTTAATATTTTTCCTCTCTTTTTGTCAGTCATTTTGTTCTTAACTCCATGTGGACTGATGTGCACATTACACCCTGCAGCTCTTTCATCTGAAAACTTGAGCTACAAGAGAATCCCCCATAATTCTCCTCTTCATGGGGCTCATCACACACCATTGTGCCATTCTCATTCTGTCCATTAAAGGGCAGTCTCCCTCTATCGTTCTTCATGTCTCACACACGCACACTCTAGCTAGTTCATTACAGAGAGTATATATGTATACCCAGGTGTGGTTATGACAGGGATCTCAAACTCAAATCACCATGAGGGCCACATGAGAACTAGTAAATTGGCCCGAGGGCCGCATCACTGAAACCTTTTCATACAATGATACAAAAGTATAGTCAAAAATGAAAAAAATGAAGAATAATATAGTATTCTATTAAAAGTCAATGTATTAACTTCTTAAAAACTGTAATGCAAAGAGGGGTTTTAATAAAATATAAACACTCAGTAATGTTTGGAGCTTGGCTGCCAGTGGAGTTGGCGCCTATGGTGGGCCGCAGGAAATAACTCCGCGGGCCGCGTGTTTGAGACCCCTGGGTTACGATAACCACATCCCCATTTCTGTAGGGAAATTAAACACAGGAACAAACTATAGGAGTGGCACCCACCACCCTGGGCGGGTCTGGGGAGGGAGAACCTGCTCTGGCTCATTGAGTAGTGGGGTTATATAGGCCTAGATGTTAGAGAGCAGACATCTTTGTCTGGAGCATTGTTCAGTCTCAGTTGTAAATTTTGCAGGTGAGCGGACTCCCACCCCTTCCCTGGGAGACAATTCACCAGACCCATATACTCACAGATATTAAGGCCAGAAGGGACCATTATGATGAACCAGCCTGACCTCTGTGACGGGGCAAGGCCAGAGGGCTATAGGAAAGTGGTGAGGAACCAGTATGTTAGCCCCAGGCTAAACAAATCCCTGATACCTTGTTAACCAAATGGCAGTTGCTCCAGGTTAATCAAGACACCTGGAGCCAATTAAGATCCTTCTAGAAAAAGCAGTGGAGATGGCTAGATTGATTGGGACACCTGAAGCACATCAAGGGCTGGCTGGAACTAGTTAAAAGCCTCCCAGTTAGTCAGTGAAGGGGGGATGTCAGGAGCTGTGGAAGGAGGTTGCATGTGAGGAGCTGGGAGCAAGAGGCACTAGGAGCTGAGAGTGAGAAGGCATACTGCTGGAAGATCTTGTAGTGAGGATGAAGAAGGTGTTGGGAGGAGTCCATGGGGAAGTAGCCCAGGGAGTTGGAGCTGTCGTGCAGTTGTTCCAGGAGGCACTCTAAACAGCTGCAGTCCACAGGGCCCAGGGCTGGAACCCGGAGTAGAGGGCGGGCCCGGGTTCCCCCCAAACCTCCCAACTCCTGATCAAACACAGGAGGAGTTGATCTAAACTGTGGGTTCTACCAGAGGGGAAGATCTCTGAGGCATACAAAAATCTGCCAATAAGCGCAGGACCCACCGAGGTAGAGAAGGAACTTTGTCACACCTCCTATGTAACATAGGCTAGGGGATCTCATGCCGTTGTGTGACGTTTTCTAATTGAAATATAATCATGCAAATCGTTATTGCTACCACTGTTATATACTTGCAACGAATCTTATAAAGAGGTAACACATGGCCAGAAAGAGTTGAGCATTTTGCAGGCTAACTAACCCGGAATCAGCCTGTACAGACATGCTAGAAATGGTAATTAAGGCCATTCAAGGCTAGATAGGCTAGAACTTTGAAATGCAAACCTGTATTGTTAAAGAATTAGAGATAATACTAATTGTGTGTATCTTAGATGACAGCCATGTCTGTGTGTCACTATAGCTATGGATTCTGAGATTAAAAGGGAATATTAACATTTATGTAAGCGGGGCAATGGTCCCGCTATTGTGGGGAACTTTCCTGGCTTCTGCACTACCCCGGTGAAATGGGCTAGTGGAAGGATCTGAGTTATCGCTCCCACTTCCTTTGCCCAGAGGACTCCCCTTGCACTCTCCTGCCCGGCAGAGTCCTTGTAACCCCAACAAGGCAGGGCCCAGGATTTCTGGGGGGCTCACCTCCCAACCTTGCTGTGGTCACCTAGGTCAAGGGCTAGGGTGTCCCCACTCCGGGGTGCTCTCTCTGCACTGGATGCTTCCCTGACACACTGATCATTACATATGATTTAAAGCAAATACAAGTTATTTAATCAACAATTAATTTAAAAAGGAATAAGAAAAATGGGAAAGGTTAAAGGAAACACATCACCCCGCTCTGTGGCAGGGAACATCACAACCAGTGTCTGGAACGTCAGGGCAGTTCACAGTCTGTTCCTTGCAGGTCCCAGGCCCCTTCTCAGGCCCCGGCTGTGCTGCAGGGATGCTGTGGGTTGGACATTTGCTCTGGCGGTGGCCACACGCTCTCAGGCTCCAGGTGGCAGGACCCTTCTTCCCAGCGTCGCCCCCGCCCCGTTGGGGTTACTATCCCCCGCCCCCCTCCAAGTCTGGCCTGCAGGGCCCCTTGGCTGAGGCGTCTCCCTGTGCTGGGCCCCTGCCCAGGGTCCCCCTCGCTCTCCCCAGCCGCTCACCACACCCGGCTCCGGACGGCTCCAGCCCCAGCTCCACCGCTCTGCCTCAGCTCCAGCTCCTCTGCCTCAGCACGGCTGCTGCTGCTCTGCCTCCAGCTCCCTGGGCTGCTTCTCTGGCCCCTCTGGCTCTGGCTGCTGCAGATCTGCTCTCAAGACAGGTCTGCTGGGAAGCTGCTTCTGTGGCTCTGTTCCCAGCACTGACCTGCTTCACGGGCTGCTTTTCTGGCCCCTCTGGCTCTGGTTCCTGCAGCTTCTCCTCGCAGGGCAGGTCTGCTCTCCCCGGGCTGTGTTATGGCTTCGGGGCTGCAGCTCAGCTCTGGCCTCTGCCCTCTCCTTAGCTCGGCCCCACTCTGTCTGACCCAGGCAATTCCAGCTCACACAGAGGACGGGACCCACCCTGGCCTCCTGACTCCTTGATTCGCCTGCCCGCCCTGTCAATCAGGCTGACCTGGAGCGTTGGCCTCTCCCCATTGCCCCTGGGGACTGTCAGTCTCAGGGTCCTGATTTCCCATCGACCCTCCCCTTTTGGTACTGGGAGCTAGCCATCAAAACACCCCCCCTGAGTGTTAGTGAGGGGACAACAGTCCCCTTACATTTAGATGAAGCTTGGGTGAAGTAATGACATTGTCTATAGGTCCCTTCGAAGTCTGTAATAGACTGCCTAATGAATAAATTGCCCTATGTTAATTTGTGTAACTAATTCCTGGTGGTGTTTAGAAAGCAGAAGGTTACATCAAAAGCCTATTGTTTACCCAGGACTGTATGGTCGAGTGGCTGCTAGGAAACTGTATAAGACCATTGGGTCCTGATTCCGTCATCTCAGATCTGCTTTAAGCTCCATCAAGTTTGAGTCGCCAGACCGAGATCCCAGTTATGCGGGTACGCCCTGAACATGATATTGGACATTGGACTATAACTTATGGACACAATTCTAAAGGAACTCTTTGCAACTACAGAGCTCACCATCTCTGCTGTGTATCTGAACCTCAAGAATTGGACTCATGTCTGTCCTTATAGTTAGTAAGTTTGTCCTCATACCTCACCTAAATCTCCCTTGCTGCAGAGTAAGCTTGTATTGTCCAGCTGAGCAGTACAGGACATCTGTTTCTGGGGGGAAATCTAGGACTGGGAGTGTGTGGGCGTCACCTGCAGCATGAACAAGGCTGGTAAGAGCTGAGGTGTGGCTGGCTGCAGATCACACGCAGACCAAGCTGGAAGCGACTTACGTGCTGGAGCCTGTTTGTGAGCAGTCCAGGCCTGGAGGCTACCGAAGCAGAGCAATGTGCAGGGCACCCCAGGTTAGAGCCAAGGTGACACAGCTACTCACTAGTGCCCTGGGTATGTCACACTCTCATGGCTTTGCCCTGTTTAGGTACAAGAGGAGACACCCACGGGCTTTTTGACTCAGTAATTACCCCATTTCCAGCATGCTCTCCACCTCCTCCTGAACTTGTTTCTGCATTTCCCCTTCAGCCGGGGATGCTCTGCTAGGAGCAAGGCGGGGCCCTGAGGTTTGCATGGAGTGTGCAATCTTGGCAGTCACACCTGGTGAGGAAAATACCTGTTTGTGGTGCTTTGAAAGGGCCAGCAGCAGCAGTTCCTGCTTTGGGGTTGGATTTAAACCCTCCCCGTACTCAGTGCTTTCCAGGGGATTCCCTGCCCTGCTCTCCCTGACCAGATCCATTAAAGGGACACAGAAGGTTTCCTCATCAGCACAGCAGATTAACTTTACTGCCATCTCCCTTTCAGGGTAAGTTTTAATCTATTGATGTGCACGGTTTGCACCGTTCCTCTGCCGTTGGGCTTCCTTACACCACATGTGACGGCATTCACCCCTTCAATCACCTCAAAAGGTCCTTCCCAATAATCCTGCCTTTTGTTTTCCCTCACTGGGGTCAGCACTAACACCAAATCAGCAGTATCAAACGATCTTTCTCCAGTATGCTGATCATACCAAACGCGCTGAGTTCCCTGACTTTTTTCAAGGGTCTGTTGCACTCAATTCCTCATTACCTGTAAATTCTCCTTAAAACGAGTGACATACGCCCCCACAGGCTGTCCTCTTTCCTCACTACTGCTCTCCCCAGAGCCTCAAATCAAATCTAAGGCTCCCCTAACCTGCTTCCCATACAGAAGATCAAAGGGGGCAAAGCCAGTAGATTCTTGGGGAACAATAAAGAAGTAAAACGTCCCAATCATTCTCATTCCTGGTGACGTACGTTCTTAGCATAGCTTTTAAAGTTCCATTAAATCTTTCCGTGAACCCATTCGTTTGTGGGTGATAGGGAGCAGTCTTGATATGCTTTGCTCCACATCATTCCTATGGCTTTTGAAAAACTACAGACATGGAATTTGCACCACAGTCTGTCCAGATTTCTCTGGGGAAAACTAATCTGCTCAAAATGGTGAATAAAGCTGTAGCCACTGGTAAGCCTGTTGCAGAGCTTAACTACCCTTAGAGTTCGGTTTTTCCTGATATCTAACGTAACCCCCGCTTGCTGCAGATTAAGCCCATTTCTTCTTGCCCTACCTTCAGTGGACATGGAGAACAATCGATCCCCGGCCTCTTTATAGCAGCCCGTAACAGATGTGAAGACTTCTCAGGTTCCCCCTCAGTCTCCTTTTCTCTAGACTAAATGTAACTCACATCCCTAACAGGGAGATCTCTCTTTAAGAGCTCTGTGGTGGGGGCAGGGGTGGAAAGGGGTGAGTTGTGTCTGGGTCATTGTTGCTAGGCAGATTTAGCACTCCCCATCCAGAAGCTTCTGGCATTGGGTGTGGAGTTTTGGGTCTGCTCCAATAGGTTCCCCGTTGCTGGGGTCAGACTCCAAGAGATTAAGCAGCCAGGGCAGCTGCTTAGGGCCAGGCGCTGTGCCGGCCGGGAGAGGCTGAGCCCACCAGCAGGAAGCAGGCCGTTTGCCTGAACTAGGAAGCATTTTGCAGCAGGTCAGTGATACTGTTACTTACAAGCAGAGGTGAAAGTGAGCCGGTACGCCGCAGCACGGCATACAGGCAAGAGCCAATGTGCCGTACCGGGACTGGCTTCCCCAGGCAGCAATTTAAAGGGCCTGGGGCTCCCAGCAACAGCTGGAGCCCTGGGCCCTTTAAATTGCTGCCAGAGCCCCACTGCCGAGGCCCTGGGGTAGCAGCGGCGGGGCTCCGGGGTGATTTAAAGGGCCCCGGGGCAGTAGTGGCGGCGGGAGCCTGGGGCTCTTTAAATCCCCGCTGGAGCCCCGCCGCTGCTACCCCAGGGTCCCGGCAGTGGGGCTCTGACAGCAATTTAAAGGGCCCCAGGGTGGTGGCAGTTGCCGGAGCCCTGGGCCCTTTAAATCCCTGCCTGAGCCCTGCTGCCAGAGCCCTGGGGTAGCGGTGGCGGGGCTCCAGCGGTGATTTAAAGGGCCAGGACTCCAGCCGCCACTACTGCCTGGGGGTAGCAGCGGCAGCCGGGAGCCCCCAGGGCTCCCTCAGTGATTTGAAGGGCTCGGGGCTCCGCTGCGGTAGCGGCAGTTGGAGCCCCGGGCCCTTTAAATCACCCTAAGCCCTGGGGCTCTCAGCCGCCTCTGCAGCTGGCAGCTCAGGGGTGATTTAAAGGGCCCAGGGCTCCCCAGCCGGTGGCCAGTGCCCCAGGCCCTTTAAATCTTGATTTAAAGGGCCCGGGGATTTAAGGCCCTGCTCTTACCCTGAACCGGCTCCTGCTTCCAGTCTAGACTGGTGGCAGACTCTTGTCAAGAGGAGGGGCAGGAGACCAGGCCCGCATAAAAAGTGGACCACGACTCCCCTGTTTTATACCAGAAATCTGCTCATAGCGCACACCCTAACCCCAGACAGAGCTTGAGTGTGGAGTGTGAGAAGTTCTGTGCTGCTCCCAGCTTCGGCCCTTGGGGCAGGGAGTTTGTTTATAAACAGAGGCAGGGTGATTAAGATAACAAAAGGCTTGTCATTAAATTAAATTGATCATTAGATGATCCTGAAAGCCAGTTTCATCCAGAAAGCGACAGTGAGACGTAATGTCTTTAAACTGGGACGTTAGTGAAGACAGCTTGTAGGTGAGTGCAATGATTTTAATATACTGCAATTCATGATAATGTAATTATGTAGTTCATAACAATTTAATCATTATTAAAATAGTAAACATACCAATGATAGACACATATTCAATAATTAGAATATGAAAGAAGTGTGTATAAATATGCTGAAAACAGCCTACCCCAAAAATTGGCCTGTTTCACCCTCCCTGCCCCCCAACAAACACACCTCCTCAAAAGAACCCACAGGCAAAAACAAAAGTCAGTGCCTATGCTTGACACAACCTTTGCATTTTGGATTTCATTGTACCAATAAAATTCAGTTAAATTAATCTTCTCATTCTTTGCCCTCAAGTGTTTATCAGCTGGTCGGCAGCAATGTCCACTCCTTGGCCAAATGACATGACCAAAAGTTGATTTCACAAGGATGTTGCCAACACACTTGACTGAGTCCATTCTGCCCATATAGCAAATTACAAACTACGCCAACGTCATCTGCAGGAGTCAGGAATCTCATGTGTGATATGAAGAGATTCATGCCCAGACCATTCATTCCATACAAGAATCTCATGGTTTTTGAGGTAACTGTGACTCACTGCGGTCCATATTACCGGTCCTGTATAAAATCCCCTGGATGTACCATGGCTTGATACTGCAAGAACTGCAGAGAAAAAGATTACATTTCCCACTCCATTTTTCTTCAACATTTTTGTGGCTCTCAGTTCCCAGAAGCTGAACATTTTTCGTTAATCTATTTTTCTGATATGACAACACAAAAGTAAAAATTTATCCAGACCATCCTGCCTCTTTAAGGACATGATACAATACTCAGGTGGTGAAGGGAGATTTAGCTGTCTGGCCACGGGTTTTGTGTAAAAGCAGCACAACTCTAGTCTTCAGTATCAGACCGTACCCATTGACCGTGCTTAGAAAAGAAGAGCATAGGCATTGCTACAGAAGATCAGGCCTCTCTCCCACAGCGGTCAGTACCACATGCACCACCGGGAGGCGCAAGAAACCCAGCAGAACACAGTTTTTCTGGGATCACCCACCCATAGAGGAACTTCTTCTCTATCCCCCGTCAATCAGATCTGTCTCCAGTATTGGACGATATCCTGAAGCACAAGGGTTTATATCCTTGCCAAACTTGAAGAAATGCAGTAAATCCATCTCAGTCTCCATTTGCTCCAGCGTACTGCCAGCACCATAATGTGCGCGTCACCAAGAGACACCTCCCAACTCCTCCCTCCCCTTTGAGATACACCAGGATCAATAACAGATTTAAAACTGCAGCATTAAAGACCTAAACTGCAGAGGAATAAACCTTTTGCTATTAAGCAAAGAGCCTTTCACCACCAGATCACAAACTTCATTGAGAACAAATGCCCGAATATCACCAAGGTTCCTCTTTAAAATATCTACTTAGTTCTTTTTTCTTTTCCTTTCTTCTAAATTGGAAGGCCTGGGAACTCTGATCCCTTGAATTCCAGTGAGAGCATCTCATGGAAGACTGAAGACTTAACGGAACGAGGGCTGGGCTAAATCAGCATTTATTCCAATGATCTTGCTGGTGGAAGCAGCTAAGCCAACCTCTTGCCAAATGAGCCATTGATTTCAGAAGCCTGATAAGAGAGGCTACAGGCCTCAAAACTCACTGTGACAGGGTGCTGGCTAAGGAAATTTATAACTTTATAAGCATCTATCATGACCTCCAATGTCAGCTGCACCCCAGGAGGATTCCACTCTGTTTTCTGAGGGAAAGAGCTGAGAATGCCTCCTGGGAAGGTCACGACAGCTGGTGGGGGTTGGATCAGCACTGTGGAGTCAGGGCACCACCTTACGTCTGGCTTGTTGTAGCTGTTGGGCATGCTGTGTGGAATCTCATTGCACATGTTTGTCAAGGAAAACATCTTTCTGCAATGGAGATAAATTCGAAACATACAGCAGACAAGACCGTAAACATAAGGTACATGGTGGCTACTTTTCTTTTCCTTACGAAAACCTGGTCACTATCCGGCAAAGACTCACACATGGTTACTGAGAACCATGTGATTGGTCTTCTTGAAACCAAAGGAAAACTTACAGTGTTAAAGTGAAAATCTGTCTAAGTCTTTGCAGGAAAAGACTCTGCTAAAAGAGGTAATGCAAGAAGGAACTCCACCCTGGTACTCAGGGCCTGAAGAATGCTATCAACCGCTCCAAGGGCTGGATTCTCCTATCATTCCAGGGCTTTGAAAATTGCAACTGGAGAAGTGCCCGATGCTTCCATCTCCAAAGGGAGGTATTTCGTCCAGTGCAATTTTTTAAAACGGAGGAAGAAACACAGAGAACCAGAAGATCAATATTATGATGCAGCAGAGTTTTTAATGCACATGACATTGGTAGTACACAGTTACAGGAAGAAATACTACAGAACAGAAAAAATGTATTTCCAGTGTTTTAAGAACGGCTACGACCGATCACCTGCATCAGTGTGATGTATTTCAGTCAAGATGTTCTTTGTGCTTTATTGCAGCTGCAGAGGTTGACAAAAAAGTCCCCTTTACAACCATTTTAAATTCCTTCTTTTACCCCAGTCGATGGGAAATGAGACAAAACAAAATAAAAGCAGAGAATTATATAACTTCTCCCTATACTTCTGACTTAGCAAAGGTCAAAGTGAGTAGCTAAAGGTACGTACTGCTGGAAAAGATAGCACATGTAGGGCCTAATTCTCCTTGAGACGGACTTAAAGTGATAATGAACATAAATTATGCCTATCTTAAGTCCCGTTTTCTTCACACTGCGGGGTCAGTGTAAACAGCCTGCGTGTAATTCAGAGTGAGTCCACATGTCAATAAGAGAATCAGCCCATGGCTGGGAAAGCGTTGGCAGAAAGAGTGATAAAGCGTAACATTAGACATGCAGCATGGCCATCAGACCAAGGTGCTGAGCACACACAGCTCCCACTGACTTCAACTGGAGCCATGTTTGCTCAGCACTTCTGAAAGCCAGGCCCAAAAGGTCGGGGTAAATCTGGATCTTGCTGTTCATTTCCTCGTTCTTCCTTTGTCCACGGATGTTCCTGCTGGGTTTAGCATGGAATTTTGAGTACTCGGTACTTTAGAAAAATGGGCCTGTAGCCTCTCTTATCAGGCATCTAAAATCAATGGCTCCTTTGGCAAGAGATTGGCTTAACTGCATCCACAAGCAACATCATTGGAATAGTTGCTTATTTACCCAAGCCCCATTTCTGTTAAGTCTTTAGTCTTGCATGAGATGCTCTCACTGGAATTCAAAGGCTCAGAGTTCCCAGGCCTTCCAGTTTAAAAGAAAAGAATAAAGAATTAAGTAAATATTTTAGAGAGGCACCTTGACGACATTCAGGCATTTCTTATCAATGAAACTTCTGATCCGGTGGTAAATATCAAAAGGTTTATTCCCCACTTAAGGCAACTCCCATCTTTTCATATGCTGTGTATTTATACCTCGCTACTGTATGCTCCACTTCATGCATCTGACAAAGTGGGTTTTAGCCCACGAAAGCTTATGCCCAACTAAATGTGTTAGTCTCTAGAGTGCCACACAGACTCCTCGGTGTTTTTGCTTATACAAGACTGGTAATATGGAGTGCAGTGAGTCACAGTTACCTCAAAAACCATGAGAATGAATATTCTGGGCACGAATCTCTTCCTATCACACATGAGATTCTTCACTCCTGCAGATGACGTTGGTGTACTTTCTAATTTTTCTATTTGGGCAGAATGGACTCACTCAAGTGTAATGACCAAAAGTTGATTTCACAAGGATGTCACCATGTCATTTGACCAAGGAGTGGACATTGCTGCTGACCAATTGATAAACGCGTCAGGTAAAAGAATGAGAAGATTAATTTAGCTGAGTTTTATAGGTGCAAAGAAATCCAAACTCTCAATATGAAGCTGAACTATTTCTGCCCCATTGCCCTAGAGTTTCTCAGCTCATTCCCAGCATTGTAAAGTTAATGCAAAGGTGGTGTCAAACATAGACCCTTACTTTTGTTTTCACCAGTGGGTTTTTTCAAATGGTGTGTATGTTTGGGAAGGGCGGGCCAATTTTGGGGATAGGCTGTTTTCAGCATATTTATACACTTCTTTCATTTTCTAATTATTGAATATGTGTCTATCATTGGTATCTTTACTATTTTAATTATGATTAAATTGTCGTGAACTACATAACTACATTATCATGAATTACAGTACATTAAAATCATTACAATGACCTACAAGCTGTCTTCGCTAACATCCCAGTTTAAAGACATTATGTCTCACTGTAGCTTGATGGATGAAACTGTCAGCAATATTATTTACATCTAGTTCCCTGGTATTGTCTTGATGCCCGTTAAGGACAGCTGCATTATTCAGTTGCATCTATACCATTGATGACTAGAGATAATTTGTAAGACTTCTGAAGCCTCTGTTTATAAACAAACTCCCTGCCCCGAGGGCAGAAGCTGGGAGCAGCACAGAATTTATCACATTCCACACTCAAACTCTGTCTGGGGTTAGGGTGTGCACTGTGAGCAGACCTCTGGTATAAAACGGGGGAGGGAGGGAATGGAAACACTATTGGTCGTGGTCCACTTTTTATGTCAGCCCAGCCCCCTGCCCTTCCTCTGACCCATGAGACTTCATCATCAGACTAGACCAGAAGCAGGAGCCGGTTCAGGGAAGGAGATGCACGGGAGTGAGGATGGTTCCCCCAAAATGATTTTCTGCTTGGCTTGTACTGAACATGCTCAGACAGACAGAACATGCTCAGTAACACTGCTGAAACCACTGCCCTCACTCTGCCGCCCAACTAGGGGCAAGCACGGGTCGCCTACGCATGTACCCTTCACCTGCCATGTGCGTGGGGCCCAGGAGCTGGGGACATGGATGGGGACTGCTCTGGGGCCCCTCTGCACCGTCAGATGGAGGAGCCCAGGCTTCTCGGCCTGGGTCCATATTTGGCTTCGTCCTGGAGATGGTACCTCAGGGAAAAAGAAGGGCAGGATAGAGTCCCCGGAAGGGGCAGGGACTCGTGCCAAACACACACTATTAGGAAGAATCCGTCGCCCCTGCTCTACAGTTAACATCGCAGTAACTATCTGATCTGGTGGACACTTTTCTTTTCCTTACAGAAACCTGGCTGTCTGTCCTACAAAGACTCACACAGACTCTTATCGCAAACCCTGAGATTGGTCTTCTTGAAATCAAAGGAAAAACGTACATTCTTAAAGTGAAAATCTGTCTAAGTCTTTGCAGGAAAAGACTTTTTGTTCAAACAGGTGACGCAAGAAAGAACTCCACCCTGGTAGTCAGGGCCTGAAGAATGCTATCAACCACTCCCAGGGCTGGATTCTCCCATCACTGCAGGGCTGTGAAAATGGCAACTGGAGAAGTGCCCGGTGCTGCGGTCGCCAAAGGGATGAATTTCATCCCATATGATTTTTTAGGAAGGAGGGAGGAACAAGGAGAACCAGAAGACCGATATTATGATGCAGCAACGTTTTTAATGCAAATGAAATGGACAGTACAGTTACAGGAAGAAATACTACCGAACAGAAAGAATGTCTTTCCAGTGTTTCAAGAAGAGTTGCGACCGATCACACGCCTCAATGGCATGTATGTCAGACAAGATGTTCTGTTTGCTTTCATTCAGCTGCAGAGGTTGACAAACAAGCCCCCTTTGTAACAATTTTAAGTGCCTTGTTTTACCCCAGTTGGTGGGAAATGAGACAAAGCAAAATAGAAGAGGAGAACTATGCAGCGTCTCCATTATATATCGGCCGTAGCAAAGGTCACAGTGAGGCGTTAAAGGTACATATTGATAGAAAGGATAGAACATGTGGTGCCAAAAGGGACTTAAAATGACAATAAACATAAATGATGCCTACTATCTTAAGTCCCCTGTTTTCTTCACACTGCGGGGTGAGTGTAAACAGCCTGTGTGTAATTCAGAGTGAGTCCACATGTGAATAAGAGAATCAGCCCATGGCTGGGAAAGCGTTGGCAGAAAGAGTGATAAAGCGTAACATTAGACATGCAGCATGGCCATCAGACCAAGGTGCTGAGCACACACAGCTCCCACTGACTTCAACTGGAGCCATGTTTGCTCAGCACTTCTGAAAGCCAGGCCCAAAATGTCAGGAGTGAATCTGTATCTTGCCGTTCGTTTCCTGGTTCTTCCTTCTTCCGTGGATGTTCCTGCTGGGTTTAACATGGCCCACAATATCCACCATGATACCTACGGCCATATCCCCCGTATCCCCATAATCCCCCGTAACCATAAAGGCCCGGGTAACCGCAGTATCCTCCATGGCCCAATAATCCCCCGTAACCGTAAAGGCCCGGGTAACCGCAGTATCCCCCATGGCCCAATAATCCCCCGTAACCGTAAAGGCCCCCGTAACCACCATATCTCCCTAAACCATACAACCCTCCGTAATGGCCTCCATAGCCGTACAATCCCCCCAAACCGAATGAGCCTCCAAAACCGGCTCCCACCACAGGTGCTCCTACAGCTGCCACATCGCTTTGCTGAGGGAAATTGCTCATAATTGGTCCGGGGAGGGTCACAACAACCGGTGAGGGTCTGATCACCACTTCGGAGTCAGGGCACTGCCTAACGCACGGCTCGTTGCAGCTGCCAGTAACTGGACTGGGTCGGGCCACCCCGCATTCTGGATAGCCCAGGCTGGGGAAAGTCATCTTTCTGGGATGGAGGTAAACCTGAAACACACAGCAGGGACTAGAGTAAAGAGAAGGTACAAGTGCTGGTGGAAGAAAGGCTTCAAAGCTCGGTTACAATTGTACTGAGGTCTGCATGGGGTGCAAGAGAGAGAGAGGAGAAGTGGTGATGTATTTGCCTCTATTTTCTCTTTCTTTGCCTCTTGTCCACTGTCAGTAAGCTTCCCTCCCAACCGGCCCCTTTGATCCCCTATCGACGAATTTGCCTGATAAATACCGACTAGAATAAGTGTAACTATTTCCATGATGGACACCTGTGATTCTGGAACCATTTTAAACATTTCTCAAAGAGAACGTGGATGCTATCATGGTAATCACATTTTTACATTTCAGAAATTAACCTCTGGATGCAAACCATGTTGCGTGCGGTATCACAGTGTGACTCTTTAGTTTTCCAAACCTTTGGAGTCACCAAAACTTGCTGATGAATAAACAGAAACTTTGCTTTTCTTCTCACAAATCACTAAAAACAAACTCCTCAGCTGGGGTAAAATGGGTTCAGGTCCGCTGACTTCCATGGAGCGACCTGAAATTACACCATCTGAGGAGAAGCACCTTCAATGGGTTTATCTGCTCAGGAGAACATAGGAAATGCTCGACTGGAGCACACCACTTGTCAACTTCATCCATTCCCTTGTCTCCAATAGTGAGGAGTAACAGCTGCTTTAGAATAAAGTAGAAGAGCACCAAATTGGCCCTTTCTGGACTAACCTGGGAAAATTTCTTCCTAATCCAACTAAGTGAAAAATGGCTCAGGGACTTTCTAAAGTTACTGAAAAGATTTAAATGCCCTAATTCTTTTTCCAGTTCATGGGAAATATGTTTCCCAATTGCATATGTTGATCTTGAAGTCCCTCCTTTTGTTTCAGATCATGAATCCACCAGCGCCTACAACTGAATAATGAGACAAGATAGTTATGGAAGAACAACCTGATCCCTGATAAAAATCACAGGGAGTACATGCAAGATTCCACCTTAAATGAAAAGAGGCTCTACTGTGATATCTTTGGGGTCAGAAAGAGATTGAGTTGAATTGGACTTACCCGGTTCACCAAGGAGATGAAGTCCAGAGAAGTGTTTAGAAGAGCCCTTAGTCGTGAGCACTTTTATACAGTTCCTAGGACTGCCCGAAGGATCTCTGACGCTGTTTATGGAGGAGGTCCTAAGTAGTTACCAAACAAACTTGATTGCCTTTGTAAGTCCTTTTTTGGATACAGCTGGTTTCTTCAGCGTTGGTGATTATTGGGCTAAACTCAGCCTCAGAGGGCGTGACATGCACGTTGCACTCTTCAGTTCCCTTTCATCTTAAAATTATTTAGGCCAATTACATTTCTCATGTCATTGCAATGACTTTATTGATGCTGCAATGAGAATGAACGTCAAGGTGATTCTGAGACAGCAGTAGCAAAAGTGGGTGTCGTTAAAGTAATCCATATTGGTCCTATCAGTTCATGCTGATCATTATTAGGGACATGGGGCAATTCATTCTAAACATGCTAGGAAACAGGGAGCCACATTTCTCCATTTTTAACTTTCAAACTCTATCTTAGCAATTACTTTAGTGAAGCATGGGCCTTTCTCATGGTCCTCTGCTCAGGGGTGAATTTTAACCTATGGTGAGTAAAACATTGGACCTCCACTTGGGTCACCAATGATGCTGTCTCAAAGGGCTACTTAGAGCAGATTTGCTCATGGGTCAAGGGGAGGGATGGCTCAGAGTGAAAGGAAGCAGTTCTCTTTTTCAGAAAAGTTTTGAGTTAAGTCTTGGAACCTCTACCCTACCAGAAACCATCTCTCCATCCATGAGCAGCCAAGAAAAGGATGTCTTGTAAATCAGTGCAGCTGAGTGAGCCCAGCAAGAAACCTTGGGATGAGATTTGACATAAAGTCTGACCTGTCATTGGGCATGTTGCAGAAAACATTCCTGCCTGAACCAAACTGTTGTTTAACATGTACAAAATATCCCCAAGAGTGGGTTCCTTATCCAGGGAAGTGGGGAGAAGCATCTTGCTTTGATTTTATGGTCCTCGGCCTCTTTGAAGGTGAAGCAACAAAGCTGATTTACACCAAGCGAGCATCTTCATTTTCTAATAAAAAAATCCCTCCAAAAGCGAATGAGCCCCCAAAACCACCTCTGACCACAGCAGCTCCCATGGTCCCACTTGACTCTGCTGAGGGAAATTGCAGAAAATTGATCCTGAGAGGGTCATAAGAACCGGTGAGGGTCCGATCACTACTTCAGAGTCAGGGCACAGCCTAGCAGTCAGCTCCTTGAAGCTGATAGCAACTGGACTGGGCCGTTCTACCCCGCACAGTTTTTAAGAAATACCAAATTCAAAACTACATTTGAATGAAAATGAAATAGCCCCAAATTGTGTGGCCTTAATCATGACCTGATTAAGGGAATGACATGAGAGACCTTGGCCTCCATTTTGTTTAAAGTGACTGCAGAGGCGTCTACTCCCCACAACAATGCATTAGTATTCCAAGAATAGAACCCTTTGCATGTGTGAAACACCAGCGAGTGTTTGTGAGGGGCTTTGAATTTTTGAGTTCTGAGGATACTGAAGAACTTCCAGCCTTAACACCCCGACTCTCTGTAGGCAGGGGGAGGTGTTGCCTCCCCAGACAGACAGGTGTGACCTCGCCCCCTTCCGTGACACTCCTTACTTGCAGTTGCTGCTCCAGTCCTCCCAGCTCCGTGTCCAGGCCCCTAGTGCTTTGGGACTGGGGCCGTTCACTGCCCACCTTCCTGCAGTCTGGGACTGGGGAGGCTGGGGCGCTCGCCACCCACCCTCCCGTGCTCCATGGCTGGGGCCACATTCCACCCACCTTCCCCTCCCCTAGCTGGGAAGATTGGGGCCGCCCACCACCAAACCTCCCAGTACTCCTTTGGGTCTGGGGGGCTAGCTGCGGGACTGAGTCAGTGGCTGTGGAGGGGGGCAGCTCTCGGCTTGGCGGCGGGGAGATTGGCTGTGGCGGGGCCTTGGCGGAAGGGGAGGGGCAGGGGATAGCCTCTCCCAGCCGGAGGTTCACGTACTGCCCATGTCTCTGAGCACCAGGGGGTTGAGATGCCGAGTATGCACAGAGATATACTCCCAAAAAGGTTTCTCTAACTAGGGCGAGGTAAAGTGGAATGCACTTCAATTGGAAGTTGATGGAACTGTTCCCTTTTACACTGGTTCAGTATCTACCCTTAAACTTAAAAATAGATATAAAAGGGAAATGCAAAGATATATTGAATGAAAATCAAACAGCCCCAATTTCAAAGGCTACGAATCACAAACTGAGCACTGGAGTGACATCTGAGACCTTGAGATGCATTTTTAAAGCGAATCTAAACTTCAGTGTTGGAACATCTAATCCCAGTAAAAAGTTATTACTGCTTTACTCATTCATTAATTTCTTGGGCTGCATAACACTTGATGAGTGTTTGTGAAGTGCTTTGAAATGCTTAGATCGGAGGAAGCCTCAGACAATCCACCCTGAATGTTACAATTATACCTGCTTGCAACGGAGGTAAATGGAGGCACATTCAGGTGAAGGTCAGTCAAGGAGCAATTGACAGAATCAGAAATAAACCCCAACTTGATATTTACAAGACTACTGCACTCTTGGAAAATTGACAGACTTGTAATTCCTTTGGAGAAGTATTATCCTCAAGTATGAAAAAGCCACAATTCAAGTGGATCACAAAATTAGCCATTTTTAATTGTTGACGCTGAGATCCAAGGATGCAAACATTTTGTAACCACACATGATACCAACCTTGTCTTGTAACACAGTGTAACAGAGAACAACCTAGAGCTCAGCCTTTGGTAGAGGGATTCAGGACTATTGGGTTGTATTTCTGTTTCTGCAATTGACCCCATGTGACCTTCACCTTAAATTCCCTCTTTTTCTAGGCCCTCTGTTTTTCAAACACAGAGAGTCGGGGTGTTAAGGCTGGAAGTACTTCAGTGTCCTCAGAACTCAAAAATTCAAAGCCCCTCACAAACACTCGCTGGTGTTTCACACATGCAAAGGGTTCTATTCTTTAAACAAAATGGAGGCCAAGGTCTCTCGTGTCATTCCCTTAATCAGGTCAGGTCCCAAAGCCATCGCCTCATTCACCAAGAATGTGTCATTTTCCTCTCTCCTCGGTTTCTTGCTGGGCTCACTCAGCTGCATTGATTCGCAAGACGTCTTTTTCTTGGCTGCTCATGGATGGAGTGATGGTTTCTGGGAGGGTAGAGCTTCCAAGACTTAACTCAAAACTTTTCTGAAAAAGAAAACTGCTTCCTTTCACTCTGAGCCATCCCTCCCCTTGACCCATGAGCAAATCTGCTCTAAGTAACCCTTTGAGACAGCATCATTGGTGACCCAAGTGGAGGTCCAATGTTTTACTCACCATAGGTTAAAATTCACCCCTGAGCAGAGGACCATGAGAAAGGCCCATGCTCCACTAAAGTCCCTGCTAAGACAGAGTTTGAAAGTAAAAAATGAGAAATATGGCTCCGTTTCCTAGCATGTTTAGAATGAATTGCCCCATGTCCCTAATAATGATCAGCATAAACTGATAGGACCAATATGGATTACTTTAACGACACTCACTTTTGCTACTGCTGTCTCTCAGAATCGCCTTGACATTCATTCTCATTGCAGCATCAATAAAGTCATTGCAATGACACAAGAAATGTAATTGGACTAAATAATTTTAAGATGAAAGAGAACTGAAGAGTGCAAGGTGCATGTCACACCCTCTGAGGCTGAGATTAGCCCAATAATCACCAACGCTGAAGAAACCAGCTGTATCCAAAAAAGGACTTACAAAGGCAATCAAGTTTGTTTGGTAACTGCTTCGGACCTCCTCCATAAACAGCGTCAGAGATCCTTCGGGCAGTCCTAGGAACTGTATAAAAGTGCTCACGACTAAGGGCTCTTCTAAACACTTCTCTGGACTTCATCTCCTTGGTGAACCAGGTAAGTCCAATTCAAATCAATCTCTTTCTAATCCCAAAGATATCACAGTAGAGCCTCTTTTCATTTAAGGTGGAATCTTGCATGTACTCACTGTGATTTTTATCAGGGATCAGGTTGTTTTTCCATAATTATCTTGTGTCATTATTCAGTTGTAGGCGCTGGTGGATTCATGATCTGAAACAAAAGGAGGGACTTCAAGATCAACATATGCAATTGGGAAACATATTTCCCATGAACTGGAAAAAGAATTAGGGCATTTAAATCTTTTCAGTAACTTTAGAAAGTCCCTGAGCCATTTTTCACTTAGTTGGATTAGGAAGAAATTTTCCCAGGTTAGTCCAGAAAGGGCCAATTTGGTGCTCTTCTACTTTATTCTAAAGCAGCTGTTACTCCTCACTATTGGAGACAAGGGAATGGATGAAGTTGACAAGTGGTGTGCTCCAGTCAAGCATTTCCTATGTTCTCCTGAGCAGATAAACCCATTGAAGGTGCTTCTCCTCAGATGGTGTAATTTCAGGTCGCTCCATGGAAGTCAGTGGACCTGAACCCATTTTACCCCAGCTGAGGAGTTTGTTTTTAGTGATTTGTTAGAAGAAAAGCAAAGTTTCTGTTTATTCATCAGCAAGTTTTGGTGACTCCCAAGGTTTGGAAAACCAAAGAGTCGCACTGTGATACCGCACACAACATGGTTTGCATCCAGAGGTTAATTTCTGAAATGTAAAAATGTGATTACCATGTTCTCTTTGAGAAATGTTTAAAATGGTTCCAGAATCACAGGTGTCCATCATGGAAATAGTTACACTTATTCTAGTCGGTATTTATCAGGCAAATTCGTCGATAGGGGATCAAAGGGGCCGGTTAGGAGGGAAGCTTACTGACAGTGGACAAGAGGCATAGAAAGAGAAAATAGAGGCAAATACATCACCACTTCTCCTCTCTCTCTCTTGCACCCCATGCAGACCTCAGTACAATTATAACCAAGCTTTGAAGCCTTTCTTCCACCAGCACTTGTACCTTCTCTTTACTCTAGTCCCTGCTGTGTGTTTCAGGTTTACCTCCATCCCAGAAAGATGACTTTCCCCAGCCTGGGCTATCCAGAATGCGGGGTGGCCCGACCCAGTCCAGTTACTGGCAGCTGCAACGAGCCGTGCGTTAGGCAGTGCCCTGACTCCGAAGTGGTGATCAGACCCTCACCGGTTGTTGTGACCCTCCCCGGACCAATTATGAGCAATTTCCCTCAGCAAAGCGATGTGGCAGCTGTAGGAGCACCTGTGGTGGGAGCCGGTTTTGGAGGCTCATTCGGTTTGGGGGGATTGTACGGCTATGGAGGCCATTACGGAGGGTTGTATGGTTTAGGGAGATATGGTGGTTACGGGGGCCTTTACGGTTACGGGGGATTATTGGGCCATGGGGGATACTGCGGTTACCCGGGCCTTTACGGTTACGGGGGATTATTGGGCCATGGAGGATACTGCGGTTACCCGGGCCTTTATGGTTACGGGGGATTATGGGGATACGGGGGATATGGCCGTAGGTATCATGGTGGATATTGTGGGCCATGTTAAACCCAGCAGGAACATCCACGGAAGAAGGAAGAACCAGGAAACAAACGGCAAGATACAGATTCACTCCTGACATTTTGGGCCTGGCTTTCAGAAGTGCTGAGCAAACATGGCTCCAGTTGAAGTCAGTGGGAGCTGTGTGTGCTCAGCACCTCGATCTGATGGCCATGCTGCATGTCTAATGTTACGCTTTATCACTCTTTCTGCCAACGCTTTCCCAGCCATGGGCTGATTCTCTTATTCACATGTGGACTCACTCTGAATTACACACAGGCTGTTTACACTCACCCCGCAGTGTGAAGAAAACAGAGGACTTAAGATAGTAAGCATCATTTATGTTTATTGTCATTTTAAGTCCCTTTTGGCACCACATGTTCTATCCTTTCTATCAATATGTACCTTTAACGCCTCACTGTGACCTTTGCTACGGCCGATATATAATGGAGACGCTGCATAGTCCTCCGCTTCTATTTTGCTTTGTCTCATTTCCCACCAACTGGGGTAAAACAAGGCACTTAAAATTGTTACAAAGGGGGCTTGTTTGTCAACCTCTGCAGCTGAATGAAAGCAAACAGAACATCTTGTCTGACATACATGCCATTGAGGCGTGTGATCGGTCGCAAGTCTTCTTGAAACACTGGAAAGACGTTCTTTCTGTTCGGTAGTATTTCTTCCTGTAACTGTACTGTCCATTTCATTTGCATTAAAAATGTTGCTGCATCATAATATCGGTCTTCTGGTTCTCCTTGTTCCTCCTTCCTTCCTAAAAAATCATATGGGATGAAATTCATCCCTTTGGAGACCGCAGCACCGGGCACTTCTCCAGTTGCCATTTTCAAAGCCCTGCAGTGATAGGAGAATCCAGCCCTGGGGGTGGTTGATAGCATTCTTCAGGCCCTGACTACCAGGGTGGAGTTCCTTCTTGCGTCACCTGTTTGAACAAAAAGTCTTTTCCTGCAAAGACTTAGACAGATTTTCACTTTAAGAATGTACGTTTTTCCTTTGATTTCAAGAAGACCAATCTCATGGTTCGCGGTAAGAGTCTGCGTGAGTCTTTGCAGGACAGAAAGCCAGGTTTCCGTAAGGAAAAGAGAAGTGGCCACCAGATCAGATAGTTAATGCGATGTTAACTGTAGACTGGGGTGACAGATTCTTCCTAATAGTGTGGGTGTGGCACGAGTCCCTGCTTGTTCCAGGTGCCCATTCCTGCCCCTCTTCTTTCCCCGAGGTACCATCTCTCTGGCCAAACCGAAGCTACATTTGGAAACACAGAGCATGGGAGTTGCCTTACCAAGTGGGAGTTCAGTCCAGCATCGCAAGGCGGTGCTTTAGTTTGTAAACCTCAGCGAGTCATCGAGACTTGCTATGAATAGGAAAACTGGGTTTTTAAAATCAAAACAAAACACAAACCCCCAGCTCCTCCCCTGGTGTAAATCTGCTCTTTTTCACTGGCTACACCAGTTAGACCAGACGAGCATCTGCACCTAGAATTACTTCTGCATATGAGAACGTAACAGTTGCCATGCTGGAAGAGACGAGCGGTCCATCTAATGCAGTATCCTGTCTTGCCCTGAAAATCCAGGCCTTAACTTATAAACCATGACGAAACCAACACCTGCAACTCAATAAGAGAAAAAAAACTGAAAAAACCCCAAACCGTTCCCACTGTTCAGAATCACAGAGTGTCTGTGCAAGACTCAGTCCTAAATTAAAGGAATCACTGGCACGTCTTCTGAATGGTTATGGAGAGAGCGACTTGAATAGGATTCTCTAAAATGATCCTCAAAAAGACAGAGGGGAAAATCACATCGATTGAAGGAGTTACTCAAAGTTTGATTTGTAACTAATTGGGCCTCAGGAACAAAGGGCCTCTCAAGTCCTCCAGCAGCCTAAAAAACTGTCTAAAAACACTCATGCCTCGGGGGTCTTCTAACAGCTTTACCTAGTTCTCTGATGTGAACTTGAGAAGTCCTGTTCCACTTGCTCTCTCCCTAACCACTCAGATTATGTGCTCCATAAAGGCTAATTCATTGTTCTTCTGCTTTCTTCTGAAGCAGCCGCTGAGTGACACTCATTGAGACAGGAAACTGCGTTACATGAGCCGCTCATCCAGCCTGGCAACTGCAACGTTCTCATGTGCAGAAGTGATTCTAGGTGCGGATCCTCGTCTGGGCTAATTTAGTGCAGCTCCAGTGAGGCCAGTGGAACAGAGCCGATTTACAGCAGGGGAGGAGCTGGGGGTTTGTGTTTTGTTTTGATTTAAAAACCCCAGTTTTGTTTATTCATCAGGAGCCCGGGGTCCCGTCCTCCGTGGGCGCTGGAGCTGCCTGAGTGGGAGGCCGAGCTGAGGGCAGAGCAGCCGGCAGAGCTGAGCTGAGCAGAGCCTCAGCAGCCTGATGGGCCAGAGGAGCCGGCCAGAGAGCAGAGCTGAGCTGGAGGCAGAGCCGCACCCACGCTGAGGCAGAGAAGAGCTGGAGCCGGGGCTGGAGCCGTCCGGAGCCGGGTGCGGTGAGCAGCCGGGGAGAGCGGGGGGGGCCCTGGGCACAGGGTCCAGCACAGGGAGACGCCACCAGCCAAGGGGGGGATCAGACCCGGACGGGGGCTTGACGCTGGGGGAAGGGTCCTGCCCCCTAGAGCCTGAGGGCGTGTGGGACCCGCCAGAGCAAGTGTCCGACCCGCAGCATCCCGGCAGCACAGCCAGGGCCCGGGCAGGAGGCCTGGCGCATGGTGACGAGCAGAGTGTGAACTGTCCTTGCACTCCAGAGACGGCTGTTTGTGGTGTCCCTGAGCCGTCAGGGTGGGGTGACTTGTTCCTTTAACCTTTCCCGTTTCTCCTTATTTATTTGTTAGTTGCTGTTTAATAAATTGCTTTTGCTTTGAACTACATGCAGTGATCAGTGGGTCAGGGAACACCCGGTGTGAAGAGAGCACCCCGGAGTGGGGACACCCTACCCCTGTCCTAAGTGTCCACGACAAGACTGTGGGTCGAGCCCCCCAGGAATCCTGGGGTCACCGTTGTCAGGGTTACACAGTCTCTGCGACAGAGGAAATTGGAAGGGGAGCTCTAGAGGTCAGGCAGCCTCTGGATAAAAGGAGTGGGAATGAGGACTGAGATTCTTGGCTAGCCAGTTCCACTGGGGGAGTGTATAAGCCCAGTAAGTTCCCCACGATAGTGGGACCATCCCCCTCTCACATAGAGGCTACATCCTAACAAGGAAACTAGCATTATTAATGCTATCCCAGCCATCTTCTGTGGGGTATTTTTTTTTAATGGACTGGAAATCCCAAGTATTAATGATAGAAATTTTATATTTTTATGCTTCTTAGAGACAGGATCTATTTAGGACAAAGAGAGTAACAAGGATTCAAAAGAGCTCGTTAGGTTCATCTTTCTTTCTTTCTTTCTTTCTTATATATACTACCTCATACTCTTGTTTTTCTGGTGTAATTGCTCTTCCATTCTGTGATGGATTGGACACCCTACTCCCACCCCCTCCACCGTCCTGGTTGCTATTAGATGTACTGGGGTTTCACTGAGCCTCTCCCTCTCCACTAGCCTGGACTCCCTCTCCCTGTTTTGCTGAATTAGGCTCTCCGGCCTCTTGCAGCACACCCACACCCAGCTGCAGGCACGGACTGAAGTCAGCTCTGTGTGAGAGGGTTCACCCAGCACTCACGTGCACACCCCTTTTGGGGAGTAAACCCCAAATAATATTGTCTTGCACTGTATAGAGAGATCTGCACAGCTCAAGCTCATAAAAATTCGCCGTCTCCTTTAATGTGGAGAGACGTGCGTAGTTTCTTACCCCGCCCACCCCGATATGAATTGTACAAACTGGGTTATGTTATAAACAAGAAATAAGTTAATTAACTACAAAAAGTAAATTTTAAGTGGTTAAGGGATAGAAAACAGATTAAAGCAGATTACCTCAGTAAATAAATAAAAACCGCAAACTGAGTTTAACACACTAGATAGGTAAGATATAAATTAGCAAATTCTCACCCTGAGTGATAAGCAGGCTGGATGATTCTTAAGGCACAAGTTGCCTTGGCTTTCCCAGATTTTCATACCCTGGCTAAAAATCTTAGCCAGGGACCATCACTTCTCACAGTTCAGTCTTTTCCTCAGGTGTGTTGTAGGGAGAGTAAGGTCCACTCATGTTGTCATTGTCTCTGAGAGGTTTCTATTGCACACAGTTCCTGGGGTAATCCTTGTGTTTGTGTGCATTCCCTCGATAAGCCATTAATATTGTTTGGCCTTTTTACTGTCGTACCTGAAGGCTGCTAGTGGGTGTCACCCAATGTAACACATTTGAAATACAGATACATGGTCAATATTCCCAGCTTCAGATACAAAAATGATACATGCATACAAATGAGATAAGCACATTCAGTAGGTCATAACCTGTTCAATGATATCTTACATGAGCCATCTTGTATAAAGTATACCTTAGTTATGCCATATTCATATCATAACCATATTTCTGTAACCCTTCTGCCAGTCAGAGTCGGCAGCAACAAGGGCCGGGTTCCGTATCTAGGGGTTCCATTCCAATGACACAATGCAAAACCCGCTCGAGCCCCCACCCAGTGACCTGGGACAAATATATATCACCCCCCCCGGGCGCCTCTAAGAGGCAGTACTTCCCCTCTCGCAAGCACAGAGTCTGAGTGTAGAAAAACCTTTTAATGACAGAGAGAAACAATGCGGCCTTTTGTTGGGGAAACACCACATCTAGGATTTGTAAACCAAACTGTGAGCAACGAGCCACCCCAGCAAATTGGCCATGTCCTTTCCCTTTGGTTCTTGAGTCCAGCAACCCCAAAAATCACCCAAAGTCCCAAAAGTCCAACAACCCAAAAGTCCAGACACAGAGTTCAAAAGTTCATCTGCAGAGTGTTACACCCCCCAAGTCTGGGTAGAAATGGGGAGGGGAGAGGTAAGGGGCACCTTACGTGGCTCGAAGCTGACTACCCCGTCCCTTCGTGGGGCTTCGCTGGGCTCTGCTCCGCCAGCCATCCCATGAGTCACTCCGCTCAGCCGTCCCGCCAGCTGCTCCGGCTGTCCCGCCAACTGCTCCACTCCGTCAGCAGCTCCGCTCCACCAGCCGCTCAGCAATATATCTTCTGGCTCCCCCACTACTTAACACAGTGCTCAGTGATTTCAGCTCACAATAATTTCAGCTTTTTAGTGATTTCAGCTTGTAGTTAGGGGAGCCTTTGTGCTCATTTGCACACTTAGTCCAGAGTGATTTCAATTCAGCAGCCTGTGATTAGACTTCTAAGGAACTAGCTCTGATATTCTACAACAAAGAGAGAAAAGAAGGTGCAATTGACATTTAGGACCCTCAGAAGAGGCCCATACCACCAGATACAAATACCTATCCTCAGCCTCTCTCAATTCACTGGGGTTTGGAATCCATGTCCCTCGCCTAGCAAGTGCTGCTTAGCTAATGGTGAGTCCCTTCATCATAACAAAAGCCCACTGTCCTTGATTCACATAATCAGGGTAACAACACTTTATTCTTCCTGCCCCAATAACAGAGAAACTGGGGCTCCCACAGCAGCCAAAATGACCATTTGGACAAGCGGTCCATCATGCTTTGCAGGGTGGGTGTGTCCATGCAAACAAGATTAGCCCCTGACATTCCTGACATCCCTTTCCACAACTCACCACCAGATGTCAGGGTAGAGCTCATCCAGACTCTGCTTACATTTCTATGAAGAATATGGGGTGTAACGTCACACCTCTCCCCTTAGACTACTGCCAGAGGTTTGGTCACTAACCAATGTGGCGGTAGTGTGCCTAAAATCCTTTTTTGGCTTTGGTTATACTAACTCCAATGTTATCCATAGGTCTTTTTGCAAAGTTCTGGGTTTCTGTTCCCAGGATGTCTGAAAAGATTTTGGTGTATTTTCACCACTGAAAACACACTGTTAAAACATTGTTAACATAATGCAGATATCAATATCATTTAAAATGTAGGTGTCTTGGCATTTAGCCACCTATACCATGAGGCGATGTGCCTCAGTTTCCCCTTCCACATAGTCTAGATTGATTATGCTTTCTCTGCTATGCCAAACTCTAAGCCTGTTCACAGGTACTAGCTCAGAAGCAGTATTCTTATAGGACTTCCTTCTTACCACTCCTAATCTGTACCAAAGATTCTTCCAAAAATCATTCATGTCACTTATTTTTAAAGTATTTCCCACCAGTATCAAATTCTTTGTCTTAACCCACAGTGTCTGTAGTGAGACATAAAATTACCAGCAAATTCATAAGAGGGAGGTGCTTCCAAGTATGATTATCATACCATGCCTTCTGTCTAAACAGATCCGTTTGTTCAGCATTTATTGTATGCCTCATTCCCTCAGCAAAGGTTCTTACTTTAGGTATGTCATTGGGGGTTTGGCAAGGAAAGGGTGTATGGGGACCTTGTATGTCACTGGCCCACCTCCTGGGGTGCTGCATTTCCTCTCCAGGGTTAAGCCCATGCGAAGAATCTGCCCCCACTCCTGGGATTCCTTTGAGTTGCCCGCCCGCATCACTCAGTGTTTGATGCTTAGCTGTGGGGAGGGGTTTACCTGCCTGGGAAATGACTGTCTCCTCCCCTTGGTCAGAGGGCTCATTAGCATATTCACTGACCCCAGAAGGCTTGGAAGAACCCCCCACCCCCACCTTAAAGGGACAGAGTTAGTTTTCACAAGTACAACAGGAAAAACATTTTTGCAATAATGGGACCTAGATTGGGATCCCCTCAGTCACCTCTCTCTCCATTCCCCAGAGGTCAGGAGTATAGCTGCTCCCACAGGTAGGTCAGTTACATAGTTCCCCCTTAAAACCTGAGCCACAGGTGAGGTGCCTGGGATTACAGATGCAGATCCAGCAAATTTCTCCTGGGCAAGCCTTCCCCTGTAATTAGTGAGGAGACATTCCTGTGCCCCCCCCCACACTTTACTTCTTAACTTCTTTCTCTGGGCCCCCCTGTGGGGCACACGCCCCTGTGCTCCCTAGAGAGGAATCTGCCCCCTGCTCAGCTGTGGGCTCACAGCTAACAGCCAGAACAGACCCTTTACTGGTAAGCATTGCACCCTCCTCCCTCTTTGAATTGGGTTTGCCCCCAGTTACAAAGCCCATGGAATCCACCGCCACCCCAGGGTCCCCAGAACTCCACCACTTTTCTCCGGGCTTTCCTCTACAACACCTTTTTCTGTGCATTTTAGAGTGAGTTCTGCTACTTGCTTAACTGCAACTTCCTGGCAGCCAGAAACCTGGACAAGCTTCCTACTTCCGCACAAAACATTCCCATCGCCCGAGGGAACAGCCATGGGACAGGAGCTGGTTCTACTGACTCCCACCCCTGGTAGCAAACTGCCTTGCACGGCTGGAGAGTCTCCCATTTCCTCAGCAGTTTCTGTAGCTTTGCTCCTTCCCACTTGGGCTTCAGCACAGGATTCCTCCTCACTGCTGACAGATCCCGGGACAGACATAGCCACATCAAAAAAAAGTCTTTCCCCGGAAGAATTTGTGTAGGATTCTGAGGGACAGCTGCCATGGTCAACTCAGCTTGCAAATCCTCAGCTTCCATGTGCGCTTTAGCCAAAGGCACAAAACTTTTGTGACCCCCTACTAACAAAAGCTCTGCCATGGTACTCTGGAGCAAATGGAGACTGAGATGGACTTACTGCATTTACTGGATTTCTTCAAGTTTGGCAAGGATATAAACTCTTGTGCTTCAGCATATCGTCCAATACTGGAGCTAGATCTGATTGACGGGGGATAGTGAAAAGGCTCCTCTATGGGCAGGTGATCCCAGAACAACTGTGTTCTGCTGGGTTTCTTGCACCTCCCTGTGAAGCGTCTGGTACTGACCGCTGTGGGAGAGAGGCCTGATCTTCTGTAGCAAGCCTATGCTCTTCCGTTCCAAGGAGGGGTCCATAGGGACGGTCTGATGTTGAAGATTAGAGTTGTGTTGCTCTCACACAAAACCCGTAGCCAGATGGTTAAATCTCCTCTCCCCACCTGAGTATTGTATCATGTCCTTAAAGAGGCAGACGGTCTGGATACATTTTTACTTTTGTGTTGTCAAATCAAACATTTGATTAATGGAAAATGTTCATGTTCTGGGAACTGAGAGCCACAAAAATGTTGAAGAAAAATGGAGTGGGACATGCATTCTTTTTCTCTACAGTTCCTGCAATATCAAGTCATGGTGCATCCAGGGTGTTTTATACAAGACTGGTAATATGGAGCAAAGTGAGTCACAGTTACTTCATAAACCATGAGATTCTTGTACGGAATGAATATTCTGGGCATGAATCTCTTCCTATCACACATGAGATTCTTGACTCCTGCAGATGACGTTGGCGTAGTTTGTAATTTTTCTATATGGGCAGAATGGACTCAGTCAAGTGTGTTGGCAACACCATTGTGAAATCAACTTTTGGTCATGTCATTTGACCAAGGAGTGGACATTGCTGCTGACCAGTTGACAAACACTTGAGGGCAAAGAATGAGAAGATTAATTTAACTGAGCTTTATTAGTGCAATGAAATCCAAACTCTCAATATGGAGCTGAACTATTTCTGCCCCATTGCCCTAGAGTTTCTCAGCTTATCTCCAGCATTGCAAAGTTAATGCAAAGGTGGTGTCAAGCATAGGCCCTGACTTTTGTTTTCACCAGTGGGTTTTTTGAAATGGTGTGTATGTTTGGGGAGGGTGGGCCAATTTTGGGGATAGGCTGTTTTCAGCATATTTATACACTTCTTTCATATTCTAATGATTGAATATGTGTCTATCATTGGTATCTTTACTATTTTAATAATGATTAAATTCTTATGAACTACATAATTACGTTATCATGAATTACAGTACATTAAAATCATTGCAATCACCTACAAGCTGTCTTCACTAATGTTCCAGTTTCAAGACATTACGTCTCAATGTAGCTTTCTGGATGAAACTGTCAGCAATATTATTTACATCTAGTTCCTGGTATGGTCTTGATGCCCGTTAAGGACAGCTGCATTATTCAGTTGCATCTATACCATTGATGACTGGAGATAATTTGAAAGTCTTCTGAAGCTTCTGTTTATAAACAAACTCCCTGCCCCGAGGGCAGAAGCTGGGAGCAGCACAGAATTTATCACATTCCACACTCACACTCTGTCATGGGTTAGGGTGTGCACTGTGAGCAGACCTCTGGTATAAAACGGGGGAGGGAGGGAAAGGAAACACTATGGGTCGTGGTCCACTTTTTATGTGGGCCAAGCCCCCTGCCACTCCTCTTCTCCATGAGACTCCATCATCAGACTAGACTGGAAGAGGGAGCTGGTTCAGGGGAAGAGCTGCACGGGGGTGGGGAGGGTTTTCCCCTACCGATTTTCTGCTTTGTTTGTACTGAGCATGTTCAGATGGACTGAATATGCTCAGTAACACTGCTGAAGCCGCTGCCCTCACCCTGCCCCCCCCACTATCGGCAGGCACGGGTGGCCTATAAGTGGACCCTCCACCTGCCATGTGTGTGGGGCCTGGGAGCTGGGGACACGGACCGGGGGCTGCTCTGGGACCCCTCTGCCCCAGCAGATGGAGGAGCCCGGGCTCACTGGCCTGGCTCCAGCTTCGGCTAGTCTAGGGAGGCGGGGCCTTGGTGGTAGAGGAGGGGCATGAATGGGCCCCCGGAAGGGGCAGGGTCTCGTGCCACACCCACACTATTAGGAAGAATCTGTCTCCCCTGGTCTACAGTTAACAACGCATTAACTATCGGATCTGGTGGCCACTTCTCTTTGCCTTACGGAAACCTGGCTCACTGTCCTGCAAAGACTCACGCAGACTCTTACCACAAACCATGTGACTGGTCGTCTTGAAATCAAAATAAAAACTTACATTCCTAAAGTGAATATCTGTCTAAGTCTTTGCAGGAAAAGACTCTTTGCTAAAACAGGTAATGCAAGGAGGAACTCTACCCTGGTAGTCAGGGCCTAAAGAATGCTATCAACCACCCCCAGGGCTGGATTCTCCTATCACTGCAGGGCTTTGCAAATTGCAACTGGGGAAGTGCCCGGTGCTGCCGTCTCCAAAGGGATGAATTTCATCCCATATGATTTTTTAGGAAGGGGGGAGCAACAAGGAGAACCAGAAGACTGATATTATGATGCAGCAAAGTTTTTAATGCAAATAAAATGGACAGTACAGTTACAGGAAGAAATACTACCGAACAGAAAGAATGTCTTTCCAGTGTTTCAAGAAGAGTTGCGACCGATCACACGCCTCAATGGCATGTATGTCAGACAAGATGTTCTGTTTGCTTTCATTCAGCTGCAGAGGTTGACAAACAAGCCCCCTTTGTAACAATATTAAGTGCCTTGTTTTACCCCAGTTGGTAGGAAATGAGACAAAGCAAAATAGAAGCGGAGGACTACGCAGCGTCTCCATTATATATTGGCCGTAGCAAAGGTCACAGTGAGGCGTTAAAGGTACATATTGATAGAAAGGATAGAACATGTGGTGCCAAAAGGGACTTAAAATGACAATAAACATAAATGATGCTTACTATCTTAAGTCCCCTGTTTTCTTCACACTGCGGGGTGAGTGTAAACAGCCTGTGTGTAATTCAGAGTGAGTCCACATGTGAATAAGAGAATCAGCCCATGGCTGGGAAAGCGTTGGCAGAAAGAGTGATAAAGCGTAACATTAGACATGCAGCATGGCCATCAGACCAAGGTGCTGAGCACACACAGCTCCCACTGACTTCAACTGGAGCCATGTTTGCTCAGCACTTCTGAAAGCCAGGCCCAAAATGTCAGGAGTGAATCTGTATCTTGCCGTTCGTTTCCTGGTTCTTCCTTCTTCCGTGGATGTTCCTGCTGGGTTTAACATGGCCCACAATATCCACCATGATACCTACGGCCATATCCCCCGTATCCCCATAATCCCCCGTAACCATAAAGGCCCGGGTAACCGCAGTATCCCCCATGGCCCAATAATCCCCCGTAACCGTAAAGGCCCGGGTAACCGCAGTATCCCCCATGGCCCAATAATCCCCCGTAACCGTAAAGGCCCCCGTAACCACCATATCTCCCTAAACCATACAACCCTCCGTAATGGCCTCCATAGCCGTACAATCCCCCCAAACCGAATGAGCCTCCAAAACCGGCTCCCACCACAGGTGCTCCTACAGCTGCCACATCGCTTTGCTGAGGGAAATTGCTCATAATTGGTCCGGGGAGGGTCACAACAACCGGTGAGGGTCTGATCACCACTTCGGAGTCAGGGCACTGCCTAACGCACGGCTCGTTGCAGCTGCCAGTAACTGGACTGGGTCGGGCCACCCCGCATTCTGGATAGCCCAGGCTGGGGAAAGTCATCTTTCTGGGATGGAGGTAAACCTGAAACACACAACAGGGACTAGAGTAAAGAGAAGGTACAAGGGCAGGTGGAAGAAAGGCTTCAAAGCTCGGTTACAATTGTAGTGAGGTCTGCATGGGGTGCAAGAGAGAGAGAGGAGAAGTGGTGATGTATTTGCCTCTATTTTCTCTTTCTATGCCTCTTGTCCACTGTCAGTAAGCTTCCCTCCCAACCGGCCCCTTTGATCCCCTATCGATGAATTTGCCTGATAAATACCGACTAGAATAAGTGTAACTATTTCCATGATGGACACCTGTGATTCTGGAACCATTTTAAACATTTCTCAAAGAGAATGTGGATGGTATCATGGTAATCACATTTTTGCATTTCAGAAATTAACCTCTGCATGCAAACCAGTTGCGTGCGGTATCACAGTGTGACTCTAGTTTTCCAAACCTTGGAAGTCACCAAAACTTGCTGATGAATAAACAGAAACTTTGCTTTTCTTCTCACAAATCACTAAAAACAAACTCCTCAGCTGGGGTAAAATGGGTTCAGGTCCACTGACTTCCATGGAGCGACCTGAAATTACACCATCTGAGGAGAAGCACCTTCAATGGGTTTATCTGCTCAGGAGAACATAGGAAATGCTCGACTGGAGCACACCACTTGTCAACTTCATCCATTCCCTTGTCTCCAATAGTGAGGAGTAACAGCTGCTTTAGAATAAAGTAGAAGAGCACCAAATTGGCCCTTTCTGGACTAACCTGGGAAAATTTCTTCCTAATCCAACTAAGTGAAAAATGGCTCAGGGACTTTCTAAAGTTACTGAAAAGATTTAAATGCCCTAATTCTTTTTCCAGTTCATGGGAAATATGTTTCCCAATTGCATATGTTGATCTTGAAGTCCCTCCTTTTGTTTCAGATCATGAATCCACCAGCGCCTACAACTGAATAATGACACAAGATAGTTATGGAAGAACAACCTGATCCCTGATAAAAATCACAGGGAGTACATGCAAGATTCCACCTTAAATGAAAAGAGGCTCTACTGTGATATCTTTGGGGTCAGAAAGAGATTGAGTTGAATTGGACTTACCCGGTTCACCGAGGAGATGAAGTCCAGAGAAGTGTTTAGAAGAGCCCTTAGTCGTGAGCACTTTTATACAGTTCCTAGGACTGCCCGAAGGATCTCTGACGCTGTTTATGGAGGAGGTCCGAAGCAGTTAACAAACAAACTTGATTGCCTTTGTAAGTCCTTTTTTGGATGGAGCTGTTTTCCTCAGCGTTGGTGATTATTGGGCTAATCTCAGCCTCAGAGGGCGTGACATGCACTTTGCACTCTTCAGTTCTCTTTCATCTTAAAATTATTTAGGCTAATTACATTTCTCGTGTCATTGCAATGACTTTATTGATGCTGCAATGAGAATGAATGTCAAGGCGATTCTGAGAGACAGCAGTAGCAAAAGTGAGTGTCGTTAAAGTAATCCATATTGATCCTATCAGTTCATGCTGATCATTATTAGGGACATGGGGCAATTCATTCTAAACATGCTAGGAAACGGAGCCATATTTCTCCATTTTTTACTTTCAAACTCTGTCTTAGCAGGGTCTTAAGTGGAGCATAGGCCTTTCTCATGGTCCTCTGCTCAGGGGTGAATTTTAACCTATGGTGAGTAAAACATTGGACTTCCACTTGGGTCACCAATGATGCTGTCTCAAAGGGTTACTTAGAGCAGATTTGATCATGGGTCAGGGGGAGGGATGGCTCAGAGTGATAGGAAGGAGTTCTCTTTTTCAAAAAGGTTTTGAGTTAAGTCTTGGAACCTCTACCCTACCAGAAACCATCTCTCCATCTCTGAGCAGCCAAGAAAAGGACATCTTGTGAATCAATGCAGCTGAGTAAGCCCAGCAAGAAACCGAGGAGAGATGAAAATGACACATTCTTGGTGATTGGGGCGATGGCTGTGGGATGAGATCTGACATAAAGTCTGACCTGTCATAGGGCATGTGGCAGAAAACATTTCTGCCTGAACCAAACTGTTGTTTAACATGTACAAAATATCCCCAAGAGTGGGTTCCTTATCCAGGGAAGAGGGGAGAAGCGTCTTGCTTTAATTTTATGGTCCTCGGCCTCTTTGAAGGTGAAGCAACAAAGCTGATTTCCACCAAGCGAGCATCTTCATTTTCTAATAAAAAAATCCCTCCAAAAGCGAATGAGCCCCCAAAACCAACTCTGACCACAGCATCTCCCATGGTCCCACTTGACTCTGCTGAGGGAAATTGCAGAAAATTGATCCTCAGAGGGTCACAAGAACCGGTGAGGGTCCGATCACTACTTCAGAGTCAGGGCACAGCCTAGCAGTCAGCTCCTTGAAGCTGATAGCAACTGGACTGGGCCGTTCTACCCCGCACAGTTTTTAAGAAATACCAAATTCAAAACTACATTTGAAAGAAAATGAAATAGCCCCAAATTGTGTGGCCTTAATCATGACCTGATTAAGGGAATGACACGAGAGACCTTGGCCTCCATTTTGCTTAAAGTGGCTGTATAACTCAGTGCAGAGGCATCTAATCCACACAACAATGCATTAGCATTCCAAGAATAGAACCCTTTGCACGTATGAAACACCAGCGAGTGTTTGTGAGGAGCTTTGAATTTTTGAGTTCTGAGGACACTGAAGAACTTCCAACCTTAACACCCCGACTCTCTGTGTTTGAAAAACAGAGGGCCTAGAAAAAGAGGGACTTTAAGGTGAAGGTCACATGGGGTCAATTGCAGAAACAGAAATACAACCCAATAGTCCTGACTCCCCCTACCACAGGCTGAGCTCTAGGTTGTTCTCTGTTACACTGTGTTACAAGACAAGGTTGGTATCATGTCTGGTTACAAAATGTTTCCATCCTTGGATCTCAGCGTCAACAATAAAAAAAATGGCTAATTTTGTGATCCACTTGAATTGTGGCTTTTTCATACTTGAGGATAATACTTCTCCAAAGGAATTACAAGTCTGTCAATTTTCCAAGAGTGCAGTAGTCTTGTAAATATCAAGTTGGGGTTTATTTCTGATTCTGCCAATTGCTCCTTGACTGACCTTCACCTGAATGTGCCTCCATTTACCTCCGTTGCAAGCAGGTATAATTGTAACTTTCAGAGTGGATTGTCTGAGGCTTCCTCCGATCTAAGCATTTCAAAGCACTTCACAAACACTCATCAAGTGTTATGCAGCCCAAGAAATTAATGAATGAGTAAAGCAGTAATAACTTTTTACTGGGATTAGATGTTCCAACACTGAAGTTTAGATTCGCTTTAAAAATGCATCTCAAGGTCTCAGATGTCACTCCAGCGCTCAGTTTGTGATTCGTAGCCTTTGAAATTGGGGCTGTTTGATTTTCATTCAATATATCTTTGCATTTCCCTTTTATATCTATTTTTAAGTTTAAGGGTAGATACTGAACCAGTGTAAAAGGGAACAGTTCCATCAACTTCCAATTGAAGGAATGCACTTTACCTCGCCCGAGTTAGAGAAACCTTGTTGGGAGTGTATCTCTGTGCATACTCGGCATCTCAACCCCCTGGTGCTCAGAGACATGGGC
The DNA here is from genome assembly GCA_033296515.1 of Macrochelys suwanniensis. Classification (NCBI taxonomy): domain Eukaryota; kingdom Metazoa; phylum Chordata; order Testudines; family Chelydridae; genus Macrochelys; species Macrochelys suwanniensis. The sequence goes on from CM065775.1 coordinate 341,450,252, forward strand.
AGTACGTGAACCTCCGGCTGGGAGAGGCTATCCCCTGCCCCGCCCCTTCTGCCAAGGCCCCGCCACAGCCAATCTCCCCACCGCCAAGCCGAGAGCTGCCCCCCTCCACAGCCACTGACTCAGTCCCGCAGCTAGCCCCCCAGACTCAAAGGAGTGCTGGGAGGGTTGGTGGTGGGCGGCCCCAATCTTCCCAGCTAGGGGAGGGGAAGGTGGGCGGAATGTGGCCCCAGCCACGGAGCACGGGAGGGTGGGTGGCGAGCGCCCCAGCCTCCCCAGTCCCAGACTGCAGGAAGGTGGCCGGTGAACGGCCCCAGCCCCAAAGCACTAGGGGCCTGGACTTGGAGCTGGGAGGACTGGAGCAGCAACTGCAAGTAGGGAGTGTCACGGAAGGGGGCGGGGTCACACTTGACTGTCTGGGGAGGCAACACCTCCCCCTGCCTATGCAACCCGCCACCCCTGCTCAAAGCCAATGTTCAGGGAAACCAATGGGAAATATCAGGTACTGCATCGCCACCCATGAGCAGCCAAGAGAACTGGGTCTTGGGAGAGACTTCAGCTAATAACGAAAAGGAAGAAGAACAACACCGACAGTTAATGAGGTCTGGGATGAGACTGGGTTAACTGCAAGTCTGACCAACCTAGGGCATTCTGCAAGACCTGTCTCCCACACAAGGCTTTTCAGCCAGAATTAGAATGATTTTTAAAGTGGAAAATACACCCCCACCAGGATTTCTTCTAACCCGAGCAGCATTTAATGCCTTGCCTCAGTTGTAAGGCAGAGAACGTCACTGAAGTCTATGGAGCTGAACTGACGTCCCGTGGCTCAGTATCTGCCTCTTCAGCTTTGTAAAGGGCTGTTTGCTAAAGAAAGGGAAATGCAAAGCTTTATTGAATGAAAATCAAACAGCCCCAAATTCAGAAGCTAGGAATCATCCACTGACTATTGTCTTGACATCAGAAACCTTAACATGGATTTGTAAAGTTAGTTTAATCCGGCGTTTCTCAAATGAGGCCACAGTGGTGTATTTCTCACTCAGTTCTCTTACTTCCTTATTGCCGTTGTAGAGTTTGACAATCAAGTCTGTCCCCCACCATTGTTCATTACTTATTTCACTCTGGTCAGGCCCCGGCTGTGCTGCCGGGATGCTGCGGGTCGGACACTTGCTCTGGCGGGTCCCACACGCCCTCAGGCTCTAGGGGGCAGGACCCTTCCCCCAGCGTCAAGCCCCCATCCGGGTCTGATCCCCCCCGTGGCTGGTGGCGTCTCCCTGCGCTGGACCCTCTGCCCCGGGCCCCCCCCCCGCTCTCCCCGGCTGCTCACCGCACCCGGCTCCGGACGGCTCCAGCCCCGGCTCCAGCTCCTCTCTGCCTCAGCGTGGGTGCGGCTCTGCCTCCAGCTCAGCTCTGCTCTCTGGGCGGCTCCTCTGGCCCGTCAGGCTGCTGAGGCTCTGCTCAGCTCAGCTCTGCCGGCTGCTCTGCCCTCAGCTCGGCCTCCCGCTCAGGCAGCTCCAGCGCCCACGGGGGACGGGACCCCGGGCTCCTGACTCCCTCATTGGCCTGCCTGCCCTGTCAATCAGGCTGACCTGCAGCATGGGGCTCTCCCCATTGGTCTCAGGGACTGTCAGACGTAGGATCCTGATTCCCCATTGCCCCTGGGGACTGTCAGTCGCAGCATCCTGATTTCTCTTTGGTCCTTCCCCTTTCTTTTGGTACTGGGAGAGGGCCACGAATAAAACCTCGCTGAGCTTTAGTAAGGGGCCAACAGTCCCCTGACAGACACCTACTGACAGACGAGTTCAGCCCAGCAACACAAGGCGGCGATTTGGTTTGTGAACCTCAGCGAGTCACCAGCACTTGCTGATGAATAAACAAAACTGGGATTTTAAAATCAAAACAAAACACAAACCCCACCTCCTCCCCTGCTGTAAATCGGCTCTGTTCCACTGGCTTAACAGGAGCTGCGCTAAATTAGACCAGACGAGGATCCGCACCTAGATTCACTTCTGCACATGAGGTCGTAGCAGTTGCCAGGCTGGAAGAAACGAGTGGCCCATCTAATGTAGTATCTTGTCTCAATGAGTGTCACTCACCGGATGTGTCAGAAGAAAGCAGAAGAACAATGCATTAGCCCTTTATGCAGAACGTCATCTGAGCGGTTAGGGAGAGAGCAAGTGGAATAGGTCTTCTCAAGTTCACATCGGAGAACTAGATAAAGCTGTTAGAAGACCCCCGAGTCATGAGTGTTTTTAGACAGTTTTTAGGCTGCTGGAGGACTTGAGAGGCCCTTTGTTCCTGAAGGCCCAATTAGTTAAAAATCAAAGCTTGAGTAACTCCTTCAATTGATTTTTTCCCCTCTGTCTTTTTGAGGATCATTTTCTTCCTAACTCCACATGCGGCGAGGTGCACATTACACCCTGCAGCTCTTTCCTCTGAAAATTCTATGGACGAGCTACATTCCTGGGATCATTCTACTGACTTCACTGACGATGCAGTGGGATATTTGGAAGCAGTGAATGGGAACTGTCCAATGAAGTTCAGGAGCGGTGGTGAGCATGGGGTGAGTAATCACTAGGACTAGGTTTTACTGCTGGCTCTGACACTTGCTCCCTGTGTAACCTTCACCTCAATGTGCTCGTTCACCTCCACATAAACCAGATCTCACAGTGATATTCTGCTCCATGATCAGAGGCTTCCTCAAATCAAAGGACTTCAAAGCACTGCAGGCTCATTACAGTTGTGTGTGTGCAGAGAGTTCTATTATTTTAAGAGCAGAATGTGTTTGTCGACCAGATGCCCCCAATTTATGGATTAGGATTCAAGGGTTCTCACAACAATATTTTTGGTGGCCTTTGACAAACCCGTCTCTCTGTCCCTGCCTCCCAGAGCCCTTCGCCGAGACCCTGTCCTGGGAATGGGGGTTGGGAACTCACCGGCTGACTGCAGAGTCCTAGGCTCCCCATGTCCCATCCAGGTGGGAGCGGGGGAGCGGCCCGGGGACCAAATGCTGCAGCCGCCTCAACAGAAAAGAGCTGCCTCACGTGCTGTGCACACGGGCCCCACATGTCTCCAGAGGCGCTGCCCGGCCCCCCCGAGGAGTTTGCACGGTGCAGGACCCCGACCTCTGCTTGTGATGCCACTGCAAACACCAAAGAGGCGCATCTCACTGCCTTTCGTAACAGCTACTCAGTAGCAACAGGTGGGCGCCACGTGAAGGGGCTGCTGCTTTGCACCCCCACAATCCCCGCCCATGCCTTTGAGGCTGACGGAGCTGCAAAAAAATCCGCTGGTGCCTCTTTTGAGAAACGCCGGATTAAACTAACTTTACAAATCCATGTTAAGGTTTCTGATGTCAAGACAATAGTCAGTGGATGATTCCTAGCTTCTGAATTTGGGGCTGTTTGATTTTCATTCAATAAAGCTTTGCATTTCCCTTTCTTTAGCAAACAGCCCTTTACAAAGCTGAAGAGGCACATACTGAGCCACGGGACGTCAGTACAGCTCCATAGACTTCAGTGACGTTCTCTGCCTTACAACTGAGGCAAGGCATTAAATGCTGCTCGGGTTAGAAGAAATCCTGGTGGGGGTGTATTTTCCACTTTAAAAATCATTCTAATTCTGGCTGAAAAGCCTTGTGTGGGAGACAGGTCTTGCAGAATGCCCTAGGTTGGTCAGACTTGCAGTTAACCCAGTCTCATCCCAGACCTCATTAACTGTCGGTGTTGTTCTTCTTCCTTTTCTTTATTAGCTGAAGTCTCTCCCAAGACCCAGTTCTCTTGGCTGCTCATGGGTGGCGATGCAGTACCTGATATTTCCCATTGGTTTCCCTGAACATTGGCTTTGAGCAGGGGTGGCGGGTTGCATAGGCAGGGGGAGGTGTTGCCTCCCCAGACAGTCAAGTGTGACCCCGCCCCCTTCCGTGACACTCCCTACTTGCAGTTGCTGCTCCAGTCCTCCCAGCTCCGAGTCCAGGCCCCTAGTGCTTTGGGACTGGGGCCGTTCACCGGCCACCTTCCTGCAGTCTGGGACTGGGGAGGCTGGGGCGCTCGCCACCCACCCTCCCGTGCTCTGTGGCTGGGGCCACATTCCGCCCACCTTCCCCTCCCCTAGCTGGGAAGATTGGGGCCGCCCACCACCAACCCTCCCAGCACTCCTTTGGGTCTGGGGGGCTAGCTGCGGGACTGAGTCAGTGGCTGCGGAGGGGGGCAGCTCTCAGCTTGGCGGCGGGGAGATTGGCTGTGGCGGGGCCTTGGCGGAAGGGGCGGGGCAGGGGATAGCCTCTCCCAGCCGGAGGTTCACGCACTGCCCATGTCTCTGAGCACCAGGGGGTTGAGATGCCGAGTATGCACAGAGATACACTCCCAACAAGGTTTCTCTAACTCGGGCGAGGTAAAGTGCATTCCTTCATTTCGAATTTGATGGAACTGTTCCCTTTTACACTGGTTCAGTATCTACCCTTAAACTTAAAAACAGATATAAAAGGGAAATGCAAAGATATATTGAATGAAAATCAAACAGCCCCAATTTCAAAGGCTACGAATGCAGGGCCTGCAGAATGCTATCAACCACTCCCAGGGCTGGATTCTCCTATCACTCCAGGGCTTTGAAAATTGCAACTGGGGAAGTGCCCGGTGCTGCCATCTCGAATGGGAGGAATTTTATCGAACGTGATTTTTTAGGAAGGAGGGAGAAAGAAGGAGAACCAGAACACTGATATTATGATGCAGGAGAGTTTTTAATGCAAATGAATTTGGCAGTACACAGTTACAGGAAGAAATACTACAGAGCAGAAAGAATGAATTACCAGTGTTTCAAGAAGGGCTGCGACCGATTACCTGCCTCAATGGGATGTATTTCAGACAAGATGTTCTGTTTGCTTTCTTTCAGCTGCAGAGGTTGACAAACAAGTCCCCTTTCTAACAATTTTAAGTGCCTTGTTTTACCGCAGTTGGTGGGAAATGAGACTAAGCAAAATAGAAGAAGAGGAGTACACAGCTTCTCCATTATACATAGGCTGCAGCAAAGGTCAAAGTGAGGCTTTAAAGATACATATTGATAGCAAAAATAGAACATGTGGTGTCTAAAAGGGACTTAAAGTGATAATAAATGTAACTGATGCCTATCTAAAAGTCCCTTTTTTCTTCACACTGCAGGGTTAGTGTAAACTGTCTGCGTGTAATTCAGAGTGAGTCCACATGTAAATAAAAGAATCAGCCCATGGCTGGGAAAGCGTTGGCAGAAAGAGAGATAAAGTGTAACAGTAGACATGCAGCATGGCCATCAGACCAAGGTGCTGAGCACACACAGCTCCCACTGAGTTCAACTGGAGCCATGTTTGCTCAGCACTTCTGAAAGCCAAGCCCAAAAGATCAGGTGTGAATCTGAATCTCGCTGTTCATTCTCTGGTTCTTCCTTCATCCATGGATATTCCCGCTGGGTTTAGCATGGCCCACAATATCCACCAAGATACCTACGGCCATATCCCCCATAACCCCATAATCCCCCGTAACCATAGAGGCCCGGGTAGCCGCAGTTTCCCCCATGGCCCAATAATCCCCCGTAACCGTAAAGGCCCGGGTAACCGCAGTATCCCCCATGGCCCAATAATCCCCCATAACCGTAAAGGCCCCCGTAACCACCATATCTCCCTAAACCGTACAATCCTCCGTAACGGCCTCCGTAGCCGTACAACCCCCCCAAACCGAATGAGCCCCCGAAACCGGCTCCGACCACAGGTGCTCCTACGGCTGCCACTTCGCTCTGCTGAGGGAAATTGCTGAGAATTGGTCCGGGGAGGGTCACAACAACCGGTGAGGGTCTGATCACCACTTCGGAGTCAGGGCACTGCCTAACGCATGGCTCGTTGCAGCTGCCAGTAACTGGACTGGGCCGGGCCACCCCGCATTCTGGATAGCCCAGGCTGGAGAAAGTCATCTTTCTGGGATGGAGGTAAACCTGTAACACACAACAGGGAGTAGAGTAAAGAGAAGGTAGAAGTGCTGGTGAATGAAAAGCTTCCAAGCTCGGATACAATTGTAGTGAGGTCTGCATGGGGCCCAAGAGAGAGAGGAGAAGTGGACCTACTCTGTGTGTGTGTGGTAATGTATTTGTTCCTATTTTCTCATTCTACTCCTCTTGTCCACTCGCAGTAAACTTCCCTCCCAACCAGCCCCTTTGATCCCCTCTCAATGACTTTGTCTGAAAAATACCAACTAGAATAAGTGTAACTATTTCTATGCTGGATACCTGGGATTCCGGGTCAATTTTAAACATTTCTCAAAGAGAATGTGGTTGGGATCATGGGAATCACATATTTTCATGTGAGGATTTAACCATTGCATGGAAACCAGTTGCGTCCGGTATCACAGTGCGACTCTTTGGTTTTCCAAACCTTGGGAGTCACCAAAACTTGCTGATGAATAAACAGAAACTTTGCTTTTCTCCTAACAAATCACTAAGGAGAAACTCCTCAACTGGGGTAAAATAGGTTCAGGTCCACTGACTTCCATGGAGCAACATGAAATTACACCGTCTGACGAGAAGCACCTTTAATAGGTATTGCTGCTCAGGAGAACATAGGAATTGCTAGACTGGGTCTCACCACTTGTCAGCTCAGTATATTCTTGTGTCTCCAATAGTGAGGAGTAACAGCTGCTTCAGAATAAAGTAGAAGACCATTGAATTGGCCCTTTCCGGACTAACCTGAGAAAATTTCTTCCTAATCCAACTAAGTGAAAAATGGCTCAGGGACTGTCATAAATTACTGAAAAGATTTAAATGCCCTAATTCTTTGTCCAGTTAATAGGAAATATGTTTCACAATTGCATATATTGCTCCTAAAATCCCTCCTTTAGCTTCAGATCATGAATCCACCAGTACTTGCAACTAAATAATTACACAACATAGTAATGGCAGAACACCCTGATCCTTGACAAAAATCACAGCGAGTACATGAAAGATTCCACCTTAAATAAAAGAAGGCTCTACAGTGATATCTCTGGGGTTAGAAAGAGATTGAGTTGAATTGGACTTACCCGGTTCACCGAGGAGATGAAGTCCAGAGAAGTGTTTACAAGAGGTCTGAGTCGTGAGCACTTTTATACAGTTCCTAGGGCTGCCTGGAGGATGGATGCTGTTTGTGGAGTAGGTCCTAATTAGTTACCAAACAAATTTCATTGCCTTTATAAGTCCTCCTTTGGGTACAGCAGTTTTCCTCAGCGTTGGTTATTAGTGGGCTAATCTCAGCCTCAGAGGGCGTGATATGCACGTTGACCTCTGCAGCTCTCTTTCATCTTAAAATTGTACAGGCCAATTGCATTTCTTGTGTCATTCCACTGACTTTATAGGTGCAACAATGAGAATGAATGTCAAGGTGATTCTGAGTGGCATCAGTAGCTCAAGTGGGCATCATGAAAGGAATACAGTGTGGTCCTTTCAGTTCATACTGGTCGTGATTACGGGCTTTGGGCAGTTCATTCTAAATGTGCTAGGAAGCAGGGAGCCATTTTTCTCCATTCTCACCACCTCCATTCCCAGCAGGTCAGATCCAATTACCTTTCAAATCAATGGGAATCATTCCATTGCCTCCAGTATGTTTTTTTGTCAAGTTTTTAAGTCTGAAATTCACCGTTTGGCAGGGGGATAGTACGATGCCTATGAACAATGTTAGTCCCATTTTAAACTTTCAAACTGTGTCTTAGCAGGGACTTAAGTGGAGCATGGGCCTTTGTGATGGTCCTCTGCTCAGGGGTGAATCTTACCTTATGGTGAGTAAAACATTGGACCTCCACTTGGGTCACCAACGATGCCGTCTCAAAGGACTGCCTAGAGCAGATGTGCTCATGGGTCAAGGGGAGGGATGGCTCAAAGTGGTGCAGGAAGCAGTGCTCTTTTACGGAAAGGTTTTGAGTTAAGTCTTGGAACCTCTACCATCCCAGAAACCATCTCTCCATCCATGAGCGGCCAAGAAAAGGACGTCTTATGAGACAATGCAGCTGAGGGAGCTGAGCAGGAAACCCAGGAGAGATTAAAATGACACATTCTCGGTGAAGGAGGAGATGGCTGCGGGATGAGATTTGACATAAAGTCTGACCGGCCACAGGGCATGTTGCAGAAAACATTCCTGCCTGATCCAGAATGTTGTTCAGAGTGTAAACGATATTCCCAAGGCTGGGTTCCATATCCAGGGAAGGGGGCAGAAGCGTCTTGCTTTGATTTTAAGGTCCTCGGCCTCTTTCAGGGTGACGCAACCGAGCTGATTTACCCCAAGAGAGCAGATTCATTTTCCAATAAAAAAGTCCCTGCGAAAGCAAATGATCCCCTTAAACTGGCTCTGACCACAGGGGCTCCCATGATCCCACTTGGCTCTGATGAGGGAAATTGAGGAGAGTTGGTCCTGGGAGGGTCCCAAGAACTGGTGGGGATCTGATCACCACTTCAGAGTCAGGGCACGGCCTTACAGTTGGCTCCTTGAAGCTGATAGCAACTGGACTGGGCTGTTCTACCCCGCACAGTTTTTAAGAAATACCGAATTCGAAACTACATTTGAATGAAAATGAAATAGCCCCAAATTGTGTGGCCTTAATCATGACCTGATTAAAGGAATGACACGAGAGACCTTGGCCTCCATTTTGTTTAAAGTGACTGTATAACTCAGTGCAGAGGCGGCAAACCCCAACAACAATAGAAACAGAAAGACAACGCAATACTTCTGACTGCTCCTACAGCAGGTGGAGCTCTAGGTTGTTCCCTGTTACACTGTGTTACAAGACAAGGTTAGTAACATGTCTGGTTACAAAATGTTTACCTCCCTTGATCTAAACGTGAACAATAAAAAACCGGCTAATGTTGTGATCCACTTTAACTGTGGCTTCTTTATATCTGAGGCTAATACTTCTCCAAAGGAATTACAAGTCTGTCACTTTTCCAAGAGTGCGGTAACCTTGTAAATATGAAGATGGAATTGAAGTTTAAAAACCTTGATTTAAGTCATAGCACCCACTGCAATATAGATACCAAGTGCCCTGTGTGCGCGCTACTTTTTCTCTCTCTGGAATCACATCTCTCTAATGGGTCACAGTAACGCAATGGTAATGAATTCTTCCAGGTTTGTGACATGAGATACAGAGTAGTATATCTCTTCAACATTGCCTTCTTTATACATGAGGATAATGAAAGTCCAAAGGAATTACAAGTTTGTACATTTCAAGCTTGTTCTTGTGTAGTGTAGGAATAAAAATCTCAATATACAATTCAAGCTGGGGAAAATTTTGGTACAAGACAGTTTAATTCTGCTCCAGTGTAAATACCCACCACTGAGACAACAACTACAGACAAAAAGGGAATTAAGGTGCATTGCAAAACTCTCAATGGTTGATCATTGTTCACACTTAGATGAGAAGATGTTTCACCCAAAAGTTCCTCTGAAAATCATCAGAACAAGAAAAAAAATTCCCGAATGAGACTCTCAATGGGCAGGTCTACACTACCCGTCAGATCGGCAGGTACCAATCGATCTTTCGGGGATTGATTTATCGCGTCTAGACTAGACGCGATAAATCGATTTCCGAGCACTCTCCAGTCGACTTCAGTACTCCACCGCTGCAAGAGGAGCAAGCGGAGTCGACAGGGGAGTGGTGGCAGTTGACTCAGCGCCGTAAAGATGCCAAGGGAAGTCTATCTAAATACGCTGACTTCAGCTACGCTATTCCTGTAGCTCAAGTTGCGTATCTTAGGTCGATCCCCCCACAGTGTAGACCAGAGATAAGAGTTACTCTCAGGTTAGTGATGTATCTGGAAGCATCCAGTATGGTTCAGGCGATACAGGTTAGTGTTTGCAACGAGTAGTCCCAAATATTGGGGTTTATTTATGACTCTGCCAGTCGCTCCCTGTCTGACCTTCACCTGAATGTGCCTCCCTTTACCTCCGTAGCAAACAGGTATAATTGTAACTTTCAGGGTGGATTGTCTGAGGCTTCCTCCGATCTAAGCATTTCAAAACACTTCAAAAACACTCATCAAGTTTCATACAGCCAAAGAGATGAATGATTAAAGTAGTAATAATATTTACTGGGATTAGATGGGCCAACACTGAAGATTAGATTCATTTTAAAAATACACATCAAGGTCTCAGATATCACTCCAGTGCTCAGCTTGTGATTCCTAGCCTTTTAAATTGGGGCTCTTTGATTTTCATTCATTGTACCTTTACATTTCCCTTTTATATCTATTTTCAAGTTTAAGGGTAGATACTGAACCAGTGTAAAAGGGAACAGTTCCATCAACTTCCAATTGAAGGAATGCACTTTATGTAGTGCGGGTTAGAGAAACCTTGCTGGGAATGTCTCCAAAGTCTAGGGAACACTTCTGACATCCAGTGGCTCAGAATCTGCTTCTTGAGCTTTGTAAAGGAATGTTTGCTGAAGAGAGGGAAATGTAAAACCTTTCTGAATGAAAATCAAACACCCCGAAATTCGGAGGCTGGGAATCATCCACTGACTATTTTCATGACATCAGAAACCTTAACATGGATTTGTAAAGTTAGTTTAATCCAGCGTTTCTCAAATGAGGCCACCAGCAGATTTTTTTGCAGCTCCATCAGCCTCCAAGGGCATGGGCGGGGATTGTGGGGGTGCAAAGCAGCAGCCCCTTCTGTCAGCGCCCACCTGTTGCTGCTGAGTAGCTGTTACCAAAGGCAGTGAGTGTTTGCAGTGGCATCACCAGCATGGGTTGTTGCCTTGCACCGCGCAGCCTCCTCGGGGGTTCTGGGCAGCACCTCTGGAGACATGTGGGGCCCGTGTGCGCGGCACATGAGGCAGCTCTTGTTGGTGGAGGCGGCTGCAGCATTTGGTTGCCGGGCCGCTCCCCTGCGCCCACCTGGATGGGACACTGTGACGGGTTGGGATCACAGAGACCTGCTTGGTGCTGCCACCTGGTGTGCCAAGGCTGCTTCTGCCCCTGCTTCCAGGCCTTTTCCAGCTTGGGACTCCCGAATCCTGTCTGTTTTGAGCCAGATTCCACTGATCTGCTGCAAACACAGACCCAGGTCCGAACCAAGTCCACTAACAACTGTAAGGCTCCTGGAAGCGCACTTGCCTTTGACACCCAGGTGCCCAACTCCCAAAGAGGTTCACACCCTTAATAAATCCGTTTTACCCTGTATAAAGCTTATACAGGGCAAACTCATAAATAGTTCGCCTTCTATTTCAAAGATAGAAAGATATGCACAGCTGTTTGCCTTCCCCAGGTAACAACTTGTACTCTAGGCAACTTAATAAGTAAAAAGTGATTTTAATAAGTACAGAAAGTAGGATTTAAGTGATTCCAAGTAGTGACAGACAGAACAAAGCAAATTACTAAGTAAAATAAAATAAAACACGCACGTCTATGTCTACACAAAGTTAACACAGATAAAAGCCTCACCAGATTTAGATCTTTTCCTTTTTACAGGCTGTAGAACTAGCCTGGGTCCAGCAGTCGCTCACACCCCCTAGTGTCTTTGTCCTTTGTTCAATTTCTCACAGGTATGTCCTTGGGGGGTGGAGAGCCTCTCTCTTTAGCCAGCTGAAGACAAAATGGAGGGGTTTCCCAGGGGTTTAAATAGACTTTCTCCTCTGGGTGGACACCCCTCCCTCTCCTTGTGTAGCATCCAGTTACAAAATGGAGTTGGGGTCACATGGACAAGTCACAAGTCCATGCACAACTCAGTTCCTTCTCAGCCAAGCCACATTCCTGGCAAAGCTCAGATGTGGATTGGTGTCTGCAAGTTCCATTGTCTGTTAAGTGTTTCTTGATTGGGCACTTAACCTGCACATTCCTTTCTCACGAAATACAACCAATATTCATAACTTCTACTACACCAATGATACATGCATACAAACGGGAGGAATAAATTCAGTAGGTCATAACTTTCACAGAGATATGTTACATGGTACATGTAGCATAAAACATATTCCAGTTACATCATGTATACGTTTATAAGCCTGTCCCCATAAAGCTTTATGGGGTACACTGTCACAACGGGGAGCCTAGAACTCTGTAGGCAGCCGGTGAGTTCCCAACCCACCCACCCAAGAACAGGCTCTTGGCGAAGGGCTCTGGGAGGTAGAGACAGAGAGACGGGTTTGTCAAAGGCCACCAAAAAAATTTTTGTGAGAACCCTTGAATCCTAATCCATAATTTGGGGGCATCTGATCCCACAAAAACATTCTGCTATTAAAATAATAGAACTCTCTGCACACACACAACTTTAATGAGCCTGCAGTGCTTTGAAGTCCTTTGATCTGAGAAAGCCTCTGATCATCGAGCATAATATCACTATGAGATCTGGTTGATGTGGAGGTGAACTAAGCACATTGAGGTGAAGCTTACACAGGGAGAAAGTGGCAGAGTCAGCAATAAAACCTAGTCCTAGTGATTACTCACCCCATGGTCACCACTGCTCCTGAACTGCATTGGACAGTTCCCATTCAAGGCTTCCGAATATCCCACTGCAACATCAGTGAAGTCAGTAGAACGATCGCAGGAATGTAGCTTGTCCATAACGTTTTCAGACGAAAGAGAGTTGCAGGGTGTAATGTGCACCTCACCCCATGCCGAGTTAGGAAAAACTAATCCTCAGAAACATGGAGCGAAAAAATCACATCAGTTGAAGGAGTTACGCAAAGTTTTCTTTTTAACTAATTGGGCCTTCAAAACAAAGAGCTTCTCTAGTCCTCCATCTGGAGCTGGGGCTGGAGCCGTCTGGAGCTGGGTGCGATGAGCAGCCGGGGAGAGCGGGGGGGACCCTGGGCAGAGGGTCCAGCACAGGGAGACGCCACCATCCAAGGGGAGATCAGACCCCGATGTGGGCCTGACGCTGGGGGAAGGGTCCTGCCCCCTAGAGCCTGAGGGCGTGTGGGACCCGCCAGAGCAAGTGTCCGACCCGCAGCATCCCGGCAGCACAGCCAGGGCCCGGGCAGGAGGCCTGGCGCGTGGTGAGGAGCAGAGTGTGAACTGCCCTTGCACTCCAGAGACGGCTGTTTGTGGTGTCCCTGAGCCCACAGGGTGGGGTGACTTGTTCCTTTAACCTTTCCCGTTTCTCCTTATTTATTTGTTAGTTGCTGTTTAATCAATTGCTTTTGCTTTGAACTACATGCAGTGATCAGTGGGTCAGGGAACACCCGGTGTGAAGAGAGCACCCCGGAGTGGGGACACCCTACCCCTGTCCTAAGTGTCCATGACAAGACTGTGGATTGAGCCCCCCAGGAATCCTGGGCCCAGCCTTGTCGGGGTTACAAAGTCTCTGCCACACAGGGGTGTGGAAGGGGAGACCTTGAGGTCAGGCAGCCTCTGGGTAAAGGGAGTGGGAGCGAGGACTCAGATTCTTTGGCTAGCCAATTCCACTGGGGGAGTGTATAAGCCAGGAAGGTTCCCCATGATAATTGGACCATCCCCCATTCCTAACAAGGAAACCAGCATGATTAATTCTATCCCAGCCATCTTCTGCGGGATATTTTTTTTAATGGACCAGAAATCCCAGGGATTAATGATAGAAATTTTATATATTGATACTTCTTAGAGACAGGATATTTTTAGGACAAAGAGAGTAACAAGGATTCAAAAGAGCTCGTTAGGTCTTTCTTTCTTTCTTTCTTTCTTTCTTTCTTTCTTTCTTTCTTTCTTTCTTTCTTGACGGCTTGTTTCACCAACATGTGCAGTGACATTGCACACAGCATGCACAACAGCTGCAACAAGCCAGACGTAAGGCGGTGCCCTGACTCCACAGTGCTGATCCAACCCCCACCGGCGGTCGTGACCTTCCCAGGTGCCATTCTCAGCTCTTTTGCTCAGGAAAGCAGAGTAGAATCCTCAGGTGCAGCTGACAAGGGAGGTGGTGATGGGGGCACATGTGCTGATAGAGGCTTATAAAGTTATGGGGGATTATATTGTAACCTGTGTCCCAGTGGTTATGAGAGATTATACGAATATGGGGGCCAGTACAGTTAGGACGGGCTCCATGGTCTCAAGGGCCCATATGGTTGTTGGGGAAAACAGGATTAGGGGGGATTGTGATGGGTCATCAGGACCTAAATGGAAACTGTAGACCATCTGTCAGGGTTTCCTCCCCACTCTGAACTCCGGGGTACAGATGTGGGGACCCGCATGAAAGATCCCCTAAATTTATATTCCACAAGCTTAGGTTAAAAACTTCCCCAAGGCAGAAATTCCTTCCCTTGTCCTTTGACGGTATTGCTTCCACCACCAAGTGATTTAGACAAAGATTCAGGAAAAGGACCACTTGGAGTTCTTATTTCTGACATCAGGAATCACAACATTCAAAAACCAGTAGGAGAACACTTCAACCTCTCTAATCACTCAGTGACAGACTTAAAGGTGGCAATTTTGCAACAGAAAAGCTTCAAAAACAGACTCCAACGAGAAGGTGTTGAACTTGAATTAATATGCAATCTAGGAACCATTAACTTAGGTTTGAACAGAGACTGGGAGTGGCTCGGTCATTATGTTAATTGAATCTATTTCCCCTAGTTAACTATCCTCACTCACACCTTTGTGTCAACTGTCCGAAATGGGCCATCTTGATTATCACTTCAAAAGTTTTTTTCCCCTGCTGATAATAGTTCCTCTTAATTAATTAGCCTCTTAGAGTTGGTATAGGTACTTCCACCTTTTCATGTTTCTCTGAATGTATAAATATCTGCTTACTGTATGTTCCATTCTATGCATCCGATGAAGTAGGACTGTAGTCCACGAAAGCTTATGCTGAAATAAATTTGTTAGTCTCTAAGGTGCCACAAGTACTCCTTTTCTTTTTGCTGACACAGACTAACATGGCTGCTACTCTGAAACCTGTAATTTAGATGTATCATTGCGGCAGGAGCTGGTTACCTGCTTGGTCTCTCTCTTTGTCCTGAGAGAGAACCACACAAAGAGCACAACCCAAGCCTTTCCCCCCCACCAGATTTGAAAGTATCTTCTTTCCCCATTGGTCCTTCTGGTCAGGTGCCAACTAGGTTAATTGAACTGATTAACCCCTTAAAGGTAAATGATTCTGTATCTCTGGCCAGGAGGCATTTTATATGACTGCATACCTGAAGGTTGTTACCCTTCCCTTTATATTTATGAAATCATCTTACACCCAACAGGCATATCCATGGGAACAGGAAGAAGCAGGAAATGAACGGCAAGATACAGATTCACGTCTGATCGCATAGGCCTGGCTTTGAGAAGTATCGAGTACACCAAACTCTATGTGAAATAATGAGAGAGCTGCATTTCATCACCACCTCTGCAAACATTCCTAACGTTTAACATATTACCCTTGATCGGTTTTGTCTAATGCCTTCCTGGATATGGGTTTCCTCAATTATCAACCCAGTGGGACTGATTCTCAACGACACAATGGGTATTATTGTGTAATGCTGGAAAAAGCAAATGAGGCAGGGGCCCATAAGGTGTATGTCTCCTACATCTACCCTGACTTCAATGGCTCTTTCCCATGCCAGAGCACTGTCCAAAGGATTTAGTGTCAATGAGAAATAGGCTAGGTGATCTCTTATCCATGAATATGGACTGTTTCTTTCTGCCTTTTAATGTTCTAACAGCAGCTGCATAACGGAGAAGCTATTTGAACTTCTGCTTTTATTGTGTTTTGTTTTAGTTGAGACTGACCAGGGTGAAACAAGTAATTAAAAATGGTGGTAGACAGACTTGATTGTCAAACTCCACAA
Source organism: Macrochelys suwanniensis (assembly GCA_033296515.1). Taxonomy (NCBI): domain Eukaryota; kingdom Metazoa; phylum Chordata; order Testudines; family Chelydridae; genus Macrochelys; species Macrochelys suwanniensis. The sequence goes on from CM065775.1 coordinate 341,465,977, forward strand.
CTGCAATAAAGAGGTAAGAGAACTGTGTGAGAAATACACCACTTTGGAGCTGAGGATGGGACATTACGTCTCACTGTAGCTTTCTGGATGAAACTGTCAGCAATCTTATTTACATCTAGTTCCCTGGTATGGTCTTGATGCACGTTAAGGACAGCTACATTACTCAGTTGCGTCCATCCCATTGATGACTGGCGATAATTTTTAAGTCTTCTGAAGCTGGAGAATGAGCGTTCCGCAGTTCAGCATAGTGCTTCCAGAGTTCTGCAAATGACTCCAAGCTCTCTTTCTTGATGGGCAACAGCTAATTTAGACCCCCATCATTTTGTGTGTATAGTTGGGATTATATTTTCCCATGTGCATTACTTTGAATTTAATATTGAATTTCATCTGCCATTTTGTTGCCAAGTCACCCAGTTTGGTGAGAGTCCTCTGCAGTCTGCTTTGGACTTAACTATCTTGAGCAATTTTATACCATCTGCAAATTATGGCACCTCACTGTTTACCCCTTTTTCAAGATCATTTATGAATATGTTGAACAACGCTGATCCCAGTATTGACCCCTGGGGGACACCACTATTTACTTCTCTCCATTCTGAAAATGGACAATTTATTCCAACTTTTGGTTTCCTATCTGTTAACTGGAGTGCCTGGCAAAGCTTTGAGGATCATCTAATGATCAATTTAATTTAATGACAAGCCTTTTGTTATCTGAATCACCCTGCCTCTGTTTATAAACAAACTTCCTGCCCCAAAGGCAGAAGCTGGGAGGAGCACAGAACTTATCACACTCCACACTCAAGCTCTGTCTGGGGTTAGGGTGTGCGCTGTGAGAAGACCTCTGGTATAAAATGGAGGAGGGAGGGAAAGGAACCATGATGGGTCGCGGTCGACTTTTTATCTGGCCCCTTCTCTTCCCCACGAGACTCTGCCATCAGACTGGACCGGAAGCGGGAGCCGATTTTCTGCTTGGCTTGTACTGAGCATGCTCACACGGACTGAACATGCTCAGCAACACTGCTGAAGCCATTGCCCTCGCTCTGCTACCCACCACTATTGGCAGGTATGGGTCACCGATAAGTGGACCTGTCACCTGCCATGTGTGGAGGGCCTGGGGGATGGGGACATGGGCCTGAGGCTGCTCTGATGCCCGTTCCCCCCGGCAGATGGAGGAGCCCAGGCTCACCGCCCTAGCTCCAACTTCGGCTTGGCCAGGGAGACGGTGCCTTGGCTGTAGAGGAGGGGCAGGAATGGGTCCCCGGCAGGGGCAGGGCCTCATGCCACACCCACACTATTAGGAACAATCCGTCGCCCCTGGTCTACAGTTAACATCGCATTAACTATCTGATCTAGTGGACGCTTCTCTTTTCCTTACAGAAACCTGGCTTTCTGTCTGCAAAGACTCACGCAGACTCTTACTGCGAACCATGTCACTGGCCTTCTTGAAATCAAATGAAAAATGTACATTCTTAAAGTGAAAATCTGTCTAACTCTTTGCAGGAAAAGACTCTTTGCTAAAATAGGTAATGCAAGGAGGAACTCTACCCTGGTACTCAGGGCCTGCAGAATGCTATCAACCACTCCCAGGGCTGGATTCTCCTATCACTCCAGGGCTTTGAAAATTGCAACAGGAGAAGTGCCCGGTGCTGCCGTCTCCAAAGGGAGGAATTTTGTCCAACATGATTTTTTAGGAAGCAGGGAGAAACAAGGAGAACCAGAACACTGATATTATGATGCAGCAGAGTTTTTAATGCAAATGAAATTGGCAGTACACAGTTACAGGAAGAAATACTACAGAGCAGAAAGAATGTATTACCAGTGTTTCAAGAAGGGCTGTGACCGATTACCTGCTCAATGGGATGTATTTCAGACAAGATGTTCTGTTTGCTTTCTTTCACTACAGAGGCTGACAAACAGGTCCCCTTTGTAACAATCTTAAGTGCCTTGTTTTACCGCAGTTGGTGGGAAATAAGACAAAGCAAAATAGAAGCAGAGGACTACCCAGCATCTCCATTATATATCGGCCGTAGCAAAGGTCAAAGTGAGGCGTTAAAGGTACATATTGATAGAAAGGATAGAACATGTGGTGCCTAAAATGGACTTAAAGTGATAATAAACATAAATGATGCCTATCTTAAGGCCCCTGTTTTCTTCACACTGCGGTGTCAGTGTAAACAGCCTGCATGTAATTCAGAGTGAGTCCACATGTGAATAAGAGAATCAGCCCATGGCTGGGAAAGCATTGGCAGAAAGAGTGATAAAGCGTAACATTGGAAATGCAGCATGGCTATCAGACCAAGGTGCTGAGCACACACAGCTCCCACTGACTTCAACTGGAGCCATGTTTGCTCAGCACTTCTGAAAGCCAAGCCCAAAAGGTCAGGTGTGAATCTGAATTTCGCTGTTCATTCCCTGGTTCTTCCTTCATCCATGGATATTCCTGCTGGGTTTAGCATGGCCCACAATATCCACCAAGATACCTACGGCCATATCCCCCATAACCCCATAATCCCCCGTAACCATAGAGGCCCGGGTAGCCGCAGTTTCCCCCATGGCCCAATAATCCCCCGTAACCATAAAGGCCCGGGTAACCGCAGTATCCCCCATGGCCCAATAATCCCCCATAACCGTAAAGGCCCCCGTAACCACCATATCTCCCTAAACCGTACAATCCTCCGTAACGGCCTCCGTAGCCGTACAATCCCCCCAAACCGAATGAGCCCCCGAAACCGGCTCCGACCACAGGTGCTCCTACGGCTGCCACTTCGCTCTGCTGAGGGAAATTGCTGAGAATTGGTCCGGGGAGGGTCACAACAACCGGTGAGGGTCTGATCACCACTTCGGAGTCAGGGCACTGCCTAACGCATGGCTCGTTGCAGCTGCCAGTAACTGGACTGGGTCGGGCCACCCCGCATTCTGGATAGGACAGGCTGGAGAAAGCCATTTTTCTGTAATGGAGATAAACCTGTAACACACAACAGGGACTAGAGTAAAGAGAAGGTACAAGTGCTGGTGAAAGAAAAGCTTCCAAGCTCGGTTACAATTGTAGTGAGGTCTGCATGGGGCCCAAGAGAGAGAGGAGAAGTGGACCTACTCTGTGTGTGTGTGGTAATGTATTTGTTCCTATTTTCTCGTTCTACTCCTCTTGTCCACTCGCAGTAAACTTCCCTCCCAACCAGCCCCTTTGATCCCCTCTCAATGACTTTGTCTGAAAAACACCGACTAGAATAAGTGTAACTATTTCCATGCTGGACACCTGTGATTCTGGAACCATTTTAAACATTTGTCAACGATAACATTGCTGGGCTCATGGTAATCGCATCCTTTCCTTTGAGGATTTAATCTCTGCATGGAAACAGTTGCATCCGGTATCACAGTGTGACTCTTTAGTTTTCCAAACCTTGGGAGTCATCAATACTGCTGATGAATAAACAGAAACTTTGCTTTTTTCCTAACAAATCACTAAAGACAAACTCCTCAACTGGGGTAACATGGGTTCAGGTCCACTGACTTCCATGGAGCGACATGAAATTACACCATCTGAGGAGAAGCACCTCCAATGGGTTTATCTGCTCAGGAGAACACAGGAAATGCTTAACTGGAGCACACCACTTGTCAACTTCATCCATTTGCTTGTCTCCAATAGTGAGGAGTAACAGCTACTTCAGAATAAAGTAGAAGAGCACTGAATTGGCCCTTTCTGGACTAACCTGGGAAAGTTTATTCCTAATCCAGCTAAATTAAAAATGTTTAAGGGACTTTTTAAGTTATTTAAAAGATTTAAATGCCCTAATGTTTTCCCCAGGTAATAGGAAATATGTTTCCCAATTGCATATGTTGCTCTTAAAGTCCCTCCTTTAGTTTCAGATCATAAATCTATCAGCGCCTACAACTGAATAATGACACAAGATAGTTATGGAAGAACACCTTGATCCCTGATAAAAATCACAGTGAGTACATGCAAGAATCCACCTTAAATGAAAAGAGGCCCTACTGTGATATCTCTGGGGTTAGAAAGAGATTGAGTGGAATTGGACTTACCCAGTTCACTGAGGAGATGAAGTCCGGAGAAGTTTTTAGAAGAGGTGTGAGTGGTGAGCGCTTTTATACAATTCCTAGGACTGCCTGGTGGATCTCCGATGCCATTTGTGGAGGAGGTCCTAATTAGTTACCAAACAAATTTGATTGCCTTTGTAAATCCTCCTTTGGATGGAGCTGTTTACCTCAGCGTTGGTGATTAGTGGACTAATCTCAGCTTCAGAGGGCGTGACACACATATTACAGTCTTCTGTTGTCTTTCATCTTAAAAGTATTTAGGCCAACTACATTTCTCGTGACATTCCACTACTTTATAGGTGCTCCAATGAGAATGAATGTCAAGCTGATTCTGAACGGCATCAGTAGCAAAAGTGGGTGTCATGAACGTAATCCAGATTGGTCCTTTCAATTCATGCTGGTTGTTATTAGGGGCATAGGGCAGTTTATTAAAAATATGCTAGGAAGCATGGAGCTATTTTTCTCCATTCTGACCACCTCCATTCTCAGGAGGTCAGAACCAATCCCCTTTGAAATCAATGGGAATCGTTCCATTGCTTCCAGTATTTTTCCTGTCAGGACTTTAAGTTTAAACTCCACTCTTCGGCAGGGGTACGATGCCTATGAACAATGTTAGTCCCATTTTAAACTTTCAAACTCCGTCTTAGCAGGGACTTAAGTGGCGCATAAGCCTTTTTGATGGTCCTCTGCTCAGGGGTGTATATGATCCTATGTTGAGTAAAACATTGGCCCTCCACTTGGGTCATCAATGATGCTGTCTCAAAGGGCTTTCTAGAGCAGATTTGCTCATGGGTCAAGGGGAGGGATGGCTCAGAGTGAAAGGAAGCAGTGCTCTTTTACAGAAAGGTTTTGAGTTAAGTCTTGGAACCTCTACTCTACCAGAAATCATCTCTCCATCCATGAGCAGCCAAGAAATAGAAATCTTGTAAGACAATGCAGCTGAGTGAGTCCAGCAATAAACCCAAGAGTGATGAAAATGACACATTCTTGGTGAAGGAGGAGAAGGCTGTAGGATGAGATTTGACATAAAGTCTGACCAGCCATAGGGCATGTTGCAGAAAACATTCCTGCCTGAACCAAAAATTGTTAAAATGTACAATTATCCCCAAGCGTGGGTTCCATATCCAGGAAAAAGAGGAGAGGTGTCTTGCTTTGGTTTTAAGGTCCTCAGCCTCTCTGAAGGTGAAGCAACCAAGCTGAAATACACCAAGAGAGCACATTCATTTCCAATAAAAAAATCCCTCCAAAAGTGAATGAGCCCCAAAACCAGCTCTGACCACAGGGGCTCCCATGGTCCCACTTGGCTCTGCTGAGGGAAATTGCAGAAAATTGGTCCTGGGAGGGTCATAAGAACCAGTGAGGGTCCGATCACCACTTCAGAGTCAGGGCACTGCTTAACGGTCGGCTCCTTGAAGCTGATAGCAACTGGACTGGGCTGTTCTACCCCGCACGGTTTTTAAGAAATACCAAATTCTAAACTACATTTGAATGAAAATGAAATAGCCCCAGATTGTGTGGCCTTAATCATGACCTGATTAAGTGAATGACACGAGAGACCTTGTCCTCCATTTTGTTTAAAGCGACTGTATAACTCAGTGCAGAGGCGTCTAATCCCCACAACAATGTATTAGTATTCCAAGAATAGAACCCTTTGCATGTGTGAAACACCAGCGAGTGTTTGTGAGGGGCTTTGAATCTTCAGTTCGAAGCACGCTGAAGAACTTCCAGCCTTCACGCTCGACTCTCTGTGTTTGATAGGCCTAGAAAAAGAGGCATGTTGAGGTTAAGGTCACATGGGGTCAGTTGCAGAAACAGAAATACAACCCAATACTTCTGACGCATCTTATCACAGAATGAGCTCTAGGTTGATCCTTGTTACACTGTGTTACAAGACAAGGTTGGTACCATGTCTGGTTACAAAATGTTTGCATCCTTGGATCTCAGTGTCAACAATAAAAAGCTGGCTAATAATTGTGATCCACTTGAATTGTGGCTTTTTTATACTTGAGGATAACATTTCTCCAAAGAAGTCTGTCAATTTTCCAAGAGTGTAGTGGCCTTGTAAATATGAAGTTGTGGTTTCTTTCTGACTCTTCCAATTGCTCCCTGGCCGACCTTCACCTGAATGTGCCTCCATTTATTTATCCGTTGCAAACAGTATAATTGTAACTTTCAGGGTGGATTGTCTGAGGCTTCCTCCGATTTAAGCATATCAAAGCACTTCACAAACACTCATCAAGTGTTATGCAGCCAAGATATTTATGAATGACTAAAATAGTAATAACCTTTTACTGGGATTAGATATTCCAACACTAAAGTTTAGATTCACTTTAAAAATGCATGTCAAGGTCTCAGATGTCACTCTAGTGCTCAGTTTGTGATTTGTAGCCTTTGAAATTGGGGCTGTTTGATTTTCATTTAATGTACCTTTGCATTTTCCTTTTATATATATTTTGAAGTGTAAGGCTAGATGCTGAACCAGTGTAAAAGGGACCAGTACCATCAACTTCAAATTGAAGAAATGCACTTTACCTAGCTCGAGTTAGAGAAATCTTGTTGGGAGTGCATCTCTCTGTGCATACTCGGCACCTCAAACCCCTGGTTCTCAGAGCCATTGGTGGTGTATGAGCTTCCGGCTGGGAGAGGCTCTCCGCTGCCCCGCCCCTTCTGCCAAGGCCCCACCACAGTCAATCTTCGCTGCTCAAGCTGAAAGCCTCTCCCCTCCCCACACTGCAGCCACCAACCAAGTCCCGCAGCTAGCCCCCCAGACCCAAAGGAGTGCTGGGAGAGTGGGCGGTGGTTGGCCCCAATCTTCCGAGCCGGGGGAGGGGAAGGTGAGCGGCACGTGGCCCCGCCACAGAGCGTGGGAGTGTGCGTGGCGAGCGGCCCCAGCCTCCCCAGTCCCAGACTGCAGGAAGGTAGGAGGTGAACGGCCCCAGCCCCAGTGCACTAGGGGTCTGGACTTGGAGCTGGGAGGACAAGTTGCAGAGGGGGAGATTTAGGTTGTATATTAGGAAAAACTTTTTCGCTAGTAGGGTGGTGAAGAACTGGAATGGGTTACCTAGGGAGGTGGTGGAATTTCCATCCTTAGAGGTTTTTAAGGTCAGGCTTGACAAAGCCCTGGCTGGGATGATTTAGTTGCTGTTGGTCCTGCTTTGAGCAGGGGGTTGGACTAGAACCTCCTGAGGTCTCTTCCAACCCTGATATTCTATGATTCTATGACTGGAGCAGCAACGGGCACGTAGGGAGTATCATGGAAGGGGGAGGGGTCACACGTATCAGTTTGGGGAGGCAACACTTCCCCCTGCCTATGCAACCCGTCACCCCTGCTCAAAGCCAATGTTTAGGGAAAGCAATGGGAAACATCAGGTACTGCATCCTCAGCCATGAACAGCCAAGAGAACAGGGTCTTGGGAGAGACTTCAGCTAATAAAGAAAAGGAAGAAGAACAGCACTGACAGTTAATGAGCTGTGGGATAACATTGGATTAATTGCAAGTCTGACCAACCTAGGGCATTCTGCAAGACCCGTCTCCCACACAAGGCTTTTCAGCCAGAATTAGAATGATTTTTAAAGTGGAAAATACACCCCCACCAGGATTTCTTCTAACCTGAGCAGCATTAAATGCCTTCCCTCAGTTGTAAGGCAGAGAACGTCACTGAAGTCTATGGAGCTGAACTGATGTCCAATGGCTCAGTATCTGCCTCTTCAGCTTTGTAAAGGGCTGTTGGCTTAAGGGGGTAGGGATAGCTCAGTGGTTTGACTATTAGCCTGCTAAAGCAAGAGTTGTGAGTTCAATCCTTGAGGGGGGCATTTAGGGATCTGGGGCAAAAATCTGTCAGGGGACAGTACTTGGTCCTGCTAGTGAGGGCAGGGGACTGGACTTGATGACCTTTCAAGGTCCTTCCTGTTCTATGAAATAAGCATATCTCCATATATTTTTTTTAAAGACAGGGAAATGCAAAGCTTTACTGAATGAAAATCAAACAGCTCCAAATTCAGAAGCTAGGAATCATCCCGACTATTGGCTTGACATCAGAAACCTTAACATGGATTTGTAAAGTTCATTTAATCCAGCGTTTCTCAAATGAGGCCACCAGCGGATTTTTTTGCAGCTACGTCAGCCTCCAAAGCATGGGCTGGGATTGTGGGGGTGCAAAGCAGCAGCGCCTCCTGGCAGCGCCCACCTGTTGCTGCTGAGTATCTGTTACCGAAGGCAGCGAGATGCTCCACACTGGTCTTTACAGTGGCATTGCCAGTAGGGTCGGCGCCTTGCACCTCACAGCCTCCTAGGGGGTTCTGGGCAGCACCTGTGGAGACATGTGGGGGCCATGTGCTCGGCACATGAGGCAGCTCTTGTCAGTGGAGGCGGCTGCAGCATTTGGTCCCCGGGCCTCTCCCCTGCTCTCGCCTGGATGGGACACGGGGAGCCTGGGATTCTGCAGGCAGCCGATGAGTTCCCAACCTCCATTCCCAGGACAGGCTCCTAGTGAAGAGCTGTGGGAGGCAGAGACAGAGAGACGGGTTGGTCAAAGGCCACCAAAAAAATTGTGAGAACCCTTGAATCCTAACCCATAACCTGATCCCACAAAAACATTCTGCTATTAAAATAATAGAACTCTCTGCACACACACAACTTTCATGAGCCTGCAGTGCTTTGAAATCCTTTGATTTGAGAAAGCCTCTGATCATCGAGCATAATATCACTGTGAGATCTGGTTTATGTGGAGGTGAACGAGCACATTGAAGTGAAGGTTACACAGGCAGCAGTTGGCAGAGTCAGCAATAAAACCCAGTGCTAGTGATTACTCACCCCATGCTCACCACTGCTCCTGAACTGCACTAATTTAGGACTGAATTTTGCACGGACACTGTGATTATGAAGAATGGAAAGGGCTTGGGGGTTTTTTCAATTTTTTTCTGTTATCGAGGTACAGGCCTTGGTTTCTTCATGCTTTAGAAGGTAAGGCTTGGCTTTTCAGAGCAAGACATGCATTAGGGACACTAGAGCCTATTAATTTTAGTTGGAACTTGAGCATTCAAATCCTTTTGGGAAAACCAGAAAAGTCTCACCCCCAATTTTTAATTTAGGGTTTAAGAAGAAACTCCCTAAGTTTACTCCATCAAGAACTAATTCATTGTTCTTCTGCTTTCTTCTGAAGCAGCTGGTGAGTGACACTCATTGAGACAGGAGACTGCATTAGATGGGCCACTCGTCTCTTCCAGCCTGGCAACTGCTACGTTCTCATGCGCAGAAGTGAATCTAGGTGCGGATCCTCGTCTGGTCTAAGTTAATATAGCTCCAGTGAGGCCACTGGAACAGAGCTGATTTACAGCAGGGAAGGAGCTGGGGATTAGTATTCTGTTTTGATTAAAAAACCCCAGTTTTGTTTATTCATAGCAGGTGTTGGTGACTCGCTGAGGTTTACAAAGCAAAGTGCCACCTTGTGTTGCTGGGCTGAACTCGTCTGTCAGTAGATGTCAGGGGACCGTTGGCCCCTTACTAAAATTTAGTGAGGTTTTATTCATGGCTCTCTCCCAGTACCAAAAGTAAGGGAAATGGCCAATGGGGAATCAGGATCCTACGTCTGACAGTCCCTGAGACCAATGGGGAGAGCCCCATGCTGCAGGTCAGCCTGATTGACAGGGCAGGCAGGCCAATGAGGGAGTCAGGAGCCCGGGGTCCCGTCCCCCGTGGGCGCTGGAGCTGCCTGAGCGGGAGGCCGAGCTGAGGGCAGAGCAGCCGGCAGAGCTGAGCTGAGCAGAGCCTCAGCAGCCTGACGGGCCAGAGGAGCCGCCCAGAGAGCAGAGCTGAGCTGGAGGCAGAGCCGCACCCACGCTGAGGCAGAGAGGAGCTGGAGCCGGGGCTGGAGCCGTCCGGAGCCGGGTGCGGTGAGCAGCCGGGGAGAGCGGGGGGGGGGGGGCCCGGGGCAGAGGGTCCAGCGCAGGGAGACGCCACCAGCCACGGGGGGGATCAGACCCGGACGGGGGCTTGACGCTGGGGGAAGGGTCCTGCCCCCTAGAGCCTGAGGGCGTGTGGGACCCGCCAGAGCAAGTGTCCGACCCGCAGCATCCCGGCAGCACAGCCGGGGCCTGACCAGAGTGAAATAAGTAATGAACAATGGTGGGGGACAGACTTGATTGTCAAACTCTACAACGGCAATAAGGAAGTAAGAGAACTGAGTGAGAAATACACCACTTTGGAGCTGGGGATAGGATATGGTCCTGCATGAAACCACGGAAATGTAGTCTTGCTACTCTGATTCTTTTCCCTTATTCTTTTTTGTTATTTGACAATTTTCAACACGACTTTATTTCAAATTCAAATATATACTACCTCATACTATTGGTCTGCTGGTTTAATTGTTATTGTTTAATCGCTCTTTAAGTTGGAATATTATTAATATTAAATACTCACACCTGCTTGTGAACTGTTTGAAATGGTCGACCTTGTTTACATTGGTCTCAATAACACTACAAAAGTGACTTCCACCCCTTCTTGTGAACTGTTGAGAATTGCCAACTTCCAACTTAAAGTGAATTGGCTCGTTAGCACTGACCGCACACTTGGCAAGTCAGCTCCCATTTTTTCATATGCTGTGTATTTATACCTCCCTACTGTATGTTCCACTCCATGCATCTGATGAAGTGGGTTTTAGCCAACGAAAGCTTATGCCCAAATAAATTTGTTACTCTCTAAAGTGCCACACAGACTCCTCTTTGTTTTCACTTATACAGGACTGGTAATATGGAGTGCAGTGAGTCACAGTTACCTCAAAAACCATGAGATTCTTCTTCAGAATGAATAGTCCTGGGCACGAATCTCTTCCTATCATACATGAGATTCTTGACTCCTGCAGATAGCGTTGGCATAGCTTGTAAGTTTTCTATATGGGCAGAATGGACTCAGTCAACTGTGTTGGCAACATCCTTGTGAAATCAACTTTTGGTCATGTAATTTGACCAAGGAGTGGACATTGCTTCTGACCAGTTGATAAACACATGAGGGCAAAGAATGAGAAGATTAATTTAACTGGGTTTTATAGGTGCAATGAAATCCAAACTCTTAATATAAAGCTGAACTGTTTCTGCCCCATTGCCCTACAGTTTGTCAGCTCATCTCCAGCATTGCAGAGTTAATGCAAAGGTGGTGTCAAGCATAGGCCTTGACTTTTGTTTTCACCAGTGGGTTTTTTGAAATGGTGTGTATGTTTGGGGAGGGTGGGCCAATTTTGGGGATAGGCTGTTTTCAGCATATTTATACACTTCTTTCATATTCTAATGATTGAATATGTGTCTATCATTGGTATCTTTACTATTTTAATAATGATTAAATTCTTATGAACTACATAATTATGTTATCATGCATTACAGTACATTAAAATCATTGCAATCACCTACAAGCTGTCTTCACTAATGTTCCAGTTTCAAGACATTACGTCTCAATGTAGCTTTCTGGATGAAACTGTCAGCAATATTATTTACATCTAGTTCCTGGTATGGTCTTGATGCCCGTTAAGGACAGCTGCATTATTCAGTTGCATCTATACCATTGATGACTGGAGATAATTTGAAAGTCTTCTGAAGCTTCTGTTTATAAACAAACTCCCTGCCCCGAGGGCAGAAGCTGGGAGCAGCACAGAATTTATCACATTCCACACTCACACTCTGTCATGGGTTAGGGTGTGCACTGTGAGCAGACCTCTGGTATAAAACGGGGGAGGGAGGGAAAGGAAACACTATGGGTCGTGGTCCACTTTTTATGTGGGCCAAGCCCCCTGCCACTCCTCTTCTCCATGAGACTCCATCATCAGACTAGACTGGAAGAGGGAGCTGGTTCAGGGGAAGAGCTGCACAGGGGTGGGGAGGGTTTCCCCCTACCGATTTTCTGCTTTGTTTGTACTGAGCATGTTCAGATGGACTGAATATGCTCAGTAACACTGCTGAAGCCGCTGCCCTCGCCCTGCCCCCCCACTATCGGCAGGCACGGGTGGCCTATAAGTGGACCCTCCACCTGCCATGTGTGTGGGGCCTGGGAGCTGGGGACACGGACCGGGGACTGCTCTGGGACCCCTCTGCCCCGGCAGATGGAGGAGCCCGGGCTCACTGGCCTGGCTCCAGCTTCGGCTTGTCTAGGGAGGCGGGGCCTCGGTGGTAGAGGGGGGCAGTAATGGGCCCCCAGAAGGGGGAGGACCTCGTGCCACACCCACACTATTAGGAAGAATCTGTCACCCTGGTCTACAGTTAACATCGCATTAACTATCTGATCTGGTGGCCACTTCTCTTTTCCTTACGGAAACCTGGCTCACTGTCCTGCAAAGACTCATGCAGACTCTTACCACAAACCATGAGATTGGTCTTCTTGAAATCAAAGGAAAAACGTACATTCTTAAAGTGAAAATCTGTCTAAGTCTTTGCAGGAAAAGACTCTTTCCTAAACAGGCAATGCAAGGAGGAACTCTACCCTGTTTTTCAGGGCCTGAAGAATGCTATCAACCACTCCCAGGGCTGGATTCTCCTATCACTCCAGGGCTTTGAAAATTGCAACTGGAGATGTGCCCAGTTCTGCCGTCTCCAAAGGGATGATTTTCGTCCAATGTGATCTTTAAGCATGGAGGGAGAAAGAAGGAGAACCAGAACACTGATATTATGATGCAGCAGAGTTTTTAATGGAAATGAAATTGGCAGTACACAGTTACAGGAAGAAATACTGCAGAGCAGAAAGAATGTATTACCAGTGTTTCAAGAAGGGCTGCGACCGAATACCTGCCTCAATGGGATGTATTTCAGACAAGATGTTCTGTTTGCTTTCTTTCAGCTGCAGAGGTTGACAAACAAGTCCCCTTTGTAACAATTTTAAGTGCCTTGTTTTACCGCAGTTGGTGGGAAATGAGACAAATCAAACTAGAAGCAGAGGTCTACCAGCATCTCCATTATATATCGGCCGTAGCAAAGGTCAAAGGGAGGCGTTAAAGGTACATACTGATAGAAAGGATAGAACATGTGGTGCCTAAAAGGGACTTAAAGTCATAATAAATGTAACTGATGCCTATCTAAAGGTCCCTGTTTCCTTCACACTGCGGAGTCAGTGTAAACAGCCTGTGTGTAATTCAGAGTAAGTCCACATGTGAATAAGAGAATCAGCCCATGGCTGGGAAAGCATTGGCAGAAAGAGTGATAAAGCATAACATTAGACATGCAGCATGG